>CM020235.1:8618439-10005733 GCA_009819775.1 Phoenicopterus ruber ruber | reverse complement strand
GCACCGCCCCCTCTGTGGCATGAGCGTCACCCGCCCCCTGCTCGCGTGTGATCGCGCCGTTTCCTCCCCCTGCGTGGCCTCCGTCCGAGCCAGCTGGCCGCCGCGCCTGATCCGCGCGGGGAGGCGCTGGGCGCGCCGGGCACCCGCCGTCACTTCGCAGCGCTCCGTTATCCCTGCGCGGCGGATTTACCTCATCCCGAGGCGGCTTCAAGACAGCGTCTCCGTCCCGGCGGAGTATGGTTCCAGAGGTGTCGGTGCGGTCTGCCCCCCCTGCCTCGCCCGGCCGCACCTGTCTCGCTACCCAGACTCTCTCTCACCTTTCGGGGGCGGGCTGCTGCCCGGACAGGCCGGCCGGACCGCCAAGCCACCGTGGGGATTCCGCGCGGGACTCAGCGGGAAGCCCCGGTGGGGAGCGGCGGGCGCTGCCCGTCAGCGCTGAGAGGGCTGCGGGCGCTGCCCGGCAGAGCCGGGGTCGCGGCGGGGGGGGGGCCGGAAAGCCCGCCGGGCCGGGTTTCCCCACCGCCCCCGGGCTGACGCAGCCGGGCCCTCCGGGGGCGGCCCTAAGGGCCGGCGCCCGCCGCCCCGCGCACACTCCAGCGGGTCGCGCCGGCACGCACCGACCCCATGGGACCGGCAGCAGCGCGGGCGGCCGAGCGCGCGCTCTTGCCGGCAGCGCTGCTCGCGCTAGCGCTCAGCCCGGGCCCGCGGCCGCCCTGCCGTGGCGGCGCTGACTGCCCAGCGGGTGAGGGCCGCGCCGGGCCGGGGCGCGGGGTGCCGGCGCCGGGCGCGGCCCCGCGGCAGCTACCCTCTGTCTCGGCCCGCAGGTACCTTCGTGGTGAGCGCGGGCTGCGGGCGGGGCGCAGCCTGCCGGCAGTGTCCGCCGACACCTTCTCCAGCGCGGCGGGACCAGCGGCTGCACCCTCTGCAGGAAGTGCGAAGGTACCGGGCGGCTGTGGGGCCCGGGCGGGCGGTCGGCGGCGGCTCCTCACAGCCCCTTCCGTTACCTCCCGGGGGTAAAAGATCGTGCGTTACTTTGTCACGTCGCTGCGAGTGAAAATGGCACTGGCAAAATAACGCGCTGCGTCTGCGCTGCTCGGGGCAGCCACCAGCCTCATTTTTGTAAGAGCAAAGTCTCGAGCCTTTGCTGCGCTGCGTGGGGTAGGCCTGAGCTCAGACTCGTTTCCACCTTCCAGGATTCAGATATTTAAAAGAGTGTTCCTCAAAAAGCGATGCTGAATGCACGTGCAAGGAGGGTACCGCTGCAGCGGCGACGGCTGCTCCCGCTGCGACCGAAGCTGCGGCGTGGGCCAAGAGAACACTGGAGAGTAAGGTTGCCTTTCCCTGCCAGCTTAAACCTCCTGTGCTCACGGCACCTGCCGCACCCCTGCCTCTTGTACAGCGCGGAAATGGCTAGAGTAAGGACCTTGCAAGATAAAAGCTGCCACTGCTGCCGAACAGTTTGCATGGTGCGTGGAGCGAGCACAGGGGCAGACAGACCCACCGAACTCTGAGCCCTGCTGCAGCTCAAATCATGCACCAGTTAGTTCCCTTTGCATGACAGCTCTTTTGTCACCAGCATGTGGGAAACCGAGCTGGGGAACTCTGGAGATAGACATGATTTGTGGCATCTTGTGCCAAATAAACCGGCTCTGTAGCCAAGTACTGTACTGGTTCATAGCTCGCAGAGAAAGACTTGCCTTGCATACTCAGAGCAGCTTATGAAAGAGTAATTCTGTGAATGTGGATCATAGTCATTGTACAAGCGGGCAAAAATAATGTTTCACATGTTGTTTTAAATGCTCATCTTGTACATTACACCCATCCTTGTCTGTTGAAGGCTGCCAAACTTGCCGCTATGGAACTTTTAATGATCAACCCAATGGCTCCTGTAAAACTGGACAAGTAAGTAATCTAAAAATAAATGCTACACCTATTACACTTGACTGGATTTTTTTCCATGATTTACCCACCCCACCCCCCCCCCATTTTGCCTTAAATGTCTTTCAGGTGCTCTGCAAACCAGGTCCTGGAGCCTGGAACTGCAGCAAAAGATGTCATTTGCAAACATGCTTCAGATAATCCCACTTAGTCACCTCTCTACCTACCACGTCTCCTGCAATTCCATTTTCTATCACTGTGCCAGGTGAGTTGTATAATATTGCCTATAGAGCTAAAGAATTGTGACCTACTTCGAAACATACTATAGCTCATTCACTTACCATTTAAAGCAAGAGTCCTTTCTTCTATCCATTTCCAGTGTTGCAGACTTATCCAGAAGCAGAGTTGGAGACAAAGTTGTCAGCTAATTCAAGGGCAGTAGAATTTTGCTCTGTAACACTTCTTAGAGAATGTTTGTTTGCTTCCTAGGGAAGGACCTCCAGATGGACATTACCAGAATTTCTCTTACTGTAGCTGGGCTGTTGTGCATAGTGTTTCTGCTGCCTTCGTGCGTATGCTTCGTTATCTGGCAGAAAAAGAAACTACATGGTGTCTTCAAGAAAAGTAAGATAGCTATACTCTTCAATTTTTCTTTTTGAAACTAGAGAAATCAAGAATCCAGGTTTTTAAGTATCTTTCAAAGACAGTTGCAGACAGCTTCATTTTTTGGCCTGTAAGTCAGAACACCAACTGAAAGGAAACGGTTTTCGGAATTTTTATCGCAGAAAGCACTTAATTACCTGTGGGTGTTCTGTCGACATTGCAGGTTAACTGCATACATATCCATAGAAGTGAAGTATTTCACGGGAGGCAAAAAAAGCTCGGGCTGAGCCTTGCTGATCCGGTTAAGGGTCAGTTCTGTTCATTACTTCCAAGTACCATCCTTGGCATGCATGGCAATAGCACTTTCCAGTTCTGTCTGCTCTCAGAAACAGTATGCGTGGCCTGGAAGTAGAAGAGGGGATATCAGGTCAGGATGTGCTGCTACACAGATGCAGAGTCAGCTTGAATCCAGCACTGCCCTCTGAGAGCTAATAAGGCCCCAGGAAAGCTCAAGAGTTCAGCACAAAGATGAGGTGGAATTGCATCCAACATAGTTATAGTTGGGATTTTGGGGTTTGGGGTTTCTCTCTCTCTCTTTCCTCTATTTTTTCCTAGAGAGAAGGGCTTGATCTTCTAGTGTAATTCTGAATGCAGGGGACAACAGCAATTACTCCAAAAATCTACCAACTCCATCTTGGTCTTCCTTTCATTCCTGTGGCAGAGCACTAGCAGCCCCTGTTGCATTAGGGAAAACAAAGTATGATAATTTAGTTTTATCAGATGTACGTGCTATAGAGGAATATTTTCAGATTATTGAATCAATTTGGAAGAATTTTTCTTGCCGACTTCCTGCACTTGTGACTGAGGAAGGGTGAAATAAGATGGCTGAATAAATACAACAGAAAGTGAACATTTGATCTTTTTCTTTAGTGCATGCCACACCCTGAACAGTCAATTCAGGAAGATGATGCCTGCAGCTGCCGCTTTCCTGAGGAAGAACAAGGTGAATATCAGGACCATGGCAAATCCACAGAATTCAGAGATCTTTTGGTGAACTAGGAATTGGACTGTCAGGTCAACCACATTTGAATTTCCTTTTGGAACACAGAACAAGAACTTGTGAGAGGGTATCAGAGTCTGTGAATTTCAGAGTGCTAAATAGCCTAGCCACAGAGGAAAAAGTACGTCTTTTCAATCTCTCTAAAAAATAAACATAAATACATAAAAGATCTACTTTGCTGACTTCTTCCTCTAGGAATGGGAATCATATTTCTAAGAAGTGGTACTTGATCTACATACAGAAAGAAGTACTGCACTTAAAAGCAGTAATAGAAGGGCAAAATGGCTTTCTGGTCCCTCTTCGAGACAGTGCCTGAGCCGTAATTTACATGCAGTCTGAAAGCATTGGTGCTAAAAAGGAGATCTGGAGCACATAGTAGAGCCACATGTGACACTCATGGTCTCTCTTACTGGTTACCCAGCCATCCTCTTGAGGTCTAGAGCTGCAGCTCCTCCTGAAAGTTTGGCTCAAACCCAACAGTCTTGGGTTTCATATGCAAATACAGATAGACCTCGTTTCAGATCCCATCATCCCTAGAAACTGACACCTGGCCTGACCACTGCACACCTTACGATACGTAGGAGAGGAAGCCATGAAAATCTAGAGCTGCAAAGTGTTTCGTAATAGCTTTCATCTGCTGTCGTATTACACCGATTGGCTTAAGAGAGGCAGTGGAAACACTGAGAAAAGCTGTGGTTGACTTGATCTTAGAAATGTTACTGTGCAGCTGGACTGCACCACCTTCAGTCCTACATCATTCAACTTTGATCTTTTAGGTGATGTAAACGTATGTACATTGCAGATGTGGTATATGTAGATGTGATACATTTCTGGTACTATTTTTGTAACTGAGGTTGGAAAGATTGTAACATCAGACACTGTATCTGTCTCTTTGATCAATTACTGTTACTTTGGTCTTGAAGAGAAAAAAAGAAAACGCATGTTTGAGTCATGGCATTCGCAACATCATTTATAACCTTTTACAAAGCCAAATATTTTATTTCTTCAGTAAATGTTATTCAAAAATAGAATGAAACCCCACCAATATGTCACGTAAAGGGCGATTTTCCCCTCTATGTGATTTCAACTTAGAGACTGCTATTCTTGTGTTTGAAGAATGATGACAGCCCATCTCTCCATTCAGCAGTAGATTATGATAGCAGATTGTTTTCATCAAACCACACTTACATATTTTGATAAACTTGTATACAAGTAAATGTAAAACAGTACGTGAGAAAATAAATGTCATACCGAAGCCTGAACTGTGAAGTTAAGTATTTAAATAAATCTCTCTTTTTATCCCTAGCCCAAGTCTCCTCTCTATTAGTACTTTCAACCGAGAACTAAGACTATTACGTCATGTTCACAAACTTAAAGACATGGACAGGACACATGAAAAGCCACCAATCTATTTATAAATCAGAGAGTGACCTTTGCACTTTGATGATATCTTAGAACAGGATAAAACAGTTCTACTTGGGATTAGTTTCTAATCCACACACAAGGTATGAGGATTAGGGTACACATCCTGTAAAAACTCAAAACGTGATGTTTTCTTCTTGGGAAAAAAAGATACTGGTTGGAATTTTACATTTGTTAGTGCATTCTGCATATATTTGGAAATGCTCTGAAGGCAGTGCAAAACCCTTATTTTCCTTTTCTGTACCTGGAGCAGAAGTAAATCTACTTACTGAACAATGGGGTGCTCATTACAACACTTTTTCCAGATGGTTTGATTTCGCTGTTTTATACCAAAGCTTCAGGAGTGGCATAAAATTCCCATGAATCAAAACAAAGCCAAAAAAAAGTCCTAAATAAGTGCAAATTGATTTCTGAGAATAAGGGACACATTTACACCAAAATTGGCTTTCTGGGCTGTTTCAAGGCATAGTCGTTCACAGAAAGAAAATACATTCTGAATAAAACGTCAGGAGCAATCTTCTGTTGAATCAAAGGATTACGTGGATAATTCTGCCTGTGACTTCTGTCATTTGAAAGTACAGAAGCCTGAATTAATGATAAAACAGATTTTGTTGGCAGAAGAATCTGTTGTCAAACGTATGCAGATATGCCTGCATTTCACAACGCCGCGCATCATCTGGCCACAGAAGCAGAGTAGAGATGGGCTAAGTTTGTACTTCTGTGAAATACTTCAATTACATCTACAAAGCAGATGTGTTTGTAAATAAGAATCAAGCAGCCCCGAAAGCAAAGACTGAAAGATACATTATTTTCAAAAGCGAAATAGATTGTGGTACAACTGCAAAGGGAAGACTGGGGCGTATTACACTACAGACTGCAGTGCTTGCTTGCTACCAGAATGCCCTGTCAGCAGTGCTCCATTTTATGTGGTCATCACAGAACTGAAAATACATACAGGTGAATTAATCTCTTTTGCCACTAAGCACCAGAGCAGGACATTACAGTTCATAACAAAAGCAGCACTGTAAATACTAAGATAAATGGAGTGTTTAGCAGTTTTCAGGTTTATACAATAGTCAAGTTCTGTGATTTGTGGCTTTCTGTAACAGAATCAAATTATAGCCATAGAATCATGCACTTCCTTGAACATAATTCATTGTGTGTTGTGTAATTTGCCTTCACTGTGATCACATAGAACAAATGTATTAGAAGCTTGTTCCCATTCCAGACCCCACAGAAACAGATATTTTTATTTAAAAGTACTAAAGAACTTGCTTAAATCCTCCTTTATGCATGTAGCGGACAGCTGTAAACCACTTCTGGCAGTATGCTATAGAAATGCAATGGGCAGACTCATCAATTAAGTTTGTTCGGAGTTTGCATCTGCAAAAAAGCCACATATTTGTAACTTCCTTTTTTCCTTTTTAAATTATTCTTTGTCTTCTGAAAAAATCCATGGCAGCTAATAAAACTTCAGTCAAAGCTGGATAATGTGCAGATCGGTAGTTGACAAGTGGCTACTATACAAGTCAGAAGCAGAAATGGTGTAGGCATCTGATCTGAATCATTCAGGATGCCACATGCCATTTTTTGAATGTTTTGTTCTCTCAAGTTTTTGTAAAAATGTTGTACAGTAAAATTTAGAGATCATCAATGACTAGATTAAAAGAAACAGTGCCATCAGAATCAAGCTTCTACTAGCTTTGCTGAACAGAATTTGTAGCTGGATTTGTCTGTTTCTTAACATGGAGGATGACAGCCTTCCTGCATTCATGTTGAGCACTGTAAAATCCTTCATCCAGCAAGGGTGAAGGGGAAGAAACTGCACTACGTATCTATGATTATTGGTAGTTAAGGCAGAAGGAAGGAGTAAAGCCTGACGCTCCTTAATTCAGAACCAGGGCTGTCGAAAAGCAGTATCTTTCGGTGATGGCAAATAATTGATAGATCATGTGCATCTTGGCTTCGCAGGGAGCTTTTATTGAACATACAGATTCTTTAATACCCGAAGAAACTTACCAGTTCGTGTAGAAATAATGCAGATCAGTCCTTCTAACTCTTTGAGCACTAAGTGTTGTCTGCTTTCTGTGAACATCTCTTTTCTCAACAGTCTTTTTAATTTATTATGTAGCAAGGAAAAAGAACCGGGAATGCCATGACAACTCTCAAGCAGCCTAGGTGGCCGAGGATGAGGTAACAGGCCAGATGCAAGCTTTTTGCATTTCCATTTGTTTTTCTGGAAGTCAGAAAGTGTCGTCTTAGCCAGACTGCGTGCAGAGGCTCGAGTGATGTCAGGCAGGGTTCTGAAGGCATGGAAAAAGGAGACAAATCCTCTTTAAAGATAAGTTTTAAGCAGGGGAGCCTGCTGCTTTTTTATTGCTTCCAGAACCAGCACCATTTCCTGGCACAGTAATTAAAACCGTGTTTGTCACATGTCTTGGCTTCATCATTTCTTGCAAGAGTTGTGTGGCTAAGGAAAGCAAAAGGTTTTCTGTCTCTCACCTCCCTCCTTCTACAGGCATGCTTGTGCGTGTCTGTGCCTAATACTTCTGGATGATAGAGACTCAAACTGTAATAGCTCCTCTCAAACTATAAATATCGTATCATTTTTTAAAAGCAGAATATGATTTCTATTTTCAGTCTTTCTATCAGATCCCTCATAGGATAGAAGCATAGTCTTCTCTGACAGTCATTCTGATACTACACTAATGATGCGAAAACCACCATAGGAGATGGTCCACTCTGAAGAGACTTAACACATACGAAATAGTATTAAACAGGCAACTTGTACCACTCCGCTTGCATTTTAAATAGGTGATAAAAAGTCAAGGTAAGTTTCACTATTAAAATTATACAAAGTCTTATTCTATCACCAAGTGTTACCTCAGTTCCTCTCTCAGCTACGAGCAAGCCTTCCCTGATACAGTGCATTCTTCAGAGTCTGTCGAAGGAGGTTCTCCATCACACAGGTTTTGTGTTAGCTGTGCGTCAGGAACAGATGGCTGAGCATCCTTCTCTCTCTGGAACTGGCACGAAAAAGGCTGTTGGATACCATCATTGCCCTCACTGTAAATAAGAACTTTTAATACCATCTACAAAAAAATGGAAATTCCCTCTAACCTCAATTTGGCAAGAGTTTGTTATGATATCACCTACTATGTTTCCTTTCACCTTCTAGATCCTGGGTGCCTGCCAGTTAAAGCAGCAGACTATTCCTCCAATACTCTGAAGCAAACTGGATTATATTTTAACAAAAAACCCCACCAGCTGAACACCCGCTGAAATCGGGGAAAATCTCTTCTGTTTGTCTAACCTGTTTGCATTAAGAAAATAAATCAGGTTTTATTTGATTTACCAAGTGCAAAACCCCACACAAAGACACCTTCTTCAATTTAAGGATAACTTATCATAGCGTGTCTTAGATCTGTTAAAACTGCCTCAGTTACACAATCTGAACTGAAACAAGACATTTCAAAACTGAAATAAAGTGTCCAAGTTAGCCATTTAAGTCAGTTTTAAACCAAATCTTAGGTTACATTAGCTTGCTTTTCTCCTGTACACAAGCATTTCAGCAGGTTTAGAACAAACGCAGTTCTGGGAAAAAAGAGGAAGGTGGATGCAGAGGTGAAGGAGACAATTTGCCTTTAGCTACAACACTATAGACTTGAGAAACATTTATGTCTTTTTTAAAAAAAAAATCCTTCTAATATTCACAGCATTGATATTTTGATACTTTCCATTTAGAAGAAATATAAACCGTTTAACCTGAAGAGAACACTATATGGGCCTGTAAGCAGGCAAAAAATGGAAGGGGGGGGGGGGGGGGGGGGGGGGGGGGGGGGGGGGGGGGGTGGGGGGGGGGGGGGGGGGGGGGGGGGGGGGGATGGAATATCACACTACTTTACTCGGTGCAACTTTATACAAATTGTAGAGCAACCTTGAAAGAGTAGAATACAATTCTAAAGAACATGTACATACATGCCTAAAGCAACATTTACTGAAGTATCTAAAGCATAATATGTTTTTCTTAAACTAGAATGAAAAACAGTGAACAGTTTATATGAAAGGAGCGGTGGGAGGAAGCGTTATTGGCTCTGGAGGAGCTGCAGTATTGCAGTTCAGCTCCACAGTTGTCTTATCAAGCTACAATCTCATCGAAGGCCAAAGATCCCCCCCCCCCCAATTTACATTATCAGTGTTACAGCCACCCTTAATAACGCATCTTTTTGACTTGCTGTGGTACACCTCAATAAGTGTATTACTTTACAGAAGTAGAGGTGTAACCACAGAAAATGTTTGGTGGTTCCCTCAAACTTAAGAGTTCTAATAAGAGAAAAAGAAGCTGCTGTTCTTTAACTTAGAGTCAAAGGATTTAGAAATCTGAACAGGCACTCTGCTCAGGAAGCCAGCGGATATGGCAGTAACAGATTCTCTTGTCATTGCGTCTCACTATGTCTGCACTCATCAATAGGGTAGGCTATGATCAGAATACTTCTCACATGGAACAGTGAGGCTGTAACACGTAACATTTATGTGCTTTTCAGGAGTGATTAAATATGCCTCAGGGAATTACAGAACAGGAAAAGGATTTACTGTGCTGTGGCAGTACTGATTATCCTACCTTATGTAACTGTTTCTGCACCTTTTTCCAGTCATTCCTAATGACACAGAAAGGGATCATCATGTACATAAACATTAGTATGGTGACAGAAACAGTTAAACGAAGACGACTTTGGATGCTTCCTGCACTATCCTATTTCTACAGATGGTGGTTGGCACTGGATTTTTTCCTTCTAAGCATAACTCCTGCTTGTCTTGTAGAGGCTTTTTGGAAAAGCTACACGGGTGCTGGGAGGGGATACTATATCATGCTCTCGGCTTTGTAAAACAGCCCACTTCCTCAGCTGAAAGGCCAAGCTGAGCAGTTACAAACAGCCAGAAATACCTCCCCATCACCCTCTCCAGCTCACGGACGGAGGATTGTCACCAGAACTAGTGGAGAAATGGATGGAGTGGGAGCAGCAACATAAATGGCATCTAAAAGCTAGTTCGACTGTTGTTTTTTGCAAAGATCTGCAGCATTTCCTCTCCTGGTCTTACATATCCTTCACCTCCTGCTATATGAGGGTTCTTCTTAACCAGATGGTTCTTCTACACATTAGAAGAAAGGACCTACACAACTGGCAGCAAGACCATAAAGAGAAAAGATAGGACTGTGTTAGAACAAGCACATCAGATATATATCCTTTCCTTGTGATACAGGTCCTAATCTCCCTCTTCCAAGCATGAAAACCATACACTTCCATGCAGAGGTGATTTTCCTTATTTCCATATTTCTTCTTCTGCAGGCCCTGCTCGGAAGTAACTAGTTGGTCCTGTCTGTTACAAGCCTTACTCACAAAAAATGCATACGGAGCAAAGGAATAAGAGTAACAGGCTCTTCAGAACTCTCTTACATTATAAATCTGCCTTGGGAATTCTTGCAGGAAAGAGGATTTTGCTCCCATTTCTTAGTTCCAGTGTAGCAAGAAACTACAGTGTAGCAAGAAATCAGAAGACAGAGATCTGATATCTGCTTCCTTCACCTTTGTTAATTCCTGCTCCTGTTGATCACTCCCATCCCCAGGGACAGATTTCCATTCTGGTCAAATCAGTCAGAAAGTCAGTCAGTCATCACAGAGAAAAATCAGTTAACGCTTGTAGTGGAATTATTTGATGAACTGGAATCCATCTCTCAAACAGTGAAGGGAAGATTTTTGTGGCTGACTGTGCCAGAAACACACATTCATTTACAACATAACCTTGAAAGAACCGCTTTAAACCTCAAGTTGCCCAGTGAGACCTATGCCAACTTTTCCCCTGTTAAGTACACGTATTTGTCCTGAAACATGAATCACCAAGCCTGCAGAGATTCCATTTAATTAACAAAAAAACTCCAAGTAGTGAAGGATTAAAGGGATTATGCAGTTGGAAAGCAAAGTAAAAAATTAAAGTCTGCTTTTGTGAGCCATTCATTTACTGCCTACGCTAAGTAGGACAGTTAAATGCCAATGATTATTAGGATAGCTCTGTAATTAGTGACTCCTGCCCACAGACTGAACTTCTACAGAACTACCCAACATTTGTCCTCTAATATCAGTTGTGGATATTAGAGTGATAAGTGATCCTAAGCCTTTATGGTAAAAACAGGAAGAACATGTGTACACCAAATGTGAAAAACTGGACAGAAAAATAAAGCATAAGGAGCCTTCTGACAAATTGCCTTTGTTCAATCACACTGTAAATGCAAGCCCTTATCCTCTTGCTCTTTCAGATAATGAAACAGGGCACCATCTTCACAGATAGCAAAATCTTAATAAGTTTCTGATAAAATGGTTCGTAACAAGAAACTAAAGAGGCAGAGCACTATGCAATTAACAGAGTATGAAGTGTCCTTGTCCTGGTTTAGGCCAGGACGGAGCTAGTTTTGTCTTCAGCAGCTCCTGTTTTTGGCTTTAGTGTGAGAAACAACGGTGACAGCACGCTGATGTTGCTGGTTGCTGCTGAACGACCAAGGACATTTTGCAGTTTCCCAGGTTCTGCCAACGTGCAGATGCAAAAACTTGGGAGGGGTAGAGCCAGGATAGTTGATCCAAACTGGCCAAAGAGTATTCCATACCAGAGACTCATGCCCAGGATAAGTGAGGGTCGGTTGGTGGGCCACTAGGCTTTTAGACCCTTAACTTGCCTTAACCCTTAAGCTTCCCTTCGGGTTGCTTTTTGTTTCCCTATTTTTCCTTTTTGTTGTTCGTTTGTTTGGCTGTTGGTTCCCTCCCTCACTCTCTCTGGAACCTGCTGTTCTGGGATAGCTGGGGGGAATGTCCCTGCTCCCTGCCTGCTGCTCGGGACAGGCTGTATCAGTCGTCGGGTGGTGAGAAATTGTGTATCGTTTGTTTTATATATGTTCTATTATCCTTATCTATATTGTTATTATCATCATTTTTAATATATTTTTATATTTTTCCTTTGCTGTCCTGGTGAACTGTTTTTATCTCAACCCGCGAGTTTTCCTTTTCTCTCTGATTCTTCTCCCCACCCCACCGGGGAGGGGGAGTGAGCGAGCGGCTGTGTGGTATTGGGTTACAATTTGGGGTTAAACCACAACAATCCTCAAGCAGGGAAATCGGGAAAATAACTCTTATGCCTCATGCATCTCTTGCCATTTGCTGCTTTAGTATTTCTTCACTTTGAGCCAGAAAAAGTGCAAGACAACAGCCTGGCCTGCCCGTCCCATCATCCAAACTACTGAGAAAAGAATCAGCAGGGTATTGCTGCTTCCCTTCTTCACACTAGTATCACCATCTTTTTAAAAATTGCATTTTAAGCCTTAGGAGACAGAAATATTAAAGCTGAATTTCATTTCTTTAAATCCTCAGCTGTATAGATGTCTGTGTGGCAGGCTCCAGGAAAATAATTTGTATGGAAAAACTCTCAGTAATCTATTTAACAAAAAATAATGAATGGTCTAAGTTTAAGAACAGAATAAGAGTGAAAATGTCATAGCATGCAGCAGTCACCTAGCTCTGCAGCAGGATTAGGTTGATAATTTCTTATTACAACCTAAATTAAACCTCAGGAAGACTGTGCTTTTGTTCTAAAAAGAAAAATATAATATCTACTGCTGATAAAACTGTGACTATACATATATTCTATATAACAACAGTACTTACGCAAAAGTCCAAAGATACCCTAGCATTGAAAACCTACTGTGAATATAGGAATACAAGGTACACACAATCCACAGTTGCAGAAAAAGGCAGGTTATTATATAGTACTATAAACAAAACCAGACAAAGGTAATCATTCCATTATGTTTAGTAAGGTCTGTGTGTCTGTACTGTAATATATACAGATAGACGGTACTATTAAGCCTGCATTGTGCTTGGCTGTTTCTCTAAAGGATCATGCTACCTAATCATCCACCGTGAACATAAGCTTGTGCATTTATATGCTTTGTTTGTAGCAAACCAGTTGCCTCTGACAGAAGATTCAAGCATGACTGTTCCCATCATTTGTAGCAAACACAGCTATAGGCACATAGCATGCATGAAATTTAATTCCTTTTCTCCAAGACAATCCCCAAAACTATCTCAGTGAGTATTGCTCCCTGATATTTCCCTAGACCACATATGCATCTTCATGCCATGCTCAAGGCCTCCAGCCTGTGCTTTTGCTCTGGAAGACAGACAAAAAATGATTCATTAAATCATAATAAAAGTTGTACGATCTGCGCTGAGATAGTATAGTGATGGACAATAGTAGAAAAAATGATCTAGCAGTTTTATATGGACCCCTGCAATGTCACAATATATATCAATCTATAATTTTTATTATCTTGTCCTTAGAGCATAGGGCTATTTCTTCCTGCTCTTCAGCTCTACAATGAACAAGGGTTCAGTTTCAATGCCTATCCAAATTAAAACCAATTTCTGAATAATGTGTTGTTAAAAAAATGTACAAAAAGTAGTATTTGGTTCCTACCAGTTATTTAAACGTTTTCAGAAAAAAAGCTATCAACATGATACGCTATATTTTCAGTTACAAAGGACCACAGCTGATGGGAATCATCCAAGGTAATCGTCCCGAGAACAAATATAGCAACATTACTGGATATTTAGTTTGGCAGCTATTCCCCACTGCTAAGTTTGTCCCTACAGATGGCATTGGACAACCCGGGAACATGGACCAGCAGGGACAGGACTGAGGCAGACTGGAAGTTAGGATCCCTCAAGACCAGAACCACAGGGAGGCAGAGATGTGAACACGCTTACGTGGTCAAGGATGAGGGGAGAATAGACAGCAATGCCAAACTCCATCGCTCTATATGCTGAGGACGTCCATTTTCTCATCAAACTAGAAGACGATTAGTAACAACAACAACAAGGCACTTTACTCAGGATATTCGTTAATTCATGCACCACAAGTACAAGACGCCAGCGCAGCCGCGAGGCTCGGCAGCGCCCAGCGACACCCTCCGTTCCCTGTCCATGGTCCTGTGCCGAGGCTGCACGGGGCCCGCGTCCGGCGCGCCCCTTCCCGAGCCCTCCCTCTAGAAGCTCCTTCGTTCTTTCCACTCGCTACTCTTCCACCTGTAGCAAACAGGCAAAGAAGGCTGAGCACTGCAGACAGCAGAACAGTGCCAGGAACGTAACAAGAGCACGAGCAGGAAGGGAGAAGAAAGGCAAACTAGTACACGAATGGAACAAAGCGCAAGAAAGGACTAACAAAGGGGTTGCTACATAAAAGCCCCGTGAAAGTCAAAATCTTGCCCAAAATGCTTTAGCTGTGGTTTCAGAGAGTTAAACCAGGTAACAAAGGCGGGCCTTCCAAGCTTCTTAACATGAGAAGAAGCCTTGACTGCTTCTAGAAATGCCAAGACAGCAAAGGCATTAGGAAAAGGAAAAAGATGGTCACGGTAAATGAAAAGCAGAGCAGGTGATACCACTCTTTGTGCAAGAACCATTCGAGAGTGAAGACTCTGTCCCAACCTGATTGTCTGGCTTTACTTTGATTCGCATAATTGTTGTGGTGCTCTTTAGTAGATTGAGCTTCCGATGCAGTTCCAATACCAGCAGTGATGCTGACTCCTATCAGTGAAGCTACTCAAGAAAAACTAATGTCTAAGGAATACATTGTATGGATGCTTCCTGCAGAGTAGAAGTCCCTTGACCTTATTTAATCATTCTTCAAAAAAAGGTAATATTTCTTTAGCTGAGGGGTATACGTATGCAAGAAGGGAAGAGAAATAAAACCTTTTTTGGAAGAGAAAAATGGAAAAAAAAACCCCAAAAAAAACCAACACCACATGGTTACTTTTCCCTAATTTAGTTATCTTTTACAAGGCTTAAGTCTACACCCCACTGCCCATTAGAGTGGGCTCGACCCCGGTGCCAGCTCCGGGGCATTCCGGCCTTTTCCAGGAGGTTTCTCAGCGCCACCTTCCGGGGCAGGAATTCCATTATCCCTTAAATCCACCGAGGGACAAAGCTAGCGTGAGCAGAGAGAGAAGGTTTCTTGTCTTTGAAATGCAGTCTGAAAAAACGATGTACCTGTTACTGGTCGAGGCACACTGGCTAGCTGTCAAAAAATAGACACCCAAAAGTTAATCTAGCCCTATTCAGAAAACCAAATAGGAAAACATGTTCACCTATCCCAGCTCCTTCTCAACAGGTCTCTCCCTTCATGCTCCCCACACCGGCAAGAAAAGTATTGGTGCACTGTGTCTAGGATCAGAGCTGATTTGGACTACTCTGGATTATTGGAAGATCTCCCAAAATCCAGTACTTTGCCTTGAAAACATCTCACAACAGACTTCTCTGCAACAAAGAAGTCCAAATAGGAAGCTTTATGGGTTCCAAGTGCAGTGCTGTCGCAGAAGCAGACGTGCAGCTCTGAAGAAAATGAGCCCAAGTCTCCAGCTTGCTCTGTAGCTGATGAAACGAGAGCATAAGCATGGACAGTCACTGACCAACAGCCTATGCCTTTCGTCAAGGCTGCTTTGTACTCCTTTCTGTGGAGTGTGCTGACCAGAAAAATGAGATGAAGTTTTATTCTGCTTTTGTCCAGATCATAATTTCTTATTAGCGTTGAACAGATTATTCGGGATACCTTGGGAGAGTGGGAGAAAAGTAAAGAGAAAATTCCATCCTTGCTGCAGAAGTGTCCCTCCCTTTCCTTAGACCATCTGCTCTCCTAATTTCAGTTTTAAAAATAAACTGTAGTTGCATAGTTAGTTCCATTACATTTTTTGTGGAAGAACCTTATTTCAAGATCTGGTTTCTGCTCCTCTGTTTGTGGCTGCATTGTCCAGAATCTGATTCCCATAAGATATCGATGTGCTATATTTCCAAGCTCCAGTCATGCCAGACTTACTTTCCTTCATGTCAAACCGTGTGAAGCTTCAGTTTGCTCATTCTGTAGTGCTGAGAGGACAGGGGAATTCAGGACCAGTTTGTCAAGCTTCACTTGGAGAATATACCCAGACTACAGTGTGCCAGCCCAGCAGCGCCAAAAATCAAGAGGGTTTTTTCCTCCAAACTGGTGGAAACTATACTACAAAGGAGCAATGTTTTGGCAGCTGTGATCCTGTACTAGAGAATTTTTGGACCACTTGTCAGTTCTGCAGCAAAATAAATATCTTTGGAAAGGCCTACGGACCTGCCATCTTCATTTACGCAGAGGTACGCATTCAGTTAAGCGCACGTACTCACCTATGCACCTTCAGCCCACCACAGAATAAGAAAACTTAGGTCAGAACCTCTCAGAGGTCTTACATAACTTTGAGAGAAATTCAGAAGCTAGAAATACTACTGTTCATAGCCAAATACACCGTATAGCGCTGTTCGGTTACACAGAACATGCACCACATGCGCTACATTACAGTTTGCACACAGTGGGCAGAAGCAGCATCTTCAAAAAAGGAAGTTAACAGCAAGTGCCCAAGTTATGGTTAGTTTTTTCCTTTAATCTGCTGAGTCTCCCAACAGGCTATTTTCAGTACACTCTAAAATGCGGAGTATACATAAGGCAATGCAAGCTAGTGGCAGGAAAAAAATCTTATTGCACATGTGGTCTCACAAGGCAGCTATTTCAGTATGCAAAATAGATCTAATAATCACGTTATGAAGCTGAATAATTAGCTAAAATGAGAAATTTTAAGTTAACTTTAACTTCTTAGGTGTTAATGAGGACAGATATCTGCTAAACCAGCAGTGACAGCAAAGCAAAACCCCCAAACCCCCCAAATTATATGCTAGACCCTAGCAGTGAAGTAAATAACACTACAAACGTTTTTTCTCTCACACCAGCCAACATGTATAACTCATTGAAACAGGATGTTAAATTAAGAAGTCTAGTAAAATTCAAGGAAGAGCTGTACATTTATATAATAATAAGCTCATCTGCAATTACGGTGTCAATACAAAAACATTCTACTAGCGCATACCTCTTCATGCAAACTAAATTCAAGCCAAAGAGTTACACCAAAAGTTATATCCTAGGAAGAAGTCCCTCATACAAATGCTACTGCTAAATCTCATCTTCTCTGAATTTCTGCTTTTGCCAACTGTCACAATACTTGACTAAAAAACCAACCCATACTTACTTATCATAAAGCACTTTACAACAAGGGAAAGAACTTTTGCATTATAGATTAGATTTCATCCTTACTATTTTACTCAGAAGGTGGATAATTTTTGGGGGTCTTTGGTTGGTTTTGTTGTGCCTTCTTTTGGTTTTAAAGTTTTCTTGACTTCATTAGCAACTTACTCTTCACAAGCCATCATTTTAAACCAAGAATAGTTGTTTTCTTCTGATAATTAAGGATAATCTTTTATGACAGGGTAATATACTTACTATTCAGAGTTTGCTCGGTAATATATCTGGGCTACTGCTACCTTATTATTTTAAACTGAAGCACTTGAAAGAAAGTCTATTAGCGTAAATAAGAACTTAAAGTTTTCCCATAAAAGTAGTTCTGATAAAAATTAAAACAGTTTCTTGCAAATAATTTCCAAGTTTTCAAAGTGCAATTCACATTTACTTCCCACCAGGGTTTTGTACCTTCATTTAGGATGAGCTGTTTCTTTGCTTTGCATGATGACGTGTGCACTGTCCCCTGAGGAAAATGCCTTTGACATTTTGGTAGAGGAAAGAGTGTCTGAGTGACAACTTCAAATCTGAGTAAAGGCTATAAAGCTGCAGGCAAGTTGCCCAACTTCCACATGACGCACTTCATGATGGCTCTAAGAGGCTGAGTCTTCCTTGAGAGAAGACAAAGGACATAAGTTGCTTGTGAAGAGTGCTTCATTAGCTTTCCTTGGAGGATGCTCAGAGCAAATATCGATAATGCCATTGTCATTGATAGTTCACTGAAGGAGAAGCATTTGGACAGAGCATCCAGCACCAACAGTGAGATCATGCATCAAATCAGACCTAATTACTGTCTGCAGTTTTGGAACGAAGAGTTGCATGACTCAGATGAGGAGAGAGAATTCCTCTCTAGCTACTTATTTCTCTTGTAGGGAAGCACAGCGAAAGAAAATGTATTAGGTTAGTTCTGTAGAGAAATTCTTTTGTCATATCCACTCACTTCAGCAAATAGAAATCCAGAGAAACAGGATTTGTAGTTCAGACACTGCAGCACGTGTTCTATAAGTCAACACTAGACCTCTCTGTACACACAGGATGATAGAAAAATTGAGGTTGGAAGGACCTCTGAAGGTCCTCTCTCACGCCTTCCACTCCCCACCTCTACACTCGACACAGAGCATTTGAACTTATATGGGGATGCTCAGGGCCTTGTCAAGCTTAGTTTTGAAATTCTGTCCCATTCCATCCTTGCAGCTATTCAAACCTGACTGGACACACTTCCTGGACAAACTGCTCTGGCTGATCCTGCTTTGGGCAGGGGGGGTTAGACCAGATGATTTCCAGAGGTGCCTTCCGACCTCAACCATTCTGCGATTCACAGAGTCCACAGCTTTTCTGGACAACCTGTTAACCATGCCTGGGTGGGGCACTCTCTCTTTGAATCAGACCTGCAGCAGAAATAGATCTGTTCTATATGACCAATGTAGCTACTTTGAAATTAGTCCTAGAAGCCACAGAATTTATAATATAAAAATTAATCTTCGACAGGAAATGTTAATACAGGAAAAAGGAAGCAGATAAATTCATTCCTTTTGCAACTTACAATTATCATGCAATTCAGCGTAGGAAAAGAACTTCAGTAACATTAGTTGGATTTCATAGTATTTTGAAGAGCATTTGAAGCCACAAACATTTGATTAGAGAGGCAGGAAAGAAAATTACACACCCTCAATTTATTACGAACCTGAACAGGCATAATCTTCTCGCCACGTAAAGGAAAGAAAATTGTCATAAACCAACTTACTTTTTTTATTTTCAAGGCTCTATACAGTTGGATGTGATGCTTCATAGAGAACAAAGATGAGGGACCAGTCCAGTCAGTCCTTGCTTTTTGATATGAAAATGAAATTGTAAGTAGAGAAGACAAAATATGCTAGATAGAGGGAAATAAAGACTAAAGTTATGAGATTACATAGGGCAACTACTGTGTTAGCGTTAAATAAAACCAAAAGGCAAATGGAAAAAAACTAGCTAGCACACACAGAATTAAGTGGTTAGTTCCAGCTGAGGGAAAGAGAAGATAAGTGAAATGGAAAAGGGTCTCCCAGTCTAGTGAGGGACCTGTGTTTAATATCAACCAAAGCAGTTTATATGAACCAAGCAGGTCTCCAGATGGAAGCTGTACTTTCTCTGCCAAGACAATTCTCTAGGGCAACATTGGATGAGGTCTTCTCAAATAGATGTGAAATGCTACAAGGAAAAAAAAATTGAACTCCACTAACATTCTCTTTGTAAATTAACTAGATGTTTTAACTCCCCTTTTTCTTTTTTACTTTTTCTGGCACAAGAACCACAAATACAACACAACACATCCATCCTTCTCACAAAAGGAAAAAAAAGTGCATTTCATATCAGATGCTTTGCGTCAAGCCTGCTAAGGCTCATAAATCAGCTGTCTTATTGCCCTGGTCATTTCAACCAACGTCTGACCCTTTTGTTAACTCATGATTTATAACTGGAAGTTACTTTTTTTTAATGCTAGATTTATAAACTTTACTGTGCTTGGTTTGATATAATATCCATTTGTACACCAAGCTATAAGACAGTAAATTTATTGTCTATGAACTGTTACCTTGAAAAATTACATCAATGCAAAGTGGTTTCCATTTAGAATCAATGGGCAATAAATTCATTGGATTTTTTTTTTTTGAAGGGGGGAGAGAACATGATGATATTTATGAGGTCATGAGCGGCTATATAACGGGTGAAACTGGGAGCAGAGGCAACAGTCAGACAGGAGTTCCGAGTTACGGGGTAGACAAAGACGAAATATATTCAACATAGCAATGATGCATAGGCTGGTATTCTGCTGTCTCATTATTATCAGCTTCTCCTGTCCTCTCTTGTCTCTCCCCATCATCGACGCTAGTGAGATGTCTTATCAACTCTCAGGTAAGAGTCTTTTGATTTTAATGGTCATAAAGCAGGGGCTGGAGCAGTAAAACCAGAAGAGAAGCAGGTATGCTTTCTGAGGGGCCTTTATCTGTGCTGATGAGCTGTAGAAAAAGCGGGAATGTCTTTGGAACACTGGCAGCGCAAGTGACATCATCAGCGGATGCTAGTCTTGTAAAATGTGGAGGTTGGGTGCCCTAAATATTTCTTCCTGCTGCTTTGAGATCCAGGAGACAAAGGTATCTGAGCCTTCTAGCACTGAATGTGAGCTGGCATATACAGCATCTGTCTTTGAAGCAGCATTAGTAGGCATTGGGTAATTTAAAGAAACTTGGCTGTACCATCTCTCCTCTTGCTACAGTTTAAAATGAGCCATGTTTAACTGAAGGTGTATTTAAAAAGCGGGAAGCCTACTGCAAAGATTAATGCAGTCCTTAGATCAAGAACAGGCAAGTCTGTCTTACGCTACAAAAACAGCAATATGTATTGAGCATGTTACTCATTTGCACTAGTGCAGATTCCATTCAGTCCAGTGAAAGAATCAATCTTTGCTTGAAAAAGCTGTCCTCAAAGTTTGAAATTATACTGTAAGTCAAGACTGAAATGGTTCAGTAAAAATGCACAAGAGAGTCTGGGAGGTTACTGTCATCAGACCTGACCTGTGCTGGAAGAGTTTCTGAAATGAAATTTGAAAGAACAGGCAAATCAAACCCAAAGTTATTGCATAAAGCTGACTATTAAAAAGTGGCTGTTCTTACCTGCTTTGCAGGTGCAACAGCTGTTGTGCTGGTTTATGGGTATCATTAGTCCCTAGTTTGCTTTGAAAATCTTGGACTCACTAAGCCAGCATCTTCTCAAGCCTTCCCCTATATAACTTGCATTTACAGGCAATCATGATTCGGTATGGATAATATCTATCACATCATAGGGTGACCAAGCTGGGTCTAACAATTACTGCATTCGTTTAAAGACATCCATTAGGCCTATTAAGTCTTCCTTGCTAATATAAAGAGTCTCTAGGCTGGGTAACATAGAATTCTGCATTAAAGAGGGTTGGTTTGTTTTGTTTTGTTTTTTTTTTTAATCTCCAAGCAAATTTACCTGCTGACACTGTTCTGAATTAAAATATAATATGAGGCTAGACATATGAATTGTCTCCACATAGCACAGGGAAGTTACAGTATTCTTACTCAGAGTCCTACACTGAAATCCCACTGTTATTTGCAATTGTCCTTTTGTACAGTGAGCAAACTAACAACGTGGATGACCAAGGTCTTTGAGTTCTTGATCTTGGCCCATTTTTTTAAATGTTGGGGGTTATTTCAGCAGTTTATTTCTTAGATATTTCTATTGAGGAGCTACAGAGTCTCACCCATCTGCTGCAGGTAAGAGCAACTAAAGCTCCATAGTATCATCTAAAATGCAGCTACAAATGATATTTAATCTACACAACTAGAGTTTGATAATAGCACCTTCTCATTGCCCACAATTTCGAATGCCTGCTATATATTCGCAAAGATGAAATATTTACTGCTCAGATTGCAAAAGCCTTATTTACCTCAAGTATAACACTGCTAAGGCTCCTGTTGGCAACCTGCCCCAGGGCACAGGCTGGTACAGAATTCTAAATTCTCTATGCACAACAAATTAATTCCATCAGGTATCAGCAATCTGTTGTTTCAGAAAAAGTAATAATAGCTGTACTGGAATGCACATTAATGAGAGGGATGATTGAAATGCACTAAGAAGTGTAGCTGCCAAAATATGTTTTAAGATTTCCTACATTATTTCTGCCCTACCCCCCATTTTATGGCATTTAATAGTTGGGAAGCTGAGCAGGTTAATAGGCCCTGAACAGGAAGTTTTGTGTTTATTCCTAGAAAAGCTCCAGCATAGGAACTAGTTGATAAAGAAATAGACTAAAAAAAAAACCAAACCCAAACCACAATTATATACAAGTCTGGGTTGTCTACAGCTGGGTATCAGAAGGATTAGGTTGCGAGTTCCCCAAGCAATGGGAGGGGCTGCTGTTGATCAAAAAACTTTCTTTAAGAAAGATCTGCCAGAGAAATGAGAATCTGAGATTAACGTCAGGAATATCTTTTCTCAAAGCTTTGGAAGGAAAAAACCCCTAGCTTATCCCCTATTATATTCAATAAAGAAGGATGGATGATTGGTGATTTCATGATAATCTTCAGCAGGTGGGGCCAACAGACCTGATCAGAAATCATCTGAGACAGACTGAACAGGGATTCAAAGCAAAAGGCTGTTACCATATGCCTGTTTCTGATCATCTTCCATTTGCAGCTGATGAAGATTCAAGATTAAATCTGGAGCGGTTGGGCAGCGTAGGAAGCACCTCCCTAGTTCAGTTTCTGCCAGAGCTCTTGGGCACACTGACTGAAGACAACAAAGCAGGTGAGGATTACCACAGCAATTTATGGGAGAGTGCCCATGGTTTGCATGTCCGGCTTCCACACATATTGTGCCTTGAACTCCTGGGTACTTACTGAAATACGCCGTTGGTGTAGGCAACAGACAGCTGTCATTTACTTAACTGGACCTTGGGGAGACCTGCTGAGCAGCCATGCTTGCAGGTCAATACTAGCTGGAAAAGTCTCCAAATTAGTTTAGCAAACCTCCACATAGCAAAACCGGGGCACGCAAAGATTGGCCTGGAAGAGCTAGCAGACAAACAAAATAGCAGTCTCTTAAAAATCATCAACACTTGCAGAAAGTGCAGAATCAATAGCGTAGATGGTTTGAGGGCAACAGACATAACAGATGCCTGCTGAAGAGGACAGCGCAGGTTGCATCTTCCGAGTCCCAGATCGTGCTGGAACTGTGTGCCAAAAGAAGAACTGGCCATGCTGTGGCAAAGGGTTTTCTGTCTGGTCCTCTGAACGTTCCAGTCGAGACTTCTGCTGGCTACAGCACTATGGCCACAAGAACGACTTGCGTAGGTTCACGATTTCTAACTGTGGTAAAACGTTTCATTATGTCTCCCCTCACCCGGGTCTTAGCCCCAGCAGCTACAGCCCAAGGGAGAATATCAAAGAGGTACGTAAATCACCATCTATCACTGAAACAAGGAAAATAATGACTCCCACATTTTAAACTACATGGAATTGGTAACAAGTCATCATTTAAGACTTCATAAACAGTATAGACTAAAGTATGCCACAGCATTCTTGAAGCTGTAATCACTTACGGTTAGCAGGGGGAGGGGGAACACACGTGAGTAATCCAGAGCATGTCATTCTAACCCCCCACTTCTTTCCCAGAAAAACAGCTTTCTAAATAAAGGCCGTTCTTCCAGCTTCACCAGGCCAGTACATAACCAGTATTAGCTGCACGTCATTTTTTTCCCCCACTACAACAGAGGCTACACAGTATTATCACATTTGTTATGAACTATTAGGTAAATTGAGAACATCATTCCTGTGTCACCTTGTCTGCTGAATTAAATATAAAAGGCAGAAAACGGTCTAGTTTAGTGCATCATCTAAATCAGAGGGCACACTGGGCAGCCGCCCCTCCTTCCCCCATCAGAACGCAGGGCTGGGTGACAAGCTGGGGCAGTGAAGAGCATACTTCCCTGCTGGGAACATTTACCATACAACAGTAACCTCTCTAATGCTGTTTGACTTCAGACTTTCTATGGAAACCATCCTCGAATTGCTTTGCTGGGCCGCTTCTTGACCAAGGACAGGAAACAGTACAAGAAACGTGGGAATCTTTCCGAGTGCTTCTGGAAATATTGTGTGTAAACAGGAGAAGAAACTCTCCCTGAGTTTGGTTGCATAATTTATACAGATGTCTGAAAACATGTATATAGTTTTGCTTGATTTAAAAATGAGAATGAAGAAACATGAAGACAGCTCCTAACTTTAGACTCTACGCTACTTGGAAATTAATAAATTCTTGATGTTTTGCAATTATGCTGTGAGCAGTGTAGTATTTTCTTAGAGTTCAGCACAACAGGAGGAAGTTAATGGGACAGAGATAAATATGCAACATGAAGCGACCTCAGGCAGGGGAAGCAAGATTCCCATGGGGTCCTGTGAAACCTCCCACAAGAGCGATGCCTCAACTGCATCTAGTTGATGTCTAGGTCAAGACAGAGGCAAGAGGACTTTTCTTCTTTGTCACTTGGTCACTTGATGTAGATTGGGGTGCCAGAAAGAAAGGGTCATTGCTGCATTCCCTAATGATGCTGAGCTGGTGACAGACAGCAGCTTAACAGTGCCCAGTCCCCTCCTGCCATTCCCAAGGCACCACAAAAAACAATAAGCACATGTCAGGATCAAGTGTTTGCTCCCACTACCGTGGAGAGAGGTAACTGTTTGTCTTGGTCGCTCATAAAGACAGACCCATAAGATCTATTTCTTTGCGCACCTTGCCTAGTCCCCAGCTGCCTACGACAACAGGGTGCCTGTGCATAGCACAAGCTTTAAGAATCGTGCCTGATTATCACCAAACACAGCACGGAAGGTAAACATTACGGTTGTCAATGTCAAGGCTTTACACCCAAATTGTGGACAGTCAGCAGAGGCAAACAGGGATGACATGACTTAAAAGAGTCTATGACTGTGACCTGCACTTACGTGGCTGCACGCACAGATGCAGGAAGGTGATATATGGACATAGACCACAAGTGTTACTAGGGCAAGCCACCTCCTGCTTGGGCACTCAAGGGCAGCGGGATTTGTTCCCCTGAGCCACCACACAGTTTTTATGATGTTGCTGTATCTTGGCATTTAAAGTAAACGAGGGAGACGAAAAAAGAGCAGCTGCAAAAGGGTTCTAGTCTGACTCCTTTGTACGCGGAGTACCAGCATACTTTCTCAATCCCAGGTACTTCCTGATAGTATCTGCAACGAACAGAGCTAAGAGTCAGGAATTGTCTCCAGGGTATGGCAATCTTGATAACACGCAGCCTGAGCTGTGGAGCTCAGACCTTGTTCAACACATACTTCACATAAACCTCATGCTAATCAAGGCTCACAGAAAGCCTGAAGTAAACTTCACCTAACAGTGATACACATGCTACATTGATTTCAATAATATACATCATAAATCTGACTGTGCTGTTTAAACAAGGCTTGATACAGCTTGTTCGCTTCACATAAATTGTAAGACAGGTGAAGCCAGCTATAACAAAGAAAATGTCCTTACAAATGTAGAGCAGCTAGATGCACTGTGCAGCTATTTGAAATCTTCTGAACATTCATCCTTCTCTTACACAATGGAGCAAGTGAGTGCCCGTCTGGAAATTACTCCTTTCCTGCCACCTCATCAGTCAATAAAAACTTGCAAGAAAAGACTTCAAATTTATCTAAATGAATAACCATCTAAGATAGATTTGTTTCATAGACAGGGAAGGTGTAGAGCCTACAAAGACGGGGCGGGGGCAGAAGGGGAAAAAAAACCTGTTCAATCCCACTTCAAAAATTGCAAACATAAAATAAATAATACCACAATGAATAATAATAATAAAATATTACAAGTATTAAAAGGTTTACTAGTCATCTACATAAGACAATAAAGGAAGGAAGAGAGGTGTCAGGTGGTGAGGATGGAGTCAAGACGAGGTAATCGAGCTATAAACCCTCAAACTGTTTCAGCTTTCAATACTGCAAAAATACTTGCTAGCAGTTATGGCATCTAAAGAAGCAATACAACAACTTATGTGTTCAAGCTAGGCCAGAGCACAGCAGTGGGGACTGGGGGGGATTTCAGCTAATTCTAATATAGCAGAATTTCAGCAGAGCCTGAAACTTCCAGCCATTCACAGCCCTTGCCTCTGGTAGGAAGGAGTTCAGACTGCATCTTTGGACACGACCGGTAGCTCTCAGAAAGACAACCATTGAGACCCTGTTGCACACGCAACCGCCTCCTTCCTGAAGGAAACGTTCATGGCAGGTGCCAGATGAACTCAGTTCCAGGGCCCAAGAGCGGAGGGCCCAGCCAGTCTGCGACAGAGAAGGTCAAACTCCGCTTCTCCCCCGCCCTGCTATAATCTGTAACTCCTG
This sequence comes from Phoenicopterus ruber ruber, assembly GCA_009819775.1. Taxonomy (NCBI): domain Eukaryota; kingdom Metazoa; phylum Chordata; class Aves; order Phoenicopteriformes; family Phoenicopteridae; genus Phoenicopterus; species Phoenicopterus ruber. Next base: position 9,979,654 of record CM020235.1, on the reverse strand, counting down.
CCAGCTTTCCGCTCCGAGCTTTTCCTGTCTTCTGCAGGCCAGAGACAAGACGGCTGGAGCTGTCACAGAAAACGAAAGAGATTGCAGGAAGAGCTCCAGAGGCCAGGCCAACCGTCTTTCCACCAGAGCTCTTGGAGCAGGCAGAGAGGTGCAACTGCAGCTGGGGAAGCGAGCCGCCGGAGTGCCACCCATGCCAGCCTGAGCCTGCCTGTGAGAGTTTCAGGTAGCAAACTGGAGCATCACATGGGAGCCGAGCAGGCAGACACCTGTTTGAGCTGTACAGGAGCAGTATGTAATATATATCCTGAAAGTTAATGCGACTGTGGAGCAAACCTACTACAGAAAAGCTATGGTCCCATTACTTTTGAGATTGGGGTGAGTAAGCATCACAGGTCCAATACTTATCTCACACCATCTGCCAAAAATACAGAAGTACATCATTCAGCTCACCTTTGACATCCACGCAGAGGTGAAAGCTACAGGTTTTCAACTGCAAGCAAGAACTTCAGCTGACAGGTGGATGACAGCTATTGACACACCAGTAACGTAGCCGGACTGACACTGCCTAGATCTCCAAATAAAACATAGCACCACCTTGAACTTTTTAATTTCACAAGCCTATTCGCTTCTCCTCATAATTTTTGGACCAAAAATACCTAATTTGGCTCACGTTTGTAAGTATGTTTAGAATGATTAAATCACCCTTTTAAAAATGAATAAACCATCAGCAAAAATATATCCAATGTTACCTTTGAGATGCCTGCAGGCATCTCGAGGAACTGCATCACTAACCTTGCCAGAAGCACCTTCAGTTACATACTCAACTTTATTGCTCTGAGACACGCCTGTGAATTAAACCTGTGATTTGTTTCTTTGTACTTCCTCTAGAACACAAATTTCAGCATGGTGGGGCCGAAGTGCTCCCACAGTGTTCGTTATTTACCTTTTCTAACAAAATCAGCACAGATAGAAGCTTTAAATCCTGCATGCCAAACCCCAACAGCTTGCACATCCAAATATAATAATTTACATTCACAAAGTACTTGCCCTTCTTCGTGGGATGCAATTAGGAAGGAAATAACACATTCTGAAGTGAGAAAAGTAGAGCGAGATAAACACACCCCACAAAACAGGATGAATGACCACTACATGACCATTTTCACTGTACCCACAACCTCAACACCTATGTACAATCAGAAAAATGTAATTAATATTTTCTTAAAAGTCTACTTTCTAGAAATTACCAACAACAAAAGCAGGCACACACTTGAAACTGTTTTTTGCAGCATATTTTTCAGTTTTATTTATAAAAACAGAAGCTCCTTTGAAGTATACAATTAAAATCACAACTGTAAATTCAACCACAGCAGAACATTATTTCAATACAATATTCCTATCAACTGATGTAAAAATTCATTTGATTGTGATTTAAAACTCAATTCAGCTGGAAGATAAACTTACCAATACATTACTCATTCAGCGAATATTTATCGCACACTGTAAAAATACACTAGGGTCCCTCCTGTTCATAGCAATGCCATGAAAATATTTGCACATCAACTAATCTTTTAAAAACATAATTCTATATTTATGAATACAACAACAAAAAAAAATTGCCAGCAAAATCCACCAAGGGTTTCCAAACTGCTGATGCCCCCACAGGGGGTAGTAACTGCATCATTACTGTACTTGCGTGTTTTCCCTTTGATCACCAAAAAAACAACCTTCCAAGCAGCTCTAAACTGTCTGCAACGTTTTAATTATGCCAGGCAAAACAAAGTTACATAAACAAAACGGCATGTGCAAATCTGGCTGCAATGTTTACTCCATTGGTCTTTCACATCAGAACTGGATCTCACTTTGAGTATTGCAGCAAACTACAAAGACTGAAAGATTAATATAAGCTGAAGTAAGAAGTACAAGTTCCTGAAAACTTATGGAAACGAGGTCCTACCCAGAAGGCTTGATAAGGCATTTGATTGCAATATGTTGTGGTTCTAGTGGGGTAAAGAGTAGCTTGGGAAGCTGTTTTTTGTCCTAAACCTGGTTTTGCAGCCAAGACTGTTTGCATTTTTGGGCAAATAATCTAGTTTCATTGTCACACAGGGTACTCATTCACCTCTTCATTCCTCTTACATTCTTCTCCCATACCATAATTTTTTCTGTAACCCAGTATTAGCGTAGCCTCAGACAAGGAATCTTGCACCTAAGATTTAGCCAGGATTACAAACTTTGAATTCAACCTCCTAGGCACATACACCTTCATTATATATGGTCAGAGGGTACGGTGTTCACAGCGCTACAAAAACTGTCTAGGATTTCTGTTGCTGTATGATCCTACTGGGCACAAATTCACAGTAGTAGGTGGTACAAGAAGAGTTAACATCTCCAAACAAGAACACATTTAATACGATCAAGTTTCTACGTACAGGTCAGAATCTTGACCACTTGTAGCAAAGACAGCACAGGATACAGTGAGTGAAGATCCCCACATTATACTCCTGGATTTGGTATGAACTGGGGGTATGCATCTGTGCAAGTCCTTTGTGCCTCTGCCTCTTTCTATACAACTGGGATAATGATAGTCATCTTTTGACATGTTTCCAGACCTATGGATGAAAAGCATTATTCAAGTGTTAAGCACATATTACCATTCTCCTAAACTAAGTCCCACTGTTTCATAAAACGGATGACATGTATGCCTGCTAAGGCATCACAAACCATCTCATTTTCATACTCAGAAAATAAACAGTGGAAATAATGTACAGCAAAAGAGTTGATTATCTAAACTTTCCTTCTGACTTACACTTATAAGCTATTTTGAAGGGATGGCCGTCCTTACCTGGGGTCTTCAAATTATTCTATTTTACTAAGTCTCAAAATACAGTAAAGCAATCATTTTAATTTAAGCACAGCTAACTAGAATGGATTCTAGTGCATCAGTCTAATTTGACAGTTAGTTAAGAAGCTTCCCAATTAAAAAAAGAACCTATACACAAAGCATCTTATTACATGTTTTAGAGCAAATATTTTAGGCAGTGTGGTTGTAAAGCAGAATACCGTATTTGGAAGGTGCTGGAAAAAGACTAGGACAGGTATAAGGTATTGCCCCCATTTTCCTACTTGAATACATAACTTGCTATATGTAAACACCTATTGAAGTCTCTTATTTTAAGAAACGTTTAAAGCTTGAACACAGAAAGTACGGAGGATGTGTGGATATCTGCTGATTTACAACACTTAAGAAAAAACAAGTTCAAGATGAAAAAAATGAAAGACAAAGAAATGCAGCTTAAGAATAAATAGAAAGCAATAGGTATAAACAGAGCAGGCAAGCATGCTGGGGGGAGGGGGGGGGATATGTATCAAAAGAACACTGCCTGAGTCAAATTAGCCTTGAAAACTTAAAATTCTATAAAAATAATTTTCCTTGAAATAGGATTTAATGACAAAGATTGTCACTGAATAGATTTTAAAAAGTAAGAAAACCCTTTAGATAAATACAGTTTTCCTTCAATGATCTGCAGATCACAGTATATTTAACTTACTCAACAACTTGAAGCTTACTAGTAAATGAAACTGAAAAAGTGAAAAACTGAAAACTGCGCTCAGCTCTGAGGCCCCCAGCACAAGAAGGACATGGACCTGCGGGTGCGCGGCCAGAGGAGGCCATGAAGCTGATCCGAGGGCTGGAGCACCTCTCCTATGAGAATGGGCTGAGAGAGTTGTGCTTGTTCAGCCTGGAGAAGAGAAGGCTCCAGGGAGACCTTCTAGCAGCCTTTCAGTACCTAAAAGGGGGCCTTCCAAGAAAGCTGGAGAGGGACTTTTTACCAGGGCATGTAGCGATAGGACAAGGGGTGATGGCTTTAAACTGAAAGAGGGTAGATTTAGATTAGATATAAAGAAGAAATTCTTCACTCTGAGGGTGGTGAGGCACTGGAACAGGTTGCCCAGAGAAGCTGTGGCTGCCCCATCCCTGGAAGTGTTCAAGGCCAGGCTGGACGGGGCTTGGAGCAACCTGGTCTAGCAGAAGGTGTCCTTGCCCATGGCAGGGGGTTGGAACTGGGTGATCTTTAAGGTCCCTTCCAACCCAAAGCATTCTATGATTCTATGAAAAACCTTCACATAGAAGAGTTACACAGAACAAAAGTATGAATCACGTCTTACATTCTAAAACTCTTTGTTGAGAAGGCTAAGGCCATTAATAATACCACAAGGAAAATCTGATTACATCCAGCTTTTGATAAACAAAGGGGAAATCAGATAAAATTTGCTAGGTTTTAGTGAAGCGTGTCCTGTTTGAAGAGCACTTTGAGACATTCAGCTTTAAGCTAGAAGTATTAACATGAGAACAAGTCCTTTTACATACTGGAAGAGAAAGTGGTTACCAGTTTCTGAACAACAAACTCACACTATGCACAAACTCATTTTTCATCCATGGATTTCAACAGCCAGAGACTCCATTATAAAGAAAGAGGTTAAAACTTGTACAGGAAGTCAACAATGATAAGAAATAATGAATATGTGGTTTGATGTTCAAGTTTGGCTCCACAACATGTGACTTTTCAAGAACGCAGAAAAAATGAAGCTCAATCTGTTTTTCTTTTTGGCATCACCACAACAACAAAACAGGGAAATGGCTCAAAATTTGCTATTCACTATGTCTGTGTTCAACTCAAACTACTCTAATACAATAACAAAAAAATTAAGACACAAATCCGCCTTCCAGAGTGCTAGCAACGTAAGATAAAAGACTGCATGTAGCTACTTGACTTGATAACTAGGCCATAGTGCCTTGATAGAGAAGGTTTTCCACGTGTCTTTTATTAAAAAGCAAATCCTGTAAAAGGAAATAACTTCTGAATTGTTACTTCTATTTTTTTTATTGCTATTTATAATTTAACCTCTAACAGATTTGCAAACCAGTTACCCTCAATTAATTTTAAACACCTATCTTGAGAAACACAGCTTTAAAAGCAAAAGCTATAAAACAACTTGGTTCCAAAACACTTATCATGAAAAACATAGGGAATAGCTTTGCTTCTTTTCACTTCAGTTTTTTTTTTTTGATGGGCACAAGCTGGTGAAAGGCATTTTGATGCAGAATAACTTGGCCAGTTTTCAGCTGCTTATTAAAAAGCCTACTGGATTCTCAAACCAGCTACAGTGATTGTAGAGCCTCAGAGTACTAGGATCTTCAGTTTAGACCTTTAAATATTGAACAAACAAAAATGAAGAGCACTCTGTCGTAGCTTGGTTTCAACACATCTACCTTACTTGGAGCGTAAACATGCTCTGATCTGTTAGGTTCTTACTTGCCAAGTTCAAACAAACAAACAAAAACCCAAAACCAAAACACCTTTGTATTTTGCTCATCATTGAGTGATCAAAAGTTAGAAACACAGCCCATTTTGCGTCAAGTCTGTGAGGCCAGGAAGGGAAACAGCCTCCCAGTGAAAGATTGTCTTCAAAGTCATGTCAGGAGTAGAGGGGTAGTGGAGGAAGATTTAGTTTCACATGTGTGACTGCTCATGTTGGGAAGAGATAGCCAGATAGATTCACTGCTAGCATGTAGTAAAGCCGGAGAAAAAGAAAATGGGAATTACACCAAGCAGTTTTACTGACACAAGTGCTGATGTCTTCAGCGTTGCAGGAGCGGAGGTGATTTTCCCTTGTTTTTCATATTGTCATCAGCCATTGCAGCCTCACAATTCGCTTCCCTGACATCACATGTAACACAGCCCTTTAAAAAGGAATAAGAACATCGTAATTTAAATTCTCCTTTTTATGACTATATTTCAGAGTCAAATCCTGATAGCATAATATGTTGCAATCTCTTCAAAACTCTTTAAAAGCAGAGATTATACAGATCTTATTTTCAGAAGCAGGTACTTGCACCTCCAACTTACCTTGTCTCAGAAATTAATTCTTTGGTTAGTGCAACATACAGTTTTAGCTTTGAGATAAAAAGGCATGTGACTTCCTTGAATTTGAAGGCCTTGGAAACAAGCCACTCATTAAGGATTTGGACTGCAGACTGAACAACAACAATACCAACCAACAAAAAAAGGCTGAGACACCTGAATGTATTGACAGACCAGATTTTCTTGTTCTTGAGAAATTGCATGATATTGAAATAAAGTATTAAAATAGAAATCCTGCATTTCTTTCCACTATCAGAAACCTGGTTGCATTCGCAAAATGACAACCTGTATTGGAAACATGACCTACTGCTTAGGAACAGTTTTAGTGCCTTAGATATCAAATGTTTATATTTGCATACCAATACATCTCATAACACTTGAGATGTAAAGATTCAACAGAATTTTCTGCAAGACCACTGGACATCCTTTTGCTAACTGAATCAAACACATGGCCCTAGCCACAATAAGGCACACAAGATTTTTATCAACAAGGTATTAGGAAAACAAAGACTAATTTTTTGGTCTTGTTCCAGAGCCAAGGACACAGATATCTCAATTTTTCTGCTCTAAGAATAAATACCACAGCTCAGAATGGCACAATTGAAAATACTAGCACATAGAGCACGCAGTGCTATAACAGACATTAGATTTTTCTGCTGCACGAGTACATGAATGCAGCCCACTCTGCCTTGAAATCTTCTGTACAACTCATTATTGGAGCTCTAGATCTTTGTGGGACTAGTTCTGCCTTGCTCTTTTCTCCATAGCACCCGGGAGCACTTTAAACTGATTGGGATATTCTTTAACACACACTAATATAAATCAGAAGTAGTTTATCAGAGTGCTTGAGAGTTATACCAGATAAAATAATCATGCATAAGATACCAAAATTCTTAAAGAATGAATCCACCTACAAAAAGCCAGCTATTTTTGTGTTTCTTACTATATGCCTGAACCTCCTCTGTGATTATAAGCATTTTTCAGCTTGCTGAACACACTTGCTCTAATCTTCACTAACATTCCAGTGTTACATGCTATTCAATCACAGCAGCAGTCAACTTTATAAGAAAAAGAGCAAAAGACCTAACACCAGCAGAAAAAAACATCACTAGATATGGACTCTTACTTGAAAGCGTGACACTATTCCCATCCATCCAACAGTGTGACTGAAGGAACTTTGCTACAGGTGGTTCCCACATAGAATTTGCCTATCTGGCAAAACAATACAATGGACAGACCTGTATTTTGGCATTTCTCATCTGGCTAGCGTACTCAAGCTCATTTCCTTTTTATATTTACAAGTAATAATCACCAGCAACCCCAGCACTATGCTATCACATTGGTTAGAAAGGGCACTGCCTCTGGCTAGCCAGGGCACGAATAAGCTGCTGATGCCTTTCACAGCTCCTTACTTGGGTGCTGATTTGCAGTGGGACAGTCCGGGTCCGGATCCACGTATGCACCTCTGCAAGCTCCTTCTTTTGCCCATCCGTAAACCAAGGCTGCTGCTTTCGCATGACTGTCAGCTTCTCCAGATCCTCCTTTAAAACTTCCTCTTTAATTCTGCAGGTAACAGACACCTGTGAACACAGCTGTACTAAATGAAGCAAGGCAGGCACTGATTACAATCACTGGGAGAGTCTCTTCACCAGTATCTACAGCTGAAGTCTAGACAGCATCAGCCATTGAAAAGTGACTATACTTTGTTACACCTTATTTGTTTTGTAAGGCTTTTTTCAACGCTGGTCTAACGGTTAGGGGGTTTTGTTGTTGTTTTTGTTGGGTTTCTGGAGGTTTTGGTGTGAGGTTTTGTTTTACTGTTTTGTGTGGGTTTTTTTTTTTCAGAAATGTGCAATCTCATTATAAATTATATATAAGCTAATTACAAGCAACTTGCAAATAACACATAAGTATTTTTACCCTTTCATGCATTCAAAGTACAGGACAATAACCAATCCTTTTAACAATTCAACAAAAAGGCTACATGTTACCATATTTTAACTGATGGGGGAAATGGGGGAAAAAAAATAGACAAAAGGAAATAACCAGGCCGTAAAATGCACAAACAGTAAATTAATACACCTTCTTGGAGTTTCATTGGTATGTGCACTGTTTCCATGGTTTCATTGTTAATTCTACAGCTCTATGCACAATTCCAAACTACATGTCAGAGATTGTTGATGTTTTCCAACCTGTTAGGCATTTGGTAAGTCATTAGAACTTGCTCAGGTGTGTGATCCATCATCACCCAGGCTGACTCATGTTTGGATTTATGAGCTGTCCCTTTTTCTTCTGCTTCCTGATTCTTCTCTTCTTTGGAAGCTTCAGAAGAATCATTACTGGCAAAATACTTGCTGCTTTTGCCACTACCTGCTGAGAATTACCATGAAAAAAAATGAATGCAGATGCCCAAGAAATCCTAGTAATTCATCACAAAAAGTAAAAGAACACCAGTGTATTCTTGTGAGCTAGTTCTGCAATATGAACACAGGTACTCCCAGACGATTGCTCTAGCAAGGGTTTACTACCTATTGAGAATTCAAAGATAAAGTGCATTCTATTAAGTTACTCAAGATCTCCAAAGCTCTATTTACTCTTCTCAAAGTTAATTGGCTCAACTTCTCTGCTTCTGTTTCAAGAGGTCCTGCTCTAGGCAGATTTACCTTTACTCAAATAAGATGTAAGCCAGTATCTAATGCAGAGAAAAGTGATAATGAGCAAAATGAAAGAGTGACTTACAGGTTAAAGGAATAGCTTCTTAGATTCCCATTTCCAACTACAGTGACTGAAACAAACTTGGCTTCAAACACTGAAAGCTGGTGAAAAATAAAGACTACAGCTCCTCTTACTGGGATTTCCCATTCCCGTTACAGTATCTTGTTATGAATTACCAACACGTTAGCAAGCCATCTAGCACCAAAGCACCAAACATCCAAACCTCAAACTTCCCTACCTGTGCCACAACCAGAAGTCTTGGTGGAGCCAGAGCCTAAAGAACCAGATAAAGCCGATCCATGGCCTGATGCTGCTGAACCTGTACCCAACTGGGAGTTCTTGTACAGCAAGCGGTCAGTAAATTCACTAGAAGCACAATGGCTAGTACTGTTACCACTATCTTCTAGATTATTGTCCTGGAGACAAAAATCAAAACAAACACATCCATGGAAGTTACATTTAAGTTTGAAAAAGGAAGTTCATGCAGTTACTGAATTTGTCACATGTTGACTAAGTTCTTGTATCAATTCAATGGGTTTGGAGTTTCTAGCTCTGAAAATGAATGGCGGTCTAGAACTTAGGATAACACTCTTCATGGGTGAAATCAACAAGCATCTGGACTCCAGTTTCTGGTTTCTGCTGTAGATCCTTCCCCAGCGGGTCAAGATATTGTACTGTTGCATGAAATTAATATTTTTTGCTGACAAGAGAGCAGGAGTCAGTTCCCTTCATGTCCTGTTAGATGGCATGAAGCAGCCACACACATCAAGCAATGGTGCACTACGGAGAAAATGAGAGAGTCTTCCCCTGATTCACTATGTGAAGCTCACCGCCTCAGCAGCTACAGGTATACCAACTCCCCTTTCAGGACCCTACCCTGCAGTTTCAGCTGATCCAGCCTTTCCAGCCCAATCTGGATTCAGGAGCCAACATTTTTTTCCTTGCCTGCAGAACTCAGATTCCTGCCTCTGAGTTTACCGCGGAAGTTGGAGAGGCCTTTTCTATGCCCATGTATGGAAACCGACCCACACGGATCCCTGTTCTTCATTCATTAGCTGCATCCCTGGGAGACAGAGGGAGTAATTAGAAGCATATCTTCCCTTTGTTTTGGTTCTCCACAGAGACTGTGGGACTGGGTGAAAAAGGATGCAAATTGTGCAGCACTAACCAAGTTCCACATGCATAAAAGCCCCAAACCCCAAATTCCTGCCAACAATTTAATCGAAAAGGCTGCTGCCAAAATGCAGAGCAAAAGCAGCTTGTGGCAGCCTAGATCAGAAGATCTCACATTTCTGTCATTTGCTAAGTGCCAACACTGTACTGTTACAAGTTCCCACGGGCACAAGTATAAACAGCTTTCTCCGCCTCCTGTGCTATTTGTGCCCTGCAATCTACATAGCACAGCCAGTGGAAAAAGCAGCTAGCAAAATCTGGTGACCCTGAAACACAGATCATCATCACTGGTTTTGGTGACTGAACACTGTGAAAGTCAGAGTTTCTCCTCCACATTAAAAATCCATGTTACTTACACATTTAGCTTCTGCACGTGCTTTAACATCAGTACTAATGGAAAGCTCCATAGGTTTTGGCAGTTCTTCTTGAAGCAAATTCAGCTGAAGTGGGGAGCTGCTCCGTGAGCTACTCAGCAGTAGGGCCTGGTCTCGCTGGCCCTCTTGCTCGTCCTCCATGGATGTGGCGGAAGAGGCTGGAAAGGGCTGATCCACAGAGTGCGGTGCTATTGGTGATGGAGCAGAAGGAGGGGGGGCTGGAGGTAGTGTGGTGCATGGATATGAAGAGGGGGGATAAACATACTGAGGGCTAGGAAGAAAGACATATTGAGGCATCTGAGCATACATGGGGAAACTCTGAAAAAATACAGCCATAAACGTGCCTATGTTGGGGGGATAAAGTTCTGGGCACGACTGTGCTTCACAGCATAGTTGTGATGATGACATGGACTCAGGTTTTAACGAGTGAAGAGCAAGCTCCTCTCCTACAGAAGAGCCTGGAAAACTAGATAGTGGATCTGAATAGACAGGAAATCCCATAGGAGGAAGGACACTCATACTGGAGGAGCTCAGATAGGACATGTCTGAGGGAGAGAATGACTGTTTCTGAATTGTTCTCTTCTCACATGGAAGACTATTTCTATGTTTACTAGAAGAGTAGCTATCTGAGGACTGTCTCTGAGGTTTCTGGCGCTTGAATTTTCCATGTTTTCCTTTTTTACAGCTAGCTGGGCTCATCTGCTTTGAAGGAGATTCTCCTAAGGAGGAAGAAAAATAGACACATTCACTGAAATAATAGACCTAGGGGGGGAAAAACAAAACCCCAAACCAAAAACAAAGAAAAAAGAAAAGAGAAAAACATCCAGATAATTGAGTGTGGCTTATTCGGACAGCTGACCTTCCTCTGGGTAATTCTTTCATACACTACAGTGATGGATTTGCTGACATATCTACAATATTTTCCTTCATGTCATCAATTTTCTTATTGATCATTTTGGCTTATCCTAATCAGATCTTTTACATTCCTTCAAGGGGAGGCAATAAACGATTTGGGATTTGCAGGGTTTATTGCAGTAATTCTCTGCTTTGTGAAAAGTCTAACATAGCAACATCCAAGATGGAGCAGACCTTCTGTGTGGGCAATGCTGTTGTCAAGCCTTGGCAGTTCAAAGTATTCTGTTTGCAGCCATAGTAAGATACTCGCTAAATCATACAAAACAGAACCAGACTCCACTGCTAGGTCGGTCTTTGTAAGTCATCTAATAACTCTTTATTTCTCAAAGCTGCCGCCTACCTTGGCCACAGGAATGTCCGTTGTTACTTCTGCTCCCCTGTTGAAGGTAAGTCCTAAATGGAGAGAGCAAGATCCTCTGGCGGAACTTGTCAACGTAGTTCTGCTCCTCCTTTTGAGTGTGGGCTGACAACGTCTCTTTTGTTAGCCCAACTGGCTTTAAGTCCTCAGGCAACACAGTGAGACTCTGAGCATTCACAGGAGGCAGCTCAATTTGTTCACTTCCAGCAGTAGTATCCTCCATTGTAGTCACTTCTTTGAAGAGGGAAGAAAATAAATCACTCACTCTGCTCTGGCCTTCTGGTGTCAACTCCCACAACACCCAGAGGGTTACACAGAAAACAATCTCGTCTGAGCTACTGAGCAGATACAGGCTGCAGAGGCGAGGGGAGAAAACACTCTTTACACTCAAATAGAGTTACACTAACGTCAATTGAGCAAATTACTTTGCATGGTCTGGAAAACTTCAAATTCACTTTGAAGTTACAGAGACACTTCTTTCTTCATACTTTCTTAGTACAATAGCAGTTAAATACTAATTTGTACTCTTCTTTCTGCATTAAAATGAAGTAACACTGGCCATTAGTCATTTTTATTTTAATCCTCAACGGCCAAAAGCACATTGTTGTGTTTGAGATATACGTGATGACATTAAAGGGGAAAGGAAATAGTGCTCTCTGTTAAAACTAGGTTTTATTAAAATACGCTAAAAATCTCCAAGCTCAAGTTTTCTTCACAGTGTCCCTAGAAGTACCTTAATTGTATTTTCACAGTTCATATTCATGAGAACGTTATCTCAAATGGACAAAACTTTCTCACTGTGTACTTCAGTCTGGAAATATTGTGTAAATTTAAAAATCTGTGAGTCAAGTCAGTGTTTTGCGAGTGTGAACAATACCTGATTCGGGGTGTGGGACATGCACTATCGTGCTGCTGTAACTGCACTGGCTGGTGACAGACACCACACTTGGAGCCTTGTTGGACAGGGTCAGGTCTGCCAGAGGAGCTCCCACCATGCCTGCAGTTGTCTGGTCTTTCAGTGTCTCTTCCCGATCAGCAGATATTGGAGTTTGGGAATTAACTGCTGAAAGCATAACAGTATCTATTGGTAAATGACAAAGTTTCTACATGGAATTTCATTCCAAGCGCTATGCTCCCAATTCATCAAGTCTGACTGGTTCAGAAACAAACAGTAACTATGCAGACTATTAAAGAAGACAGTCTTATATACAAATAAATGTGCCATGTCAGCACACACTAAACATGGCATAAAATGAGTGAGCAACAGAAAGTTCATTTAGCAACAACAAACAATAATTCTTTCGATGCATTCTATGTTCAAAGACTTAATACTGTAGCTTATGCTTAATTGTGAGATCTAGACAAGGTAAGCAAATATTTACCACGTAACCAAAACATTTGTGTTGTTAGCGTGACAACAATTTAAAAAGTGGACCTAAACCTTGGAACATACAACAGTGGCATATAAAAAAGTAAATCAGTTGTTGCGGTTCTGTTATGATTGTCAGTATAGTTTGTGTTACCTTCCAATGCCTCAACTTTCTGCTGACTTTGCTGGACTTGCTTGTCATCTTCTGAAGATGATGATGATGTATGTGCAGAAGATTTACATTTCCTTTTTAATGCTGGAATACTGCAGCTCTCTAGATATCTGAAATAAAAGCGTATCACAGGAAGCTCTCCCTACTTTGTGTTTTTTTCTCCATTTCGAGAAACAAACATTTGAATAATCCAAACTGGTGATCCAGGGGTTGTTAACTAGTATTTTAAATTCACTGCAGGAAGCTCTGGACACATATCTACTTTCCAAGGAGTATTTTTAAATAAAATGTATTACTTTCCAAGGAGTATTTTAAATAAAATGTATTAATTGGGGGTAGGGGGAAGGAGGGAGGGAAAGGGAGAGGGGGGAAGGAAGGGAAAAAAGGAAAAAGACATTATCCACTGGGTTAAAAAATACCATCATTTTATAAATTATATCAACTTTCTGTTTTATATGGATGGTCTCAAAGCACACATTGAGAAGACATTGACATATTATGCCCATCGAAATTCTCTTAAACTCCTATTGCACCAGTGGTGAAACTAGCAGTAGACAAACATCAATAGTTGCAAAGAGAATCTTAGGCCCTAAATTCTTCATTACTGTGTAATTCAGATTGACTGAGCATTGGGATGGATTGCCCAGAGAGGCAGAAAACTTTACGAACAATCCCAAATTTGTCTCACAACTCAAAACCGAGACAGTTTAGACCAGTGCAAACTGCTTGGATATCTACCTTCCACCCATTAATCTTAAACTTATATCACTAAAATCGCTTCATAGTTTATTACCTGATGATACTATCAACACAATTGATCTGCTGATAGGAAGGAACACGCGGAGTCTTCTTTGAATCATCATAAAATGCATTGCCTGGTTCTTCTGCGCTATCACTTCTCAATGTCTGAGGAAAACAGGAAGCAGTGTGCCTCTTCCCTAGAAAAGAAGAAATCCTCAAAGACTCCTCTCAAAGGCATCTAAACACTACCCCCCCCAAGACACACACACACACACACACACATATATATATACTGGGATACATATATATTATACAGAGATATATGAACTATGACAGCATAGCTGTCATTACTAAGTCATTCTGCATTTTCATCTTATTTCACATATTTTGAGGCAGGGGAGGGAGAAGGGGAAAGAATGCCTAAACAGAAAAAATCCCCACACACCACCTTAAACATCCACTCAGAACAACTAGTAAACACAAAGAAAACAGCATAGAAAAAAAAATACTGTATTTAAATTGTAAACAAAGCTGCCATTAATATTACTCTTCTCTCAATTTATACATCACAGAATCCAACCTGTTATTTTACAGTAATTTACAGCTTTTTATAGCATAGATACACTGGTCAGAGTAGTATCAACATTCACAGTGCATTCCTGTTATCAACAAGACTAGGAGTTAATTATAGCTTTCGTAGAGAGTATCACAGTGCAAAATGTTTTAATAGATTCCTATGATATTTGAGGAAGCATCTAGCTTTCTCCATAGATTTGTGCTAGGTACTAATGGTAAATAACATGTATTAGCATAATATTAAGCACTCAATAACTGAACCACTACTTCAGTGACAAGTGGGACGGTGTTTTCCAACCTATGGATAGTTTCTGAGAGTCCACATAAAGTAACTAAGGGAAGCTTCCGCAGCAGACTTTTACTTGCTACAAGCAAGTCTGCATTTTCACTAGAAAATGTTAAAATAAAATAAAGTAAAAGTCTATTAACCTAGAAAGAGACAGGTATGTTCCTCCCTATCTCACAGAGCAGTTAAAAAGTTATTGCATCTGCTGAGGGTTTTTTTGGGGGTAGGTTTTGGGGGTTTTTTTGTTTGTTTGGTTTTTGATTTTTTTAAAACAAAACAAAAACAACCAAAACCCCCCCAAAAAGCCACTTCCCACATTTAAGCCATGTTGAAATGCTATCTTAAGTTCTTCAGCATAACACCAGCTAGCCAAACTCATGGTTACAGATCTACAGGAGTTCATGTTACCTTAAGGATCATAATTACGTTAACTTACCTCCTAGCATTTCTGAGCTCACAGCCCGTTCATTTCCATTCTGTGGCTTGCTCCTTGATGCAATATACAGCTGCTGTCCCAGATTCTTTATTCGGTTGACATCTGCACAAACCTGCTGCAATGTCATCTTGAGATACATGAAAATGTGAAGTCAGAATAAAAAGAATAAAAAAGAGGCCATAGGAGACAATTAAGATGGGCTTGGGTTCTTGTATTCTCCAAACTGAAAGGAGTAGACTGTCAGCCTAAGCCTGGTATCTAATGGTATTTGTAAATTTAATGAATCTAATTATCATGGTTAATTTAATTAAAATAACTATGATAAAGCTCAAACAGCCTCAGCATTTGAATGTTTTAATACTGATGCAAGTCTTGAGAGTGGGAATAAGCTGATGATTTACCCAGGAGCCTCACAAGGAAATTAGGTAATTGCAACGCTTGTTTTAGGACAGCACTGTTTCCACTCTCTTCTATAGCAGTCTACACTGTACCTCTAGTGCCGTTTTTAAAACAAAACAAAATCCCAGGCAAACAGGAACCCCTCCACATGCATCAATCCTCTTTCTGGTTGCATAGTTCTTCCACTTTTTTCCTCCGAGTCCACTGGTTCTTTGAGAAGGCTGATCTTAAGCAAGTCTTCAATTTACTTAAGTGAACTACCATAGTAGTTATCTGCTCATTTTACTCAGCAAAAGTAAGAGCAAAAACCAAAAGCCAGCATTCTATAATTGACCAATTTAAGTACATTTAGCTTGAACATAGCTGTATCTTCCCACTTCAGTAAAATTCATGATGAGTAGTGCCTATGTACACAGTAAAAATTTTCATTTTTAAAACTGTATTTTTACTACTCTGCAGGCAGTGACACATTTACAGACTTACTGGTTCCTGTATTTCCTCTGCACAATTCCCATTGGAGTCACTTGAAGATGCTATGCTGATATAGTGCTCATAAGAGCCATTGCTTCCAAGGCTTCCATAACCACTGGAAACATTGCTGTGAACTGGCTGTATAAGGGTAAAAAAAAATAGTAAATAAAAAAATCATTCCCTTAGAGAACAAAAAGAAGGGAACAACACACTTTGCAATACAGAACTTCACGTAAACAAAGAAAATTAAGTGAAAAGTCAGTATTGCTCTGGGCTCTACCACTTGCTTGGGAAAAATTCTCTACCATGCTTAAAGCTGTTCCAGGATGCAGATTTATCTTTCAACATAGAGACTTGGCAAATGCGTCAAAGAAAATATTTTTTTCTAATCTGGTGAGCTACCCAGAGCCATATTTTTAATGCTGTCATACAAGCCTGTCTCCATTTAGAACCTTCCCTTCAGACCTTTTAAAAGATCATTCCCAAAGTAGTCTCCCAAACAGACTCAAGTTTCTTTTGTCTCTCATTCAGGCGGCCAGTGTTTTGAAATTGTTTCATCTTCTTTACCTGCAGAAGCAGCTTGTAAATTTGTCCTTGCAATTCTCTTATCTCTTTCTCAACACTGCTCATTTCTTTACTTCTTGCAGCAAAGACATCTTCATTCAGAGGGCTTCTGGAAAGAGTCAACAAAACTTTACTATTAATTTTAATTTGATGAAGAAAAGGTAGCTATAAACAGAGTTAGAACAGATTCTTTTTCTTATTATCATTATTTTATTTTGACTGCTTCCTTGAACCAATGCAGCGGGATGTTGTCTGTTCCACTAGCAGCTCTGCTAGGGTAGTGGGGCAGTGCTACGATAGCAGCGCTTCATGGGAAGCCCCAGGGAAGTCAGTACACCAGCACAGTGAAACGAGTTAAGGTTGACAAGCATCTACCCCTCTGCCTCGTTCATTCAGAAGACAAATTCACACTCCATAAAATCCTGAATAAACGATCACTTTGAAAAGTCAGAAGGCCATCACAAAAAGCCATTTCCGAGAAAAGAAACCAGGTAAGAGAACGGCAGTCAGTCATATTTCCAAATCTCTTGGGAATTAAAGAGGAACAGCTGAAAAATTAACTTGCACATTCAATACTAATTGCATTTTTAAAAGAGGTTACCTCGGTAAATACCTAGATTGTGTATCAAGTGAATGTTCCAGAAGAAAACAAGCTAGAAAATGATTTTGGCTACATGTCTGTCAATTAATGTGTTTTTTTGTGAGCCAATCATGAATGAATGTCAACTAATTATTTGTTAAAGTGATCTACTTTTTACGTTGCTTTTTGGCTTTCACTTGGCTACATTTTGATGTAGACATGTCCATTGTCACAGTATTTGGACATCAGCCATGTGCAAAAACATATGCTAAAAAAAAGTTGGCTTTGCCTTTTACTTCAAAGTAATTTACTTATTTTCATACTTAATAAGACTAATGCTATTCTGAAGGAATGGGCTGCAAGACAGATGCTAGGCAGTTGTCACAGACTGCAGGAGCAACATTACGTCCCTAGTTCAGTACTGAGACTGTTTTGTTTTGCAGAGCATTCAATGAAAAGCACTTTAATAGATCAATTCTACAACTGACTTACGTCCGGACTTTGTGTCGGCCAATGATGAACACTACTTTCCTGCTCCAAGGATTCACAAAACTGGACCAGCTGGTATCAAGTATGACATAATCCCCATTTTGCGTACAAAATCTAATAGGTAAATGTTCAAAAGGGGGTTGGCCAGCAAATTTCAGGACTGAAAAAAAACAATCAAGAGACAAAGTTTAGTTTACATTATGACACAGTAGTGCAAGCACCAACACTAATGACTGGGGTCCTTTAAAACTTTGGGTTTGAATTTGCTTTGATCTCAAACTTTAATTCATTAATTCATTTCTTTTTGTCTAGACTGCAGATCAGTCACATGTCAAGCAACATGATAATGAAAAAATATTAAAACCAGTAGAAATTCCTCTTAAAGCAACTGTACTTACTTTTCCGGTGAATAGCAATCATCAAAGGACGATCTTCTGGGTGCAAATACATCAGTATGGATGTTCCAATTAAATCTTGAGGTAAGTAACCCAACAAAGGCACTGCTCTGAAACCCGAACACATTATCACTGTTTATAATACAGTTTTGAGTATTTACATCCTTAACCCTTTGCTTGTCAGTGAAGTCCCCATGCACGATCTACAATGGCATGAACTAAGGCTACAGAACATTTTCCAGCCCATTTAATAATCCTCCAGTGCAATGCAGACATGTAAATACCAATGACAAACATTTCTGTGCCTGGAGATGTAACAGATTTTGCATTTGCAGGCAGTTTTGTGCTTGTCTATACGCAAAGGAAAAAAAAAAAAGAAAAAGGGATCTTTAAGAAACAGGTCACAGGCAAAATGTCAGTAAGAAATCTGACATGGATGCTGCAAAACGTGTTGTAAAAACACTCTTGTGGCTTTGCAGGAGATAGCTTTAGTCTGGCCAAATTTATTTTACCCAGGTCAGTACAGCTCTGTCTCCACACTGTGATCCCCAGAGCTTTGCGTTATGTGGGTTTTCCACTGTCTGTGTTACCCCAGGTCCCCGTTTCCCTGGATAATGAAAACTGACTGCAGTTCTGTGTAATCCACATTTTAAGTCAACAGAGGAGATTACGCTTGTGGAGTTCTAGATGTTTTTCCATGAGCGGACTAACACAAAACTACTTTGTCTGATTAACTATTGCCAACCACACAGTTCAACTACTTTACTTGGGTCTCCAGCTGCATCACCAAAGGATTTTTTGCTACCTCTCCATACACACCTCACAGGTCTTAAGATTCAAATCTCACCTGTCATCTATCTCAAGAAAAACACATCCAGGGGTGTGAGTGGTGGTGAAGATTCTTTATCCATAGGAATTCGAGGAGCTAACAGAAAAGAAGTATTTACTGAAACAAAATACGCACTAAGACAGAAAACCTAACCGTTACTTTTGCTCATGATAGACAGTTATTAGCTCCTGAACTTTTTAATTGTTCACTGCTTTCTGACCAGTAACTCATAGAAACATTAAAAATTTTTAGGTGCTACAGTCCCTCTCAACAATAAAAATAGCGAGAAGAGGTCAAATGCTTCAGGGCCTTGCAAAGAAGGCACAGATGCTCCGGATTTGCATGCATACACACACACACACAAACAAACTGGAAGTTACATGGGTGAGACTACCCAAACACAAGTTCTAAACAAAGCAGACTTTCATATACTGCATTTTCCTATTGGCTTGTTTTTTTCACCAAGTGAAAAAAACCTCCAGTTGGAGTCTCCTGACTTGCCTTCATATCCAGAGTGAATTTTCTCAGCCAAAGCTAAGCAGCAGGATTCTGCATCCACGTGGACAGAAGTACACACATGGACCAAGTACGGGGTGATTCGGAAGGGGTAACAATGCGTTTCTTGTTCTTGATCTTTACCACCTCTGAGGAAAAGTAAAAGGGATTAATGCACTGGTGTCAAGAGTCAGATACTTTACGCCAGGGCTGAGAGCCCTGCGCAGGGAAGTTATGCTGAGCACACAGACCTAGATAATCAGAATCTCCTGAGGTCTTACACACACTCCCTTGCGATCCAAGGCCAACACATTCAGCAATGCTGATCTCACTCCCCTTAAAACCAAGTAGGTGTTTTGCCTCTAGTACTTGCATTCAGAGGCTGTTTTAGAAATGCCATTACTCTGTTAAAGACCACCTTCTAATTCTCAGTCCAAACATATTCACAAGAACCACTCATTTGGCCTTGTGCTCTCTTTCAAGTTAAACAGTTCTTTTTCTGTTTGTTGTTTATTCTGTACCATTTTTAGGAAAAAAGAAAATTAAAAAATCTCTCTCTCTCAAGTTTTGTTTCACTGACCTAAATAAGTAAGACTCCTCCAGCCTTGGTTCACAAATAGTTGTTGTTCCTTGTTTGTCCTCCTCCTATGAGACTTTGTCTTAACCAGGGCTTTGTAACAACCACATTAGCCACTGCCTGTTTCTACTGCAAGTGTTTTTTCACCTGTTACAATTGTAGTATCTTACCCAGCTCTGACAGAAAGAATTGAAATAATTTTTTTGACATTATCACTTACACCAGAAGTTACTTTCTTCTTCCACACTTAGTTTTGTAAAACGTTTCTAGAGAGAAGTCAGTGTCATGAAAACGACTACTGACAGCTCTCTCTTTTTTGGGGGGGGTCCGGGGGTGGGGGAATACAAACGGAAGTTGGATATAGCAGAAGTTTAACCCACAAAAAACTATATTCATGCTTAAGCCTAGTGTGTGCTTGTGAAAAAATATTTTTACTCATGAACCCACATAATCAAAAGGACCTGTCATATAAAGGAAGGAGAGATATCATATGAAAATCTGAAGAAAAACTATTGCAAAATCCTTATGAATCCTACAAACAGTTCCCCCAACTTAAAATTGGTTATCTGTCCTGCTATATTTATTCCAAGTGTCCTTACACAATCCAAGAGACAAAGGTGATTTAGAGCTCAGATTTTTGAAACACAGATGAATGAATCAATGATCAACTGAAAGATGCAATAAGTATTATATCTGCTCAGAAGCAAACAGTTCTTACTGAAATCAAGAGACCACCCAGGTCTGGAACAGAACTTCACTGAAGATTACAAGCCAAGCTCAATTTTTTTTCTTCTTCTTTTAGCACTAAGATTAGCCAGGCACAAAGCAACAAACTGCATTCATAGTGACAGCAAGTAGTATCTCATGATTCAGGTCTCATACTGGGACTCAGGTGACTGAGTTTCTGTTACTGCCTCTGTCACAAACTCTGGAGCAATCTTAAGCAAAACACCCTTTGCCTCCACTCTCAAACTGTAAAAGGGGGAACAGCAATTTTTCATGAGATCATTCTTCTCCTGCACAACAGTACTGAAGGAAATTGATAGGTCCAAAAGAAACATGTATGAACAGTTTTCCTACTATCCCCATGCAAGTTTAAGGATCACCCTGGCAAAGAAATTAAAAGTGTCCTGCTGGATGCAGCCAATTTTGTAATGGATTTCCACAAGCTCACACTGGTCAGCTGTAACAACAGAACACTCTTTCTGCCCAGTGCTGTACCCTTTGCCCAGCCTTCACAAACATAAAACTACAGTAATGTACTTGCCTGATCCTGCAGAAAAAGGATTTCACCTGGGCGTATTCATACAGAGAAGCTAATAAGAAGAACACACATTGAAAGTATCAGTTAATAGCCTTAAAAAGGTCACACCTATCAGAACTATTTAAACTCTGCATTCTCCGGACTTTCTGAGAAAGACCAAAGTCTCACAACCTACTCTTTATTAGCTACTGAATTAGCTGTTCAACAGTCTGCTCCCACCTCAAGTGTTCTCTCTCTTCTCCAGCCCACTCACTCTTGGAGAAATGGCTGACCTGGAACTAAATTCAGTGGAAACACATATGATCTAAAAAAAAAAAAATCCTTTCCCCAGTGCATCACTACAGAAAGGAAGGCAAAACTCCTGACTTTATGAGCCATGTACCAAAAACTACATACAGCCAAGAGTGACGGGGAGAGGAAAATTCAGTAGCAGTTCACAGCAAGAAAATAACAACAACTCCATAGGGGTGCCACTGCTCTGCTGGGTAGGCACATGACTGGCTTCCAAGTTGTGGAATCCTTGGCGTGTTAGCATTAGCAGCCTCTGATGTCTCACATTCTTTGGTAGCCAGGATTTTGGACTTCCCAGCTCTGATGCCAGAACAGCGCCATGGCTAGGTGGGCAAAAGACATGGCCTTGGCATACGAGCTACATTTGAATTTCTCACAAATAACACAGGACTCAAAAGTCACCATTTAGGCACACCCAGCACTAATGGGCAAGTCAGCTTAAAACTTGGGCTCAGTGCGCTATGTTCACAGCAGCCTGCAAGCAGACCATAAATACAAAGCACCTAAGCAACTGTGAGACATAGATTAAACAACTTGAAACTCACAATTAGACCTTTAGTTTCTTTTTAAAAAGCAGCAATATTTGGAACGAGCAAGATGGTACATAAAACAACAAAGTATTTGCCTTTCACTTACCCAAGTAAGAGCTAAATCCTCTAGGAGACTAGCTAGGACTAACTGCGTAGCTACTCAAGTTTTCGAAGTGGAAAGGGAACAAGTGCTGCTGATGTATATTGCTAGCGTAACCATTTAAAATGAACAACTATTCTATTCTCATTCTGCAAAGACAGAAAGACACATAAAGCATTTAAGAGCATTGCCAAGTCCCACCTGTTTGACTTTCCATGTTCCAAAGCGGCAGGTGGGACTGATCGGTGTGTGTGTAGAACACGCTCACATCCTGAGGGACAAGCAGCTCTACAAACCGGGAGGAGTCCAACACCTTCTTCTTACAGTTTAGAATGGATGCTGCCTGCTCAGAAATATGCACTATGCGTCCAGAAAGCAAGGAAAACACAGCCACAAAGGTGTCCTGGAAACAAACATTGTTAAAAGCAATCCTCTCCCAACACGTGGTAGCAATATTGCAAGGTTAAAAAAAAATCAAACCAAAACCAACCCCAAACCAAACAAACCAGCCAACCCAAACCACCACACACCACGACCTAAGACAGAGGTTCAAAAATGTGTTCTTAAATTAGTGTCCAATTAAAGTTGTGCGTGAGCTACTACAATCTCCAATGCTATAGTAGCTTACTCATGATTTACAAATGCTAGTAAGACCGCAATATCAAAACCAAAAGAGATTACAGTGATGCTTGCCATTGTCCAGAACGACTGGTTATCACTCCACACGCTTCTCCCCGAATTTCAGAGCATTCACCACAATTCCACATACAAAAATATTCTGAGAACTTTTAAAGTAGAAACCATTCGCAATATTTCTGATACGGCATCTAACAGGACTGAATCTCAAGAAACACTCTTTTCTTTGAAGCAGAGCCAGAAAGCATAACACATACTGCAAATCAAGAAAAAAAAATCCAGGAGTACAAATAGAAATCAAAGTCCCTCACAACTGTTTTCAAAGCTGATCAAGTCCACATTCTGCTAAGTCTGTCTCAAGAGACTACTATACTGTATATGAATTCTCAAATAAGAGTCTCAAAGAGATATTTTTTGCTTCTGGCAAAAAAAAGAAAAAAAGAAAAATAGGTATTCTTCACTTACTGCTGTTGGGTACCCTGAGTCAGCACAGGTAAGTAGTAGTCTCGATCTACCTTTAAAAACACAATGACCTGCCTGGCTAGAACTTAAAGGCTTACACATTCTATTTCCACAAAACGATGTAAGGAGACTAAATAGAGAGTGAAACGGCAAGTGATGAACTCCTTGAGTGTGCCTGAATTCCTTACAGTGTTTTTTGGAGTGTGTTCAGATGCAACTGCCACCAACTCTTCTATGCTGTATGTCATCACGTCTGTCTGAAACACTCTTCGGTCATTCAGAGCCTGGAAAAAGTCATTGTTTGCTAATTGGAAAAAAACAAAAAAACAAAAAAAAAACAAACAGGAAAAGCAAAACAAACACAAGGAAGTCAGTAAGGAGACTATTTTGAAAGTATTTCTTACAGCCCTTGTACTTTTGTCATCTTTTTGGTGAAGTCCAAGGTGAGATGAGGAAGGTCTGTGTAGCAACAAAGGAAAAAGGAATACTGATTATACTATTGGAGTGACCTATTTATGTTACAGAAAATGAGCACGAGGAAGTAGAAAGGACAGAATGTGATGGCAAAAGAACAATTTTAGCTACTTAGTTCTGTTGGAGAACACAGACTATCCAATAACTTTTCAAAGTGGGATGGGAATACTGTTTTTTTTAATATACACAGAAAGTTATTAGTAGGCACCCATTACCTATAGGATTCTGAAGAAAAGAGAAGCAGTAGGTGGCCATTTCAATAGAAAAGATAACATGATTATTTAAAAAAACCCACCACAAACCAAAACAACAAACCCACAGTGCTTTTAGAAAGTCAATTGTTTGCAGGATAACTGGAATGATTTAATTTGTTTTAATGTTAACTGTTGCCAGACACGTCTATTCAAATCAAGCTGCTGTAGAGCTTCTACGCTTCCAGATTTTTTCCACACATACTTGGACCTGTGGGACACACTGCAAGGCATAGTTGAGAGCACTGATGGTACTAGACTTGCTGGAACTCCTTTTCTCCTCAGGCAAACACCTCTTCATTTCTTGGATCATCATCATCAGATCTCTGTGAGACTGGCTCCAATTCAGCTGCTCACTGTAAAACAGAGGTTAAACTTTACTGGAGACTTCTGGTATAGGAGCTTCTTTTCTGTCAAGTAATTAAAATTATTCGCGAAGTTAACATTTTATGGGCTTGGTGGCAGAGTGACAGAATATCTGGAAATGTCCTAATGCTCATTCACTGTATTTCCCGTTATATCTTTCTCACTTCTTTGCTACTTAATCTTTTCTCCTCTACCTTCCTCCTTTCCAACTCCAACATGTCATGGATGGCACAGTCACATCATAACCAGTCTGCTTGCTAAAATGCTTAGCAACTAAAAATAAGCTGATGTTTACTCTAGATTTTCTAAATCTCACTGGTATTAAAATCATGAATAGATGCTGAGTCTTTACGTATATAAGTCTTTCTAGCCTTGAAGTTTGCATCTGACTATAAGCACTTCAGGGAACCGTGAGGTCCTCAAAATACACCTGATGTAAAGATTTAATTCCTCACAGGATTCAGGAATCTTCATTATACTTTTAACAGAGTTGTTGGCCTCAACAGCCGCAAGATTATTAACAAGCAAAATCTCCCTTTTCTTTTGCTTATTTCACTGACTGAAAAATAAGCAGTCAATATTCTCAAAACGCAGACTGATTCTAATCCTACAGATGAGATACAAACATCGTTATTTTAAATAACTTTTGTCCATTTGGCATTTTTATCAGTATCATACTCTTACTATATAAATCACTAAATAAGTTTAAGTAGTGCACGTTAACTTTACATGCCAGTTCAACATTGTGTAAATTATAGCTCTTGAACTACCCTTTTTTTAAATTAAAAAAAAAAAAAAAAGAAATTAGCATCTCATTGAATTTCCGAACTTTCAGGAAAAAATACTATTTAAGTAATTTCTGCTTTACTATTGCTAAATGCAGTCTTTAGATTAAGTATATATAGAAGCCCCAAAAGGGTCAATGACATATCCGGATCAGCCAATCCAAGAATTAGGCAAACAGCTTATGAAGAACCGCGCAGCAGCAATCTAATCCACATGCGGGACCATTCAAACATCATAGTTTGTGATTCAGGCAAGCTTCCTTGGGGTACTAAAGTAAGCGAGCCCAAAGGAGAACTCTGGGTCACAGCTACACCAGGTCCTCGACCCTGACTTTATCTCTCTGCTCAAGGTAAGCACATCAGTCCAAGCAATAGGACGACAGGTTCCACACGCTGTCGAGAGTTACCTGTTAACTTTGCTTTGCCTCATGAAACTTCCAGCTGAACAGCCGTTTGACTCACAGCTGCAGAAATCGGTTCCGCTGGAGTTTGGCCTGTTAAACCGTTTCCCACTGGAGCTGGTTCCCATACGCGCCGTGCGACGCAAGCCAGCATCCTCCGATGCTCTCCCCCCTGCGTTCCCGCGTCGGCAGGGCTGAACGCCTCCTCTCGCCCGTCCCCAGCCCCGGCAGCCAGTGACCAACTCGCGCCGTGTTCCGAGCTGCTGCCTCGGAGCTCTTCCATGTCCATCTCTGATCCGCAGCACGCTACAACGCAGGGGCATCGACCGCCGCGGCCCGGCTCCTCAGGGCGTCCAGACCCGCGGCCGTGGGAGCAGGAGTCGGGCCTCGCGGGTCTTCTGCGGGAAGAACGAAACCGCCTCAAGGGAACGCGGGAGGAGCCAGCCCCCCCCTCCCCGCTGAGCCGACCGGTCGCTTGGGCTGGTTCTGGTTCTGCTGCGCTACTCTCCGCTCTGCGGACGGCCAGGCTGCGCCTTCAGCTCGCGGAAGCAGACGCCCCGCGCGGATTTCAGTCAAAAGACCCCGGCTGCTCCCGAGCGGCCGCCGCTTCGCCTTCCCGCCCCTCCGAAGGCCGCGTCTCTCCCACCGACCCCAGGCCCTACCTGCTCCGGGCGGGGAGCGCCGCGCCAGCCCCGCCGGAGAGCACCGGCGCCGGTCGCCGAGCGGGCCGCCCTAAGGCGCCGCGCCCCCGCCTCGGCGCTTACGTAACGGCGGCCGCACGCGGCGGCCCGCTCCCACACACCTCGGCCACGTGCGCCGCGCCCCGCCCCGCCCCGGACAGAGACAAGGAGGCGGAGGCAGGGTCAGAGCCGCTTTATTGGAGGGGACGGCGCGCGGCGGGGCGGGGCGAGCGGCCGCGGGGGCGCCGCCCCGCCCCTCACGCGCCGCCGCACGCGGCCCCCGTGCGCGCGCCTGCCCCGCCGCCACGTGCGGCACAGCCCCCGCCGCGGAGGCGGGGCCCGGCGGCCGCGCGCGCCCCTCGGGCGGAGGCGGGGCCCGGTAAGGAGCAGACCCCGAGAAGCCCCAGAACCCTCAGAGCCCGTGACAGCATCGGCAGCGGAAATTCCAGAGCCGACCCCCTCCCCAGCTCCGCACCCCCGCTTACCAAGGCACTGTGCAAGTGGTGGGCTGTGCTTGTTAGTAATTTATGACAGGAGTGTCTTAAGGCAACCAGGTAAAGTTAGTTAACATTTCAGTAATCAAAATAGTTTTGCTTTAAACAGCAGTAAATGGGCTGAAAATACAGCAGGTTTGAAGTGGAGAGGCTGAAGACGGGCACCTTCAGTGGATCTGGGTTTCCTCCCGTAACTCATGAAGGCACGCTCCAGACTATAAAGAGAAGAAAAAAGTTGGACAGAGGACAGTCCCCTACAGCCCCTCACCACAGCAATCCCGCATTTTAAGAATTTAAGATACTAGAGATGGGAAACTCTTAAATCCCTCTTTACCTCTGTTGCTTTTCCTACTTTGAGTTCTCCTTTGTGCTTGCACAAAGGTATTTCTCAGCCAGGACTCTCCACCTGTTGCCAATGGTCACTGCAGCGTTGTTACCGTATTACAGCACAAACTTAAAACTTGTCCTCCATGAAACACTTGGGGATTACACGAGAATTCAAACCAAAGACTGAACTATACGTTCCCGGCTCGCTATCCTGACCCAATGTTACATCATTTCACCCAGCAGCAAAGTCCTCTACTTGAAAAAAGCCCCGCCTACCACAGCAGTGCACTGGAACTGCCACACTGTGAGGGATTCATCTAGCAAGAAGCTGGGGCAGATGAAACCAGTACTCAGACAAGGGAGGCATATGGCATTTCTCCTTCTGCAACATGCAGCTGTAAAAAAACCCAAGGCTGTTCCTGGTTTCTAAGCCCTTGCTATTTTCACTTCCACCTGTTTCATTCTGCACAGGCATTTGGGATTCAGTTCTTGGAGCTCCCACACCGGTCACAGGTTACCACTCATTGCAGGCAGTGGTTGTTAAAGCAGTCACAGCTATCTCAAATTAATGTTGTATGTAGTTTCGTTTGAGTATCTTGGCTTTATTTAAACTGTACCAGCCAGTGAATTAACACCATCTATTCCGACTCTATGAGAAATCCTCATTTTGGTGAAACTTACCAATAATGATGATGATGATAATGAGAACAACAGCTATCAATATTGCCCACATCTGTGAAAAAAGCCATACAACACTTACTGCAAACCACGCAGCGGCATTAACTGGCCTTTAGGGTACAGGAAAGCAGCCCCTGCAAGGTACTTTCGCACTGTGTGCTATATCTGACACGGCAAGTAAGATTTCTTCAGTGAACAAGCTTGATGCACAGTTACCCCTCGGAGACAGTGGGCTGTGCACATAGGCAAGCAGACCAACAGGTTCTCTTCCATTGTGCCTCCAGGCAATGCTTGTCTCAGACTATAGAAGCAGGAATACAGAACTATTAAACATCATTTCTACTCTTACCCTATACCAAATCCTTCACTGTCTCCGTTGCTCACCAAAGAAGATTCCAACCTTGCCAACAGCTACAAGTACAGGAATCTGAGTGAGCTCCTCCTGCTTTCTAATAGTTCCTGCACATTAACTCAACCTATGCATTTTTGGCCTTTTTGTTCCCGTTCCCCAAAGCCTCAGATTACTGAGGTGTTTCCCTCTGCCCATTACCTTCTTAGACAGGGTTTTGCATCAAGCAGCACAGCTGGTAATCCAGCTTTTGGTTACTTCACCTAACCATTATGCCATGCTTTGAAAATAGAGGCTATGAATTAAATAACATTGGCTAACGTCACTTTTACTTCTGCCTTGTGAGATGCCAATTGTACTAGTTAATTGCAATACTGCATAGCGTAAATACACAAGCCATGGTTACCTTACAGTTCTTCCACCAATACTTCCTTTTCAGCTTGGCTGCACTGGTCTCAAACTGGGAAGCTCCTGCTTGCAGTGCATCCGCACGGTCATCCAACTCCGACAGCTTCTGATCTCGCTCCAACACCTTGTCCACATTCACTCTCATGATGTCAACCACCTACATCAGTTTAATGCTTACAGTAAGTTATTAGTTCTATCACCCATTGTGGAACTTAATTGCAGGCAATTGATAGCAACACATGGTACTCTGTTCTCTTCTCAGAAGTAGGAGCTATTACCTTTTAGTATATGCAGTCATGAGCTTAAACAAAACCGTGAAATTCACCTGCAGCTGGAAGCCTCTAATACCTACTTGAAAATGTCAGTAATGCCAGTTGTGCTGACATTCCCTTAAACCTGGGAAATAATTCCTGACTCGCTTCAGAAGGAGTTGAGGCATATAAACACGACTGATAGTCAATCACATGTCAAAAAATACTGTCAGTAGCCAGCCTGGCTTTTGGACTCCCCAGAAATCTGGACATGTCGTATTTGGCAGTCAGCCTTCATTGCTAATGATGAGAGAAAAGCTTGTTCTCTGTAAGAACAAAGCTTTTATCTTTACTTATGCCAAATAAGTATGCCTCCTGAAAGGAGGTTGTAGAGAGATGGGGGTCGGTCTCTTCTCCCTAGTAACAGACGACAGAACAAGAGGAAACGGCCTCAAGTTGCACCAGGGGAGGTTTAGATTGGATATTCGGAAAAATTTCTTCACCGAAAGGGTTATCAGGCCCTGGAACAGGTTGCCCAGGGAAGTGGTGGAGTCACCATCTCTGGAGGTATTCAAAAGACGCGTAGATGTGGTGCTAAGGGATATGATTTAGCGGTGGACTTGGTAGTGATAGGTTAATGGTTGGACTCGATGATCTTAGAGGTCTCTTCCAACCAGAAGAATTCTATGATTCTATAAATCCTCAAGCACCAAGTTTGCAGCTAATGTTTGGACAGTGGTAACTTCTCTCTACTTCCCCACTCCAGCTGAATGGATTTTTTTTTTTTCTTTTTTACCTTTGAAAGAGTTAAGACAACACAAGTATAATGAAGCAAGCTGAATGATACTAGGCTTCCCCTTCATACAATGAAGGGGAAACTGCTTTGCCCAAAATATCCCTTCCAGTTATATAGGTTTCCTGAAGAAAAATGATTACACTGCTATTGGACTAGACTTTTACCTCATCTACTTGGTGTTGAGTCTGCTGAAGACGACGGTTACTGCCAGCAGCCACATTTGAGCTTCCAGGGATACTGGCTGACCTGCAGTAAAGAAAGTCATCATTATTCTGCTTAGCTTTTGACAGGATGTGGTTTTGGTTTTAAGTGGATATGCTTAGAGTACAGAAGTTATCTGACATTCCTGAAAACAAGGAACTTGTACTCTTGGAATAAATATGGGGCAGCTTCCTACTGGAGAAGCGATGTTTTAATAGCTCACAATAGGTGCAAGTCACGCAGCGTCCCCAACATCTTGCCAACGAATTGCTTGACGTGCTAAAAGACAGCAGTGGCTTGGCTAATGCTATAGTTTACAATATGGCATAGGACAACTCCTACAATGGTTCATAGCGCTCATTCAAGAGTTTGGGCTCAGAGGTGTTCTTGTTTTCCAGTATGAACAGAAATACTAAGCTTCAAGCTACAGTAGCTTAAAAAAATTAAATACAGAAACTTAATGGTTATTCTAACTATGTGCTCTTCCAGTGGTTGCCTGTCTCTTCTTTTGAGACAGCTGTGTCGGCAAGAGAAAGCACAAGAAGGAAAAAACATTCAGCATATACAACAATTTACCTCTGGTCAGCTCTGACTTTAACCTCAGACAGCCGAGTTCTTTTTACCAGCTGCAACACCCTGCATCTTTGTAAGGAATGCAAGAGCCTCTGTATATACTCTTTTCACTGCTTTACCAAGTTTTTGTTGCATATCTCTAGAACTATCCATACTCAATTTGCTTTTCCATGTTTTCATTTCTTCCGCATCAGAAGCGTGGACTGTTTAGTGCATCCTGATACTCAAAGAGCTGAATCTGAGTATTGGCTGTATTTACACACTTGCACATTGACTTCTAATTCACATTTAGCGAGAACAAACGTATGCACACACAACCAGCAAACCAGAAAGCCTGTGACAAGGCTCAAGAGCAGTCCACGTATAACACAATACAACCGCTTCTCTGTTTTGGCACTTAAGCCTTTCATGCTGTTTCACTGCTGGTCCCAGACTGAAGAGTCTCGGAAACGAAGCCTCTTCCTGAGAGCAGAGGTTCCAAACACAACAAACCAGTCGCCGGAAAGCGCGCTCTCGGTGCTGGGGCTACACGGGCCGCGCTTTCAGAGCGGTGCCCGGGGCTGGCAGAGCTCCGCCCAGGTTACCACAGAGCCGCCGGGACAGCCCGCCCGAGCGGAAGCCAAGCGCCCCGGTACCCAGCCCGAGCAGCGGCTCGGCCTCCCGCCACCGGCCGCGC
The DNA here is from genome assembly GCA_009819775.1 of Phoenicopterus ruber ruber. Taxonomy (NCBI): domain Eukaryota; kingdom Metazoa; phylum Chordata; class Aves; order Phoenicopteriformes; family Phoenicopteridae; genus Phoenicopterus; species Phoenicopterus ruber. The sequence continues at coordinate 9,948,823 of CM020235.1, read as the reverse complement.
CTCGCGACTCCACGCACAGCCGCTCCCGGAAGCCGCCGCCGTCCCAGGGGCACCCAGCCGACACCGGCGGGCCGGGCCGGGCCGGGCCGGGCCGCCCGCGCCGCGCAGTAGGCCTGGCCCTGGCCCTGGCCCTGGCCCTGGCCCTGGCCCTGCTCCCGCCGCCGCCGCCCCTCCCCAGCGCCCCCGACGGCGGGCGTCCCCTCGAGGCGCACCGCAGCCCGCACTCACATCCTGCCGGTGGGGGGGTCGAACCGCTGCACGGCGCGAGTGCCCGGGCGGGTCCCAACGGGAAGTGCGCGCAGCCCCGGCGGCGCCCAGGATGTGACGACCAACCCGGGCAGGGCCTGGGCGGGGCCTGGGCAGCCGGGGGGAGGGGGCTGGGGACCACGCCCCCAGATGGGCGGTGCAGGGGAAACCACGCCCCCGGCAGGGCGGTGCAGGGGAACCACGCCCCCAGCTGGGCGGTGCAGGGAAAACCACGCCCCCGGCAGGGCGGTGCAGGGGGAAAACACGCCCCCGGCGGGGCGGTGCAGGAGGAAACCACGCCCCCGGAGGGGCGGTGCAGGAGGAAACCACGCCCCCGGAGGGGCGGTGCAGGGGAAACCACGCCCCCGGCAGGGCGGTGCAGGGGGAAACCATGTCCCCACCTGGGCGGTGCAGAGGGAAACCACGCCTCCAGCTGGGCGTTGCCTGGATGCCACGCGCCCGGACCAGGGCGGGGACAGCCAGCGCGCGGCGCCCCAGTTGGGGGTCGCGGGGGCGGGGGGGGGGGGGTCTGTCACCGCCGTGTCAGGCGCCGCGGGGGGGGGGGGTGGGGTGTCCCTCGCCCCCCCCTCGCCCCCCCTCGCCCCCCACACCCGTTTCAGTCCCACAGCGCACTGCGGGGTACCGGCCCCGGGCAGGCGGGTGTTGACAAGTGGGGATATGCGGGGCAGTTGGGGCCAGACCGCCCGGTGAGGGCTGCGGGCGGGAACGTGGGCTTGGGCCCGGCTGTGGCGGGACCTGGAGGACCGGGCCTGAGGCGCGGGCGGGTCGGGGGAGACGTGAGGAGAGGAGCCCCCCCCCCGGGCTCGCCTCCGCTGCCGTGAGTCGGTGGCGTTGCTGTGTCGGCTCTTCTGGTGCGGGTGTCTGCGGCGCGGCGGGTGCCGGGACCTGGCGAGGCCTGCGGTGCTGCCCCTCGAACCGACCGCGGTGTCTGGGACAGGCCAGGACAGCTGATAGCGGTGCGTAGGTGGTGTGCGCACCCCCGCCCCCCCACGCCCCTGCCTGCTCTCTGGCCATCCTTTGTGCGTTAATGTGTCCTGGTGTACATTTCGTGTGTGAGACGCCGGTTCTCTGTGGTAGCTCCTCAGAAGCGGTGCAATTACATTGCCTTATAGCAAACATTGGGCCTGAACTGCTGGGCCCATGTGGTGCTTTGAGGTATCATTGCGCTTACACAGTGGGAAAAGTGTGCATGCTTTTTTTTCTTTTAAAGTGTATCAGCGTGTCCCTTGCATCACCTGAGGGCTGACGCTGAAGGGTGCAGGGCCACCAAGGTAGGTAGGTCTGTTCCTATCCCTCTTGCTGGTGTGAAGGGCCCTTGGCGTGACCTAAGCCCAGAAGCACCCTGGGCTCATTTCCCAGAGACCTGGTGGGGTTATGTTATGGGCCTGGGTGGGATGGAGTCAGTGTTCTTCACTGCAGCCTGTACGGTGCTGTCTTTTTGATTTGTGACCAAAACATTGTAGATACCACGCTGATGTTTTGGCTGTTGCTAAACAGGGCTTGCACGGCATCAAGGCCTTCTCTGTTTCTCACGCTGCCCCCACAGCGAGTAGGCTGGAGGTGGGCGAGAGGCTGGAAGGGAATGCAGCCGGGACAGCTGTGCCAAACAGAGCGAAAGGCTGTTCCACACCAGATAACATCATCGTTGGCAGTAAAGCTGGGTGGGGAGGTCTTTCCAAGGTATCGGGCGGCTGGTGGGAGGTAGTGACTGACTGCCTTTGCATCACTTGTTCTTATTTTTGTTCTTTTCCTTTTTCCCTTCACTTATCAAACTGTCTTTATCTCACCCCAGGCATTTTTTTCTCATGTTTGCTCTTCCAATCTTCTCCCCCCGTGCTGCTGGGGAGAAAGGGGAGGTGGGGGAGGAAGCAAACAGCTGGTAGGTGCTTGCTTTCTGGCCAGGGTCAACCCGCCATGATGCTAAAGGAGAATTCAGGAATTAACAGGAATGTAAAATGGAAAATTGGGGAAGTATCTGTGAGCAAATCGGGGAGTTCAATGCTGATTTATTCTTAAAGAGAAACATAATTGAACTTGTTTCTCTGTAGGCCAGAAGAAACTCTCTTAATGAAATCTCATCTTCTGTTGTGGTCCTGGGTTTTGGAGGAACTTAATCATACTAGTACTAACATAGTCTTTCACAGACCAGATGATTAATTCATTAAAGCCGTTTTTCCCTGCTAGGCTAGCCTTGTAGTCAGGTACAAAATTTGCGTTATTGAGGGTTGGTTCATGTAACTTACATATCTTTTCAGAGCAATAGTTAGCCATTAAGTCTCCGTTATTAGTATTACTGTGTTATTAAGTATGACCTCTTAGGTTTCTGCATCTGCACGCCTCTTAATTCTACTAAGATTTGCCTCTGCTTTGTGCACGACATGGAATCTAGCACTCTATTACTAGGTGTGCGTGGTTTCTCCTGAAAATCCCAGACACCCTGCTCTGAAAGTGATTGTCTACTAAAGAGGAACTGAAAATAGTTTCATCTCAGAAAGCTAGTTGTCCCTAGATGAGTACCTATCTGCGATGTTTATACTATTATATAGAACTGCTTTAAGTTGTGTTAGAAAACCTAATCCGAATTGGGGCCATCTAAGGGCTGGTGAAATATTTACTAATATGTAGTATTAAGTCCCCTTACATAATTTCACAGAATGTTTCCAAATTTGAAAAACTACAGCATATTGCCTGGAAAACTAATTTCCACCAAACCAGGCTGCTAGCTGCAGCTAGGCAGAACTTGTATTTCAAGGACAAACGGATTTTTAATGCTTTTGTGTAGTTGTAGTCATCTTGGCAAAACCTGTAGTTTGAAGCCTGGATATTATGGGTAGATGGGTACCCAGTGTCTGTGGTTTATAAAACAATTTTCCTTTCTGCTTTAAGAGTGTGGACAACACTCAAAAGTTTCTGCTTGGGGTGAGGGCCTCACAGGAAGAAACAGAGGGTGGCTGGTGTTGTACAGGTTTTGTCTAGCAGCTGCCAGCGCGGGAGCCGCCAGCAGAGCCTCGGGTCCGAGCTGGTAGCGTGGAGCAGTGTCACGGAGCTCTGGGCTGGCCGTGCAGCGCGGGGAGCTGCAGAGCACCACGGGGCAGCGGCAGTCTTCAGCAGGAGACCCAGAAGACTTTGCTGGCAGAGAAATAAAGAGTTCCTCCCAAAGGTGCTGCTTTACAGACCAGACAAAGGTAACTGACACACTGGAACGCTGCAGCAGAAAGGGCTGCAGATCCAGGGACTGCGTTGTTGCCTCCAGTGAATCCCACCACGCTCCAGGGGCTGCACAGCCGCTCGCGGGTAGGCTGTTCAGATTATAACCTCTAAGAAACTAGATGCTACTTACAAGCAGGTCATGCAGTAGAAGAAACACACTTTTTTTCATGGTTACTTACAGTGACTGAAGGACTGCATCACTCTTTTAAACTAGGATGGAAGAGATGTGTTTAAAAGAAGGCGCACACTTTGTATGGGGAAATTTTCTTTGTTTTTAATTTACAGCAGAAAGAATATAAAGCATTCAGAAAACATTTTCCATATTTTAAGGGCAATTCAAAACATTTTGCATGGTTCCAGCAGCTGAGTTCTTCAACAGATCCATTGATTCAGTGATGCTTTACATGCACGGTTACAAAAATAAAACTTACAAAAGAGAAGACATCTATACTAGTTTTACATGCAAGTCTTGGGGACCCCCCATTGGGCACCAGCTATTGCGTGGAACTGCCATAAGCGTGCAACCAGAGAGGGGGTTCATGTTATATTCTGTATTTCTTTCACACAGTATTACTGCTGTCGAATGTGTTTCACAAAGGAGCAATTCCATTATCAGAAGACAGAAGATCTGGCTCCTGGCACTTGGGAATTTGAATTTTCCCGGAAAGCTGCACTTACTCATCTTCTGTGAAAATGTAAGTTCCACAACCAAGAAAAGGGTGAGCAGAATCACTGCACTGCGGTGGGAGGCTTTCTGACTCCCCCGCGATACACTGAAGGGTTATGGCCCGACACAACGAAGCACTCAGGAGCTGTACTTAGCTTCAAGCATGCAAGGAGTTCTGTTGCGCCTGTGGAATTGCTTGCATGTTTAACGGCAAGTACACGCTTAAATGTTTGGCAGAAGCAGGATCTAGATTAGTAGATACACCACCAGGCCCATGGATCTGGAAGAGTAATTTGAAATAGCTCTGTATATTACTGAATCATTTTCTGTAAAGACAGGGAATTAAAACATTTCCACTGAGGTCACTACTCTTGTCGGGAAAAGTCAATTCTATATTGTCACGCAGTGGTTAATGGGAGCAACATTTCAGTTTCAAAATGTCAGAGTTCTTCCAGTATTAATACAGAGCATTTCCAATTCATTCCAAAGGAGATTCTTTGGCATCTCCTGTTCTGTTTTTGCGTGAGAGGGAAATTTAACGGTTAAGGTCCCAATCCGTAGAGTAAATCAAGGCCATGAGGCTGCTCACAGGCACAGTGTGAGTGCCAGGCCATCTGTTTTTCTTTTTTCCCTTTTTTGAAATTGAATCAGGTCATAAAGCAGCAGTTCAGAAATGTACAAGAGAATTCTGATAATGAGCTATAGCACATCTACTGTAATTCAATGCTGGCAGTGAAAAGAAGTAATTAAAACAGGTACAATTATAGAAAAGGCACCAAGAGCACTGACCCCAGTTTTTTTGCCACAATCTTTGTTTTTACTCTTGTTTTAAAGACACCAGTTTAAAAGTTTCTTATGTGTGAATATTTTTAGGCTTCACAACAAGCCTTGCTTATAAACATTGCAGTTGGTGGCCGGGATCAAGCAAGAACAACTATTCCAAAACTAACAATCTCAAATTTACACCAGTCCGTTCAGAAATTTTAAACTGCCACAAGCAAAACAAACACACAGGAGCAGTTTCTGATCTCCGACACACGTACATAACCCACAGTAACAACGTGGACTTCAGGAGTTTCCTCCCTTACATTCCTGTGTAATAAAGATCAGAACCTGGTTGCCATTGTTAAGAATTTGTGACAGTCTTAAATTAGTAGTTCAATTTTTAAAAATCTGATTTCTTTGGCTCCTCACTATGTGGAAATAGCAATATACCATGACACCCCTACAAGATCAGTTTGCATCTTTTTTTAACTTTTACTTTTTTTTTTTACATTTTTTGTGCAATTTTTATTACATTTTCTGACTTCCAGCAGGAGATATGAAAATGTGAAACATATTTTTCTACTTTCGTACTATTTCTTTTTTTTTTTTTTCATTTTATGTTCATTCTAAGTGTTCTTTATTGGAGTGAGTGTATGGTGTTAAGCTAGATACGGTTTTTGTACTCTTATGATTATCTGCTTTGCAAAAGTAACTTAATTTTCTTAAGCAGTATTAGCATTCACATTACTTGGCACCATTGGCAAAAAAAAAAAAAAAAAGATGGGGAAAAAAAAAGAAGGAAGGAATAAATAAATTAAATCCAACCAAACCAAACTCCTGGTAGCCAAAATCAAATGTAAACATATCCTTTTTTTTTTTTCTTTTTTTTTTTTTTTAAAGTAATGTTGCTCTGCCTTTTTTTCCTAAGTCTAAATACAGTAGCTCTTTTTTTGCCATTTAGTCATGCTTTAGCAAAAATGTTCTTCTAAAGAACATTTAAAATAAAGTTTCTTATAGTGAAATAAAGTTTTTGTTTCATTTTACAGACCATAGCCACTAATGCTTTGCTTTGTTCATTTCTTTTTCTTGAGTTCATGCACATATCTCTTTGTTTTAATATATACAATATGTACAAACAATACATCCACACTCTTCTCGTTCATTCAGACAAAACTATACAAATAATAATTTTATCTTGCCAAGTTATTGACCCTTTGTGAATAAAATATTTAGTAATTAATCAATATATTCCCTTTCAAATATTTTTTCTCATTTTCCATTTCTACCTTCTATATATACAGAAACTGCCCAGGTTTTGATGAAGTAGCCAAAATAAGAAATTTACTGGCCAGAATGCAGCACCACTCTGATCTTTAGGTGGTATAAAATGTCCAGGCAACATATGTATGTGACTCTGCAAAATGACAAGAGGTTTGACAAGTACTTAAGATAAAAAGCTACATGTTTTACAAATTATTTTAAGAACTCAATAAAAATAATAGTACATGAAAGTAAGGCTAGAAAATAAAGTGCTGAATATGAGAGAAAGTACATGACAATTGATATGTTTGCAGGTTCTAGTAAAAATACCAAAAAAACTTTTTAAAACTCGCTTAAGCTGCGCTCTCCGTGCCTCGTGCATTACCCGTTTATCTCATACGCTAACCCCTTCTGTAAGTTCCCACGGGATGTATTAAAAACCTGCAGATTTAAAAAGTTGCATTAAGTGTGCTGTAGAGATTTAAATAAAACACAAAGGACAGAAGTGCGAAGGAAATGAGGATGCATGGACCCAATAAAGATGTACTGATCTAAGCCCCTCCACTGAGACTCTCAAAGCTTCAGTTTCTTGGAGATGACTGACAGGTGCAGGAACAGCATTCTTGTGTTGCTTGTGCATTCCCACCTTTTCTTAACAATATTTTTGGTATAATATTTGTACAGTTCCACATGTTGTTTAATACAGCCCTATATGAAAAGGATAATTAATCGCTTCTTCCTTCTTGGAGAATGAAGCAACTCACAATTTCCTCCTGGTGTCTTTTGTTTTCCCCACGATCCAACAGAAGATTGAGTTCCAAGATGTCTTGCTGAACAAATTAAAAGTTGTCCATGAAAGTGCAAATGCAATGACCAAAACATTACTGTTAAAATCCTGCAGCTGGTAGTTCCAGAACTGCAGTGGGTATTTTTGTTGTTGTTGTTGTTGCATGTCTCTGCTAAAAACAGAAAATGAAACAGTCTGAAAAGCAATGTCACATTGCTACGGGATGCTGCTGCGTATCTTCAAGTTCCTTGGCCTTTTTCAATTCTTTCACTCTGAAAAAACAAAGAGGAGCTATATAACACTTCTATTGCAAATCTCTTTCAAGACAGAAAATCAAAATGATTCCTCACTCTGACCTCCCGTGCAAAGAGCCAGCTCCCGGAGAAATGAAGGAGAGGGTAATATGTTCCTGACACCATAAACAGTTGGAAGCGCAAGAATGGGCCGGTAGAAATCCGAGACAAAACATGTTTGGAAAGATAAGACTTACTTCCAGCTACTGTTTTTTCCTGGTATTTGTAACTACAGCGGGACTTTGTTCTGGTATTGGCCTATTTAGTCACTTGGGGGTCTTTTGGACTGCTGTTCATGAACCGATTTTGCAGCTGCCTGCTATTCCAGCTGTTGCAGCAACGGGGCTTCTCAGTGCTGACCTCTTTTCTCCCTACATCACTGAAGCAGTGACGACTTGATGTGCCTAGCACAGCAGGGGAAAATCAGTCAGACTTACAAGGGACGCCTGATGTTGATACAGAATCTCACGTAAGGAAGTGTTTATATGCGAGTAGAAGGAACTGGTATGGGTGTGAAGAAAGATAACTTACTTCACGCTTATTCCAGCTGCTAGCAGCTGCATTTTCTAGCATGTTGTTGGTAGCAGATTCATGTTTTTTCCCAGCTAGCAGTGGAGGACACTGTGTGCCAAGGGAGACGAACCTGCAGCATGGAAGAGGCACTCTCCCTAGACGTGGCCCAATGCTTCAGTTCTCAACTCTTTAAAATGCATGCAATACATTACCTCCTCTAGCACTTGTCAGCATAAGAACTAAATCATCACTGAAAGCTGAAATAATTAAAAATTACATTAAAAGGATGAAGAGAAGGGAATCATTTCAGTCCCATCAAATAAAGCAGAATTCTGCATCGGCGCTGGAGCCGCAGCAATCCTCTGCTCAGGCTGACACACCAGCCTGCGTGTCAGCGAAGGCTCCCTGCAAAGGAGCCAAAACAAATCCGGGGGGGGGGGGGGGGGGGTGTCTTGTGCTGCCCCTAAACCCGACAGCAGGTGCCCAGCCGAGCTTGCGGCAGCTTGGCTCTGCCTCCTTTTGCAGGGAGCTCCTTTCTGTAGCGCGATCCCTTTGCCACCTGCCTCCATGTGTCTCTCCTCTGCTGCTGCGAGGGGGGGACCACCCCAAATGGAGAACACAGCCTAAAAATTAAGGTGCTTTAGCAAAGCACGTACGTGGCCCAACCGGTGTAGCAAAAACTTGGAAGGACAAATAACGCAGGTCTGGTACAAAGAATTGTGTCAGAGCTGCAACTCTGTGTAACAGAATCCAACTAAGAGTGAATGAATTTAACAAAGGCTAAGTAAATATAGATAGTAAAAGATGTTGGAAGAGCTAAGCAGCAGCAGCAATGCCAGTTTGTAGCTTCTCTATGTAGACTTCCATTCACACATGCTCTTTCGGCTCTTGCACCAGCCTGCTAATATAAGGATACAATGAAGGCTACAAACTGATCCCTATAAACACGTCTCCATTTCACTGTTTTATTTACTCATTTTTCTGCACGTACTATTACTCAGAATCACAGTCAAAAGGTAACTGGCTACTTTTAACTCTTCGTTTTAGCTGACTCAAAGCTCTAGCACGCAAAGGTGTTCTCTTTATTTGTGAAACTGGGGGAAACAGGAGTCAATGAATAAATCACACTAACCAGCGGGCAGGTCAGACCTTTGCCAATTACCTTAATTCCACCAAACCATTTGATAATACCATGTATGGAAAGACAGAGGGCTCTGCTAGTCCAAATGCACGTGCCATTTCCAGAGTCTGAAGACCTACGTCCAAGGGGCCACAGCACTCCTCCAAAATCCGACTCCGGCTGAGGGGTGCCTCAGTGCAGCCCTCGCGGATGCCCAGAAGCGCTCTGATCCCCAGGCTGAGGAAGGGGCAAGGCAGCACGCAGCACCACTGGTTCTGAACTCCTACTCGCATGGTGCTGTGCTCAGCCTAAATGCCTGCTACAACTTCGCACAGAAGTTTTCTACGGGGAAGCTTTGGCTCTATGCAAGCTGGCATCTGAAAGACCCTGCTGCCATAGGGGAGCGGGGGCTCCAGCACCACGCGGAAGGCAGCAGCAAGCCCCTGCTCACCCCCAGCGGGTGATCAGGTGTCATGGTGCTACCTGCTGGGTAAGTTCAGGTCATCTCTTCGTTACAGGCAACACAGGAGGACTGGTACCGTGAACTGAAAATGCTGACAGCTGACAAACTGACTGTCTTCAGTAGATACAGTTTTCTTTCTTTTCTTGCAGCAGAAAAGCAGCCTCTTCCTTGAAATGATTATTATTATTTCTATTACTGCACCGCTTAGAAGCAGAAGGTGAGCCAAGATCACTGCTGTGCTAGAAAAATGGGGTGCGCCTCTGTGCACTACACAATTTTTAAGCCTTAGATTAACTATGTTCAAGAAACCATCTATCAATGCATAATTTGCAGTGCAACTTCCAAGTGTTTTCTGTTGCACTTCAGTACTGTAATGTAAAATTAACCTGTTATTATAGATCTCTTGCTGAGAACATGCACATTAGATATGCTGGTGGCTCTTTCACTGAGACATGCTATACCTTAGTTTAGCACTTCAACATGCAAGGACTACACTAACAAAGCACTTTTGCTGGAAGAATGCAAGACATGCTTTGCTGCAAACTTCAACCTACAGCATGCAATATCTGTACTGGTGCAGACCTACTCAATCTGTTTAAGTGGAACACACATGCCAATGGAAGTTAATTACTACAGCACTCAACATTTGCACTAGTACAGATCCTATTCAGAATACGCAACACTTCTCCTTGGTCAAGTGTACTTTACATTGGCTTACAGATTTTCAGGCTTACAAAAATGTTGCAAGTGCAATGGTAATTACTGCTTAAAAGCACAAGCACATACTAGTACAGAATTTCCCTACAGCAAAGTTACAGACTTTGAAATTTGTCATGGGTACTTTACTGAAAGATGCTGTTTAGTATGTAATGGCTTAAAACAAACCCTGCATTCCACAGCATTTATAAACTTAAGCTTCAAGATGATGACCATCCAAATTTATTGAGCTACCATATATTTTTTTAATTAAACTAACCTCTGTGTTCAGTATACATAATCGTTCATGTGTTACATTAAAAATGGGAGTGCAGGTAGGTACTACAAGTCCTTTATTTGTATAAATACTCTGTCTGGTAGGTATGAAGACCTGCAGTCTGCGGCTGACAATCTCTGCTCTGCGCTCAGAAGAGCTGGCACTGAGAGGCCAGTTCTCCCCTCTCCTGGCAGCAGGCTCGAGGCAGCCCCGCTCAGCCGTGGGACGGCAGCATAGCACGCCCCGGGTGAAACTGAAGCACATCTAACTGCTGCCAATAATTGAGCAAATCCATGGCCAGACAGACACTTGGGAAGCGCTGAAGTGGTGGTGTGAACGCCCTGCTTCTTCCCCACCCCAGGGCTAAACACGAAGTGCCAGAACCAGTGTACGCATCCAGCGAAGTACCAGACCGAGGTAATCTATTTATTTTATCATTTAAAATAACTGTTCTCAAGCCTCTGAATTGCTTTATCAAGAGAACCTAAAACTAACTGTTTTCAACCAATTAATTCTTTATTGGATAGTTTGTACTGCAGCCTTTCCTGTGTCTTGAAAGTCCTTTTAGTCCTCCTTTAACACTTCTTTTCTTTTTGAGTAAGTTCCTTACTCAGTGGTACTTTGATTTGATTTTGTTACAACAATATAAAGTGTCAACATGAGTGTGGGGCTACTATTTCCTCTTCATTAACGTTCGTTGTAATAAACCCTCTAAGTTTTCAAATGCAGTTACAGATACAGGTTGACCTGGGAAGAATTTTGGACAAATCAAGACCCTTGAAAATAGAAATCCACTGAGTAAGTGCTGCTAGGAGAGCTTTTAAGTGAACAGTATAGCATTGCCTTCATGCTAGAAGGCAATCTTCTTTGGTTCGTATTTTTCCATTCTTAAATTCAGGCCGGGGAAGAGGGCCAAAGTACAGCATTTGCAGATACAAGCATTAATAAACTGCTCTAAGAAAAAGAACACTACTGGAATTTATAGAATGGCACAGCAGAAAGGATGTCCCTGTCTGCCCAGGGAGGTGGTGGAGTCCCCATCTCTGGGGGTATTCAAAAGACGTTTAGATGAGGCCCTAAGGGATATGATTTAGTGGGGGACTTGGTAGTGAAAGGTTAATGGTTGGACCCGATGATCTCGGAGGTCTTTTCCAACCAGAACAATTCTATGATTCTTAGAGAAGATGTTTCAATCCAGTTTGGTAGACTTACAGCAAGACTTTTTTTTTTTTTTTTTTTAAATAACAGAAGAGTAATACCGGGAGGCCACGTGCTGATGGACGGTGTGCAAACCTCTCCAGAGGTCTACAGGCACTGATATGGTGGTTTGGACCACTCCTGGAAGTGCCTCCAGCTGCACGGGGACTGGGCTGAGGACCATTCAAGGGACACACGGCTGCAAGCCAGAGTGCAGCAGGAAGGGTAACAGGCTCCAGCTGTTGCAAGACTCCAAACAAGAAGTACCATCCTACTTCAACAGCTGCTGAAACCATGCACGGAATTGCAAGGACCATCAGTTTGGTTTTGCACTGCTGAAGCCTTGAAGGAAAACCTCCTCAAACAACATTTCCTCTAGACAGTAAGCGCCTCTAAGGCACAAAGTCATTCCCTCAGCAATCGCTGAGGAGCAGATGGACGGAGAAAGCATGTGCAATAGAGATGACCACTGATAAGGTGTCTGAATCACAGTTGTGGTGCTGACGCACAGAAAGGGAAAGAAGATGATTTCAACTATGAGCTTTGAACCCTGACGCTCAGGAGTTACGTCCTGTTTCCCAGATTGCTCCAGCCAGACAAAGCTTCTACCCTTCGAACTGTTACTTACTTGGACAATATACAGGTTGCATCATTACGTGCTGAAGCGATGTAGAAAGCAACAGCGCCAGAAGCGAGCAGCAGCTCCTCTCCCCACACGCCCTCCCCAGTCTTGTATGGGAGCGTGTCAGCAAATGAATTAGGCCTCCTTAGAAAAAGTTACAGCAAACGATGACTTCATGGGTAAAGCGTAACACAAAGCTGCTTCATCAAATTTACTCCATAATGCCCAGCCAGGGAAATGTTTAATGAATCTGAATGCTGAGGATCAGTATAAAGGACAAGGTACAGGAGCCAGAGAAGGCTGTCCGGCGAGTTACCTGTTGCTCTGAGAGCTGAAATGGCCTGTGGGACATTTAAGAAAAGGGAGCTCTTGCCTTTTTCCAAGTATCTCATATGGGCAGCAAAACAAAAAAGACAGAAAGGCCCAATAAGAATGACACCCCAGAGCACGCGGTCTGCGATTTAACACACACATTTGAGCTCCAAATACATTCAGCCCCTGCAAGAGGTAAATGAAAAAAGAAATTACTTCGAAAACTTTTGTGGCAGGTACAGTGACACATATCCCAATATGACATTTTCTCACATCGTCCTGAACTTGAATAAATGGGACTTTTCAATCCTTTAAAATGTTCCCCCATTCTCAGTCTTACTAAGAGACATAAGAAAGCGGGTACTTAAATGCAATGGCTGCTGCATAGCACATATTAAAAACACACAAAAAATACAAGTCCTAGGCGCACAGGAGTAGGGAAGGGTTTGTTGCTGAAATGCCAAGAGAGGGAAGGGTATGCAAAGAACAACAAAATATAGTAGATGATGTTTATTCAGGTATGAAATAAAGTTGTACTTACCAGAGGAACTGACTTCAGGTGTTACATGCACACTCCCCAAACTGGAGAGCAGCATTTAATCAAACCGTAAGAAACGGGGTGGGGGTAAGGGGATCTATTTTTAAACAAAAGATGCCGTGAATGAATACATTCTTTATTACTCATGATCACAGAGAAGAAATGCACTTTTTCTGCCGCAGAGAGGACAGAAGTTTCACCGTCAGCAGAAAGCGATCGGCTAGCTTAATGATGGGAAAAGACTTGCTCCTTGTGATCTGCTCCAGATCACCTGCCTACCAAGAGTATAGCAGAGAGGGTCACAGTTCACGTGGCCGTGTGGTTTTGTTCATGTCCTGTATCGGGACTTTGAGCAAAGCTCTCCTTCACAGGAGGCTACAGCGGATGGTTTAACTGAAGAGCAGGGAAACATGTGTGTAGCAGGCACTGTGACGAGCTGAAATCTGTCTGCTGGAGCGGGTTCCCCTGAGATGAAAACTATTACTTAAAGGCAATAGTAACGGGATTTTTTTTTCTCTAGAAAGTCTTAATTTCTACTGCAGAAAGATAGCAAGTTTTGTCTGACATAAGTTGGTCAATCAAATCTCCTACCTCTCCCTCTTTACTGATCCTGGTGTAACGTAACCCAAATAAATCCAGAAAAATTAATTAAATCAATTTGAAAAGAGGTTTTCAAACTGAAACATGGAGGTAAATGCTGTGAGCATTCATCTGCACACGCAGACTACATAAGCATAGTGTCAGCGTACAGAATACATCAAATTGGTATATTACAGACAGACATATGCTTGCATGCATTCCTTCAGCATATATGGACATGTTAGCTTGTGCACATCAGAAAGCCCAGAAATACTTCTCTTATGTGCATGCACGCCAGCAGCGTATGCACGTAGGGTGCTATCAGAATGCAAAGCTGCAAAGAATCATTGGCTGTAACGGACTTATTTTGGCAGAACAGCAGCTAATACATTTTGTGATAGTTCATAGCTTGCTTTTGCCAGATAAGCAGAGAATTCCCCCATTTCCCCATCAATCCCACATCACTTGCCATTCAAGGCAAAACCTGCAAATGCTACTAAACTTCCAGAATCTGCTTCCTGCTAATTCCTCATACGCTGTTACATACACAAAGCCTTAAAGTGGAACAACTGTTTCTCCCCCAATACTGATGACCGGCCTGTCAGCTGCACCTCGAGCAGCATCACCGTACGGTGTCTACACCGTGTGCCCTCAGGGGTGGCTTCCCCTGCTTCACACAAGTCCAGCGAGCTGTGTACGAGCTGTGGGCCTGGACCCTGCACTTGCTCCTCTTTGCAGTCCCCGCACTAGCGCACTGACCACGCAACACAGGTCAGTTTTACTGTATCTTGGGACTGCAGCATGCACCTGCTCTCTTCAAGCAGGAATCCTCGCCTTGAATGGAAAGGCACAATAGCACAATTTCTTTATTCTTCTATGTTCAAGTCGCATGTTGGATTCAAAACTGAAAAGAATGTGCAACTAGCCCAGTTTGGTACGCACATTTTAAATTATTCTTCCTATTCATAGAACAAAAGTCTCGAAACGCATCCCCTCCCATCTGGCACGCAAAGGTGCTGCCAGTTGAGAACACAGCACAGCTTCCAGCCTGTGGCATTCCCAGGGCTGCACGCAGCCAGCCAAATCAGTTCAGCAGGAATTCCCTGGAGAGAAGGAAGACTAAGAAGAGAGCACCAAAACTGCAAAAATAGGAGTAGCTGGAGGCAGGAATATATTTTGAGCATACCAGCATCTAGCTGCGGACATGCACGCTAGGCCCTTTTCTTACACACTGTGGGATGTGGTCCATGGCTAGCCAGACAAAACCATGAAAGACTGTGAGACCCCCAGTTATCTCCAGGTAACGTCAGAGAACAGGTCTCACCGGGAAGCCCCCTGCTGCAGAAAGAGTCTGAGGCAGTGCCAGGAGAACAACATTTGCTCTGTCTCTTCTCTTCCTGCAACTCCCATCTTGCACCAGTGTCTTCCAATTCTGCTGCTTTTGAAAGGGCTTCACACCCTCGACAGAACCGTAGCATTTGGCTTTTGCTCAGAGGACAGACAGAGCGGGTGCAGCCACCGTTGGGGCTGGCATGGGCCCTGCAGCTCAGCCCCTCTGCCCCACGACCCGGCGCGCGCCGGGTGGCTGCGAGGCTGGCGAGAGTTCTCGGGTTCCTGCCACAACAGGCGCGTGCTGCGTCATGGGAGCCGAGGAGCTGCAGCTCCTTGCTCAGGCCCATCTCGGGGCAGGAGGAAGGAGATCGGGATGCTGCCTGCCGGGGAGGGAAGGTGTGCTGCGGAGCCAGCCCCAGCCCTAGGCAGCTCTGCCCCACAGCACACTGCTCTACCAGCTGCTAAACAAAGATGTCGTCAGTTGTCTGCAGCATTCATTACTGTCCCATGGATAACTGACCGCAGGATTAAGGATGATTAAACTTGTTAATGTTTTTTCATATAAAAGTAGACACCTACTTATGTCCTTATAACAGAGGAAGGTTGATTTATCTAATCAGAATAACTTTTTTTTTAACGTTACTTACAGCAAATTTTATTTTTCAAAAACAAATTACGTTTTTTTTCTTCAAGAAGCTTTTGAAACCAGACACCCAACCATAGACCAAAAATTACCAGCCCTAGTTATACACAAAGCATCAGGTTAGTAAAAACAAGTCACCCAGTCAGTCCACCACTATGAGAATACAAGCTATTTCTACACAGTCCCTGAATTAACCTGCATTAGTTGTAAAGCACATTACCATACGTGCTAAGACCCGGAGCTATAGTTTTCTGGCTAACAACTTCACAGCATTGGTGTCTCCGCAATCAGGAGTAACGATTCTTTTCCTCCATCAGGGCAAGATCCATGAAAGCAGCACTTAAACAGTTAAGGCCCATCTGGGCCTTTGACCCCATTTCATCCAATTCTTACTTCATTTGTCATTAGTAAAGAACCCAAATCGTTACTTGTAAAAAACAGGATATGCAACAACAAACAGTAGCACAAGTCATAGTTTGGAAAGAAATGTCATTAGCTGTTGCTTCTTTGTTAGGCTCAATAGTTAAACAAGTAACGATGCCTCCAGCAGGCTTAGGTCTGATTTATACTCTCACTCCTAAGCCATAAAAATAATCTCTGCAATTCAAAGTCAGTAAAACTCCATGATCAACAACTCAGTTTTCTTTTCTGAATGTTAGGTGGAAGCAGAAGTCCAGGTCATCCCTCCCTCTGCCTCTCCTCCCTTGTTGAAGGATGTAGTAATAAGCACACAAATGGTGTTATTTCCGACTGCAGTTTTTGGCAAAAACCCTGCTGTCCTAGAACCTCTCAAATGCAAGATGGTACTGAGCAGTCCTGCTGACAGCTCCGGCACGTGCCTCGAAAGCCACAGCACTCCCTGCTGGTACAGGGACTGTCACCTGCCACGGGAAGGGTTTGGCAGATTCCCACCTGCTGCTGGGCTGCAAACCAGCCTACGTGACCGAGCGCAACGGCGAGCGGGCTCTCTTCATGCTGAGAATGAGACTCCCAACAGAAGCTCACTTGGCACTTACTATAACATAGTTACACCATCTTCATCTTCATTTCAGGTTTTTAATTTTCCTTCCCACTATGCAGATTAACAGCTGAGAGAAGCAGTTGTCAAAAAGCTGGCCCTAGTAAGGTAACCAGATGTGTAACTTACCGAAGACCAACTTGTAGAAGATAAGCATTGGTGCTTAACCACCTTAGGGAGTAAAAAGCACTGTGAAGAGCTCCTCTGCTTCTCTCTGGCTCAGGCAGAAACAAACACCCATCTAGAGTAGGCTGCATCTGTACCGCAGCTTCCTACGATCTGGCCTGAACGCTGCCGCAGTCCCATGACAAAGGACATCATTACTCATTGTGCGCGTGTGTGTGAGTGCGGACCTCGTTAAGTTCCAAAATCTACCAACAGCCATTTTGGATACTGAAGAAATATCCCACCAACAATGCCGCCTAAGCATGCCCATGATGAATATACATGTCCCTTTTCACAGATTCATGCATTGGTAACATCTACTGCGGAGCTCTGTCCTGTTATAAAAGCAGCAGTGTTAGTCATTGCAGTAGGGTTAGTTTATATAGGATTCTGTTTTATATAATTAATGGAGGTGAAACTTACTGGCATATCTTGGCTGCAGCCCCATGCAAGCAAGCAGAAAGCAAAAATATTTAAAATGGAAGAGAGGAACTGGCTAGCAGGCAGCTACACTCACCCTTTTGTACAGCCTATGGTCCACCAGTGGGCTTCAGATTGCAAAACAATACCAAAGAGCTATTAGCACACACATGGCAATAATCGTACCTTACCAAGAGCTTCACTTCAGGGAGGAGGAGACAACACTTCTGCTTGCCTGGAGAGAAAGAACCCTTCCCACTCCTGCCTACTGGACTCCTCCTCTTTACCAGGGAGGAGCAGTCCTGTGTTTAGGTGTTTTAGGGCAGGAAGTAATAAGAAAGTAAAATAAACCCAATACTGTCATCCCTGCGGCACCTCTAGCTGCATCCTGCCTTCCCTTGCAGCCATTGTCTGTTTTCTATCTCGTTCCAAATGCTACTCCATAAAAACCACTGCAGATCGTAATCACAGCCTAGCAATGGTGTAGATACCTCTCAGAAGAGGAAAATTTTCCTAAGAATCAAAGAAAGAATAGGAAATAGGAGGTTACCTTCCCAGTGAAAGCTGACTGTATGAACCATATATGGATTCAGCTCAGCAAACCCAAACCCACTTCGGTGCTCTCGGGTTTCCTTGCAGCTCTAGATGTGTCATATCTGGGGATCGCCAAGTCTTTCCAAAACCATTAAATACGCAAACCCCTGATTCTGCCTCACTCAGGACAGCATGTCAGGAGACAGCCCAACTCGCAGTAAGTGTAATGGCAAGTTTTAGGTTGAAAGTTAGTGAAGTGCCAGCCGATAGGTTGGGCACTGTGGGAAGATGGGCAAAGCTCTCCTGGGAGGCCAGAAAGTTTCTGTTTCTCATTCTCAACAAACACCACTTCTGTGACAAGTCATGTTGATACCATGTTATGGCTGATGCATGTTTTTCACCAGATTTTTGAGAATATGACAATAGATGGATACTTTTTTTTTCCCCATAGTCAAAAGGAAACGATACATGTCTGACCATCAGAATGACTGCTGCTGCTGAATGACCACTGTTGTCTCCATGACACCTGAAAATATTTAGCTACTAGAGCTCCCATATCTTCTCTAAAAATACAGTTGAACAAAACTTACATTTCTTTTCTGATTTTCATCAACATCTATGCATCCATTACTGAGAGAGCTCCAACTGCAGAACCTCTCTTATTAACTCTCTCAAAACATCTGAAATACTGTCTGATCAGGCAACAAGCGTAAGTTCAGGAGATCCAAAAAAACAAGAACGTGCCTATGCACCCTGGATCCTCAAGCTGATAGGAATCATGTTTGCGCTACTAAGCCTTTGCACCAAAAAGCTAATAAGCAAAACAGGAGAAGACCACCATTTAAGCTGTTGTGAATGCTAGCAGAGAAAGAGGTCTCATAATTGGCTTAAAGTAGACTTTGATCAATTTAAAATAGGAAAAAACCAACCAACCAGATGGTTGCCAGGGGAAAGCCTCAGTAAATCTTGCCTAAAGGCTACAGAATAAGCTCTTAATAAGTGTCATTTATTGACCCAGCAACAGAATCTGCTTGTGGACAAAAACCTAGGTTAAACAGTGTCATTTTTTAAGGCTGAATTTCTGAATTTTAAGAAATTACTGCCTTTTCACTTAGCTCACTATCCTTACGACAGGCTGCAAGTGGCTTTTACAGCCTCCTCCCCCACCTCCATCAGCTGACAGAAATCTGCTACAAGATCCTGTTTCTTTGATGTTCCTGTGCATGCTCTCTTTTCTCTCACTCCCTCAGATTTTCCAAAAACACCTGTCATTTCTATCCCTGGTACTGACAAGGCACTGTGGTTTAACAAGTGGCTCCATAGTACCATTTTTACACTACAGAGCATTAAATAACATTAGATGTTAGTTGTTACGGCTTGCCCCTGGAGCTTGGGTGGCTAAGGTATTTCTTTATGGAGCCTGGGGCTTTCTTAAGTTCTTGTTTATATAGCAAGTGTGCTAATTTTGAGCATTTCAAGAGGAGTCCGTGATGTGATTCCAACAAGCAGTACTCCTGAAACGGTGCGTGGGGCTGTTTGCCTAAGTACCAGCCACATCATCATCAGCTTTATCCTGTGCGAGCATTACACAGGACGCACAGTAGACTGAATGGATGTAATTAGGAGGCTTATATAGAGATGGTTTTAAATTTACTTAACATCCTAAGTTTTATTACTCTGCCCTTAGAAAGAGGTAAGCCAGAAAAGTCAAGCAGTGAGGAACAAATGTAATTATTAAGACACAGAAAATTCAAAAAGCTTGAAGAAGAGCAGATGAGAAGGAAGCAATTCCCTCATCTTCCACCTGGCACCCCAGTGTACACGCACCACGGACAGGGCAGCTCCGAAAGAGGGCTGCAGAGCTGAGCTTGGGAAGGAATGAATGCAGGTGGTCTCGCCAGGACGTGGCTGTGCTGGGGAAAGCACGTGGATCTCGCCCTCGGGGCGCGGAAGCAAACGGGTCAGTCCAAGTCAGCAGAGATGCTGAAGTAAGTGAAGCTCTGTTTTAATAAGTAGATCCGTATAATTTCCAATATTATACTTTTCCTTTGCAGTTGTTTACGCAAGCAAAAGACTTCAATCTGTTTGTCTTCAAAATCCTGTGTGGTATTAAAGCTCTTTGAACCTGATTTGTGTGGTGTTCTTCACTGAGTGCAAACAAGCACAGGGACCAGATCTCTCTGTACGGCACTGGCAGCCAGGGGAGCCCGAGGGTCTGTGAGATATGCCTGCAGTGTGATCTCAGGATCATAAATGCAGCCTAAGTGCACAGAGCACAAAGTGTTTTGGAAAACATCTTTCTTCGCAACTGCTTGCTAGAGCTGTTTTGGCAAGCAGGAGGAATGTGGGGAAAGAGGCCCAAACTTGTCACGTTTCTAAACAGTTCTGTAAATCTAGGACACTGGTAAATTTACACCTTTTCCAAGCAGATTCTAAATGCTAGTTTTGTCATTTTGGTAAGTCTTGCTTTTATTTTTAGTATTTGCTAATGCCAGAATGCTCCTGGTTAAAATTTGTGCCAATTATTAATATTAGTTACACTAACACAGTTTTAAACCCTTATGATTGCTTGGAGAAAGTACACGACCATGAACGTGTGATCGTTTTTATTTCAGAAGGAAAAGCAAGGCAGTTTTGAAACACAGTTAACATCTTCAGTGGAAATAAGTTACTTTTTTCTTTTGTTGCATCCTCGCCAAGAACCACAGACGAATTCCCAAGTAACCACAACCACTAACAAAGTGCCTATGGACACAGACAGGACGGCACCGTTGCAGAAATTCAAGTACTGCGCAGTGTGACATAAGCCAGAGAGTCTACGGACAGTGGATCTCGCCCCTGCCGCTGCTGCTTTTCATTTCCTGTCTATAAAGACCCAAGACCTAAACCCATCTCCCAGAGATGCACAGCAGCAGCAACCACGCTGCTGAAGAGAGAGGGGATTGACCACAGGCAATGGGAAGGGTCTTGCCTGCAAACTTCAGTGATGAAATGAGTAGGGTCTCGCTCTACAAAGGAAACAGGAGATGCTGAGAAAGAGGAAGGCAATGAGCTTGAAGGCAAGAAAACTGCTGGAATCATAGGCAATTTAAGCCCTGGAGAGTCTGGGTTACTCGACAGCTGGAGATTTAACTGAGCGTAGTTGCAGTGCATGGCGCATCCTGGACTTTGGTGGGAAATCCAGGGATACAGCTAATCATGAGGTATTCTCTGGGCTTGTGTGTGAGAGTCAGCTGTAAGAGCTGCCAGCAGGTTGACCTCAGAGCCTCCACGGCTGGAAATGGGCAGGTGGCTTCCCCAGGGACTGCCTAGATCTCAAGCAGATCTGAGAGGATACAGAAGTTCTGAGCCCCTGCCTGCTTCAGCAGGACATGCTGCCCAACAAACACAACAAAACAAACTTTTCGGTCTCTTCGACATGCCCTACTGAGAGCAAGAAGCCACTTGTGCTGCTTCTTGAAGAAACGTGGCTGTTTCAAGTGCATTTGGAATTGGCCTGGAAAC
Organism: Phoenicopterus ruber ruber; assembly: GCA_009819775.1. Lineage (NCBI taxonomy): Eukaryota > Metazoa > Chordata > Aves > Phoenicopteriformes > Phoenicopteridae > Phoenicopterus > Phoenicopterus ruber. The sequence continues at coordinate 9,927,641 of CM020235.1, read as the reverse complement.
TATAAAGCCCTCTTTCTTGTCCACACATGTTACTTCACGCTGAACCTGCAGGTAAGATGTCCTTCCACAACACGAGCCACACTGACCTCCTGCAAACTGCAGCTCTGAAATCCTACAAAAAGGACCAAATTCTAAAATCAAGTTTATCACACGCCTCTCTGAGCTCTCCTTGTTCAAACATCACTGGGCTGAACTAGACATGCTTCAAAATGCATCAGGTCTGGTCAGCTCCTGAGTGGATGAAATGCATGTGTGGTGAGAATGTAGGGAGCAGAATCGGAAACATCTGAATTCACTTTTGTCTAGGCAAGGTTCCAGTTTGCAACCTGATCATATATGGGATCAATTCATTGAAAAATCAAAACAAACGCCCTGCATGTAGCAGAGTACTGGTATGGTAGCGCTAGCTGCCACGTGTGAGCGCTTTGGCAAGCCCACGCAGGTTCCCACACTGGCAGGAGACGATTCATCGTCATGTCTGTGTCTGTACTCCCAGCTTACTGAAGTATGTGTGGAGTGGCTGACGGGAACTTGTCTGCTGCTCTGTTGGCACGTTCCACCTATCCACATTAAAAAGAACCTGTGTTTGATGAAAGTTTAGCAAATGTTCCTGTGACCAAACTAAAGGCATTTCCAGCGTACACCAGATGTTGTCACATTTTGCACTTTCCCACATACCATGAATGCTTTGTGCAGTGCTTACAAGCTGTAGCTATGATTCAGTAAGCTTTTTTTCAGACTTCCTCAAGTCCAACTTTGAAAGTCATGTGCCTTGCTTTGCTCAAAGTTTCCTTATTCTGTCTCTGCCCAACACAACTTGGGCTGTTTTACCATATGAACCATGGAGCCGAACATGACTCTCTTTCAGCAACAGTCCTAAGTTAGAGATTTCATTTTTGTCGGTATATCTTGGAAGCAGCTGGGCTTCGTTATTCAATTAAAAGATCTGTAGTGAGCTGATTCTATTATCCTTTACATTGCGCTCATTGCTGACACGCTTGAATATTGTTGCATTGCTCTAACGAAGGGCAGATACCAAAAGAGAGCGCATACCTGTGGCGGCAGCGTCGTAAAAACCGCATAATCTTGCGAGCAGCTTGATCCTGCTTCTTCGTAAGCAGACTGCTTCTAAACACAAAAAAACCCAACACTGAAGTGTAGGCAAAACTGGGGAGAATAATACTAAATGCAAGAATAATTATCCTATGAACCACTGGCCTTTTCCCACCAGCCTTTGTCTGTAAATTACAGCAAAGCCCTGATGAGTGTGAAAACAATACATAAAGATCCTGGTAACATCCAACAGCTCACCTGAGTTTCTGTTGTACAATGGTGGCTGCCCGACGGTTTTGCCTCCTCTTCCCACATTCTTTGTAGCTGCGATAGTACTGCTGGATCAGCATCGCGGCTCGTCGGCTCTGCTGGAATTTTTTCTGCTCATAATAACTTCGGAATTTGCTCTGGATAAGAATGGCAGCTTGCGTCATCTTTTTATAAAGTGCATACTACAAGAGAAACAAAGAAAAGCTGAGGCATTCCAAAAAAATCAGCAAGAAGCAGGTTTCTACGGTGAAAGGCTCTTGTGCCACTAAGACATGATGAGAAGCAAATGAGTATCTACTTGCTGATTGGAAACTGTATGAGAAAAGGGTGACAGCAAACGGGAACAACTGTGAGATTAGGTGCAGGACCAAGTCTGCGTCAAGAAAGCAACTACTTGTTTTGCTGCCCCTGGAATAGTTTGACAGGATTGGTTTTATTTAATACCTAGCTAGCAGAGGCTCTACAGGTACATGCTAATGACCAGATCCAGCTGTACTATACTGAAGAACAACTTTGGAACAACTGGAGCTGATCCCAAGTCATGTGTACACTGCTTCATATTTGTACTGTACTGCAGTAGGTCTGCATTAGAGATAAACCAATTGACTACACTTAAGAGCAATTGTTTGTTTCCCTTGCATACAGAAGTCTCATTACAAAGTACAGGATGCTCATTTCCATTGTTAGCAAAGACTCGTAACAGCAGCAGCAAAATATGCCCAACTAAGTGATTATAAGGATAAAGCGGTGTAAGTGATTATTCCAAAATGCTAACAAATTAACTAAAACCAAAACATACTTTTTTGTGTCTTCATTTAAAAATATCTTTTAAATAAATTACTTTTGTAAGAACCAAATTTGCTGTTCACAAGCGTGTTCCACTTTCCTAGGACAATTAACTTTTAAACAGCTCATTTCTTGTTTCTATGCCATAGCACAATACTGCAGAAGTTTTGATTGCTCACATATCCATTTAAATCCAAGCATTTCAAATGGAGTAACATATGATTCTAACTTAAAAAAAATAAAACCAAACAAACCCCCAAACCCACAACAGTTAATTAAGCAAGACTAATATTGAGCCTAAGTCACAGGCAACACTAAATCTCATTAGAAGTCTGTAACAAGCATCCACTGAACTTGCAAATTTGCACGAGCAGTCACACACATCCAAAATTCCCTCTAGCACTGTATTATTTCTAGCCCCGATTCCAAATAAAGTAGGCACAAACTCTTAAAAAGAAAATCTTTATTCTACATCCTTTTCAAGTTCACAAGTAGATGGCCACTTAACAGAAACCATATGCATTCATGCATATCTTTAAGTCCTTTTTAAGATAGAGATGTAGAATAATGTATAGAAGTTGCACTCATGCCTCTGAACTAACACTATGATAGAGGTTTTTCAGCGTTTACTGATCTTATTTTGAAAGTTTTAACACTTTCAAAACTTACACGTCTGTTGTTCCTGGACATTTTATCAGCTATGACTTCTGCTCACTTTATCAGACAGATGAGACACAGAAATAGCAGCCACTGCCCTGTATAGGGTAATGTCCTAACATATCTCAATGGAGTTTTCCTGTCTATTGGGAAAAAAAACCCAAAAAGCAAACAAACCGTCCCCCCCAACATCACCCCAAAGCAAAAAAACCCCTCCAATATCATCACAGACCACCATTTACCAAATTTCACCTTTTGGAATTGAAGCAGTCATTAGGTGCAGTTATATTTTGCCATTATTCATTTCCATTGTTTTGTTTTGTTTATTTTTATTTTTATTTTTTTTTTAACATTTTTAATTAAATGGATCAGATTGTGGTTTTAAGTTAGCTATTTTAAATAAGTCCACTCATGGGCTGGTCATCGTTTTCCTTGAAATTTTTAGCCCAGATGGGACTTCTGTGGCTGAGTTACAAACCCCTGAATAGAAGGGTTCAAATACAAAACCGTGATGTGAGCTATGACTGTTCAAATCCAGTCATAAGCCTGTGCTGATCTCAGCAATACAGTAACATAACAGAGGAATAAGGCATGTGAAAGAGAAAACAGCAGTCACTGGGTAGACTAGACCCCAATATGTTTGTACTCAACTCAAAGACCCACTTAGCTGGTTAGTTTCTCCCTCTCCTCATCTTTTCCCTCCAGCTGGGAAGCGGACAACTGCCGAAGTCACCTAACCTCCGTGGAGCCTCAGCTAGTACAGCGGCCCTGGAAAGCTCAGCTCACTTGCGCCGACAGAACAGAACTTTGACTGATACAAAACCAATGGTGCAGGAGGAAGCTGTGGATGGAGAATTACCCTAAGGACACCTTCTCTCCAGGAAGGGCATGCCTTGCCTCCTGGGTCGCTCTGAGAGAAGCTCAGCTGATTCTAGTGTCTGATGAGAGCAAGACATTGCACGGCTGGGAAATCCATCTTTACAGTAGAGAATTATTGGCCATGAACAATTTAAGAGTGGCATCAACGGTCACACCTCAAGTATGAGCAGCAACGTACATAAGATGGTGGTCTTAGGAATTCAGGGCACAGGTATTTCAAAGACGAATGTTCAATATACTTTGGAAGGCAGCCAGAACACAGAGGACACTGGGTGCATGGGGGGATAAATGCTCTCCTGTGCTCCTCGAATGCCACGGCAAAGATCACTGAGTGATGGCTGATCAGCAGCAACAAAGGAAAGCTTGTCCTCCAGAAACTGGCTTCACAACCTTCCCCGCACCTCAGCCCATCACTGCTTATATGAGTACCTGTAGCAGCAGGAGACTTTTTTTTTTAAGTTGTACTACTCTGTTGATACACTGTGGCACGGCAGCCCCTACATATCTCCTATAAGGTTTGGTTTGTCAGTGATTTCTCAACCAGAGGTATTTCTTAGTGGATAATATGAAAACATTTCTCTAAATGCCAGGTTCTCCTGGTTTATACTGAATGTGAAAGTTACTGACCCAAGGGGAATTGTTTCCAAAATAGTGTTTGTATTTGTATTACCTTCAAGGCTATCCAAGTAAGCTTAGGGAGAAACAGAAAAATACATAGTTAATGTTAGTTCTGCAAATAAAGAATGAAAAAATAAAAAAAAAAACACAAACCATCTTCTTTCAAAAAGAAGTGATTCCAGGATCCAAGATAAAGCAGTTTGTCAAGCAGTTTTTGAAAGGAATTAAACTTCCCTATTACAGGAAGCATCACTCCAGAATGACAGCCATGTGACAGGCTGAATGTGAATCATGAAGCAGTCACCTAACACTAAAAAGGCTTCCCAAATAAATGTTTTTGAAGATTGTAAAAGAGCACAGGCATCTTGCCTTTCACTTTACGTAATATGCTGCCAGGCATCAGACAGCTTGAGTCTAGGAGGGTATAGTGAAAAGAGGGATGTGGGCTCTAGCCCCCTTCCCCCCCTCAAAACCCCAACCAAAAACCAAAAAGAAAAAAGTATCTTCTTTTTCTGGGGTTGAGAACTCAGCCTAAAAGCACGTATCCAACTAGAGTCTGGAGAACAGTCTCAGTCCTGGAACAACTCACATCAAGCTAAAACACGTGACTTCCCATAGTTTAAAAGTTTAGTATGTGCAAAATAAAACAACCTATTTTTCATCTTCGCCTTTATCAAAGGCAAAACCAACTTCAATTTCACAATGAAATTTGGCAAGCAACTAGTCAGAGAACAGTCTCACCAGGCTACAGCATGCATAAAGGCCAATGTGGAATACATCATTGCCTTCTATCTCATAGCAAAAATGCAGGTATCATCACAAACAAAATCCTTTCAAGGATTCCCTCCAGAGTTAAAATTCAGGACATGAATTTTCTTCCCTTTTCAATTTTGCCTGAGCAGGGTATTTCATTACTGCATGCTGAAAAGCATACAAGAGGAACAGTGGGATAATTCCCATTACAAAGGGCTGTGTTCATGGCACTTACGTGTGTTTCATAAAATTTCACTTCCTTGATTACCTGTTTGTATTTTCGGTAGCAACGCTGAATAACAGCGGCAGCCACCTCTTGCTGTTCCCGGAGAGGACGACCCTATGCGGAGAAGGAAAGAAGCAGTAAGTAGTCAGAGTGCACCAAAAACGGGGACAGATGATGTTAAGTGGCTCACAGCAGCTTGCAGGGCACCTACTTCTAAATCTCTCCTATCAGTGCTAGCTGGCCCAATTCAGGTCTAGGCATTTCCCGGAGATGTCTCTACTGTCAATTCACATAAGGGACAAACCCTCAAAATTGATCTTTACACCAAGCAGGCAACTAACCAGAACCTCTGGGGTATATTTTGAGGATACGCTTTGTGAGTGCTGTTCTGGCACAGAAGGCATGCTATGGCATGGGACACTCTCTCTGGTATGGTAGTTGCTGGGTAAACATCAACAAGCAAATGCTAGAAGCATTGAAAAGGTTATGACAGAAACTGCATTTTTGTCCCAGGAGTGGGTATTACCCACATTTTGTTTTGTAACAATGATACTCTCTCACACCTAACAAGGAAGACATCGGACGTTTTGGCCACGTACCTTGTATTTCCTGAACACTGTCTGGACGAGTTTGGCAGCTTCATAGAGTTCTCTCTGCTCATGATCAGACAGAGTTAACTGTGCAAACTCATTTTCTACCTTCTCGCTGGTGGATGCACTCAGAAATTCAGACCAATCTGCTGCTGAGGGAAGGCTGGGTTTCTCAAAAGCTATTTCACTGATTGGTGAGCCTGCAGGGCTCAAGCTGGTGTTCGAAGAAGGGGTCAGGGGTTCGCTATACAGACTTCTGAAATACCAATCACAGTAGGAATTATTGGCTCACAAAGCAGGTGGGCTGGCATCACAGATAAGGACTACAACATTTCTGAGTTCAAGGCAGAAGCTCGTGCTCCCCTCCCTCTCTCCAAGCAACGTCCCACATTCCTGAGCCTGCCTGTACTGCACTGCACAGACTTGGCACTGGAAGCGAAGTCCCAAGTCAGACCTTGTGGCCACTTTCCCCTCCTCCCTTCTGCTGCATGCACTCCCATTCTTCCATGAATTTGTAGCTGTGCTGGCAACGATACGTTTGACCACAAGAGCGTGGCTGGGCTTGGAACACCAGCATTGAGTCCCACCGAGACATAGCATCTGCAGGCTAAAGACTCAGTCAGTGCATGCTGCCCAGCATTCCGACCGCTCAAAAACCCAGAGCAACTTCACAGCTCTTACTGACCTTATCTGTGCAGTACTCGGCAGATGATCGACATCAGCAAGGTAACTGGCCAGCCAGCTCATTGTGGTGCTCATGGCAGCACTGTCTGTTCTCTCCACCAGTGGTGACTCCATTGGCACAAAATTCTCCCGCTTGATCCTGTCAGGCGTAGCTTCAATAATGTGCTCCGCAAGTGTCATCATGTTCACCTGGGAAGGGGGAGAGGAGAGCAAACTTTTGATGCCTGGTAGCAGGAGCCTTGTGCTTGCATGTTACAGCCCAGCTTTAGATCGACTGCCCCATTTTCCCCAAACTTGTGGTAGCCGGAGTCTACTGTTTGTCTCAGCATTGGAGAGAAATTCATTAACCAAAGCTCATTTGCTTTTCTGTCTCTTCTGACAAAGCTCTGCAGGGTTTCATATACCCCAGACCTCTTTTTCATTGAATGTACAGGGAGCCTAAGAGATCTCGTGAAAGGTTTACGTCACTGGACCTTTGCTGTACACTACTGACAGCTGTCACTACTATCTTGTCTCCAAAGGAAAAGCGATCTTGCCCCTCTTTCGCCAAGATGTGCAGTAGAGCATGACAGGACAATAAAGGCACATCAAGAGAAGTTAAAACCCTTGGGACCACAGCTTTGTCAGGAATCCTTCTGAACCATATCCCCCTGCCCGCCAAGGTTCACAGGAATTTTTAATACAGAGAACGGAAAACAGTTCTTATTTTGCTAAGATCTGCTTCACCTGTGTTACGCCAGCAAGATGAGAATATTTAGAGATGCCAAGGCAGTGCATGTAGGCTGTGCTCCCGTTACTCTTTTCACTCAGAAGACCAAGCACAGTATCTTTTCCCCAGTGACTACTTCTCATCTGTCTGCCCTGCTTCTGTTGTGGTTTTATTTCCTCTAGTCCATACCTGGTCAGATTTTTCCTTCCCCAAACCCACTGTCTCTCCCCTTCTCCACTCTCATCTCCTTGCCCTTTAAAGTGCAGTGGCTTGGCCTGCAACCACAGCACTGCCTCTCTCAGGTTACCCCATCTTTGTAGGGACTGCTTCCCAGTTCCCGAAGGACTATGGGGCCACCTTAGTCTCATTTACTGACGTGACCAGGAGGCTCTGCTTTTTCCCTGCAAAACTGCCAACAATTTTGTGCATTCTGTACCCTGTTGAAGTGTACGTGAGTGCATGACCCTAAACACTAACCATTAGCCTTTGAGTCCGGGTTGAAAGGATACCCTTTGAAACCAGAAGAAAGTACACATTGACCGTATGACCATCTCCTTTCACAAAGCACAATTCAGAGTCTCTAAAGGCCTCCACAGAAGTTTCTCACAGTTAGGCTCCTCTGTGCAGCCACCGTGTTCTCTGAGACTGCTGGTCTTGGTGCTATGGGTATGTTTACCTGCAAGTCATCCATGTGGTGTAAGCAGTCCTCATCCCCTGTGTTATCCCTATAGGACAAGAGCTCTGCATCCACCATCTCCCTGTCAGCCATCATCAGCACGTTCATCTGCTCTCGCTGGCGTAGCCGATGGGCTACAGTGTCCTTCCCCAGCGCAGCCCCCTTCTGGCTCCCTGCCACCTGCACTGCAGACACACCAATATAAATGTCTTTTGGGTTCCATTTGATGCCTGCTTGGCTGCCAGAGCCCCTGTACCCAGTAACTTCTGGGATGTGCTGGGAGAGCTCCCGGCCGTAGTCCCTTATCCCTTCACTGGGGCTGATTGTCTCAGTGGTGGATTGCTTGGAGCTGGAGTTCTGCTTCCTGATGCTCGGCTGTTCCAGGCTCAGCGCAGTGGAAAGCAGCTTCTCTTGCCGAGCTTGAAAATATTCAGGGCTCAGCTTATGTTTTTTGGGTGCAGGGTAATCTTTCTGAGTCTCACTACTGTAGTAACTGGAAGGTTCTGACCTTGGTCGTCTCAGCTCTGGAAACAAACAGATCAATGGTCAAAACAAAACATGCAACCCATGATTGCCATAGGAACTACAACAGCTTCTCCCGCAGAGCTGCAGGCGGAAGTTTGTGCCATGCTCTAGGACACCTGACAGAATATGCAAAGGGAGTAACTATCCCCCAGGGAGGATACTACCTCAACCACTCTTAAGATACGTATGTCTTTCTAAAGCAGGCATTCACTCCTCTTCCCAATACTTATGCAAGTGCACGGAGCACATGACAGAGAGCCCACAAGAAACAAATTAAGCGTGGACAGCGGGGCTACAGGTGTCATCTGCTACCCAGGTGAACTCCTTGCCCCCAGGTTTTCAAATGTCAGCAAAGCAGTGCATGCCCTCAGGGTTATTTTACCTGTGTTCGTACTGGAAATCACAGTGACTCCCTTCTGAGGCTCCTGAGAGGCAATAAGCTCACTGTGCCACTGGGACACCCAGTTCTCTGTGTTGGATTCTGTGCTTGAGGGGCACTGAATCCTGGGGTTTTGCCCAAGCTGAGTTTGCTCATCTCGCTGTAGCTGCTCCAAGCACTCTGCCAACTTCACGTGGCCCCGAGACCGGGCAATGGCCAGCGGCAGTCTCCCAAGGGAGTCAGGAATAGAGATGGCTCGGCGGTCCCACTTGTACAGCACAACGGCTGCATCCATGTGGCCCAGGGCACATGCCCACATCTAAAAAAGACAAGACAATTGACCCATTGGGTGACCTGCCTTCTCCTTCCTTTCTTGCTAACGCAGTGCAGTCTGATTCCCAGCTAAAATGACTCTGATAAGCAAAACCATAACATGCTTGAACCCCAGCAACTGGCTTTTATAAATGTCCTATCCTGACACAAGGCCATTACAGAGGATTAGATGCATGCTATTCTCTCCTATGACAGAGAAACCTCCATGTGCCAAAGGAAACTAACAGTTTGACAGTTTCTCATTTAGTAACAAACATTTTTTGGGTTTGGCTTTTTTTTTTTTTTTTTGGACACTGGCATCACTGCAGAGACAGAACAGCCTCATACGCAAAGGAATCTCCGAGATCAGAAACACACAGACAGGACCAAAGGTTGGGAACAATAAAATCAACACTCTGCTGTTGTAAACTGGCACTTCTGGTTCCACTTGCTTTGGCTTTTTGCTTGTCTAAGTTCTCAGTCACGATTTCATGTTTCCAATGTCCAAGGTATTGTAATGACTTTACAACCTCTACAGTCAATCAGTCAAAGACAACAACTTGAAAGAAGGCATGTAAAGTCCTTTCCCCAGCACGATAGTGGAGACTATATTTTGGGTAAAATACCAACCAGAACCACCTGTCTGTGCCCTTTCCTCATATTACTCAATGACAAGTTTTCTTCCGTGTGGTCTCTCTCAACAAAATGCCAGGAAGCCGATAGTGCTGTGTCTTACCATCTACCCAGCAAGGACACACAAGAAACATCTACTCTTTGAGTGTGAAACACATTAGGAAAATAACACATTAGGAAGAACTCCAGAGGGTCCTCAGGCTCTCTCAGAAGTTTCAGTCTCTGCTCTTACCAGAGGAGTGCAGGAGAAATGATCCACATTCAAAGGGTCAACTTCCAGCTCCAGATCGATGCTGTCTGCATGTTTGGTGCTGCAGAAGAAACAGCAGAACAAATGATGCTCTGTAGCCATGTTAGGATCATTGCCTAAATGCACAGCTTTACCCAATGCACCACACCACAAAGACGTGGCCACGCGTATGCCCACGACACACATATTTACTACAGATGGTGCCCCCACCAGAGACTTTAAGAGCATGATACACCCAGTGATTGGACTTGCTCTCTCAAGAGACAGGTCCTGTCAGATCAGGGGACAGGAACAAGTTCAGGGACTTGGCTGTTTGTAAGGGACAACCAGAAATCTGGACGAAGCAGAGCTTACATATGCTTCTGCCATGCCTGTATTGACACCCAAGAGTCCAACGGGCTGGGTCTTACCGCCATTTGATGAGGGTCTGGATCAGTGTAGCATAGCCCTGGGCAGCAGCTAGGTGGAGCAGTGTCATTCCTCGGAAAGTCTTTGAATGGATCAAGTGTTTGGACTTTGCCCAGCAAGCACGACTCATCATCTTCTCGCACACCACCACCACGCGGCTCTCAAAGCAGCTGCCCAGTGTCCCAGTCCCAGAAACGCACTGAAACACCACACACATCCCAGTTTAACCACTGAGGGGAGCCGCAACCTGCCCTGAGCAGGCAGCCTTCCACTTCTAGAAGTACTGAGACAGTGGCAAATGCAAGTGAAAGCCAAATGCTGTTGAAGACACCCACAAACCAGACTTGCTGTTTAGTAAAAACTATAATCCTTTCCAATCCCCCCCAAACAAACTCTGGTAAGAAAGCACAAAGCTGCCATGTCTGGACACAGCAGGGTTCATACCTGCACCTGCGTTCCTCCGTTCCCACTCCCATTGCTCCCGCCTCCTACTCCTTGTTTGTGCTGCTGGGAGCCTGTCATTTCAGCCATTCTCCGCTCCATCTGCTCAAGTCGCTCCAATATTGACATCCTGAACTGGTTATCTAGGTTGGAGAAAGCCAGAATAAGGATATTTCCATGGAAAGAAAGCTCAGGTTTTGGCAGCCTACTGCAGAAAGCCACAAACAGCTATCCTGGAAGTCACAAAAGATATTTGCTCTGCTTGGCAATGCACAGGGACACTTGCCCTGCAGCGTCCTAGCTTTTCAAGTTCCTGCAGCAGCCCTCTGACTGCAATTCCAGAGAACTTCCTTAAAGAAAACAGACAGAAAAATGAAAAATGCAGGCAGAAGACGGATCCCTTCCCTTATGATTCTAGCTGTATCCACACAATAAAGGACTGGGGTAATGCAACTTCTTTGAAAACACAAGTAAACCCTGAGCAAATATAACCATTCAGACAGCATTTCAGTAGGATCATATCTGTCAAAATACTCTCCATTTTAGACTCAATCCCCCTACTTTACAAGAGTCCTGAATTCAGCTTGTCTTGCCTCCTGAAACCATGCAATAATGGTACCTGGAGGAAAAAGACTCCTCTGCTTCCTTCTGTGCTTAGAAAAAGGAGTCTTTAAAAAGGCACTTGCTCCTTCTCTGACAGGCTCCCTTTCTTGGAAAACAGCTTCAGCCAAGTGCCAGAAACAGAACTACCAGAAATCAGAGTATGGGCACTGATAATCCAGTAACATCATTCTGAAAAGCAGTACAACTCTTGAGCCCTCTGGTCTCTGCAGAGGTCTAAATGCTATATTAGTTATTTTCTCCTCCTTGCATTGTAACCTAGCACTATGATACAGCTACTAACGCTTGGATAGCAGAGCATGGAGATTTAGATAGGTTAATAGGACATTGCTAAACCTGATGCTGTAGAGGTCAACTCAAGCAATCTTTTTGTGTTTATGGCCAGTCAGTGCAGCTTGAGTGGCTGCAAACACAGAGGGCTCCTTCTGCCTTGTGACCCATACAGGAGAAGCTTCAGGCAGACAGCTCATGTGAAGCTGGGCAGGATAATTTTGTGGATAGGGAACATTTAATGAATCCTGCTATCATGCTAACAGCGGATATAATAAACTGGGGGGAAAAGACAACCCTCATCCTGTTTGGTTTCATGCATCCATGGAGATGATGCGGTGGTGCAGAGCACTGATAACTCCAGAACAAAGCCTGCTGACAGTAACAGGAATATGTGCATCAAAATGAACACGCTCTGATCAAGTTTTAAATGAGAAAGTCTTCTCCGAGTGACCTGGTTATAGGCAGAGTCCTCCCTGGACGGTTGCAGGAGTACTTGCATACTACACGTGGCACAACTCTCACTAGAGGGTATTAGAGAGATACAGATCTCTCTGCTGTACTGCACCGAAGACTGTATTGCAGACCATTGATAAGAGGCAGCTTGGGTCCATTGGCTAAAGACACCCCTTTATTCCTAAGAGGCAGCCGTGGTTTGACAGTAGACAAGAGCTCTGTTCCCTTCTGGCCAGCTCCAATGGGTTGTACTGCAGCATCCCACCCTGGTTGCTCAAGAGCCAGGGACAAAGGAACATGGCCAGCACCTCCCCTCTAACCTCACTTCAGAGGTGAGCTCACTACGGTCTTTTCTCACCTACTCCAAGACACAATTACTTATTATTAGTGCCTTATTAATAATTCAGTTGTCCTGTTAATTGCAAAGCCTCTCAGAAAGTGACTGACAGTTACGTTAGGAAATATTCACAACGCAGATGCGGTCTCAGTGCCTCGTCTCTGAACTGCGGTCAGCACACAGCAGCAACACAGAGTCGTGTTTTCCCAGCAAGTCTTTGTTCTGGGAGTGCTGCAGTGTGCTGCAGTGCAGTCCATGTCGCTGTCTCCTCCTTCCCCATTTCCAGGCGGAGCACGTACGCTGCAGAGACTGACACAGACCCGGCACCGCTGAGCCATCCTCTCTCACCGCAGGCCTGTGCCAAACAGAGCTACTACAACTCAGGCACCATGAGAAGGGGCCGCGTTTGCCATGCAGGTTAACGGCTCCATCCTGCACGTTTAATGCCACTCTCTCTGCTAGCACTTGCATTTTATTAGCGCTAAGAGTAGCAACACACACCGGGTATCGTATCTGAGCCTTCAACCTCAGATGGGCAAAAGTAGCATCATTTTAAAAGAAGAAGAAATTTGGCTTGAAGCAGTGTTACAGAATAAGCAGCTCAGGGCTGCAAGATACTGGGGATCTGCTCCTACCCATTTAGCTGTCAAAAGAGAGTAATTATTCTGTACAGCCAGAAATAGCAGGAGAAAATGATTCCAGTGAGATGCAGAAGTACGCTACGCAGATTACTGTTTTTTTTCCCCTTTTTTTCCTCAAGCTGAAGTCATTGTGGAACAGAAATGTAGGGGCCCATGTTTGTGCCCATTTTCCAGGCTCTTCCCTCTAGGCTCTGTGATCTCTACTGAGTGAAGCCTCCACCTTTCCTGATACCGAGCACCTCCTGACACTTTTTGTCGGAAGACTGAAGTTACACTAAAGCAATGTCTATCACCACCACTGTCCCCAGATGGGAACACTAAAACAAAGAAAAAAAAGCAGGGAATTTTTCTTAGGAAACAGAATTTGAAACAGCATCTACTGGTCCCACATATTCCTATTCAGACACCTGGACAGTGCTCCCGGGAAGTATTTAGGGCAGGACTACCTGATTTTAGGTAGCAGAGGGTATCTCACTTAACAGGAGTCTGAAGGACAGACTTTATAATCTCATCACAGTCTTAAACCTGTAACCTTCAGCATCTTACCAAGACAAATGTGTTTTTCATAGATGGTTGTAAATTGCTGCTCAGTCTACCGGCAGGTCACAAATATGCCGCTATTAGTAAAATGGGAAGTGGAAACAAACATTCTGGAGTGCCAGCACAGAGTGAAGGGAGCCTTCTCCATGTCTAGCAGAAACTGCTGGCATTTGCCAAGCATCAGGGCGCACCCTCGGACTAGAAAGCTCCAGGCAGCAAATAAGGTAAGTGGGGCGGTGGTGCATGGAAAGTATCTCTATGCTGCCCATTTTCCAGGTCATTCAACTTGCTACCTAAGCAGCTAGAACAAAGCCACAACTGATGGCAATTTCAAAATTATTTCTGTATAGTGTTTTCATAATAATTTTGTGGTATCACATACAGCAAGGTGTCCCCTTCAAAAGTGACCAGTCACTTGAAGCGCGTGCACTACACCAGTCTACCAAACAAAAGAAAATTAAAAAGGGGGGGGTGGGGGCAGAGCAAGTGAGAACAGGAAAGGGAAGACAGCAACTGGCTGAGCTGCAGGAGTTGGTACATTCTTAACCAAACAAAACAAGGACACCTAAGCACAGAGGAACAGCCAAAGGGAAAGACACCTTCCCCCAAGGTTCCCGCTGGACTCAGCAATGAGATGAACGTCTCTCCTTCTTATGCACCGAGGCCTGGACACACACTGGATTAATGGCACTTGCACCACGGTCAGCACAGTTCACACACTGCTAATAAGCCAACAGACGCCTTGCCAGGGCTGCAGCGAGAACACCACGCGTCGCTGTTTCTGTGGAAGATCCCCGGGTCATTCAACCCCCTGAACAGCACATTTCCTTCCTTCCTTGCTTGGAGCAGGGCCAGGGAACCTGCTTGCTTTCAGTTAGGCTCCCAAACATAAACCACATACAAATATCGATTTCTACACGCTCTCCTCTTGGTGCACTCTTGCAGCATCTCTCAGGATCATTTTAAAAATGAACTGTCCACAGGCAGGTGAACTTCCCATTTATCTTACCAGGCTGCACTAGTCCTACCCCGTTAAAATTAAGTTACAAAGAATAAAGATGATGATCTACCTTGAAAACTTGGATTTTGCAGAGGCCTAATTAAAGGGTAAGTCTTTAACTGACCTTCTAGGAATCAATATTCTGTAAGTCCCAAGTTTGCCAGTTTGTATCAAAACGTTATCACTTCTATATTCTCAGTAACAGGACTTGGCCAGCTTCATCTCTAAGGACAACAGCATAATGTTGAAAATAAAAGTACAACTTACACCACAGAAACTGGCATGATAACATCTTTCCTGTATATAGTCCTAGGTTCAACAGGGTCAAAAACAAAGCCAGCTTTAGATACCATGAGTCGTATGCGATACACCTGGTTTATCTTTAAAACTGATGTATCTGTACCCATGTTAGCAGCCTATATAGAAAGATGACAGCTACGGCTGTGTAAAACTCAGAGGAACTGGACAGAAAGAAAATCTCTCACATTTTGGGAAGCAAAGGGTTGTGCGTGTGCATGTGTGTGTGTTACATACCGAACATGACTGAGGTCTGAAACAAGATTCTCTAGCACAACACTTTAAGCAAAGTACAGTGCTCCACTGCAAAAGAAAACCATGTTTTATGGTAAAGAAAACATGACAAAACCTGACCCAGTCTTGCAGACTCTCTAATGCATTTTCCTGTGAAAACCCTAATTGCCAAAAAAGCACTGTCAGCAAAGCCCAAACACCACAAAGAGGATGAAAATGAAGTGCAAATGAAAAAAGACAAGCTGTCTGAAGTTATGCAATGTACCTTGCAATAATTAAGAGATGGGCTATAAGAGCCATAGGGCTAAACATTACAGGTATCGCTCTGAGAAGTTAAAGACCCCTTATCCCTTATTATTTCTTATTTTGCTAGTCACACTCTTTTCTGTCTTGCTTACTTCAGGGATCTGTGTAGAGACACCTGCTTAGCAGACAATGAAGTTACAGGAACGCAGTTTCCACATTCTTGTCTTTTATATTCAACAGAGGATCTCATGACAAGTATCTGTCTCACAGTGCACTGAAGACAAAAGCTCAACAGCATACAAATAGTTGTCAAAATAAGCTTTTCTCCTGCTACATTATACAGGAAATAGAAACAGCTCTAGCCCAGCACAAGGAGATGTCCTGCCCTGGAAGCACCCGAACTCCTTCCAAAGGCAGCAAAGATGCACGTGGATACAAACATATCCACATATTGAAGGTTTTACCCAAGGACTCTGCTTTTGATGATAAAATGTCAGCTTTTTTATGAGTCAAAAAATTAGACTTGCAAATTTTTCTCTCTCTTGAGTTTTTTTCATCACATATAAATCTGAAGAAACGTTACAATATTCTTTAAGAAACCACAAAGAAGGTTTCTGAAGCTGGTCTTCAAGGCTGCCTCCACTGAAGGTGATGCATCTCCAAGACACCTCATAAATTCACAAAAACCATTCTGAACATTGTATCTTTTCTGGAAATTATTATTCTTTAAATTTAACAACAAAAATGTAACATTGAATTACTTCTCATCATTATTCCTTAGCATAACAGGAAGAGGTCGTGGCTTTAGGCCCTAAGGGCCAATTTTGTGAACAGACTGAGCCTCAGCAAGGCAGGACAGCCTGGTCTCACCGAGCTTTTCCACCAGCAGCTGCTTTCATCTGACGGGAGCTCTGAAGCTTTTGGGATCTGATGGAGCCACACACATCCACTCGCTCATGCTTCACCCCTCTCGCCCTGTACCTTCTGTGAAACGCTGCAAGCCCCAGGTGCACCCCCGGGTCATGCGTTAATTTAGGGATCTGTTCCATCACACACAAAGCCATTTTCACTTCTGTTGTCCTCAGCCCTTCATAGGGGAGCGAGAAGCTATCCCATGGATTCAAAACCAAGCTTAGGAAATGCAGCAAAACTATTCACGGTGGTATTTATTTGCAGGGTCCCGTCCTCCTGAGAAAAACAGTTGTTCCAGTGTCATGTCAGGGCTGGGCTGCTCCACAGCGGCAGCAGCCCGAGGGGAGGGACTGGGAAGAGCTGCTTGGTCAGACTTTCACGTGTCCTAAGAAATTGGTGTGAATCTCATACTCATTTCCCTAAACCACAAACCATCATTTGAATGCAGAAAGAGCTTCTTTTAATGTGTACTCAGAGGGAGTCTACTACCGATTACAGTAACGATAGCAAGTTATGGACAAAACATTTCTAGAGATGTAAAACTATTCTGATACAAGTTTTTTAAGGATGCATGGTTATTTACATCGGTTAGCATTTTACAGAGCTACACCGTGTACACTTGCACAGTTATGCCCAGATAACCTGGATATAGTTTCACGTTAACAGTTTCTTTTGGCAGGGTTGGTTTAAACCAGTGGTGCTTTCTTAGCCCAGATCCCTTCACCAATGAATTTAAATCTGATGTGTACCAACAGCTCTATGAGCCACCACAGTAGGCACAGTGAATAGAAAATGGAGCGAGCAGAGGAGTTAAGCTAGTTTAACTCGCAGGCTCTGGAAGTCACACCTCCATTTTGTCCCTTAGTGTCCTCCAATAAATACTGAATTTCCTCAGTAAGAATCTAAACAGATGCTGGCCATTTATGTTACACAAGTTTTCACCGGAGACTGCAGAAGCACCTGCCTTGCGAAGCCTGCTAACAGCTCGCGACAGCTCCTGACTGCATGTACCCTATATTAAAAGGGTAGCTAAAACATAGCACTCGCAGACGTTATACAAGTTTTTTCCATGCAAGGAGGCAACAAGGTTGCTACCAGAAACGTGTGTGATTATACAGCGAGTGGGACAGTTCCTGCAGAACTACCAAAAGACACTCTACCGCTCCCTCATTGAGCCGCATCGTCCCACCAGCAGGAGACAAGACACTGGAGACTTTAATGGAGAGCGGGGTCCCCACCCTAACCGGTATAGAAAAACAGGTACCAAACCTGGGGGAAACGCCTGTGCTGCAGAGCGTAGTTACAAGCGCAATGCTTCTCCTGCGCCCTGCGATAGCCCACTCCTCTGCGTGGCCCTCCCCATCTTCTAACCAAAGACACTGTATTGTTTCTCTTTTTGAGCTATGCAAGCAGTGCTCCCAAGGGGTGGACACCAGCTCAAACCACTGACTCCTGCTCATGCTTTATTACAAAACGTAGTAAAGCCACACGTTAGCAGACATTGAGTCTCAGATCTTGCACGTTGTTTGTCTGGTACCTGAAACACCACGAAGGTCCAGGCACGGAGCTAAGAGGATACCAACATACAGCAGCAAGTGGTAAGACCTCCTGTGCTTGACAAGCCAAGTATAAGAAATTAGGACAGAGAGCTGCTTTTCTAATCTCTGCACCCTGCTTTACTGGACAAGTAAAGATCCAAAAGGATCTCCTCTTTCGTCCTTTTGCCAAGCAAGCTTCAACCAGCAAGGAACTGTCTGTACCACTCATGACGTGGCAGTGCAGCCAGAACTATTACAGAGGAAATACTGCTTTGCGCTGATGAAAAACAAATCAGCAGTTCTCAGCAGTGAGCAGTGTCTATACCACTTGTTCTTTTTTACACTCTCACCTAGAGGTCTGAGGTTTTTTTTGCCATGCTGCACAACCTAAATGACAGACAGTATTTGACTGGAAGGACTAAAGGATGAGGGTGCATGAGCTCATTCCCCTGGGGCAGTATCTGCCCAGGATGTAATTATTTCCCCATAGACTTCTAACCACTGCCCTAAGGGTGCTGTGCAAGATCTGCATCTGCACGTGTTCCCAAGTACTGTGCTTAAATACTCAGGAGATAAGAAGCCACTCTGAGGGCACTGGCTTCTCAGCACATGCAGTTTCTTTAACAGCAGTTTCTGTGTCACAACATTCACTATACGAACACACGCAGACTGAATTTAACAAGTGCGATAGCTGAGCACTGTAAAAAACCCATGCAGCGCAAAGACATTTTTCTGTTTCGCAGAACAAGTCAGACACACCATATTCTCTCATTCAATGCAAACTGTGGGTGGGGATGGAAGCAGTCTAAGGACACATCACTTCTGCGTGCCACTGCTCTGTTCCTATTTTACAAATCATCTGTCACTTGCCTATACAATCTTGCTCAGCTCTTCTATACAGCAAAAATCCTGAACACCTTCCATGTCACAGTATCAATTTGATCTGGTTTAGTACTTATTTCTGAGGTGTCATCATTGCAGGAACACACATTTCTGAAATGAAACTGTGGTAGCATCCTCAATGCATCTTACAAAAAGCTGTTTAGCAGTAAGCTATTACAGGTCATGGTCTCTACCAGCAAATGAAAGCACTTAAAATTTTTACTTAATGTTCTAAGACAAACGCATATCTGTGCTAGTGAGGCAGGTCACTTCCAGGCCTTTTGATTAGTGAGAAACGCCACAACTACTGAGGCACAAGATGAGAACACTGTATTCACACTCTGAGCCTAAGTGACAGCTGAAGAAAGTCCATGCTTTCACAGAATAAACAAACACTACTGGGCATGGGCAGGAACAATGAAGTAACCCAGACCTGCACATACACGCATTGTCATTGATTTTAAGCCATTAATCTACCTACCAGGGCAAGACTTCTTACTGGCAACACTTTTCCCATAGTTCTTCCAATGCTGTAGGACTTCAGCTATTATTCCCATGCCATCTGGGACCACTCTGTTCCTATCATCCCCAGCAGCCAGGGCTCCCTCAAAAGATGGTACTTCCCCCTACTTTTCTTTATCATGCCATTACTAAAGAAGAGGAGAACGAGGGTGGCTCAGGCTGACTTCTTCCCCAAGGGGCAGTCTCTATACCAACAGTGATAAAGCACTTGCTGCCTTTTTTTCCAGGCTTCTCTTCCGCAGAGCTTAGGGATGGCGAGATTTTCATGCTATCCAGGAACAGCTACTTCAGCAAACCAGGGAAGGTTTAGATGTGCCATGTGGACTTGAGAGGTAGGGCAGACTGCTCAAGGTGTTGCTTCTTGTGCTATTTACTAATTTGTATAAAAACAGTTGGGTGCCTAAGGTCCCTCTCTGCATCTCAGGTCAGCAATTGGCTGTGCTTTCCCATAGGTGCCAACAGTACGAAAGATGATGTGCTTTTGGATGTATGCAAAGAGCAACAGCCTAGAAGGACACGCTGCACGGCTGCCCACCTGCGCAGCCCTACCCACTGCTCATGGAGACACCCTCCTCCAACGGTTACACGCTAAAGGAGCTATAAACAGGAAAAACACACCTCATCGGGCACTACGCAGTGTCTGTGCTACGGTACTGTAAGTATGGTAAAAATTCTGACCCATGTTTTTTCTCATAAAAATTGCAAACTCAAGAATCAAAATATTCACTCAGAAATCACCAGCCTGATGAGCAGAAAGATACAGAATGGCCTTTATTTGCTGCAAAATTACCTAAATAGGAACTGCTGCAAGCTACAAAACTGAGAAACACTAGGTCAGCAAAAGAGACTGAGATCTCATTCACTGGAAGCTTTTGAAAAGTCAGACATCAGTCACGTTTACCACATCTCTAAACTGGGAGTGGCCTACATAGTCTTCTGAAGTCCCCTTCCTAGCCTTACTCTTTTTGATGAAGTGCCCTGCAAAACAAGTTTTGCAATAACCTGGCACGGAGTAGGTGTGTGCTTCAAGCACCCCTAAACTCCCCAGGGAAGGTTTGGGCTACTGACCTCATCCTACACCGTACCAACTCAGAACACGAGATTGTGAGCTAGAGGCGTTAGGATGTAATCTGTCCTTCTGCATGTGTGATGCTACAATAAAAGTGCTGTCACAACTCTGAGCCTGCATCATAACATCACCCTGGCGGGGCTGGGGACCAACAAGGGAGGGCGAGTAGATGGAAACGTGACCACGTCCCACAGATGGGGGCACGGAGGCGGGGGGGGCACAAGGCAAACAGCAAGATTAAAAAGGCGCACATTCACGTTGTAAGTACAGCAGAGTGACGGACAACACAGAATCATGCAGATTTAAACCCAGACAAATACTGCACGACACATCATCCTGTAATACTTACTGGAAGCAGTACTTTGTCACATCTGCACATCCACCTGCAAAGGGTGGGGGTCCCGGACCCCTCTGTAGTACCTCTACCTGCTTCCAGGTAAATAACTTGACAGCATCTGGCACCAGAGGACTGACCTGGGAGTCTACAAAGGCATCAGCAGAGGCTCCAGCCAGCATCTGGTGCAGACCCTGCAGCAGGGGCGGACAGAGCAGGCTCCCCCACAGACCTGGCTGTTGTCTTTGGCATTCTCGCAGCCAGCTGGAGCTCCTCCGTCTTACCGCAGCGCTGGCGGGAGTCTCAGCTGTGCCCTCTCCGCACCTCTGCGACCGCAGCGCACGGGCTAGCACTCGCTGGCATATTTCCGAAACGGGAGAGTCCTGCCGTCCGCAGTGGAAGACGACGCCGAGCGATGTTCAGCGGCCGGGGGCATGGCGCTGCACACAACTGCCCGAATGCTGGAGCCGGGAGGCAGCGTCACAGGACCGAAGGGCTCCGCTCGGCACCTCGGCGGCACGGCCCAGCATTTGGGAGACGTGCGAGTCTTGCTGCGCGGAGATGGGCCACACCTCTCCCGCCACGGGCAAACGGCTGCCGTGCCTTGCCCACACCGGCGCGAATGCCGCCTCGGAGCTCCAGGCGGCTCACGGACGGCTCCGTGGCTGCCGCCCGTCCTACCAACGCTGTGCGTTAGAGCCCGTAGACGAGCCCGGGACAAGAACGGTGCGAGCGGGAGCAGACGGCCCACAAAGGCACCGGTATCCCGGGCGGCGGGTCAGGCGAGGGGCTGGGAGCCGGCGGGGCGGCGGCCCCGGTTACCTCGAGTGCGCCCAAGGGCCCATCGCCGCGCCCGACACCCTCTCGCACCCGCAGGTACCGGAGGCGCCGGCGCCCGCCCCTGGGGCGCCCGGGCACCGGCACTTCGCTGGGCTCGGGGCGCCTGGAGCGGGGGGTGGGGGGGGCAGCCCCGAGACCCCGCCGCCGGGCGCTTCGGCTCAGGCTGCCTCGGCGGGGAGCGGGGGCGCTGGGTCCCGCCGCCGCCCTCAGCCCACGCCGGTGCCCCCCGCCGCCGCCATAGCGGGAGACCGGCCCCGTCCGACAGCCTCTCCGCCCCGCGCTCAGCAGCTGCCTGGTGCGGGCCGCGAGCGGCGGGAGGCGGCTGCGGCCGCCGCCTTCCATTGTGTGTGTCGGCGCGGCCGGGCGGGCGGGCGGGCGGCCCTGCCCCGCTCCGCTCCCGCCGCCCGCTGCCGGCGGCCGCCGGGCCCCGCCCCGGGCGGTGACGTCACCGGCCCCCATTGGCGGCCGCCGCCGTGTTTACAGCGCGCGCCGCGGCGGCGTCTCCCGCCCACCCGCGCTCGGCGGCCCCGGCCTCTCGTCTGCGGGGCGGCCGGCGGGCCCCGCTCTGCAGCCTGGCCGCCTCCCGCCGCTCCCGGCCGGGAGCGCGACTGCAGGGCTCCGGAAAACGCGCGTGTACGTGGCGTGCTCCAGCAAGCGAGAGCGACTCCGGGCCGGGCCGTGAAATACCTGCGTCACCTCCAAGCAACCAGGCTCTCACGGGCAATTCTCATCTCGCTACGCACACAAGAGTTATACTTTTCCTAATTGCCCTAATAAGGCAAATTTGCAGAGAGTGAAAACCCAACATAAAATTCCAGAGAACGTCTGTGCAGTTACGTGATCCAAAAAGGAACTACAGGCTCCTGGCAGACTCACCTAAGCAGAGGGGCGTGTTTAGTCATCAGCCTCAGAATTAAACAGAGACTTTCCAGAGGAATCGGATCTCTGACCGTGAAGTCAAGCTGGCTCAAAAGACAACATGCAGAGCAGAAAATGAAATACCTCAATTCCATCACGTTATAGCCAAACTAGAAAAGGAGAGTCGGAAATGCAGTCAAAGCAATTCGAGACAGGCTTCCTGAAACAACTGTGGCAGAGCAGCCTGTCCTTAATGATCGTGTGTGAAAGGAAAAAAAACCCAAACAAATCTCAACAGGAATGTAAACAAAACAGACAAAGCCTCCACACTGAGTAGGAGTCAGTCAAGAAGGATAAATAGAAACATTTGAAATTTACAATGTAGTTCCTAGTAAGGAACAAGGTATGCATGTCCCGTACCAACCCTCACACCTCCCGGTGTGCTGCACCACAGCCCCCTAACGCAGTACGAAATGTTCATCCCGCTTCCTGAAGAGAACCCAAATATATCATCTTCTACGGTAAAATCCAAGATGTAAAGCTAAACACCCCGTCACCTCTACCCAGATGGAGAGAGGAGCCATAAACAGTGCTACCGTTTACAGACACAGACTTTTTTCTGCCGAAAGTCTCATACGTCTGCAAAACAGCCTTTGTAAGGACCTCACTGATCCTGAACGTGTCTGTCCCACAACACCGTGTTGTCTGCATCTCATCACATCTGCATGCTAGAAAGGGCATCTG
Source organism: Phoenicopterus ruber ruber (assembly GCA_009819775.1). Lineage (NCBI taxonomy): Eukaryota > Metazoa > Chordata > Aves > Phoenicopteriformes > Phoenicopteridae > Phoenicopterus > Phoenicopterus ruber. Next base: position 9,904,451 of record CM020235.1, on the reverse strand, counting down.
GTCCCGGTAAACAGGCATCCTCTGTGGATTTTGGTGACGAACAGCTACCACCTTGCACGCTTACCACCACATTACAAAAATCACATACCTGTCAAACCGTGAAATGCCACAGGTAGCACCCACACGCTGTACTGTCACAGATAACCTGAACGCCTGTGATCCCATCCACCTCCTGTGTGCCGAAACGAGAGTTTGGGTGCCGCAAGTACGGCCACCCCACGCTAACATGAGTGAGCCACCCCCAGTCTTTTTTATGTTTTCCAGCTGGGAAAGACAGCCAAATCTTAAACTGAGAATCCAACAGGAGCTGAACGGCTGCCTATTATGCTCTCTTGCGTCAGTACCATTTACATTCAGTACCAGCCACGCCCTTGTCCATCCCGTACACACTTGACTCATCAGGTCACACGTTGCCTGCCCATCTTTTTAAGTTCTGTTCGGGCTCCCTATGGCAGCACTTACTCCTCCCCAACCTCTTTCCTGCAGATGCATAAGCATAATGCCAAGGAGCACTCACGCCAGTCTCCCTGCAATCGTGTCCCATGCCAAGGAAATGTCATCTCTACAGACATTTTTTGAAAGCAGCTGGTGTCCACTGTCTGTTTGTAAAAGATCTAACTTATCTGTGGGGTAAAATAAGGAAAACTCAGAATAAAATAATGGTGGCTGTGTATAGTTCAGAAAAGGGTGCACTATCCTTCATAGCGCAGCACAGACACTGAAAAACGAAGCAGCCCTTCAGAGGATGGCCACCCAACGTGCTGTCCCTTGAAACTCCTCTGCACACTCCTTCGCTTGGCTTGATACAGTCCTATAAACAGGAGGCATGGAGGGATACGGTCTCCCTACACTTTCCAGATGCTTGCAGTACTGCTCCCTGATCCCAATGGCCAACACTTGCTCTGTGCTCAAAAAGGTGGGATTTTATCCTTGCCCCAAGCTCACTACTTCCAAGAGTAGCAATTACTATAAACCAGGAAATTATTTAAGGAAATGTTTTTCTCTGGGAAACACAATTCCCATTGTTTCACTCAAAACACCCTCCTGTTCATCGCATCTCTCCCAAACCCTGAGCCCTACAGGCACTGGTTAAATGTTCCCTGAATAATCATAAGAATTACCTGCCTTTAAAAAAAACTTAAATGAAAAGTTGCTGTAAGCGCTTATCAGAAGGAAGCACGATACGCCGTACCACTGCTGCTCTCTGCTAGTGCAGTAGCCAGGTGGAAGCAGATCCCGCTGCGATGCTGCACAGGCGCACACATGGATCTCGTGGCATTCCTCTGTGACAGAAGAGACAGCAACATCTCCCAGCAAGCAGCATCTCTGCTCTGAGCCTGTACCCAGAGCTGCTCAGCATGCAAAAAAGTTCGTGCTCACTTTTTCCTGCTGGTCACCATGGAACTCTGGTTTTACACGCTTGGTTTCAGATGCTTCTTTGCTAACCCATCTTTGTTGAAATCTGGAAACTTCTACAGAGGTGTGATTCCAAGTGTGCCTGCTATCTTAGCATTAACTGGGAGCTATCCATACCTGAGAGTGGCAATTTTACGTACATATCTATTTTATTTATTGGCTTTGTTTATACCATATCCTTTCATGATTGAGCTACTACTGTCTGCCCTTTTACGTCTGGAGCTGTGCTAAACCCTGTGTAGCGCAGGCTATTACTGCAAATGCATACAACAACTACACAATTCTCAAGACGAGCTTGCAGAGAAATTGAAGCCACTATGCTGTGAGCTGGGCATGGTCAGGCAGCTAAAGGCTTGCCCCCTTAAGAAAGGAACAAGATGCTAAAGGTTTTCAGGTATCAGCAGAACTGAACAAAGAAGGCAAATTAATTTTTGTCTTAATGTAACTGAAAAGATACAGTCCACATATAGGATGTCTTTGTCTTCATTTTAGAGAGATCTGTGGAAGACAATTGTTTATCTAAACTTATGCAAGATGGAAATCGCTTATCCTTTTACTATGCTGTTCCTAGGGTATGGTTGACTGTTAACCCTGCCTCTCTTGCAGTCGTCATACTAGCTGGAATCATTAACTGTGTTTTACCAGCATAGCGCAAAGGAACTCATAGTGTTCCGTTGAGTTAATTAAAAAGAATTTAAAAATTCTAGTCAATATCTTGGGACTACAAATATTCCTTGAAATCCTTCCCTCAAGACTACATAACAGGCAGTAGGGCAAGGATTTGAAGCAGGGCAATTTAAGTAAACAGAGAAGACAGGGATTTGTTTATTTATTCTATTGATAGAATCAACTCACATTAGCTTATACGTTAGCTAGCTAAGCTAACATTTGTTCTCTAAGAATAAATGGGAAGATGTTGCTGGTCCTTTAAATAAGAGTGCAGTTTGCTCCCTTTGGAGCACTGTGCATCAAGGCAGAGGCTTCTGATAAGTCATAGTTAGTATAATTATTCAGTCTTTTTCCCTGAAGGGCCTCTGCAATGCAGCGGTCCTCTTACTTTTTTTTTTCCCTCCCTGTTAGCAATGCCCTAGTTTGTTCACTGCTGCAGTCCCCCTCCCTTCCACCATCACCACGTTGTAACAATCTCTAATTGAGAGCTTGCCCGCTAACTAGGAGCTCCCAGACAAACTGCAGGAACACCAGAGACAGCACTCACAGCCACCTTCTGCAGCTCCTCCGAATTCACAAGCACTGAGGGAATTGTCAAACAAGGATTTTAAAACCTATCCACTTTGCACGCCACGCTGGAGAGACTGCTAACAGCTGAGTAGCAATCTCCATCACATCAGTATCAGCTGTACTTCGCATGCAACATGCAGCCTCAGTAGCAGATGAAAAGCACCTGCAGACTCTTCCAATACTCAGAAGTCAAGCAAACTCAATTTTGATGCTGAACATAAGACTACGTGCACGTCCTCTTTAAGAGCTATTTCCATTTCTGTTTGCAAGTACGCCTCTACAGTCAAGTCACAAACCTCTCTTTACTCCTGCAATAACCACAGTGATCTGTCTCCATTCCGCTCGTGTCTACAAACGTCAGAAGTGGTGCCGCCCCAACTTCCTCGAAATGTCCCTCTTGTATGTGGCATGAGAAACCCAGCAGCTACAGGTCAGAAAGCAGAGACAAACTAAACGTTTGTGTTCTGTGACGTTATAGGGAGGGGGAGAGCCAGGGAAGGATGAGTCAGTCTGCTGCTAATATTAATGGATAACCTTGAACAGCTGAAGATACAGGTACTGTGCCACTGAAAACATGCCTGATGCTACCATGAAGGAAGTTCTATTTTCTTATTGTTTCCCTCGTCTCCAAAAGCATCAGCTCAGACTCTGCGCATGTACACACACCATTCTGCCAGCATCAGCTAGAAATGGCTCCTCACCTGCCCCTGGCACTCACATTTTACAGATGACCTGCGGATGCTCTCATCAGCAGTGTCAGGGTGCTCATATTTGACCCACATGACTAGTCCCTAGGCTCACAGCTGCTAATGGTATGGAAAAAGCTTCCAATGCACGCTTTAATGAAGAAAGCTTTTCCTGTCAGGGCTTCCCAGGCAGAACGAGGGACCCCACCAAAAACCTTTCAAACACCACTCGCCTACACTGACATGTAGCAGGCCTGAATTAAGCTCGAAACTGTTCAATATTTCCCCAGTTAAAGTAAAACAGTTCTAAGTATTTGCCATGTCCATCAAAGATATAAAATAATAATAACAACACAGTAACACATGCTTCAAATCTGTGTAATGATAGCAATATTTTGAAGGATTAAACTGGTATCAAGACTAATACCCACGGCAGATTTCTCAAAGCATGTGTTGTATTACAGTTACCATGTTTGCAGCTGACAGACAAAATAGGATGAGGTTAATTGACTGACAAACAAACTGTATGAGTATATTAGCTCATTATTTCTCTCGCCTTCAGTATGGCCCTGTGCAAACAACTACTCCTGTGACTTCTTTTGTGTAACACTTTGTAACATTAATATTAGTTTCTCAGCTATGAAATCTCTGAAGACTAAGGATCTGCTTACCATATTTGTCTCCTGTATTTAGCAGAGAGAATAGACACTTAGCAAATGGGTCACCAAGCAGGAATGTTGGGACCTTTTTGTGCTAAGATTGCACAAAATGCAGTGCCCCAGCAGCTGACTCTGATGAAGAAAGATGAAAGCAGTACTGCTGGTCCTTTCTCAGCGTGTCATACAAACCAGCTCCTTCCCTGCATCTCCTTGATCTGAGCTGGAAGCTGCATCTCTCTAGCAATCGCATTCAGGAAGGGAAGTGAACATTTCAGGGCCCCAAGTTCCCCTGCTATCCTTCTCATCTTGCTCCTTTATAAAATGCATTTTGGGGGCATAGGATTACCAGGTAAACCTGAACCTAAAACTTGCATGCACAGAGTTGCCATACAAATCCAGAGCCTGTGTTCCCATCCCTCAGTGTGACATTTAGGTACCAGAGACCTGTTCTGATCAATCATGGATTCTTCTGCCAACTGCTTGGCTAAAAGCTAATGATATTAGGGTGTCCATCTCATCCCTGCGAGACACAAGGGATGCTCTTATGAGTCTAAAAAGGCTGATCGTGGCTGTTATGTGCCAGAGAATGCCTGGCTTGCCATTAGTACTGACTGCTCTGGCACCGAGACTCTCGAGTGTTTGACAGAATCTGTATCATACCCCCGAGGTAACTCCTAGGTAACAAGGTGGGATGTGGACATCATAGCAGTGGCTGACTAAAGTCCCCTCATTCCTTAAATTGTCTCACCATCTTCCCACTTTCTGCTTATGTAAATACACATTTTTCTAGACAAGCCAAAGTTTCAGAGTTCTCAGGGAAGACAACTGCAGGGTAGATGCTCCTCTCCTGCTAGGGAGTCCTTTTCCCCAAAACAGGTAGTCCCTGTTTTGGGGAAACAATCAGCTTTCTAGTCGACAAAGAAAACACCCCTTTGTCTCCTTCCCATCAAATGCAGCCACGTTTTGTTCACATCAAAAGAACTAATAAGGAATTTCAGCAAGAGGTCTTTGATTAATTGTGCAACAGACCTTCCCCACAGCATAAACGTGCCCCTCTACATCCCTCCCCCACGCCAGCAGCTGCTCCTTTCATTCACAGTCCCACCATTTGGTGGGCTTTATTAAAGAATATTGCATGCTTCTTACCATCCAAGGACAGCCAGTCATGCTGGGAGGAAGGCAGGGTTGGCAGAGCTCTGGCTTTATATTCAAACACCACAGAATTGGAGATGATTTGATTGTTGAAGGCAACTTGCAAAGTCACGAGCCCAGTGTCATGAGCTAAAAGGAAAGAGCATGTGGTAAGACAGAGACCTCCCCGCAGAAATGCACGGCTAGGTATTATCCTATTGATCTCCCCATGCGCTAAGTGGCAGGCTGAGAGCAGATACAATCAGAGGAGAGGGGGCGTTTGACAATATTTTTGTGTCTAGACAACTGAAGAGTCCCAAATAATCTGTATTTTCAGACATGAAGGTTGTAAGCTTAAGAGTCATCTAATGGATTGTTTTGGCAGGAGGCAGAATCACATGTGTTCCTAAAGATTAACCAGCCTCACTGCATTTCCAGTGGGAAGCTGGGGCCTAACAATGAAGCTAAGTTATTCTGCATACAATTAAAGTCATATATTGAGGGCCAGCACTACTGAAAATCTCTGCAGGTTTGTTAGGATCTTGATACATCACAACAGATCACAAATTGCTGTTCTCACACTAAATAGGTCAATGAAAAAGGAAAAGCTTCTCTACGTTTATGTACTACCTTTCACAATGGGTCCATGAATTCAGTCAAGGCATATACGTGACACTATTAGGCTAAGAACTTGCTCTGAAACCACCAGCTTTAGGAGAGAGGTGTTCCTTACCTGGGCAGTAGCAGCGCAGTACCCCTGGCTGAATTAAAGATGCAGGCACTGAGATCTGATCAAACAGACAGCTGTAATTATTGCTGGCTTCCTGCCACGGACCAGTAATTAGGACTTTTACTCCTCCCTGTGAGGAAAAGAGGAGGAAAAACAAAGGCATTACAGAAGAAGCCATCCCCAGAGAGGACCATGCACTGAAATGGCTGAATGGCAAACAGCATCATGAGGGCTAACAGAAGTGCCAAGCTAACACAGATCCTTGGCACCGATGCCCCAGTCTCCCATCACTGTGGGAGAAATGCAAATAGTATTCTATAGTTGAGCATCTTTGTTTCTCTTCACTCGCTCTGTTCCCCGCTCCTGCCCATACACTCAAGTCTCACGCTTTGCCAGCGTGACCCTCGCCACAGACCTCCTGCTTTTCTTTCGGTCACTTGCCAGCTCCGAGACCAGTAATGGCAAACCTTATCCATGCTGCAAGCCAGACATCCCTCTCACCAGGCAGCTCCTGGTGACTCCTGGGCACGCCATCCCCACCTCACGCCCACCATCGCCTCCCCGCCACTGCCTGCGCAGGCTCCAGGCTCGTCTCCTTGCCATTGAAAAGTGCCGCAGGTCAATCCCAGCGAGCGTCCTGCGTGTTCACCATCGCTGCACTGACCCCGCTGATACGGATGGAAGACTGCGTACAGGCACATCACCTCCAAAGTCACAACTGGAAGCATGAGAGGACCTGGACCATGAATCCGACAGACCGTGATGTAGGAAGATCTCAGCTAAAAATGGTAATCACACAACTTGGCTTTTCTAGGTACCGGGAACTCGGGTTAAATACGGAAGCATGACGACAGGCGGGGTGACCCAGGACGGGGCTGTGTTTGCAGAGAGGTCCTTCAACCACAGCTCTGGCACCCCGGGGCGAGCCTGTCCCAGACCTCCCCCCTTCCTTCCCCTGCCCAGGCCCTGTCAGGCTCGTGTGCCGAAGACGAGAATGACCCGCGGGAAGATGTCGGCGTCCGCCTCTCCTGCTGGTGCAGAAACGCACCAGCTACACCCACGCTCAGACCTGCAGGAGCAGGACCGGGTCCCGCACCTTCCCCCGGGACAGCAGAGGCCCAGCTGGGAGCGGGGGGCCCGGGGCCAGGCCTCCGCAGCCGACAACGGCTGCGCTCAGGCGAGGCCGGGAGAGGGGCCTTCTCCCTGCCGGCCACCGCGGCCGCTGCGTGACCCGCCGCCGGCAGCGGGGCGGCCCGGCTGGTGCCGCGGGGGGCCTCGTCCCCGTCCCTGTCCCTCCCCGTCCCTTCCCCGCGGCCGTGCTGCCCTCGGGCGGCCGCCGACGGGAGCGCGGCCTGCCCGCCCTCGGGAGGGGGACCCGCCGCGGCCGGCGGCCTCGCACCCCCGCCGGAGCGGGGGACGGCTGCAAACGTGGGCCGGGTGACAGCGGGAACGCCCCGGGAAGCCAAAGTCACCCCAGCGCCAAGCCAGCAGTGCTGGGTCCCCCAAACCCCGTCCATCTGCGGCAGAATGCGTGTGGAGATGGGCACGCTCCTTCTGATGGCTCCTCTGATCCTCTTGAGTTCACCACACGAGCAGAAAATACCGTTTAGCAGGCAAAGAAAATGAATAGCTGGGTATTGCTCTGAGCTGCTTCCAGATCAAAACCTGAAGCCCTGGGTATGAATCCACGCAACCAGAAAGCAGTCCTGGACCCGTGTTGGTTTTGAAAAACGTTCTGTTGAGTCTATGCAAATGGATTAGGCCTTGTGGTCTGTATAAAACTGATATAAAACAAGCTCTGCCAGCAGGAGTTGAACAATTCATTAGTGTAGCAATGGATAAAAAAAAAAGGTTTCCATGGTAGCAGCAAAAAAGAAAGATTTGCACCAGAAAGGCTGGAGGTTTGCTGTTAGGGCTTTTTTGTTGATTTGGGGGACCTTCTACACAAGCAAGAAAGAGTCAGACCGAGTGTCCAGACAACAGGTACGGCAGAAGCAGTGTCTGTAGCCCAACATAGACAAATGCCCCCGAAATACTGTGCTTCGTGCAAACGAAGCCTAACTGGGTTCAGTTGCTAACAGACCATCATTGCATATTGTTCCACGTTAGTCAGTCAGTCAGATAACACCAGTAGTGACTACCACAGTGCGGACGCTTCAGCTTGCGTTATACTGCAGAGAAGCAGAAGACTGGCATTCAGACCCAGTTTTCCACCAAGACCGAGAGAAGGTACACTCCAGCTGGTGGGGAGTGGTAGATGATCAGCGACCACCTTGTCTCTTAGAGAAGACTCTGGATTTGGCAGCTGGCGTAGGTGGGGCCCCTGGCCATCTCCTGCCCCAGACAGTCCCAGATTTCCCTGTCAGCTGCAGACGGCACGAGCGAACGGTGGGTGAGGCTGTAAGGAGTGGTGGGATGCCTTTGGCCGCCCACCGTGCCTGAGCCTGCACCGCCACCTCGCTGGCCACGATGGACTTGTCTGGAGAGAGAGAGCAACTAATCGGGGGGCAGAAACTCGTGAAGGAGGCTTTTCATCAGCGCCCATCGGCCATTCCTTCATGCTGGCAATCTTGGTTTCTTTCCATCTGCAGAGTGAACACCCACGTTTTCACACCAAGTCCCACACTGCAGAGTATGTTAGAGCCACTGAATACCAACTCATCACCTGCTCCGGTAACACCGTGGTCCTGGAGCTGTCCCAGGATCATTCAGCTGAAGGTTAAGCCACCTCATCTGCTTATTATTGCCTATTTCTGCTGCCTCATCCGCTAGCAAACTCGCCATCCAGCGCTGTCAGATGTACGCTTACTGGGGGTAGTACTGCAGGACTGAAAATCAGACAGCGCTAGTCAAGGGGAACGGAGAGATCTTTTCCTGAGCAGTTACTATACACCTCTGTAAGGTAACAGATACAACAGTGCTCCAAGGCTGGGCTTACAAAAACACAAAGGACCATTTTTTTTTATTCAAAATAACCTGCTTCTCCCATTACTGGCTCCAACCAGCCTCTTTCCTCCAGCATTCCTTCACGCCAGAAAAGTCTGTGCTGCCGACATTTTTAACTTGTGGCGCATGCGACTGATTTTGGATAGTCTGTGGGATGGAGGTAAATGCTGAACTCATTAAGGCAATGCAGGTCAGGATTTATTCTACTAAGAACATCAGAGCCAGATTTAAGGATCAGCTCCAGTTTGTAAACTCTATTGCTCTAAGGTGGCTAGGTAGCACCATGAAGCCATCACGTGGGAAATACTTTGCTTTTCAATGAAACAAAACATTTCTGTTCGGATGCTTCCTAAGTGAAGAAAGGGCCCTGTCAGGGTAATGAAGTGCTTAATTAAAAGTACGCTCGGACATGCAAATGGCCATGGATTCTCCCACGTGTAAGAGAAATATTTTAAAAGCCTTGTCAAAGCTTTAACAAAACAGTTCCTGGGAGCCCTCATTAACAAAGCAATGATGAAAGATAAAGCAGTACACCTTAATGAGTAAAAGCCCTAGACTTACCTCAGGGTAAGACCATTCTGGTGAATAATCTGTCACCATGAACAAGCGCCCACTCTGCTGTAGCAACCCCAAAGTGCCTTGTGCCGCAGCTGCTGAGACCACCTCAGCCACATGCATGTACGCCATCGTGCTGGCTCCGTTCTCCGTGCTGCTGAGCTGCATGTTGGCTTGCTGAGGACTGCAGCAAGGAATGCACATTTCAGCCTGGCTGTAGGTTGTTGCTCTGTTACTGTCTTCAGGCTGAGACAGCCCAGCACTGTCACCTGACACCAGCTGGTGTCCATAGAGAGCATTGCTCCCACCTTCTACCGATATGAAATCATTAATTAGATCAGAAAACTGGTTGCTGAAGGAGATGTCAAAGTGGTCCAAGTTAAGCTCCATGTTGGAGGAGTTATTTAAGCTGGGATGGGCCACAGGATAGAGTCCTTGTACCATGTTTCCTTGGAGAATAGGGAGATTGTTGCCATTCCTGATACTCCCATTGGCCTCAGGCTGCAAGTAGTGTTCTGTGCTGCAGGCTTGAAGATCCCCTGATTTAAGTAGATTTTCGTTCCCTTCTGCCTGCTGGGAGGTCTCCATGGGAACTTCAGCTTCTGCAGTCATAGCCTGGAAGTTTGCTTGGAACTGCATGAGCTGGAGAGAAGAGGTGGACTCTATTCTGGTTTCCACTGTGCCATTACAGTTGGAAGTGGTTTGGGAGGAGGACTCTGTTTTCACACTGGGGATTCCTAACGTGTTCACAAATGAGCCACTTGTGTCATTCAAATTGTTGTGAGTGTTTTGCTCAAGGGGAAGAGGTTTGCTGGCATCCTGCAGAAAGAAGCTGGGGGAAGGGGTCTGATGAACGTGAGGGCTCTGGACAGTCTGATTGAAGCTGGAAGAATAGTCCTTGTTGGAGTCAATGGCACTGAAGTCCATCTGCTCCAAGGTGGTACTTGGGCTCAGACCTCCTCCAGATGGAAGCAAACCTGAACCAGTAGTGAGGGTGAGAGTGTTAGATGCAGAAGTGGAGGAAAATGCTTCTTTGGACATCTGTTGCTCAAAAGATGTGTCCTCAGTTTTAATTTCTTTTGTGAGGGTTGTATTGAAGTTGAAGCTACGTTCCGTTGTAGGTGACTGCCTTATGTTGGTACTGATGCTGTCACTTTTCATACCTCCTCCACCATAAGTCTGCCCTTGCTTGGGATTGTTAAGAAAACAGTCTGGGTCAAAGTTCATGGTGGTTTCTGGAATTTTTCTATTTCCATCTAAAGTTGTGGAGAGCACAAGTTCCTCGGAGACAGTGCTGGGTAGCATCGACAAGCTCTCTGAACTGCCGGTTGTTGGAAAAGCAAATTTGTGTCCATCTGAACTCACAGCAAGTACCAGTCCTTGTGCAGCTGCATCTGAGGACAGGAGGTGTTGATTTGGGCCGGAGGTGGGTGACATGGTATACACAGCTTCACTGGTGACTTCTGACATAAATACGGTGGCACTTTGTGACAAGCTTCCCATAACTGATGCTACAGCCATACTGGACACACCAGTGACGGCCGGGCTATCCGCCATGTCCGGGTCGCTATTTAATCCACTGCTGATGGACACAGGAGAATTCTGGGTCGTGTCAGGGACCTCCACCTGGTTGGTTGAAGAAACTTCAGTGCTGTTTTGATGGAGCAACACCGGTTTTGCCACTTTGCCGTTCCTCTTCTCTCGGCTGGAGGCCTTGCCATGACTGTGCTCGTTCTTGCCTTCTGAGACATCGTTATTTTGTACCTCTGAATGAGCGCTGTACCCACCTGTCCTTGGTTCCACCTTTGGTGATATGATGCGATGTTTGGCACTGTTACACTTGTGATGCACACTGCTTCCTGCCCCTGTGCCAGAAAACAACAACATTTGCCATTCAGTAAACACAAAATTAAGACGATGCTAGTTGCATATCTTACGGCTGTAGTATGCGCAAGTGTGTGTGAGAGTGAGCAAGCACACATATGAGACAGCAAGAGAGACCTTGGAAATACAATTAATTTCTCGCCAGTGCCAGATTTACAGCTCCCTTTCCATCTAATGCATAGATCCATTGCGCGCAATGACAGCAACCTCAAAACAGGCGCGTGTGCACCCTTCCCCTCACCCCACAGAGCACCTACCCCCTTCCTCCCTGCCCAATCAGACAACACATTAGGAGGAGAGGAATTGGCATCTGTGACAAGTTTCGGAGTTGTTTAAATGTGCCCGATCTGAGTGCAAAGTCTGCAAAGCGAGGGCTGTTGCTGTCAGCTGTGGCAGAGGGTTTCCGCTTCACAGGCCCCGCTTCATCTGCCCCATGGACAAGACCTCAGCCCCCTGCGACACAGATGCACGGCTCTTCACGCTGGCTGATGTCGGTTGGTTTGACAACCGCTCTCGTGGGTTGGATGCTGACTGGTAATCTGGAGGTGACAGATGCCGTATCATGCTCCTGCCCCTGGCATCACTCTGCCGCCGAGATTGCAACCCTTATCTTCTTGTCATCATTGTGTCTATTACAGCTGCCAATCAAATTATTAAAGAAGTAGTACATTAGCCAGCACAAAGAAAGCTTTCCCTCCCATAAGGATGGTGATGCATTTCTCTTGTTCTAAGCTGTTCATATGCCAACAGATAAACAGTTTGTACTTTGACAGGTCGCACGCAGAGTGTATGATTAGTATCAGAGCAGCTGAAGAACGCTCAAGCAAAGGTCACCAGAAGACAACCCTCCGCGGAGTTCAGCCAGCTGGCACCTTTACTGGCCTGACAGAAGATGAACATCACCTGAGTTCCTGGGAGCCTGGAAATCAGGTAGGATGAAGTAAACAATTCTGTCTGCAAAGGCATCTTAGCCACAAACTCTCTGGTGCAGGGACTGCTTTTGTTGTTTAAAGAAGAATAGCCCATGAATTTTTGATGTTTCTTTCCTTACGTGATTCATTTCCCCTAGAATGAGGTAAGAACGTTAATTATGGTACTGTATAATGACTGAAGGGGGAAAGAAACCTCCTCCTTATAGCTAATGGCAACAATTATAAATGCCATCCTCTGGGCAACATAAAGCGTCTGTGTAGCCACTGCAATTTGCTAAATCTTTTGTTCCTTGCCCTTGAAGGGGAACCTCTCTATTATGTGCTTGAGATTTGAATCAGGTCACTTAAAGTAGTTCAGGACAGTGCTTTTGAGACCAAATGCAATATTAAATCTCTCTATTCTCCTAGGTATAGAGATGAACAGGAACAAGGGAGAGGCTTTCACGCTGTCGTCTTTGTGGATGACAGTAAGGAATTGGGAATGTACGTGTCAATGTGCAAGCCGTTACAAAACAAAGCGATACTGTTATGTTTAAAAGCATGCAGCAGACTTAGCACAAGACAAAACATCAAAGGGAAGAATAAAAGGATTCATGTTCAGATCTGCAAGCCTGGATCAAATGCTGAGCCTTAAGGGTTGAATTTTAATCCAACCTCAGGTATTTCACAGGTCATCATTCTTACTTAAGTCTTGATTGTATAATGCAACAGCCCCCCCAAAAAAGAAAAAATAAACCCTTTGAAGCACTGACAGCTTTCCTTTATAAATTTTGCTAAAGACTAATTAACGTGTCATATATTTTACTTGACCAAAGCACTAGGAAGGGGTGGCAGATGAGTTGGAAAAGCGAGTCACTCAGTTTCCCACTCTCTATATAAAATGCTAATACTAAGGATGCTGTTTCTTGCTGTCATAGTCTTGCTCAAAACAAAGCCTTCTTCTTTAACAGGAAAGAAATCTCCTGTATTTTTACGATACCTAAATAAAACCTGTCTTATCCCAGTGATACCTTGTAATTAACCACCTGAGCCCATTTTCTTCAGCAAAGTGGGCTGCAGGGCAAGGAGTTCAGAGGGTGAAGTAGGAAGAATATCAAACTTTGAGGCTTCAGTAACAAAATTTGAGCATGTAGAAGAGAACATACCTTTTTGAGCAGGCCACATATAGAGAACATTTATTAGAACTTGAACAGTACAAAGCGTTGACATTTTTTACAGAGGTTCCAGCTGCATCTTTTTATGCTCGAGACTTCTTCTGTCACCTCTGAGTTCATTGTGTCTCAGCGTTTCATGATACAGCATTTTTAGCACTTCAGTACTACAAACCTTACTCCAGGTCTGGATTAAGCTGCGATCATTTTGTGCCCTCCCAATGTACTCACCCAAGGTACCAGTGCAGAGACAGTTGTGTGTCCGAGGCTGTGGTTTGGTCTGGTGACTATCGAGGATCTGCTGCACGAGCTGTTCCACTGAGAACCCTGAACTGCTGTTTCCATTGCTGCACGTCCACTTAATGCCATGAACTGCAAAGAGAACAGTGAAACTTCCCATCGGAAACCTCAAAAACACGCCAGAAACCATCAAAAGCCACTCCAAAAGAACAGCAGAAACACATTCCTGCTGCTTTTTGTCAGAACTGAAGGAGACCTATAAAAAGCAACAGTAATGGTTATTGTTTTACTATTCTCTGCTCCCTGATATCCATAGGCTTCCAAATGCAATTCCTGGATTAAGTACATACAGAGGAAAAAAACCTCAGTGGAGTATCTTTCTTCTATTTCAGGTTGCTGTTAATGGTGGCTCTCCAGCTAAGCTGAAAAATTGTAAGGACCAGCTGAATAGTGCATGTAACCTTTGTTAAAAACCTGAAAGCAAGAAAACACTTGTGTTTCACTGAAGTAAAACAGTACAATTCCAAGGAGCATTTTGGAACCTTTTTCTGTCTAATATGAAAACAAAATTATTTAGTTTTGTAATACAATCAGCAGCCAAGAATACGCCAGTATAATAGCAAACACAAACCTCTTGCCAGGTCTTAATTGTCAGATCCTGGCTGGCAACAGTGAATACTGACTCATTTTTTGGGAGTCACGAACAGACACTGTGTGAGTTCCTCCTCAGACTTGGACAACTTCTTAGTAATTTGGGAAAATGGACAGGGGGGTGACATTGCAGAATGTGTTGCAAACTGAAGGTCTCTTTTTTGGGGGACTCTCTTGGCCCGTTAGCTATTTAAATAAGAACGCTAAACTGCATGCACATAAATTATTTGAATAAAGGCTCCCTCTCAGAATTTTTTAGATGCAGAATTTCACATAACAGTGATATTCTCAACCTGACTTACAATGGAAATAGCATTTTTAAAACATTTTCTCTGTAATAACTGACTCAAAGCATCTTCTGTCTCCTTTAATGTCTCTCTAAACAATTTATATATGCGTATTATTTATTTATCCTTTGTGTGCACTAGAGCTCACTTGCAGATTTTGGAAAGTGCTGGTTGGTGGCAACATCATTTCCAAGATGTCCCCGCGCCTGGCAGCTCAGGCCCAAAGAGCTTCTTTTCAGGAGCGTCTTTGTCATACTCTAGCAAAGCAGGTTCCTTGCACGTTGGCTTCTAAAATCCTTAACCAGAATATACCAAATCAAAGTTAAAACTCCCACGGACTTCAGCTTTGCAGGATGAAGCTCTAAATACACAGATCCCTGCGTGAAAGTCCTCGACGTGAGGTCGTGAAATGTTGGCAACAGCACGTTGGGCTGATAATCACTATATGGCCAGAAGTATCTGCAGACTCTGGAGCGACAAGCTGTAAGCTGCTTCATGCAAGAAGATCAGAAGCAAATGAGGGCATGTTTATGACAGCTAATGACCGTTGTCAAAGAGGCAGGATATCGCATGAATCTCCTATTCTCCTCTTTGATGCTGCTGAGTTCCTCGATCTGCTCTGTGAAGCAGTTTTATTGCTTGCTTTATCACCTGTTGCTGTGTTGCCTCATCACCCGCTGATATTACTTTGCCTAACAGCATCTCATCTTGGTCTAGTTTTGTATTTCAAAATTCATATTTTTATTGGCCGGGACGGATAACTTGCAGAAATATTGTAAATAAGGTTTACAAGTTTTCTTCCTCATATCACTATTTAAAGTGCTGCAGTTAGTTTAGTAATGAGTCCCTCTATGCTTGCTCGACAACCACATTTATTGTTATCGTACCCAACAGATTTTGCTTTCTAGTACGTTCACAATTTTGAATCTCCTCTTAACACTCAGTATCTGTTATTACGTCTAAGTTTAAGTTTATATATGCTTACTGGTTCAGTACCTCCACTCACATTCATCTTATCATTCTAGGCACATTATTCTGTCACATGTGATGTCATGCGTAATAAGTGATGTTCAAATAGCAATTTTGCAAAAAATGCATTGACAGTGAGATTAAAATGCAGTAACGTATTTGGAATACTTTTGGCTATACTATATAAAGTTACCGAACTGTAATTATTACTGAGAAACTTTGTGTTAAGTTATTTCTGGTTACTTCAGAAATGCTTGGCTAAAGAAGTGAGCTCACATACATCTTGCTAGGTATAGAAAGTCTATTTTACAGCAGTATGTCAGAGTTTGCTCCCTACTGCTGCTAAATCCCGTGATGAGCAGCGTATTACAGGGGGCAAGTCTGGTAAGTGAATCACGTCTCATGGTTTGTGTATTCACGATGATGGTTCTTACGTCTGAATCAAGCTGTGAGCTGGAAGCTAAGAAATAATGGACAGCTTTATAGCTGGATACTTATAGTACCATGCCTATTATTTCCAGGTCCTTCCAGTATAACAAAGTCCCATCGTGGCTCTATTGCTGCTGAAGAAGGGTCCTTCTCTAGCCTTGCTCCAGCTGATCCTAAAGGGCTCTGGCTCCAGATTCTCTCCATGTGGTGTGACTTTTTTTAGCGCTTATGCTCCCTGTATGTTATGAATGTTATAAAATAAAAATCCACCGAAGGGTGACAGATTGCAAAAAAAGAATGTCTGGATGCTTAATGCAAATTATCCACTATCTTGGCACATCCAATATGCAGATCTTCTCCCTCCCCCTTTTAAAGAAAAACTCCTGTGAGCTGGTGAGTTGATAGTACTGAATACTAAATACTATCAAGATGGCTTTTAACATGTCACGCTTGGCTTCCTGACACATAATGAATCAGCAGGAAAGGAGATTTCTATAAGGAAGAAAGTGCACTATGAAAGGAAGGTTAATAAAAAGCATACACACACATTCTTCCTGTTTCTTAGTGGTTCAAAGAGTGAAACCACTGTAGAACTATGTTTGGTTAAATACAGTCATAATGTAGGAACACAAAAAAAGGGAAAAAAAGATTGAAGCTTAACAGAAATTCTGGGAAGTATTTTAATCTGGATTTCTGTTCAGACGCCTCCTGCATTTCTGTATAATTTAAAATGAAAGCTGTGAACTGCTCCAATGCTTTCCTTTCCAGCGATAACACGAACGGGTCTAAAAGCTGCTGCAATACAGCAGCAACATACTCCTCGCCACGCACCCTCTGCACAGCGCCTGTAGCATTGAGGCAGCGGAGCTGGGGAGAATTACTGGTATTTCACTGGGTGCTCGAAGAAGAGAAGTGAGGCTGGAGAAGGGTTCACAGTTCAGAGTGCTAATGCTGCTCCTAGCAGAAATGCCTCCAGCCTCTTTTTGTGAGCATGGGTTCACACCTTTCTTCTCTTTCTTCCCTTTTGAAGAAACAACAATAAAAATGACCTTCTGATATTGGCCCAGCGGCTCCCCGTTCATTAGCGCTGTCAGGACTTTGTCCGACCGTCATGAGCAAAGGAATGAAAAATGATCTCGATTACCAGCAAAAAGGCAGGTCAGAAGCCAAAGGAAACTCGCACTCAGAAAAATATGATTGTCCAGGTTTCTTAGAACACCCTGGCTGTTTCTGCCTTCTTCCACTGCTGGTAGTACTCAGTCCTCCACAATTACCAGGTCTGCAGTCCTCCAGTCTTGCAGATATCTTCTTCCTCCTCCCCATCACCTCAAGCCTACCTTGCTGTCTCACCTTCACTCTAGACCGAACACCAGCAATGGCTAAAACCCCGACCATTTCCCTCTCTGTGGTTTCCTCCACCCTAAGCAAAACTCCTCCCTAAAATACCTTCCCACATTTAAATCTGATCATTTCACCCTTTCTGAATGCTCTTAGACGTTCCTCTTTGCCACTTCATCCATTTTACGCTTCTGGTTTCTATTCCAAAGCTCTTGCTCTTCTGTATCCCATACGTACAACACAGCTTACACATATGTGTATGTGTACACTACATAATGAAGCCATTCCTTATACCCTACGTGCTGCTCCTTTGCCCCATTTTGAGAGGTAAGGGCCTGTCTTTTGGTTTTTGAGTAACAATGATGACATCTCCCACATGAAACAGGTGGATAGACTGACAGAGCTGGAATATTTGGAATAATCAAGGTCAGGGTTCTGTTTGCCTCTCCCTTTTGATGTATCTCGGACAGCCTGCTGCAAACCCTTGCGTCAGAGTCCTGCCCTCGGCCGCTCCTGACCAACATAAAATGCTTTAAATATCCTACAAGTACTGCGCGTAGCACGAGTGGGTCCTTTGTCCCACCGCCCTGCTGATGGAATGAAAGCCCGTCTGCTTCCTATATCCCACTCCACCAACTGTTGACACCGGGAGGCTGTTTCCACGGCAATGGTCAATTGGAAATGGCAGCCTTTCCCCTTCAATTTTCGCCACGTTGGTGTTGACGAAAGTAAAGGCCCTGCTCTGATTTCTCAGTTTGGCTGGAGGAGATTTTTATTAGATTTATCCTTTCCTATCCAGACGCCCACACACAATTCAGCTTTGATTTTCCAGCCCTCCACTTCCACTCATTATTGGTTACGAAGGAAAGATTTCCTGAGCCTTGCTGCTGGGGACACAGGCGGGGAAGACCACCTTGCACATTCACCGTTTCTTCACGACACTTCCTGAATTTTAATGTCTTTGTAAGGACTCATGCAGATGTTTCACTCTTAGCTATTCTTTAAAGAGAAGTCTTTCTGCCAAAATGAGACCTTTCCTGGAAGGCTCGCTCAGATGCAAGGGGGAAGTGCATGTGGTTCAATCCTCCTCAGAGGGGACCAGCGGGACGCGACTCTTCCGAAGCTGCTTGGAGGGAGATTTCTGTGACTTTGATTTACAGCTAAAGCAATTTTTACTTACAGCCACCTGAAGTTCAAGGCTGCTCACACCTGAAGGCACAGCGCCGAAGCTGACTCCCTCAAACCGTTCTCCTAAGCCCTCTACACCGCACTCACCTGCAATAACAAGCGGATCGCGCTGGGAGTTCGCGCCTTTGACAAAGTCAGTCGGGGCACAGCTGCCGTCACTGGGCCGTTCCCTTCCACCAGACTCGAAACTTCTGCACCCATTTGCTGAGCAGCCCCACTATCGGGTTCTGGAGCGGCGCGAGGGTGCTCGTCCTCGGTTGCATTTCGGCTCCGTTAGCGCGGAAGGCTCAGCGGAGCGAACAGGCCCAGCGGGAGCGAGCACGGCTGCAGCGGCCCGTCCGGCCGCGGCTGCCCGGGCGCCGGTGCCACCGCGGCGAGGTCCCTGCCCGGCCCGCGGCTCAAGGGCACCGGCGCCGCCGGCAGCGGCACCCGGCGGGGCCTCCGGCCGCCCCGCGCCGCCAGGTGGCGCCCGCGGATAAGGAACGGGCGGCGGCCCGCGCCGGCGCGCGCCTCCGCCGCCCGGGCGACCGGGGAGGGAGGGAGGGAGCCGGGCCCGCGCGCGCGCCCCGCGCGCGCCTCTCTCCCCTCCTCTGCTCTGCTCTTTTTTTACATTCTGGGGTTTTAAAATTGTTTTTAGCAAACATCTTGCTGGGTGATGTCGGGGACAAAATCCTGCCCCCGCACGGGCAGCTCCTCCGGCCGCACGGCCCTGGGCCGGCCGCCGCGGCTTCGCAGGGGTCTCGCCGGGAGCGCGGAAGCCACCCTACCCCCGTGGGCCGTTGTTAGGGCCGTTCCGCGCCGTGGGCGGCACTGCCGGGGAAAGAGGACCGCCCCGAGCGGGTGCTCCGGCGCCGCGCCCGGCGGGGACTAGAGCTGAACGCCCGGAGGGCGGATAAAATACCAAGGAGGAACAGAAAATAAAAGCGGGTGTGCCCGCGGCGTCCTCAGAGAGGTTCCGTAATCGCTGCATCTGCTTCAATATCCAGCTTTTAGGGGGACAGGAAACTGTGGTTTCGCTTTCCTCCCGTTGATTTCCATTACCGCTACCGGCGCGGCTCGCGCTGGTCACTGCCAGCACCCGGTTTCAGCGAGGGGATTGTTCCACTGGGACCCTCCAAGCGCAGTTCAGAGACTGCCCAAAGCACCGGGTGAGAAACGGTTGCTGATGTTGTTCTTTTGGCAAAGTGGAACTGTCCACAGTAGGTAAAACTCACCCGTGAGGGAAACCACGTCTCCTAAGGAGTGGCCCGTATAGGCACCGGAACAAGCTCCTCTGGGGACATAAAGGCCACCACAGACCTGAGAGGGAGAGGAAAGGTGCAATTCTGGCCCGGGACCCACGTTTAGAGCAGCACACCTGCAGTAATGACAGGGTTAAGAGAGGCACCCTGGTGATGAGACTGTGCGGCTGACGTGAGTGGGGGGCACTCAACGGCTGAGAGGCCAGTGGGATAGAAGAACCTATCTAGCACCTACTACTGTATTCTCTTTTTAATAAAAAAAACACAGCCAATTATAGTAACAGGTAAGTACTGTTCCAGCAAAACTGGACATCAGCACCACTAAAATCAAACTCTTTTAAAGAATCTAAGTTAGTTTTTACGTGGAACTAAGCTGGCAAGCTTCAGTTTCCATTGAGGGTCACTTTGTAGCTCTGACAAACTGGGTGAGGAATGGTAAAAATCATCCCGTGTAGCATTTTTGTACAACTGATCTTTTAAGATTAAATATAAAAAACCCCTTAAACACAATTACTGAAATCGAACAGAAATTTAAGTGAAGAAAAAAATACCTAACAACTCAATTCTTCAAACCATATTAATGCTGATTACTGCTATTTAAACTTCCTTCTGGGCTACAAGTGTTTAATGCCCTCGCCAGTTGTGACAGCACAGGGACGCAGTTTCGGGTCACGGCCCCCGATCATTTCATTTACACAGACAGAACAGAGAGAACTGGTGGCTCCAGGGAGAGGCGAGAGCTGCCCGTACCCCAGTCTGACGGGTGCCACGTGAAACCTCCAGTTTTCCCAGCTGTGGCTGCGTGCAGGCAGCACGAGCAGGAGCAATCAGTTTCCAAGCAGCAGCGGAATGAAAAAAGCTTTTTTCCAAAAAAAAAGATAGCTCTTAATTATAGTGGACCTGAAAGGAGGATTGCAACGTAGCACCAGCTGTGAGCTTGTAACTCATACTTTGCCAGCTGAGGGATGAGAAAGCCAAAAGGGGATGATTTGGAGAAACCCCCAACATGAGCTGGCCCACAATTTGCTGATCATATGGAGTTTATATAGAGATTCTGCTGTGCTGGATTCTGCCACTGCATTTTGCTTTTACCACCAGATGCCTCTAAGGACATCTGCTAATCTGTTCAGAGAAAGCTCAAAGCAAGACTATAATGGGGCACAAGGAGGGGGGGAATTGAAAGCAACGCCAAATTGAGGCCCATTCTTCATACCAGGCATCCTGAAATGACTGACAGGTGTCTCGGACAACGTTCCCGCAGATTTTTTATGTACTATCGCTATTCATTTTGCACAAATGTCCCGAAAGGTTGCATTCGTACAGAAGCAACACGCATGATGACCCTTTTGATTCAGACAACCAGTCAGGAGGCTGCCGACAGTCAGACTGTCACAGGTCTCCAGCAGCAGCAGGATGTTTCAGTGGAGGCTTCACAGCGCTCCCTGCGCTCCCTGACCGTGCTCACACCTCTAAGACAAGGCGCCCCATCTCCTAGCCTGGAAGGAGAGAGGAATCATCCTGCTGGAGGTCATGAATAGTGTATCCAGCCCTTCCAGGCTTGTCTGCTTTGGTCTCAAGGACTGCTGAACGGGAGGTCTGACAAGCCAACAGTGATAGTCCCGACAGGACAGTCAGGAGGTCATGGATGTCCCAGCGTGAAGGCAGGTGACAAATATATCAGAACTAAACCAAAAATCCAAAGCCATGAAAACTGAAGTCAGGCTGATTAATTAATTATTTATGGTCTCAACTCAGTTGGAGTTGTTGAAAAAAACCCAAATCCTCAGAGCATTTGCAGTGAGTATTTACTTTTCATGGATGTTCAGATGGGTTAATTTCAGTCTCTTAATTAGTTCACAGACCAGCTATGTTAGAACAAGTTAATGGTGTTTCCATAAAGCTCTCAGAGCTGTATGGCCACCCTGAAAAGGTATTTTTTAATCCATAACCACCAGTGCAAAGCACAGTCACAGCATTAGGAAAAACCACCTCTGAAGCCAGTCACGAAGCTCTGGGTTCGCAGAGGTCTTCTTCAAGACCAGGATGGGAGGCACCACCTCTCAGCAGCCTAGACCTCCGTGCACTGCTCTGCTCACAGAGGCGATGCAGGCTGGTACCGGGAGCCTGTGCCTGTCCCAGATGCCTGTTGAACACTTGCTGAAGCCTCGACTGACCTTGGGATGATGCAGTGGGGAAGGAAGAGGGAGCTGAGTGAATTATGGATGCAAGAAATGTGAGCAAACTCCCTGCTCATCCCAGTCGGGTCTCTCTGCATTTCAGGAAAAACAGTTTGATGTATTTGTCTGGCTTGGACTCTCAGACCGATGCCTCTCTCCCTGCCAGCCATCTGCCACATCACTTTTAGTTCTCCAGGCACACACAGCCAAGAGAACATGCTCCCAGCCTTTGGCTGCCACACCACTGACTCTCTGCTATCCTAGATTCTGACATAAAAGCTTTAATACCTGACAGAGGTCAAAAGCTTTAATACCTGATTCCGGTCTAGGCTGAGTAGGACTTGAACAAACAGCACTTGTTCTCAGCGAGTCAAGAGCTGGACGCTGTCACTAGCCTGTGACCAGGAGGAGGCATTTTCCCCAGAGGCAGAACTAGTACCAGCTTCTCCTCCTAATTCTGAATGACATCAACGGTCTGAAACAGGATGCAAAAACCTCCCTGCAGGTACAGCATTTGGCCTCGGACCTCCATGCATGCCCTGGCTGTATCATCACTAACTTGTCTTAAATGTGAAATTCTTACGAAAAATGGCAACCAAGGAAACAAAAGAATCAACAAAAACCTCACACAGCTTCCAAGTCCAGAGGAATAAAACTAGATGAACCGCAACATGGAACAGGTAAAAGGGTGAGACTGTCACTTCACCAGCGACACCACGCACAATGCTTTGATTAAGTCATTGACAAATCTCCTTTAGGGCAGAGAAATTTGGAAACATCAGGCAATCAAACTGTGAAGTCTGTGAAAGAATGTGATTAATGCAAAAATCTGATGAAACTAATGTGCTTGGCTCCAGAATTTCATGGCACACCCAATACTGGAACCAAATCTGATGGCTTCTTGGCGAGCAGTGCCCCTCTGTGTTCTCTGAACACGGTTATCTGTGTCCTCTTTGTTTTCTAGGTCTGATCAGAATCTAAAGCTTTTATTTTAGCTACATTTCTAAGGATGTGTTTCCCAGGATATGTACCCATAAACAGAGACGTGTACATGCATATATACTCTGAATAATTGTGCAGAATTTCACTCTTCCCTCCTGAGACATAAAAGAGCCAAGTGTTATTAAATTTACGGCGAGTTCGTTGTATTTTTCACATAATTTTCTTGATGCACTGCAGACTTTTTAACAGGCTGCCACTTCCTCTCCTGTTTAATGTTAAGGTACTTGTCCAGTCTCAGCTACGCCTTCAACATCTTGGACTTCTGTGTAAGGTTATCGGTCCCAGGGGCAATATTCTGTTTAGTGAATGTGTCATTTTCTCTCTTCTCTTCTGCTTGTCTTCTGCCCTCCAGCTTTGCATGGAAAAGGATCACATGGGCTGGCAGAGCTCGGGATGCAACAAAGGAGCAGTGCAAACTTAGATTACTAATGCTGCAGTCAGCGTGAGACTGATCTTTCACTGATGGTTGAGACACATCAGAATGTACTTCATGGCTGTGACCTCTCATTACGGAAAGCCGGGCATGACACCAGCATCCGACTCGGGGCAGAGGTGAGGGAGAAAAGCAGACCTGCTATTTGTTGACTCAGATGCAAGCACCTAGATTTGGTATTGTGGCTCCTGCGGTTAATTTTCTCTTGCTTTCAGACCCACGTTATGCCTAAACTTTTTCATCGCAAAAAGATGTTTGTGTGCGCATTGGGACGTATTCTCCAGAGGAAGACATACAATAGAACTGTGATGTGAAAGAAAATATACTCCAGGGTGGATGCAGAGAACTCCATAGAGCTGCCTGTTTGCAGAGCAAACTTCCTGATCACTCTGCGCATCTAAGCAGCCTTCTCTTCAAAGTTTAGAACGGCAGTAAACGACACCCACCCTGAAACACTCAGGTCCACAGAGTCCATCTGTAAACAGCAGCGACGCGTTCTGATCTGACACTGAACCACACGAACATGGAGTGCCCTTGGAGGAAACCTACCTGCCAATACTGCAAAGGCTCTTTGCAACTGAGTAGGTGCCTACAAACGGTGCTTGAAAATGCAAGACCATAGGTACAATTTTTTCCCAGTGTGTGTGGAGAGGACCTTTTTTGGGATATGACCTTTCTAGGGACAGTCTGGGCAGCTCTCATACTACGCATCCCAGAAACGTTGAATATTGGGAAGAAAGTGCGCGCATGCAGGTGCAAGTTGAGTTTGACGGTGACAAATAACTCCTTCGCAGGGAAGGCTTGTGGCAGTGAGAGACATCGTACTCTAAATTAACCCTTTGCAAAGCAGAAGAGCAAAAAAGCCTCCAGATACTCACACATCGGTTTGAGCTGTCCAATGAGTTCCTCTTTTGTCCACTTTGCCCATTCCTTCTTGTCTGTGTTTATTGAGCATAAGATGGGGCCGCACGGTTTCCCGCAGTCCTCAATGGCAGGGACGTTCAGGTAGTGCACCAGTACGATGTCTGGGTTCTGTGGGGAGAGCAGAGCAGAAGTTATGTCGCTGGGCCTCTCCCTCCGCTCAGGACTCTCCACATTTACCTTCCTAATTAAAACTGTGACAGAAAGCATCATAATTAGAGCCTAGTACGTACCAGATTTCCGTGAGATCAGAGCTGTTCTTTAAAAGAGGTGGCAAAAGACGAGGCATGACAGAGTTCACACACAGCTTCCCCCCCCGCCCCGAGCGCCCTTCGCTTGCAACTCGTCTGCTCCCCTTGTGTGCTCAGGGTGAATCTTTTTTCCAACCCATACAGCGCTGAATACTTGCAAGAGTCCTGCAAATACCCACAGCAACACACACCAGGTAATTTGCTTTGGTTTAAGGGACCTGCGGTCTGTTTGATCCAACACTTTCACCAGTTCTGGTCCACATCGGGCTATTTCGAATAGACGGAAATTCACCTGAGAACATCAGTAACAGCTGTGCTTTCTGAACGGCAGCAGAAAGAGGGAGGGAAGAGCCAAGGAGGCTCACAAACAGTGTTACAGAGGGCCCCAAGGACAGGCTCTTTCAGACAAGCCCAAAATGTCTTGTCTTTTGAAGATCTTCCAGCTTTGTGATGAGAACGGCGAGCTGCAGAAAGTCAGCACTGGAAGAGACCGTGTCCTTTGCAGAGCTGCTGCAGAACAACTGCAAGGCGGTTGCTCCCGCAGGGCTGTTTCATGCTCGCCTCTCTCCCCGTGCACCTTCTCACGGGGGCTGAGAGCGGGGATGCAACACCGCTTTGACGCACTGCAGAGCCATCCCACTGACACGGGCGTTTCAAGTAGGGAGCCGAGCAGCACGTTACCACCCTGCGAGTATATGAATCATCTTAACAACAGCAACAGAAACAACTCCGCTAGTTTCCCAACAGCATCCCAGGGAGATTGTACAACAGATAATAACAAGATTGAGAAACTGATTTCTTTCCCTTAAGTCATTTACTCCTAAGTTCACAAACTTTAATGACTGCTTTGGAATTATTTATAAAAATAAATAGGATAATGGTGTAATTAAAACTCTAATGTTTCATTAATGCTGTTAGAGCCCTGTTCTGAGTGGGAGAGCGAACGCAAGCCATCGTTCATTTGCAAAAGTTGTGCTAATGGGAGCACTTGGTTAGGAAACCCGCAGAGGGCTGGAGCAGTACGTGGACACCCGCGCCAAGGAAAGACCAGCGGAAGGTACCTTCGGATGGGCAAACCACAGCATCGAGGCCTGGCACGGTGTGCCGGGCAGCTACACCTGGGGCCAGCCCGGGGCAGGAGCAGGGGCAGGGGCAGGGCAGCATTTGCTGGGGTGACCACACAGCCCCTCGTGCACCCTGCGCACGGGGAGCACCCTGCACGGCCCCGGGATGAGGGGGCAGCTGGTCACGTCTCCCAGCTCCTTGAGGCTTGCCAAGATGATGCTGGCAGCCGAAAGGCCACTCCTTCACATGGTGACCGTGTACAGCAGCATGACAAGCGTGGCAGCCCCACAGAGCGTGCCCTCCCGCTGTCTGCATCCCCCTGCATGCTGGTACCCCACAGGGCTCCGATAACCAGATGCATCCCCCTGTCTGGAGGAGAAGCTCTCTTTTAAGCTAGGAAGACATGCAAGCAGGAAGTTGCATTTTTTTCCCCTCTACTGATGAAAACTGCAAGCGGGGGATTTTCAGTGAAGATTCTGCTAGATTGCAGCATCAAATTATTGCAGCCTGTGTTAAAAAGAGTTGTATTGCACAGGGAAGAGGCAAGGAAACCTAGTAAGGAACTGCTAACAACTTATTTCGGAGCAGTTTTGGAAAGTGCTAAAGCAAAGCAAACAGCTGGCTCTTCTATTCCTGAGATTCTCCCATAGACAAACAATTGGACCTTTTATGTTCAATTTTTATGTGTTCAAAACCTTCTGTTTCACAGGGCACATCTTCCGCCCCAGATGAGAGACAGCCGGAGGAGGACACATTAAAACACCATATCCTCTCTTTCCACACAGCAGTGCAAATCCTCAGGTCACCATACAAAATGGAGCCATGTTTCCCCTTCAGCCTTCTTGTTTTACCCTTTAAAGGCGACGGAGGTGACAGCGGGGGCTCCCGGGGAATTAAGGGGGCGGCTGAGCCGCTTCCAACACGAGTGGATGGCACGGCTCAGGACTGGGGAGGTGATGAAGGGGAGGTCTGAAACACTACAGTCCTCATGCATAATTCAGAAAAGATTCAGATAATGATTGCCTATACACCCAAATAGTCTCCATCAGCTAATTTAACGTAATTAGTGATTTAGATGATGAAGTAATAAAAAGTAATATGCTTCAGAGATTTCGTGTAAAGACACCTCTTGCTCTCAGAGAAGTTTCGAAGAAGAGAGCAAGGACACACAGCTGCTGCGGCGTTGGGCGACTTCGCAGCTCTGCAGATGCTTCTTCCTTCGTTTCAGATAAACTCTGTATTTCTGATAGTGCCTGTTTGTCACCTGGCAAGTCAGGATGATGAGGCTTCCTGGCTTCATTGCAGCAGAAGCAAATGGACCTCAGCAGCGGATTGGCACTGGAATTTATACTTTTTATATATAAAAGCATATAAAATAAACACAAACCCAACGGGTTTGTTCCTTATGTCTACATCTAAAAGTTGACCTCATATTGGCAAGTCTCATGAATGCCAACCTACCTAGTAAACTGAAATGTTTTGACACAAATTAAGAGAATATGTATGTTTTGGAAAACTCTAGATCAGCAGAGAATCACTATTTCTTTGTGGAGACCTACCAGTAGAACAAGAGAGATGTGAAAGACTAAAAGAAAACTTACAAATGTAACTTCCATCTAGTCCGCCTCCTCAGCAGTCTCCTTAGGGTGGTGAAGGAATTTGTTCCACTATCCCTGGTGCTGTACAGTAAGCAGGACACGGCGCAAGAAGTGGTTAAAAAAACCCACAAAAAGCTGTTAGCTTTGATAAAGAAAAATGCAGCTGCAACATCTGTCTGACTCTTGTTTGCAGCTTCATCAGCACTAAGTGGTCAATAAATCAGACTGGCATGGCGTTACGTTTCTTCCGTGGCTTAACCATTAATCTAGTGCCAGTTCTCATGAAAAATGAAGGAGAAAAACTATGTGATAGTGAAAATGTATACATTATCCAGAAAGTAATAATAGCACGTAATGGTGCTGCAGACCTCCCTCCCAGAGTGATTGCTGGAGCAGTGACGCAGCCTCCCTGTGCTACCCACTACACGCTATTTACATTAACCAAGTAAATCAGCCATTGTTTGTTCCACCAGCACTCTCCATGTGTTTTTCACATTAGCAGAAACACCAAGCTGAAACAAGCTGGGCTGCTCCAGGTCCCCAACTCTGGCAGGCGGGGAGGGCAGAAAAGGACAGGAAAGCACGGCCGGCCTGCGAAGGGCTGACTGATGCTGGGACGAGGGAATGGCAGGTACCACCAGTGCTCCGAATCAGCAGGGCCGCGAGGAAAACCTTCCTCTCGTTTCAGCGACCGCCTTCGGCTTGCTCGTTACGACCCAAAGTCCATCTCCCACGCAAGGGGAAGTCTCCCTTCTCAGGCAGAGAAGGATAATCACAAAACCCCTCTCCCTTCATGCTGTCCACATCCCAAAGTATGCTTGTTTTGTTCTGTCCTTTTTTTTAAAAAAGCAAAAATCAAAAGCCATTTCTGGTCGGCTTTCAGCTGCTCTTCAGCTGCTCAGCAATGGCAATCAGCTCACGGCTAAATCTCGCTGGCAGGGGCTTCCAAATCACCGATGACCACAGCTGAAGATATTTTATTTGGAAAAATACCTCTGAGCTGAAAGTTTTGCATTTGTACTCCCTGCTGGAAGGATGAAAAGAAATAAATCATCCTCAGGGACGATGAGCATCAGTGAATCTAATCCCAGCCACCCTACAGGGAAATTACCCCCGAATACAGCCCTGGGCCCCGGGAGCAATAGCCGTTAGCTCTGCTCCACTGCACGTCCAGTCACACTGGCTTTCGCTAGATACCCGTGTTATTTCTGTTACATCAAACTTGCAACGTACTACGCGTTATTAAAAATGTGGAAGGTGAAACCAGCCTTTTCTGGCCTTAATGGCTAAACCATGAAGCAAAAGGACAGAAGGAGCACAGGAGCGTGGCAGGGGGATGCCAAGCCGGGTCCTGTGCCCTCCTCCCTCCCCTTTCACCCCCAAAATTATAAAAGGCTTTTTTTTTTTCCCCGACAGCTATTCATTCATGAGATTTACTTTGTATTCCTCAAACCATCCAAAAGGTTGAAAAGGAATCTCAGCTTCCTGGGTACATAATTCACATCCATCGCTGTGGGGTGAATGGATTAATACCAAACAGATTATCACCCAGAAAAAGATAATAGAAAAAGGTTTCCACGGTTTTGAGAGGCTGCCGTTACGTGATGCTTCAGTACCCACAGGTAACTCCGAGACAGGTACTGGGAGTGCCCGTGTGTCATCTATATATTATCTAAAAACAAACCAAGGAGTGAAACCATTCCCAGACACACAGAGGTGTGGATGATAGACTCTTCTGCTATTTATAGCAGTGTCTATCTGGAGGGTTTCCTCTCAATTTTTAATGGGTTGAGAGCGGAGCCTGGGGTACCTGAAGTACAAGGCACAAATGCACAACATGGACACACAAGCAGTGGGATTTTTTTCCTTTCCAGAGACTAAATGCTAGCTTTGGACAAGATTACGGGTTTGAATCCCAGCAATTTCTTTATCCTTGAACTAATTTCTAATTGAGGTCACGCTACGGAAGGCAACCTGGCGGCTGATGCATTAGAATATATTAATCTTTCACACTAACAGCGAAAACCAAAAAATCTAACGTTGACTTTAAACACACAACCCATTGCCTTAAGTTATCTTGAGCTGGGCATGTTTAATTAGGGAAAACGAGACAATTAACAGACACGTAGCACAGCCCTGGCACCCGAGAGCTGCTGCACCAGAGCACGTGGAAGAGAGGGGGACCTCGGAGCCAGACGCAAAAGCAGGACTCGTGCTGCAGAGCAGGACCCCTTTTGCTGGGAAATCCACTTCAGCCTATACAGATCTTTGCATTAACTTTATACGCTATGCCTCCAGCCGCATGACGAGCTGGTGGCACTTACGGCCCTTCAAGCGCTTCCTCAGGAGGAGGGGACAGCTGGGGTCAGCTAGGCAGAGAGAGACATGGGTGCATATACGGTTTTAAACCTGGTTAGATCAGCATCCTGATTGCGCCGGCTCAGGAGCGGTTGCTAAATGCCATCGTCCTGGCCCGGGCACAGCAGCACCAGGTCCCCTCCAGGGCGGTGGCCGTCCCCTCCCTCTCCACCACTGCTGCATCCTGGCCATGCCTGCGGTCGCAGGATTTACACCCTATGGACACCAGAGGTGTCTCCAGAGGTCGGCCAGCCCACAACTCCAAAACAGAGTCATTTTCCCAGTTTTTCAGCCCAAAGCCTTTTGATTTTTTTTTTCTTTGTTTAAATCCACTAATCTTTGAGTCCAGTGACTGGTGACAGGCCGATACAGCTCCACGTACCACAAACAAGGCAACGACGAGTTGTGAAGGGCTTAGAAAGCTAAAAAATTATTTTGACCCTCATATAATTATGAGAGTGAGATTTCCTGCAATTGTTTTAAAGGGAATCAAGATTTAATAGGGCTGTACGCTTTATAATGTGCTCCCCAGTTCCTCTTCAATACCTTGGTAAGGGAAGATAAAGTGTAATCAGGAAAGTAATTGTACTCTGTTCTACATTTCATGTCTCAAAAGAATGACTAGGGGGTACAGAGCCACTGCAGCGCAGGGTTAGGATTAGAAAAATACAAGTTTTCCTTTTGTTATTTTCTTTTTTAATCCTTCTTTATCTTTCTTCTTCCTCTGGCTGATGCTGGTGTCCTTTGATAACCCGTACGTTTCTCCCAATAACAAACTGTGCCTGTCCCGTCCCTCTGACACCAATGACATGGGCAAACCTGCTCTGCCCCAGTGAGGCCCCATCTGGAGTCCTGCGTCCAGCTCTGGGCTCCCCAGTTCCAGAGAGACGAGGAGCTACTGGAGAGAGCCCAGCGGAGGGTACAGAGATGCTGAGGGCCTGGAGCATCTCCTGTGGGGAAAGGCTGAGGGAGCTGGGGCTGTTCAGCCTGAGGAAGAGGAGACCGAGAGGGGACCTCATCAATGCTTATAAATATCTCAAGGGCGGGTGTCAAGAGGACGGGGCCAGACTCTTCTCAGTGCCACCCAGCGACAGGACAAGGGGCAACGGGCACAAACTGGAACACGGAAAGTTCCGCCTGAAAGTGAGGAAAAACTCCTTCGCTGTGAGGTGCCTGAGCCCTGGCACAGGCTGCCCAGGGAGGGTGTGGAGTCTCCTTCTCTGGAGAGATTCCAACCCGCCTGGCCGCGGCCCTGTGCAGCCTGCGCTGGGTGACCCTGCTCTGGCAGGGGCTGGGCTGGGTGGGCTCCAGAGGGCCCTGCCAACCCCCACCGTTCTGTGATTCTGTGAAGTCCCCATTGCTCCTCGGGAGCATTGCTCTCAGGTCCCAAACAGCCAGCCTGCAAAGAGCATCCTTGGCTGAAACGCTGATCCGTCCTCCACGTGCTGGCAGTGACACCTGAAGACAAACAGGAGCAAGAGCCCCATCCCGAGCACCTTCTCCTTGAGCCTTGCAGAAGCATCGCCCACGGCAGATCTTCAGCAGAGCCGAATGCAGAGGATCCCGACGGACAATCTTGGGAGAAGGCAATAAGGGAGTGGAAACGGTACTGAAGTCTTTTTCTCCCCCCTAAAAGACGGGTCCAAGGTGGTGTTCAGGATTTAGCAATACGGGTGATTTGATTTGAATTTCCCCAAGCCAACCTCAGAAACAAGCAGAGTCCTGTCCAGGGAAAAGTCAGGAGATCTCTGAATAAGCTTTTCTTTGTAGGTGAGCCAGGCAGCCATCCCGTGGGGTTACGAACAGCACATAGATCAGCCTGGTCATCATCAGGCAGCATTCACATAGTGCAAGCAGCAAAGTAAGAGAGTCTTAATATAGAACAAATACCAAACACTTACTAATACATCATCAAATGTGATATATTTGAAGGTATTTTATATACAAAGAGCTGCCTCTGAATACTCCTGGGGATCACGTTTATTTAATATGCACTTTGAAAGACACAGAAAAATACAGCACTGTAATTTCTGGCCTCCAAAGTTCCCAAAAGAAATTGATTTCCGAGTTGCTTATTATCTTTCAGAGCAATGCCTTGTGCTAGTAAAAGGTATAACAGAAGGACGATACTGCACAACTAGAGGCGTGCAGCAAAATAAACCAAAAAGCACTTCTCTTTCTCTCGTGGGTATTATTCTTTTGGACAATGGGAATTTCTTTTCATCTGTGTCACCGCTCCCAGCTGGAAGCTTCAGCTTACATGGGCAGCTGACAGGGACAAGATAGTTCTGCCATGAGCTGGAACTGCTTCTGTTTATCTAGAAACACGCAGCGGAGCCGGTGGTGCTGATGCAGAAGTCCTAAGTCCTGGTGCCCAGGGACAGAAGCGCGGCAGGGAAATCTCCCGTCCTGCTTATTGCTCTGGAGCAATGAACCCACCAGAGACCATGCGAGTGCTCGCCTGGGAAGGGCCGAGGAGACCTGAGTCTTCGGCACCCAAACGCTCACGGCGTTGGCAATAGCCTGCACGGGGGCACTGGGCAGCAGCGCATCCCTCCCCGCTGCAGCCTCTGCCACCGCAGCACAGTGCAGCTCCAGCCGCAGAGGGGTCTGCAAAGGGGTTTCCTGGAGAACCGCAGCAGGCCCCAGACTTCAAATCCCAGAGCAAGGCAGAGGAGCTGAAGGAGCAAAAGCTGCTCTTCCCTCTTTCAAAGCTGTGGTTTTTACTGTTTTCCACTCAAACCTTTATGACAGTACAGCTGGATTCCTGAAAGACCAGCCCGAGACTTCAATAGCCGTTGAACAGTCAGTCACAGGAGGTGCCTGGGCAGCTGTTTGAGTCAGTTTAATAACCTTCTAAAGCTATGCCATTGCTCATGTATAAAAACGTAACCACGATAAAAGCGTGCAGAGAAAACTTATGGATAGCAACTTGCCCTACTTCAGCTTGCTTAGAGGTGTTCTGTCTTAATACACACCCTGCTCATGAAAATCACATAATAACGGCAAGGGATGCATTTAACCCAGCTGTTGCATCTAGTATTGATTGCCTTTTAAGGGAGACAATTTGCCATGGAAATCATCAAAGCATCTCCTCATCCTTTCTGTCACTTGCTCTCTCCAGTTGTCCAAGGTTTTACAACTCATTCTGCAAGCTCATGAAGCCTTGAGGTTCTTCAAAGAGTAACCCTGAGGGCAAAGTAAAGGTTTCTTTGGGGTTGAATTCCTTCGAGGTACTCTTCCTGACAAATGAAGCTTATTACAGACATATAAATTTCTTGCTATAATGTGCGTATACTGCTACTCCAACTCTCCACCTTTGAAGACCGACACTTAAACAATGCCTCTGTGTTTTCTTATCTTAAACCTGCCTATTGCAACCATTTCTATAATAGCATAATTTCTTCTGCATGGAAAGTGGTGCAGAGGAGACAGTCAAAGCCATCTTATATTTCAAAGTGTTCTACACTTGAATTGTGCTTTTCATTTTCAGAACATCTCAAAGAATTTGCAAAGTTATATACCGGGATTACTTGATTTAAGAGCAAAACACAGCTCTTTCTAGGGTAAAACAAAGCAAACGCTTGGTAGCACACGAAGTGTCAGTAAGGAACCTCCTGGCCACTGAAGCTGCAGGCACAGAGCAGAGCTCTGCCCTGCAGTTCCATCAGCAGTTCAAAACCACGTTACACTGTCCACGCAAACATGAACAAAGCCACGTCAAATTAGCGCATACAAACGTAAATATTGAGGTACTGAAGACAATGAACGGTGCCAGCCTCTTTGCAGACTGTTCCTCTGTAAAAGATTTGCTCCTGCATTCAGACTGTTTTTCCCCAACAAGTGTGAGCCAGAGATCCCTCAACTGACATTTGTGAGGACTTTTTATTTTCTTCATTCTGAAGTACAGAATCTTCTCTCCCTCTTTCTGTTTTTATCGCAACCTTTACATGGGAATTCTGTCACTGCATTTCAAATGGGCTCAGACAGAGCTGAGCTCAGAACACTTCCATCCTCATCACCCTCCAGAAATGCCAGCCTTATAAAGCGTGCCCCAAGTGGCTTCTATCTTTTCCCAGCTCACCCAAGCCAGAGATGCAACAATAGCTGCTCTGAAATAAGAAGAAATTTTAATTTCAAAGCTCCGCTGACATTCACCAAGTGCTTTCAAAGTTTATATCAACAGAATGCACTGCTTCCAATTCTGGTTTGAATGCAGATGGTGCAAGTTTTTCCTCTCATGTGCTGATGGCCTAGTTTGCCTCAATAACAGTTAACTTTTAAATATTAATGCATTTCTGTGAATTAAGAACAGTTCAATGTGTACCTGAAGATACTTCACTCTTTATTTTTTTAATTGGTAGTGTTGTAGGCAGACCAAGTAATAGGAAGCTGGCATTTCCAAATACCAAACAAGAAAACCCCAGGAGAATGTACCCAGAGCTCACGATAAGCTTTCCCTCCAGAGACATGCTGTCCCTCAGTGCCGCTCCTGAAGCTTCATCAAGCTCTAAGCTATTTTTGCATGTATGCAAGTGTGTTAAAATCATTTGGAAGCTGATTGCCCCTCAAAAACTGTGTATACTCCCCACAGCAGCAGCACGTGAGCATCAGCACGCAGGAGCGGAGGATGTAGGACTAAGGATGCGTCCAAGGGTTTGCAGGCGCGTGAGATGGAGAAGACCAGCAGCTTGGCGTTTCACAAGGTGCCGTGAGCTCCCAGCCCTGCACAACCCTGATGGGGATGTGCTGCCCCTCGCAGCACGTGTCACTCCTTCCCCTGACCAGGGCACCGTGCTCACCAGCCCTGGCCCTTCCCATACATCTCCGCAGCACAGCAAGTGCAGCGACATGTGGCTCCAGGTGCCTGAAAGGATGCAAGCATGACCTTGATGCCTGCCTGGAGGAACAGGAGATAAACGCTATTTAATGTTCCACGCAGCCTATATGGTACGTAGTAAGCCAACGAGTCCTTTTTATTTTTACTCTTTCCTCTTGCTCTCAGGGCTTTGTCATTTATAGGTTCTTTAAATTTGTTACTTTTGATATCAGTGACTGGTAATACAACTCCCAGAGGAAGAACATCAATAATGTTCAAAACACTTTCATAATGTTGGCTTTGATAGTCTTGCAATGTTTTTGTTCCTATGGCATAACCCTTATGACTCTGCTATATAGCATATAGGTTATTCATGGAAGGTTTTGCTGTGTCTGGGTAACCTTTCCAGACAAGAGCAACCCCCAGTGCCAGGAAATCCAAAGTTCTCCTCCTGTGGTACATACTTTGGAGTCCAATTTTACTTTGCGTTGGACATGAGGGCTCATGTGAGAGTCCAAATTAAAGATGCATAGGGAGGCCAGCAACACCGGGGCTGTCCCCAGCGGCAGAGATGGGCAGGTACCAGGGATACGCCAAACTGCCATGTCAAGGACACGCAGGACTCCCCATGCTCACCACAGCTACTGGCTTTTATTCGTTAGGCATGGTGTCCTAAAAAGGACTCACAGCAGCCAACTGGGAACTGATGCAGCACTTTAGACTGGAAACATCGACTCCGAAGGCAAAAAAAAGAACTATCAGACTTGAATTTCTTCTGAATTGCAAGAAAGAGATTCTTAGACACCCTTCTTTCTTCTTCACTATCGCTCGGAAGCCTCGAATTTCCCCAGACGGAGGAGACTAACAAACAGAGATTAGCATCTAAGAGCTCCTGCTGTAGGCTGTGTCAGCCTGAGCCCAGCTCTCTGGGCCTCCTCTATATGTATTTCTAGACTCCCAAGTGGATGCCTTGAAATCTTAAAAGGAAACGTGAACCCCACCAGTGCTGCTGCGCGACTCAGAGGGGCTTCTCCGACCTGCTGATGAGAGCAGAGTTATCTCCTTATCAGACCGCTCTGAGGACTCTGAGTCCCTTCTAGCTGTGCAGGGATTCGAGTTTCTTTCAGGGAGATCTTCTTGTACCACCCGACCATCAGATTTTGTTTCTGTATTTCCCGTAAGAGAGCAAACACAGAACCACTCCCAGGGTGGACGAACAGCTGTGGTCAGCGCTGACGCAACTCCGAATTCCAAGTAGGAGCACACGTTCCTTCCTGGCTCCTTTCTGCCCCAAATCAGGTCTCTCTTTCCCAGGTGTCTCTTTCGTACACTGAGAGAAGAGAATGGTAAACTGGGTAGTGAGCCCGTCCTGCCTCAAGCTCCCAAGGCAGAGCAAGCAACCTGGCTGCCAATTAGAGATATTATTATTATTAGCCATGAGCAGAAGGGGTGCTACAACCTGGCTAAAGCACGGTAAATTGCCCGTCAGCCTAATCCATCAGTAGCAAATCCACTGCATGGGAGCAGCCCGGTAATTTCCTAGCAGATGACAGGACAGCGATAACCTCAAAAGCTGTGTTATTTAAGCAGAAGGAGGTGAGCTTTGTTTAGCCCTTGGGCTCAGGCTGAGCAGATGACAGATGCCGACACTACAACCAATTAGATTTTTAAGTAGTGAGAGCAAATTTATCAGGTGAGCATTTGGAGACATGGCCCATGAGAGTTACCAGCTTCTTCGGTAACTCCATGGCTGTGTCTCACTTTGTTCCTTTGGAGATTTTCCCCGATCTTTTTATTTCACAGTATGCTCTAATATCAATAGTGAAGTTTTGGCAATGCCTTCTGAAGAATATCACAAATAGCAACGCATTTGCTGTTATATGCAGAAATTCCCTTTTTCTTTTTTTTTTTTTTTTGAAAGTTACCCACCAAAAGTGTCTATGAAGTGGAGATATTTTATAAATTGAGTGCTGCTGCCTGTGGTATACACTCGCATTAGCAAGAGAAAAGAAACACACAATGCCAACAACATTGCACACTTCAGAAAATATGAAAAGGCAGGGAAGCTGCTAAATTTCAATAACAGACACAGACTATTACACGCCGCAAGTCATTATTCATTTTCCCCATCAGCTACTTGACCCAGCTACATACACTAGTATCTTCCGAGACATCCCAAAAAAGCAGCAGGAGTCAGAACATCCAGTGCCAGACATGGGAATAATTAAAGTTTAACACAAGTACTTTTAAGTTTGTAAATGCTAGGGAAAGTGAGCGCAGATCAAAGGGGTTTTTTCAGCTTAGGCATCGATGCATCTAAGAAATAAGTAACTCTGAGGAACGAACGGCTTCTGAAAAGAGTCCTTGAAATCCCAGAAACAGCAATATTCTCCACTATCCAGACTTTCCAAATTCACTGCTTTTTTGTTGTTTTTTTCCCCTGGCTGCACAGAACATGGAAGAGGAACGGAGACCCTTGTCTTACTGTCCTTCACAAAACGAGAGACCAGTTTTTCTTCTTCAGCTTGCACATCTCACATCTTGAACTCCATCATCAGACTGTTTCTCACACATAGTTACAACCCTTTGAATAGTATGAAGTCATATCAGAATATACTACTATTAGTAGTATTATTAATTAGTATTCTATTAGTAGTATTTTTAATTAGTATTCTATTAGTAGCATTATTAATTAGTATTAACAGCTAGAAGCGCCACCCCTGCAGGTGTGGGACACAGAGGAGAAAGCAAGAGAAGAATAATGTGATTTGGTGCCCCAATAAGGAAAGCTGCTGCTTCCCCCCCACGGCGAAGGCCGTTTGCTGCCGTGGGCTGTGTGGCCCCGGGGCCGGTCAGCGAAGCCCCCCGGCCACTGCAGGGCCCTGCCCACGGGTGTGCACCATGCCAGCCTAAGGGCTGGAGATCACCCGGTGACAGCGGCCGCGGCGAGTTTCTGGCTATTTATCAACCACGTATATAGGTCAGTTTTCACCGCGCAGCGCCTCGAGAAAAGGTAAAAGCAAGAGAATTGATCTGAGCGTCTGTTGTTAAGTGTGCCACACGTTACTGCAGAGAAGATTATTTTTGAGAGGAATATTGACGTTCTCCTATGCCTACCCTCCTGGCTGCTCCTGGACACTCACGGCAGAGCGTTATCTTTTTCTCTATCGCTCCATCTCCCGTTCCCTTTCACCGGGACAAATTCTAGTCCCCTGGTACCAGTTCAACCTCACTACACTCCAGTTCAAAGGTACAAGTATATCCCTTACATTAAGGGACAGATTCACCAAAAGGCTTTTGGCAAAGTTTTCTTCATAGCATGATCTACCTTGAGCAAATATACAGTGCTGCGCTTTGCCAGAAAATGCCAATATTTAGCATTTTAGCGTTTGTACATACCCTGCATAGGGTGTCTGCCTGGGAACATTTTTCTTTTGCCAGCAAAGACTGCCTTTTTGAGCCAGAGACCCTGCCCAGATGCCTCCTATTTGTTGCTAGATGCAAGTGTCTTCACTCATCCAGCCACAGATCATTACTCTCTAATACTGCCAGAATGGAGACTTGGTGCTGAGTCAGCAACAGCACGATTTGGGGTGACTGCAGTCATGCCTCCTCGCAAACAGCTCAACGGGAAAGATTTTCATCTTGGCAGAGACACAGGAGCTGTGGCTGCTTCGCCCTGTTCATCAGGAACGTTTCCGTTGCCATCAGGAGTGTTTCTGTCACCCCCACGGCTGCAGAGCGCAAGAAACAGCAGAAATGTCAGCTACAGCAGAAATTCAAGTCACCGGGATTCCCCGTGTTATTGCCTACTCATTCTCAGAAAAAACACGCATCTGAAGCGGCAGACGCCCCGCACAGCGCGGCTGCTCTCGGCTTGCCTGCTAGGACCGTACCGGCAGCACAGCCGGCACCCACCGTCCATCTGAAGCGGCTATGACGGCACTGCCATCCCGCCTCCGCCGTGTGTTCCCAGTGACAGACACAGAATGGCAGAGCAGCAAAGGAGATCCTGTGCTCGTTACACATGCAAAGCCTGATTATGTTATTCCTAAACCCTGGGACCGGAGAAGTGGCGCTGCCCATCCCAGGGCTACTGAAGACGCTGTGATACTGAAGCGCGAGGGAGACCGTGTCCTGCTCTGCCGGCCTGAAGGGCAAATATTTCGCCTGATACATGCTGTCTGCCTGCCACATCAGGGAGCATTAAAGAAACCTGTGAAGGACTACATAAGGGGACTACAAGCAGCAAAAGCAGCTTGGGTGAATGCACGGATTCCCTGCGGAGTCTCCTTTTGGCTCCGAATTGGGAGAGCGTTCTCTGAGGAACATGGCATCCCTCTCTTTCGGCAGAGAATGTTTAATGATGAAACCCCATGCACAGCCTGAGGAGATCCTCCAGCACAGCTACTTTGAATTTTGTCTTCTCCAGGTTTCCTGATGTTTTGGCATTATGTCAGAAACGTTTCAGCTGGCTCAGTATCGCAAGAACCTGGAAAACCTCACAAAGATCTTCCCTCCTGACTTGCACGCACAATTTGGAAATGTCCAGAACAACCGCCATGCCCAAGGAAATTAAAGCCAGATTGTCACTGTTTGCTGAAAAACAAAGCACATCCCTGCCGTACAAAAAGCTGTGAAGTACCAACCGGGGTTTCTAGTACAACAGGTGAAAGTCCGTGCTTCACCGCAGATTGGTGATGTGGGGATGGCCACAAAAGCAGACTCCAGAGCTTGAAGGCAAGTTCTCCGTAACGCCGCAAACTCCCCGCTAAGTTCGCTGTGTCGTCAAGTCATTCTTTTTTATAGATAGAGACACAAGGAAAAAATGAAATCTAAAAAGCGTTGTCAACTTGAATGATTTTCCAGGTTCTTGTCACTAAACAACCATCATCCCTCAGAGCGTAAGAAAGGCAATAAAACCA
The DNA here is from genome assembly GCA_009819775.1 of Phoenicopterus ruber ruber. Lineage (NCBI taxonomy): Eukaryota > Metazoa > Chordata > Aves > Phoenicopteriformes > Phoenicopteridae > Phoenicopterus > Phoenicopterus ruber. The sequence continues at coordinate 9,865,230 of CM020235.1, read as the reverse complement.
ATAGAACTAATAAAGGAAAACTGTGTGGAGCTTGACAGATCTGGCTGTCCCTGGCATGTGACAGCCCATTTTACCAAGCAGGCAAATTGAAGCTGCAGCAGCCTTGTCCACAGGACAAGTGAGACCCTGACAAAACCGGCACCAACTCCTAGTTTTTTAACGCTTTTAAGTTTTACTAAAAAAAGGTCCATTTTGAAAGACCATTCGAAAGATTTTGCAGAATATATTTGCGGCTGATATAACAACTGCTCAGTAATTGCTGTTTAACGTCTCGCCTTTGCTGAACATCGGAGCGTGGACCCAGTCTGTTTTCCAACACCAGTAATTTTTCATGGCTGCTGAAAGGACACACCTCACCTTGTTAATATTGTTTGTCCACATATGGAAAAACCCCTGAATTTTTATTGGTAACTGAAATAATCAGGGAAAAACAAACTAAATAGCTTTTCAAAATAAATACAGTGTGGAAGAGAGACACTTTGAAGCTGCAGACGTCAGTGGGAAGCGAAGCCCTGTGCTATGCCTGCGGCTGGAGGCCAGACGCTCGCACGTCCTTCGCTGGTATCGATGGGACGGGGCTCAGGTCTGTCCACAGCTCTGAAGGACAAAAACCCACTTGGCCTTTGGGTAGCCCCTCTGAAGTTTGCTCCCTCCTGACGGTCGACAGCCGCGCCGCGGGAAGGGGCGCATCCCCAAAAGGTGCTGTGGGGGCGAACGGCACGGCCCTCATCTGCAGGAGCCCGGCAGGCTGCAGGCGCTTCGGCTCTCCGGAGTCCAGCCCACCACTGCTCCCTTGTTGTCTGCGTTCCTCTCAACACTGAACCCACCAGAAGCTTCAGTTGTTCTCCAAAAGTTGGAATCCTTCAAGCTGTGTGGCGAGCCGACCCTAAATAGCTTGCGGTCAGAGTCTGTTACCAAATCCGAGACTTAATTTATCCAAGAACCTGTTAACATTTCTTCTGTGCACTCACTGAATGAAGGTGCTTTTGAAGTCACTTATTTACCAATAAATTACAATGGTCTGAAATCATTAGCAACAAAGTAAATTGTTTTAATTGATCTGAACTTTTTTACGATGCGGGAACTTCGTTTCTATATAATTGCACTTTCTAAAGGACTAAAATAGCAAATTAATCACTCTTGGAGCTTTCACTCTTTAAAATGCTCCTTACTTTGAAAGGCTGTATGGCTGAAATGAAGAATAAGTCCCCACTTCCATGACTCTTTACATTCATGTTTGTAACAAACCCTGAACCTGTCTCGTGAACCCTGTAAGGAAGGGTTCGAGGCCTTTTCCATGGCACGGGATGCACCGAGACAGCAAGTCCCACGCAGGTATTTTATGTGGGAGGAACAGTATTTCAAGACATGCCTACTCTTGCTGCACTGTTCATAAACAATATTCACAGGGTTTTCTTTTTTAATTTTATTTTGATCAGAGAAGATGAAGACTATGTAGATTTAATTAATTTCAAGATTTCATTTGGTATAACCTCAGCCAAATACAAAGGTGCAGAGGTCCTGTTAATGAGTACCTAAACCTAGCTCAACCCCTTCTGTCTGAATAATGGCAGCCTCTGCAAACAACAGCAAAGCAGCAATCGAAAACAAACAAGGTGCACTGCCATCTAGTATAAATACATTTTCTATTCAAATTGGTTGGGGGGGTTCAGAGGAAATACTCAATTTACGAATAGCTTATAAACGGCATCTTTCAAAATAACAGTTTTAGGCACAGATTAGCTCTCCATCCTCGTTGCTTCTGATAGGGCTAATCACCACCCTAAATCAGTGTTTCAGCTGAACCTGACATTGGAAATCACATGTAATTATACTGATTAATTTTGCTGAAAACACACAGTGTTTTGCTATAGAAATGTAAACATAATAAGGTGAAAGGGTGATACAAATAGCAAAAGCTGACTGCTGTTCAGAAAAAAACCACTCAGGTGCTAACGACGTTTGAGTGACTGCATTTATTGAAAGAGCAGTGCCGATTCCCACATCTGCCTACTGATTTCTGAAAAAAAAAAAAGCCGAGGAAAACCGGTGGATATATAACTAAGGAGTATAGTTGCAACCTACTAAAGGCATCCAATTATTTATATAGACATCAGAACAAAATGAAGTGGAACAATATAAAAAGACTGCTTGAAACAGCACCAGTCCTGCAGACCATCTGCATATTGAAGTGCCTGATGTGGCCAAAGAAACAGGTAGTGCAAACAGGGGAGTCCGGGCAGAGGGAGCTAAAGAGAGCGGCAGCATGGAAAGAGAGGGAACTCCAGCCAGTTTCCTGGGAGGGAATTCTTTAACAGCTAGTGGAAGAAATATAAAAGGCATTGCAACACAAGGAGATTGCAAGAGGAAAAAACCCTAAAATTAGGAATTCCTCTTTTGTCATCCTTGTGCAACATCACTATTTCAGAAGAAGTTGTAGCAGCTCTAGAAACACCCTTGTGGTCAGCACCTACAGATGAGATACAATTTCTACGAGGGGCGAATGGGCGCAGAATTTCAGCAACAAAGCCTGGTAATTTCACAAAGGAAACCAGCATTAATACATAGCACTTAAACCAGGGAGAGATGCATTTCTTCTTAGCTGCATCTTGCTGCGCAACGTTCTGAAAAGCCACTGGAAGAAAACAGCTTGGGTTTCAACTTAAAAGCTGTGCTTAACCAAATACTATCCATCTTCAGACCTATTGGCAAGGAAAAGTAGCAAATGACTTGTTTTTCCTGTAGCACCTCAAATTACAACAGCTATCGCCTCGGTCCCTTGTTACCTAAAATCAACGCTCACGGAGCTGATAAACTGCTGTGACCGTTCTTCCCGCGCGTTGCCTTGCGGGGCGGCGTCTCAAGTTTGTCGGATGGTTTGGCTTGTTTCTTCACAAGCACAAAACCAACCTACAGCAAAGCACCTGCATCCCACGCAACAGTAGCACAGGCTCGGCCAAATACAGCATTTCCCAGGGACCTGCCACAGAAGCTACAGCGTGGTACGTCCTGCTCCCATGACACAGCATTGCCTTGGTACAGGGCAGCACTCCACCTCCCCGAAGTGCTCGGACCAGAAGTCGTGTTCTGGTTTCCTACAGAGCATCTCTGTGGCAGACAGCTTTTGGTAAAGAGGACCCAGGGTTTGCTCCATCCTAGCGCAGAGCCTGAAGATAAATGGAAGGGAAAGGCAAACACAAAGCTACAGCTGAGTAAGTAACATTAAGTCTGACATGGGGAAGCTGTGATGCATTACTCACTCTGATAAATTTAATGTATAATTTAGAAAGATATCACCAAAATGGAAAAGAGAAGCTCTTAAGCAGCTCTGAAGGGTATTCAGCTCAGGCATTGCACGCAGTCAGTGTTTAAGGGAAGCTGCTAGCCCCGTGGCAGAAACCCACCCCTCGCCCAATAATTTGATTTAGATGTGTCTCAACACTGAAGCACTTTAGAAAGAGCTCATTCCTTTTCAGAGGCCAGACTTAGGCGTTTTATTGAGTATTAGCTATTACCTCCCTGCTTGATAACCAAAAGCCATCAGATCGGAAAGCCCTTATCCTCCAACTGCTGCTCAGTGTAACAGGCAGCCTCAACCGGGCAGTTTGAACCCACACCTTGGAAGTCGCGAATAATCCCAAATTACATTAGGAAGACCTTAGAGGATGCATCGCCACAAATAAAATAAAAATTAAAAAAAAATAAAAATCACAGCTCACATAACGCATCAGGCGATACTATTTTGGTTTAAAAAGGTATAAATGACAGCCACCTTGCCATATTCCTTTGAAGAAATATTTATCTCGGGGGAAAACAAGAGCTTTGCCAGGGCTTAGGGAGATCTTCTGCCCTTTCTGCTTCAGAGGGATGGTGCAGAAGAGGGACGTTCCAGCTGCTTTTTGGGGAGGGCTGTACGCGGGTGACTGTCAGTCCAGCACCTGCCTAACAGCGGAAGCATTAACAAGGAAAGGTTTTTTGCTGGCTGAACTTGCCGTACGTGTCCCCTAGAGTCCACATTTCAGAATTAATGACTTCTGATACCGCTCATGCGATCACCAGAGCTCCTATGAAAAACATTTTGAGGATTAGGGATGCCAGTCATTGACAGGACGAATTTGAAGAGCGCTCGTCGGAGCGAGGACACCCCCAGGACACCTCCCAGCTCAGAGCAAACCCACATTGCCGAGACACCGAGGAGGAGATGGTGCAGTGGGGTCCCAACCCTGTGCGGGCTTGTCACGGTGCCTGCTCGGGCCTGGCACTGGCGTCAGCTCAGCGTCATTTTCTTTCCACTGGAAGACTTCCAGCAACGCTGACAAACCTTTAGCACTGCCGCCTTGACTTATCTTTGGATAGCTCAATGCAGCGCTGGGTTAGGGAGCCTGGGCAAGTCTCCAGTGGATGCCCTGGCCTCGCAAGAAAAAGCTTCACCCTTAATTGGAAAGGACTGGCAGGCTGCGCTTGGGGAGCACAGCGCCTGCATTTCAATGCAATCCAGCACTGCCCCACCAGGGACGCTCCGCCACCCGCCCGCGTCTACGTCCACATCACGGCTGCCGGGGGCCCCGACAGGTGAATTTCAAGCAAACTAGAAATGACGGATGGCAGCAGGCTAGACCGGAGACCGGGAGGAAATTCATCCACGGAGCCGAAAAAGTGCTGTGGCATGGGAGGGAGGGAGGTCACACAGGGGGACGCTGACAGAAAGCCCCGAGTGGCCCCAAAAGTGCGGCCAGTCACAGTAAGGGCCAAGGTTTGACATCCCTTCTGGCAGTCCCCCTAACAAGGTTACTTGTTATTTCCCTAGATGCTCTCACCATCCATGCATATTTTCATTCCATTTTTGAGTTTACCACGCTCAAGAACTGAACGGCATCTCGCAGCAGTTTCACAGTATTTCCTTTCCTTCAACCAGGTTTGACTTTTGTCGCTCTTTAGCAAACTCCCTTGTCCCCTTATTCAGTATTTAAGGTAAAAAGGGCAGAATTGTCTTCTCTGCAATTTTGGGAACAATTCCTTGTTTTATGCAGTGTTTGCATGACACCTTCTTTTCTCTTTTCTTAGTCAGTTGATACGGATCTTTTCCGTTCTCTTCGCACAGGACCTTTCCAGGGAGTGATCTCTGCTGCCCCCCTCCAATCCCATCCAACCCCAGCTGAATGGGACCATCCAGCATCACCTGCAGGGTATCGGACAAGGCTGCGCCACAGAGCTCTGTAACAGTATTACAATAGGCTTTGTTTTATTCGATCCCTCTGCTTTTTCTTTTTATGCAAACATCTTTTTTACTTCTTGACCTCAGTTGCACGTTAAGAGAAACACTGACAACCCATGACTGCCTCTGAAGATATCTTAAAAAACCCCCGAGCACCTACAGGACTAAGAAACAGCTTTCCAATTTTCTCCCTCTTTCCCAGCTTGCCATTAAAAATAGACATTGTAAAAGTCCTTGACTCTTGATGGCCCAGTATCCAGCGCATCCCGCGCTCCAACACGGATCTGACTGACAGAAGCGGTTTCCCGTCCCGGTGGCACGGCTCTGCGGGGCTCACCCGTGTCCGAGGAAGGCCGAGGTGCTTTTCAGGACACATCGTCACTGCAGCTGCTCTGTGAAGTGCTTTATCACACACGTATTTTAAACTCTTGATAACACTCATGCAGAGATAAGGGAACAGGAACTTATGCCACAGTTTTGTAACATTTTCCTGATTTCTAGCAGTTTATCTCCAGAAAATATCAATATGTCTCCCAAATCCTTACACATTAGTACAGCTGGTGATATCAGCCCCTCTGACCTCTAACAGGACTGCCTGCAATAAGTTACTCAGAATAATCTGCTCAAAAAGGGAGCCCTTGTACCAAAAGCAGCCTGCCTCCAACACTCCGAACACCAGGCACCCATCTTTGCAGTGAAAAATGGAATTTGTTGGGCTGATGTGCTGCTACTTACTCGAAGCAATGGCTGACCACGCGCCTTTCACACCGTGACCTTCGGCAATGCAGAAGAGCAGACAGGGACCCTGAGCTTCCATCCTTTCAGAGGTTACGGTGCGGCTGGGAGTTAACGTGTGGTGAGCATTTCACACCGCTGTACACGCCAGGGCCATAAAACGCCTGGACAGAAGATCCCGGCTGCTGCTTCAGGCAGCCTCTACAGACCAGCGCTGGTCCCAAGGTCCAGCCAGCTCATGTAATACACAGAAAGGGGCCTGGGACAGAGAGATACTGAACACAAGGGTGACCCAAGCCAAGTCATTTAAAAGCACACAGTCAGACCTTGTAATTCTGGATACAGCAGAAAGCACCTGGGAACAAACCAGCCCCTGGCCACCCAGACATCCTGTGGCCGAGCAGGGCCAGCACCCGGCTGCTAAGGATGTGCGTACGATCCCTGGCACACTGCTAAAGCCCGCGCTCCCTCCGGATATGGAGAGACTAATCCTTGGGAGCTCTCGGCAGAGATTTGTGAGGAGCTGTGTTACTTTGCATTGAGCCGGACCAGGAGTGCTCATGCAGCCAGAGCAATCGGAGGCTGCACTTTTTTATTTTTTTTCCTTTTTTTTTTTTTTTTTTACAAGCACAGACTGTGCCCACAGAATCTGACATAGTTTGAATTCAGAGATGCACTAAGAAATAGCACACCCTTCCCAGAGCTTTTAGACTCAAAATCTCATCAAAAAGAAATGCAGTTTCATAAATTATGCAGCTCTACCCTGCCTATCACATTTGGCTGCTGTGTAGAGTCTCGTCACCTGACAGTGGGTTTAAATTACGAGCGCTCCTCCCTCGTGCTGCTGAGAGGGCAGCCGTGCGTCAGGTTGCTGGAGCCTGCTGAATTCAAACGTCGTAGCCAAGGACGACTGCTGCTTTTGCTGCAAATGCTCCTGAACAGTTATCTGGCTCAAAGGGGTAACAGTACTTGTGCAGGAATATCCTGGCCAACGCATCCTTTTGGTAGAGGAAAGCAGCTTTCCCTGAAAACGTCCCCTGAAGGAGCATGGCAGGGGAATACCCATCCTTGGGGCTGGATGCTGCCCGTGCTACCTGCACTCACCCGCTAACGAAACAGCGCAGCACTTTTCATAGTCACATCTTGGCATGGCACGCGATGAAAGACTCTCAGCGTTGCCAGCATGCTGAATTTAGCAGAGAAGGGAGCTGGGGAGATGGGATTCCTACAGACAAAAATAGAAAGTTTTAAAGCCGCAGCAAAGAGAGAGACTGCTGGAACATGGAGTCCTCTTTAGCAGCATCCAGCCGAGCAGCAAGAACCAACAGGAAACAACCTATAAATAATATAGAGCAGACCTGCTCTGATCCACTAACCTACTTTAGGACAGGTTTACAGTGAAGAATAAAAAGAATTTAAGCTTGATTGTGGTGATTTAGAAAGTGTCTGTATGGTGCTGATGTATATTCCTTGCCCCGGTTTCTCGGCTGGAATTAAAACAGGTAACTGACTCAAAGTGCAGGAAAAATGGTCCGTCTGTCTTCTCGGTTTCTTTTTTTGGCGAAGGGAGAGAGTGCATTGCAACTGCCAGCTCCGTGTGTCGTGCAGGGAGGCATGTGCTTCACTGCATGGCTCAGAGAAGTGCCCGGGGGGCAGATGAGATCCCGGATGCTGTGACCGAAGCACAACGGGATTAGAGCATCTCCACCAGCACCGCTGCGTCCTCACGGGAAGGGAAAGCAAACAGAAATACGTCACCATTTATCAGCTCGTAAGAGCTGCTCTGGGATACGCAATATGCCTTGTAATACTTGTGTACTAACAGGACATAACATCAAACAGAATATGGGTTATTAATTTCCATTATGGAGTAACTGATGTTTCTTTATAGTTATTTGATAGTGGGTGCGGGGAAGAAAAAAAGAAAAGCAAGCCCACCTTTCCTACAGGGTGCAAAGCCGTACGTAGACATTACTGAAGCCTTGTTTTCACTATTACGAAATTTCTTAGGATTGCCAGCTGAATGCGGGGTGTAGCCCTAAGACAGCAATTTTTTTTTGCCAAAACGTCCTCTTATGATGATAAGACTGTCAGCAAACCCAGGGAGCAGCCCTAATTTTGCTTACATAGTTCTGAGTAGTAATTTCCTGGATGTTTAGATTGAATACAGCAAAATGGTCACCTGTAACTCTCTGCAGGTGTTGCTGGATGCCTCAGTCAAGAAATTCATGGCATGGGAACCCCTCAGTCTTATGTTACGATGCCCTGCCCTCTCTGAACCCGAAACTTTCAAATGAGGTGCCAGACACCATTTAGTCACTGGCTAAGTAGTTCTTCAAATAATACCAAATAATACCTCCACGTTGCCAAGTGCCCTTGGCCCAGGGCCTTCTGCTCCTCTCTCTCCTGTTTCTATTCATCAGCAACATCTTCATTTTAAGCACATTCCGCCAAGGCAGACTGAGCCTTAAATAACCTCATACTTCATCATTTCTCTTCTTTCAGCAGCTAACTGTCGTTGGTACAAGCCGAGGCAGCCAGCTCCGCTCCATCTGAGAAGGGAAGCCATTTGCTGTGTTTTGCTTAAGTGCATTTTAATAATGCATTTTGCATGTGAGGAACAGCGAGACGAAGCACGGCTGGGGAGCTGGAATGCACAGCTAGTCCAAAAGGAAATCTCAGGATGAGCAGCACTTGCACGAACTTTAAAGATTATTAATTACTGTTACTTTCCTGAAAATGCTTTGAAAAATAATTGTGAATATGGTTTGGGCTCAATGAGCAAACACGCTTTGTGTTCATTGACATGGGGCAAGTTCTACACAGTCAAACTGATAGCCTGTTTATCTGTTAATTTATTGTGCCAGACTCCTCAAACCTGATGTACCTTCTTAGCTTCCTCCTCTTCTTATTTCCCATATATTTCAATTTCCTTCTGACCTGAAGGAGAACTTTTGAAGAACAGAGCTACCTGAAAGGCGTGGAAAAGCTCAGCCTAGGTCTTGCAGTCGCAGGATTTCAGGGTGCACAGGGCGCGCGCTCTCAGGAACGCAGAACAGAAGTCTCCTTCTGCGCTGTGAGCTCGGGGAGGTGTGAGCAATGTGTCCCCCCTGCTCCCTGGCTCCGCAGCATGCTCTCAGGAGGCCCGGGAATTTTAGGAGCAAAATAGACAAATTTAGGTGCAGACCTAACCCCCAACAGCACGCAGAATGAACACAGATGTCCCGCATCCATCCTTAAGCAGAACCTGTCTGCATTTTTCTCTTCCAGTCCTTTCGCAGGATCCCCCCGAGTGGTCTCTGGACCACACAGTCTCCCTGTGAGAGGTGGCTGAAGCACTGCAGGTGCAGGGAAGAGTTTAGCTGTTATGTTTCGGGGGGGGGGGGGGGGGGGAGTCCTTAAATTAGTTTGCCACAAGTATTTTTGGAGCTAAGATCCAAGTCCAGATGCCAATTAAAAATATCCGTGTGCAACAGGATGACATTTGGAGCAGCTGTTTTTGGTTCCTATGAGAAGTCCATACTGCAGTTGCCACAGCCTGTACGGCTTGCTTCAGTTCATCGAGCTCAATCTGCCTGACTATAGATTTGCTATAATCTATTTTCTGTTTGCTTATGGAGACATCAGCCAATAAAGAAAGTGTCCGGATTCTGGGGAGAAACTGACCCAAAGAGTTTATATCAAAAGTGAACAGTGACAGGCTAGTAGATCCCCACGTTGAGAGCGTTTGGATCTCTAGAGGGTGGTATGAGAGAAAAGAGCACCATGGAAGTAGGGGATCTCACACGTGGTTCACACAAAGGTAACAAAAGCTGGCCACAAGTGCCAAACCTGCCAGAGAAACCGAGCCTGCCCCAGCAGAGCAGGCACATGGGTGGATGCATGTGGCGGGACGAGGCCGTGGCTGCACAAAGCGCGTGCAGGAAGATGGAGCAGGTCCACTACGTGTGTGCTTCGCACGTGAAACGCTGCGATTTGGCAGCCCCATCAGTAACGAAATGCCTGCGAAAGGCAGATCTCACCCCACCAGCGGTGAGACCCGGGGGCAGGACAGCCTGCGCCAGACCGCACCAGTTCCAACCACCAAACTTGGCGGAACTTGTTCTTGGAACCGGCATCTCGTTCAAGAGCCCTGCAGCCCCCGACCACCGACTTACAAACGACGCACTGCACGTAAAAACCGTGCCGTGTTGCCCCAAGGGCTCCAGTCCACATCGAAAGAGGCAGCCCAGTTTTGCCATCGGGTATTTCTTTAGCTCAAGAGAATCCAAAAGTCCCACGTTCAGACCTTACTTATGCTCCATATGGGAACACAACCAACCATGTAACAAAATATTCACTCATGTAATTAAGCATTATATCGCATTATTATATATTTTAACGCTCAACACAAGGGAACAGATCATCTCATTTTGGACACATATGTTTCCATTTTCCCAGTCTTTTAACTAAGTTTAAGTAGACACGACTGTTTGGGGTAGGGGATGCCTATGAGCGCTGCCAAAGAGCGGCTCTGGCAGTGGCAACGCATCTCGGCTCACCAGGGGTTAAACACTGAGCCCGTCTGGGGAGGTTTGGTGGTTCGCACCTGCAGCAAACCACAGTCCAACTCTCAGACCTTTACTCCTCCAACAAGCTGCAAGATAACCGGCAGATGCAGCAAAGGCACAGTGGAGTTGTTCTGCCACGAACCACGCTTGCCTGTCCCTAAAAACCAGTCCCACTTCACAAAGCTAGGCTTAGGGGTGCCTGGCAAGCAGAGCGTCAGGGAGCCACAGGCCACTGCTACCAAGCTTTCATGTACTTTTGTAAAACTAAGACTGCCGTATTTTGCCTACGTGACATGCAAATTTGCACATTTGTGTGGGTAGATAATTTCTGTAAAACACTCCCGGTGATCGTGCACAGGCTGGCAGTCCTCGAGCAGATTCCTGCCCTGCTTCCGCACCCGCATTCCTCTCCTCGCCCGCTCTGCGCCAGTCGGGGGCATGCCGCCTCCCCTTGCCACTCGTACTGCACGGGCATCTTAAACTTCTGCCTGTACTGCTGCCGAATTCTGCTTTCCACTAACCACCTCTGACGAACTAGCTGCGCAGTTAGGAGCAGCAGACATCACAGGCCTATAGATGGCATATGAGGCTCAAATGACACCCTGGATCAGACCTGGATGTGAAACCGTCATCCAGGAGCCCAGAGAAGGGAGGCTCCATGTTTTGTTCCCCAAACAGCCCACGGCCGCGTGCAAACGCACAGCGAGCCAAGCATTAGGCTCCTGGACTCCTCTTCAAAATTAAAAGCAAAGCCACGCACGTTTTTCGGTAAGAGGAGTTAATTTCCAATCCGAGCATGTGGGAGTATGTCCCTAGGGAATGGCGTAATGAAGCCCTGGTGTTGGTTGCAAAACAAATAGATAAATCAATGTTTCAGTTTGCTCCACGAGAGCGCACGGGCCACAGTTGCTTAGCAATTCCAGGGACGTGACTGCACATCGCACACGCAGCCAGAAACGCTACCAAAGGTGCGGGGGTTCTTACCACCGCCGAATTACAATAACACTTACCTTCCGGTGACAGCAGCGACTCAAGGGCCGAAGGAAGATGCTCCGGGCATGTGAAACTCCCTGAAATCCTCAGCTCGCAGCTGAGCCCAGCAGTCTGCACCATACCAAGGTTTGCTGGCCCCACGCAAGCCACAAGCCCGTCCGACCTCGCAGCCGCCTCTCTGGGGTCGTGCTATCCTTTCCCCAGCCACTGCCTGCCAGAGCGGCCGGGGACATTGGTCGGGTACCTCCACTTCCATCGGAAGGTTTTTTTCCTTTTGCAGGACCCCACAAAGGTCCTGTAGCCCACCCCGAGAACAACCAAACCCAAAAGAGCTCCAACACGCCCTAAAGCCAAACGGCCCTTTGTGGAAAACAAAAAAGCTGAATTTTAGCTACGCACTCCTGGGTTGTTCCGATTAGAGGAGCCTGTGCTAAACACTTTCAAAAGCTCTTTTGGCCCCAGGTAATTCCTGGCATAATATCCTTGCTGGTAAATTGGTTTGGGACACACACACACACGACTCAGTGCAGACTAACTCCCTGTATTTTGCTGCCAGGTCTGTAACAAAGAAATGCTCCGTTGTTCGAGAATATGGTAATCTCTCTCTCTCAATCAAACCTGAAATCACAAAAACACATTCCCCCCTTAATTCAGTTTAAACCCTAAGCTGTTCCCCAGGTAATTAATAATGTTTGCAAATGTGCCTCCTTTGAAGGAACATTATCATAGTTTAGGTGACAAGCTCAGTCTCGTATTCCTCTTTATAATTCCTAACATCTACTCAGGCAGCATTAATTGGATTCAAAGCAATTACACGGGAGTCATGTTGGCCACTTTACATCAAATTCTAGAAGAAATTTTGCTTTGCGCTGCTCCGCGCCACAGTGCCGATTCCCGGCCTTTCCCCTCCCGGCTGCCTGGTGAGCACCCGACAAGAGGCACAGGGCAGGTCGCGCTTTGGCTTTGCAGAATCAAAGGAGCTGGATTTACTGACTGTAGATTGATGCCTATAGTGCATTTCTTATTATTGCATGAGGAAGGACCACGAGATGGAGACTTGTCACGCGAGGCGATGAACGGGCAGTCCCCCTCTCCTCTGTGCAGCACCTGCCCTAGGACGGAGGAGTCACAGTGGCAATAGAGGATGCACATCATATCATTTTGTACTCGGGGACAATGTGCCCCGTGTTTGTGTGATCTCCCGTAGCCTGGAAAGCCAGAAAGCATTTGTGGACATTCCAGGCACAGACTTGGCTCCAGAAGAAAAAAAAAATCGAAAAGGATGTCTGTGTCTGTATAGTGGTGACCCATTTCTCTGGGCTCAAACGAGAAAGTTCCTCGGTTGTTTTACTGATGTACAGACACATGCGCGTAGCCAAACAAAATAAAGCCAACACAAGGGCCTGATGGAAGCGTGCCTGGGAAATGTCTGGAGCAGGGACTGCTGAGAAGTGCGTAGCATTGGAAGAACACCAGTGTGATGCTCCATTCACTTCTTTCATAATCATTAGAGATATCCAATACATAATCCAATAGAATTTGAGGATCCTGGCTGGTACCAGGCACAGGCAGCCAAGCCTTGTCTCATAAACTCTGCTGTAGTATCTCTGGCTGATGGAACATGTTTTTTTTTTTTCTGCAAAGAATAAGCCTTAAATTAAATTCCACTCTTTGTAAACAAGACGCATCGTTTCATTCAGGTGTATTTTCTCTTTTCTCATTAGAGACTATGGAACAAAAGAGATTATTTTAATAGCAAGTCCAACACATAGCGTCCATTTACTCCCAGAGCTGCTGAACAAGTCATGCTGCCAGACCTGGCAAGGCTACCTGAATCCTGAACGCTCTCCAGGAAAGGGCTGTGAACGACCCAACGCAAGGCTCCCACGCCTCAGATGGGGACGAGGGCTGGGAGGAAGGCGCAAAGCATCCCTCCAGACGGCAAGAGGTCAGGGCTGCTCCTGGGGTCCTAGCCAACAGGGCTCCAAACCCAAGGTCAGAGCAGCCAACGTCCCAGGCACGCCATCAACAGGGGCCCCAAAAGAGCAGAAAGGCTGTTGAGAGGATGAGGAAGAAGAGGCTGGGGTCAGGGGGTGCCAGTGGACCTGCCAGGAACAGAGCAGGGCAACCTCAGGAGGTGGTGATGGCCTTGCCAGAGCGGAGCCAGAGCCTTGTGCAAGGGACGGGGGGCACAGGGACCCGGAGGTCGTGGCATTAATATGGTATTAAACCCAAAGAACTGCAAATCGATTTGGCGAGACTTTTACACCGTATCTTTTTTTGAAGTAGAGGAAGTTAAACCCAGCTCTGAGCCATGCCGATGGCTTTCAAAACTGTAATACATTGTCTCTAATATCAGCACTCCAATTATCCTCAGGAACGTGCAAATAATCAACATTTCGCAGTGGTTTCCAGTGTGCGTCGTGCGCCTGTAGAGGAGGGATCTGCAGAAACTGCTCCGATAGAGTTAATGGGCTGCTCTGCCAGAGCCTATTTAAAATTCCAGGCAGCGCTAATTTAGTTTTAATGGGCACAAATTCAATTCCAACGGCTAAAGTATGCAAATAACAAATAAAAGGGAACCCCTGCTCCAGCAGCTGCCGCCCAGCTCCCCACCTTGCCCCCAGCCGCTCTCTCCCCACCCATCACCTCCAGCAGGAGCTGACCCCGCGGCCGCCCGGGCTGCTGGCAGCGAGGGGCCTCGCCCCCACACCACTGCCTGATGTATTTATTTGCTGATGAGTGCAGAACTGACACTAAAGGGCCCTCAATAATACCAAGCCTCATTAAATTTTAATCAGGGCAGCCTCGCGCTCACTCTTCAAACACCAAGACTTTGCGAGGGAGGAGATGCTGTGGCAGGGAGCCCCCGGCACGGCAGGGTATGCCTTGGGAAGACCCTTCCCAAAGCACGCACCATTGTCACCCTGCCCACCGGGCCTGGAGAAGGCAGGCCGCTACCGTGAGATGCGGCACTGGCGTCGCTACGACCCTCCTGCTTCATCAAAGCGCTGCCCGCTCGTCGCAGGGAATCCCACGCAAAAGGCAGTCTTGCCCATGGTGTCTTACAGGAACCGACAGAAACGATTTTCTGCTTTGAGCAATACGACAAAGGGCTTTTGCTGTAAGTTTGAACGCTGAGCTGCAAATAGGACAGATTTTGCCAATGCTCAAGACTTGGTCACCTCCACACAGCCCGGGAACAGCGTGTTAGCAATGCCTTTCCAGTTGGGAGGCATTGGCTTATGGATAAGCTGGAGCAGCACGCATATGTTTGCATGCGCTTGTGCCCTTATCCTGAGGGCTGGAAACGTATGTGAGAACACAGAGATGGGCACGTAAGAAATCCTTTGCTTCTTGCTAAATATTGTATTGGCAAAACACGGTAGATGCAACACAGTCAGACCCATTCGGAGACTATCTGCAAGCAAACCTGGAGGTGACGTTAATGACCTGCTGGCTATTGTTGTGGCTACGCCGCTCGTTCATTGGGAGAACGTAAAAAATAAAGAAAGAAGTTAGAGCCAACGAATCAGCAGAGAATAGACCAGAGGAATAAGCAACCAGCAAACCCCAAGCCGTTCTTCAGGTGAGTACAGGTGGGGTATGAGAAAGGAGCTGGAAAAGGGCCGTGTCTCAGGTTCGCCGCAGCATGACCTGCCAGAGCGGCTGAGCAAACCTGCCAGAGGGACACCGACATCGTGGCAGGAGTTTTGTGGACAGCAAGCAACGATCAACTTTCCCCAAACTGAGGTCCCTTTTCCATACTGCTGCTACAGAAGCTGAACTCAAACTGAGTTATGACATCGAACCACGCAGGAAAAGTGCTGAATTAAACAGCTTCGTAACTTTACACACTCAAACCAGGGCAAAATACCATAAAATGTGCTGAGTAACGGTTGCCTAATGTAGATTCCTTTCTTAAAAATGGCTAAGGCAGCAGAAACGAAGCACGCGAGCACCGAGAGTTTACATCCTCTGCAGCTATGGTAGAGGCTGACCCAGTCCCTCTCCTCGACGTTCTCTCTGCAGCCCCTTTCCTGAGATCATGGTGGCTGCAAGGACACTAAAGGGAAACCAGATGTCAGCGTCTGGGACACAGAAAAGCCTAGCTTTTTATCCAGGGAAACCGAAGATGCTTCTCCCTGTTAATTGCTTCAACTTGTACTTAGCAAGGAAAGGACTGCAGTAATTTCCAGCTTCCCATCCTCTGTCTACACCGACTGCTTGCTTCCCAGCCATTGCAGAGAAAGACAGGCCAGGGTGTTTTGATTCCGGAAAAGCCAGCTCTGTTCGGCACCTGTGGGCTCATCCTGCCCCGTCCCGGGCAGCATCACTCACCGCTAATCGCTTGCAAAGCATTGGGTCAGGTCATTCCTCCTCTAAATTCATTTACTCCTTGACAAAGGCTCATTATGTCACCGGAGCAGCACCAGAGAAACACTGACGGATGAAGGACTCTGCAAGGACACTTTCAGAGCCTTTATGTGATGCTGCCAGGCCCGGGAAGGAGACGGCAGGGTAACGTGCCACAGGGATGCAGGGATGCAAGGATGTGCCATACCAGAACTGAGCGGCTCATGCCCCGGCCCAGAGACTCTGCTGTGCAATCTGTAGCTTTGCCATGTAAAAAGAAAGGCAGCCGGTTACCATAAGGACACATCCTTGACTCTCTCGTGTGTCACCGCAGCGAAAAGGGGATGCAGGGCCACGCACAAGGGTTGGGGTGAGCGTAGAGAAGCCCAGCTCCTCACGCCTGTTGTCATACGGGGTTACACTGTCCTCGTCTTTGTCCTCAGTGCTGCAAAGCCGGTATCGACGGCCGAGTACAGACGAGGCACAGTGTTTCTGACCCGTGATGGCAGCACCTGCAGATGCACGGGTTGGGCACGCTGCCAAGCACAGCACCCTCCTGCTCTGAAAATCCTCCTCGCCCTGCCAACAAGCAAGGACTCATGGAAGGATTTTTCCAGCAATTGCCTCGGCAGACGTAAAAGGCATTAATATTGCTGTCTGCTCCCCGCAGGTGCTGTGAGCCTCGCACTATCCATATGCTGCATTACTCTCATCAGAGAAACATCAACGTTCTCCCCCTGTTGCTTGCAGTCATTCTTATTTGTTTCAAAGATGGGGTTTTCCCTTAAAAAAAAAAAAAAAGAAAATCGAACTGGGATGTGGTTTCTAGGAATCGATCCAGTTTGGCATTGGAAGGTGCACGCTCCCTGAAGGGCTGACGCCAAAGGCTCACGGTTCAGGCGAGCAGCAGCATGCGTCACGCCGTGTTCCCCCAGTGACAGATGCCAGCGATGCCCCGGCCGCCGTGCTGCAGCAGTCAGCCGCAGGGCCGCCGCTTTCATCGTCATTCTCCCTTGGCCTCACCGCACCTGACTCCGGCAGCACAAGTTCATCGGGTAAAAAGGCACATGTAGGAAACAGGCTCCTTTTCTACCAGTACGTGGGCAGGAAGGTTGGTTTCCACCCTGCGTCTTTGGCTGAATGTACGAGCGTGGAGGCAGCGCCATGGGGAGTAACCCACCGTGTCTGCATAAGCACCTGGCAAAGACCTGCTGTCGACACACAATTCTTCCCGTACAGTATTTCATTTCTTCTGGAGGATGCAGGCGGCTGCAGAGCAATGGATCCGCATATGCCTGGGAATGGGATTTGTTGCTCTGGCAGCAGCAGCAAAACCGGGGAGTTTCTCCCTTCCACTCCGGGCACGGCATCCAAGACTTCCTTGGCCTCTGCTACCATAAACACTTAGCGCAGGATTCACACGCGTTTACAGTATCACGACAGAATTGGAAATTTGGGTGAAATCACTGAGGTGAAGTACAAGAAGCCCGGGGCCTCTTACTCTGGACACCGGGAACGGTTTCTGCTCTCCTCAACATCAATGGATTTCCCAGAGCAGATTATTCTCAGACCACTCAAAGACAAACCTGAGCCGTGCTGGGCATTATGCTCAGACATCCCCTTCTGCCCTCCACAATCCCAGCAAAGTCCGCCAGCACACTCCAAATTTACGCCACGACACATTTTCTTGGCCTGCCCCCCTCAAGTAAATCCAGACGTTACAGACGCTACGTTTAAACTGTCCCGGGAACAGCTACAGCCGGGCACGTGCCAGTCACCCGCACAGCACCCAGTGCGCCACATCTGCCTTATGCTAATAACGGTCGCACCCTCGGCCCGTTTCTTCGCCCGCCGTTAGCGGAGGGCAGAATGAATGAGTCCTCTTTTATAACTAAGGGTAACAATTTGCAAGGTACAAAGAGCCTCAGATGTCAGGAAACTGAATCTTATTCAAATTCAACAAAGATAATATGAGCAGAAGAAATGCACATCATCAGGGCAAAGCTCCGATGGAGAATGGACTGGGTGATCCTGATAAATGGCTACACTTACTGTATTTGAAAAAAAGAGAGACCGGGTCTTTTCATACCTTTGGGCAGCACAATATAATTCTAACGCTGTGGGATTATCACAATCACACTTTTTCAAAGAAGGTATCTTGAATACTTTATATCAGTGATTTCAGTTTAAATCTGAATTCACAGTATGATTTCTATTTATAGACTCACATTCTATTTTTGAGAAATAAAGGAGTTTATTTCCAAAGTAATACCTAAAGTGATGAAAGATCATATTTCCAGAAGAATTAATCTCTAAAATGATGTACGCCGTTCACCTGAAATGTAATTTTGCAATTAATTGCTGCAAGATTGCCTTCCAACGGCAGATCTCTTTAAAAAGCCTCTTCAAATCAGGGCGACAACTCTGGACTTTTTATTGTAGCACATCTCATTTCAGAAAGCATCAACTACATTTGCAAATGCTAATACAGCAAGAAACGATACTTTCTGCGCTCTGCCTGGTACAGAGAGAGCCTGTGAAGGCAGAAGGTCAATGCTGAAAGCACGTCCCGAGACAGCAAAACCAAGAGAGAGGATGCGGCAACACACCGCTAAGCTCCTGCGCGAAACATCACCTCCTGTTACAGGGAGCCAGAGAAGCAAAGGGATCATCTCACGTCCCGTCGCTCAAACGGCTGCTCACCTTGATCAGGTAGGGAAACACAACACAGCGTTATCATATTGACTTTGGCTGCTAAAATTACTCTTTAAATATCACTGGTTTTTGCCGCCTCTCCTTGTACAAGGGAACACTGATTTCATCATGTGACGGTAAGTGGTAAGTCCCAATTCAAACCGTCTGCATTAAAAGAGAAAAGAGAATACGCTGCTTTCTCCGCAGGTGTTTTATCCCCCGGGAAGACGGCCGCTGAGTCAGGTCCAACGTCAGCCGGGAAGGGAAAACAACACGAAACCCAGAGCAGGAGGAGGGAGGTGGGGACCCCTCAGGGACACACAAGTCTCCTTCTCCTGCTTCTTTCAATTCCCGAACCAGCCTCGCAGAGACATCCAGGTTGGGGTCCCGCAATGGTTCACCTGCCTCAGAGGGGCTGGGAAGAGACAAGGAGCCTAGGGACGGGGAGGTGGTGGTCGCACTGGGACCACGATTCATCGTAGCTCCACGTGGGCTGCAAAGCAAGACATCAGAGGGAGGAGGTGCTGAGAGGTGACAGATGAGCAGCTGCTCCAGAGCGAGACAGGATGGAAACACAGGGAGCACCTTGGGAGGTCACCTGCAACGTGTGATAACTTGAATACTTAAAATACTTAAACTTCATCAAAAAGCAGCACAGAAGGCGGCAATGCGAGATGTCCATCTCACACTGCTATCACGAATTTGCTTGGTTTTCCTGACCCACGGGAGGCAACTGAGATCTCAGACTCCCCTCTGGCTCAGGTACCACCTTTGCTGGCCATCAGTTTGGACTGGCCGAGAAAATCACTCGGGGGCATCACATTTGCACACAGACAACAAGGAATAAATAAAAGAAAAATCAGCTGCTGCTAAGTATATCCTGACGTTCTCACCTTTAAGCTTTTAAATCACAAGTGACATTTCCAAATCAATCCTATTCTTTTTTTGAGAGTTTAACAAGAAACATTCAGTCTCCAAGAGCACTTGGATTTATTCTGATCAGTAATTTGACAAGAATCCATTAAAATATACTGGAGGTTGCTTTACCCCCTAAGGAGAGAGTTTAGTCCAAGGGCTTTTTTACAGCTGCCTTTTGGCAAAAAACGTAAATGGAAACTCATTTTAAAAGTGCAATGACTTGTAATGAGCAACCTCCAAAATGCTAATCCTAGCAGTCCCTTTTCATTGAGCACCTGATGATGAACTGAACCTGGGCGTGCTGAAGGAAAGAGAAAACGTTCTCCTGTGCTTGGGCATACCAATGCGTTTGACAGCTATGCGAACTCTCCCACCACACCCCAGAAGCGGTCTGAAATCGGCCCGAAAGGAGAGGACCGACCAAAGCAACCCCAATCCGAGGAGCACACGGAGCCACCGGGTCATCTGCAGCTCGCCCAAGGAGCAGGTCAGGGCAAGGGAAACCCTCGCAGCTCGGGGGCAGAGCAGCCCAAAACGGGAGCGTCCTCCTGCTCCATTCCCAGTGTGTCTGCTACCCTCAAATCACAGGGA
This sequence comes from Phoenicopterus ruber ruber, assembly GCA_009819775.1. Taxonomy (NCBI): domain Eukaryota; kingdom Metazoa; phylum Chordata; class Aves; order Phoenicopteriformes; family Phoenicopteridae; genus Phoenicopterus; species Phoenicopterus ruber. The sequence goes on along the minus strand of CM020235.1, from coordinate 9,845,178 downwards.
AGCAACCTGCCTTGAATTCGCAGCAGACTTTCTGTACCCAATCTTATCTGTGCGTTTTCCCCAAAATTATGAATGCAGGCAGACGCCCAAGCTCACACTATTGCACTTTAGCATCCCCACATAAAACTGTTATATCATAAGCATGATTAACCTCAAACTGTTACCACCACACTGCAGTATGCCAAACCAAAAGCAGATCTGCAGCATCATTCTGCGGTGCATATTGGTACCAAGCTTCTAAACCTAGACAGGAACGGTGTTACAGGGTATTTTTGAACAAAAGCTGTAACTGCATTACCAATGCATACTTACCAAATCTGTATCTGCTCTTTTTTTTCCTTATACACAACAGAGCAGGTCTTAAACTTATCACAAATGAATAAAATACCAATGAATAACACCTGTGCTTTTTGTGTAATCAATAATATATTCTAATAACTCATAAGGAAACTGGGATTTTCATTTCATATACAACAGATTGCAATTACTTTATTTGTCTAACACGCTTACAACTGCTGTTCTATTTTCACATAAGTCAGTTTGCTTTATTGATCAAATCAGGTTTGAGGGCCGTGATACCAACCCTTCCACCCATTCCAACCCACAAATTCCTGCCCAACAACGACGACTAGCAGAAAGATGACATTTTTCTTTTAAAAATAGGCTGCTATTGATACAAGTATTCTTGGAGATATAATCAGAATTTAATTCATGGTCAAAAATTATTTGTTTAGGTCATTTTCAAGTAGCATCTGGAGAATGAGCTTCCCTACTGAATACAACACAGACTAATGCAAAACAGGAGGGAGGGTGGCAAGTTCTTCAAACTCTTCAACACAGCAAACGAAGAGGTAAAAAGAAGGGTGGAAAATAGGAATGCACAAGCCATGAGCAAGCAGGATAGTCTGACCAGTGCTGGGACGCTGAAAAACAACAGGAGGAGCCGTGCATTGCAGGATTTGCAGAGTGATAATATGCTCCTTTCTGTCACGCTTTGCACAGGGACTGGAAACCTCATTCACTCCACCAGAGCGAGAAAACCAGTCTGCCCAAAAGCACTGTTCTGGCAGTTTCCAGTGGAGGTCATTTTCTGGAGACCAGCGACCTTCCCTGCTTTCCTGTGGTGAAACAACTTTCTGTAACTAATCAACTAATTCATTAAACTTCTGTGAGGTAGGTCAAAGCCTCTCTAATTCAGCCAATTAATCAAGTTGCTATAGCTCCATTCGGTGCTTAGGCCTTGACAACAGTTTCTGTGACCCCTCTGACCACGCAACTATCCCTCTGAAGCCTTTAACCCAAGGCATTACTCATTGCCAACCGGCCAGTTGGTTGCCACCTGCACAGAAGAGAGAACCGGCAATTACGTCTATGAATTCAAGCTGCTGCCAGTGAGAATTAAAGCTGAGAAACAGGCAAACTCCGGCTGCCACGTCTAGATCAAGGTGTTCAAAGCAAACTTGTATTCTTCTCTTCTGGCCCCAGGACACAAGAGTCCAGCTCAGCCCCACTTAACCTGTCTTCCCGGTGGCATTTCTGGAGGTCATCGCGATAGCCGTTGGGACTCCTACGCTGCATTTATTTCCCTGGGGACACCCTCCTGCCGACAGGTCCAGAGGGATGTAGCTTCCCACAGTTACCCAGTAAATGCCCGTGTTTCTAAAATGTACCACTTCCAGCAGCGTAGCCTCAAACTCAGAGGAACACAAAAACGACCGACACCGTCCGCCCCATCGTGCCAGAGGAGAGTCGGCGAATGGAGCTGCACTTGGGGTCTCGTTAACCCAGCGCCGTCCCTTCCTGCCTTACAGTGCCACTGCCTTTCTGCAGTTAACGAACTTTCAGGCAGCATCCCCTGTAATGAGAAGCACCACCGTTGCGGCCCATGAAGGGATGCTATTTGGGATGTTGTCTCTCTGAGACACTAGAATTATGGTGCTGAAAAAGGATAGTTAAAAGTGGAAGAGTCAGAAAGGTACATGTACAAATGTCCCCCCCCGTATCTTAAGAGGGTGCTGATCTGCCTTGGCAGGCATGGAGACTGGTTTCGAATTCATGTTGGAAAACAAAAGCCTTATCCACCGGAATTGTGCTTGCCCTCCTGAGGAGGAGAAATAAACCTATTGTGAAAGGTGCTCAGGGTGGCTTTCTGGCCTCTTTGCTTTAGAAGATGCCCACAGTATTGCATTTGTCTCTGATCAGCTGAAATAAAATTTTACAGTCCCCACCAGGCTCTCCATACTCACCAGGTACGTACCCCTCTCCAACAGGGTGCGACTACGCCTACGCTACCCGGCTTGAAACACCGAACCACGACTAGACCATTTAGGGAGAGACTACGATCTTCTGCAGCTCGAAATCGGAGGGAAAGGGAGATGAAGTGACTCGTTGCAAGAGAGGTTACAACCCGCAAGCTGGAGCCCCTGCGCGCCGCCCAGCGCTGACGGGACAGGGCTGATGGACGCCCGCTACGCTCCGCACCCTGCGGCAGGCTTGCGGATTCTGCACGCGTGAATGAATATGCAGCCTGGAGAGCCGACCCGAGACCAGAAATCCCCGGAGAGAAAACAGGATCCTATTAACTTGGGACGAATCCATTTTACAATATCACAAACACTCATTTTCAATGTGGAAATCGTTGGCTCTTGCAGCCCGTGGATGCGGTTTTGAAGCATATATAGCAGCTCTGCCCCACTCTACAGCGTAAAGCATCTGATTTGTTTTCTGGATTAAGTCCTGAAGCTGGGAATGCCTTGCTTAACGGCGTAAGAGGAGAGTAACCTTTTGCTCTCAGGTGGTTCTCTTCTCAGGGAAGGGAAATGTTCAGTTCTCCAGCAGGTTAAAGGTGCTTTCCACCGCGTACTGCTGCAGCCTTTCAGCTGGCATTTATTTCAATGCCGCACACCTTATGTATAATTCAGATGTACAGAGCAGGGCTTTTGAACTAAGCTAAGTTTAACTAGCACCACTTGGAGTCTGCAGCTGGAAAAAGCAACCATCTTCAGAAAAGGTACAAACCTCTTCTGAAAGATCTTCTGATTAGCAATATTTACCAGAAAAAATAATTGGGAGAGTCAACACCCTGAGTCTACAAGGAGATCAAAGCACAGATACCGTCACAAACTATCAATGAGCATGAGCGTTCTTTAATAGCTGCCAGTGGATCCCCAGTAATTAATTACTTGTCGTGGTGCCCTTAGCTTTATGCCTAGCCAAGGAACATATAAAGCGAGCGTAAGCCACGGGATAATTATGGGATGAAACAGGCATCAGTCTTCCCACACCGAAACCTGGCACCCTTCAGCAGGAACAGCCTGCGTCGAGTCAGCTTCATTAGGTATTGTCTAGAGCCCCAATCCTCATTTGTTTGCATCAATAATACATTCAAAGGATTTATCTAACTTGCAAATGTGAATTCATTTATTGGTCCCATAAGCAAGAAAGAGCTGTGACCAGAGAAGTGTTTCATGTTACAGGTTGGGTACTAAACTGGGACTACTTGCTGAAATTTCAACAATTACGCTCCATCATAAATGTTTATATTAGTATAATTTCCCTGTGCACATTATAATAATGAAATTTAACATAATGTTAATCTGCAATTTTAAAGATACATATTCCTTACAAGAGCAGAGCAAACGCGCGAGTGTTAAGAGATTTGTTTGTACAGAATAATTTAGAAATAAAGTTAAGTAATGAAGTCAACAGAGTAAAATTTGCAGAGGGTTAGCAAACTGCCTGGGTTGACCCTACATTCCTCCTTGTAGCACCGACCCTTTTCTACACAGCAAATTTCAACTACAGTCACCTTTTCTGGTCTTGCTTTTTACACTGAAACGTCCGACAATGGTATTGCTTGTCTGGAAAAACGGTCCTCCCTGCATTTTATGTCCTATTGTATGGTATGAAGTCATAGTTATCGCTACTGTTCTAAGCTGAGATTAGGCAACCGTTGGAACACAGCAAGATATCACTAGAAAAGCAGATGGAGAGGCTGGTTTTACAGGTGGTCCCACATCCTGGGTTTTCTTCTCGCTGTCTCGCTCCAAACTTGTGCCAGGATGCAGCGAATCCTCACAAAACGGGAAAAGCCCAGAGAGAAGAAACCATCGTGGACCGGTAAGATTCAGATTCTGCCATTAACTGGATTTCTTCCTATAAAAGATACCTAAAACTAGTGACAAACCTGGCTGAAATGGCCACCAGCCACAGCAAAAGCAGTCTGTGATTGACACAGCTGTCAACAGCTCAGAGGCACTTCTGAACCCTTTTTTTGCAGAAATAAGGCTTAAATTAAGATGGCAGGGCAATAATTTGCCATCACAACATGCTCTGAGGTTTCTGCCTGTTTGCTGCAATGGTGAGATGTGGGTAAGCTAAGGGATGTTGCTGCCAGAAGGGTCAAAGCCTTCCAGGTCCTATTGGTTGCACTTCTAAGAAAGAACTGTCATTTGCTTTAAAAAAACCCCCAAACCCCAGAAAAGGAACTGGGGACTAAGACAAGATAAATGTCTTTGACAATTAATGCATGGCTGTAACGCCGTTCCCTGTGTCAGTAGAGCTTTCTTCAGCATCTGCTTGGAGGGGGTGGTAGGGGCTCAGACAGTTCAATTATGTTGGATTGAAAATTAATGCTCCAAACTGGACAGTGATGTGAACGGAAAACAGCAGCAGAGCCTGCGCTAGTTGGAGCGCATCATCTGCTCATGTTTAGCAGAATTTTGCTATGATTCTCACGTAAAGGGAAGACGAATGGATTTCTTCCTTGAGGCAATTAAAAAGTGATTTGTCACACACCAAGATGCACGGCTTGGTACTGGCAGATACTCCTCTGCTTCCCACCGCCCGCGAGAGGGAAGGGCAGGAGGAGCTGATGGCAGAAGCGGGCTCATCCCGGGGCACCAGGAGCGGGTCCGGGCGACAGCACCAGGCACCTCTGCATCCCAATGCCCCAAGTCGCCGCGGAAAGATGTACCAACAGCGGCAGGATCCCGAGCCTTTGAAAGATGCCAGCTTGCACTCTTACTGACTGCTTAACTTTCCCAGGCAGCCACGCGCTTGTGGGACTTTAGAACTAATTCTGATTATATTTCTGAATAATTCTGAGAATCGGCTTAAGGGCGGGTTTAAAAAGAGGCTTCCCAAATTCACATGAGCACCCGAAAAGATGGAGCAAGGGCTTTATCCAGAGATAGAGCAAACTTTGTCTCCTCTGTCTCCCCAGCCTACTCAGCCGTACCTGTGCCCACACTGCAAACACACCGAGCTGCCGTTCCTCTTTCTGCACGTTTCCAGCTCGCCCGCCACCAGTACAGAAAACGATGTCTTCTGTAAGAGGAGCAACAAAGCAAAAGGAAGGGGACACTTGCTTGCAAAGACACCGGACGATCACCGAATGTAAGACAAAGCAATAGGGAGAGCCCTTCGGAACACAGCGAACGCCTTCCCGCGTGAGATCACGCCCTGGGGTGTTCAAGGGCGTCTTTTGCCATAGAGAGCGTGAAAGCCTTGGCTAGTCCTGCAGACCCAGCCTCAACACCTCCCTCACAAAGCAGCTTCTCCGGTAAAACAAAGCTGCTAAGAGCTTGAGCTGAGGCAGAAGCAAAGCTGGCAGCGGCTGTGGGAAAGGGCCGGGGGATCTGCCCCCACTCTGCAGCCCAGACCCCAGCCCGTCTCAGGCAGGTTGCGCTACGTAGGCTGAGGAGCTGCTCGGACGCTCGAGTGGAGCCTAGCAGCTCCCAAGCCGTCCTCTTGCGTGGACTCCACACAGAGTTTCTGAGCTTGCAGCGGTGTTTCTGCCGGGCGGTGGGCAGGGGTCCTGTGTCACCGATTCCAAAAGGACCCCGTTAATGCCAAGAGCCACCCTCCCCTTATGCCGCCATTTCAAAATCCTTTGATTCCCCTCAAGGCTCCCACTGCATCAAACATTAAAAGACTAACGTTCTTTTGAGCACATATCAACGCTAAAGTTCAAGATATTCTGCAGATGGATTTGAAAATCTTTTAATCCATTGTGAAGCCAAAATACTGCCGTAAACACTCTGCGGCATGCTCCAGTTAACTGCTCATGCAGATATAAAAAAAAGCCTTTCCAGCTTACTCTTTGCAGATGACCTTGCGGTCCCCCCATCCCACGTCTCATGAACCTCGGGGGACTGGCGAGGAATCAGATAAAAGGATTTCATTTATTTTTGTTGGCATTGTTTTATGAAGCTTTCCTTTTATCGACACCTCGACTTCAAACCCTTTTCAAACACCAAGCAAGGCACCAGAGATCAGCAGGTATTGGAGGGACGCGTTGAAGGTGTCTTTTCTTTATTCCCATCTCAACGCTTTCTGTGAAGGAAACTCTGCATCGCACATATGCTGGGCTTCAACCTAAATACCAGTGGCACCGCAGCGCTGCTCTCCTGGTGTGCAGTCCACCGCCGGTGACACCCTTCTGCAGAGGGACGAGCTGTGCTGGAGAGCTAATTAAAGAGCTGCAATCAAGCCTTACTCAGCCCTGAAAGCTCTTTCATCACAAGGCTAAACCCCTATCTCATTTTCCCAACAGAAGTCATGGCAAAAATTATATCGGATGATTTTGCCCAGCTTTCTAGATAAGTAGATGGGACATCATGGTCCTTCCTACCATACTGCATGCTCATGCATGTCATCTTTTCCCTTGCTTTTCACGGAAGGGGGAAACATTGAAGTCGCTGGCTTGTACTGCTGGAAACCAAAGGCAGCTGTTTTCCCAGAGGCTAGAGAGATGCTGAAGATGCTGAGCGCGTGGGCGTGTGTGCGCGTTACTGGCTACCTGTTTCCAACACTACTATATGCAAACACTTCATTTAAAAGGCTCATATATCACCAGTCTCCCGAGCTCCCGCTGAACGTCCTCTGATCTGTCCTCCTCCATGTGACAGAAACACAGGGATCTCTCTGGAAACCAGGCGGGAGGTAAATTCCCGACCTCTTGGCTCTGGGAAGGGGAATGATTTCAGGCTGTAGAAAATGCTGCATTTTGTGTGGCGTGTTTCCTCCCAGTGCCCCCTTCGCTGCCAGTAACGAGGATCTCGCTTTGTGCCCAATAGACTGATTTCCTACTTAATAACACACTGCCAGTCATAGAATCATAGAATGGTCTGGGTTGGAAGAGACCTTAAAGATCATCTAGTTCCAACCCCCCTGCCATGGGCAGGGACACCTGCCACTAGTCACTCGGATCGGTTAAATTCGACACTGAAATAAGAATGCATTTAAAAACATCAGGTTCTCTTAACACCACATCCCCTTCAAACATGAAACCGTAAAGGAAAGGTGCTGCCGGGGCACCCACCGCCGAAGCACGTGCCCTCTGCACAGCCTCTCAGGCCCTCCCCTGCGGCTGATGCCGGGCTCCCGTGAGATGCCGGCACCGTTGCCTGCCCCGTGCCAGCAGACCCAGCCCTAGCCCCCTGCCCGCACACCAGCTGCCCGTGCCGGACCTCGTGCTCCTGCTGCCCAGCGGGCTCTGGCCCCGCTGGGGGCTTCTTCCTCCACCAGTGCATTACCCACTACAGAGAGGAGGACCCCACGCTCGTTCTCACACGCTCTTTCCACTCATGATTTACAGTTCAATGTGCCACGCTCTTTGGACAGTGACTCCGTCTGCACGGGTTTGTCTTTGCAGCCACGTCCTTCTTTGTGTTTTCTTCCATCTGAAATAGCCCTCAGACCGGCATCCTCAGAGCTTCCAAGATCCTGCTGTTGGACTCTTCTTGCGAATACCCAATTCCTGTACTCCAGGCGAGTGGGTGTCCCAGGGCACACGGACGCATGCTCTTCCAGTTCAGGCTGGGGCATCGGCTGGGCTGCTGCAGCAGCATCTCTCCGCTGCAGCGGCATCTCTCCACTGCAGCAGCATCTCTCCGCTACAGCAGCATCTCTCCACTGCAGCAGCATCTCTCCGCTGCAGCGGCATCTCTCCACTGCAGCAGCATCTCTCCGCTGCAGCAGCATCTCTCCACTGCAGCAGCGTCTCTCCGCTGCAGCAGGCTAACAGCTTTTTGACTGGAGTTCAGGATGGAGAGGCAGGGAAGAGGCAGAGACCAATCTCACGCTAAAACATGGAGCTCGCAGTCCAGCCAGCCTCTAGCCGGGACAACCACCTTCCTTCCCCAGCCACCATCCATCCCAGCAGCAGCAAATGCCAGGATAAATCTCAGGGCCTCCGGGCTGCCACCTGAGCAGCCAGCGGGCTGTTTCACGTGTGTGTTGAAATGGATGTTTTCTATCCTTTCCGCCATCATTATTTTTGCTCTCTGAATACGGATGATACCCCTTTATATTTGTATCAGTTGAGTGGCATTGCTTTAAGTATGTGTAAATATATCTAAATACTGTACTTCAGGAAAAAAATAAAAGGCTGTGCTTTGTTCCAAAGAAACATCCAAGCCTTCTTAAAAGAACATTCATGTCCAGAAAACTCCAACTGAAACTGATAGACAGTAAAACGTACTGAGTTTATACTCGTTCCTAATTGGTATTTCTCCATTTAATAAATACAGTTGCAATACAATACAATTATTGAAGCCTGAGGCATCTGGGAGCCCTTTCTGCAGCTCTCAGACGATGGGAAGGGGGTGCTTTGCAAGGGACGACTCCCAGTAGGTCAGGTCTACTGCAAACCAGCTAACGAGGTACCAGGGAAGGCCTCTCCTTACATTGCACTTGACCCTCATACACTCCCTGTCACTGTGTCATGCGTCAGTGCCAAAATAGCATCAGGAGAGTGCTCAGATAATAGTGCATTTACAATTATAATTGCTCATGTCCAGGAGTAATCCAGTTTAAGCCCTTTACCATCTCAAATATTTAGAGAAATCCTGCCAGCTGCCTGGAGGGGAGAAAGTTAGGAGCCCTGGGAGAGCACAACAGATTTTCATCTTTCCAGCCCTGACAGTCTTTCACGCATAAATATCCTCCCAGCCCCGCGTCCCCCCTCCCCTGCCCTCTCCCTCCTCCACAGACAGCCCATGTCGGCTCCCGCTGCTCTGGGCAGGCAGCCGGGCAGCACAGTGCAGCAGCGGGCCGGGGCCGGGGCCGATGCCGGGGCCAGTGCCGGTGCCGGTGCCCTGCCTGCCAGCCGGCAGCGCGGGGTCTCGCTGCCTGCGCTCCACACCTGGCACCCACCGCCCAGAGCCCCGAACCACCACGGAAGAGTCTGCACTGGCAGCGTCCTCTGAAGACAGGCTTCCATTTGGCTGGGATAGGGATTTTTGCTTTTTTGGGGTTTTTTTTGGAAGTAGGCAGTGTCAACATCTCCTGGTCTCTCTGCTGCCTGAGAGGTGGCACACGAGGATTGCCAGGACTGGCAGGCTCACTGGCATCGCTGCCTCCAAAACCCCACGATGGACATCCCTTATGTGCAATTCCAACAGTTTCCCTCCTTTCGCAAAGGCCTCTGCTGCCGTGCAAGAGATTTGGGCAGAGACCCCGTAGACCTGCACGTTCCAAGCTCTGACAATGAACGTCTTGCAGAGCTCAATGCTCATCTTGCAGAATTTTCACATTTCGTGTTCTTCTGGCTTTTAAGGCCAGAGGACGGCACTGCTAACGCTGAGCCTGACGCCCTGCAACACGGGCAGGCGCATTCCATCTGCTGGTCCTCACCAGTGACCCCCAGCCCAGCGAGACACACATGTTCTCAAACCCCACCAAATTCCAGAGGGGAATCCCTCAATAGCTCACTCCCTTGGTAATTGTGTTTACCATTCAAAAGGTAACCACAAGTCAAAGTTTTAATTTTGCTGACTTCGGCCCAGAGGTACTGTATCTCTTGTTGAGCTTTTCCCCGTTAAAACTGCCTAAATGCAAGTGCAATTAACAGGCTGTGATCAAATCACTGCTCGTTCTCCTCTCCGGGCTGCTTTATTCTCTCACTATAAGCTCTCCTCTCAAACCTCTGCAATTTTCCACCTTTAAAAGTGAAAGGACCACGGCTGGGTACGTGCTAGCACTACTCACCACAGAACCGTACAAAGTCCCGACTTCCACAGAATTGGACATTTATGGATTGGAAGCCATTTTTAGAGACATCACTGGTTTCTGCTACCCTGTAAGTCTGCTGTCACCCTTCTTTTTGATGCAAAAGCTTGCTTTTCACTTCAAACACATGCTGATAACTCCACTCATCTCTAATAACCATGTTCAGACTAATTTCTGTGACCAGTCTTCATCAATATTTATTACCTTCCAAAACTTCACAAACGGAAGTGGTGATAAAACTTGCAGGTAATGATTTTATAATTTCTTTCAGATGGTTGATAAAATATTGACTACTGCTGGGCTCACAAGCAGTCTCAAAGGGATGCCACCAGAACCGCCATGACAAACTGGTAAGTTTCCCGTCAGCGAGGAAGCAGCGAGACCCGCCAGCGAGCTGTTGCAGTCTGCAGGGCACGCGCCAGTTTGACAATCTAACCCTAATCCTTCCCCAGCTTGAAGTGTTGTGAGCACTGCCCTGCAGCCCAGCAGGAACAGACCTCAGGGTATACTACAGGAGTATCGAGTTTGAACGTCAACGGTATTGCACAATATTCCCTTGATAAATGACAGGACGGTCTATAAAAGCAGCAACAGTTGCTCTTGAAGACAATAACGCTTAAGGGCTGCCAGAGCAGGGCACGGATACTCCTCACCTTTGAATCCACACGGACTGCTGAAGAGGGCTTGTAGCTCCTTCCAAGTATCACTCCACGTTCCTAAAGCATATTCCCCACAGGCTCCATATAGGACCTGTGCAGGAGTGGTGCATAGGCCGTGAGCTTTTTTTTTTAGTACTGCAGCTGGACATAAGCAGAATATTGAAAAATACATTTCCACATGCTTCACTAAAATGACATCTAGTGTTTCTTCGCTTTGCATCACAACTTCCAGTCATCGCAGCACAACCAACTCCTTCGTGTAGGGGAGTTAGATTAAAAAATGATCATATTGACTTCCTACGCTTTCTCCATTTTCTGTCTAATGCTATTCCAGTATCCGACAGGAGGGAAAACCTTTGCGGCTGATGAATGCAGACAGGCTGATATTAAGAACTGTGGAAGTTTTGTCAGCAAGAAACCATCAGGCTATCAATGCAATATTAAAGAGAGAACACCTGGAGCTCTCCCGAGCTTTTATGAGAGCACAACCGTGGCAAAGTGAATCCCCCCGTCAATATCACACTGCCAAAGAGAAATATTCATCATTACTACTTCAACCTGGTAAGATGAAGCACTGTTGAGAATGCAGGCCTTGTCTAGCTTGGAAATTTGGTATTAGCCCTAGATAAGACCACTCTTCTCATTTTCCCCACTTATGTAAGTTGCTTTCTTCACAATGGAATTACACATATTTTGTTCACAGATAATGCTAACAGGACATCCTAAACTCAGGACAAATGGCTTGGGGAAAAGATGTGCAGGCTGGCCCTAGAAAGTCACCTCTGTGTCTGCTCACGATGGGGGCAAGAGCCTGGGGGGACACGCTCCCAGCTCGACAGAGCAGGCGGCTTTGCCCATCGGTGCCGAAAGCCCCGTCCCTCCTGCACTACCCGCTTCTTCCCTTGCCAGAGGCGTTTGTTTTCACCAGGAGCTTTGCTTGAGGCACTGGCTTTGGGTGCCACGTAAAGGAAGGAGGGAGAAGAGCTTGTCAGCAAAACCAAAAATAGCCAGGAGCCAGAAACACGGCGGGTTTGTCAGATGGGTCCGGTAAGCCAAATTTACACTTCTCTCTTAGCAGACATTAATCTAAGTCAGAAAGATAATAGATTGCCACGCAACGGGGAAGCAAGAGCAGGTCTGCGTTTCACTCATCTCTGGTTTACCGTCAGGCGTGCCCCGGCACCGCGGGGTGAGAACAGGGAGCAGGGGAGGGTGCGCACATGGTAAGAGGCTCCAAAGGGACCAGAAAGTACAAAGACGGAGAGAGAACCACTCTTCATCCTGGCACACCCTCTGCTTTCCAGAGAGATGATAAAGCGCTTGCACATCCACAGACCACTCGAGATGCCGCTGCACTAAGAAAATCCCAGGACTTTCCTCATAGTCTTGCTTACAGAAAAACGTCCTACGTACAAGCGGAAAAGATTTGCCACGAGCAGCCTCCTCTTTGGAGTCCCTATCTGAAAGCCGCCTTATGTATTACCCTCTGCCTTGCTTAATACTCCTACAAATTCCTCCAGGCCTGCCACTGTTATTCTGCATTATTTTTACACTCCTCTTTTGCAGCACAAGTTTAATTAGAAGTGCGACTTCAACTAATGCGTTCCCCAGAGAGAAGGGGTCAATGCACGTATGCGAGGAATTTCTGATCCGGTTATGCAGGGAGGGAGGGATCTCCTCTGACAACTTCTGACTGGATAGGAAAATTAATTCCCCTTTCCTGCAGAAGTTTATAATGAGAAAGCTACAATATCAAATTGTTAATGATTTCACAGGCACCAAATCTGTGCTGCTGAGTGAAATCTCACTCTCATAACTTCGCTTTTAATAAAAGACCACAGATGTTAGACTATATTTATATTACAACTCGAGAAATGTTTCATAGTTTAGACTTCATCTGTGTGGTTCATTTACGTTGACCTCAATATCTGAGCTACTTTGCACAAATTTTCAATTGTACTCATTCACAGCAGCCAGGACAGGCTCCGTGCCAAAACCCCAGTATGACCTGCTACGGTCTTCGGGGAAAGCCCACAGCAGCCCCACTGTTTACTGCAAAAGCATTTTTCATGATTTCTTTAATAATCGTAACTGGAAACAAAGTGCCAGCAGAAATCAGAGCGTCTCAGACCTGGCATCCTGGGTTTCTGTGAAGAACAGCTTGCAGGGTGCTGCTGCTCAGCCCTACACGAGGGGACCCCAAGGCACGGGGCGCCGGCTACGCCGAGACCGAATCAAACCAGGTACCCGCTGCAGAACCCCAACCTCAATGCCACCAAAAGCTCATGTCAGGAGAACTTTTAGGCTTTGGAAAAAGCCTTGGTGTCCTTTGCTGCACTCTCTCTTGCACGTGCCAGCGTACATTGCAGGTCCCAACCATAAAGCAGGACATCAGACGATGCGTAACTGCAGCACGCTCATGCGCAGCACCGCTGGAATCTGCCAAATGCCGAAGGAGGAAAGTCCTGCTCTCACGCTTCGCCAGTCCAGTGACTGCAGAGCTCAGACTGAGGGGATTAACCATGTTCTTGAACAAGCTTTTTGCTTCCTGCTGCTGCACAGGGAGCGGAGTGCTCAGCCGCGCGGTCTGGATGAGGGTACGGGCTGTACTGACAGCTCCAGCTGTCCAAGCTCTTGGTGCCCTGAAACAGCAGCACAGAGATGATCTGGTCGGCTTCCAGCCACCGACATGAACTTTCCTGTTAAATTGTTTGTTTGGCATGCCCTTAAATGCAACCAAAGAATCCCATTATTCCAAGTAAAATGAGTCTTCGTTTCCTACTTATATACTGAACTGATAAAGCTTAAAACCATTCTGCTGAAAACCATAAACTCAGCTTCTCTTCCATTCAGCTTGTGCAACCCTGAGGCAACACTGATAATATCATTATGGAGGCCATTTGCATAGGAAGAAATTTTGCTTTTGATTAAAAAAAAAACCCAAAACCTTTCTATATTTCTTGGTCTGCTTGTGGCGGAGAGAACTATGGCAGTTTCATTACTATGCAACTATCCAAAGGTCTGAAACACTGGACCACAGGAGTTTACAAGTCTGGCGAACGCATCAGCGAACTACCTACTCTGCATCACTGGATGCACACAAAGCACTAAAAAGACAGACACCAAAGTTGTCCATTCTTACTGAACTGCCCAGCAAGCACACACAACATTTTCAGATATAAAAGGAACTTCTAATTTGGCCGGTGAATGGCAGAAGAGGTCTAGTCTCTGTGCCCAGGGATGCCATCGGTGCGTATGAAGAACCCAGGAGAAGAGGACAGCACACCTTTGGTCCTGGTTGCTGCTTCTTGCAGGACAGAGGTGACTGGTTTATGTAGCGCTGTCTAGGAAATCCTCGGCTCCGGGCAGGCTCCGGGGCACGCCTGCTGACTCAGCTTTGGATTCCATCACATTTTGGGAAGCGCTCACTCAAACCATTTTGCTGAGCCTCTCTATAATAATCACATCTCCCTCCTGCTACTTAGATGATTAATGGTCAGATTTGATTGAAAACCTGGTGCCATGCTCCGTTTTCCCAAAACTCCCTGTCAAGAAATCTTATTCTGCTATTTTGAGAGGAGACCTCACCTTGCTGCCCATGCCATTAATTGAATAACTATCAGTTCCAATTTATTCCACTTGGCTACAAATTAGATTTCAGCTGGCTATTTCCAAGCCCTGCTTCAACACAACCTTATGAAGCTCTGTCCCTTGGCTGATGCCACTTGTCAACCTGCATCTGTTCTTGGTGTATTAAAAGACAACAAAGCCAGAAACCCGCCAGTCTCTTAATGAACAGAACCCAATAGGTTTGGCTTTGCTCTTCTCAAGTTTATCGTTGCTTTAATGAAGACAACTAGGCTTGGTATTTAGGAGGCTCAGCCTGCCTACGTGCATCCCACAACTCTATTTAGAGCAGAGATACAGCAGGAAGTTAAAAACTGATCTCAGGAAACCCATCACTGTCAACACTTTCTCAGAACAAAATGCCTTAAAAATCAACATGTGCGGAAATAATTACTTGTTTGCAGTTAATGCACCGAACTACGCTCGCAATGCCACTTATTGCTCACTTGTCTGGGTCGCTCCCCATGTCAAAGGAGACATCCATGCAAGGAAATTCCTGTTGCCTGCGGAATTATCATTTGGAGAGATAGGTCTTTTAATATGTTCCCCAGAACCACTACACTTCAGCAGAAGAACTTGCCAAGCTTACAAAGAAAGCCACATGCTTAGGAAATCCTGTATTTTATTTTTAGGGGGCTTATATTCTTATATTCTCAAACTTTTACTTAATTTTGCAGCAACTTTATTTCTGTCTGCTAAGGACATCTTCATGAATATTTCTATTTTGGCACCTGCCCCTTCATCATTGCATTTTTATTGCTATGGTCATGTAACTCAGTTTGCTTTCCTCATGAGACGACGCTTGCTGGAAAGATTCATCAGGACCTGCAGAATGGGTCTGACAAGGCATCAGCAAGTTTCCTTAGAAGTGTCTCAGCACTGACTGGTGGCAGAGTATAGCATGAACAAATACTTCTAGCAGAAATGCTGCATCTCAGGCTTATTTGCTCTTATACTTGCTAGAGAATCCCTTTTTTTTTTTTTTTTTGGTGTAAAAGCTCTAAATGTCCTTTGAGGAATGAATATATTTGGGAGGGAAAAGCCGTGAAACCTAACACTGCATCCTTCATATAAATTAATCACAGTACAGATTTGCAAGGCATGTTTCCCAGCAAGGACTGAAAGAGGACGCAATTAGGGAAACCACTGCCAGGTGACAGTCTTATCTGACCAGAAGAGACAGAAAGTGTTTGTTTAGAATACAGTGTCTAGGGATGAGGTGTGTTATAATGCAAAACATTTTGTCCACTGTTTGCAATAAACTTAAGGATACTCCTCCTTAAATGACCTAAAAGTAACGATTGACTGGATGACCGGAGGATTTCACCAACGCCAGTTTTCCACTCCCTTCCGAATGAACCGGAATGAAATCCCAGCTCTTTCACTGTCATTTCCTCGTCTTTTTGCAAGCTGCCCGCAAGCCGTTCGCCTCGCTATTTGCCGGGAGGCCCATGGCCTCTGCCCGAATCCCTGCAGGATGGCGCTTTCCGATTGCACCCCTGCTACGGAACAGGGCAGAACAACGCCATTCCGGGCTGTGACACGCAGCCTTTGGCAGAAGGGCTCCGAAGAGCAGCCTCCCCAGCCTAGCAACAGGCACCTCCAGTGCAGAGTTCAAACGAGTGTTCTGCGATCGCAGACTGATTTAACTCCTATTAGAGTATAAAAATTAATAACAGTAAAATGTCATGATCATCTCACACTAATTACGCACCTAATGAATAATTAGCTGTGGACACATTTGACATTTTTGGGCATTAATTTGAGCAAGAGTTTTAAGCCTTGAACAAAACTCCTCTGCGACTGTGATGATGGCTGCAACTTGGTGCTTACAGCATCGACACTCGCCTGCATCGGACGGAGAGCACCCACCAACTCCAGCTCCTCTCCCTGCAAACGAAGGGAGCCCAGCAGCGCCTCGTGCTGCACGCGTCAGAGCGGCTGAGTAGCTCTGCGCCTGCCAGCGCCGTGTCGGTCGGAGAAAAAAGTATGATTTAGGAAGAGAATTTCTGCACGCCACCTCTCTTTGCACCAAACCTGGATATTTAGACATGACGCTGCGAGAGATATTTTTCCCTAAATGTGCCACAAATCTTGTGTAAACCAAGACTTTAATTTTCTGTTATAAGCTGTAGCTATTTTTTTATGACACAATTGTTATACCAAAGAGGGAAGAGGGCAGAACTCTGCATCTTATATACGCATGCACGTGTATATATATACACATCTCTTTCTCTGCTGCGCTCAGGATTTTCCTGCCTCTCGGGCTCCTTTCCCTTCAACTCCACCTCTAACGTTTTGTCTGTAAGGTCTCGGGAATGAAGGAAAATAAGAAGGGAGCAAATCTCTCCTAGAGATGAGCTCTGAAGCATTTCAGTTCAAAGGTTGCAACGCACGTCCACAGTTAATGAACAAAACGTCTCAGATTTAGGATGAAGGGACATGTAAAAGGTCATGAAAGGCCAGAATTAGCACCAGATTGAGCACTAAAACTGAGACAGAAAGCAACAGATGTTTCCCTCCTAATTTACTCCATTAGGATCTTCTCCAGATAACATTCAGTGTTGCTTGCTAATGAAGCATTTCAATCTTCTTGCCATATAGCGCGTAAATAAGCATCCCTGAGGTCAGAGGCAGGAACAGAACGGCTCCTCCTGGGCAGGCTTTGTCTAATTTTATAAACCTGATTTTTTGTCAAAGAGAAAATAAAAATCTGTTTCCAAATTCACAAGTAATTCTGACACAACTTAATGAACTCCTCTTGCTGAGTTGCCTTTCTTGAACAGTGATGCTTTAACCTCATTGTGAACCCCCATTTCCTTACACTCGTGAAAACGAATCTCCATGTTATGAACAGCTGTGTATACACCAGGTATATTGATTTTTAAACTACAGGAGAAAGCCACAACAGACCTAAAATAACGAAGGGTTTTACCTCCTATATTGACACTCCTGGTATTTTACACTAAACTGAAGAAACACCCCAATCTGGCTCCGTGTGCCAGACCTCTCACCCCTTCATCCCCACCGTGGTGCCGACTGGGAATGGCCCTGGACTGCAGCCTACAGTAAATAAATAACCTGCAGAACCAAGCTCAGCAATAAAACCTGCTTCCCTGTCGCTGCCCTGGCCAGCCACGAGCATGTCTGAGAGCTGCAATGGCCCAGCGAGCCAAAAATTTGGGAACTACTGTTTTAGAGAGGTTGTTTTCCATCTCTCCAGCCTGTGAAACAAGACCCAAGACTGAAACCTATGGCAAGCAAAGGTGCAACGCTCCGGGCAGACGGTAACTCTCGGACAGAAATCTCTCAAAGTGCAAGCCGAAGGAGCACTGCCTGAGTCTGCTGGGATCACCCTTACCGTGAGACAGCTTAGACAGACACTTTCATGGAACAGATCCTCCTAGAAGCTATGCTGAGGCACATGGAGGACAGGGAGGTGATCGGAGACAGCCAGCATGGCTTCACCAAGGGCAAGTCCTGCCTGACCAACCTAGTGGCCTTCTATGATGGAGTGACTCCATCAGTGGGCAAGTGAAGAACCATGGATATCATCTATCTGGACTTCTAGAAGGCCTTTGACACGGTCCCCCACAACATCCTTCTCTCTAAATTGGAGAGATACGGATTTGATGGGTGGACTATTCAGTGGATGAAGAATTGGTTGGATGGTCACGTCCAGAGGGTAGTGGTCAACGGCTCAATGTCCAGACGGAGATCCGTGACTAGTGGTGTCCCTCAAGGGTCCGTATTGGGACCAGTACTGTTTAATATGTTCATCAGTGACATAGTGGCATCGAGTGCACCCTCAGCAAGTTTGTGGACAACACCAAGCTGAGTGGTGCGGTGGACACGCCTGAGGGACGGGATGCCATCCGGAGGGACCTGGACAAGCTCGAGAGGTGTTGAACCTCATGAGGTTCAAGAAGGCCAAGTGCAGGGTCCTGCACCTGGGTTGCGGCAAGCCCGGTATCAACACAGGCTGAGGGATGAAGGGATGGAGAGCAGTCCTGCCGAGAAGGACTTGGGGGTGCTGGGGGATGAAAAGCTGGACATGAGCCGGCAATGTGCGCTCGCAGCCCAGAAACCACCCGTGCCCTGGGCTGCATCCCCAGCAGCGTGGCCAGCAGGGCGAGGGAGGGGATTCTGCCCCTCTGCTCCGCTCTGGGGAGACCCCCCCTGCAGTGCTGCATCCAGCTCTGGGCCCCAGCACAGGAAGGACATGGACCTGCTGGAGCGGGGCCAGAGGAGGCCACGGAGATGATCCGAGGGCTGGAGCCCCTCTGCTATGGGGACAGGCTGAGAGAGTTGGGGTTTTTCAGCCTGGAGAAGAGAAGGCTCCGGGGAGACCTTACTGCGGCCTTTCAGTACCTAAAGGGGCTTATAGGAAAGATGGGGAGAAACTTTTTAGCAGGGCCTGCTGTGATAGGACAAGGGGTAATGGTTTTAAACTAAAGGAGGGGAGATTTAGACTAGATATAAGGAAGAAGTTTTTCACACCGAGGCTGGTTAAACACTGGAACGGGTTGCCCAGAGAGGTGGGAGAAGCCCCATCCCTGGAAACATTCCAGGTCAGGCTGGACGGGGCTCTGGGCAACCTGATCTAGTTGAGGATGTCCCTGCTCATGGCAGGGGGTTGGACTAGATGGCCTTGAAAGGTCCCTTCAACCCAAACTGTTCTATGACTCTATGACTTTCCAAGCAAGGCACACTCCTCCCCATTGCACTACAGCTTAATTATAATGCTCTTGCAAAGAATTTCAATTTTTCCTACCATGGGAACAAGCTCCATAATGAAAAGGCTTTATTAAAACGAAATGTAAAACATGATATTAATTAATAAGGCTGTGCAGGTGTGTTCATGAAAGCAGTCTAGCTCCGTGCGTGTTGAAGGGAGCCAGATTAGGGGTTAGCTGCGGCGTAAGAGCCCTATCACTGTGCAGTAAGAAGTTTCCTGTCATTACATACTGTACATGTAACGGGGTGTTGTTACTTAGGTTTGAATTCAGATGAGAAATACCGAGGAGCACCTGGGGAAGAGATGGTAGAAATGTGCTCCCTGCAGTAATTCAATATGACTTTTAAAACAAAACCAGCGCGTGGTGTATTCTTGCCACTACAGCGCCTGAAAGGAGAGCTATCGGGTGCCTCTTACAGGCAGAACTTTGGAGTGAGAATTAACGCGGGCCAATAGCACTAAGGTCGAAATGCCTTAACATACAGAAAAACACAAGCTTAAAGACAGGCCTATCTGACATTGACGTTAAAACACATACAGATGGAAAGCTAACGAGAGCTGAAGTGTCACGAAAGATGCATTTAGCTGCAGTTAGGTTAATGCCAACTTGCAGATTGTGTCATTTTTCTTTCTTTTTTTTTTTTTTAATTTTACATTCAGACCAAATCTGTGTCCTTCCTTCATTATTTGGCTGTCTGCATATATGAAGCTGCTTCTGTGTTGATGACTGTTTGAATTGCACGTATAAAGACATATTCACAGTCGTGTGATGTCTGCATACAGCCCCTTTTTGTTTTCTTTCGACAGGATTGCTTGCAGCACTGTGGAAAGATATTCTTCATTCATTTCAGCTGGCTTATTTGTTGAAATGCAGCAAATTACACCAGAGCAGGTGTGAGCATTATGGAAGGCAATTAAAAGGAGGCTGTTGGTATCTTATTCATATGTCAACATAAGAAAACCTACCAATTATATATAGTCAAAGTCGCTTAAGCATGTAGATAATATTTGAGGTATAGCCTGCGTCGCGAATATGTTTTCAGGGTTTCTTTTGCAGAGCGGCAGTGTTTATGGACAATTGATACTGTGTGGGCTACATACCCCGCAGTGAGTAAGAACGGCTCTTACGATTAATATTGCTACCAGCCAGTCACTCCAAGTAAGCCAAAGCTATTAGCAGATCCGTTAGCTTCTGCCCTTAAAAAGGCTGCATCCTGTCTCATCATTCCAGTCCAAGCAAAACCCACCCTGAACTGGCAGACTACAGCATCACGGCGGGTTTGGGAGAGGTGCCCACGGGCAGGGAGCCCAGCATCCCTCTTGGGCGATGCTCCGCACGCCCAGGCACCCCCAGGCCCGCTGCCCGTGCCCTTCCCGGAGGGATGGAGGCAGCGGAGCGGGGCTGGGCTCCAGGCGCGTCCTCCACCACCTCCTCCTCGGGATGACACAGCCCTTCCTGCCGCCAGCCGGCGTTTTAAGCGCTCCCTCCCCAAGGGCAGCAGCCTTGCTCTGGCTCTCTGGGCACCGCAACCCGAGACAGTCTTTAATAACAGCCCTATCTGTTATTCCTTAAACAGCATCCTGTCTCGGCACACAGGGCGGGCTGCGAACAGGAAGAATTGAAGCCGCTCGGGCTGCCAAAAAGGGGGCGTTTCCTAACTTCCAAGCAATTAACTTTGAAATAAAAAGTTAGGATAAATTTACACTGATTTTTAATATAATTACATAGACCTCTATGCATAAACATACACACAAAGCATGCTTTGTTTTCCTTGTAAAAAATACATGCAAACACATCCTCTGCGTGGCTGAGATGCAGCTGTTACATTCCGAGTCCCAGCATACAGTGAATTTTTATGGCTGAGCTATAAACCTCTGAAAAATGAGGTTTATAATAGAAACCCTGACACCATCTAAAATATAGCAGCACTATTGGGTGCTGCTCTAATATGGCCCTAATTTATAAACCACGGAGGAATCCTGTTCCATTTTGAAACTTACAGACAGTAATCTAGAAAAAGGGTAAACCACAAGGAAAAATGGTTGCGTTGTCCATGAGCTATAGCATCTAGTCCATCCAACAATTCAAAAATCAAATAGGATGCCACAATATTTAGGCCACGCACTGAATCCTGGACTGTCACAAAATAAAAACATGGCGTATCCTAGGATGTGGGTATATTTCATAAAGCCATGTGCCGTTTCCCATGCCTCTGGGCAGTATTTTTTGAGTGAAAATTTGATATAAGAACACTAGAAGTAAAGGAAAAAAAAGACTAGAGAAACACAACCCAAACCCTCCAGTTTTGCTTGACATAATAAATGTTTTTGCAAGAGGGCTTCCGTGTACTCCTGTTTAAATTGAAAAAAAGTGGCAAAGCAAGCAGATTGTTTACTCGCAGGAGACAAAAGTTTATCACTAAACATTAGGAAAAAGCTCTCGGTGCCTTGAGCCTCCAGCTCTGCGTTAAAATGTATTGAGGAGGCGGCAATTCACTGCTTGGGGTCTGTTTTTCTGCAGTCCGCCGGACCAGAAACCTGTTGGAAATCTTTACGGTGACCCTGAAATGCTAAACAGAGGTTTCGGACTGGAGATCTATGTTTGGAGAGTCACTTTGGGTCTCTCTGGTCGTCACCGCCCCGGGATGCCTCTCCCAGCGCGGAGCGGGAGGGGAGAGCTGGACAAACGGCCGTGCAACAAAGCGCCGCTCGCTTTAGGAAACAAACAGGAGCCTTTGGCATGACGGTCAGAAATCAAGAAGGCGAGCAAGGACTTCGTCCAGTGCTGTCGCTTGCCTCAAAGCCTGGAAAAAAGTCCCTTCTCCCCTACACGTGGGAGTTAACGCATCCTAGATACTGGGATTACCCCACTTACTCGCAATGAAGGGATGTTATTCCACAGCACGAAACGACACTTTAGGGGCTCACAGCTGTCAGGTTTACCCTGAAATTTTAATTGTGGCCATCCTGGATTCCCTTCCTACTTCCCCTAAATAGCGTCCTTTTGCATGCTGAGCATCAAAGGAGAATAAATCCAGATTTATTGCACTTTTCTTGCTAAAACTATTTCCCAGTAGACTTGCTATAAATCAAGCGCACCATGTTCTTGTTGGCCACATCACTGCCCGCCAGCTTGGTAACGTTTTACCTACCGCAGGCTCAGCCCCCCCTACTCAAGTGAGCCCTAAGCCCTCTGGTCTCCTCATTAACAAAAAGCGTGGATTTGCTCCCAGAAAAAGCCAACAGCAGCAGCCTTAAGTAGGACTCGGCGCAGCTGCACTTGTCCCTGAAAACTTCACCTCCAGGCACTGCAGAAACACCCCGGGCAGTGCCAGGACGCTGGGATCCAGGCGTAAGAGGGGCTGAGCTCTTCGTAAACCGTTAGCAAGCTAACGAGGGCATCTACAGAAGAAAAAGGCACTAAAACGGAAACTAGATACAAAATAAATATTCCAGTGCTGGATTTCTTAAAAAAGATTCTGCTGAGCTGTAGTTCCACATCAAATTTTTATTGAATACATTTTCTACTGAGAATTTGTGCACTAAACCCAGTCAAAATCGAATGAGAGGAGTATAAATTTCACGTACAGTTTTCACTGCAAATATCCTTCAAGAGAAAAAGCAAAAGCACTTTTTCATCAAGCCCACGGCACATCCTCTCCCTCCTTTCCCCTGCAACAGGGGCGGCGGGCTGGAAACGCGAGCCCACGCAGCCCCGGTCCCCGAAGCACCGGAGGCAGCGGAAGCCTCTGCGCGAGGTCTGCTCCGCCTGAGGGTCACGGCGAGGGGGACAGATCGTCCACCCTTTGCTGCGCCCGAAGACGGTGCCTCGGTCTGCTTCACGTATCGTAAAGCTACGAAGAAGCCGACATTTTAAAGCAACTGATGTTCTTAGCTCATGACATTAATTCACGCGATTTCAGCAAACCGCTGTTAAAACCCAAACTTGATACCACTTCTTTCCCCAAACTCAGAGTTGCCCCTCCAAAAATTATCCCGGTCATATGAATTTCTGAATCTGTAATGGATTTCATATTTCATTCTACAGAACCCGAAAATGAGGGCTTAGTTCCCTGGAAGGATGATGTTTCTCACTGTACAAGCAAGATTATGGTCACTTTGAGCTTGGAAAGGCTCTAGGATCTAAAATGGTATTACAGACA
Source organism: Phoenicopterus ruber ruber (assembly GCA_009819775.1). Taxonomy (NCBI): domain Eukaryota; kingdom Metazoa; phylum Chordata; class Aves; order Phoenicopteriformes; family Phoenicopteridae; genus Phoenicopterus; species Phoenicopterus ruber. Next base: position 9,821,977 of record CM020235.1, on the reverse strand, counting down.
GAAAAGCTATTTTAGAGAACTTCTTTTAGCAGCTTCCCAGCATCTAACAGTTGTAACTTCCTCTTCCCCCTGACGACTACAAGGCAAACTCAGAAGAAACTTCTTTTCTCAGAGGTTTCCAGATTTATCAGCATAATGTGAATATTAAATGGGTCTAAAATTGAGCACCTTTCAGAACTCAAGTGGGTCTCGGCCGCTGCGCTGTCCTAGACACTCATACAGCTGGTCTTCCCTGGGATATTTAGTTACCTGGGCTCCTGAGAAGAAAATTACACTGAAGAAAAGGTCAATAACTGGCAGACAGGAGATGACATCCCGTAATAGGTATAATTACTGTTTATCAGAGTGCCTCACTGCACAGGTAGCAGGTTACATATTTGCTGTATTTTTCCCTGAAAAGAGGAACATTGCGACATGATTTGGAGTTGGTACTACGAAACGGATGGTTTCCTGCACCGATGCTACTGTACTACAGAAAGCCCAGCGCCGTTACATCACCTCCACGGAAACAAGTGACCTTGAAAGATGTTGCATTCGTTTTTCTTTCTGCATATTTTTGTGATGGATTTAATGTTCAATAAAACCAAAAGAATAACAGCATTTGAGGCTCGAGCTATTTGTGCAAGTGCCAAGCACTGCAGGAGGAGTTCAGGGCTGATTTCTGTACCTCGCTCAACACATTCACAGCAAAACTGATGTTGTGGCTCCATTCTCTTCACTGCAGGCTGAGAAGGGGATTTATTTTCTACGTGGACTCCTTTTCCTAATAAGTTTTACACTATGCACGTAAGGCAAATTCCTAGCAGGACAGATGCATGAAATGCAAAAGCATGAGATGAGCAAAATTTGACTGATGTGTTTCAGAAAGGCAACAGTTCTCCAAAGTATTAAATATCCATATGTGGACACTATAAAGAGGGACTTATTTGTGTCCACAAAGACCGTGCCTCCATACTGGACCAGGGGGGTTGAAGCCCACGGTGATGCCTGGCTGAACCACACCTGATGAAGGTCCTCCTTGCGCTCTGAAAGCACTACGGACGCTAGCGTTGTATCTGAAAACCAGCAAAATCCCTAAAGAAGGCGGCTCAAGTGTAGGTTAGAGAGAGAACTGCGCACGAGTGTCCTGAGTTTGCAAATAAAGGCTGCAATTACGGAGCTGTTGATGCCGGCTTTTAAAGAGCGCCAGGAGCAAATATAAAGGAAGAATGGTGAAAATCCCGGCAGCCTCCTCTCTCCCTTTTCCAGTGGAAAGCGCCCGCGATGGCTTGCTGAATTATAAATGGCGATGATCACAACTGCCAAGCAAAAGGGCAGCTGAGAGCAGCAGCGTGTGTGCCATCGCTCCGGCTGGGACAGCACCGGGAGCCTCTGCCACGCGCGGAGAAGGATGGGAACAGCAATGCAGCTCTTCCGTGTAACGATGGGCACGCGGCTCTCGATGCTGCAGCGTCCCAGCAGATCCACCCGCTTCCTGCGCCCTGGCAGGTTTCAGTACGTAACGCAGGCTTGTTCTGCAGGCTTGAGCCCGTGATGCAATACTCTTGCAGGTCTTCCTTCCTTCACAGCTCTCGTGCTTTCCTCGATGAAGCTTCAGCATTTACAAGCTCGTGTCTCTGCTGGCTGACCTTTGCTGCAACCGAGGTTTTAATTAACCCATTTGATCCCACACGTCTAAAGTAAAGCTCTAGAACAGCCTTCCCTTGTCAGAGCAAGTACTTTAATCGTCCATAAATCAGGTGGGATTGGTGAAGTTTTGTTTTGTTTTGTTGTTGTTGGAGTTTTTTTGGTTGTTGGGGTTTTTTTTGTTTGTGTGGGGGTTTTGGGGGGGTTTTTTTTGAAGACATTAAAGAAGTGACAAAATCACTTTCAAGCCTAGTCTGTTGTCAGGAAACAGCCTTAAGCACACCTAGAAGTTAGCACTGACTCTTGCTGTCCCTTCCTCAGCAGCAGCCAGCGCTGGGGGGGGGGGGTCCCCTGTTACTGCAACAAGGGTCCGTCTGAACCGAGGGAAGAACAAAACCGAAGTGTTGTGATACAGATAAATAAAAGTAAAGCCTTCTCGCTGGGAATCATCTGCTATTTGAAAACTTGGCAGGATTCTGCCAGAATACTTAGTTTTGTCTTAATATGATAAAGGAGCTTTTCTGAGGTGATCCTGCTACCCACAAATACATTAACTAATGAACAACAGGAATGAGACAGGCCAAGAGTATCTCTGATATCTCCAGTCTCCATACGGATCTACTGCAAACCGAAAGAGCATTATCTGAATTTCTAAGAAATAACCAAGTGGCACCAAAAACCCTTTGGTTTTGTCTTCTGCTCGGCGCTCCTGACAGCTGCTTATTAACCGCTGTCTGTGGCACACACACACTGCGTTTGCACAAGCTCTAAGTAATCCTAAGTGCAGGAGCACTGTTTTTCCACGGAATATCAAAATACCAGAAAGAAAAGCTTTTAAGTTAGCAATGCAGGCCTGTCCTGTGTTGAAAATGTTTAACTCCAGACAATCATCCGATATCATTCAAATACCCCAAATACTCTGGATCTCATCCCTCTCACATGACTGCTCCAGAGCTTGGATTTTTTGTTCTCCTCCTGTTCCACTTGAAGTGGGTTTCCTTGATCTTCACCTGTTTTAGCCATACCCCACGCGACAGCACGCACCACCCTTAAATAACCCCTATTCCTCAACTTTTTCTGGAAGCACTTCCATTCATGACGCATCCCGTAAGACAGATGCTGGGACGTTCCACACCAATCTGCTGAGCAGTCACGGTACTTGGCACGTGCACACTAGTGGTAAGTACACAATTAGTAGTATTGTGCACGCTTGTAGCACTCAGCACGCGCACACTCCTGATACCTGAATGTGCAACTGCACCCTCCTGCCCAGCTTCTGCTGGTGAGGGATGGACTGACGATGCCAAAAGCCTCCCTTCGGGTCAGCGGTCCTCCCGCCACAAAGCAGCAAGTACTTCAAGCCTGAGGGCAGATTCAGGTCGTGCAGACTGATCTTATTTGCCGAATTTCCTCCCCCGACAACGCAAGAGCTGTTCCATACTTACTTAGAAAACTGCCTTGTTATAGGCGGCCCGATGATGTTGGTCACAGCGTTTAACAGCCATCGCTACTAATAAATCCAGTACTGGTGATGCCAGCCAAACGTGTTTTTCTAACAGGAATACTGTCCCGCACGTCCCTACGGACTGTGGGCAGACAGTACTTAAGCGCACATGCGACGCGTGCTGCGCTGGGTCGCAGGCCGACCGAGCATCACCGGGCTGTCCTCCTGCCACCCGTCCCTCTTGCTAAGTGCGTTATTTTCACTTGCTGCAAGGAGATCAGAAATACCTTCAACTTTCCTCAGGAATCTTTTGCAATATTTGGTTGTAAAAGGAGGACGATATGAAGACATATTCAGTCCAACAGACTTGTTTTGTGCCGGTTACATTATCAGGAAATCTAATTTCCTGAGAAGAGGCCATCCCATTTTACAGAGACTACGCTGATAAAAACCTCAACTTCTATTTTACTCTATCTAAATCGTGCTTTCTTTACTGCTGATGGCTAACAACTCCGGCGCGAGCTAGCAGACTGTCATACAACATACGTCTTGCAGCGGCGTGAGGAGCAGATGCAAACCGGCTGACGTTTAACTGAAACAAACGTATGATAAGAAAAATCTTGCACTGTTTCCTTGACACAGATGATGATGCACTGAGGTACAGCACCTGTTCAGGAGGGAAAGCCATTTAGGTCATTCTCCTCTGGCTTTTGCCCCTTCACTAATACGTTAAAGAAAACCCTTGGATGACCTCGCAGAGGACTAAGACCGCGGCCCGTGTACACCGTTCCCCCGGCTTCAGAGGTGGGTGCATCATTTTACAGGGCAGACCGTGAACTCCGGGCTGTTTTTAACAACCGTTAGTGACTTTCCCTAGGGGTGGCGCACCATATATACGTTCACATATGTGAGGGCCACTTTCCTATCCGTCGGTCTGACATGAGACATCACCGCGGGTGTGGACGGGCGAGACGGACGCCGTGACAAAGGCGGCCGCCACGGGAGGCGGTGGGGATGGAGAGTCCTTGTACCAGCGGGGCAGGGCGAGACAGAAGAGGCATCTCGGTTGCATTAACTGGGGGCAGGCGGCAGCGGTGCAAGACATCAGCGACAGCTGAAGGATGCCATTCAATCGAGAGGGAATAGACAGACACGCCTTCAGAAATAAAAGAGGATTTTGAGAATAAAAGCGACTGAGGTAATAAGTGAGAAGTTCACACAGGCAGAAGGACGGCAAGAAAAGCATCCAAAACTGCGGGCACCTGGGAAGTGATTTATCCAAAACACGTATAAAAGCGTGCCCTAACAGATAAAATACAAAAGGGGGGTAACTCACTGCAGTCCAAAACACTGCATATTAAAAGCAAAAAATATCCTGCGTTAGAAGGAGAGACTCCAGCCTTGGCAGCATCTGCTACAAGTCCTCCGCTGCCCACGCCAAAACGAACTCCAAATCTCTCAACTCAAATTGTAATTTGCTTCACTACAGAATTTCCAACCCAATCTCCAATTATGCCTCTCTGGCGAGGGTGAAACCTCAGCCAACGGTGTAATACATTCACGGACACCTGCAGACCTAATAATTGACCAGGGAGGATGTGGATGAGCTCAGCAAAATTGCTGCATTGCTACTGCAAGCCTTGGTGTCCTACACCAGGAAACAGCTTTGCTACTGCAAGGTGCGTAATTTAATAAACCATTAACTCAAACCTGAGGTGAAGTAAATTCAGCGTATTATATATTTCAAAATAGCATTAGAATTCAATTTAAGTGTCACCAAAAGCCTAATCCTCAGTATACAGAGCATATTAATAAGTGTCTTGGAGCCTGTGGTTTGATTTAATTTCCAGCTGAGTCGTGCTGTCGCACGACTGCGATCCCTGCCGCGAGGATATCTCGGCGAGAGCATCACCAGTCCAAACTGGAGCAGGCTCTGGAAAGATGCATGGTCCTGCTTTCTGGGGTCTTCATGGGTGAACAGGTGGGCATTCGCTCGAGCAAAACCAACCCGGTTTCCAGTCGCGTCACTTCTGGGTGCCGCTGCCAAGATGCTGATGTCCCCCAGTGACAGCGGGGTCCTCGGCAGGGTCCCCGGGCCCCCCTGAACCAGCCCTGCTTTCAGTTCCCTTTGCAGCCACAGGGGCAAAATGCATTTTTCATAAGGCAGGTGCTCCTGTAACAGCTGCCGGGAACGGGCAGAGGAAAGGCTGTTCGCGTAAGGCCGGCGCCACACGCGCGCTGCGCTGCCCGGATTGCGCACAAAAAGCCGCCGTTGGCTCGGGCAGGGGCGGCCGCCCCAGCTGCGCCGGCGGCACGCGGCAGGGCTGCAGCCACCATAAAGCGACGGAGAGGCGGCTTTCGATCCCCCTAGTCAGGCGTAAAGTGCAAATGGTGCATCATTTCCACCAAGAGTCAAACGCATAAAACCAGCTTTCCGCTGGCCGTGTTTTGGACTTCTTTACGTCACCCCTGTAATAACTCCTCTGGATTAGCAACCCAGGCACGTCCCGCAGCAGTTTGGGAAATGCATCTCTTCTATAAATGACAACAGATTATTTAAGCAACAACTAAAGCACTCTGACTGCTTTTTAGTTTGCTCGCATTAACGTCAGTCTCCTCATATATCTAGGGAACGAATCTGGGGTTTTCTTTAAAATGGTGGAGAGCGATACAAAAATAGCAGACTACTCATCTAAAATAAAGTTATGTGTTTGAAAGTGTTGGAAATTGTTTTTTAATCACTGGCGTCTTTCTTCTGGAATATCATCTGCCGGCTATACATTTTGCTTTTCTATCCAATTTCTCAGGAAAATGCAGCAAGTGTGTTAATAAATAATTTATAAAAACATTACAAAAGATAAAGCACTCCGGCTAAAATGTTTCCAGCCTCCGAGGTACCGGTTCATTTGTAATTCTCTCTGCCTCCCCTTCACTGGAACATCAGCAGAGGGTTATTGCTGCCTTTCTCCGCAGTCCCGTTTTACTCATCTTGCAGGTGTCAAAACACATCTTTGCTTTGAAGGTATCCAGACTGATAAAAGGGTATGGTCCAGCCCGAGTCACAGGCTCAATTTTGTCTACTACAGATTTTTGTCACGAAAAATGTTTTTCAGGGAAGCAACATCCTGATTTATTTTTGTGGTCTGGCGTGTGAGGATGGATGTAAAACGCAGACGTGGTGCCGGCTCTCCGGAAAAAGAGGGCTCTTGCAGATGCTGCTCCCTCCAGAGCTTTGTCCATCCCCGAAGAGCAAGCGGGATGTGCTTTCTGCGAAACCAAACAGGGTGACTCCGGAGCACGGTGCACAGGACGCCTTCGGTCTTAGGAAGAGGAAGGAGACGGTTGGGAGGAAGACAGCTTGTGATGAGCTCTGCCAGATGGAATTTAATTTTAGTGAAGGTGAAGCCTCTATGAGAAGATAACATTAGCAAGCAAGTAAAACTTGAAGGAGAAAAAAATCAAGCAAAAATAGCCTTCAACTTGAATAGATTCTGTGCATGTCCGTATGAAAAAAAGCCTGTAAGACTGAAGGTGTGTTTCAATGGATGCAGCTGCTCTGAAAGCAAGTCAGGGGATGAGAAGACAAGTGGAAAACAGTATTATTCAATGGGACCACCCCCAGGTGAACCAGTGCAGGTACTGAAGTGCCATCATTGGGGCTGCTCCCCCCGGCTCTCTCAGCAGCCCCGGCAGGCTCAGCGCCACTGCATCCGTGCTTTCCTGGGCTTCCAGGCCCACCACGCGCTGCTTGGGGGTGCTCCGCCTGGCAAAATTCAGCAAAACCAGCCAGGCACCTTCAGGCAAGCATCTCGCCCAAGAGGAGCCACACGTCGGCTAGCTACGAGCCAGAGACAGCGACCGCGCTGCCCAAGCGCCGGTCCAAGAGACAAGCTGCAAGCGTTCCCATCTTCAGCGGCACGATTCACGGGGTGCGGGAGCTCCCGCTGCTCGGCTGCAAAATGCAGGGGACGTTTCAAAGGCAGCGAGCGGGCGCGAGCGTCGGGGAGAAGAAAGCGTCCGTCACCGCGTGTGACTCTCAGTGCCCATCATGAGAGCTGGCAGCGACAGCGGCCCCGGACGCCCCGGGGAGACGCAGGAGCGACCAGGAGGGAGACGACGAAGAGCAGACCTGCAGCAGCTGGCTCCTCTCAAAGAGAAGCAGTTCCTCTCAGTTTCTGAGGCTGAAGGCAAAGGAGAGAGGTCTTCCAGCAACGCAGCATGCGGAGTTGGGGCTTTTGCTTCATCTTTAATTCGCTAAAACGCTGGAGTACAGCAGAGCACGACATGAACTGTTATCGTTACAGCCGTCTCTAATGATAGTTAAAATGAAGTTTTGGGGCATTCGTGCTAAACGGAACTTGAGTTTTACGCAATGTGCAGAGCCACAAAAAGGCTCCTTCAAACCTGTTTAACTATTCATCCACTGTTAAACAGAAATTTGCCAAGGGCGATCCCAAGGCTGGTCGAGACTGGCAGCTGGGCACGAGGCTAACGTGCCCAGCAGCCTCTGTCCGCCAGCCGAAACGAGTGAAGAGGGTCAAGGTGTTTGTGAGGAGGCACAGCTAACACCTCTCTTACATAGTTTCTCTGAAATTCATTTTCAGGAGTAAATATTTGTTAGAAACGTGACCAAAAAAAAAAAAATCGAAATAATGAAAAGAGAAAATTATTACAAAAGAGTTGACAAAACCCTTGGAATTTCAGTTGGACTGAGCAATAGTTTTTGCACAGCTCCACCAATTCCAGGAGTATTTCAGGTCTTTAATGCTCCCTGAATAACGCGATGGGAAGTCTTGAGACGCTGCTGCTCCTGTGATCGCAAGGCAGCAGAGACACGGCAAGGAGCACTGTGCCTTCAAAACGAGCTGACGAGAAGAGGAAAGCAGAGAGCGGTCTTTCCGAGAGATCACGTCAAAGGAATATTAAGGAAGTCTGAAAAGGGTACCCACAACTTTTTCATTCTCCGAAAATGCTTTTACACCGCGAAGCATCGTGAAGCCCAGCAGAGACTCGAGGACCGACTGCTGTATCCTATTGACTCCTGGCCAGAGTGGGTATCGAAAGCGCTTTTGCTGTTGCAGCTCAGAGCTAAATCGATGCAAAAGACAATTCTGCTCTCCTGGCAGTGCCGTGTGCTCCCACCACGCTTACTGTCTTCTCCCACAGCATAGCTCCACATGCACGCTTTGCACTAAAAATAGGAATCCAAGGCAATTAAAGCATGCCTCATTAAAAGGTCTGTTCTATAAATACCCACCCGTTGGTGGGAGGTCCTTGTCTGGTCCTGCAGGAATAATCCTTTCCAAAGAGACGCCCATGCTGAAGAGGCACCAAGGTGGACGGGTCTGTCTGAGAAAAATCACCAGGGGTTCACGATAGCTCCTCGCCATCACACCACCGCCAAGGGAGAAGCCAATGCTCGGGTCAGAGGAGGGCAGCGAGGAGCGTTGCAGCAGTCAGGAAACACCTCCGGCCTTTAGAAATTACGGCATTTTGAACATGAGAAAGGCAGGACTTTTTCTTCCCTTCGGCCTCGTTTGTGGCCGCATTTAGGAACACAGGGGTTTATCTGTTGGTACTGTGGTCCATCTTGGCTGGGGCTCTGACTGCGACGCGCTCGGCATTTCTCAGCAGAAGGGAACCCTTGGATACCGATACCCTCTGACCATATAGTGACAATAAACAGCACTTTATACCATGTCCCATTTATATCCTCTTCTGGATTTCCTTAGCTTTATGGCAAGCACTGAGTAACAGCCTCTACAAGGGGGAGAGATCGTGCATGAAGACACTGCAAAAGCAAATAGCACTCAAGGCAACAGGTCTCCAAGTGCTTCCACCGCAGGTCCTGAGTGCCATTGCTACTGTCACTCCGGGATGGGACTGTGGACCTCGGACCGTTCAGTTGCTGTCCCAAGGTCACCCAGCCCATCTACGCTGTGGTGCTGTGGGTCATCACAGCGGCGTGCTCAGGATGCTGAACCGCGCTAGCGCTGGTTAGGTACCCCATGCCATACTCTGCTACACTTCAACACACGCTTAATTTCATCACATAGGCTAAAACTCACTTGGGGAAAACGTGCTAGCGTAGGGGCAACAGTTTATATTCCTGTTAGAAAAAATGCAAAGGCTCGTTATGCCAAGAGCGTAACTTACACCTTGGTCCCCAACAAAATGGGATTGATATAAAGTGCCCACAAACAGCGCGCGATCTTCAATGCTTCATTGCCCAGTCATTTCTATTTTACCCAAATGAAAAATAAAACCCCATTACTAAGCAAAAGTCTCAGGAATTTTTATGAGATTGTAATGTTTCCAATTTATGTTGAAAAAGACTAAAATCCTGAAGCTGTCTGCTGCTCCTCCAGCCAGGGATGTGGAAGATGCTGCTGACGCAGCGCAGCACAAGCCATCAGACAGGGCAATGCTGCTCTGCCGGGGTGCCATCAAAAAGATATGGGAAGGTTTTCCTCTCGCTTAGGACATAATGGAAAATTTGAGGAAAAAAATGACAGAATGAACACCAAATATATGCAGAACAGCTGCAGACCTCACGTAAAATGTTTTAACTGATTTTCAGGCCTTGATACTCTCTGCTCACAGCTTTCAGACAAGCTGCGTTTTAGGAAGGGAGTGCTTAGGGAACATCAAGCATCAGTGTAGACGTTAATTGTAATAAACAGATGAATATCAAAGTGTATCAGAAGGAAGAATCCAGGAAAAAACAGTTTAAAGAGAAAATACTGCAGATGCTAAAATTTAAGTCTCTGACGTTAACCAGTGCTTATGGACACTCTGCAAGGTACAGCTGGTGCATGCAGAACCGCACCAAGGGTAAGTAAAGACCACTAACAGAATATTGTCCAGCTACAGTGGCCCCTTCAGCACCTCCCACTCGCTCCTTCCAGGACAGACGCCTTGCCTGGACATCACCGCTGGCACGACTGCTGGTGTGCCCTGACTTTCCCCTGCCATCTCCCACCCCGCAGTAAAGCATCCCAGCGACGCCTCGGGCTGCTGAGAACACCCTGCGAGCGCGCAAGCAATAAAGGTGCAATGTGATTTTTTCCCTGCCGCTCCCACAGGCCCGGAGTATCACGCTGCAGCCATTACTGCGACAGCCCGATCCATGACGGGGCTCTGAGGGGCTCCGGCGTCTCCCCGTGCCCGGCGCAGCTCAGCCTGCGTCCCGCTCTGCTTCTCCGACTCACCTGCGAGAACAGGGCCACTTCCGCGCTTTTTCAGCAATTTTGAATTCTTCGGGAAGCAGTTAATGCGCATACCATGTGAAACAGGTATCTGCCTACATATTGCTCTCGAATGCTTGTTAGTCTTAATTTGTTTGATTGGCTGATGTGAACAGGTGAACACCAGCAGGCTGAACATCCTTGCCCCTCGTATCGGTGTTCCCCGCACCTCCCATTTCCACAAGGATCTTTATCAAGAAATTCTCACCTATGCAAATGCTATTGGCAAGCGAATAAGCTAATGAACATTCTTTGAACAAATGCATGGGCTTTATTTGGCTATCTCATCATAATTCATTTGATTTTGTTCCCGTTTTTCTATAGCTGAACCGGAGGATGTGCTATCATGTCGGCAGCACTCTGTCGAGGACTCCTGATCTCGCCTTGCTGTGACTGTTGCTGTTATTAAATTACTGCAGAAAGTAGGGAGTCATTCAAAAAACCAAGCAAATAATAACATTAATGAAACCTGAGTGCCTAAAATGCACATTTTTTCCCATATTTAGGCAAACAATTACAGAAAAGATGGCAATATGAGAAGTTCTTTCTGCGTCACGAAGAACTAATATTTAGCCACCGTCTAAATTCACAAAAAGTTTTTAGCATGATCCTATAGCACAGTTTATGTACTTCTTAATTAAGAAAAAGGGCAACACTTTTTTTTAATGTATTACTTCCCATAACTGCAGCACCTTAACACCAGCACTAAAAACGATGTCAGAATCTGCTAAAGGCAGGATGGAAAATGATGACTGTCCAACAAACTCAGGGTGTCCGGCTGTATGGCACAAGCGTGGAAGAGAGCAAGAGACGCATCGCTATTCAGGGGTGAAGATGAAGCCCGCCTCCAAGAACCTTTGCAAACAGCAGCCGGCCCTGGGAGCCTGGCAGCTAGATTAATTTTAAGTTCCTGGGGTGCCAATTACCAAGCCACAGAAGGGAACGCTGCATTTTGCTGCTCAGCTGTGCCAATGTTTGAAAATCGTCTATATCTGAGAATCTGCATTTTCCCTGCATTAGTCATTATGAGTACAAACAGGGTTTTTTCTTGTTCTTTTTCCATTGACAGAAAATCTGGTACCATTCTGAAGGTCTAAACACGCGCAGCGCGGGTGTTCGTACACGCGCATCCCGCTGGCAGACAAGCCCACAAACCCAGAGGCAGTGCCTGCGCGCGGAAGCTTTCCAGGAGCCTGGGGACTTGCCATCACTCACACCTAAAAAAAGGCTTCGGCAGTGCCGTCCTGCGCTTGACTAACTGCAAACAGCTAGGGTGCTGCTTCTTTTAGGAAGCTAACAGATAATGCAAAAAAATAAGTTAAAAAAGTGCTACTGAAGAGTCCTCCTCAGTGCCCCTCGACGAGGCCATCCGCGTCCTCAGCCCTGTCCTTTGCTCTGCCTGTTGCTCAGAGCATGATCATCTATTTCTAGAAGTCAGAAAACTGAAAGAAAAATATGAGAGCCCCATGTAGGAAAACACCACCACCACCACCTTGGGTGATGATTCCTCCACTGGGCTCCAAGAGGTCCACGTGAGAGGCTGCCAGCGCCCAGGGCTGGACGGTCTCCTGCAGAGACACTACAACGCTTGCTCCGCAGTTACAACATCTACTCAAAACATTCAAGGTGTCTGGGGTAAGGCAGCATTTAAAATCCATTCTCAAGAAAGCTTGAAATGTCTCAAAAACGTGAAACCCCTTCAGGACAAAGCGGAGGAGACCTCAGGTGCGGTTCCTCGTACAAGAGACCTGCCACCACAGCCGCGCCGTGCCAGCCTGCAGTCGCAGTCACCGCGCCGCAGTCTCTGCCTACGGCACGACAACTTCTCCTAGTAGAGACTCAGAAAACTGCATTTTGCCAGCTGACGGTTCAGGCTGACTGGTTTTCATTTCTTCTCCCTTTGACCAGTCTGCAGGGAGAAGGCACATTGTGTCAATCATAAATGACAACATGAAGTTGTTTAAGTAAGAAATCAGATACCACCATGTAATTAATGGCTATAGCACAGCATAGATGCACGAGAGACTGCCAGTCTCTGTGGCTTGCTTGAGACTTGGCCTTTACGCTGAAAACGGTAGTCAGAAAAGATCAAGAACAATTGCATGGGGATTTTTAATCAATATCTAACCTGACAATAGGATTTGGAGGAAGATCATCCCATAAAACACAGGCAGCATCGCAGACTAATTGTATTTACTTCCTATTGACCGAAGCCTCGCAGGCAGAGCGCTCCGTATCCCAGGAAGGTACTACATGACTATAAAAAAGCGAAAATCACCCATTTGCCTCTGTGAACTAAAAAGCCAAAGCTTGTGCTGGAGGTTAATGTTAAACATTGCCGTGTCTGTACCCGTTTTGGAATATGCAAGTCATTTATCAGGTGGTGTTGAAGCGGAAGACTCTGAAGGAGATGCACAAAATACCTTCTCCCTCTCCCTCGCCCCAAATTCCCTGTGGAGCGGAACAGAAACATGGGGCAGACGTTAGAAAAGCGTCATTGGTTCTTGGCCAGCTCTTTTCTCTCCAGCTGCATAACCTTGAGCGCGTGACTGAAGGATGCCCATTTATGCCCGGGAGATGCTGTCACGAATCACAGACCCCTATTCCTCCCACAGCGAAGGCACAATGCGTCCTTGTGTCTGAATACCAAGATACTACACTCACAACGAGATGTCCTGCATCCCATTCTATAAATAGGTTTGTGAGAAATGTACTTCCCATCCACTCATCTCAATCCAAAGCAATTATCAGAGCGAAGAAGATGGTCTAAACGTCGACACACACCCTCTGAACGCGAATGAGCTGGACCTCAGGGTGCGGGTAAGAAGATCCTATGGTGCTGCAATGCGACTCGTTAGATACCAGCTTGCTAACTGCCACGACAGCCGATTCCAGCAATACTTCGAGACAGCATGCAACAAAACCAAAAAGAAACACAAAACTTGCAATTAAAGTTAAGAGAGGTGACCTACGAGGGGAGGATGTCTAGGGAAACAAGCGCAGGCTGGCCAGCCTGCAACAGAGCAGGATCTAGAGACTGCCCGTGGTCGGGGAGCACTCGGGCTACGCGAGCATCGCTCAGGCTCCTGGATAACGGGCTGAAATCACGGGAAATTTCCTGACGGAAAGATGGGCAAAGCTAGAAAATACTCTCTCAAAGGTAATGGCAAAAGCTTTGCAGTTTGGGAGCGAACCTCCCTAAAGGTCACAGCCCAATTTTAGGTTGGAGCTCTGCAGTTTAATTTTGCATCATCTGTTCCTCTTGGGATCTAACAGGAAGGACTCTGCTGTCTGCCCTGAATTTCTTCAGAAACAGAGGCCTGCCGTAACATTTTCAGTTTATGTGAAAGCATTTCGTGAGTCAAGCTGCCCTTCAAGGACGCTGGACACCTCTGGGCACCTGTGGTGACCGTGCCTGGGCCGGGGCTGCTGCAGAGCGGTGACGACGGGGGGGATCTGCAGCACCTTTCAGCCCCCTGCAGTACCGGTACCTCCCCCAGCTCCCGGGGCGGTGGATGCAGGATGCTTCCCCCAGGCCCCAGCCCCGACTCTTGTTCCTGAGCAGGCAAGAGCAGAGGAACCAAGTGACCTGCTATTCTGCCCGCCTGGTCCTCTCTGCCTTCACAGGGACGCCCGGGACAGATGCTGGCTGGGGAGGCACTGCTGTGCCACGCCGGCCGGTATTAGGAGGGAATTCAGTGTTTCCTTTGCATTCTCATGTCGCACCATCCGTCACGGGCACCAGCAGAGACGGATGCTGAACAACAACGCGAGCCGCTGCCTGCTGCCCCGGGCAAACTGGACCGTAAGTTTAGAGGTTTTGCTCAGTTCAGCGCACTGAACTGTGAACATTTAATGGCTTCTGTAGCTGTAGCGACACCCCGCTCCCCCGCTGCTCGCTGCATCCAACCACGGACACGGGTCAGGACCTCGAGAGGCTGCGGGGAAAAGTGCTAAATGTCTGCAGGATCGACGTGGTTGTGCTGCGATTTCAGTGGAGTCACAGCTTTTCCCTGTGGAGGTGAAATACTGCTCCCATCGCGGCAGCGAAGCATTTTCGCCTTTACTTACACGTGGCATTTATATGCGGAGGATGCAAACAGAGCTGAGACGCACGTAAACGTCACAGAGGACAGTGACATTTTGTGCACGTTCCCTTTGATTACATCCACTGTGCGGGACCGTCCTCTGTGGGTTGTGGGGCATCTTTCATGCAGCAGCGACAGCAGCAGAGTTGTCTTTTTTAACATGGAAGTGCAATTGCAGAACCGGGGCGGGGGGGAAGGGATTACTTTCCATTTGCTTCTTGAAACAGATATCACTTTCCTCAGACCTGTTTGTTTTCAGGACTGCGGGGCTTTAATCCTTAAAACAATACTATTATTACAATAGGTGTCAAATGCTGTTTTCTAACATAAGAAAACAAATTGCTTCCACTTCGTAAGCAACGGTAACCAGTCAATAATATAAACAGCTCCGCAAACATAGGGGTAGCATCCTGGTCCAGCAAACGCCCACCCTGGGCAAACTCCTGCACGTGAACCCGAGCGCACCCACCGCAGACCAAGGAGCCCCGGGGGATATCAGGCCACCACCCAAACCTTGCAGAAATAAGAAGAAAACTCCGCTTGACTCCTCCAGGGGCTTCACTGTGTCCACAACAGCCAGAAGGAAAAAATCATTGAGTGACACCAAAAAACTCCCTCGAGACTAAACTCCCCACTGGAGGAAAGCAGATCCACTGCAAGGCTGGCCACAAGGTTCACCCCAAATTCCAACACAGCCACGGGGCTGATTTCTCTCCCACGCCACTGCGTGCCAGTACAGCAGTCAGCTTCCCAAGCTCCTGTGCCTGCCTCGCTTCAGAACAAACACAACTGAAAATCTAAAAGTCTTCAGAACGGGAAAACCCAATTAAAAACCTTCAAAAAGTCTCACTTGAGCTGACTCTCTGTTTAGGGAACGTTTGAGCTGGCATCAGCTCTGTATTTGCTAGAGAAAATATATCATACCTCTGAACAGAGACATACAACTAAGAAAATCCATATCCCCTTCAGACAAACAAAATCCCCCCAACATGAGACACGGGATCGTCGACCTCCCTGGCAGCAGCCAAACGTGTCCGTACGGGCTCGACCGGATTACCCCCAGGAGAGAGGAACTTGTCGTCATCCTACCTGCAGAAGCCAGTAGCACCTTCTGTGAAACGTGGGGATGATGGAGGAATGGACGTAGCAGCCATACAAGCACTAGGGACACAAAAAGAGAGAAAGCAGAGTCGGGTTAGGGAAGGAAACCATCGCTCGAGGAGGCCGTGCCAGGGATGGGACCGGCAGCGCGTTATCCGCTACCGGAGGATGTGGTTCCTGAAGTCGGCCCAGGGCTGGTAACACCCCCCACCAGATTATAGCACCCCAACATTGTTTTTAAACATTGCTACGGGTCACAGAATCGCTCTGCCAGTGGCCGCTGCCGCGCCGGCATGCTGCGGTCACCCGCGGCTCGGCCCCCCGGGGCGGGCAGAGCGCTCGGGAGTCTCCCCGCGGCGCTCTGCACCCCGGCACGCGACACAGAGACCGGTTTGGTTCGCTGCGTTTTAATCTTTGCTTCAACGTATTTTTGGTTTTTTAAAAAACACAAACATCTCTTTTCCCATAGTTTATCACCCAGGTATGTAAGCTGAAAATGTAGGGTTTGTAAACTGAAAAAATTGCTGTCAGGTATGTTATACAACAAAGTGCCAAAATACAGGTGCTTTTTTTTTCTTCCCTTTTTTTTTTTTAAAAAAAAGAACTCTGCCTCTCTGATTAACTGAAATCAGTAAGGCTAAGGAATTCTTTATGCAGGAAAAAATCAAATTTCCAGTATGTTAAAACTTTTGAACACTGCTGTCGGTTGGAAGCTAAGCCCAGCGCAAACCAAACACACAAACCTGTTTTTAATTTAAAAGATCCCGGTACAATTCCTGTCCACAAGATTTGTTTATTATTAAGAAAGCAATATTATTTTCTGACTCTGCTGGCTTTTAATATAGCGCACATGGGGGATGGGTGTGCGTGTAATGATATATTCTCCCATACTGAAGGTGATTAGTTTTCCTTAAGTGTGAGATTGCACCAGCCCAGCAATCTGCTCGCAGCTTTCTTCAGATATTTCCCCTGGAAGACCACGGGCCGCACGTATTTTAGGCACACCAGTATTCTGCCATTACGGAAGGAAAAAAAAAAAATCCATCTGCAGGGAATTTTTAAGGGGAATTTCTTTTTTTTACTCCACTGCATCAATTACGACGACTCTCATGATTACTGCGCTCCTCACTCGCTCGCAGCCCTGTCTGCACCCTGCCAGGGGGTCCTCGCCGGTCCGGGATGCAGGAATCGTCACCGAGCATCCTCCCGGCAGCAGCGGCTGCAGGACGGGACGGCCCCGGCTCTGGCCAGACTTCAGCGAGGCTTTAAACCGCGTTAAGTGGGACCTAAGCAGATGGGTACTGGAAAAAACTTATCGCTAAATCGCCATCCCAGTTGCCTCGAATACATGTTTTTGCAGATACGGATGCCACAGCACCGATAGCGATGCGACGGCTGACGTGTGGCAGCAGGGTTGGACCGGCGCTGGTGGGGGTGACCCGCGCCCAGTGCCCCGGTGACGCCGTTATCCCGGCCACGCACTAGCCCGTGCCGGGACGCGGCTCCATCCGTGCCATCCCCCCAGCGCAGGACGCTGGCCATTCGGCGCGAACACAAAGGGGCCGGTGAATCTTCATTTATACTCCTTCTGCCTAGAAGGCACCTCGCGAACTGCAAAAACACCTGCAAGCAGCAAGCTCGCCCGCCCCGACGCAGCCAGCGCGCCCCGCGACAGCGTGAGCGCAGAGGTCGTCAAACGCACGCGGGGAGGCTGGCGGCAGCGTCTCCTCCCGAGATCGCCGCTCGTGAGGTCGGCCTGAATTAACAAGGATTTAAGGACTGCTGGCTGCTATCACCGAGTTATTTTTAAAATACAAATGACAAGATAAATAATGTTTTAAAATGTGTCAAGGGTATGCTCCACACACAAAAAAAAGCGGGGAGGAAAAATAGAGGGGAAAAAACCCCTGCAGAAAATAATCCCAAGAAAAGCTTAACATTTAAATCCCACCATTCAGCCTGGGGAAAAGCAGGCATGGTTTGTTTAAGACAACCCCCGACAGCGACTCCTGGCTGCACGGCACTGGGGGCTGCATTAAAAGGGCTTTAATGTTCAGTTCTGCTGACTCAGAGCTGATCCTCCCACTTCGGAAAGCGGCGCGGTAGATGCAGCATCTCCCAGTCCAACCAGCTTCCCAGCGAGGATGGGAAGGCTGGTCTGGAGCTCACTTCTGGAGGAGCCTCCGCAACAGCGAGGAACACCCATAGTGCCTCATGCAATCTATATCAATACATATCAATACATATCAGCACAGCCCACTTGCTTCACAACCCCCATTTGCTGTGAAGTCGATCGAAACTTTGCCGTGATTAAAACAAAAAATAATGACAAGCACTAATGCTGAGCTCCTTGTAGCTCGCCGCGTTCAGTAGGTAGGAAAGTGCTCTCTATCTCCAGATCTGTCTCGCATATAGTTCTAGAGGTGCCAGTAAGAATTACATAAAGGTATCCCACCTCCATGAAACTGGTTTTCAACATTTCAGCAAACCATTAAGAAAACCCTGATGGTTCACAGACTTTACAAAGCATCCAGAATACAGAAGTGATTTTTTAAAAATTTTTCTTTTCTTTTTTCCCCCCCACGTGGCACGACATGGGAATCCAGTTCTGGATTGATGTTTCGGGGCTGGATATTCTAACTTGGGCGACTGGGAAGGCGGAGACCCACGCGTAAGCGGGTCCCCGGCCTCGGAGCGACAGCGGGGAACTCTTCTGCACAGGCACCGTGCGCTTGCACCGAGAGACAACACGGCTGCGGAGGAATGCACTGCGGTGGGAGAAACAGAGCCTGGAAACCCAGTTTTTGGAATAAAGACAAAATGAGTGATGGTGGCAATAAAAACTACATTAATTTTTGGATAAAAAGGCATAAAAAATGTTTAAAATATAAATAGGAACCTTAGAAATCTGAGCTTCATTGTTTCGGAGCATTTTCCAGGTTAATGAGTTAGGTGCTGTTAGATGACATCGAATCTGAAGGTTGCTCACGGTCCGTGTGAGCTCACAGGGTGCACAAAGGTGCTTTTCCTGCACTTGGCCCCGCTGACCCCCGCCTGTGGCACGGGGCGGCGACGAACCCCTCTGCCTCTCACCAGGCCGGGGCCGCCAAGCGCCCGGCGGCGGCCGGCTCGGCAGCTGATGAGGAGAACGGAATCACCCCCCGGCCGGCCAAGGGACAGGTAACCGGGGCGCCTTTAATGCCTTTAGCTAAAGGAGTCTTTAAAATGAATTCTTGCTCAAAACAGGCAAGAGGGGTTTCATTAGCTGGGTTTTCTTTTTTTTTATTTTCTTTTTTTTTTTTTATCAGGGAGATAAAAAATGTGGAGGCCTGTGTGTCTGTGGCTATGTTAATGCCAGGCTGGGCGCTCAGCCAACGCATTAAGTGAAATCGAATTCCTGAAACCAGCTTTAATCAGCAGATTTTTAAGGTTAGAATGACTCTCTCCTCTGGAAGGCTTGCCAAGGTTAATTCTGTCCTGAGCAGGCTGAATTAATGGGCTGGACAGGGAAGAACATTTTTTTTCATGATTCTCTTTTAAGTTTACAAAATCTCCAGGAGAAAAGAAATGGCATTTCTGAAGTGCCTGAGGAGAAACGCCACTTCAGCAGCTTATCGATTTCTGGTTTGAGAGCAGAGGCCGAGACGTGAGCGGCCGCCACCTCCCACGGGAGCCACGCGAGGCGGGCGCTGGCATCAGCCCGTCCCCCAGAGAAGCCCCGAGCGGCACTGGCCAAGGGACGTGGCCACCAGCCCACGGGCATCTCTCCCGTCCCCGCTGCCGTGGCAGGACAGGGATGCCCGTGGTCACGGCAGCGCATCCAGCGCTGCAGCACCGGCCCCGGCAGCGCGCGCCGCGGTCACCTTTTGGGGAGGGGTGCGCTTGTCCTTGCTAATTACCCGGTGTTCGGAGCCAGAGGCACACACGGCACAGGCTCCGTCCTGAAGCCCTGCAGCGGTGGGGGGCCCCTCGCTGCGCCCATAAACCAGCCGAGAGCAGCGACGCACGCGGGTCCCCTGAATGCGACATCCATACCTGCCGCCAGGAGCTCACGGCTGCAAGCACCCTCTTTGCAGTCCCCGCGCCGCTCCGCAGAGCCAGGCCCTGCCAGCTCCGCTTCATCTTGCACCTTTTTAAAGTCGACGGATAATTAAAGAGCAAAGGGCCTTCTCTGGACAGAGGGCGAGAGTGGTGCAATTACAGCTGCCTACCCCTCCATTTATATGCAGCCCACACCTTGCATTATCAAACTTCTGAAAACCAGAGGGGGGGGGGGGGGAAACAAAGGATTAGTGGATTTTTTTATCCTGAGCTCCTTAAAGTGGTTGTGGCTTATTTAAAAATAATACAATAATGCTGAGGTGTTCTTCCTTAACAAGAACACCTTGGGAATGGAAATAGGAAAGCGAGAGAATCAAAAATTCAAGATAGGGTTGGACAGGCTTTGAAATTCCTCTCCCCGGTGAGTTACACTAGTGGATATTTAAAAAAAAATAAAAACTGCCTAGATTTTGTTCAGATTTTCACACTGAATTCCCAATTCCCTTAATAAGAAGCTAAATCAATCTTTAGAGAACAAATCACGTAAGACCTGTGGCTCTAAATTATTAAAATATACTTGAGTAATTTTATGGTGTAAGGCTTCGACTCCCAACACCCCAGCAGCCTGCAGACATCACCAGCAGGTCTGCAGAGGTTACTGGGGAAGAAGGGCCGTGCCCTCTGCACGCAACTTACGGGGAGGCAGGGACGGACCAGGCTCCTTGCTCGGCACCACGGGTGCACACTCCTGCCACGGTGCCTTCCCGAACAGCAAACCCCGGAGTGCTGGGCACCAGAGATGTCCCTCTCCTCCCAAGGGGCAGCTGTGCCGGCGTCCCGCTCTCCCTGCCAGCCAGGTTTTCAGATCCTTCTCATTGCCTTTGGAGAGGAAGGAATGAACCTGCTGGGAAAGGGCGCACGTTCCCTGTGCGAACCCTAACAGCTCAGGATTTGCACTGAAATCCCTAAATAAAGTCTTTTCAAACGAACATGCTCATGGCAACAGCAGTAAAAAATGCCCCAAATAATGGAATCTGACCACCAGACACGTGAAATCCAAAACACGGTTTAAAAAGGAAAAAAAAAAAGGAAAAAAACATGAAATCATCAAAACAGGGGTTGTGACATTCCCTACGAAAAGGCTCCTGAATCAAGGAAATGCACCTGCCTGCAGCCACCTGGGGTGAGGTAGGACCTCAAAGCCCACGTAGAAATGGCCACCAAATACCCTAAGGAGCCCAACGCGAGGGAAGCATCACGCCCCACGAGCTGCCTGGACGCGTGCTCCACCACGTGCTGCTTCTGCCTCGTCCTCTGCTCTGTGACAGCGTGATGAGCAAAGGCAGACACATCTCTGGAAGCTGCTTCTGGTGCTGATTGCCCTAAAATTGAACGTAAGGTTTCCCCTGGCCCACAGCAGGACGCCGAAACCCCCAGTAGGAACATAATGCCGATGTTTAACGAACCAGGGACAGGGACAACAACCGCTTCAGTGGCCTGTGACACTGGTAGTGCAGGAGGATGGAAAGCCACCGCCGCCGCTCTTCGCTCTCGTGGTGGTGTTGAGCAGCGCGCGCTCAAGTCTAGCAGCTAATCCTGTCCCCGTTACACCACTGTACTGCGCGGGATCTCCTTCTGTAATTACACCAACGATTTCAGAGCTTCTCCACCAATTTCCATCAGGGAATAGCACACCGCTTGCAGCGGCAGCACTGCTGCCGTGGATCAAACCTCCCGGGAAAGCCAAACGAGGCATTAGGTTCATTCTTCTCATCATCCTGATGACAGGGTACAGGTCTCCCAAGTCAGTGGCTGTATCTGAGCCCCATCAAGCTCTGCCCTTACCCTCAGCCTGGCCACTACCTGCGCAGCCACGCACCGCACCAGGAAAGGCGCGACGCAGGAACTGCAGCCGTGCAATAGCACGCAGGCTGCGTCTGGTACAGATTTCTCAGATCTAGAAGGGAAAACGGAAAAGCAGCTTGTAAGTTCTTGTATCGGCATCCTTCAATGCGGCAACCTGTGTTTCGGAGATACCAGTCAAAATGCAACAATAAACCCCACTCTCCCATCCCCATCACAGACATTTCCATCATCTGTTCATATAGATACCACTGTTATCCCACTCTTCTCACCAACTTCTTTGTATCCCAGCAGAGACACTATCCAATCTTCTTGAAACCGATTTCTCTGTATTTCATACAAATCATGATCAGAGAAGTTTGTTAGCTCTTTGTAGTAATACACTTGTTTTACACGGAGGAGCCATTTTCCATCTGCGTCTGTAACAAGTACCCCCAGAATTCTCTGCCAATCTTCTCCGACAGGGCAGAGCATGGTTGGAAAAGCAAGGCAACCGAAAACCTCGAGTATCTAATGTGTGCTGCCTCTTGACCACCAAATTAGCAAGCATCGGGGAAACCCCTCAGATTTTATGTGTGTCACCTCTCTTTTCAAATAGACCTGAAGTAAGTGCCCTCCGAGATCGGGTTATCTTGTAGCAGATGGTCCTTCCTTCAGGACAGGGATGCTAAAGCTGCGAACACATTCCAAATCCATTTAAACATCAGATTCGGCTCACCCCTGTCAGCCGCAGGAGCTGGGAGACAGCAGCGGCTCCCGTCTGCTCCATTAATCAAAATTCAGCGAGAAAAGCCAACCTGCTGCTGTAAAACCCCCTGACTCAATGCCAACACCATGCACAGGGAACCTAGTGCCATCAATCTTACTTCTCCTCCCCCGGCAGTGAGATGCTGCTGGGGACGGGGGAGCAACGACGGGGGCTTGGCCAAGAGCGCGGAGAAACAGTTTTCTCATGACTCTCATGGGGCAAAGTGATGCACAGTGACACCAAGGTGACGCGGACGCGACAAGAAACCGACCTCAACGCTTCTCCGTACAGATCGGCCCTGGTTCAGCCTTTTAAAATCGGGAGGTGTAACTGTGGCTGAACCCTGCAGTGCCAAGGAATCACCCGGGGGGGCAGGTGGGCTGCACCTGGAGGTCTTATTTTGATCTAAAAAAGGAAAAAAGTGTCCTAACATAGGGAGGCATCCAAAACTTCCTGTTACTGCAGCAAATCTTCAACTAAAACACTGCTAAACATGTTTTCCCACTCCCGATCTTAGTGAAACACAGACATTAGACAGGTTTGGATTTTCCTCCAACGTGTATAGATAGCAACTTTGACTCAGCACAGAGCAAAAACCGTGCTCAGATCTCAGTGCTGGACCGATCGGCACGGCTGGCAAGCTTTGCCTTTTGTCGATGTCAACAAACTTAACCAATTCCTTATAGTCTGCCGGTTTGGGCAAGGAGTCCCTACGTACTGACAGCAGATCACAAAAATACCTTAAAATTTCTACACGGTTACAAAATCCCGGAGAATCTGACCCTTCATTCTTGGGCTACAGCTGGCACGGCTGCAGCGTCGCAGCGTAGCTCTGTGCAGCATCGGGCACCGGCCGCCGCTCGGGCATTCAGGCTGGTGCAAGAATGTTGGTTTTAATCCTGTTGGCTCTTTTTCTGACGGGTTTCAAACCCTCCTGATGCCCTTGATGTCACCAGCAGTTACACCTAGATAACAGTTTCTGGATTGAGCCCAGGGATCTCGTTTGACGGCTAATCAAGGGAGGAGAGGTTACTGCAGCCTCAAAACCTAGAGCCAAGTTCTATTCTTTGCAGGACCTTGTCACTTCTGGTAGCTTTTGTTATCAAATATTGTTCCGTTTACCTCGGGACTTGATAGAAACCAATTTTTGAAATGTTCAATATTTAATGAAACATTTAAATGTTTAACGGGTTCTTTTCCAAACCGGAAAGGGAGTTCTGATGTCACTGCAAGGATTATGGGTTTTAACTTTCTTACTGTTAGAAACAATTCTTCTGATGACATTGGTTACTTGGCAGAAATATGCATATATGGGTGCCGATCTTCGGTGCGCCTAATTCTAAAATTTAGATTTTATGCCTGCAATCCTACGCTGTACGCCTGACAGACGTCCCTCCACCCTCCCAACCTGATCCTCACGCCTTTCTTTACCATAGTCCCGCCGCACAGACTATGGCTCGTCACCTGGAGACTTCTCACTCAGATCCCTGTGAACGACTCCCGTCTTCGGCACGCTTTGCTGCCTCTTCCTCACACGCGGGAAGGAGAGCGGTCCCTAGAAAGTGATGTATTTTGGCATCTTCCCTTGATTTTTCCAGTGAATGCTACTTCCTTTAGGTCTAGTCTTTAGACTCTCTCTGTGTTGTGTTGACGCATGAAAAAGAGGTATGTTAAACCGTGTTACGTGGTTAACACTGAAGGACGGTGACATTTCCTCTTTTAACCTGTACGTGGTTTTTTTTCCTAGTCCAAAAAATCCGTGTCTGGGAATGTGGTGCGCTGCTGTGACCGGGGTTCGCCGTGCAGGTGGCACAGGGAGAGGTGCCACGCTGGAGAGAAAGAGGATGGGGACTCAGCAGAAACTCCTGCTGGGTTTCCCACCGTCCCCGTGCGCTAACGGCGCGTGGCCGCTCGACTCGCAGGAAGGGGCTCAGCACCCAGAGCCCCGTGTCGACGTTCAAAGCCCTGTGCACAGCCGGGCACCACGGTGTTCCTTCCGTCAGACTTGCCACAAAGGAAAAGTTACGCAGAAATGTTGTTACGAATCCAGTGGGGCTGTCACGCAGTGGGTTAAATTATTATAATAATAAACAAGGCGGTAACGGCGTTTTCCAGCCTGCTCAAACCTCTCCTTTCTGCACCTGGTCTTTACGCTGGTAGCCTGTGCTTCCAGTAAGAGCAGCAAGCCCACCAGCTACCAAGCCCTCTGGCACTTACCCACTGATCTCCTACCTGCAGCTCCAGAGCAAACTGCGGTCCAAGGTCAACCCTTTCTGCAGGTACTTCACGTCCCGCGCAAGCCCCTGCCTCTCTCCGTCCGAGGGAGCCTGGACACGGCCGCGGCCGCCGACCGACTCGCCCCTCCTGGGGAGGCCGGGCGGGCGCAGGCAGCGCCAGCACGGAGAAACTCGCCTTTCTGTGACGGCGGGAAGCACGTTGGCTCCAGACCCTCCACCGCAGACTAAAACAACACCGCAGCATGCTACGTGCCAGCTATCACACTCTTAATTTTTTATACTGGTAATTCTTTTAATAAGAATTCCTTAAATATTTATGAAAAGAAATGCATGAGGCCGGTTCAACAAGAAGCGATAGCTTTAATCTCAGCACGCTCTGCAGCGATCCTGCCTGCTGCTCTGCAACAAGAGAAACGACTTGCAGAGCCACCTAATCCCCCGCGGTGGAACTCCAGCCCTGCTGCAGCTGGTGGGAATTTTGCCATCAGCTGCAACGTGGCGAGGGTTTCAACATCTTTCCTCAGTCGCTTAAACCACGTCCTGCACTAAGTCACAGGATGAAAAGCACAAGGTGCACAAGGTTCACTCCAAAAAGTGAACAGTAGACAGCATCTCTACAAGCGCAAAAATTGATACGAATTTTCTGTTATTTGTGATGCTGTCAACTGCAAGAATATTCAATAGGAACTGCCTACACTAGCCTGCTACTTTATTCCTCAAATTGATATTGGCCACACACTTGCAATTGGGTTATCCCTGAGTTTTGACTAAAATTAACCTCATAAAATATTTCACGAATTACGTAAGAAACAAAATCCAAGCCCGGTCCTGCTGTAGGTTCGTTGGTATGCAGCCCCGCACACCCACCTGCAGTAGCTCCCTGTTCATAAATGCATATTTCTTTATTAATATGGGGAAACTTCAATCTCAGTCTAACATTACCTTTAGGGAAGCTCTATCCCGAGGCTGCCAGGAGTGAAAACCCTCCAGATGCAGCGGTGTAATTTGTATTCAAAGCAGCAGGTCTATCTGTCAACATGTTTGTCTCCCCTATGTGCCAACTCTTATTTATAATCCCATTCAGATTAATGAATGACAGTAGTTCTCATCACAGGAAATTTGATTAATCAATTTAAGTGCTTAATCACCCCGGCCTCGGTGAGAACCGTACGGGAGGGATGCTGCCTGGATAGGGACAAAGTTGTGAGATGTAGGAGGAAAACGTTGCAGCTTTCCCTTGGGAACAATTCCAGCGGGGAGCGTGCACGGGATCCTCGATGGGATTACGAGCTTTCCAGGAGCTGAACGTTTCCTTAGGGCCAGCGGTCACGGCCAATTAGTCACGAAATATCCTTTTCAAACCACCTCCTAATCTGACACAGAAGGCTTCACGCTACCCACCTCATTCCTCGCTACCTGCGTCACTCGCCACCAAACCCCAAAACTGTAAATCATAAACACCCCCCCCCCAGGGCATGGCCGTGATACCGCACCAGGCATCCCGGAGGCCCCTGGACCGCTCTGAATTAGCTCATCACCCAGCCGGGCATCCTGCTCCGAATCAGCTCCTGCCCATCACTTTCCTGTACCACAAAGACCCCCACGGCTTGGTGACCGCCAGCTTGATTAGTCTAGAATAATCTCCAGGGTTTTCTGGAGACCTGGGAGATGCTTCAGATGACGGACAAGAGCAAGACTGAGTACACATCACTGACTTCTAGGAGGGTGATCTAGGAGAGAGGCCGTGCAGTGTGAACACTGCTCTGAAGCTACTCTTGTGGATGCCCTGAATGACACAATAAAACCAAAAACATTTATAAAACATCTGAACCTCAGGAATAACGTCATCTTCTCTTCCATGAAAGAGAAGTTTACAGAAAAGTACCACTCTTCACTGGCAGACAAGATATATCTGAATTTTATGAGAAAGAAGGAGGCGCTTGGCATGAACTGGGTCTGGATATCAAGATCACAAGCACCTTGTGAATACACCAGTCAATATTGCTTCAAAAGAAGCAACAGCTGTCCTGCTGCCAAGCCTCGTCTCGTGGCCACTCACTGGAAATTAAGATCAGAGTCTCCCGTGCGTGGTCTTCAGGAACGGAAGCCTAGCGCTATTAAACCTTTGTCGGGGATCTGACGCAAACGGGGAATTGCTGCAAGCAGAAGTCACAAGTGACCAAAGGAGCGCGGAGGAGCAGGCAGCGCGGGCAGGGTCGTCACGCGGAGGGAACAGCAAGTTTGGGGAAGACGAACTCATTTCAAGGAGAACAAGCGTCTGGGTAACCATTTCTCCAAGGTGGGGGAATGTTTCTGGGAGGGTAATGAGGGCTCTGGAAGGGATTACACAGACGCAGCTCGCACATCGCTTCATGTGACGGCCATGCAACAGCAGGGCAAAGGGAGATAATCTGGTTCTTGGATGCATACTTGAGGGATGCGGAAAAGATGAAGGAAACCAGACATAAAAAGAAACAAACAGATTTGGTGTCCGCAGCTGGAAAGCTGGAGGTGCCATAAAGAGAGGACCGGAAAAAATGTATTGCCGTGGCAGAGCTGGAGCATAGCCTATTCTGTTTATTTAAAAAGTAAGGCAAAAAGTTCACAGTAACCAAATATCTTTACCAAAAATATTCATGTAGAGATAAATGCTGGCTATTTAGGAGAGAAAGACAAACAAACGAATGTCTAGAAAACAAGGCCAAACAAATTTAAATTGAAACTAAACTACCCATTTGAAATAGCAAAGGTTCCTTACTAGAACAAATTCTGGGAGACGTGGATGGCCTTATCTCCACCTCCTGCTCCCTTCTGTGCCCACCTAGCTGCCCGAGACGTGTGCTAGAGACAAACCAAGTGAGGCTGGGACAGAGGTACCTCATGTACGTGGTGTGCACGAGGTCAGCCTATACATTATCAACAGTCCTGTGCTCTTACCATCCCTTGGTAGCATGGGGAATATTTGGTAAGACTTCTGGGAAGCTGCAACGGGAGGTCAGCGTTACATCCCCTGCGTCATCAGGACAACTGCCTCGGCACAGCTGGGCTAACGGTGTTCGGGGCTCTGACAGCCCGACTCAGTCACGCAAGGGTAAGAAGACCCATCGACGGATCAAATCGCACGCGCTGCAAGCTCCAAGCAGCCTCTGCACAGCCGGGCACGCAGGATAGGGGGACTCTCACCGGGCAAGGTTTCCAACATTCACCTCCACCGCCTAACCTAAACGGGACTCGGAGACAGACACCCCATTTGGACCTGGGTACAAACAGTGGGGCAGGAGCTTTACGAACGGATGGTCTGATGATGTCCTGTTCAATACAACACAGTCCGAGTTTGCAAGCGATTATTAAGAGCAGATCTGGGTGACATAAGCTTAATGCGCAGCCCAGACTCCCGTATTCTCAGGTAAGGGAAAAGCAGCCCAACGACCTCGACATCAGCATGGGGTTCAGAAGAGGAAAAGCAGTACAAAAGGCTGCTTTGGCTCCACAAGACGGCTTCTGACCCAACACGCTCTCGGCAGTTGCTCAAGTGGGATACATAAAACCTACAGGACAGAGACGTTACCCGGGTCCCCGCACATCATCTTGACTCAAGCAGCCTGTGCAACCACACGTTCCCCAGGTGTGAGGGTTTCGTGACTGTCACCGCAAGGTTAGAAGAATTGTGAGCTGGAAAATCATGGAGCATATTAACGTCAGACTGAAATATGACCACAATACACAAAAGTATTTTATATTTATTCTCTTTTAGAAATGTTATAAAGACAATATAATGAGAATGCTGCAAACATGTCAAGTGTTTTCCTCCTAATCTGGCAATAAAAATATGTCAAAGAAATGCCTAAAATCCTAATAGGAGAACAAAAAAATAATGAGGTAGGCTATGACAGGATTTAGCTGCGATTTTACTTGAAGGCTTTAATCACGTCTACTACAACACAAATGGAAAATCAGATACAAACCTGTACGAACTATTAATGTCTGTGCTGGTCGTTTCAGCTGCTAGGGGGGCTGAGACCGAACAGATTCGGCAGAGGTTAATGAAGATTACAGGTAGAGTTCTAAATAGGCTTACATCTAAGGAAACGTGGCACAAAAAAAGGATTATTGAGCTGGTCTTAGTGGAGACTGGATGGGGTAGCAAATAGACAATTATAAAAAGATTTAGAAAGTGATTAGTCATTCCATTTTAACATCTGCTGTAAGAAAAGAACAAGGGGTTTCTTGATTAAATTAATGTCTGATAAACTTAGACTGAATAGAGGGGAAATACTCTTTTTTCAGGGGATAGCCAGCCTTTGGAAGTCAGCGCTGTGGAACAGGGGGAGTTCGACGTTAGAGACGGATTGCAAAGGGCTGAATAATTTACCGACTGGGAGCGCAGCAGAGCTACGACAAAAGCCGGGGTAAGAGGCATCGACAGGGAGAGCGTCGATACCTCTGCCTGACCTCAGATCGGGATTGTAACCCCAGGTTCCTGTCGGGATGCTCTCGGCTGTGCTCTGTTCAACAGAGCGGGGAGAGAGCGGGGGAAACGAATCCCATGGGACACCCAAGGGGGGGCCAGGAGGGTGAAAAGTGAATACTGGGTCTGTGGGAAAGAGACCAGGACGGGCTCGGAGTGAGAATGTCAAATATCCACTAACTGCCATAAAAACACCACCACCTTCTCAAGCCCAGCTGCCTTTACGTGGCCATCACACAGGCAGGTTGCGCAGAAGTTAGAGAAGTTTTTATTATCCAGCTGAATCTCTTTTGTGGCAAAAAAAAAAGACCATTACAGCATGAGGAAACTAGACAAAATCTGATAGTGCCCTGGGGGAACGCAGGCTGAGCCGGTATTTTCTGCACACACGCGACAGACAAAAGACGCATCCGCTACTGACCGGGGGGTGCAGGGCACAGGGTGCGGCCGCGCGAGGCGCACGGCTCGGACGCGTTCACCGCCTTTCAGATTGGGTAAATAAAGACAAGTCTAACAAATGCAACTTACGGCAAATATATAAATATCTAAAAGAACTTTTGGGAGCTCTTAATTACATGCACAGTTTTATCTTGGATTAATTTTGTGCTGGAATGGACCAGAAGCCTTAGCCAAAATCCTTGTTTGGCAGCCTCTCCTGCGCAAAATTAGCCCTGGAGTTATCTGCAGAGATACTACACTGTGCCACAACGTGCCACGTTCAGCTGGTTTGCGAGATGCCCAGCCTCTTGGTCCCGTTCTCTTCATACCGCTTGCTTACATTTAAGACCAGAGACCACTGAAGTCAGTGATTCAGGGATCCACATGCAGTCTTTCCCGTCTGGTCACTTCAAATTCTTTGCAAAGGTGGCATAATTCACGTTATAGCATCAAAACTACTGAGCGGGGGAAGAGCGCGGTTGCGGCAAGGCTGCCTGTGTTCCATCAAGGGTGCTTCAGAAGCTGGTAGTCGCTTCCCCATTTTAGGAAGCCACTTAAGGTGTTCAGCAGCTCCTGAATTCTGAAAATTGAATCTAAGTGTACAGAAAACTTGGAAGGACCTGACCTTCAAACCTCCTTCCAATGAGTCCCTTAATTAAAAAGCATTTACACAACCTAAAGCAAATTATTGCGTATGCCAATACTAAAGCTTCCCACTCCAATTTAAAATCCTTAGAGCTTCACTATCACTCGCAAGCAATGGCAGGAGCTACAGTAAGCAAGTGTTTAAGAGTGTCTTTCTGGACAAGCTGTTGTAGAAATACTAAGTTTATATTGCTTGCAATCAACTATAAAGATTTCATTCCTGTCCCAAAAACCCAAACAGCAAAGCATCAATTTCTCAAGATTAGTATGCCTAAATTTACTGAAGTTCACCACCAGCAAACGGCTGAGTGTTTTTGACATTCAATAAGCAGCAAAAAGGTCGACATTTTACTTGGATTAATTTTTTAGCAGAGAATAGGAAGCTCATTTTCGTGACAGATAATGAGTGCTGGAAGAAGTCTGCTACGGCAAGATACACAAGACCGGTGTATCCTCCGTATGAACAACGGCAGAATTTCAGAGACCTTCCTCATGTCTTCCTGAGGTGACGCTATCTCTAAGATTTTGCAAGTTACTGCTCTGCCTTCTGAAGAGTTCTTCAGGACTATTTAATGGTTATGACGCTTGGGACTGTTGGGGAAGGAAAATACAACTCTAACCACAAAAGCAAACGTCTTCTATAGGCCTGGAGACATTATGGGGAATATAAGCAAAAATTGCAAGCTAAGAGCAAATTTTCTTCTCGTTTGTAAGATAATAGTCATTTTTATCACTGGCATTCAATTTATAGAACAGGTGGGCTCTGCTGATTAATTATGGATTAATTCCAACTCCCCATGGCACGGGGGTTGGAACTAGATGATCTTTAAGGTCCCTTCCCATCCAAATCATTCTCTGATTCTATGATTAACTAGATGCAAGCCTTCACACGAATTAATCTTATAAACTCTGCTCACGCAGACGGGATCTCACACATCTCTCTTCAACTTTGTGTACTTTTTAACTAAGAAGCTGAAAATGCTAACAAATAGCATCGATCGAATCTGCAGGTTATTTAGCAGGGAACGAGGGTCGCAAGGTCCCCCACCACATCCCCGGAGGTGACCTGCACTCGCTGCCGGGGGGTGGCCACAGCAGCAGCAGGGCCCTGCCCTGGCTCTGGGCGCAACCCTGGCTGCGGGGTCCCGCCGTGCGACGGACGCCGGTGACAGCGCACGGGGAAGGAGACCCGGGCAATCCCAGGGCACGGACAAATGAAAGTCAAGTGATTAGCTGGCGGTTTCAACAGTTGTGCTTCCGAAGTGCTTTCTGCATATTTTCTCAGTAAAAGCAAGACAGCGCTGATGAGATATTTGACAAAACAGAACGCTGAATCATTTTTAGTACATCACCTCTTCTCACGCGGAGGGAATCTTCCGTCTTCCCCATCACAGCCGATTAAAACATTCAAAACATTTCTTCTAAGCTGGCAGCGATTGGAAAAGAGCACAAGACTTCATGAAAGAAACTTTTAAGCTTTATGCCATTAGGTCTATTCTTTTCATCTCCCTGGCTCTCAGAGTGTTTTACCGGGTATGGCAGATCAGCATTTTTCTCAACCCAGACAATTTTTTCCTCGAATGCGAGTACAAAATACAGCTTCGCTAATGTAAACAGAAAGGGCACTTTTCCTCTAGAGGCCCAGCAGGACCGGCTGCTGCTCCGAGTCCCAGCTCCCCTGCTCCCGCAGACAAGGGGCTCCGACAAACCTCCGGCCTTTTGCAGGGAGGGACACAGCTGGCCCGGGGAACAAAACTGCTGGAGAGCAGCGTTTCCATGTCACTCCTGTCCTTTCCACCTCCAGCACGACAGATAGCTTAGTTCTCGGAGGAGCAGCTCTGAGGTCCTCGTTTGCCCTGTCCGTAACGGCTGACTTTTCTGTTTCAGAGGGCTGCACTGCGCTCTCAGCTCCCTGAAGGTGAGATGCGCCCGTCTAACTAAGGATGTCATCGGAGCAAGAACTGACGTGTTACTTGAGCATGAAATTACTTACTGTTTCAGCTTTTTTCAAGACTGAAAAGGTGAAATTCCATCCCTTGAGAGCAGTCCCCTCTTACAAAACCAGTGTCCGTCCAGAGAAACTTCAAACGCTTTCTAAAATTTTCACTGGCTAAATATAGCTCAAAAGAAGATCAGTACTTTCACGTGTAATTCATAATGTCCAGACATTCATGGTGTCAAACAGATCAGAGGAAGATCCACAGCAACATGCGTAAATTTAAACATTGTTTGTTTCATTTTCGCAAACAGAAGTTTTTCAGCATTTGGGAGAAAAGGCACGAGTACCGCTCATATACTTGTTTACTGCCAAGATAAAATGCTTCATTGAGACTGACCGTGCACTGAGTCTTACTTAAGCCAGCCACAGCACAAAATCAAAAAGCAATATTTTCTCAGTCACTGAAACCAACTCACGTTCAAGATTCAGGGAAACGTGGAAGAAAACAGAAAATTCTGGGTTGCTCGCTTCCCAAACCGCATGTTAACACTGCAGAAAGTGTCATTAAAAATGAGTCCCATGAGTGGACAGAAATCTGTTCCCTCAGCCGTCCAATTCATCATTTTTATCCAATATGTTGCCCGTAGGTTTACAAATCACAAGGAATTTACCGAGCGTGCTTTCATAAGTAAAAGTGGACAATAAATCATCATCATACCGAAGCCACTCACGTAACACACACAGTTTCATTTTCATGCCAAATTTCATTATTGGTAACTGTAAAAACACCAACCCAACAACCCCCACCCCAGTCTCAGTGGTCTTCAAAAATAACGATACAGTATTAAGGATGGATATTAATCCAATTATTCACCTATTCTTTCTTCTCTAACCCCACGCCGAACCTGAAGGGGCAAGAACGCGGCTCCCACAGAGTCAAGACTGCACTTTGCTTCAAAGAGCTTTTAAAAAGAAATGTTTTTATCTGCGTTAAGCATAAGGGTCTGAAGGACAGGGACGCTCCCTCTGCAACTCCTGCCACCGCCGTGCGGTTGCTGCTGCACCGCCTCAAACTTTTGATACCCACCCCCCCCCAAAACTGCAATTAATGCCTTTTGCAGGTCGCCCCACAAGATTAATTTTCCAAGGAGAAATTAATGAAAACACATACAGAAGTGTTTAGAAAATATTTCCTCTATTAACCTCCATCAGCAGCAGGTTACAACCAGGGTGGCTAATGAAGATGTTATGTCGTTAAGGTGAAAGCAGACGGGGAGAAGGATGGGGACGCTGCAAGCAGCACCTCTGACGGGGACAGCTTTGTCACCGCCGTGTCCCAGGACACTGCTTTGCCCAAGATTTATTTGGGTTTAGAGCTGCGCACAAGAAGAGCGAAACTTTTAGACCGAAGAATCACAGTGTGAAACCACAGCCCTTGCAAGACCCCACTGCATACTTAATGTTAATTTAGAGTACATAATGCTATAAAACATTCCTTTATTGGGAAACAAGTGGCATCATTCCTTAAAAACTCACCCTTTGCTTCTTTAGGTTTTGTGTGTGTGTGCGTGTTTCATTTTGTTTGCAGCAAACCCCAAAGATAAATGAATCGGGGCCCGAGCGGTTGCCCAAAAATGCTGAACGGGTCCTCCCCGTGCCCCGATTCACACCCCAACGGGGGGAGCTGCCCAAGGAGACCGCAGCCTGTCACACATCTATCAGCAGCAGGCGCTGTCTTACTTTTCCTTTCAAGTTTACCCTTCGGACTTAGAGGCTCCTTTCCTAGAGAACTTTCCTTTACCGTACACAACTCTCAAAGAGATGTTTAACAGAGTTAGATAAAGAATTTGAAACAAACACAGAGAAGATCCTGCAGAGCAAATCTGACCCCTGAGAGGAGCCCATGATCGGTGCAGAGCTCATGGCAGGGGGCTCTGTAAAGCGGATTGAGTGCGCCCACCTTCATGAAGCTGGACCTTCTGATTCCCCAAACTCCCCCCCCGCCCTTAACAGAGCATCTTTCACCTTTCTTTCTCCAACAACAGTGTCTCCTGGTGTTCAAGCAAATAACAGTTTGTCTCTTTATTATCTTTTCCTTTACAGTGTTAAACTCTTTTAAATTGAAAACCGTTATTTTGCCTTCATTTTCCCAAGCTCATCGGTTGCAATGTTGCATTTTGATATAGTCTAGCTTATAGCCCAGTTTGCTTTTAAAAACAGCAAACGTGGCCGTTACCTCTCCTGCCTCGAGGAAGGAAGCTTGCTCTCACCTGGCTCACTACAAAATCAATCACAACGTGTACTTAACGCTCTCCTTGAAGGAAGGGAAAGCGGCGGGATGAAAAGCCGAAACCGCATCCTCTGGCCTTTGTCAGCAGCACAAAGCTCTGCAGCTCCCGTACCCTTCAAAGCTCCTTGTTCTTTGCAGGCGGATGGCAAACAATTACAGAGGACCTGCGTGTGCTTCCTCCTCAGCAATTCGCCCGTCCTCGCACCGCTACCCTGAACCGGCACAGTCTTCGCATCAACACTGAGGACTTCTTTCAGTTCAGCGTTGAACTAAACCAGACTACAGCTGAAAGTAATATTAACAAAGGTTATCTTCAAGCCTTTTTTTTTTTTTTATTCAGTATGCACCCTTAATAAATTAGGCACTACCTTTTCAATATTAAGGATGCCATCTCACAATGCTAGTGCTTACTTTATAAAATGTGAGCATCATTGCTTTATTTTAAGGTTCGCCTGCAAATTTATTTTGGAATAAAAAGGTGTTTCTCTAATGACGTCAAGGTAAAGAGAGGGACTGACTTGTGCTAAGGCTGGATTTGACCATGACTATCAGCTGAGCATCCCTGCAGGGTCTGGGGAGATTACACACCCTTGGAGACTCTGCTGAACCGTACCAGTTTCCCAGTGCTCCTTTGGGGCTGATTTTGGGCACCCTCCCAAAACCCAGGCTAGAGCAGCGGTCACCTTGTGTCAGTACCATTTCTGGTCACTCTTGGGCATCTTCAGCTGTTTGACAAAAGACACGGCACGGGCGAGCACGGTGCTCCAAGGGTCTGACCCACGCCCGGCACGCAAGACCCACGGCTGGGACCTTTGCCGCGCTGCCCGGCCGGTGTCATCCTCAACTTCTGAAAGGCAGAAATCTGGGAAAGCTGGGATTTATCCTGCTTCAGTGCCACCCCAGAGCCCATGCAGACGGGCTGCTCTTCAGCGTCCTGGTGAGTGCTTCCCTCAGCCGTGGCTCTGCAAAGGGCTCCCGCCTCGGACCAGCGCAACAAAACCGGTACCGTCGGCTGGAGGTGAGACAGTGAGAAACGCCCCAAAGGGAGAGACCTGTCACAGCGGTCGTGTTCACATCCACCAGCGAAGGCAATCGGAAACTGCGCTGGTATGGAAACCCTGTACCATGCCCCACGAGCTGCCCCTCCCTGACCAAATGTGCATTTTTCCGCTAGAGCGAGGAGTCCCTTCCGTTAGTGCTTCCCAGTGCCGGCAAACACAACGCAATTTAGGATCCCAAATGTTTTCCGCGGCACATATTTCTTCCCTCATCGATGTACCCTGCAGCACAAAGTGTCTCTTACGCGTGAGTCTTGCCCTACGTGACGTATGCAGCAGGTGAGACGGTGATTTGGGACCGAGAAACAGCTATTATGTCACATTTCTTCCTGCAGATTACAGACCAGACCTATCCTGCTTGCGCATCCCTCGCAGCTTGCACAGGGCCTGCGTTGCCAGGAGGGATGCTTGCGACCCAGACCTCCTCTTCGTCCCGCCTCTTCACACTCGCGATGCCGGCAGAGTCAGAGGTGTGCAAGAAACAGAGATCAGAGAATGATCGATTCACAACGGCAACTGTTGAGACACCAACTTATCTCTCCCTTGCAGAGTAGGGGAGGTCCAATAAGTATAAAGTTTAATGCTACCCTGTTTAATGATATTTTCACTTCAACCGAACTGTAAAATTAACTGAGAACTTACACTAAAAAAAGACTTTTATTTTATGCTGATCATTAACTAAGGAGGTTTCACACTTGAGATCTGTTATATTAAAGGGAACTGAAATTGCTTGTATCAATTACCTTATTCTAAGCAGACAGACTTCTCATAAAATATTGAAACTGTTTTGTGACTATGGAGAAGGAGAGAATGGCTGAATCACGGGTGGGAAGGGATCCCCGGGCCGTGGCCGCTGCCTGTGCTATATGGCCTGCCAGCACGAGGAGGACCACGAGCAACCACGCGAGGTTTGCCTGTTGCCTGCAGGACCTGTTTTACACGAGACCACGGCCAGGACGCCTGCGCTGGTGCCGGTGCGGCGCGATGCGCTGCTCCACCTGCGGCACCGGGCGCTGAGAGGATGGCGGGCAAAGCCTGGTCTGGGCTGGCCACAGATCCGGTCTCTGGCTCATTTGTCTCTTTATACGGGTCCTGGTCAAATACCCGACGCGTCAGCTCGGGCAGGATTTGGAGCGATGATAGTGGCAGTGCCCTGGCTGACTGCCTTAGCCGGCGGAGCAGCAGCATCCATCAGATTATTTTACCTACTTACTCAGCCTGATTAATCTCGCCTTTATAGTTTGCTAATTCTGGGCTTGTGTAGTGCCCAGATAAACCTGACTCAGAAAGAAACGGAGGAAAGCTGGACAACAGGGGAAACCATGGTCCTGTCTGCTCCGTCCTCCCTTTCCCTTGACAGGAATTTACCCGGATTGTTCAGGACTCGGGCGCTGACTTCAAGGCGCTGGCAGGACCTGAGGAGCTGCAGGGCGAGGGGTGGCAGTCGCTTGTCCTGCTGGGCTCCTTTCCTCTCCCTCCGCAGCACGTCTAATACCCAAGAGAAATGACCCTGCGTGCCACGTGCCCGAGCAGGTCTGTCCTGAAACCCACCTCGCCTGGGAGCTGCGGGCATCTGTTTCTGGGGGACCATTCAAGAGTAAACCAGCGAAGCAAGCTATGCCCATTATTCATTCATTATAGCTATTTATTTACCGATAATGCTCTTTATTATTTGAATAACAACGTAAGTGCTGCAGGATGAGGAGAAATGCTCTCACACAGAAGGGAGTTGCTGCTGTCTCAGGCCAAGAGACCTAAGAGTGTCAGTCACACTAAGGATTAGACAACGTGGAGCGGCACCGATACACGTAAAGGGTTAAAGCCCCTCAGGCGTACGTAAGGAGGTGGCTTTCCCCGAGGGCAGGCAGTCTGCACTCTGCCTGAGCAAGCACAACTGCAGGACGACTTCAACAAACGTTGCTTTCTGGCTATTATTTTTGAAATATATGAAGACGCAAGAGTAAAAATCAATTAACATGACAAAATTTCCTAAAAAGTAAGTGCTTCAAAGGATTCAGTCTAACCCAAATCTTTCTGCAAAATTCACAGCAATATTTTTTAAAACGCATTTCACTCATAGACTTATTTATCCAAAAAACATCAGTTGCTGTTGCCCAGCTAAGATTAAATACTCTTTTAACGAGTCATGGTGATACAGATGCAGCGACAACGGCAACAGGGACCCGGGGATGCCCCTAACAGTTCCAGGACCAAACACGCCCCCATCTGCTGGAGAGGACGCTTTATCCTTCATCACCATCAGTACAGGGAAGAAAGCTGAACATGCATTAAAAAAAAAGCAGAGCTGAGATGCAGCCTGCCAGGAAGGGTAGAGAGCATCGTCTCCTGCCGGCAGCAGGATTCCTCGGCACACAGAGCGTGCCGGGGGCTGGAGGCGGCGCACGCTGCTGCGTGCAGCGAGCAAACGAGGATCGGGGCTCCACGAGCATTGTCAGGATATAAAACATGCAGCAACAGCCACCGATCATGGCCCAGGTGGCCTCCAACTCCTCACCGCTTTGCTGTAGCTTTCACGAGCACCAGCAATTTCTGGCCATCAAGCCCAGTGCTCCCACGCGCAAACGCCACAGGTGACCTCAGACCTCGGCTCCTGTCCAGTGCCGTCCTCACACGAGCCCTGCGGCTTGCGCCCCGACTCCTACGCGAAGACTTCTGCAAAGACCCAAGGCTCCGAGATAAACAGAAATCGTCTTCCCGTCCTCAATGTGCGTTTGCCTGCAGCCATTCGGGCTCCAGCTAATTCCTGTGCCGATGTCGTCCTTCAGTTTACGCGGCTTTTCACCTCCCCAGTTTATTCCTTTGACGTTTGTAGATGGAGCAACCGTATCACCTCTCAGCCTTGGTTTTGCCAGATTAAACAAGCCAAACAAGCTTTTTATTTCCGCTCATAAAACAACCCGTTTTCCTGATCAGTTCGACTTGTTCTTTTCCGTTCTGCTTTCCACTGATGTCTCCTGGACACTGTTCTCCTCCGTTGTATATAGTATTGTAAATAATGTGAAGCCAGCTTGCTCAGTGGCCTACGGCTACCGATTATTCCTTCTTTGAAGCATCCTAGGATTGCACACGCTGTCTGAGGCTAACAAACTTCCGAATAACATGCAATTGTGTGTGACAGCCACCCTATATGCAGATACGAGATGTTGATTTTAGTTGCAAAGATCTTCAAGTGTGCGAAGTACTGCTAAAAACATGCAATTTAAAAAAGTGTGGTTTTACACAGCCTGCGAGCAGAACGTACGTGGGGCAGAGGGAAACGAGAACGCATCTCAAAGAATAAAAATTACATCAAGGCTAATCTCCCTTTCTCATCGCTATATTCCCGAAGTCACAAGCTATGTGTTGACTGTCTTCTATTAACGTATTCTGTCCTCTTCCTTAACTTCCTAATAAAATGTTTATCTCCAAGGAAATTCTGCAGAAAAGACTGAATTTGCATATAAATAATAGACATGTCAAAACATAAGATGCTAGGATTTGGTATTCTGACTAAGAGTGTTATACATGATTTGTATTAATTTCCTTAAATTCCAGTGCAACTCCACAGAGTTCAATCACTACCAGCGGCATTGTACCGTTAATTGCATTACCGTTACCCTTACCGACGTTAGGACTGCTGATTAGGAATGTCCCATTTCGGCTATGCGTATTTTGGGGCAATCCCTCCCGTAATTCAAAGGCAGTTTCTTAATTCTGCACTTCACGGAGGGAAAACGGGATGATAATAAGGCTTTTGGACGGAATAAAATTTGAAAAACTAAGAGGAGAGAAGCTCGCTTTTCCGGAGGAGAAGGAGGAAGGGTGGAAGGCAGGAGCACCGCGTGTGCTGGACCCCCGATGGAGCCAGCTACCCCTCAGCGGGCGTCTCCTGCCGCCGCCTCGACCTCCCCGCCCTCAGCGCTCACAAGGGCTCATCACCATCAAAGGAAGCGAAGCGGGAGCGAGCGCACGGTGATTTGCAGGCGACCAGACCCAGAGCTTGCAGGCAGCACGCTCGCCGCCAGCGGCCGGGACACGCGGTACGTGGGTGGGTTTTCTGTCTCTGGGCATTGGAGTTGCAGCACAGAAGAGAGTCCCAAGGGAGAGCTAATCTCTGCAGATAATGATCCACTGCAACGGCTTCCAAATTGGAGCCAGAAGAACCCTGAATGCTAAAGGTGAACTTCAATTAAAGATCCGCTGCGCGTTTCGCTCCAGACAGAGATAAAAATTTCTTTCTCTGCCAACAGTAAACTCTCCCGTGAATTCTTTTTTTTTGAAAACTGGCTATTTTTGAAAGCCAGCTTGGAAAACACATGTGCTCAAGGGTATAAAGAAGGCAGCGCTGTGTGTAAGATGTAATACTGGGAGGTAGAGCTTAGTATATTGACATTATAAAAACCGGGTAGCAATGGGAAATAATATTTTTACAAAGGTTACAAACACGAATGTAAGACCTAAAGGCAATTTTCCAGATGCTGGTTAGTAACATGGTATCACGCGTTCCCTCGTCTTCTACAGAGCGAAGCGAGGTCAGCAACACGGACCGGAGCTGAGATGCTCACCAGCTACCCGGCTGTGCGGCCGGCATCCCATCCCCGAGAGCGGGCACAGCGCTCGCCAGGGAAGGCAACGAGCTCCCACCAGCAATTCCCCGGCACGAGGAGCATCCTCCCAGCTCCACAGCTGAGGCACGTTCCAGTACGCTCGCACCCCCGTACCGGCAGCTCCTGCAGTTCACTTGCGGTCGCTTCTGCGCCCATAAATCAACTTTACGTAATGTACCGATCTGGGAATGGTGCAATGAAATACACCCTTATTATTGAAACATCAGCGTTTGCTTCCTCAGTTCTGGAGACCTTTGCACGTAACACCGTACACTGAGGCTCACTGTATCCCCACACAGCAAACTCTTCTGAGCCCCGGCCACCGCCACCCAGTGCTCCAACGCTGAGGAAAGCAAACTACGCACCACCCGCAGTAAAACGGGGGATAACGGAAACTTCTTCTGTCCATATTTAAAAAAACCTGTTTCAAGTAGTCGGGCAAACATCACCCAGATGGCAAGTTTGCTGCATCCTTGCTGAAAAATACCATGCAGCCAACAAACCCATATGGCCAACCAGAGAAGCCACATAAAGATAGCAATGTGCCTGTACAAGCAAAATGTTAATAAATTAGGCCCAAAGTAGATAAAAATCTGCTACCTGGTACATTACACCTGTTTATGAAACCTATGTGTATATTTGTTTTAATATTTAGTCATTCACAAACACGGGAGAGGCAGGTACGGTGGGTTCAAAGCTGCTGGCAACAGGCTGCCTGCGCACACGTGCTGCTCTCCCCACCCCGGTATTTGCCCCTCTCTCCTCTGGAAAGGGGGTCTAATTCCCCCGGGTGGGAAAGGGATGAGACAGACAAGCAGATGGCCGACAAATAAGATTCTGGAAAAATCTCTCGCCGCCTGTGGATTGATCTCCTTTCAGAAAGCGTGCCCAACTCGCTAGAGGATTATTACGCTCACTTCCCTGGGCCTGCAGGCAGCAAGAGAAATGCAGAAAGGGCTGCATCATTCGAGCCACTGACTCGAGCAAACGCCAAATACCGATGCCTTCGAGGCAATACATAACGTGCGTAAATACAGTTAGCATCAGACAAGGTGAAAAAACAATAATAGTATTTAACAATACCAAGAGTTAAAGCACAGAGGGAGTGAGAAACCCATTATTCACCCCACCTTTATTTAAGCTACGCAGAAAAGCAAGGTGGTCCCAGGTCCTTCGCTGTGACTATAAATAACGTTATAATACCGCTGTGGACGTGAGATACAACGGATGGGGACAGGACTCCGTTGTGTCACATAAGAGAACTTGCAAGACATAGAGGAGCGATGGAAAAAACGATGTTCTGCCTCACGGGCGGCGACTGCAGCACTTCATCGGACGAAGCCCTCGCAAGCTCTCTGCAGGCATACCGGCGGCGGACGGTCGGAAGGAGGAGCAAGGATGCGCCTCACCGGACACTCGTGAGAAAGGCACGAGGAAGAGCAAATCCCATCAGTGAGCGCGGGGGCGATTGGCATCGGGCACCAACGGGAGGCAAAAAAAGAGCTTCTGAACACTGAACGAGATACGCATCCTGTGGCAGATAAGCCAAAAAGGAAAAAAAAAAAGAAAAAAGAGCTGCAAATGGAAGGATGCACAGGGGGGAGAGGCTGTCAGAGGTGTCAGAGGCTTGAGGCGAGGCAAGGAGCACGGGGGAAGGGGGTGGCTGAGAAGCATCTGAGCAAAGCCAACTTTGGATGAGCGTAAAGGGCACCATCGATCCGAGCACGCCTGGGACGGGAGGAGAGGGCCGGGCACGCAGAGGGTGCCTGCAAGGAGTACGCTCAGTAAGGTCAGACGTGAGAGGGAAAATGGAGGAGAGGCAGGCAGGGATGCAGGTGCTTTGTTTTATAAAGGGAAAGGCAAAGTTTGATGTTAATATCTAAAAAAATGGAAAGGCTTTGCATAGGAAATCTTCTCAGAAGCACTCATATAACTCTGTGGTTTTTAGGGAAGTCCTTCATTTGCTTTTAAAACGTTGAGAAAACATTGATGCAACTGAGGAATGAACAGAGTAAGGGAAAACAAAGATTGCTTTCTCCTCTTGCTGCTTTTTCCCATAGACAAATTCTGGCCAAAGCTGCACGATGCATCTGGATGCAGGGGTAGAGTCTCATGAGGCTCTTGGGTATCGTCCTGCTAGTGATATCATCACCTCGAACATTTTTGTAGCCTGGTAGACACAGAAAACCAGCTGACCACCTCCTGCAACACCCCAGGAGAAAACCCCTCAGGAGGTCGGTAGGCACCACAGGAGTTCTAGAGAGGGGTTCACGATCAACGTGCCAAGGCAAGATGAGCAGCCACCAAGAGCCCTATCAACAGCTTGGACAAAGAGGAGAACCTGCCCCGAAGGAAGAGCCGTGGGGTGGGCAGTGGGAAGGGTTAGCTGTTTGCAAAAGCCAGGGCGTTTGGGGAGGAGGGGTATTTCTGCCGCCCCCAGCCACTCCGTGGGCATTTCGAGGTCCTGGCCAGATGCACGGTCACGTCAAAAGACGCGACAAAAGGCACAAGCCTTTAACACGGTTTTAACTTCACGGAGGCTTTTGAAGGCTGTGCGCATCGCTGCCTCCTCTGTATTGAATTATCACCGATGCCCCCCTCCAGCTCGCGGGGAGCCACGCGGGTACCGCCGCAGCGGTTTCCATGGCAACGGCGCGATCTGAAGCAGGATTCCTTTCTCATCAGTCGAGATGGCTCAAGGATCCATTACACGTTACTGTGGCGGATTGAATAACAAACACAAATGCTAACAAATCGATGAGACGCACAGAATTTTAAGCCCTGTAAAACGCTTGCTTTCTTCTGTATTCCCACGAGCCTGGGGCTCCCCAGCCAAGTTAGAGCAAAGGGATTTCAAATTTGGCAAGAATCTAGGTGACAGATCCTCCTGAAGTGCAAATTGCCACAGTTCCACTGAAGTCAGCAGAGATATGACAATTTACACCCACTTAGGTTCTGCCACCGGGTAATTAGCACATTGCAAATAACTGGAAACATACTCCCAAATAAGAACACTCTTAAGCTTGAAGCAGGAATGTTTAAATTTAAAAAAAGCACCACATTTTTTCCTAGGATTAAGCAAACTTGCAGGCTTCTCTGCTGGCTTATTCTAATATATTACTGGATGAAGCCAAAAATTTAATCCAGTTGCTGGTCTTCTTGTTTCCCTAACGAAACCAGGATGAATCCATAATAGCGTTACCTGCCCTGATGGACCCGATGTACTTCGTTCGACATGTCTCCCGCTGGGTAGAACGCAAATGCTCTTTTGCTGCTAACCTGATTGATTCCCCCGCTGCCACCCAAGGACCTAGCACCCCTAAACACCGGCTCCAGCCGTGCACTCAGTCACGCCCTGGTTTTGCTGCCTACCCAATTTTACAGACTTTTACCTCAGACAGAGGTGCAACAATGCACACATCGAACATTTGCAGGAACGTTAAGAGATTTTGCTGTTCTTAACATCATGGCGCTCTGCTTTTTATAAAGTCACCAGAAACGCTACTTTTTGGCTGGCGTTAATTATTAACTACATCAAATATCTGTATGCAATATATAGCAATGTGTAATGAGAGGAAGCAAATAGACTGTCATGTTTGCCACTTGTAACATGGGCTACTAACTTTTGATCACACGTAATACCTGTGTTCTGTGTAATTTCTCTCTTAATCAATATCCAAAAAGGTCAAGCAGAAAGAACCTCTCATTCTTTCACGTTGGGCTGACTGGTCTAACATCAGTCCCAGGCAAAGCAGTGGAAAAATTGATATGAGATTCAATTAATAAGGAATTAAAGGATGTGACTACAACTAATGCTCGTCAACCTGGTTTCATGGGAAACAGCTCTTGTCAAGCAAACCTGATTTCATTCTTTGAGGAGGTTCAAAGTCTGGTTGACAAAGGCAACATATTTGTAAGGCACTTAACATTTTGTACGGCATTTGACTTAGTACCAAACAGCATTCTAATATTAAAAAAACACCGCTATACATTATCTGTAACACACACATTTAATGGATTAAAAGCTGGCTAGCTGACAGATCTCAAAAGCAGCGGTCAATCGGGAATTATAATCGAATAGTGAGCTTTAGGAGAGGAGGCTGTACCCTGGAGAGCAATGACCCTGGAAGAATTGAGGCTTTGGAGTGGACAAATGACTCGGCCCACATGTGTATGCAACCGTGAAACCGAATTGCTGTCATGATTGGCACTTACAGTGGAGAAAAGTGACTGGTGCAGGTTTCTGCATGACAGCTGGACAGACACACAACAGATCTCTTCCTCTGCCCAAGTGACAACCGCACGGCTCTGCCGTACCAGCTCGCCCAGTCAGAACAGTTTTAAAG
Source organism: Phoenicopterus ruber ruber (assembly GCA_009819775.1). Classification (NCBI taxonomy): domain Eukaryota; kingdom Metazoa; phylum Chordata; class Aves; order Phoenicopteriformes; family Phoenicopteridae; genus Phoenicopterus; species Phoenicopterus ruber. The sequence continues at coordinate 9,777,791 of CM020235.1, read as the reverse complement.
AAGGGAAATGTCTAAAGCAGCACAGCAAGGATGCCCTTCCCTGTCCTTTTCCCGGGATATGGACGCTCTTTGCGCCTACCCAGCAGGCACGAGCAGTTCAATGGCAGCGGAAGGTGCAGCCCAGCCACGCGAGACTCACGGCACCCTCTGCCCTTACCCACAAACCGTGCGCAGGCACTTAATTGATCGTCCCACATGCGAGCTCGCCGGCGGGAAGTCAAAAAGGCAGAAACACCCAGCGGCCGAGAGGTCCCCAGTATTTGCTTCTTTCCGTCATCGGCAGCGGATGCTCAGCGATTCCCGAGGGCTGGAAGAGCTGCCTCTCTGCCTGCAGTCCAGCCCTGGCACCGAGCTGTGCCCTGATTTCCACACCTCAACAACAAAAGCAGCCGCTACAGCGTCCCTGCTTTCACCCGCCAGCAACGCGTTCTCGCTCTCTCATCTGCTCCAAGAACCTTCTGCCGCCTGAGGAAGCCGGTGGGGACAAGCGCGGGGCAGGGCATCCATGAGAGGAGCTGGAGGTGGACCGATGGGCTGCAGCGAGACTTGCTATTCCCGCTCGAGCCCCAACACACGCAGAAACAAAGAAAGAAAGAGGCAGCCTCAGAGGTACGAGGAAGGGGATGTGTGGCCTCAAAGCACCAGCATTAAGGCAGCACCTCCCATCTGCAGCTAGCTCAGGGTGCCAGGCTACGCGGAATTAAAGCCTGCTTTAGTACTGTCTACACCAGTGGACAACTTAGGGCTTTAAGCAATGTGTACTTGTTTCAATGCCATCCGACAGGGAGTGGCAGCTTTTCTTCCCAACGTCTGGTTCACTGCCTTTCCTCGCAGCAGAGCCATCCTTCCCCGTCCCCTCCCTTGCAGCAAGGTTCGTTATTAGCCGGGGAAACAGAGGGTGTCCGATGGCGAGGGGGGAATAAATCATTGTTCTCGGCTAAATGGAGTAGTGCGGATCTGCTAGAAACGCCGCCTTTTACCAATAGTGCAAATAATGAAGATTGCATGCACTGGGGACAATGCAATGAGCCGCTGCACTATTGATGGGGTATTTGTACAACTCCAGGAGTTACGTATCAAAAGCAAGCTCTATTAAAGGCAGCATCTTTGTGCAGGAGCTGAGGATTAATACTGCTCCTCAGACAATGTATAAGCTTCCCCAGCTAGACCCAAGAGAAGGCTAAGGAGAAGCAGCTCTTTCTGGTGTCTCCCTCTTCAGCCATCGCTGCCTTTGTGATGGGACCACCGCACCTCCTGCCACGCGACTCACGTGCGCCTGTGTGTGTGTACCAGGGAGCATCATTAGAGTACGTTGGGAAATGCAACTTCATGGAAACATGTTCAGAATTTAATCTGTGGGGGATTATCCACCGGCAGACATGAAATAGAGACATTACCACACTAGATCCATCCCCGTTTAGTCTAGTCTCCTGTTTCTGACAACCACCAGCGTGAGATGCGCTGGAGGAAGGTGAAAGGCTTTCCTGTGAGACATCAGGAACTCCCGAAGGCATTATCCTAAATCCTAAGCAACCTTCCACTCTGTAGCTACTCCACTGGCGAGAGAATAAGACCTATAAGAAACATGATTTATCTATACAATTATAATTTACATTTTAATAAATAATGCTGCAACAAACATGTCAAAGTATCTCATCTCTAGCATCTAATTTTGTTGATGCCAGTCAGCATGTTCCACTGCTTACCATTTTTAACTCAAAACTCCTGGGATCACTGACTTTGTAACCTGTTTATACCCTTCTCCAGGCAGGCCATCTGCATGCATGCCCAAAGAAAAAAAAAAAAGCACTCTGTACACTGAAAATCGAGACGTCGTTCTGCTCCTGCCAGATGGACGGCCGACTCCATCTGTGAGTGAGGACAGACAGCCCCAGCCTCGAAAGGGCATCCTCTGGTTGTCCAGAGCACGAGTGAAACCACTGCATCGACAACAGAGGGATCCGGCTCATTCTGCCGTCGAGCATGGGTTGCTCTCCCTCCCTTGCTGTCCCTTCTCCTCCCCTCGCCACGTGCCCACCCGGTAGGACCAGCTACACGGGGCCTGATCCTGCGGTTCACGGCGATGCACAGGTTCCACCAGCATCACGTTAGTGCCTCAAATAGGTCTGATCTGACAAAACGCTGGCTCGAAAGGCAGCCCGTTTTCAGATGTACGCAGAAAGACGGCTTTAACGCGCTTAGCTCTCATCTCCGTTAAACTGCTAAGAGACAGAGGTGAGCTGCTACAGTTAAGGAAAAGCTGCTTAAAAAATTATCTAGGCTGCGTACACACACAGTAACTTTTTATTACACATAAATGGTGGGAGCTTCAGTGCAGCAGAACAGAGAAACCCAGACTATGAAAGCCGCCTGCCAGGACAGCCACCATCACCCATGAAGCAGGAGAAGAAGTGGCTGCTTCACTGCCGCAACGGGTGCTACGAGCCTGGCTCAGCCCGTCCTTCCACCACGCTCTCGGGCAGCTGGCCCAGCAATGGCTTCTCCGACTCTCGGGCGTTATCAGTGTGACCTTCTTTAAAATATGCATTTATACTGGTTCTTTTGAAGGACAGGGTTTGATCTGGTGTCCCAGCTGCCGCTCAAAGCCAGCGGAAAGCCTGAGCCACAGCGCGGGGACCACACTGCACAGAGGCCAGCCTGGAGATACGCGCGAATCAGGTTCTTTACATACCAAGTAACCCAGCAAATTCATGGCTCCCACTTTGCAAACAGAACTTTGGGATAACCCACCTGAGGGAACTGGGAAAGCCATTCCCGCTGTTGGCTACATCACTACAAGCAAGACCAAAACCCAGTTAAGTCTGGATTCCATTTTTCTTTCTTAGGTTGGATTTTTTTTTTCCAGTGGCATTACTAAAAAGCAATGCACTCAGTAACAGGACAGAACCACCTGTACTAATATCAGGGAAAGACTTACAGGCTTAATTCTCTGCAGTAGTTTGCAAAAAGTGCATAACAACATATTTATTAGTGTATAAAGATGAAAGGACTATAAATCTGTGCAAGAAAGCACAGTATCTTTAAAAAAGAAAGACAACAAAAAATAAAATTACAGATGAAAACTAGGCATCAGCTGTGACAGCGCTTGCTCAAGTCAGGAACGACAACCAATATTTCAAACTGTTGAAATATATCACTCTTCAGGTTTACTTTTTTAACAAAACAACATCAGCTTCTCTTACTGATTTTTTCAATATATTTAAAAATACAGATAAGTACATTATTGCAATTGCGGTGTGTTGTTTGTTTTTTTTTTAAACAGAAGAACTATAATACATTAGAGATACTCCAAGCCCTCAAAACTTTTCAAAATGTTACTCTTTAAGTAGTCACACACGTTAGGAAATAATTATCTATGAAACAGAACAAGTCAAAGAGGCTTTTCCACTAAAAGCATCTCTGCCTAAATCCTACCTGCCCTGCAGTGGAACCTTTTATTCCGCTCCTTTATATGCATGCTTTTTACATGCATCTTGAAACCCTTGGGTTCAACTGTGCCTTATTACATTTTAAAGCCTTTGGATGGCAGCAGAAAAGCGTTCTGCACTATAAACTAGAGCACAGCTGAGGTTTGATGGGTTTGCTTCTCCTTTCTACCCTACAAAACACTTCCTAAATGTTATTAAAATTTAGCATACGCCATAATAACCAAGCTGCATTTTTTTTCCACATTTAAGTCAATTGACTTTCAAGTTTTATCTTTCCACATACTTTGAATCAAATAAAGTTGTTTCGCAGTTCAGGAGAAAGATACTGCGGAGCATCTCGTTCTGATGGGACGCAGTCCCATGCGCAGAAGTCCAGATACTCAATTGTGCCAGTGGCCATCAGAGACACAGTAGGAAAGTTCTAAAATTTTCTGTCTATTCCAGCTGCAGTTAGCTTGGAAAAAACAAACAAGGCAAGAAAACTAAATACAAAGTATTGACGCGAGCAGAAGCGAGGTGCCGTGCAGGAGCGTGCTCGGGGCTCACCCGGGAGCCCGGCGAGCCCTCTGCCCCTCAGAGCCCCCCACCCTTCGGCTCCCGACGCCCCGCTCTCCTCTCGGACACGGACGCACGTGTTGTTTCAGGGATGCCCCGGTTACACGTGCAGAGGCCCCCGTCTGAGCTTGCACCCGTCGCTCGCTGGCCCCCTCCACAGCCCGGGCAGCTTGCTGGGGCTCGCGGGCATGCTTCCCCAGCAAGTGCTTTGCCTTAGTGAACCTTATACTGGGGCTTAAATGAGTTTTAACAGAACGCCTGGCTTCAAAATACCTAGACCCCTCTACTTTTACCTTACCTCAATTGAGAACAGTTTCTCTGCTCCCCGGCCCCCTCAGGGCCCCCACGGCTGGTCCCCCAACGCGTGCCCCGCAGCCACAAAGCCAACGCCTCAGGAAAGCTGCGGAGCCATCGTCATGTTCGGCTAAGCAGCAGTTCAGAGCAATAAACCCCCCGGAAATCTGTACGGAAAGGCGTGGGCACTGTGCAAGACGCACCGCGAGCGGCACAGGCCAGGACAGCAGTGATGGCGGTGCACGCCATCGAGCCACCTTCGCCTGTCGAACCAGAGCATCGACGCCCCAACAGCACCCGACGGCAGGACAGTGAAAATAACCGTAGCAAATCAAACTGAAGGGCTTCTGCAACGTGAGGTTGGGCTTTGTGCCTCTCTCGGGTCAGGGAGCTCAGGGCCAGGCTCCTTCCCTGTTACCGGGGGCTCTGCTCTCTAGAACACATGGGACCTTTCACTCCGAAAGAAATCATTCCTCTCCAAGGAGAGGGAGCCGCCGTGAATGCTGATGTGAGGCCCAATGTCACCTTGCCCGCCGGAGGAGGGCTCTGGCTTGGGCCGCATCCAGCGCCGGTCGCGCTCTCCTGATGGAGGTCACCTCTCCGCAGGGTTTGCTGGCGTCTCCACAACGACCAGGCAGGAGCAGAGCCCCTGCCAGCACTCGTTAGGAAAGAGAGGCTGCGAAGGGAGGACAGGAACGGGGGGAAATGCCAGCAAAGGTCGCTTTTTACATAAATTGGAGGGCTACTGATGCATGGCTGGGTCCAAAATTAACTCCTGGAGATACCGACCCCGGCGTAGCCTGAGATGCCGGACGTGCACGGCCAGGGAAGGGAACCTGCAGCTCAAGGCCAGAGACCCCCCGGCTCACCTGGCGAGACCCCACGGTCCCATTTTATCGCTAACAGTGGCGTTGTGCGTACTGTCCGCAGTTCGGGTTTCAAGCACCTTTATATTTAAATTAGCAAACGCCTGCGTTTCATTGCCCGAAAGGTGAATAACACTGAAGTGGCGTCATGCAGGGAGGATCCTTGTGATCCGTGCAGTTAGACCCATCTCTGCAGCATCTCTAACGTTATAAACATAATTACAACCATCAGCTTGCGCTAACGTGTGGGAAGGGGCATGATTTGCATCCGAACTGTAGCCAGGTCAAAGCAGAAGACACTTCTGCAATAGGACCCAGCAAGGCATTTAACTAGAAAACTGCTCCATTTAAAGCTGCAGAGAAAATGTAGGGAGTCAGACTATAAACATTCCTCCTTCCAGCTGAGTCGGGACACAGAGGCCAAAATGAGCTAAATCTAAGTTACCTTCAAAATAACCAACACCGAGGAAGAGAGAAAAAAAAGAACACACCACCACCCAAGGAGCTTTGTCCCCGCCCCGCTCGGACCCAGGGAAGGAGGACGCAGTCGGAAAGCCCACAGAAAAGAAACCGCCAGACAGCAAGACCAGTATGAATTACTATGGTTTAGATTCACCTCCTGGCCCAGCGATGGAAGTTCCGTCCTTTGGAACATTTCAGGTTCTGCACAACGCTAGAAAATACACTGCAGGGCATAATCCACCTCTGACTCAAAAGGCAGGAGAAATCAATAGATTTTCCCTGCATCTGGTTTCTCTGATTCAAGGCTTTGGAATGACAAAGAATTAAGGAAGGAAATTCTGTCTAGATCATATTCGATTGTGATTTCCTTCAACTGATGGCACTATTGCTGAAGAGGGCGGAGGGGGAGCAAACCTGAACTACATTGCCCAATGGGCCATCTATGCCCCAATCTGAGGGGATGAACTTGCATGCTTTTAACAAGCACTTATTTACAAACAGTTTGAAAAACTGGGGCATTTATCTTCCTGTAATTTCCTCCCAAATTGCATGACGAGACACACACGATGCTCACCCTGCAGCGGAGCAGGAGCATGCGCTTGTTGCGACTCGTTTGCTCACCTGCAGGTAACCTCTTAACACGTGCTGGATCAACTTCTTAAGAGCACACAAGCAAGCCCTGACTTAAAACACTCGACAAACTCTTTCCCTGTATTTTGCCTTCTTTCTTGCCTTACCATTGCCAGACAATATAGAAGGTGGAAGACACGGCGGCTGTAAATTCAGGTTATGATCTAGTGTCCCAAGGATGCTCGTAGACACTCTCCCTAACTCACGGGATCCGGGGACGTTTTCAAGCAGCTTTCCTCTGCCACACGGATCTGGTCTGAGGAGGGTCGTTTATAGTCACTAGCAGTTCCACAAACATCCGTGATTTAGTTCCCCAAATATTTGTCTCCCGTGAAAGCTGGGAACCTCTCAATTTTACAAGAGTTTTTACAAGTCAGACAAAAGCTATTAATAAGAGTGAAACCTACAATATCCCCAAAGGGGGATGGGAAAAGAAATCAACACTGGAAGTAAAGATCAAGTGAAGCTCCGGTGACAGATGGTGCTCTACAAAAAGGTCAACCCTTGGCTCATTCTGCTGTTCATTATTTATTAACAATCTTTCTGACATTGGCATTCCTGCAAGAGTCCAGCATTATGCAGATAATAAAATGCTATTTTATAGTTCAAGGTCTCCTGCAGGTACAGCAAAAAGTTTGCAAAGTGGTTCCAACGTGTTGCACGGCACTTTTGAGGGTGCGCGTGCTAGCAAGCGCATGGACAGCTTGCCAAGCAAAGATGAAATGGAGAAGTCTCACGGCTCCCCTGCCTGGTCTCCCACTTACTGGGACTTCTTCCCCATGGTTTCCCATTTCTCACCCAGAACAAGACAGCCGAGGCCACGTCTGCTACAACCTACACTGGCTGTAACAGCTCACGGGCTGCATCTGCCAGAGCCCCACAGGAAACCTGCCTTATTTACTTCCCCGCGTTCGAGGCCGTTTTAACAGCAGAGACTGCATTGCTCCTTCCAAAGCAGCGAGGAGAGCAGCAGGGAGGGAGTCAGCGAATGCAGCAATGCAGCAAAGCAGAAGAGACTCTTCTGCAACTGTGGAATTGTTCTTGTAATGCATCAAACACGCCAAAAGAGAGTTTCGCATTTGCCAATGACGGTCCCATTAACAAGAGCCCAGCGTCTCCCTGCCAGGAGCTGCCCACTTACGCCGTGCAGAAAATGACCCTGCCCCCCCCCGTAGTAAACCTGCTTCAGAGAAAGTCTCACCTCTGCAGCTGGCAACAGGAACTTAAAACAGCATGAAGAAAGAGTCTGGCTCTGGTCTCATCCAACTCCTGGTTGTCAACATCCTCGCACTCCAGGTGCCGTCCCGCGGCCGTCCCTGCCAGCTCCCCCATCACAGGGATGGGTGCCCAAGGCATGCCCGCCGCCGAAGTCCCGGCTGCACCGTGGGCACCCGGGCACATCCTCGGCTGTGGCTCAGGCAGGGTCTGCCCCGGCTCCGACGGCGCACGTCCCTGCTTCCCCTTCGCCCCCGCCGCTCAGCCCTGGAGACAACGGCTACCTCGGATGGGCTGGCAGACCCTGCGGAGCAGCTCCTTCACCGCCTCGGCCCTCACGAGCCGGGTTAACCAACGCCTGCGTAAGACCCTCCTGCATCACCCCAGCCAAGACAGGTCTGGGGACGCCCCAAGTCGGGGGGAGCTGCTCCCCTCCAGAAGGGCAGCTGGCAGGAGGAGAGGACAGCAACCTGCGGTGCTGCGACAGCTGGAAAACCTCTCTGTGCTTTCTTTTTTAGGCTAGCAGGATGGAAAACAAGCAACAAGCTCATCTCCAAACGTTGAATTCCAGTGTGGAAGGAGCTAAAGACTCCGGCTGTGCACCCGGCAGGCCCGTGCACCGCAGCGCCTACGTACGGGATCACCTCCCCACGGGACGAGGAGAGTTTGGGAAGGAGCCTCATCAGCCCGGGTGAGAGACACGAAGGCGACAAGAAGCCAAAAAGCAGATGGGAATCCACATCTCTGGAATATCTCCAGATCTTGCCAAAAATAACAGTCAAATATATCATTCGGCATCTCTGCCGGGCATTGGGTACCGGTGTTCAGCACTGAGGTAGCACTTTTAGGCCTGGCCACAGCACTAAGGCTGGGCAGATCAGCATCACGACACGCAGCAGTGAGGCAGAAACCCACGGAGTCAAATCTGCATTTGTTCACTTTTTTTTTCCCCTTCATTTTGAAGATATTTCTTTGCATTCTTTTTATAAAAAGAAACATGAGCACAGCAGATCTCAGTTTGTTTTAAGTTGAAAATCTGACAAGGCAGATGCATTCTGCCTGAGCCTTACAAGTCATAGAATCATCGAATCGTTCTGGTTGGAAGAGACCTCCGAGATCATCGAGTCCAACCGTTACCCTATCACTACCAAGTCCCCCACTAAGAGTCCTTCCTCTTCACTGGAGGAAACAAAGTGCAATCTGTTTTTTCCAGCTTCAGGTGTGAGTAATCAGAAAGATGAACTTAAACAATAGCAATGTTATTGCTGAAGACTGCCAAACCAAAGGAAAACCTGGGAGATCCCACTGACAAAACAGGAGACATTGCTGTGACGGTGACCCCATTATTGCCTCCGAGGAATGATCAGCATAAGCGTGAGTATATCAATAAAAAATAAAAACATCATAAAAAGTAGTCAGGCAGAGATAAGTTTATTACTAATTATGAGCAGCCTGACATGCCCTGACTCCTTGTAAAGTAGAATGAAGTCCATTTTTAATATCTGCTTCCATGACTTCCAGATAATAGACAAATTTACTTCAAGGTCACATCTCGTTTAACAAGTCGAGTTGCAACCACATGTAGGGAAGCCACCAAAGGCCGCCTGCTTCCCACAGAACCGAAAGGAACGTATGAGAGCATGACGGTGTTTTATTTTCCTCCTTAACAAGTCATTATCAATCAGTATAAATTGAAGCTCATTTTAGAGACAGGGTAAGTTCTACATAGAGATCTACAAAATTTATAAAGTCCCAAAATATTTAGGATACCCTGGGTTTTTATCCAAGAACAACAGGAGCAAGCACCAGCTGCTCGTCAATAAATGCAAATTAGGTATTGACGCTGGCAGCAGTATGGGAATAAGAGCTATAAATGGAGCAGAGAACGGTTGGCTTCCACGATGGGCTGATCCTAAAGATCGTCTAGGCTTAAGGATGCGAACAGACAGCAGTGCTGCCATTCCGGAGGACAGGGCCCCTTGCCGTGCTCGCAGCGCGCGATGCCGGTGTGCAAGGGGTACGCAGTGTTAGCGGCTGGCCTGAGGAGGCTGTCTGACAGTTTCCAAACACGGCCGGTAAGAGAAGAGTAAATTTTCCTGTGTCTGTGACAACTCGGAAGGCAGCGGCACGGCTTCCCCTCCCAGGATTTCCAGCAGCATCTCCGCTCTCTGAGATTCAGCACCTCCCAGAAAGCATCAATGCTGCACGCGTTTAACGCGCTAAATGCTTCCCCCAGCCACGTGCTCATCCTACGCACGTGCCACTTATTTATCAGCGCAGATTTCTGTCGCAATGCCCCGGACCTGATGCTTTTGTGATGGTTTCCACTTTCTGCTCTTCGCTCTTCTGCTTTATAGCCAGGGCTATTCAAAGCCAGAGCACGTCACTTCCCTCTCGTTTGGGCAAAGGCTCCTTTCGCTTGCGCACGCCGGCTTGCTTTTTCCCTTGGCCTCAGCCTTACCATTTGGCTGTAACAACACGATGTTTATACTTGCCGTAAATGTCAAGCCAAAGTAACATATAACAGTTGTATTTTATCCCGCAACGCTGGGGTTTACCCATAACATACTGCTGGAGTAAAAAAGCTCCAAGCAGTACTAAATACTCTCTGTGCGCTCTCCTGAAGGTGCAGTGCTGGGTGGCACGGAGCTGAGATCCTGCTGCCAGGACCTGGAACCCAGCACACACAGAAATCCTTACTTTCAATTTAATCTGGAACTCAGAAATTGCAAGGTTAAGAAAAGAAAAAAATTAGCAAGTAGTTTACCCAACTTCCAAACAACTTCAAAATGGTGATTTAACTTTTGTACTGTAGGTGCTTTACAACCAGATGGTTGTACTGGTGGTACATTTCCACTAAAAATAGACTATTAGCCGCCAGCATTGCCTCTGCGATGCAATACACCATCGGTAAAACTACGATACGCAGCTGGAAGCCAACATACGTTCTCTGAACCAAGTGCCCCCCCGGACAGGAACCCTAGTTTGGACGTCCGAGTTGTTTTACACCAACAAAGTAAGACTGCTCCACAAGAGACGGAAAAGCCTTTCATATTCTCCCCACATTTTCTAAACTACAGCAATTTTCAGCACTTTGAATTTATGTCTGTAAAAAGTTTAATGAACTTTTAATGGATTCCTGAGGAGGAGTGAGCAGTGGCAGGCGTTATCTTTGGGAACTGGTCCTCCAATATCGCAAGGGTGAGCCAAAAAATAAAAAGAAATGGGAAGGCCCCCTTGGACAACTCAGAAAATGGCCTGTGGTACAACGAGCTGAATTACAATACTTGCAGCGTAGTAACGGAGTAATAGCCACGGGATATTCTACTTATTGGGTGCTTTTTAGAGTCTGGGTTCTGCTGACTGTGAATGAAAATGTGTATAAATAAACATAGAGCACACTGGCAATGATGTTAAATGACACTTCATATAATTATCACTATTCTGTGGTACCATTAACAGGCGAAAGCACAGAATCCTAATGACCGCGTTCGCATGGCAGTCCGGATTTGTTGTCTGACACCGCGTGGCCATAAAACCTCCCCACGAACGCAGCTGCTAATGGCACAAGACCCACAGGCAGACGGCAAGAGTCTGTTTTGGCAACAGATAACTCATTTTGTGCATGAAAAACAGCAGTGCTCTTACTGCCACAGACCGAAATAAGGCTTTCTCCGTTTACCCAGTAACGGCCAGAGTATGGACCACACTGACAGGACCCAGGCTCTCACCCAGCAGCCGGATCTTCCCTGCCCACACTGCGTAGGTTCACGTGGCCAGCACGGACTGGGATGCTGGCGGACTGGGATGCTGGCGGACCGGGATGCTGGTGGACCGGGGTCCACACGGATCAGACTAGGGTTCTGCTGACCAGGGACTTCCCAACGCCTTCGCCCTTGCTTCAACTCTAACAACAAATCCAGGTATTTACAGTTCTCGAGATTAATGGGAACGACTTGGCAGCATCTCCAGCCTGAGACAGAGCGCTTCAGACCAAACGTCTGAAGGTTTTGTGGGGAGCACCAGCGCAGACCCGCATCGCTTCTCCGTACGAGAGGATCCGTGCAGGGCTGGACTAAGTCAGTACTGAAGCGCCTTCCACAGCAGAAGGGACCATCTTTACATCTGTAACTCTCCTAATGAAACCGAGCCATCACCGTAACATAAAACCCTACACAGCTCCAAGGCACTGAGCCTCGGTATTTTATTTCTCAACTGTGTACCTACCACTTAACTCTGAAAAATATTACTTATAAAAGATGATCCCTGAAAGCAAAGTTTGGAATTTTATTACGCCTCTGGGCTAGATCAGCTGATCTTTGAAGAAATAAGGTTGTACCCTTTTCATTTGATATCCACAGGACAATATTTTAGTGGTGAGAGAGGTCGGAAGAAAAAGATCCGCAAGGCTCTTGCCATGTGATGCGTGTTTTAGGCAGCAAGGCCGGCATCGCCGGGCTCGAAGGGCCGCCACATAGCCTTAATAATGCAGCACGCTGGAATTTGACGGATTATCCCTACCAAGGTGGGAAAATACCACTCGAAAGGCTGTGAAGCAGACGGAGCACATGAAAAGCACTCAGAAATGCAGACAAAAAAAAGAGAAAGTAAAATTCAAAAAGTTAGAGCAAGTAGTAAGAAGGAATCCCTGCGATGCCATGCTTGTTAGCACTTGACGGAGATGACAACCTCAATAACCAAACACCCCTTCCCATTTTATAGAGTGCTCTGTTTATAATAAGCACTTCTATTATTATTACTGCGTTTTAACTTCATTTTGCTGCATGAGCAGCATTTGTCCCTTTCGGAGCCTTATTTACTCCTCAGAGGGCAGGACTCCCAGAGGGAGACAGCTGTGACGGGGCACCCTGCGGAGGAGCTGCTGGACGACGACCAGGCCACTGTGCCGAGCTGCCTGCAGACAACACAGGCAGGCGACGCTTGCGGGGAGGGAGAGCGATCACGCCGTCGTTCTGAGCCCGTCCCGCGCTGCGCTGCTACCGGACAGCCGGACTGGGCGAGCACGCTCGGCTAACACCGATGGGGAGCTGCCTCTGCAACCGGAGCTCCCGCAGCCGCTTTAAAACAGCGGCGAAGGAGAAGGCGCCAGAGCGAGGAAGCCCTTGGCCAGCCCGAAAACCAGCCGCCCAGAGAAGGCAAGGGCAGCAGCGGCCCTTCCTGGGCAGTGCGTGTAGAACCTATGGCCATCACGACACGGAAGCTGAGTTCACCCTGAAGGTCAAAACGTGCCGCTATTTTAAAGCCTCAGGAAGTTATATTTTTATTTCCCTACCAGTCTCTAATCCCACATCTTTCCAGGCACAACGATGTTAGAGAGGAACCAGTGCAACCAGTAAGCATCGCCAGCGTCACCACAGGCAGCGCTCTGGTCCGAGAAGAGCCGGCGAGCCATCCACCCAGGCGCCGGAGCTTGGATCCAGCGAGGGCACCCCGAGGGAGCTGCAGGCTGGGACGCCGTCCCCTTCCCCTCTCCCTTTGGCACAGCCAGCCCCGGCTTTCGAACAAAGCTGTTAAAATTCTGCCGGAGGATCTGGGGCCTCATCTGCCTTCAGAACAGTAAAAGCGTTCCCGCAGACGACGAGTGGGGAAAGCCAACAGAGAAGCGACGCGTCGCAGGCCTTTCCTGGCGCACACAGAGTGCGTCCCGCGCCCAGGCACAACTGCAGAAGCAGAACAAAACCGAGAAATGTGGGCGCAAGCCCAGGTGATTACGGGGAGCTGGTTCTTGCCGCTCCTCCTCTGCCACCGCTCTCCTGGTGCTGGATGTCACCTGCACCAACGAGCTGCCGCTGCACCCACTTGGTGTATCGGGAAGGATCTGGGTAACTTCTCCTCGAATCTAAATTCTTCTTTTTGCTTATTAAAAAAAGGCAATAATTTGTTCCTGATGCCCTAATTTGCGCCTTTCCCGGGGTGAAGAACCCATCTTAACTCAGTGCTACATGTGAAAGACTGGCTCAAACAAGGCACAGTGACATGAGCTGACGCTTCACAGGAGGGCAAGCCGAAAGCTGCCCAACACCCGCTACCGAAACAGTTTGAAATTGCTGTATATTGAAAACTAGCTTCTATTTTAACTATGATTTAATCCATACTTTTTCCTTGGTAAATGTGCCAATCGGTGTTTGTTGCCTGCAAATTGTCGTGCTAAGCAAAACACAAAGTCAATTCGCTTTAAAAGAAATTGATTCAAGAGAGTTAGATTCATCAACATTCGTTCTTTCCAATGGAAAACAGGGTCTGAATAACAATTCAATATTCAACCCCAAAACTTTGGTTTAACTTTTTAAAGCACCTGATTAACTTTTTAAAGCAACGTGTGGCTCGTGGGGTGCTGCCCATCCATCACCACCACGCTTCCCATCAAATCGGAGCCGAAAAGCTTCCAAGCAGGGGCTTTGCAGACAAAGCTGTCTGTCCCGAGCAGACCCGTATCAGCTTTACAAGCAGATCCATCAGCCCAAATTGCCTGCAGGTTGCAAAACCCGAGCTTCCTCCTAAATCACGCCATGCCCCGTTCTGGTTAGAGTGCCGGCTTTCGCAGCTGCTCCAGACGCCAGCAACGAGAACGGCCGAAGCATCGCTGCCTCCAGAGCAGTTTGCATTATGGCCTGGCGGGGCTGGCTCTGAAATTCAGCTGCGCCCACCAGTGCATGGAGCGACAGCCTGCAGAATGGGCATGGCACAGCGTCACCCACCCTCGGCCCATTCTGCTTCTACTGGCAGTGATCGAGGCTTTTAAACAAACATCTGGCAAGCGCGTTTTTAAATTGCATCTGTGGTTTTAATGAGCTGCCTCCTGGGAACGCCGGGAGAGGGTAAGAGGCTTCCCCGGGGAATCCAGCCGCTCGCTCCGTGCCACGTGGCGACAGCGGGTGCTGCCGACGGTGCCTCGCACGACCATCACCCTTGCGTAGCATCCCCAGCCCTGGGGAAGGGGACGGGCAGCCCAGGCAAGAACGGGCAGGCCCTGCCTGCTCGGGACACCACTGCGGGGCGTCACACGGGAATCGCCCACGGGCCGCAAGCTGGTTCCTCGTCTGCACCCATCGGGCAGGATTTTCCCACCGCAAGGGGAGGAGTGCCACCGGAACACCCTTCGCTGGGATACCTCTGCCTTCCCGTCCAGACTTCCTTCGGTATCAGACAAATTGCCTCAAGTGCTATTATGAAGGCAAACCATCCTTCAATTGCAATGGACTTTGAATGAGCAATTTCAAAAGCTTACATACTTTGCCTCATTTTACTTTTTTTTTTTAATGAAGGTAATAAAGGTCTCCCTTTCGGCATGAAACAAAGAGATGCGACTTTCCGCTTTCTGTTCGTTTTATTCCACGCTAGCATTGCTGAAAATTTTATTTTTAAATAGAATTTCTTTCCGATAATGTGTATCAGCAATCAAATGCAGGCACAGCATGGTTATCTGACAAGTTAAAAATTCTATGGTATTTTCCTCTAAACAGTTTCACGTACTGATTACTTAGAAGAGCGTATTCTCTGCAAAGCTGCAACCAGGCACTCGGTTTTTGCTCTTACTGATAAATGTAAGCAATAAAAACATGTTCTATTCTACAGCAGTGCCTATTAAAATGTAAACACAGCTAGAAGATTTTGAGCAGGCTACAAAAATGCTTTATTCAATAGTCAAAGCAAAAGGCTGTCTGAGGCTGCTTAAACCCGGCACGGCATGCAAATATATCAGCCGGCGTGTTCCACTAGAGGTCAATATTACAGCTGTATCGGTGCTGAACCAGGGAGCGCTGGGTCTCAGCTCTTCATGCTCAGGTTCCTGAAATTAGGAGTTGCCGGGGTGGGTGGGACGTAGGTTTGATGGGTGCAGCAGCAACCTGCGTCCTGCCGGCTAGGGCGGGAGCAATCGCATCACGGGGCTTCCCCTCGCCCAGGCTGCAACGAAGCCCTTGCCACAGCTGTGGGGCAGCACACGTGTCCGGTATCGTGACAAATGCTCCTGTCTCT
Organism: Phoenicopterus ruber ruber; assembly: GCA_009819775.1. NCBI lineage: Eukaryota > Metazoa > Chordata > Aves > Phoenicopteriformes > Phoenicopteridae > Phoenicopterus > Phoenicopterus ruber. The sequence continues at coordinate 9,762,322 of CM020235.1, read as the reverse complement.
GAGGTCAGAAACACTTTTACAGTCTGCATTAAGCAAGATGCTGATGAATTAAAATTCAAAATGTCCTTCATGAATAATTCACTGAATGCGTGCAAGTAAATTATAGCAATGTAAATATATATGTGTATATAAATAGATACGTATGTATGCAAATTAATACATTAAGGGCTCAAGTTATCCACAAGGAAAAATACCCGCCACATAAGAACGTTTGCTTAATACCGGATCAAACGCGTGAAACTATAACTAAAGAAACAGCCTGTAAATTTATCAAAATCTGGCGTAAAGCGGTCCTCATACCATGCGCACTCGTGACACGAAAAATCCTCCTAATTTTTGTAATTTTTTTTTTTCCTCGCTTCATGTTTTACTGTCCCTGAACCCAACCTTGGCACCTTGGTTTGATCCGAGATGACAGCTCTGCTCAGGAGCGCAGGTTGCAGTCACCCACCGTTTGCGTCACTGCACCGAGCTGCCGAGCAATCAGTTCAACATCACCTCGTCAATCTGCGCTCTGCGGCTAAATTACATGAATAACAATTACCCTGGTAAGCTAGCAAGTGCGTTAAAATCCTTGAATTCTTATAAACGACAAAACAATACAAATGATAGACGTAGGTGCGGAGTCCATCGATCATCCCTCTCTCCCTCACAGCAAGAAAGGTGGGATCGCATTAAAAATAGAACAGACACCTGCAAATAGACGGGTATTTATACGGAATATTGTGACAACTGTCATTTCGCATTAGTCAGAGAGATCCCACAGGACTCAGGCAAGTATTAAATGTACCAGGTTTTGTTTACTGGCAAAATATAATAAAATCCTCCCTCCCCAATGGTTTCCTGGTGGGGATTGCTCCTCTCCCTAAAGTCATTCATAAAATACGGATGTTCCTCCAAGATCCTGGGTAGCAAACACTTTATCAGGACACCGGAGCACAGAGGGCACGTTTATGATTCCTCACTTCGATTCCTCCATGTTTTTCAGGACAGTTTGATGACGCCGGGCTCAAAAAATGACCATAAACCACCGAAAGTCAACACGGACCCATTGCGCGATGCCGTCGGGGGTCCCGGTCCCACGCACTGCGTGCTACAAAGCGACACCAGTGCTGGTGTGGAGCCACCGCGCAGAGGGACGGCACCCTGGCCACGGCACGGCCACGCCAGTGCACGGGAACACCCCCGCTTCTCGTGTATGACGGCAGCAAGTTATGCAAAGACGCGGCCAAAGCTCTCAAAGCTCTTGCGCTTTCTGGTGAAGATGCCCTGCAATAGATCCCGTGCAAAGCTGCAAGGGACAGTGCATTCACGTCTCCCCTCAACTCCAATAAAGATCACAAGTAGCACTTCGGGCATGTTGTTAGAGCGACTCCAAAAATTTTATCTTGACCTTATTAAGCTTAACTTTAACCATTTGGACACTTGTAACTTCCTTTAAGGCATTTCCCGAGAACTTTACCAGCTCCAAGAGCAGAGGGCCACTCCTGCCGACCCACGGCGCGTGCTAGTTCTGGCCATTTTACCCGCTTCCCTCATTCGCCAACCAGAGGACAGAAGCCATAAAAAAGAAACCAAACCAGATTACACTTGCCAGCCCGACCCGCGGGAACACGTTTCAACTGAAGTTGCTGAAATGACAGAAACACGTTGTTCCCCACTTAGCCTAACTGATAGGCTGTAACTGTTGATTAATTACGCGGGGAAGGCACAAGGAAGCAGCCAGGCGGTCTGCTTTTATTTCCCAGATCTTCCAGGTACGACCTTCAGACCCGCTGGGCAACATCTCCTGGATGCGCCACGCTTGCAGGAGAAGCACCGTCTCCTTTCATTACCCCGTGTTCAGTTTGTACCTCGACTTGCAGCTTCCCACCAGGTTGTCCAAGGGCTGCTTCCTTTTTTTTCCCAGGTTACACAGGGAATTGCCAGCAGCCGAGCTCACCTGCCGCTTCTCCCCGCTTCCTGGCCATGCCCTTCCCTGCCCTCTCTAGCCCAGTACGGAAAGCCACAGTCCGGCGAGGAAAAGTTGTACATCTTGAAACTTGTTATGTTTAGTGAAAGAGCAAACCACTACTGAAATTCCTCCATCATAAAAAAGATGGTTATCTGATTAACAGTTCAAATGGTGACCCCCAAAAAGTGAAGATCAGAAGAGGTCTGTACACTCCTGAGAGTACATTTCTTGAGCACGTTCCTCAAAGGTCTTGGGGAGGAAAAACCCAAAATCCAGAGCTTGAGCTACTGTTTACGTACAATAATAAAAACCTTGAAGCATTTCAAGGTCTTGCTTGTTACCCTGAGCCTCGTGCAATATAAATAGGACTTTCATGAAGGTCCTAGATGCTTCTTTTACTTGGTGAAAGACATTTACAGCACTTGAAGCAAAATGTATCCTCAATGGCAATGTAGTTCCTATCCAAAAACACACCATGCCCTACATTTTGTCATCAGCGTGGTTAATCATTTATACAGCCCTGCAGATGTACGCAGTACTCTCCGAAAAAGCTGAAGGCGCATTGCGTGCCCCAAAGAACACACAGTGTTCTGGCAAGGGAGGGCAAATAAGGGCAGAGGAAGAAAAGACATTGGATACAACCTCACAAGGTAGGAGAGGTAAGAGATGATGGACAAGGGGACGGAGTCGGAAGGGGTGAAGGGAATTATAGAACCAAGTGGGAAATCAGGACAAGAACTCGTCAATGGGGCAAAACTCTAAAAACACAGAAGGTGAAGAAGAGGGCCTTGAAACAGGTGCAGAAAGAGCCAAGATGCCACTAATGGGACCCAAAGAAGAGGTGACAGACTTGGGATGGCAGGCAAGGACCACGTCAGCCAGGCATCAGTGGTTCGAGGGGAGTCGCTGGAAGGACAAGGAGGTTATCGGAGCATGCAGGAAGGCTTTTAGCAACAGCGGCTGGAGGGAATGGGGAAACACAAGTACTTGTCTAGAAAGAGCAACAAAAGTGCTTTAAAACTCGCAGGACTGCTTGGATCAGAAATAATACGTAGAAGTAGTAATGTGGCACAGCGGAAAGTGGGGAACTGGTCCACCTGTCACACAACACCACCAGACGCATTTTATAAACCCACATTAACATTCCGGTTCTGTTTCTGAGTGTCTCTCCTAGGCCAGTTCCGTGCCCCTTGCCGAGGGGACTGCAGAGGGCACGGCCTTGACTCGTCTCCTGGCCGGCACCGAGGTCCCCGGCTGTGCTGACTCGGATACGCGCTCCTGACAAAGGCAATCCGTGGGCGGCCTTTGACACACGGATTTTCCCTCTTGCATTGTCCCCATGTCCAGGACATCTGGGCTTGCTTGTACCAACCACACTCGTGTCGAGGTACAGCCTGTTGAGCAGCTCCCTGTCATCTAGGCTGGGAATTGGCTCAACAATTTGACCACGTTTCCCTCCCACCTCGTTAGCGGTCGGTGGGACCCAGGCCCTGCCCCAGCCCTCTCCCACCCATGGGAGGGACAAGCCGCCTGACCCAGAGTCTGCTCACCTATTTTGATGCCTTCCTGATCGTTTTGCCTCTCCCCGTGCAAACCCACCAGCCTGACCTTTGCGGGCAGCTTCTTCAGCTCCGCCAATTCTGCTCAAAGCGCATGCTGTCTTACCTTGCAAATTTTCCATCATGATATTTTTACAACCTACTATAATTAAGCTTTATTTGGTAGACTCTCTCTCTAGCTTGGTACTCTTGCCAGCAGTTGGGTTACGTCTCCACACAACGTCGACGAAGTTTACGATGTCTCTTTCCCACGTGCATCGCTGCATCACCGAGGGCTCTGGCTGCACCGCAGTATCAGCTAAGAACCACAGACTTTCCCTGAGCTTTCAGTAGGAAAAAACCCAACAAATTTTAAATAAAGCTATTTCTCACAACCTAAACCCCAAACTTAAAAAAAAGAACAGAAGAAAGAAAACTGTGGTTTTCTGAACAAGAACAGAACTTTGCTTTTCTTTGAGAAAAGGTGCCCCTCTGAACAACATGCCTTGCAACGCAGGCGAAGACCCACGCAGTCTGCGAGCAAGAGAGACGGGCCTTGGGAATAAGTGGGAGAAACTTTTTACAGTAGCCAGGAATCCCGCAGACGAGGGATGGGTGGTAGATAAGTAGCAGGACTTGGGCAGTACGTGCCGTGCACAGAGTAAGCAGCTCTCACAAAATCCTGGGGTGTATAAACTCAGAAACATCAAGCAGATGGAAAGAGGGAGAAGTGGCAAGGTTTGCGCAGGCTCGCAAAGCGTGCATGTGGTCTGTCAAACCTGTCTCGGTGTGATTTCAGTAAGCCTAATCCACCCACGTGAAAAATAAAGGGAACAGGAAAGGTGCGAGCATTTAGAAAGGCTCTCTTTAGCCTAGCTAGGTTTGGGACAGCTTATTTCCACAGGCCTCTTCCACAGGCAAAGGACAGGCGCTCTTCCCAGAGAGGACTTACGGTCCCTACAGTTGAGGTCCTCCTGCCCGCGCCCCGTAGAGCCGCCCCTGCTTCGCCCCCGTCTCTACGAGGGGCTCGCAGAGGCATTTGGCTGCCACAAGCACCGCGAGCCTCTGCCATCAGCACTTCACCTCCCCTGGTCACAGCACTGGAAGCCCTGCCAGGTGGAAGAGATCCAGCTGTAGGCTCCGAGAAGGTAGGGGACAGAGCCAGCGTAGTGATAAACGAAGCATTTGAAGAGTACAAGCAATTAGCCCCTTGAAGCATCATTCCTAAGCATGCAGCAGATTCTCCGTCTCTTCCTATCTTTCAATCAGGGCCAACATCTTTTTGAAAGATAAAGGCTCAACGAGAAGTCACGGACTGAATTCAGGCATCAGTGGGTGGAATTTCCCGACATGTGGCATGCAGGTCAGATGATCACAGCCGTTCCTCTTGACCTTGCAATCTAAGTTTTAATCAATGTACCCTCCTGGCTACAGGATATCAAGAAACATTACAGCTAACAATCTTCTGCTTGGGTTTTTTCCTCCTCAAATGGACTTTCAACAATTGTTACACATTTTTCTTTGATTTTGATAATCTAACGTTAAAATCATGTGCTATCCCCAAATCCACTTCAGATTTTGTTTGTTTAATGAACAGTTGAGCAATTCCAAAGGTGTTTTTACAATTCGAATACCGGCTGGTTGCACACTGAGATGATCCTTTGATATCCGAACAGTCCTCCAATGACAATCTCGCGGTTTTAGTCTTTCTGGTATTGAAGGTAATCTAGTTGATCTTACAGACATTTCTGTTGAAATGAGCCTTTTTCTCTCCCTTGTTTTCACACAAACATATAAAGTATGTACAAATATGATACAATGAACTTTATGTTGTTGTTCTGCTTAGGGCAACACTTTGTGACGCAGGTGGCCGATATTTAGTAGTCATTAAGGAAAAAGAAACTAAACCTAAAATTTTTTAAAACTAATTATTTTATTCAATACTCTATCGGGGTTTTCCTCTAACACCAGTCACTGCACAGCTCTCATAGGTTATACAGAAAAGGAGTTATTTTTGTGGCTAAAAGTCAACAGGAGGTCAATAATTTTTGGCACATAGCCTTCACTGTTCTGCTAGCACAAGCGCATCCAACTGCTGATGAACCGTAATGTTTCCCTGATATTGTTTTCTGCTATAAAATAGAAGATCTAATCTACGCTGAAGGTCAGTCCACACCAAAGGCTGCAATCAGTGACAGCATTCATGAAAACGACTGAAATCTGTAATAATGTGCAACATCCCCTGGACTGTCACAACAGCGGCTCTACTGATACGTCCTCTACGCAGGGCGCTGCAGAGCTGGAAGCTCCCCTCCTTCTGCACCGCTGCTTGCGCATGAGAAGTAATTGATCCGCGGATCGAAGCGCAGCCCGTGGAAGCTGCCGGCACAGCCAGGTTAACCCCATGCACACTTGATGAAGGAGGATGAAGTCCTGCCTGCTTTCACTGGGAGCCCACACCTCTGGCAGGGACACCTACCTTCATTTAGACAATTAGGGAAAATCCATCTTTTTAAAGAATCGCCTTGTACAAGTCTAAACACACGACATCTTTTTTTTTTTTAAAAGAGCATAATTAAAACCTAGACTTCTTGCAATACCTCAGAGTCAGGCAATTATGAGGCACTTTTAGTGAGTAATTTAGGTAATTATAGAAGCCAAACATATAATACGCAAGAAGCAGTACCGGTGAGTTACTGTTCTGTGGCACTTTGCTCTCCGACCCGGGCCGGTGCTCGCTGCGGCGCGAGTGCTGTCTTCTGCTGATGTATCACCTGGGTATCGGCTGGATAACGGCTAAAGAGGGTTTTCCGCATAAGCTTCGTCTGCGACTCATGTTTAAGTGTGTTTAATACCGACTTGTATAAAGTATGTTGGGTAATTGCTGCTGGAATTCAATCTGTGCTGTATCTCATCTAGGATATGCAATTTACTGGCTATATTCTAGTAAAATAACTTTATGGCTTTCTGTCATGATAAATAACAGTTTATAGCATAATGGAATTAATATTTACTTTGAAAGCTATGCAGACTATTCAAATAAAGCCGCTATATATAGAATCATCTCAACCGCCGCTGGTTTTTTAAGTGCTGTGAATTGACAAGACGACACACAAGCATTAAATCCCAGCGCCCTCAAGCCATTAATAAACCTGCAGGTTTTGGATTTGTAATCGAAACCCTTCCATATATTTTATACAATTACTGCAGTTCAAAAAGTGTTAATTCAAAAGCGTGACAAACTGGACACTGAAAGGCCCCTGGGGTTTGGGAACTTTCTCTGCCCGCTCCGGCTGCCCTGAGGATGGAGAGGGGCAGGATCACGGCTTTGGGCCACAAGGCTCGGAGCCAGGGGCAGAAACCTTAGCAAGCATTCCCAAGAAAGTTCATGATTTAACACACAAAAACTGATCGTGCTTTTGCAATTATAAATGTATTTTTTATTATTCCAACAAGGAAAGATTAAAAAGACACTGAAGTCTAAATGTCTCTTAACGTAAAAGTAAGAGGGAAAAGAAACTGCTTTTAGATGGATGTTTCTCAGATATTTCAAGTTAATGTACCACTGCCAATGCTCACAATTTATTTTGATCCACCGCGTACCGTATCGCCACACTTGTACCCAAAGCAGGCGTAACGCGGTTTTGCCTGCCTCTCCCTGATGCCCGCGGGCACGCGGGGGCTGCCGGCACGGGGCACTTTCACACCACACGACAACCACTTCTCACGTATTTAGCCACAGAAAATTCTCTGTTATGACAGACAGATAATGAAGAAACGAACCAAAAAAGCGTCATCATTAGCGACCAAAACCTAAGCCATTCTCCCCGGCTCCAGATCCGTCCCCAAGCACACAAGGTCGCAGTATGCAAGAGCTCGTCCCCCGGCATCTCAGGCTCACCCAGAAAAACACAAGCTGAGCCCAACACCCAAAGAAAAGGCTGAGTGTCAAGACAGCCAGATGTCAAAATCTAACAGGTATGTTATAAATGGATATTTTAATCATTAGTTGAGAGACACATTTGTTTTCCTAATGGGTTTGCACCGTGCATAGCAGCCGCGGCACGCTGCTCGGTGCGGAGCGCAGGGCAGCTCAGCACAAGCATCGTCCCGTGCCTGGTGTCAGGGAAACGCCATTTCCTAGACCGCAGCCAGTTGGTACAAGTTTTGTTATGTTTGATACTACTCATTCGTTTTCCGAAGAGGCTGCAGCTGTCTTCAGAGAGCTACATATAGCCTACAAAAAGCTGAACAACGGGAAAGTGTCTCGTCAGAAACGAAGTCCAAGTGCTGGCGACGGCCTCTGCTCTAAGAGAGGTGGGCGTGAAGGGAAGCATGTGGGAGGCAGCAAAGGGGAAGGTACGTCATCTTTTAAAGCTCGGAAACATGATTCGCTTTAATAGGAAAAAGCCACAATAAATTGTTCTGGCTATGGCGGGTAAGACATTACATACCGAATGGAAACCTGTCCCCAAGGACGACAGTGAGCCTGACCGACAAAAGGACGAGGAAGGGGCAAAGCTGTTGCTTACATCATGCACACTCAAAAGTAAAAGCAGCAGGAGTATGAGCCAGCGCAGCAAAACCACAGGCATTTGCATAACCAACTTCCAGTGCTTAAGCATAAAAATATTTCCCTCATTCTTGTTTTATTCAAAATTTGTTGATGGCAACAGGCATACAAAAACTGCAGGCAAAGTGTAACCATCAACAGAAACACCCACGCAGTCTTGTAGAATATACTTGGGTCCGACAGAAGGCATAATGTTCAAAGCCATATTTATAGCGCTCTAAAACGCTGCAGTCCTCAGTAGCACGGGGCCTTTCAATGGGAAAACACAACACGCTTGGTGCGGTCAGTGACAAGCAGCAGCCACAAGCAGGCACGGAAGAGCCGTCCCGAAGAGGTGCGGGGCGGGAGCGGCAGCGCGGGGGCCGCGGCGGGCCGGCGACGGCGAGCTGGAGCTGCGGAGCGAAGGGACGGGCGCCCTGGCACAGTCCTGCCGACCACCCCGCGCAGCCTTGCGGGGGCAACCACGGCACGCCGGGACGTGCCAGCGCCGGCCAGCGGGCTTTGCCTTTGGAGATCCGAGTCTTAACTTAATTTCTTAATTAACTTGGAGATCTGAATCTTTAACTTTGCGAAACCCAGTTATCTTATAAAAGTTCAGTGTTATTTTACCTTATTTTCAGAACTCAGCAAAATATTAAACCAAGCACAGCTTTGCAAAGCTTTGCAATTACATCAAGTCTTCCCTGGTTCTAATCTGCAGAATTTTTATGTCACTACCAGGTTTTCATTCTTTGAAAATAATTTTAAAAGCAGCACTCCAAATTAACGGTGTAAGCTAACAATGAAACGGGATTTCTTTTTGGTTTTGTTTTTTCCTTCAGGATCATGGGAGTTGCCTCATCGAGGTCAGCAGTCAGGGTAACACAGCAACCCAGTAAGAGTCCCGAGATCTCAAGGCTTCTGCAGAGGAGACGAAGGCACGAGCCCGGGACGTGCCGGTGCACCGGTGAGGATGCCGCTGGCGTGCAGTGTGGGTGCCGGGTCTGCGTCCCCGCTCGGGACCTCGATCCTCGCTTGAGAACGCGCAACCTGAACCCTCCCGCCCGTTGCTGGGGCTGCGCTCGGCATAAATCTGTAAACACCCGCTAAGGCAAAGGAGGCAGAGATATTTTAGCCAGTGAGGAGAAAAGTTTCTGCTCTCACAGATCACCCCTATCTGCCCCCTCAAATGCTTAACTGAGATGTTTAGGTATGCGTTTAGTTAACTTTGTTTCACAAGGGGTCCCATGCAGGGCATCTGAGAGCCTGCCGGCTACGGCACACGTCGGGGACGGGCGGACTGAAGCTCTGCTTTGGATCAAAGCACCAACTGGAGCACAAGCCCAGGTCTGTCGCCCTTGAAAACACTTTTTTTTTTTTTTTTCCATCCCAGTGTAGAAGAGGGAGGAAAAAAAATAAAATTGAGCTTCATCAGGTTGCCCCAGGTTGGCAGGCTATTTCTCAGCATGCTCTAGAAAACACTTAGGAAGTGGGGAGCACTGAAAATTGCAGGGGTGCGCTGCCTGGTAAATCCCGAACTGATCCCACAGGCAGGCAGTCCCTCCGGTTGTGACCCCACAGCTCACTCGGTGGGCGACAACGCCGCTCCCAGGGAGAGGCTGCCGGAACAGCCCAAGGCTCGTTACGGAGGACTCTCTCCCAAGGCACGTGCACGGATTTATTGCACGCTGCTGCCTTCTGATGCAAAGTGCAGGACAGCAAAGCTGGAGGCACAAAAGAGTCACCAGGAGGAGGGGGGAGGCTGAAGCCGCAGGGTGCCGCGGAGCAGCATCCGGCTCCCGCCCGCAGAGAACGGGAGCTGCTGTGCCCAGGAGAGCCCGGCAGCCCTCGTGGGCAGCGGGCACGGAAAAGCAAAAGCAACTCCGGCCAGAGCAGCGGCACGAAGCGACAGAGAGAGGCTCCGTCGGGAAGGGACAGCTGGGGATGCCCGGCTGCCCCGCCACGGGCCCAGCCTCGGCGAGGGGCAGGCGCCGTGGGGCCGGGGGTCTCCGGGGCGGTCAGGCTGTGCTGCACACGCCGGCAGCCCCTCGGGACGGCGGCGCGGTCTCTCCCTGCACGGGAGAGCGCTGTTAGTCCCCAGCAGCCACACGACGGCAGCAGAAATATGGAAACAGCGGAATGGACGAATGCATTATCATGCAATTATAATGAAAAGATATTTTGCAAAGACAAGGCAACTGCTAAATGTAACCGAACGTCCATGACATTTTTAAGACAAGCAGGGAGGAGAAAAATAGTTTTTCCTTCTGAAATACAATAATTTACATTTGCTACATTACTTTTATTGCCAACAGGGTCACTTGTGCTTTCTTGTTGTAGCACTGATACAATACAGCCCTCTCTCCCTACGATTTTAATTTGACCTACAGCAGACACACCAAGATTCAGAGAACAGCTCCCATTTCAAACTAATTCCTTGAGGTTTGGATAACTGGCTTATCCCACAGGGTGCTGCGTGTGTCCCAGAAAGTGCCAAACAACCTGAGTTCACCCGAGTCCCCATGAGAACATCAGTTCATTCATTCTAAGGAACAGAGTATGTGGTTTGCTCAATGTCTGTCCGTACCACGGTTTCAAACCCGGCACACCCGGCGAATGGAGCACACCAATGACCTTGCTCCTGTCAGCTCCATCCCACCAGCAGCCACGATCTCAGCCAGGTTAGCAGGGGCCAACATCTCACGAGGGCAGCTCTCACGGCCGCGTGGTGCCCAAGCGCGGTTACAGCATCCCACCTGGATCCCGGAGGATTTCCCTTCCCCACACTTCGGTCATGCAACTCTGTCATTAAGAGCAGGTATACGCATTTCCCGGAGACGACGGCTACGACTCAGAACATGAGAACGGGGCATTGGCAGGCCCGAGCGAACCCCCCGACCGCCACCGCCAGCCTGCACCGGCTGCGCCTGGCTCTGCCGAGGGAAGGACTCGGGGCGCGGGGCAGAGACACCGACCGGGTACAGGCGAGGGCAGGCGATGCCTCTGCCGCTGCACTCCCGGGCCACCGCAGCCCCGCTCTGCTGCACCGCGTCTCCCTTTCACTTCTGACAACAGGGTATTAGCATGCAATTAATGCTTTATATTTCCAAAGAGTTGTACAAACACTGGCTAATTAATTCTTATCTCTTGCCTATAAAAAGGGTGAGTAAATAATATCCTACAACGTGGTGGCCATTAAAACACGCACACGCGCAGGACAGGGCCACGCTCTGAAATCCTGGTTTGCCAGCTTTTGTGTCTGTACTGCACTTTGGGGACAAGACCAAATTTTGTTTAGGAACTCCAGCACCTTCAAACCCTTGACACGACCCTGCTCTTACTGCTTCCCCTCCCCATGCACACTTTGGTAAGCGGTACCCGTCTTTCCAACAGCAACTCAGGAAATTAAAATGTTTAATGCATCTCTAATGCGTACAAAATTAGCAGCAATACAGCAAACGAGATTTGCTTTCCTTTCCAACACTCTGTGAAATAAATAAATAAATATAAACACATTAAAACCCAGGCGCGTAACGCAGAGACACTGAGGCTCCTCATTTCCAGTGGAAGCCCTTATCTCTGTCACAGCCCACAATGCAATTACAAGATTACAAGGCACACGCTGCTTCAGCATCTGGATCCTCCGTGCAATCACAAGGATCCCTACAGAAAAAGGAAACCTCTTAATCTTGCGAGGAATGGCAACGATTTTACCTCGACGGGCTGCACCCCATTTCAAGCGCTCCAGGAGCGCGATGAGCGACCTGCAGTTAGACACTTCAGTCCTTGGAGTTAGTCTTTCTCTACACATGCACAGAAAGGCAACTACGTGGTCAAAAACATAACTGCAGAGCACTGTCTCTGGTCCAAAAGGTATTTACGTTTATCACGTTTTGCTGTAAGCTGTCTCATCTAAATTGCAAATGCTGGGATGAAGTTCAGACCAATAAACCTCCGCTCCCATCTCCAGTCCCCAGCTTGTTAAACCGAGACCACAGATCCAGCAATCCCAATCTCCATGTATCTTATTCTCAAAATATTTCACTTCTGGTCACCGATCTTTAGATCTCCTATTGGATTTTGGTTTTGTAAATGGATTTTCCCACAGAGTTGGCAGAAAGTAGATTTAATTTTGAATTTCTCTAAAATGAAATAGTCAATATAAATGTCAATGTGTATTTGCACTGTACAGCCTTTGCAGTGACACAAACCTCACGTTTCCGAGGGGGTACAGGGGTGCCCGTTAGCTTGTTTTGTGTCTGCACGCTTGTTCTAACGTTTTATTTAATAAGGTTGGCTAAATAATCTCAAAGTGTGTGTGTGCGTATATATATAAAATTTTTGTTTGGTTGGTTTGGTTTGCTGGGGGGGGGGGGGGGGGCGGTGTCCAGAAGAAGGATGATGTCTGCCACTGCTCTGCAGGCAAACCAAAGAGGAAGATGGAGAAATCAGGATAACACCCATCCTGAGGCACGGAGCCCGATGCGGGGGCTGATGTTTGTCACCCCGTTTCTTTAGACCCATCCAGCATATTCGGCCTCCCGACTCCTCCTCGGAGAAGTGTGCAAACCCACGGCGCCGGGTTCCTCCTCTTTCCCCCACAGTATGTGGTGCAGTTGCAGCATCAATTACTCAAACTATTTCAATCCATCTAGACGCTAATGTCATTAGTCCACAGAGATCCTTTTGGAATAATTTACATTGAAACTGCCTTTCCATGCTAAATGAAAAACGTTCAGACTTCGCTGAATGGGATTTGCATTACAATCCTACCACATGTGGCTCAGCTTTATTCACGCTATTTATTAAACGGGGGAAAAAAGGTGATGCAGTCAATTACAAAGCAATTACCTGAAGCGCTGCTGCAAACCTGTTGCCTTGGGGGGGGGGGGGGTTGCCCTTGCCTTGGGCAGCACTTGCCTATGGGCCACCTGCCCATCACCCAAAAGGGGGTCCTGACCCCCACATATGCCTAGAAGACACCCCCCCCCCGCCTTGTTTCTGGCTGGCTTTGAAGGCTCCTCACCCCACGCTACACCACCTCCACATTACAGACCATTCAGCCGCCATTTCACAGCCTTCCTGCTATTTTCACCAGCCCTCGGGTACTTGGTACAGCGATACCACGCACTGTACCGGGGTGTAGCCATTTGGCATCTTACTTCAGAAACTTCACAAGCCACGTAACTGTTCTCAGTGCCTCTGCTGTGCTCCTCCAATGTATTTTGAGATGGCTTGTGAAGTCAAAAGATCACTTTTTAATTTACTGCAACAAAGATTTTTGTTTGCTAAACTATATTAAAAAGCCCACAGATTATTTTTTCTACTGTGTTCAAAATATACTAGCTGGTATACAAGCGGTAACTCAGCAAAAGGCTTAACAGTACTGTAACAGCATTCAAACCGCAAGGATAATTAAGGCAAATAAGCCAAGCCTGCCCTACAAGTACCCTTTGCTGCTTCAACGTTTGCAAACGCTGAACCGACCACACCATTCATCTTTCACGGAAATTCAACACAAACATGCTCAAGCTGAGCCGCAGTCCCAAGAGCTCTTGCTCTTAGCTTTGCTTCAGAATGTTTATGCAAAACCCTCAGTTGTTGCCATGAAGCAAATGGTTTTCAAAAAAGAAAGTTCAATCTGTTAAGTTTAACAAGTTGTCTTTTGTTAAAAGCAGATTAGGAAGGGTAAGGACAGCCCTTACCCCACTGAAATCACACAGAACTAACGGTGGAAGGAATCGAACGCAAGGGGAAAAAGCCTGAGAAAGCAATTTAATCCTTTTATTCCACTTTTTCTCCCTTAATCATACAAAAGTAAAAATGTTTTCCAGTCTGGTTTGTGTCCAAAATGACGTGTGAACTAATTGAGCGTAAAACCAGTCGCTTGGCGTTCTATCAGTTAAAGTAAACGTAACGTTTGCTGTTCCCACCTCGCAGCTCTTCTCCATTCCTGCTTTTGCTATAATTCACTCCGTTCCCAATGTGTCACTGGAAAGACTATTCGCAAAAGCAGGAATGAGAAACAGACTCTTTCTTTGTGAATTTATTTTCATTTCTTTCAGCCTAAGGCTCCCCCTGTTTACCAAGCGTCTCCGTGCGGAAGCCTCCCAGTAACCCAACTTCACAGACGAAGTGACGACCGTAAGCGAAACCCCTTCAGCTGCCGCTGGTAGCTGGGATTCAGTTACTCTGGACCGACGCTGCCGGGCTGAGAGCACGAAGAAAATGCAGTGTAAAAGATGTATGACATCATCTCAAGATTTAATGATTTTCCCACAAATATTCACTCACCTGTTCCAGCAACCCCCTTCTCCAGAGCTCATCGCACGGAATGCATTAAGGAATGCGACAGGACAGGGACTCCCCAACAGGGAGGCATCCAGCCCAGCACGGCCTTTACACAGGCACTTCATTCAAGAACGGCGAAAAGCAGAGGAGCAAAAGCAACCTGCAGCTGCGCTCACACCCATTTACCTCCTGCGAGATCGAGAAAGCCCTTCAGACTTTTGACCAAACAGAAGTATCAGCACCCAATACTTAAAATCAAGCGTGGGCTCGAGTTGCTCTGCAAGAGCTGCAGTTAGGACGGCTTTGCGTGTGCCAGGGTAACGAGAAATAACGTGGACCCTCTTTCTTGCCCCGGACCGTGCCGGCATCACCCACGGGACCGTGACGAGCCAGCGGCCCCCTGATCTCTGCCAGGCAGAGCCATCCTCGTCCCCAGAGCCCCACACACAAGTAAGTTAATTCTGTCGGATTCTGTTGGACCAAAAGCACCCCGAGGACAGCTGCCTTAATCTGCTGACGTGCCACGCTACCCGTCACCTACTGTCCCCTCACATCGCGCTGCCCGGCAGTAACAACGCTGCTGACCCGCTTTGAGCGTGGCGAGTTTGGAGTATTTCAACTCTCAAAGTTCTCTCCCAAAGGCGAATTTTCCTAGAGCGTTGCACAGCAATGCACCCGTGGCTTGGTATGAGTTAGTCCACACAGGAAATAAATCCAAACGGTTTATGGCATGTCTCTGAACAAACAACTCCTGCCTGCACTCGCCTGCTAGAACACCAACCAGTGTGTCCGTTTTCTTGCCAAGGCAAAGCTCCAAGCGGATGCAATCCCGACTGCGCCAGACCTGGGCAGCGCGACCCTCCAACATCACACAAGCCAGTGGCCCTGGTCTCAGCTGAACCTTCGTTCTGAGACACTCAGATATTAAGAAAGCTTTTATCGCTGAAGTTATGCACCGTAAAATAAGCTACGACAATTAAAGGCTTAGGTACGTTACAGGTCTGTTGAATAAAATCTCCTCGACACGTACAGGGCGTTAGGAAAAGATGCCAAAACCCACAACCATTTGCTGTGAATTTATGTTACTGCAAGCGAATACATTAGGGTCCCGATATAGAAAACGGATTATTGATATGTATCTTCCCTTCAGAAGAGACTCTCAGGAGACCCATTCCAGATTTAATGATAATCCGTATTCCCCTTCAGAACCGGTAAACCAGCTCTCCAATTTCCCCAGGACTGCCACAGACGCATGAATCATTAAGATGCCGTCACAGCCCTACGTTCTGGATGCCGTGAACACCACCTAGAACGGGAACAGAACAAAATCCAACCACAGCTCATGAGGAGTCAACACCTTCCGCGTTCCTGTACAAGCGCCTGCCCGTTGCGTCCACTGCAGAGACGCGCGCGCCACGGCAAGACGGGGAGACGCTGCTGGACTTTGTGCTCTGGAACGACTTACAGGAGACTAAGGGGGAGGTCAGAGTGGCAAAAGTCAAATATTAGGAGAGATGTAAGGAAAATACCTTTAGCAGCGATGATAAAGAACAGATTTGTATAAAAACTGTCGCTCCTCCTTGAGCCGCTTTTCTCCTCTGATTTCAGGGCTGTGCTCGTTTGCGTTAATGTATGCACACGCGTGTGCAGTATTTTCAGAAAGCCTTTCACATTAAACTCTCATTTCTCCTCCAAAGCCATTCCGCAGCATTTCTCTGGAATGCATTAAGCAGCCCGACCAAACAATGTGATCCTAATTAGTTTGCAAACTACACAGCTCACCTCTGAGGGCGAGCAAAGCCCACGTAAATTAAAGCGAGTTGGATCAGACTGTCCTAGGAATAGTCCTCTAGATTAGTGCTGCTCGAGCGTGCGATCTCCGAAGTTGCCTTCACCCTCCAGTAATAACTTACAAGTAAATTTCACCGACAATAGCGGGGAATTGAGAGACGTAAAAACATTTTGCAGTTTAATATTCCATGGTGGGTTATTTGACATAATACAGAAAAGCTCATTTGGTCATTTACTAAAAGGACAAGTCGTTTTGCTCGTAGCACGTATTCCCAGCTCACAAGCTGTAAGTACGGGACGCTGTTATCACCCAGGCTGTACAGCCTGCGCGGTACCCAGTTTAGGTACGCTGCGTTTTCAGACCCAAACGCTAAAGGAACCTTTTGCAAAGTTTTGATGGTGATGTCCCAGGGTTTATGCAGTAATTGAATAATCTAAAATTTCCACTCCTGTCCTCGTGGACTAATCTGTAGTAGTGTTAAGGGACTGTTATGATAATAATTAAATACAAGTCCTGCATACAAAATTGATACTCTGCATCTCCATCTCCACAAGGGAGTTTCTCTCTTAATAAGACTTAAATCAAGTTTTACCTTTTTTTTTTTTTTAAGGAATTCATAAGGATTATGATACTGTACTGAGCTAACATACATCTATATATGAGAGAACAAGATATCTCAAATATATGAGCTCTGGCGCATTCACCTTGTCCCCTGATCTCGGATTAGTGGTGTCAGACTAAACCAAGGCTGAGGAAGACGCTGCGGGACGAGCCGGGGCAGTCACCGCTCAGCGGGCAGCGCCGCTCCCCTGCCAGCCCCGCACAGGAGCCGAGCATCCCCGCGGAGCATCCCCGCCGAGCACCCCGCCGACGGCCGCCGCTACAGCCGCGGGGGTTTTGCAGAGCACCAGGCTGCTGCCAGTCACTTGGCAAAGTCACAGCGCAGGCAGCGCTGCCCGCGCTCGGAGACGGACTCCGCAGGGCACGGCTTCGTCCCGAGCCCGAGAGAACCCCTCGGGCACTGGGGTTTGGGGAGCCCAAAATATCCTCAAGAGAGGATCAGGAGCAACAGAATCGGCGCCAACCTTCCAAAACGCGAGGACAGGAGGGAAGTTTGCTATAAAAATATGACCTCATTTTAATTTTAGCAGCAGTTTACTATGAATTCATGTGAATGTGCCATTTATAGGCACCTGGAAAGGCTCATGCACAAGAAAAGGCAAACATCAGCTGAGCCAACCATCTGTAAAGTCGGCCAAATTAACTTCTCCGTTCTGGTTTGTCCAGCGTTTTCTAACAAGATTGTGCATCAGATTAACCAAGTAATATCCAAAGCCCTCGTGCCCAGTGATGCTAACCAAGACAATGCTTAAGGATTTCAGGCAGCTATCATTTAACATCTGCTTGGTTAATTAGTTTATTCCTCTTATTCCTTATTTATTTAAATTAGTGTATTCCTATTTAAATTAGTTTATTCCTTATTTATGTCCTAAATTTGCTTTCGCTGTGTTGCCCACGCTAACCAAATCCTTCTACACGGTACTGATAGGCATCAACATCCCCATGTATCTGTGCAAACTTCTTGTTTCAAAATGCATTTTTTTCCTTACCCAAAACTTGGAAAGATGCAGGAGCCGTCACATTGATGACACTCAGGAAGCAATTAATTATTAAATCTACTAATACAAATCCCGTTTCAGAATTGGCTGGTCAGTGGTTTCACGGGCCAACGTTTCTCCTCCTTGCCTATTAGCTGCAGTTTCCAGAGCTCTGTTTGGATGCTACCGATGCTCTTGGCTGTCGGCTTTGCAAGTATTTTTCCATCAGTGCAACGATGATACCTATTTATCTTCTGGCTGCAGGAGCAGCTGAGATGATCTGGCAGTGCCACAAGGCAGACAGTTATTTCATACCCTGTTAAACCCTAATGTGGGTAACTACAGTATCACTCCAACTTTGAAAAAAGCCTTTTTTATTATTTTAAAACCGTCGCCTATGTGTCCAAGAAAAGAACATCGCTTCCCATTAGAATGGTATCAGAAACATAAACCCGTAACGCTACCCATGAAGTAGCATGGCGTACTGATCGAGTAATTAACTAGGAAGGTTAAAAATACATCATTCTGCCCAAGCAACACTTAGAGGTCAAGAAAACGCATCAGGGAGATGGGACGGCAAGGGGGCACTAGGGCAGGTCAGCGAGGGGACGACCCACGGCGCGGCCGCGTGCGGAGGGTTTTCCTCCAGCCTTTGGAAACCACAGCCACGCTTTCAGGCACTCCCAGTACCAGAGATGTTCCTACAGCGGACCCAGCTCTTCCAGACCCAAATTTATGCGGGAGTTAAATTTCAGACCCAAATCTCTATTTGCCTGTTCCTGTTGGTTTCTTTTCTTCTGTCTTTCCATGCAAAAATTACTACGACTTGACTCATCGGTTCCTTTGTACGCTCTGATACTCAAGGGAAAAAAATATTAATTCCTTTTCAACACTTGGCTGATCAGTCTGGATTTTGGTGCACCCTCAGTGCTACTTAACACATAGATTTATGTAGAAGTTGTGCTCCTCCAGTTTTGAGCCCCGGTAAAAATTGCCATTGATTGTTGGCCGTGCTGGCCCGGGGGCCGGGTTTGTGCTCGGTTCCTCCTTTACCTGCTGCGTTTACAGGTTTGTCAACTCCGGCACCGCAGCACCGGCCGTCTCCCACCTTGCCAAGGGCAGGAGGCTCCGAGCTGGGTCTGCTGGGCTTCGCAGCGAGAAGACGGAGGGACGACTTGATGCGAGGGTGTAAGTACCTTCTTGGGGAGAAAATACCGGGTACTAAAGGGCTCTTAAGCTGGAGAAAGACGTAGGAATGAATGGCTGAACCCCGGTGCATCCAAATCACAGAGCAAGTACTTTGACACTTATTTTCTTAATGGCGAATGTGATCAGCCACAGGAAGAAACCCGGAAAGCTGCGCGTTCCTCAGCTCCTGACACATCCAATTTCAGATTTGTTACTTTCCAGAAGACACACTTCAGCAAAATAGAGATTATTGGGTTCAGTGCAGGGCTGTTTGAGTTAAACGTGATCATGCACATCCATGCAGTCAAGACACTCTAGGGGTTGATGGCTCCATCTTTGAAAAAACATGTCAGAAAGTATTTCTTTCGTCGTGTGTGTGTGGTAGCCAATGGTCACACCACCACCCTCCTGCAGGCAAGTTTTGCAGCACACGTTTTTGTATTCTGCATTGTTAAAGTTCACAGAAGTTAATTAAATCACGCTCTGCAAACTCAAAACAAAAACAATGTGCAATTTCTATTATGCTGACTTTTTTGGGGGCTTGTCATAATAAAACATGGTTATTGGATGTAAAAATTATGGAACAGAGTTATGCCTCTCTGGTGTAATATAATGCAATCCATTTAATACTATTTTAAACCCAAAAACCTCATTAAAGCAGACAGAACATAAGAATGACAAATCACCCAGAAGGAAGCTAGAGCATGAGACGTATCCCAGGCGCTCGGCCGCTTCGCATCGCCCGCGCGGAACTGGGCAACGCCGCACAGGTGTCGCCCCCCCGCGCACCTCCCGGAGCCGCGCCGGGAGCGCAGGGCGCTCAGCACCCGGCCGCGGGAAAGGCTGATGCCGTGCAAAGCATCCGCCAGACGGGGCTGGGGGGGCGAGGCTGGAAAGCCTGGCTTAGCCCTAAGCCCAGCCTGGAAGCGATCAGATGTGCCTCGAGACAACGGGTTAAGCTGTGCCTGTCGGCGAACACCGCCAATTACCCCCAATGCTGCAAACTGTGCTGTGCTGTGTCCGCACAACTGGGTGCAGCTTCCTATCCGTAGCAACGCACGCAGTCTATTAACTGCAGAAATCAATACAGCTTATACAAATATATACCCTTACAGCTTCGCTATTCATTTGCCGAAATTAGAGTATTTCTTGATGGCACAGCTAAATGCTACAACTACACGTTTTAACACCCTTTTACCATTTTGGCCCCAAGTTCAGCATAAAATGCAGGGAATACAGACCTATTGTCCTAGGAACTAAGCTAGGCAAAGCTCTGCAGGTGGACTTCTACTGTCAGAAAACGTAATTCCCATTTAATAAAACAGAAAAGAAAGTTAGAGAAATGTACTTTTTATCCACATCTGTGCAGACGTTTAACATCAGAAGTGATCAGTGTGATCAAACAGCTCTTTCCTCACACAGACGGAGTTGAAGAAAGAATAGTTGTGTCAAACAACGACATATTTTAGAACAAACAGGCCTATTCCAGAAATACTGTGTCAGGTGAAAGCAGTCGTGAATGTCTTTGAATGGCTAAATACCATCAGTAGAGCAACGGTCTCCTTCAAAACACACCTTGAAGCAGAGTCCGATTCTGCTCCGAATTCAACAGAAATGCTGCTTCTGCATACTGTGAGACCGTCACTCAATAAGCATGTGGAGAACGATGGCAATTGCTACCAAAAACTAGCCAGTATTTCACAAAGCTTTTACGTTTAGGAAAAACGAGAGAGAATACTTGCAAATGCTTAGCAGCCCACCCCGAGACGTTTGGTCACCCTTGTGAGGTACCCATCACAAAAACCACGTCTTCTACCAAAAGACATTGAGCGTAGAGACACTTCAGCATCTTCGCTAACGCAGCCGCACCACCTCACGACAACCAGAGCAGCAGCGCGAGACGGTGGAGCTGCAGGCGAACAGCAGGAATAAAGAACATGCGTGTATTTTTGAGGGAGGGGGTGGTGGTAAAAAAAGCTGGAATTCAGCAAATATAAATATTGTTCCGAACGTGTTGATGACTTCACGCTGAACGTATTTTGGGGAGCTGTTGCTTCCCACCCACTTATCACCCAAACCCGCCCCCCTCGTTCTCCTACCTCCACTCCTTGGACTTTCAGTTTCATGTGATCCTCTCTGGTGGTTTTCCCATCTTTCCTTTTTTTCCAGCAATATCCATCTTTCCTGTATTTCACCTTCTTCCTATTGTACAGGATCATAGAACCATTCTGCGGTCTGAAAACAAGAAACAGTTTTGGATTACATAAAGGAAAAAAACCCACCCTAAGAGGGTTTATGAAGCAATGTACTACCGACCAGCGAGGGCTGCGACAGAAAAGCAATATTCCGTATTTGGTGTTCCATAAATTTTCACCTTTTGTTGCTGCTAACTGGATTAACTGGTGTTTTGCAATGTGCAAAATTTTACTTCACTAGGTACAAGATTCTCAAGTAAGTGTGTCAGTGAGAGATTTTTTTTTTTTTTTTTTTAAAAAAGGGAAATCTTATCAGAAAATAGTCGGCATTTCCACAGGGTATATTACGACTGGGCCCAGCTACACGCTAAAAATTAGAAGGAAAGAAACGTTAAGGAAAAAAACAAGGATTGCCATTATTTTATTCTAGACAATCTCTCTCTCTTTAACGCATCAGCAGGATTAGATAACAACCACCTTTAATGCCGCACCAGAATACGGATGTTGGCTCAAAAAGGCAATAAACAAGCAAAAAAGAACGGAAGGACAAAAGCATTCGCAACTCCTTGACTTCAAAGACATAAGAAAACACTTTCCACTCAGAAACCACATCGATGCCTCAGAATGTCAATAACGGCACATTGACGCTTGCCCAACCGACAGGAGTCAACGTCCTTTTGGCGTACGACAACGTTTCCCAGAAATGTTCTGCCAGCTGCTAAGCCAATACGCAAAAGGGGCGTTTCTGCTGTAATACAGAAAAATGCAGAGGCCCAGCACGGCAAAGACAGCACCCAGCCCCGGAGGCCGCGCTGCCGTAGGCGCTGCAGGCGCTCACGGTGCATCCGTCACAGCGATTTGGCTTCAGGACGCCAAGAACAGAAAGAAAAACGACGACAGCAGCAGCAGCAATAAACAACTTTCACGGGGAAGCTTTGGCTGGAGCCTATTGATGAAGTAAAGCACCTGAACTTGTATGAGCAAACCAAATTAAGAGAAAGAAGCCTTTCAGGAGAGGAGGGGAGAGGGACCCCCCTCAGCCAGGCCATGCTTCACATCACTCCTCGCGCCCCTCGACTTTTTGGACGAGAGCAGCCAGGAGTTTTCAGATGGAGCAGAGCGATGCCTGGAATTGCTAAAAAACCCACCGAATATTTCCGAGGCCAGGAAGCTCTTTAAATAAACAGCCAAATTAAGTGGTTTGTGCTCACACAACATTGGCTTGTGATTTCAGAGTCATGCCAAAGGGGCAAGAACCAGTGCCGGGCCCAGCTGGAAAAGCATCCTTCTTCCCTCCCGCTTCTGTGTTTCAGACAGCACAACACCACGAAATCAGCACAAGAACAAGCTTCTGCAGGTACCCTCTTCTCATTTTCCTCTAACAAAATACTCCATTTGAAGACAGCCGCCTTCACCCATGTTTATCACATAATAATAGGGCATTAGCATTGATGTAAAAGCTGTTAATTATAGAGTAACTCATCCCAATGCTCCATTAAGTGCCTAAAGGCACCTTTCTACTGAGGAGAACAAGCTCATGAAGGTTTTCTGTCACCGTCGGCCAGCTGAAATTGCCTAGATCAACCAATACAACACTGTCCTCCGCCAAACCAAACCATCAGCAACCACGGGATCTGCTACCAAACCCCATCCCTTTCCCTTCTCTCTGCACGTAAGTACACATCTTCGGGCACACGCGAAAGGACGACCTGCCTGATTTACGCTCGGCACTTGCCCTCCAGAACGCATGTGCACATAGCACATTTAATGACTATGGACAGGAAACCGCACAGAGTCTCTTTTAGTACGAAAACAGACTTTTGACTTCCACGCGCATTTGCAAGACCGAAATGATCTTTGATCTAAGTGATTACTAGCACATTTTTTTACTGAAACAGAAATTACAGGTTAATTTTTTTTCCCCACATACACACAAATATTTATTCCCTGTGACCAGAATCCCGAGCTCCGTTCCCCCAAACCACGCCGCCTCCTCCTGCCACCCGTGCCTGAGCAGCCCAGACCCACGGGCTCGCCGAGGCCGCTCCTCCCCTCTCCTCCTATGCATCACCCCGGCAATAGACCCTCGGGTGTCAGCGCAACCACCGTGTCTATCTAAACAGCGCCGCAGATAGCGCGGGATTAATTCAGCGGAGATATTACATATCTTGTTTTGGTGTTTATTCTACAAAACTCCAGTCGCTGCAGATGTCAGCTCAAACCCTTCTCAAAACATCAAAGATCTCCCCTTGTCGCTGTCGCGGAGACGTGCCCCATGGCTTACAACAAGTTACTTGCATGTTTAGGGCGAGTAATGAAAAGACGGTGCAGGGACTTACCGCCTGCCTCGTGTCTTGGCACTCGCATGTGCGGCTTTTTGGAAAACATACACTCGAAGGACCTGAAAGTTTTTTGACGGGAGTAAAATGCTGCTTTTCTCACATTCCGTGCCACGAGAGCGCGCGGGTGAAGGGACCGCAGAGCTGAGCTCTGCAACCTCGCGGCCGTTCCGCAAGGCGGGAATCAGGTTTTTGTTGGTTTATCTTTGCGATGAAAAAAGAACACGGTAAGAGGTCACTGGAAAACAGTTAATGAGATTTATATGAAATAAAATAAAGCATGGTGAAACAAAACCTCTTCAAGATCTCTGGAGTAGCTGTCCATTTGGATAAGAGTGTATTGAGTTGCTTTAAGGCTCACAGAAAATGACTGGTTTTTAAAGGTATCTTCATAAAATGAGAGCCAATTTTAACCTGATATACATTGCTGCTGTATTTCTCTTGCTGTAAGAACGAACAGAGAGGGAAGATCTCCCGTGCTTCTCTCTCTGGCACGCAAACACAGCCAGGAGCACCAAGCTGACGGCTGCGGGAAGACGCAGCAGGTGAGGTCTGCCGGGGATTCCCAGGACGCACGACGGGTGCGACTCCAACCCAGGGCTCCCCTGAAGGTTTTGCTGTTCAGCCCGAATCTGGGGATTTCATTTGTACCTTTGCAGCAGAGGGGGATGAAACCGCACGCCTGAGCATGAGCTACCCCGGGACTGCAATTCCCTACCGGCTTCCATGGGCGCGTTTTTAGGAAGCCTGCAGCCAAGGCAAGGTCGGCTTGCCCGCATGTCATCAGACACGAAAAGCAATCCTCTTCCTCTGTATTAAACTCCACCTGGAACCACAGCAATAACAACAAGTACTGGAACATTAACGGCAATTTACTTGATTTGATTAGCTACTACTTTGCAGCTACACAGTGCTCTTTTCATTAATGCAGGACTAAATGGAAAATAATAAAATAGTATTTTAATATTACGGTACAGCCGAAAGCAAGCAAGCCAGAGTAATCCAAACCCACCAAGAAGCCTGTTTGTGCTTGCAGCACGAGGCGCTGGGGCTGCTGGAGGGGTCAGCAACCCCCGCGGAGCCTGGCTGCCGCCTGCGCCCCCACCTCGTCCCTCCCCGCTTGGGACGGCCACAGCCCAGTTTCGCAAGTTTTGCATTGCATAGGACAAAAACCTGACCCGTGGCCGTGAAATGGCAGCACGATCTCACAGCAGGTCACCTCACCTGTATTTGCTCTACATCAAACGCCAGGCTACTCTGCTTTACTCACTCCAGCTGATTCCTGAGGATAATGCGGAAAGGTCAACCGCATTTCCTCCTCCGCTCAGAAGAAATCTGCTTGC
Source organism: Phoenicopterus ruber ruber (assembly GCA_009819775.1). Lineage (NCBI taxonomy): Eukaryota > Metazoa > Chordata > Aves > Phoenicopteriformes > Phoenicopteridae > Phoenicopterus > Phoenicopterus ruber. The sequence goes on along the minus strand of CM020235.1, from coordinate 9,737,532 downwards.
AATGAGACAAGAAAGGGTTTGCTGCTCTTACAAAAAAAAGGCAGCAAACAAAAGGAAAGGGATTGGGAACAGGGGAATGGAGCAATCCTAAAATGTGACGCCCCCAGCAGCAGAGGAGCCGAGCACTTTGCCTGCCTTGCTCGCGTACAGCAAATCGCTGCATTTAATTTAGGCTGGGAGCACCAATAAGCAAAACCACCACCACTGCTGCTGCTCCACGAGCAGAGATGCGCACCTCGTCCTCAAATTCACAAGACTGCCCCAAATCCCTACGAGCCCAGGCACGACAGCGAGGACCTGCCCTCGGCACCAGCAGCCGGGCACGTCGCCTGCCCATCTCCCCAAAGCTGCGCAGGAGCGAACGCCCGAGCCCTGAAATGGGGGCAGCCGGGCTCTTTGCAGAGACGGTGCAATTATTTCTGGTCCCACTGTGTGGAGCTTGCAGGATGGTCTACCTGCTTACAGACCCGAAGAGCACCCAGTAAAGTTACAACTCTGAATTTCCTCTCTTTTATGAGCCTGCGGCATTTAAAAGCTGCCTGATCTCTACTTAGGTTTCTTGCTTGCGGCCTAGGGGAAGGCGGGGAAAGGACAGGAAGAGTCATTGCAGAGCAGAAAGCCTTTTGTCTTAAGTATTGGTGAGATCTGAGATGCTTCCCTCCCTCTCCCCCTGTTATTTACCACCACAGCTCTCACATAAATCGCCACAACAGCATAAGAGTTACTTTTGCCCAAATTGTTCCCGCTACAACCGCGAAAGAGATACTAAATTCCATTTTTGGACTTATTTTCAAAGTGACCCATCATACTCTGCAGCTGATGGGTCTCGGGACCTGCTGGGTTGCTCAGGGCTGCCGGGGCTCCTGGGGATGCTCACCCCCAGCTCAGGAGCGGCCCAGGCCACCGGATAAACTGGAGTTTCTCTCGGTAACACGGGGAGAGGCAGTAACGGAGTGCTTGTGCCGTCAGGAGACATTGGGGATTGCCAGGGAAGGTTGTGCAGAAACATCATTTTGGATCTGGCTCCCAGTTCAGCTGCTCATACCTACCTCTAGCTCCAAGTCCCGTTCTGAGGGGGGTTTGGTTCTTTTATATAAAGTCCCTTACTTGGATAATAAGAATCTAAACGAGCTCATCTTATCATGAACACGAACAAGATGCAAGGAGGGAGTAAACAGAAAACAAGTTAAGATTAGGATATTTTGGCCAACTGATGCTTCGTATCTGCCCCTCCAGTGTGCTCATAAATTAAAGTCCCTTTGGCCTAAACGACTGAGATGTTCCCCTAATCACGTTACTGCAATATTAATAAGGCTGTTCAATGCAACTAGTTCCCTCTAAATTGTCACATCAAGATTTGGTAAATGTCAGACGCATCATTTAATGAAAACTCTGTTTTACTGCCTAGGGAGCTCGGGTTGCCGAAAGGGAATTGTAAATATTGCAAAGCCAAACGCGACTCTTTTCCCAGGATGACAGAATAAGATCAGCCAGAACCCTTCCTTGAGAAGGTCCGTGGCTCTAAAATTGATTTTTTATTTTATCATCTTATATTTATTTCAATTCCCTGCCAAGGCAGATACTTCAAGCAGCTCAGTTCTTTACAATAAAACCACAAAATCAGGTGTGAAGCTGCTCACGGGGGCCCTGCCGAAGCCAGAGGCAGCAGCAGGCTCAGAGCTTGCCCCCAGCCCAGAAAGCACTTGTGAACTGCATCTCTGCCGCGAGATAAACGCTGTTCCAGGGAGTTTCAGGTCGTAGAAGAGGGGTGAAAGGCTGCCATGGCAAAGCTGGCGAAATCCTCACCCGGCTGATTCTGACGGGACGGTCAGGCAGCTGCCTCTCGTTCCGCGCTGCCTGCGTACGCCGTCCCCCGGAGCTGGAGTGAAGCAATAAAGCAGAGGGCATCACACCCCGGGCGCTTTCTGTGCCGCACCGGCGCACAAGCAGCAGCCACCCCCGGGGCGCAGGCGATGAAGCCCCCTCCACCCCTCCCTGCCACACACCGCACTGAGAAATGGCTCCTGCTACCAGTCTCGATTATGCTATTTTTTATCCTGCGTAACTGTTAGCATTATTTTCTCTGGCTATGAAGTTATCACGGAGTCAAGGGACAGCAAAAGGGGACTATCTATCTTCCATCTTCTGAATCTATGCACGATAATAATGAGAAATTAACTTCCACTCTCCCAAAGGAGCCACGTACTGATGCAGAAACTGGCTGGGAAAAGCTGGAGTCTTGGAGGAAGCCCCGGAAAGAGAGACAGAGCCCTGCAATAAATCATTGCACGGAACCATTGCCCTTGTTTCCCAGTGAATACAAAGAGGATGAAGTCCTGGAATCTGCCTTTGTCCCAAGAACCGTAACTCCTCCCGTGGGTGTAAAACAAGCCAGCCACAAGCACGAGGACACCCTTCTCTGAGGAGCTGTCTTGCTGGAAACCAAAGCCATGTAAGAGCTTGCAGAGAGCGCTGCATTTGCATCCCAGAGTACAGCAGGATCAACTGACGATGTCGTGGTCCAACACGCTGACATCGCTCATACCTGTGTCCCAGCTGATCCAAGCAAGTGCTAAAGCAGGAGTCACGGTTACCCACGCTTGCTTTCTTCAATGGTTTTGTGTTAGTTCCTAGAAGAGGAGTGCAATCATTCTCCTGCTGAGCACTCCTGGGGAAGCTTCCCAGATTTGGGGTAAAACAACACGCAAGTCATGACGTTTCACGCAACATGACACTACTATGTCATGACACATCACACAACAGAAGGACGCTACTATGTCAGGAGCCGGTGCTATTACACACTACAAGATATTCCTACTTTTTAGCCTCCAAACTTGCAATACACATCTCCTCTTCCTGCGAGTGGTCTCATGTTACTGACGAGAAAGCGAATCCTGTCAAGATGATTATACTGAAGAATCCCATTCTACAAAGAAGTCAGGCAGCCCTCCCTTATCACGTGCCTTAGCGGAGAAGTAGGGAAGCTCACGAAGCAGAGAGACACGTCAAAGTCCGCGGGTGGGCTCCACTGACCGCAATGCACACGGCTACAGCTCCACCAAGAAGACAACTGCAATACAAGCATGGGGCGAGGTGGAAGGGGAAGGTGGCTCCAGAAAGGGTTATCGTCATAAGAAATATTCTGCAAATATTGGAAAAAAATTATGCCTCAAAACATTCTTCTCAAAAGTTAATTAAACTAAAGAGAGAGGACTGAGAACACGATACTTATGGGAAATCACGTACCTCTTTGAACACACCAAGAAAAACTCCGTGTGGCCAACACGGGGCACTTTAAAATAACACAGGGCGTACACAGTAACATCTGAAAAGACTGACACAGGCCCGCAATCCCCTCATCTGATGCTCGGACAATTTGCTTAAAAGCATTATCTGTTCAGTTGATGTCGCTGACTCGCTTTGCTTCGCTGGAAATCACGTTCGGTCAGTTCCCGGCCGTATCTGACGGCATCAGTCCCTTCTGGATCTCATCCGGCAGCAGAGACCCACCACCTACGACATCCCCCCTCCCTGCCGGTTTGTCCGAAGGGGGACGGAGCATGCAGCGTCTGGAGCGAAAGCCCACGCCGAAGCGCTGGCTGGATTTGGGAATGGGGAGAAGCGCCAGGAGCGAATGCTCCCAGATGCCTCCCATCCAAGCGAACGCCTCGCCATGCAGCAGTCCCGGGCAGGCAGAGTTTTATCCTGTAGAGCTCTGCTCCACCTGGGGCTATCAAACACTCCAGGTGATGGATTTCAAGTAACCATCTATTAATTTCCCCTTTTTTTTTTTCCACTGTGTGCAGCTTTAAAGCCCTTACGTCACAGCTCTCACTCGCAGAGCACGGAGGGATGCATGGGGACTGACGGTCGGATTGCTCCTGACTGACATCAAGATTTCAGAAATACCTCATCTCTTATTTCTTGTTTTTACAGACGGAAAAAATCTGATGACAGAAGTTATTTCTCCCCCAAGAAACGCTGCTCTCTGAGTCTTCATTTGCCTTGACATTCCCCCTCTGCTGTACCAAGGGCGTATCAGAAGGTTAGAGCCCAAACGGAAAACCAAAAGAGGAATCTCGAGTGGCCACAGACCAGGACATCCCACGCCCATATTTCCGAGCAAGCCCATCCTTGGCCAAGCAGACACCCGGACGCTCAGTGCTGGTTTAGGAGGTGACCAAGATGCACGTGGCAGCATGAAGGAGTCGCCCAAAGGCGAGGCAGAGCCGTCACGCCTCCGTCAGAGGGCAGCGCATCCCCGCACCACCCCTCTAACAGATCGGGAGGATGCCGTAACAGGCACCTATAGCTCTCGTACGTGCAGACAGAGAGTTTTAAAGTAATATTTACACAGACAAATGTTTTCAGAACTTGTCCATCACAGCTGTAGCACTGGCAGATCACACATGAATTGGTTTTATAAACCTTTTTTCCCCCTCTCTTCCCCTCCCAAATAAACGCTTGGCTTTCACCCTCAGGCAATGCCTTGCACTTGCCCTGGAAGAAAAGAAATCCCAGCTTACGTTCAGCCTTTCCCAGCAGGACCGCAAACAAAAGAAAAGCCCCTCACAAGAACTTAATACAGATGTTCAGATTTCACCGTGTCTGCTGAGGATCCAGCAACGTGTCACCTTGCGGGGAGAGGCCACTGCCTTTAAAGTCTCTGTTGTCCTCACTTAAAGTTGAGGTTATTGGTGCGGCAACCGAAGGAATTCCAGGTTATGTGTTTGAAATTTACCTGATCTTTGAACTCTGCAGAGATGAAATAAAGACTTCAGAAGTCTTATCCATGTAGGAAGAGAGATAAATCACAAGAAAAAGTAAAGAGACTGGATTTTTTTTGTCCCTGGAATTAAATGCCATTTGCATTTAAAATGAAAGTGAATTTATTTTGTATCTACAATATTTAAGAAGTTAAAGTCTAAAGTCAGACTTTGCAATTTTATCCAGAGTTGCAGTTATCGCAATGGCTAATCCCATCAAGGGGACATTAATTGGAGTCTAGATGCTCCTTTTCATAGCAGCAGTAGGCCATAAAACTTAATCCTTACCTCCTCTTCCCAGCACGGAGCCTCCGTGTTCATCAATAAAAGTAATGCTATTCATTAAGCACGGGAGTAATTACCTACGGCTGCAACAAACAGGACTGAACAAGCATGTGCCACGACAAAGTCGGCTTTTGTACCATATCACAGGACTCTTCCTGGGCTGTCAAATAAAGCTTTTCCATAAGATCAGGATGAATTTCGAAGATGGAAATACAAGCTACAAAGCCCTATAAAAGCGCTGGGCATTTTTTTGGTGCGTGCTGGAACACCCATTGACAAACCTTACCCCGAAAGCAGCTCCTTGGGGCTATTAAAGGAGCGCTCAGGATGCCAGTGCTACAAAAATACATCCTCCAGCTACTTGTGTTTGCGCAGTACATTGCTATGGAGATTAAACCGAGTAACATCTGGGGCTCTGCTGACTTAGGCAGGACCAAAGGCTGTCCTAAACCATCTTCCCAACGGCGACAACTCTGCGGCACAATGCAAGCAGGTGCAAAGCACGGCAGCTCCGGCTGCGGGCGGCGGGGCAGCAGACCCTTGCCCGTGCCCCCCACGGGTGTCCTCAGCAGGCTGCGGGGATGGCGAGCAACGGGGCAGCTACGGGGCAGGCATCTCCCTGCAACAACAACTCCGACCGGTACCACTTTTCCTGTGCTAAGACCTATTTTTATGAACGCGTTGGAAAAGCCTGTACATTTTCGCTCTCCATACTTGTTCTTGACACAACTAGAAAATAGGGAACAGTGATAACAGTACTAATAATAGTAATACAACTAATAATAGGATTTGACTTCTCAGTAAACATTTACTCTGCTGTCATTTACGCTCAACGGTATCGTGTGGTGTTGCCAAAGAGTGAACTCCAAGAAAGATTCATCCAGCATCTTTGCGTATCATCGTGACTCAGCCTGATTAATTCAAGCATTAACAATTCTCTTATTTTTAGAGCCAATCAAAAAAAAAAAACCCAGAGAACAAAACGTCTCTGTTGTCAGTGCTTTTGACACAAGAGATGACCATCTTCCCCCCATCCCTGCTTCGGTTTCTGGAGACCGGGAAGCCAGCTATACCTTGCATGCGCGGTTTTCCTACCATGACCAGACAGGCGAGCCCTTCTCTTTCCAGCAGCGTAGTAACTCAGAACTTGGTTTAGCACCTCATCTGGAGGCTCACTAAGCAGAAATATCCTTCTGGAAGCTGTGCTGTCCCAAAGCTGTGTATTTAGTTCAAGCAGCTAACAATAGTATTCCCACCATTTTTACTGAATAACATGATAATTCATGTGTTGATGGTTCTTAACTCTATACCAGATTTGAAAAAGAAATTAGAAGCAATCTTTATGAACTCCTCAGTATGCCGAGCAATTGAAACCTGCTCGTAACGATATAGGACCAAAGCTAGAATATTAAAATTGTCATTAAGTGGAATGCACACGAAATGCTAAGAAGTCTTTTGGCAAATTATTTCTTGATATAATGACATGCTATAGACCTAAATCTTAGTACAAGGCATGAAAAAAGACAGTTACATCAACTTTGTTCATTTAAATATAATTTTAAAAGAACTGGCATTTGTCTCTTTATTGCTCAAGGACCTTTATCAATTTCTTTAGCCCTCATTTATTTCTCTTCCTTGCTCCCACAGGGATGCCATTTGATTTATTGGGAATTAGTTCTCACAACTCATGAATGCTTTAAACTGTTTTCAGATTAATCACCCCAATACGTGTTAGCGTACCGAGGAGAACCCCTGTTCGATCTACACGTTCACATACACCTGAAGGGCTCCCGACCTGCGGTGCGCCAGCAGCCGTTTGGCGTTATCGATTGCGCTCTCCGTGGAAACGGATCGTTATGGCAAGGGCCTGGGGCTCCAATTAACTTTTAAAAAACTGCTTTTGAGATGGCCTCCTTCTGCAGGCGTTACTTTGGTTATGGCTCTACCGGAGGTACGTGTCAGCTTTAAAGCGAGGTTTCTTCCCAGCACAGTGGCGATACCCGCACCTGCAAATGCTGCCGCGTTCGTACGAGGGAGGGAGAAGAGGGAATAAAAATTCTATTTATTTAGTTAACTTACTCCCAGTTCAACTTCCCCACTCACTGCAACCACTGGCTCAAGGCTAACAAGGTTTTTCCCAGCTGTGCCAAAGCGGGGTCGTACCTCGGTTTTATCCAAAATACCATATACCAGGAGGATTTGCCATGACGCCATTGACACCCACTTCCTTGGGCCCTGCACAGCAGCTGGCAGGAGCTGCACGGAGTTTGCTGGGGATCAGGAAAGCCTCGGAGAGGATGGGAGGAGAGAGGAGCTCTGTGCCACGCTCAGAGAGTGCCAAGAGGAAGGAAAAAGGTTTCTGGTTCTCCCTCCATTAGCAGTGCGGAGCTTGGCTCGTGACTTGAGACACTATAAAAACCCGTAAATATTTCAAAATTGGTTAATAATTCGTTAATTATAAATTTTAATTGAGAACCACTTCAAAACGGAATTGCAGTTCATCAGTTGATGAACTTCCAACACTGCAGCCAGCAAAGCGGCTGGCAGAACAGCCACGGCAGACCTCAGCGCCCTCCGGGCATCCGGAGAGACCTCAGATGCGCGGCAGCACCAAGACTGACCAAGGAGCGGGAGGCTGGCAAGGCTCTGGATGGGACGCTCAGCAACGCTCCGATGGGAGGCAGTCGGCTCCCAAACTTCGCTCCAGCACAGGGTGAGGGCTGACCCCTATAGACAGCGTACAGGCGAGGACAGCGGGGACTTCAGGAAAGATGCTAAGCGCATTAAGCATATAAGGACCCATTTGTTTGCTCTATCCCATGTTTTTGCAGCCTAACGAATTGTCATCTACCAGCTTTCAGAGCAAATGCAAGCCCTGAAAAGGAACCTGAAGGAGCAGCTCAAACGCTGGGCACCGCTGGGTACGGAGCATCCTCCAACAGCGGCAGCACTGCGGAGAAGCGCCGTGTCCCGCACACGCCACACGCAAACCAGCGTGGCAGCTGTCCAAAAAAGGCACAATGACGTTTGGCCTGACGGCGTTGGAGAGAAAGGAGGAAGAAGCCACCGAGGTGTCCTCTCCCCTGCTCCTCCGTGACACCAAGCCAGCAGGGCGCGATGCCCCGGTCCTCGCAGCCCGGATCCCGGGCAGCCACCCCGGCGTCCCGCCTGCCCTGGCACACAGCCTCCTCCCGGCACCTGGGAGCGATCGGGGGGTTATTTTCGTCTTGGCAGGCCCGCACGGGAGGCGCAAGGGAGCGGGAGGAAGCCTCCCGCCAAGCTCCAGGCAACGCTCTTCCAGAGCGGGGGTTTGCACAGCACTTAAGCTCCAGTCTGGGAGCGGTGTCAAGACGTGAATGCAGAAAGCATCCCTCGTCAGCAAAGCAAGGCACGGCAGAAGATGTGCAGAGCACTACGGGAAGGGCTGGCAGAGGTGACACCGTGCCACTCGTCAACACTACCGGCTCCCTCTTTCCAGAGAGAAATGCAGTATTGCATTCTAATTAAAAAAATGTCGATTCACCCATACTCAGTTGATTGCTGACTAATAGTGATTATACACATAAATCTGAATTAACCTGGAAACCAGAGGAGCTCAAACTCAAATAGGCCAGGCTGATGGACCAGCCAGGACCATCAGCCATTTGCAGGTCTGAGGCTTGGGACTGAGCCTCACTAGCTCTTTAAGGACAGTTGAGGCTAGTTTTAAGAAGATGGGGCAAAGCAAGCTACCCTGGCCTCGTCCGGGAAAAGCGAGAGCTCCCTCTCCTCCCCGGGAGGGCAGAGCTCGGCTGCATCCATCTTCCACGTGGTGCGGGAAAACCGCTTTACAGGTGACATCAACTGACCGTGAACGTGACCTTCGGCGCATGAGCTCTCTTCGACGGTCACTAATTGCACACTGCATTTGAGGCACGTGCTCGAACACCCCACAGCAATCTGTTTTAAGCCCCTCCTATCTTTCAAATTGACCTCGGGAATATAATCTATTTATTTATATCAATTTAGTCCCACCAATTAATGATGACAAGGCAATTAACTAGAATGCCAGACAGTAAAAAATAACCACATAATGCCTTCTTTAGAGGAAATCTATTATGTAATCCCAATCGGTCTTCATTAACACAAACTATTCCGGTAAAAGGTAGTAATCTAGTTATGGTCTGTGAAATATGAAGATCTGCAAAGTAATTTTTCAGAATTAAGGGTAAAGTATTTTTAGCAAATAGAAAGGAAACATTTTTGCATTTTTCCTGCAAACCTTTGCAAAAAACAAAAGAGTGCCATAACGCAACGTACCGGTACCGAGCAGGTTGCGCGGTATCACAAAAGAGGCATTAAATTAGCCATTATCACGGCAACGAGATGCAAGGCAGCTTCCTGAGCGTCTCCCTTCCCCACGCTGTCTGGTTTCTGGATCAAGCCAAGAGCAAGACAGCGTCGATTTTCTCCATCCCTCGTCCAGCACTTGCTGCACGAAGATACGGATGCCAGCACCAGGAAAACGAATCTCAGCCTGCTAACCGTAGCTAGCGGTCCTCAAACACCCTGATAATCATCTTTGGGGCTGAAAGTGTTCACATCAGCGTTCCATAATTCTGTTCAAATGATGACTTAATACACCGCTCACCCTTGTCAACGGCTCTCATTCACGCGGGGCTCACGACTGTCACAACGGAAGGACGCCACGGTGCGACCTGACCCTGACTCCTTTCCTATGCCACCGCTTGAAGAGCTGAGCAAACGACTTGTGCGCAGAAAAAAGATGACTTATTCACTCCGATATTCAACGTGATGCCCCTTGGAATTAATGCATTGAGTATTATAATGATACTAATCTAATGTATCAATTTTATTTATTAAAGATCCAATTATTAGAAAATTTAGATGAAAAGCTTACATGAATCCACCAAACCACCAGTTTCACGTGGAAACACACATTTTCCAATTTTAAGCCTTATTTGCCTTCAAACTTATTAATAAACTAGTAGACGATAAGAGAGAATTAAACCCAAATATAGAAAATCCTGCAGACAAAGAAGACAAACAAATTTTATGAGAGTGAACCGCTTCTCCAAAATATGCCAAAGCTGTTAAGCACTCTCGACTTAAAGTTTATAATGAAGCAGCTTAAAAAATCCCAAATTCCTATAGGAATGTGTTTACAATACAAACTCAATTATTGTCTTATTCCGATGCTTATCTTTTCTTATACCCTCTCAGCTCATCCTACTTTTGAATTTAATTACATTACAGTATTTTTAGTTGAGATGAAATTACACATTTTCAGATTAATTTAGCCTGAGCTAACTTTTGATAACAGAAAATCCTTTTTCTATTATGCCCTAATTTGAGACCATCTAAGTTAGCATGAATCACGTTTTTAAACCTCACGTCACACCCCCCAGCAAAGCCGCACTTGTGTCGGGTGTTGAAGGGTAAATGTTTGCCCAATTTCCTTTGATGAAAACTCTCCTGTTTCACTCTTTCCTCTGTTATTTTCCAAGCCCAGGCCGACAGAGAAGCATCAGGCAGCGACTGTTCCCTACACACCGGCACGGAAATGCTGTGAAGAAAGGCATGACCTTTTCCGTTTGTTTAAAAAAGCACTAAAAAGATAAAATAAAATAAATTAAAAAAATAGAGCCTTGTATACGGTTACATACACAAGATTTCTGAAAATAATTTAAAAATTTAATTACAATTTCATTCTGGCTATTTACTTGGGGAAAAAAACCCAAACAATCCTCTCGTGAATACTTTCTTAAACTGAACTGATATAATCCAGAATATTTTCACTTGAAAAGCCTACATTTTATCACTTGATGGGGGCTCTTTGCTGTCTTCGCAGCTGAGGTATTTCACCACCATTTCAGCTTAGCAGCGCTGAGTCCACGTGCCGGTTACGTTCACAGTCCACGCAATCGCTTGCCAGAAGGCGGAGAGGGACAATCCAGACACGCTCCGAAGCGTTCCGGGGATTGGTACTCGTCCCCCGCGGTTTATATAAAATCCTTCTGTGGCATTAGTGGGTGAGCGACAGGCTGTGGATGTTGTGTACCTGGACTTTGGTAAAGCCTTTGACACTCTCTCCCACAGCATCCTCCTGGAGAAACTGGCTACCCCTGGCTTGGACGGGCGTACTCTGCGCTGGGTAGGAAACTGGCTGGATGGCTGGGCCCAAAGAGTTGTGGTGAATGGAGTTCAATCCAGCTGGTGGCTGGTCACAAGTGGTGTTCCCCAGGGCTCGGTGCTGGGGCCAGTCCTGTTCAATATCTTTATCAATGATCTGGACGAGGGGATCGAGTGCCCCCTCAGTCAGTTCGCAGATGACACCAAGCTGGGCGGGAGGGTTGATCTGCTGGAGGGCAGGAAGGTGCTACAGCGGGACCTGGACAGGCTGGATCGATGGGCCGAGGCCAAGTGTATGAGGTTCAACAAGGCCAAGTGCCCGGTCCTGCCCTTGGGTCACACCGACCCCAGGCAGCGCTACAGGCTTGGGGGGGAGCGGCTGGAAAGTGCCCAGCGGGGTTGGTCGGCAGCGGCTGAAGATGAGCCAGCAGTGTGCCCAGGTGGCCAAGAAGGCCAACGGCATCCTGGCCTGTATCAGCAATAGTGTGGCCAGCAGGACCAGGGAGGGATCCTCCCCCTGTACTCCGCCCTGGTGAGGCCACCCCTCGAGTGCTGGGGTCAGTTCTGGGCCCCTCACTCCAAGACAGACACTGAGGGGCTGGAGCGTGTCCAGAGACGGGCAGCGGAGCTGGGGCAGCGGAGCTGGGGCAGGGTCTGGAGCACAAGTGCTGTGAGGAGCGGCTGAGGGACCTGGGGGGGTTTGGCCTGGAGAAAAGGAGGCTGAGGGGAGACCTTCTTGCTCTCTGCAACTCCCTGAAAGGAGGTTGGAGCCAGGGGGGGTCGGTCTCTTCTCCCAAGGAACAGGCGACAGGACGAGAGGAAACGGCCTCAAGTTGCACCAGGGGAGGTTTAGATTGGATTTTCGGAAAAATTTCTTCACCGAAAGGGTGGTCGGGCATTGGAACAGGCTGCCCAGGGAGGTGGTGGAGTCCCCATCCCTGGAGGTATTCAAAAGACGTTTAGATGAGGCCCTAAGGGATATGATTTAGTGGGGGACTTGGTAGTGCTGGGTTAATGGTTGGACCCGATGATCTTGGAGGTCTCTTCCAACCAGAACAATTCTATGATTCTATGATTTCCACCCGGTTAATTCTGGGTTTTATTACAATAACTAGATTTTTTTCCTGCATTCCGGGAAATGCTTTGGAGCGGCTGTGCTTTCGGACTGCAGTGCCTCCCCTCCTCAGCCCGCGATGCGGTGGAGTGGACGGGACGATGCTCGCCAGCTTCAGCCGTGCCGTCCCGGTACCGCGAGCAGGAGCCCGAGCTCCGCTTCGCGCCCCAGGGAGAGCAGCTTCCCGTCCCCGAGGGAAAGGAATAGTGCCATGGCTCAAGACACGCAGTTGCTCCTGTTGCACCCTAAATGCTCTGCGTTTGCAGCGCTCAAAGGAAAATACGGGTTTACAGGGATTCATCATCTTTACTGACTTAACAGGCGATCCAGACGTCTCACATTTCCCTGACTTCACTTACGGGCTTAAAACAGAAACAAGATTTATTTTAGTGAATCAAAGGGCGATGGTCTTGCGATGACCAGGTCTGCAATCAAAGGAGAAGCGCGAGACGAGAACAGAGGCTTAAAACACGCCCGACACCGAGCTCCCCTCCAAACCAGCTGGCCGAAGCCCCTCTCCGCTCAGCGGGACCCCGCTGGGACGTGAAGCTTTCCTCACTGGACACCTCGCGATTCCCGCGGGATCGCCTGGCACAGTCCTTGCTGGACACCTCGCGATTCCCGCAGGATCGCCTGGCACAGTCCTTGCTGGATGCCTCGCGATTCCCGCGGGATTGCCTGGCACAGCGCCGCCCACCCGTGCAAGGAAAGCCAGCCTCTCCCAGGGCTCCCACGATGGCTTTAACCCAGCCACGGACGCCACAGTTTTCCTCTCACCTGCCTCCCACAAGTTGTTATCCGACGCAACCGTCAAACCCTAAGCGTATTTAAAATCTGCTTTCTTAATGTGCCAAGCTTAGAGGCTCAATCTAATTATCGTAACCGAGTTATAAGCTGTAATTGTGCTAGTGCTGTGCAAGATTTTCACTTTCTAAACCTTGACCAAACTATGATTTATATCGGCGAGAAACTAAGATTAAACATTAACTTCCATATAAACTATAAAATCTGAAGGAAAAACCCCCACCCTACTTATTTTATCTTTTGTATTCACTACCGAGAGTGCACTAACGTCCTTTGAAAGGGCAGAAGCCCCTGTCTAACAGATGCCCGCTGCGAGACCATGCCTGCGCTTCAGCTGCTGCAGGTGGGTTTTTAATTGCTGAGATGAGCAGCATTAAATACTTGAAGAATCTCCAAGTTTAAGGACACAATTGTCACCGTGATCCCCCCCTCACACCTTTGGGACACTGTCCCGAGCTGAAACCTTGGGGCAGTGCCTGGGCTTCTCAGTGCAGTCCTATACAGCAAAGAACTCAATGCATTTTTCCAATGCGGAACACAAAATCTTGGATATAAACCATGTGAATCCCAAGTCTGCATTACTGAATGCACTCCAGGCATTTTCCATCTCTTCTGACGGCTGTTGCTTGTGAAAGATGGGAATTCTCCCATGCCTTCATGAAGCATTTCCATTAAAGGTCTCTGTTTTTACGCTCCAAAGGCAGCAGAGACTGAAGAGTTCGAGGTATTCATTGAGCATCCATCTCGACAGCCACAACCGGCAGCGCTCTGATAAACTACGCCGGCTGAACACTCCTGCCGCCACCCAAGCGCGGTTCAGGCGCCTGCGAAGTCACCGACCTTCGGCCTCACCCAACTTCTACCGCAGATGTGATACGTGGATTTGGGAAACGAGATGGGAGCCCGGGCACGCTGCCGACCGCCCGGGATCCACCGCTGGTAACGCCCGGCAACAGGACCCACTTCTCATCCAAACGCCAGCATCTCTTTTTCTGCTCAGTTTCGCCTCGAACACGCATGTAAACTTTTGGGAACAAGCTGGTGTTCACAGCAGAAAAGAAATAAAGAAGCCACAGGCGATAATCCTGCAACCTGCCCCATTTCACGGGGTTTTACCAACCCAGAGGAGGTGAGGGGGGGCTCCTGAAAGCAGCCCTTGGTAGAACACTGCTGGAGCATCCCGTGCTTCTACCCGAGACAGCAGAGGCAGGAAAGGATCCCTGATCCTTTTTAATTCAGACAGGCATGCACCAAAATCCTCGTGGTTCTTCCCTGCGCGGTGGCCACTGGCAGCCTGGGCATCCCGACGCCAGCGCCCGAGGCTCGCAGGGAGCGACGTCCAGATGCAGCGCGGTACCCAAAACGCCTCCAACATGGTGCGGGCTTTCCACCCGCCACCTCCGTGGCCTCTTACCTGGCGCTTGCCTGTCCCTAGGTCGGAGCTAGTTACCCACTCTAATTTCCCCCCCTTCTGATGGAATGATAACACTATTAAGATCCAACACATTTATTGCCACGACTCTCAGCCAGAGTATTAAAAGTTGTGAAAGTGACTTTGCAAATCACCAGCCAGTCACCGAGCTAACGAAGTGGGACTTTTACAGGGGCTGAGAAATAATTCCTGTATTATCAGAGGGCAATCTGCTGCACGAGGAGATTTGGTGTGGAGCAAAAGCGCTCTGCAGTGCGAGAAACATTAATCCACGCAGAATCAAGCAGCAGCGATGCAATAGGGGACAGATTTAACTCTGATGAAGCACGGCTTAGGAGAGAACTGACTTGATAGACAAGAATCACAATAATGAAAAAGTAATAATACTTGGTACGTCATAGTTTTACCTTCATCTGAGCAGGTGAAGAGACTGAACTGCTTCAAGTAAACTTGGTGATAGTTCAGAAAGTCCTGAGAACAAGTGTGTGTGGGGTTTTGTGCGTGTGGTTTGCTTGTTTGTTTATTTGTTTTTACTTCAGATGAGACTTCTTTTGAAGTTGTCAAAAGACTGCATTGCCATTAGTGGCTCCTAAACAGTAGGAAGCAGAATTAATCATTTAAAATAGATTTTAAAAGTCTAAAACGCACCATTTGCTTGTTAGTTTGAATGCCACAAGGCCTTTCAGCAGAAACGGAACAGGAAGCAGCACCAAGAGCAGCACCACAAAAGCAATAACCACTTCTCTAACCCTCGGAGCTCCCACGGGAGCAACAACAACAAAACCCCAAAAAGAGGTGGTCAGGCCTTGACCTCTTCCAGAGTGCTTCTCTCTGCAAAAATCTTCTTGCAAGAGGCAAACATGAGGATTTAAGAAAAAAAAAAAAAATCTTAAAAAAAAAAAAATAAATCAGAGAGGGGAAGGGCGCTGGGGAGCCTGGAGCCCAGCAGAGCCAGTTGTGCCCCCAGCCTGCTGGGACCCGGCCGGGCTGCAGCCACGGGGCCAGGCTGGCACCGTAAACGCACGGAGGATCTCTGCCCAGCAACCACAAAATAAATTTAAAAAGTAATTAAAAAAGAAATCAGTGAGGGTGAGGGAAGGAAAGCGTGACCGACAAAATCCTGCCCTGTGCTATGTACATCTCCAGGTCCATCGCCAGCACGTCCCGGGTCCTGGGACAAGCAGCCGACAGCTCTCGTACCCAATTCCCAAGCACTGCGAAACCCTGCCAGAGAACCTGGGCCCTCTGCGTTTTAAAGAGCACACACGTTTTTCCCTGTGTGCCTGATCACGCACAAAGCTCAAGCGAACGACGAGCAGGTCAAATAGTGACCCAAGATAACTCTGTCGTGTTTCATTCCTCGCTTTTAGAGGAGGCTTCCCCGAATTGCAGGGTCAGAGGAGCAGGCAGCGGTCGCACTGTGGCTGCTTTTAAGCTACACAATACAGAATACGGCAAGAACATGTGCATTGGGATTTTTTTCCAATCCCGACAATTCTTCCGGTGCTTAAACCAGCTACTGGCTTAGCTGGCAAGAGGCAAGTCCTGCAGCACTGGTACAGCCCCCCAGCCCGCAGCGGGACCCCGCAGCATCCCCCGGGCTGCCACTCGCATTTCCCATCACTGCCACCCCCCCCCGCTCCCCGCCCGAGGCAGTCGCGGGCACAGCCAGCCCGCAGAGGCGCACCATCTGCATAAGCCTCCGGTTACGAAATCTAATCCAGTATCGGGCATTGCGGTAGAGGCAGGTGGACAGAATGAAGGAAGTCGTGTTAGATATAACGGTCCCTTCAGACGTGGGATCTGTGCAATGGCACCACAGACTTTAGAAGTGACTTTTTTTAAATTTCAGGAGTCAAGGAGATGAGAGGGAGGATTGAAGAGAAGAAGAAAATGAACAGAGCAGCATTTAGAAAAGCCTGGGAGGAAAACTGGGGGGAGAGAAGGAGGCAGGGCAAGTGAGCGGAGCAGCAATTATGAAATCCTCCGAATCTGTAATATCTTAAAGCAGAGCACAAAACGATGAACCACAGTTCACTGGCACTGTTACCAAAGGGCACAGTTTAGCAAAAAACTGTTTGCCGAACAATTTAGAGCTGGTTAGATCTTCTAACGCAGCCTGGATTACGAACGCCGTTGAGCGGGGAGCCGCATCCCCGTACCACGCACGGCCGGGCGCTGCAGCGGGCACCCAGGATTTCTTGTGCGTGTGCACGTCCCCTCCCAGGAACAGCAGCAAGGTCGGGGCAACGAGGTGGAACGGTCGGGAGGCAAAACGAAGGAAAGCCCCAGCCCGCAGAAAAGGCTGCGCACGGCTGTTAGTGCGGCACTGCAGCATCACCTCCAACGCTGATGGCTAAGGAAGGGTGAGGCAGCCTCCGGACAGCTCAGGACAAGTAAGAAATAAGCCGTTTTCTCAAAAAAAAGCCCAAACCACAAAAAAACATCAAAAAAAACCCCCAAAGCAACAAATTGTAGGCTTCTCTCCTCTGTGGATGTCCTTGATGTCTGAGGATGCTGTGCTGGACGCTGTCCTCCTGAGGATTTTTCCCAATCAGACTCCTGAAAAGTTCCTAGAATAACCAAATTTGGAACATGTAGGACAGTAAGCTTTGTTCTGAACACAGCTCTTCCGTGTTTCCAAACACTGAGCGGATTACGATGGGAACAAGTGGATTCAGATGGGGGGGTACCCGGGACGAAGCAATGTCTCAGTGGTGGCTGCTCAGGAGCGGTCACATCCGCCCTGCGCTTGTTGAGTGCTCAGCGAGAGTTCTCCAGCCTGCAGAGCCAGCAAGGAATAGAAACACAAGCACCAGCAAACCTGAGCGCAAGTAGCCAGCAACCAGATCAATTCTGGCTAAGAAGTCGGCAGCTTGCCGCCAGCCAATTTCTCTCTCCGCCACGGTGTCAGCATCACTGCCTTCAGAAGTTTCCCTCCAAATGTTGCAAAGTAGAAATAAGAAGCAGGACAATGAAAAAAACAGACTCTCGGCCACGTTTCACCTCAGTGTTGGCGGCTGGGGCAATGCGTTATTCAGTGAACCAAATCCTCCCTTATGCACAAAATATGTTCTTGGCAACTGGTCCAACAGTTTCAACCTTCCTTAGCCGCTCGCAAAGCCTGTTATGCAGCAAAGATTTGTACCAGGGCTTTAATTTACTTACTGTAAATAAACCCGGCAACTTGGCCGGATCGTTTTGTGAGTCACCGGTACACCCAAGGGCCCAGAGAATCGTAATCCTCGCTCCAGCGGCACGCGGCGCAGCTCCGCGTTACAACCCCGCGTAATGCTCTGCTCATAACATCCTGCCATTGCAAAAGATCCAGACAAAGCCTTTAAAACATGTTCGGTGTCAATGGCACCCGGGAGTGCCGCGGAGATGGCCGTCCCCGTCCCCGGCGCAGCCCGCTGTGACTCCCAATCGTGCCGCGGAGCGGGGGCAGCTCAGCCGGCATGCTCAAGCACCGGCATTTCCAAAGCCTTTGCAAAAGCGTGCGGATCACGACCCTACTGCCCGCCTTGCTGCCACGCTTGCTTTTAGCGAAGGCTGCTGTGCACGAGCTTTGCGAGGCTGCAGAGAGCGCTGATGACGCCCCAGGTAAACAAATCCAACAGATGCTCCCAGACACGCTGCCGAAAGAAGTTTTGTCTCTCTTAAGAAAACGTACAAAGGTTCTCTTAATTATTACTTCACTTCCTTTGCTTGTAACCATGTAAATCGACTCCTAATACCCTGTTTGCTCACTGCAGCAGCAAGGAGCAGGAGGAAATGCAGGAGCCTTTTAGCCAGAGAGAGTGAAGTAAAATAGAGGGAATGTCCCACAAACACCAAAGTCAATTAATTCACTTGTTACAGAGCCAGAGTTCTGCATAATTTGTCCTTTGAGTAGTTTATTTTAGCTAATTGCTTATCCAGCAAGAAGATCTCCCCTGCACGACCCATTTGCTGCGCAAGAGGCTCAACTGATGGGAAGCGAACGCTCACCTTCCAGAGGGCACCGAAGCGAAGGCGCAGGGACGCTCCTTCCGCTGCTTTGGTCCTCAAACCCACAGACCAACCGCACAGACTATGGAGGGAGAGGAAAGTGCCAATAACCCACTGGAGCCCTGGGCAGGGTGAGCACCGGCTCCCCGTTTCTCCAGGGGAAGCCACGGCTCCCCTTTCCAGGACAAGCATCACCATGAAGATGGAGAAGAGAAGGTTGCAGATAAGATGCCATACCTAAGGCTTTATTCCCACCTCTGCCCGTCTCCACCGCCACAATTCAAAGTGCTGCACGTGCCCATCGCTTGCATTTTACAATAGCACTTAAAACAACACAACAATTTCACTTGTAAAGATGGTCGTCTTCTGTCATCCGCATCACTCAACTTCTCCACTGGTGTAAGATGAAGCATAGACAAAACCAAATGGTTTAATACCACATTTGTAAAATCCTCCATTTTTAAACATTATTGGAAGACAAGCTGAGCAGAGAGCTGTCAGACCCTCTCACTGTCTTACAGCCAGCCGAAAGATGGAACAAGTACAGATGTTATTAGTCTCATTAAAATTTTGTAAATTAAACAGCGAGAGGGAACAGCCTTATTTATCTTAATTTAGTTCATCATTGACATTTATAAAATAAATACAGAAATACTACTAGGGGCACAATTCAGTTTCATTGGCAGCAGCAGGAGTCACATGCACTCCGATAGAGTACACGGAGGGATGCTGCTGCCTACCTGCCAGGAGAGGAGCCCAGCGGAGCCAGCTGATCCCCGAGGGATCCACTGGGACCTCTCCCCTAAGTACGTCCCTGCCGCGTGAATCCTGCGGTGGGCACGCCTCGATGTGGGGGTTCGTCTGCGGACAGGGAAGTTAACAGCCTGCAGCACTCCAAGGCTCAGGTGCGATGGTCCAGCAGTCCCTGGCTCCATCGGAGGAGGAGTATGTGATTCATCACATCCACCAATTCTACATTTTTGATCACGAGAAGCCACAAACGCACCTCTGCAGTCGTACCCAGTCTGTTCAGTGCGTGCAGCAGCACCCAGCTGTTACCTGGCCCTCCTGGGAGAGGCTCTTTCTATCACCATCTTGACCAGCGCTCAAGAAATTATCATCGATTGATTGTTTTAAAAATATAGCCACATTGTTCGGCAACTTCACACTGCACGTGGCATTGTTAGATTAGGCTGGAAGAAACCATTCCAACGGTACACATCAGCACATTTTGGCTCTACAGCGAAAAGGCATGACAGCTTTGCCAGATTTTACCGTTCAGTTCGTAAAAGTGCCAGGCATCTGAGCAGCAAGCAAACAAGACACCCCAGGACGACAGCGCACTGGAGAAGATGGAAAAAAGCAGTCCTTTCCAGGTAAGCAGAGTCATTTTTAGGCAAAACTTCATTTCTCAGAATTAAAAAGAATTCCTGAACTGTGGGAGAAGAAGTTTTCATTTCACACCGTGACAGAGGTGGGAAGGCTCACCTCTGACAGCTACACGGCAGGGAGGACTCCAGGAAGCCTCTTCAGCATTGCCGGGCCTGAATCAAGTGCCTAAAGCCCACCTGCACATCAGAGCCAGCAAGGCGGTCACAGCAGCACCACGCATATCCTCGCTGGACCGAGCCAGAGGAGGAGGACCACCGCGAGGCGACACTCGCTTTGAGATCGTCGAGTCGGCGGTTTAAGAGTCACCACCCAGGAGACAACAGGATTTCTGGCAGGAAAGCTTCCAGTTCTCGTGTTCCACCGGGAGGCTCGTGATGGGCTTTTACTGCTGCTTTATTTCCCTCAGAATCAATAGAAAACAATAATCCTACGGCCAAACATAAATCACCTTGCAAAACTCGGCGAATCATCACGTGGGACGCCTTGGGACGAGGCCTTTTATTTAATTCCAGAAACGGCACCGTTAATGATTTCGCAGACTCCTATTTCGTGGCGCTGGAGATCTCCATCCTGCATCGAGCACGGCCGCTGTCGGCCGAGCAGTTACGGCTCGCTGGCGGAGCGAGCGCAGGCAAAGCTCGTTTCAGGCTCGCGGGTGCCAGGCAGGTGCAAGCACCCGGGAGCAGCTCTCGGCACCAGCAGGCAAAGCCCCCAGGGACGGCAGGGGCCGCACTCCTGTACCCGTCCCAGCGCGGGTCCCGGCACGTGCCCACCCTGCCCGCGGGCTGCAAAGCGGCAGCAGCCGCCCCAAACTCCAGCAGGACCCTTCGCTGCCAGCTGGGAGACAGCACAGCCCAGGGGAAGGGGCTGTTTCTCCCGAGAGCACAGCCAGCAGCCCCAGACATCGGCACGGGAGCTGCGAGCTCGGGCCAGCCCCGCTGAGCTCGTGCAGCCAGACAGAAGGAAACCCAGCACCGAATCGGCTAAGGAAAACAGGAGAGCGTTTATCCTCATTAAACTCCCCCACCCCGTAAACTGTACCAAAAAGTGGCAGAAAAACTGTGCCGTTTTACATTCTGTCAGTAAATTACAGGAAACAAAAAGGCATGGCGGAAATTATCTGAAGGTGTGAGATTTAAGGTACATTTTTAATTAAAACAAAAAGACCAAAGCAGCGATGCAGCGTCATAAAGCAGATAATTTTACAGCTGGATGGTCTCCCTCTGATGTACTTGAAAACCATTTTTAAGTGACATAAAGTTTAACATACCGATACATCTGCCTACCCACCAGATTCTACATGGAATTTAAAATTTAATTATATTAAAGTATTGTTACAGTGCCCGTAGCAAGAATGCCAACCAAGTGTAACTCCAGGAGAATCTTTGCCAGATTTTTGTAAATTTGTGTTTCTCAGGAGTAGGAGGAAAAGAAAGAAAGGAAAAAAAAAAAAAAAAAGTCTTAGCCCCTGTATCTGTGCTCTCAGCCTTTGTATTTACTGCTCACCCACCAACTCCCGACCCTCAGACCGCGCAGGTTCACGCGCTTCTGCTGGCCGAGCAGCGCGTGGGTCACATGCGGCATATTTCCGCAGCAGCCTCCGCGCAGAGAACCAGACTCGGGAAGCCGGAGCTGCGCTCCCTGCTGCTACATTACGCGCAAGGAGTCTCCCGCAAGATCTTCCTCTAAATGCCAGCACAGGGATGTACAGATCCTGGAAAACTGACCATACACCTATGGGAAAATGCACAAAGCCACGTCAAAAGGGAATACCACAGGCATAGCAGCCCGTGGGTGAAGCCCAGAAAAGCAGCAGCAGCGAAACGGAAAAATACGTCCCTCGGTACCTGATGGTGACAGCAGGAGAAGGACAGTCGTAATTAGCTTTGTTCTAAGGGTGACGTTGCAGAGCCCCAGCAAGGACCGGGGGCTTTGAAATTGATGCCTTAGAAAACAGGAGTGTGAATTGCAGGACACTAAGCTGAATTAAAAGTTATCAGCCTCGGGAAGTTATGGCAGCTTGCGGAGCAGTGAGCAAGGGGCTGGGGAGATGAACCGGAGAAAGAGCCGCAAGTTTGGAGGTGAAGCGAGGGCAGGCAGCTGCGAGCGGCCCCCTCGCACGGGCAGCCCCCTCGCACGGGCAGCCCCCTCGCACGGGCAGCCCCCTCGCACGGGCAGCCCCGAGGTGCACCCCGCTGGGCCCTGGGCTCGTCAGGCATTGCCCGTTAGTCGAATAATTAAACCCTGCAGCGCCACTTGCACCACCAGTGACCAACATCCCCCAGTTGCATGAGTTCACATCGACTGCAAAAGGACGTTGTTCCAAAAGCTCAGAGGGAAGGGGAAGAGGAAGAAAAGCACAACGGGAGGCTGAAGGTAACACCTCGCACCAGGAGAAAGGAAGCCTTTTGCTGTTTAGGTACATTAGGAATGGAAGTAGAAACTCCTCGTGCAAGACACAGAACCTTTTGGGAGGGGAAAAAAAGGAGTAATTCCCCATTTCTGTAAACATCCAGGAAGACCACAACCCCTTCGGCGAAATCAAAGGATGCTACAAGCCTAGCAGCGCGCACACGAACAGCACGTGCGCCCGCCAAGCACGCCAGCTACCGGGTTAGCAAATTATTCCTCATGCCACAGCAAGATAAAAGCCTGCTCGTTACCTACAAACATGGTTATTCAGCACGAAAAAAAAAAAAAATCAGCCTCTCCAGTCAGCTCCTCACCTCCTGACAAATGCAGTTTGTTATACAAATCAATTTGGATTCTTCCAATCTGAGCAGCAGAAGAGCAGGTCCCCCACGAGGCACGGCTCCCGCCTGCTCTCCGCACACACGGGCGCAAAAATCCGCCTCCCAGTTCCGCACTCCTAGCGCACACTTGCTAACGTACCGATGCGTAATGTAAATCATGCCGTATTTGCCACAAATATTACACTGTCCCCGTCTGGAAAGTAAAGCGCCCACCCTTCGGACACAACGCGCTCCTTCCGCCACATCTTGGGTGTCCTGATCTCTGCCGGCCAAGGACAGGAGAGCGGAAGAGCCACGATCCTGGCTCCAGCCCAGCACTCCCACTTCAGTGCCAGATCTCCTGGAGGGAAAAAACTTTGTCAATAAATAATCCCAATAAATAGTTTATTTTTAATCAGCTGGTATTTGCAGGCCATTAAGATGCAACAAGCAGTCTCAGGCACTCTTTCTGTACGTTGTTTTTGACGCAGAGAATGTATTGGAAAAAATGAGAGAATATCATTAAAGGTTAATTATGAGCAACTTAAAGGTTATTTTTGCATATCTCACCTCCTGGACAAAAGATGATTCTTCATTACCATACCAGAATATAAATTAAGTTGCAAAGCCTTTAAAATGCGACAAGGACTTTAATTTTGTTGCTGTTTAAAACAGTAGGAACAAATCCCAGTTTTCCTGGCCCTTCTGCAGCCTTTATGCATTACGTAGAAAAGGGCATCTCCAAAGCGGTCCCGCAACAGCAATTAAACCCTCCCTCCTCCTCGGCACCCCTCGACTGGAACCACAAAGCGCATGAAAATACTGGATGTTGGGTGGGTCTGGCTCCAGCCATCAGGAGTCCCAGCCCAGAACCTCTCCTTGCGCCTCTCTGCCTTTCACCTGCTCCAACCGGGACAATGGCAGCTCCTCTCGTATCTGGCTCACAGCCCGTGAAACCCCAATCGCACGGTCGACGCGGGGGGACTCGCTCGTACCGAGCAGCCTCTGAAGCCCCGAGATCCTCCCACCCCCGTAACATCCGATCTAGAAACAGTCAGAGCCTGCCCAAATTCTGCACGTCAGTTTTGTCCAGAAACGAACACCAAGTATCTTCCTTGGCCGTATCTATCAACAGGAAAAGCCTACCAAGCCTTGCTGAAGGCACACGGGAGTTTGCTGAATAATTTAATTGCTTTATTATCAGATAATTGCTTTTTCTGACGATTCCTTGTTTTCCAGGGTTCTCTGTCTCTCCAAGGCACGACCCTGCAGGGCTCTCCCCTGACTCTGCGTGAAGAGGAGTGGGAGCCTTCGCGCCCCAGCACCGCTGTCCCCCGCAAAGCTGGGCAGCAGGGACAGGAGATGTCCGTGTGCGTGGACCAGCTACGAGCAGCATCTTTGAAACCGCACCCAGGCGATGCTTGGCGAAGTCGGAGCCTGGTGACCACGCGTGGTGGCTGTAGGTCAGCGGGCTGGAGGAGCCAACCTTCAGCATCCGTGCCAGATGAATCCCATCCGTAATGGAAGTATGGGCATCCTGCCCCAGTTGTCCAAGTTGGCCGGTGCTGTCTTCCACAGTGATGCAGCTCTCCTGAGCCTCCAAGCCAAATACGAAGGGAAACCATCTGCCCAGGAGCACCATCTCCCCAGGAGCACCATCTCCCACCTGCTGCCCAGGCTGGATCAGTCAGGGGAAGGGTTTGCATGAAATACTTCAAGACCATCCACTGATCTGGGCCAGAGCATCCTGATGGCTCCCAGCGATTCTGCCGTTAGGTCACGTTAAAACAAACAGGGTGAGCTGTTAAAGGAATTAATTATTGGTGTCTCAACACCCCTGGACCACAGCGGCTAAAGATCTATATGAATCAATGCTTCTTAAAACCATCTCTGTACTGTTTATCCTCTTCAGGGGGAAAAAAAAAGAAGAGTAGGAAATACTGAGAGCAGTGAGAACAAAGTGGTGAGAGTCATGAAATCTTTAAAGTGTAAAGAGAGATGTGCCACATTTAGCAGGGATTATGTCAAGCAGCATCCCAAGCCAGAAAGAGCTGACAGCACACACAGTGCCTTTGCTGAAGGAAAACCAGGTCATACACCACCCCAAACACATAAACAGAGTTTCCAGCAACACAAGCAGAAAACCCAAAATTTCAGCACCACGCATGGGTGAGGTTGACGGTCCTGGATCCCGGGGAGAGCATGAGCTACGTGAGAAAGCGAGGACCTTTAAAACATGCCTTGAAAGTCTAAACAAGGTTTCAAGGGTATTTTTATTTGCAACAAGCAGAAGGGGAGATGAACATTTGCCATCGACCACAAGTGCTGGGCGGCTGCCTCTTCACAACCTCCAGCTCACACGAGCTGCTCCTCCCATGGAGCCTGCAGCCCGTTTCACAAGTGCCAGGACACCCTGGCAGCAGCAGCTACCCAGCACAGCGGGATGGCTCCCGCACAGCGCATCCAAGAGCCGGCTCGCAAGGTAATGGCCTAACGCAGTAAATTAATTCCAAAGCACAATTGTTTTCAATCTTCATTTAAACCCAACCTTAGTTAATCTCACTTTAATGACATAGGAAATGGAAATTCCCTTAATAAAATAAAGTTATGAATATTTATTACCCTATTTTTTACCTGAAAATTGAATAATTCAATTAACTTTACTATTAATTATTTAATATAAAATTAATATACTGCAAGATCCTAACTTATCTTTAAGAAGCCCTCAATAAAGACATCCAAGATAAAACACATTCCTTAAGCTGGACCGCTGGACAGGTCGGAAGGGGCCGTGCTCCTTGGGCGACGGGCCGTGGGACGGGGAGGAGGTGAGGCCGCGGGGCAGCACTCCCTGCCTCTCTCCGCGGAGCAGGGTCGGTCCTCCCCAGCAGCCCCCGTGCATCGGAGGGGCCGGTCAACGCTGACCCCAGCCCTGCCCCAGCCCCCCGGCACCGGCAGCAGGGAGGGCCAGGCTCGCCCCGGTGCGGAGCAGGGCTCACCGCACACGGCGATGTTCTCCAGGGCCGACGGGCGCGTTTCTTCTCACTTTTACATCCCTCCAGGCAGTTTTGCTGGAACAATAATTGTATTAGGTTTTCCTGCCGTGCTCCCTCTAAATCTCATTGCGGACTGGTACCCTGCACTCCAGCCTCGGCACGAGCCCACGTTTAACATAACAAATTGAATTTCTCAGGAAATTTCAAAACTCCGGGGTCAGCAAAAATTACTAAAAAAGTAACAGAGGAAAACAACAATTGTTGTGAGTGCATTTCAATTGGGACAAGTGATTTCTAACCAGTCTAACGTAACCTGCATCCCCTGTTTTAGCGACCAGCATCAGCAAAGTTGAGGTGAATAAACAGTAGAACGGTCCTTTCAAAGACACGACATCTATGACGAAAGCAAGCTGAGTTACTTATTTTTCTG
This sequence comes from Phoenicopterus ruber ruber, assembly GCA_009819775.1. Lineage (NCBI taxonomy): Eukaryota > Metazoa > Chordata > Aves > Phoenicopteriformes > Phoenicopteridae > Phoenicopterus > Phoenicopterus ruber. The sequence continues at coordinate 9,711,459 of CM020235.1, read as the reverse complement.
CTTTTCGCTACCTTGGCACGTCCTTAGGACTTGAGCTGGGTCCAGCTTCCCCAAAGTCTCGGCTCCCCGTGGGGGCTGCGAAGCATCGCCCCTGCGCAGCCTGCGCCTGCTCCCGAGCAGAGGGAGAGCTCCGATGGGCAGGAGGAGCCCTTCCCGTTCCCAGCCAGGCGTGCAAACGGAGCTCAGCTTGTTTCTGTCGCTGTCGCTGCTGTTAGGAACCGAGTCCCAACAACTCTGTGTTTTATTAGGTCGGGATCTATCAGTGGGAAGCGCTGCCCAGCCTACTGTCCCTGCCTGTTACACCAAAAGCGATGCTCGTTTTCCTGAAGCCAGGAGAAGGGAATTAAAATGCTAAAAATAACCCACAGTAGGTAGCAGAAGGAAAACTGAATTACCCCAAATGGATGCTGACGGCGTATGTAAATCGCTATTGATTTGTAGGAGCAGGCTGCTGCCCAACTTTTTTTAGTTGCAGAAATATTAATCACTGCCAAGTCTCACTGCCTAAAAATGGCATTTGGGGTCTTTCCGGACTGAAAAACCCGCATCTGGGAATTTCCCCAGCCGCCTCGCGTATTAGTATGAGTGACAGCTTATCACGGCGTCAGCTTCCTGAAACGTTTCCCGAGAAACATTTATCTTCTGGGCTTTGCGAGGAATAAAACAAGAGCTCGGTACTTGCTGCACGCCCACCCCAAAATCTCTAGTTTTGCTGTGCACGCAGCAGAAATGCCAACGCAATGCAGTAAGGGGCAGGGAGCCGTTCACACACGGGTATCGGGGCGATGGTAACCGTCTGTTGAAAGGAGAAATACGGCTTCACCCTCAATAACCAATAACTGAACACCCAGTCCTGCATTAAACTGGTTTTTCAGGGCACGAGATCTCACCGGGTTCGGGTGTTGTGCACAAACGCATCCAAACCACGTTCCCAGCTGGAAAACTGACCTTGCAGCTTCTGGGCACGGCCAAGTCATTTTGGTTGCCTAAGCCTCACTTGTGACAGGTGAAGCTACGTTGGATCGCTCAAGCGTATTTTCAAAATACTCTAAAAATTATAATTACAGAAGGCACTTGGAAACAGATAAGCAAAGTATCTTCATCTAGCAGAATAGTTTTGGACTACGAAAATCTGCTTTGTCATTGAAATTCCAATGTAAATAACAATTAAGTTCTACTTGATATACAAATGTCAAGTAATTTTTTTTTTCTCATCACGATTTGCATTTAAACTTGGAAATGTCAGAGCCTTCAGCCTCGCTGCACTGGCAGAAAGCTTCCCCCGTTCACCCTGCCGACTGGAACACCCATTGCAGACTATCTGGCACGTTAGCAAGTAACCGAACACCACTTCAAGGAAACAGCAAGGTCGATGCCTTGCGAGGTGTACTCGTTAATTTATGTTGATAACCTAGAGCGCTCAAAAGACTGTTGTAATAATATTCCACTATATTTATATCAGCGTATTTTATCAGAGTCATTCAACAAGAAGTTTCATTTAAAAAAAAGCGGTTTTAGAGACCTTTAAAAGCCTTCTCATCGCTCCCTTAATGCCACCACGAAGCTATCTAAGAGGTTCCTCCTCCACCCATGACCAAAGCGGCATCTGACCATACTGCATCGTAAGCACGGAAACGCCTTCACGAGAAAGGGATGAAGACACTCAGAAATGGCTTGAAACAAACTCTTCCCCTTTCGCCACCTTCTGCATCAGCTCAGGAACCTGAGGAGTTTTAAAACCCGGCGCCCGGCGGGTCGCACCACGTCGGGCCGGCTCCGCGGCAGCTCCTCTGCAGGAGGCCGAGCTGGAGTGCCGCGGAGCCCCGTCGCCGGCATCCACCGCCAGCCAACGGCTCCGACAGCCGCCAGCTCTGTCCCACCGCTCGCAGAGTCCGCTACAGCGGTCCATCCAGCAGCGATTCCTCAAATCACGCTATACATCATCTTATTAAGAAACTCCGTAAGTGTCAGTGGTGCAATTCATTTTTATTAATTTTCCGAGATGAAATTAGTGGCACCCACGGCAGCAAACAAAGAACGGGGAGTGTTCCAGTTCAGCGCCAGATCGATGTCATTAATTCTGTAATACCGAGAGCCCTGATTGTATGGACTCAGCATTTAACTCTTCCAATTAATTTTTATATTAAAAAAAAAAAGAAGAAGAAAGAAAACTAACTCAACAATTTAAGAAGATCCTTGAACAGCCATCACAACTTTCCTTCTCCTGGGACATTCTTTCTTTCAAGTGTAAACACACAGGAGGAAGGTACTCTAATATTCATCAGAAAATTGTTTTCATGCATTGCCTTTAGCAAACCAAACTCTTAAAATCGTAAGACACTGCTACAAAAACATTTATAATCTCATCTCTTTAATGACGCCATGTATACCCAGACTAGTTAATGTTTTCTGACCATTTAATGGGCTTATCTGGCAAAGGGTCAGCAAGAAATTTTTTTGCATTAATTCTGAAGCTTGGATTACCAGGTCACAAAAAAGCTTTCCCTAATATTACCGTATTACCTGCTGTCCTGCGGCCAAGAAGAGGAGCGAGACGAGGCATTTACGCACTCACAAGGTGAGACTCTCGGCTGCCATCAGCGGGAAAGGTCCATGCAAGGGCCCTTCAGCCGCCACAGCAGCTTTGGGTCTTAGAGAACCGTTTGAGAAAGCAACGGGGTTTCAAACATCTCCCTTTCCAGGTGTTACAGACACACTTTAATACAATGAGCAAATGTATTCCCTAAAGATGCCACAAAAACTACAGAAGCGACTAGGAAAAAACCACAACCTAAAATTACACAGCTCTTGTTTCCCCGTATTTCATGGACAGCAGGTCCGCTCTGCCCCGACTGCTGCCGCACTGCCCTCCTCCGCCTCTGTCCGCTCCTCGGCCGGGAGCTCCGGAACACCCGGGGAATTAAGCTGTACTATTCGTTAGGGTCAATACCAGTCCTCGTGTCTCACTAGTGTGTCTGCCCCTGCTAATTACAGAGGGAGGCGATGCCAAGCCCAGCAACAAGCCGCTCAGGATGCCTCTTGCACCGGCTCTCTGCAGCGGATGGCTATGGGACGCGAGATGCTAAAAAAGGCTTTTCTCCCACCTTGGTCCTACCAGGCTCCCTCCAACAAACCTGCCCTTTTCCATAGGAAAGAGGTGGATTGGGAAAAAGAAAAAAAAGAAAAAAGCCTGCAACATTAGAAAGCAAGAGTTGGTTTTTGCGTTAGTGAGACGTATGGAAACTTTGCGAGCCTGAACACGACAGAAACGGCAGGAAAACATCCGCAGCCGAAACTTCATATATCGGTTCCTAGGGGAGTGGAGGAGTTAAACATTTATGGCAGCGTGAAGACGACATGACATTTACTGAATAATAAACTGCAAACATGTCTGTTAATGCGGCTTTTTGGGATCTCCTCGCTATCAAACACTTAACCCCAGCAAGAAAAACACCAAAACGCAAACAATCCCTGCGCCTGCATGTTAAACAGGCAGAGCGCAGGGGAGGGCTTTGCACTTCTTTCTTTATTTAAAGTCGGAGGCTGTAGGGAGCACTGTCAAGATAAATAGCCTGCAACCTCGCTCAGAGGCTTTCCAATCCGTTCATCTGAAGGGATACAATTAAATCTTGAACAATCGGGTTAAAACTTTAACCTGTCAAGATTGCAGCTGTTCCATTTTTAATCAATCTGATTTCATTCAATAAAATGCTCATTAAGTCAATTAATGAGAGTTTGGTGTCACAAGCCATCAAGCATGATTGGGAGTTTTCACTCGGTGGCCAATGCATTGATGAGCGAGTCAAGTCATCGGAGAGAATGAGACAATGTGCATTTTCACAGGCTGAAGCACAAGCAACGTTACCTTGTTTTAGGGGAAGTTGTTAGCCATTCTTCATGCTTTTCAAACGTTATTAAATAAGCTGCAATTTCCTGAAAGAGAAACGCAGAAAGAAAAAAAGTTATTTGCATGGCTGTGTTGGAAACGGGAAAGTTTTATAACAGAGACAAAGAGCCGCCATCCCCGGGTCAGGTCAGGTTTTGACTGAAATAGCGCGCTCACTCAACCTTCGTGTTCACGCCACCAGAGCCAGACTTGAGTAACGTAACGAAGAGATGCGAATGAGGCAAGGCACTAACATTCTCCAGCACAGACAATTTGCTGGTAACTTTGGTGACGGCAGCATCGCCGAGAGCCTGGCATTACGTCAGGAGGCAAAGGGGAGGGCAGCGACAACGCGGACACGGGAAGCTGAATTAAATATTTATAAATAGAACAGCATCACTGCAGAGAGAATTACTGAATTATTAATCGTTGCCATAAAAAGCCAACGGGTGACATCAACATAAGTCATCGCTCCCACTTGCGGGAATGATACGGGCGATTACTTCCAGATCAGAACCGATTTGTTCGCAGCAAATTATCGGTGCTGGCAAGATAATTCACGACGGTGCTTGTACATGCGCCTGACGAACATGGGATGGCCACCCATCAATTTCCCCAGTACAAACAGAGCAGTTGTGGGGCGGCCACACTGCAGACAGGCTGAGCATCCTCAGCAGCCCCGGGAGAGACCGGGACGGTCCACGCCAGAGGAGATGCAGGACCAGCAATCGTCCCTAACCGCGACGGCTGCTGTCACCACGCCGGCAACCTCCCAACACCTAGACATGGCCAAGGACCCCTGGGGCTGCAGTCCACAGGCTGCTGGAAACAAGCTTCTTTCCCCCACCCATGAAGATATACTCAGAAATATGTAGGTTTTTGATGGTTCTCTTCCAAAAATTGCCTCCCAGCCGGGTCCAGAGTCTCCCTCCTCAAGAGCTCTGCAATAGCAGAAGCTACGCAGGAAGGTCAGTGAAGCTGCCTTGAATGTTCAATTGCCTCAGATGAGGCCCCAAAACCACGTGCAGTTTAATCGCCAGAGCTGCTGCAGCAAAAGCGTCTACAGGCTGCGCCATCACGAAGGTGCCGCGTGCACAAGACATGGGTCTTTCGACCAAGAGATGATTTTTTTCTTTTCTTTTTTTTTTTTTTAAAAAAAGATAGTTCTATATAAGGGTTGTAGCTGTATAGTACCAAAGCTAAAAAAATCTACAATGCTCTCCAACCAGCTGGCCCAAGCATCTGCTAGAGCCACAAAATGCAATTATATTACTCCCAAACGAGACGTAAAAATATCTTGTTTCCAATACTCTTGGTTTTAAGACTCATACTTAACGTCCTCCGGGTATTGCAGCGGTGCCAGATCTCCGTGTTATGTACTTTATTAGAGTTGTGTGAATGTCATATTAATGACTCCTAACCAACATGTTTACACTGCAAATAAATTCTCCCAGAATCCACCACCGCACCCCCCGTCTCCCAAGTCCGACTCTGCATTCTCAAATGATCGCTGTAGCAGCAGAGGATGGGAGCAGCGCTGCTCCTACGTGAGCCAGGAGGAGCAGTGACACGAAGCTCCGAAAAAACCTCTTTTCCACTTCTGGCTAAGTGCCGTGTAAAATTGAGTATCAGAATAACGCGGTGCAGACCTCCACCGGGCCGCCAGTTGCTGGCACAGCATCTACACTCGCGACCCTCCCAGAGAACACACCAAACCGTGCCCTTTCACAGGAGCCGCAGTTGAATCAGGTGCAAGTGCTAAAATTCAGACACTGCACGGCCAAAAAGGTCTGCGCCCAGATTCCCATCGGGCTCCGAAGAGGCATCGCCCGTCGCTCCCTGCAAGAGCGATCGACGCAGCATTAACTCACAGCTTTGATGCAGGGTGCGAGTTGTAGGACCCAACCGCCGATTTTATGTGTATTATATATATATATAAAAAAAATACTCTGCAACTTAAATTCTTCAGAAAATATGAAACAAGATCTCTGCTTTTTTTTTTTTTGAAGCAAGTACAGTATTTCCACCAAATGTGCTGCAGTCTGCAGAATTTTTTTCCCAACCCATCCTGCGTAATGTCCTTGACTCGCTACGTTACAAATCTGCGTCATCTCGCACCTCACAGCGAGGTGAGCTTTGGAGATACCGAGGAACAAGCACCAGCGGAACCGACGAGGGAGCTCTCTGTACATCCTCTCAAACACCCAAGTCCCCCGGACGCTCGTGGTGGCTGGTCTGCGAGAGCAGGCATTTACAGCAACAAATCTCTGACGCAGAGACAGATCCGGCTGATTCACCCTCAAAACCCTGCAAAAATAGGCAGGTTCGGTGGGCTTCAGATTAGCATGGGATTTTGCCTGTTCCTACTAAAATTCAACTTGCCGTAAGGAGAATAAAGCGATTTTTAACTTTCATGGATGAATAAACATATTGCTATAGCACAGAAAACCACAGTATTTCAGGTAAACGCATGTCAGTCTTACCCAAGGCTTGTTTACTTTATTCCTTCCAGCCAGCCTACACCCTGCACGCTCGAGATCTTCACCCCCAAACCGTCACTGACGGGAGGAGCCGCCGCAATGAGACGTTCCCATCCGGAGGCAGAACATTTGTTTCCTCACTGCTGGCCTGGGCCCGCTCAGTACGTTTGGGCAGACCAAGGCATAAGCTGCAGGCTGATGCCGCAGGCACGCCGGTGACCCACCGAAACACGCGGACGTGCCACTGGGGTGTCTGGGCAGCTCCGACCCCCGCTGCAGTAGTACGGAAAGCCAGAGCTCCAACCAGGCTCCAAGCTGGATCTTCAGGCAAATCAAAACATGTAACTCAATTCTTCTAACAGGATAAAAGAAGGATCCACATCAACTAGGATAGGAGCTCCCCCAGGCCTTCTGCTTAATGATATATTACAGCCTGATTCCCCTCCTCCAGAGGAAATACCTTGGATAACAAGGAAAACCTAGCTCACGGCAGCGCTGTAAATTAACACGTGCAGCAAAGAGACAGCGAATCCTCCGCGCTGCCTTCCGTGCCCCGAGTACTCAGAATCACAAGGGCTGGCATGCAAACGGGGCAAAAAAGCCAAACCCGCCCCCCCAAACCCTCCTGCATCGTCTGCTCGCCCTGCCCGTGCCTGCCTGCAACTCCGTCGCCCAGAGCACCGCATCCTTCACCGGGACGTCTCGGCATCACCAGCGAGGAGGGCCGGCGTGCTCAGCACCGCGAGCTACCGCGCTGCCGGCTCCTCGATCCGGTTGGCATGGCCACCAGCACAGGAGGAGCCGAAACCGGGCACGCAGAGTCCGGACAAGGTCTGGTGTCAGGAGAGCTTCTGCCTCCGTGGCTGGACGCCGTCCCAGCCACACAGCCCACACCGCGCAGGGGTGCGAGCGGAAATCCCTGTTTGTGGTTTGACACCTACGTGCCAGCTCCTGTCACTACACAAGCACCAAGACTCTGGGAGAATAATCTCTCGTCTGCCACCTCAAACTGGAGCAGAACTGCGAGAAACAGATGACTCAGTGATGCTCACGGCAAACACTCACACGCGCGGTGCCAGGCAGAAGGGAGAGTCTCCAGTGAAAGGCACATCCTGGGCACCAGCGTGAACCCTGAACCGGTGCTGCACAGCAAAACGCTCATTTTGTACAGGAAAAAGATGGGAGAGCTGCGTGCACCAGGCGCAAGAAGCAGAGGAGCCCAGCAGTGAGATCTCTCAGGTCAGCGCCCGCAGCCTGGATGGAGAAAGCCCATCCCAGGGATGGGATGCGCAGGACCAGGGTGGGGAGGACGCACTGGGGAAGGCTTCTCTGCTGTCAGCAGCAAACCTCCTTTACATCCTATTCTTTAACTGTTCTGCTTTCTGTAACTGTACGACCTCGTGCCCAGCGCCCAGGAACGTCCCAGCAAACCGCAGAGTCCGGGGCTGACAGCAAACAGACGGGTACCGCACTCGCGGTGGCGGCTGCTCCGAGGTCGGAGGCAGGAGCGAAGGGAGATGCTCTTCACGGAAGAGACGACGCAGGCGGCACGCACACACAAATCCACAGCCAAGCAGCTCCTCCAAGCAAAGCCCAAACCAAGCTAAGGGTGAGCCCAAGCAGCTCAAGTCATAAAAAAAGCTGTTTTTTTCAAATCCGTCAGCGTGGTGAGGAAAGCACCACCTGTAAGATGCAAAACACAAGGATGAGGTTTCTCAGAAGTCTTGAAGCCGCAGGCAGCGCAGGAGGAGCTGCAGCCGGGAGCGGTCAGCACTCCAAAAACCCACTGTCAAAACCCACCCCGAGCAGTCCAGGTTTGGAAATTTTCCTCCCAAACACCATGTCCCACACAGCTTCTTGCAATAAATCAATTCCTACAGTTTTTGCTATACACAGATCGGAAAAAAAAGAAATCTGAAAGGCCCAGAAGAAAGTGGTCACACTAATACTGATGTTTTATCAACAGTTTATGAGAGATTCTTTTTGAAAGCCTGTGCCTGTCTGCACTTTGGGGCACAAGCAGAACTGCTAACGAAGAGCCGGTGCTCATCACCTGCTTGGGTCATGTACCCCTGTGTCACACTGACACCATTTTTCCTTTAAAAAAAGGAGGAAGAAATAGATTTATCACTAGAAGACACAAAGTCATTAAGTAATTAAAAACAAAACCAAAGGCACAATAAAAGCCCGCTGATAACCGCCCCCCCCCCCCCCCCCCCCCATTTTAATGCACGTTAATTCCCCTAATGATTCACTCTGTGTGTCTTCCAGGGTCAAATCAATGTCTTCACCAAAAAATTCAATTACATCCCATTCATCGTATCTTTGGAGCGCAGCTATTGTTTGCTTTTGTCTCCTATCAAACCCTTCCTGGGCCGCTTCTTGCCCGAGATTACAAACAAAAGGCAGCGTGGCACCAGCAAGGTCAGACGAGACAGAGCCAGGCTCTGAAAGCCCAGCTCTCCGTCCTCGGCTTTGCTGGTTAATTATAAAGTGAGCGAAGGAAATAAAAGGACACGTGCGCTCGCCGTGACCGCCCGACTCATCGCCGCTGGCGAGTCCCCCCGCGGCACCGGCCGGGATAAGCGGCGCCGGGCGGACCCCGAGGCCGCCCAAAAGCATCTCTGCGGGCCAGGCTACCGCACCCCAAGCCCAGCGGCCCCTCGGCCGGGACGTCCCACCCGGCCCCGCGCCCCTGCTCAGCACAGCTCTGGAACAACGTCAGCAAGCAAACCGAGCGAGCGTTGCTGAGAAAGGTCAGGACACCGAACATCGCACAGACCCAATCTGTTTCCAACCACGTCTGCCCCTCTCACGGGAACTCCGAGCGTGGCTCTCCCACCTGAGCCTGCAGGACCGAGCCCTGCGTTCACAGCTTACAAGACACTGCTGAGGAAAAAAGGCTTCATTTGATCAGCTAATGGAAGCACCCCTAAAGCAATTAGATAATTTAACATTAACATCACGAGTTACGTTTTATCCTAAACTTGGTCATATAATTCAGTGGCTTAATTTATACTTTGCTGCTCAGGCTGAAAGCATTTTATATAAATGAACATTCATTTTTATTTTGCCTTCCCCCGTTTGGTGAGATTACCAGTTCGCATGCATCAAAGAGCCATCAGCTGTAAAGCCAAGTGAACTGCATTAGACGGGACGCATGCGGGCTATCGTGTCTCTACACAACTGCCACCGGCGACGTTCCCGCTGCTCTTCTCCAGCTTCGCCCCAACACCCCGTGCGGGAGCTGCACTGTTAAGCCTTGCGTGAACCGAGCGGAGGAAAGAACTGCAGACGTTATCAGGCCAGGGTGCTGCGCCGGGGCCCGGACCGAGCGCCGGCAGTGGCAGGAGACCCAGCACCATGCTTCCCTCCCGACACTACGCGACTGCAGCTTCTCGGCCGCTTCCATGTTTACCGACGGCACGTCGCCACCCGAGCTGCAGCAGAGCGGGCAGCCTGACCTCACCCCCGTGTCCCAGCTGCTGCGGGGGGACGAGCCGCAGCCTGGGATAAGGAGCAGCCTGGAGCGGCTCGCTGCAGAGCGCTTCTCCTTGTGTGCTGCACAGCAGCTTCTGCAAAGCGTGCTTGTCTCCACGTACAGAGCTAAAGAGGACGTCAGCACTGAGCAGGGAACGCACCGACGGGCAGGGACCTCGCACACCGGCAGTGTCGGAGAGGCCCGTTACCCGTCACACGGGCAGGAAAGCTGCAGACTCCGTTCTGCTCCGAGCTGAAGGACTTGCAGTGGAACATACACATTGTTTGGAAGAAAAATAAAAAGTTATAAAAAGCTCCGAAATTCGCAATGAATACCCCTGCCTGGCAGAAGACAGCCTGAATCTGAACTAAGCCCAGAGGAAAGGCTACTGCATGGGACATACGCGTTTAGGATGCAGCCGTAGTCGTGCCTCTTGCCGATGCTGTTGGACGGAGCATCCCACCCCCAGCAAAGGTGTGGGGAGAACAGGCAGCGCCCCACGAGCGCCCCGAGCAGCGCAGCGTGCTCCGGGTGAGCCAACGCTCGCGGCAGCTTGGCTTCACGCAGTAACAGAGACACAAGCTCGAGCGTGCCGCCTCCGGAGCCGGCAGGGCTGCAAGCGCAGAGCCATCACCCGACAGAGCCGGCCGGCGATCATCCTGTACGACGTCTCGCCCAAAACCCCGAGCACCGGCACTCCTTAGCACGAGCTAATTGGGATTATTGCTGTCCCAGGGACGGCACCAAGGGGCTGTGTCTAAAGCCATGGATTTGAGCGGGAGCTCTCTCCTCCCAGCCTGACCCCCCTCCAGGTCGTCGCTGCGAGGGTATCAGCGATTCCCACCTGACCTCGCAAAAGAAAAAGAGAAATCGGAACCCAAACAGGATTCCCCGTGCCAGGTAGCTTAGGCCACCTATCTTGTCTCAAAGTAATAAATCATTCGGTTTTTTTAAAAAAAGTCTGAATTTCAAGTTATTACTTCCTATGAATTATACGCATCCAAATAAATAAGCCTGAAATATATGCATGTTTTAAGAGAAAGCAGGAGAGTTTGTACACATCTCTGGATTTATACCACAGAGCTAATAAAGTTGCGATCTCTTAAGCAAGCACATTTATTCCCTTAGGAAATCTCCACGTCCTTGCTGCTATAAAGACAAATTCCAGCCCATAGCTTCCTTATCGTCCTTCCACTCTGAAATGAAAATACAAATTCTTGTTGATTGTATAGCATCTTCTCAGCTGGGATCAAGCCGTTTTCATTTTCTAGCCGTCCTTGCTCTCAAAGCCATTAATATTCTGAACATCACAAGTACAAACTGATCTGAAAGCTGCACAGCAACTTCTCACTACCTTGTTTAGCATCACCGGAACACAGACTGCAATACCATTTCACTCGTCCAGTTGTTTGGCCTAAAATAGCAACACAGCATCGAAAGGGACGTCGCTCAGTGAGCTGGGGAGAAATCAGAAGCAAGAGAAGAGCAAACAAAGCTTTTGAGTAATCTGCAGAGAAACGCAAGTCAGGCTGCCGTCGGGCTGACAAATACCTATCAACAGCAAAAAACTTTTAAACCAAAGTGTTTTCTTTCCTTGTGCAGGTAGTGCTCTTGTTTTGGTCTTGAAGTGTTACCTGTCTGCAACTTTCTAAAGCAAAAATGTTGGTGTGCGCACTCTGAAGCTGAGAAGGGGAATAAACCCAAATATTGCCACGGTTTTACTGACAACCTGCATTAGCTGGAGGGCGACGGGATAGAGGTTTCCTAGGGTTGCATTTTGGCAGGACAAGCCAGAGCAGGGTGTCAGCAAAAAGCCGGCATCAGTCCCCATTTCCTCAGCACCCTCAGGGGGGAGCGACCCACTTGGTAACGAGGCCCCTGCCTCGTTGGGACTCGGACTTCATCTCCGCGGAGCCAATGCAAATTCCTGCTCCACAAAGACGAGGCGCTCTTGGGAAGCGCAGATCTCCGCATCCCTGACGCTCCTCCCTCCGAGCATCCTCCGTCCTGCAGCGAGGCCCTCGCCCCGGGGACGCCCTTCTCCATCAGCGCCTACGCAAGGGTGCTCTGCTTCACCCTCTGCCCCACCACCACAGCTCCCCCAGCGAGCACCCAGGTTTTAAATGCCCATTTTCTGGCAGACAGAAAAACCGCAAGTCGCCAGGCCGTGGCGGCTTCCCGAGCCATCACCGCTGGGGGTCCCAGCTAGCTGCCTGGGGAAGAAAAGGCTTTTCTTTATTCCTGGAGTAATAAGCCAAACCCCGCTCCGGAAGGGTCTTAAAGGAGATTTATTTTGCAGAAGCTGTTTTAGAGCCTCTGCGTAGGAGAGAGTGATAAATATTCCGGCTTTCCCCAGTCTCCGCTGCTGCTTGTCCCCCTGGGAAGCAGCAAAGCAATAGGAGAGGGGAGAGGGACTGTAAAGGGGGGAACAAAAGATGCGTTACCAAAACCTGGGGCCGGCGAACACGACCCAGTGACGTTCACCCGCGAGGACGTGGGGACGGAGGGGCAGAGCTCTCCCCTATTAACGCGGTGCGTGCTCGCTGCAGCAGAGGCACTTATTAAACCCATGAAAATATCATTAAATACCTCAAGCCAGACCAGTTGGTCTATTACCCTACCGGATGAAAAAACCCAGAGTTTTGGGGGCCCAAAGTGTCTCCTGCTTTCCCTTGCTTTGCCGGCGAGCAGAAGACGACCTGCAGCCCGCTGGCTGCTGCCAGCTCCTTCACCCAGCCTCGCCCGACAGAAAACACCTCTGCAGAGTTTAAATCTTGCAAAAGAGGCGCAATGGCAGCCCTGGGACCGCTAATTGGCACCGCAGGAGAATAAAGCCACGGAGTGGAAAACGCATTTGGTTGGGGAGATGTACGTCTTGTTTCTCCGCGTTATGCGCGGCGAGAAGCGGCTGGATTGCAGGCGGTGGGATGTTTTCATTAGTAACAGCGTCTCGCTAACCATCTGCTAAAGGTCCACGCTATTAATTTAACAGAAAAAAATGGAATAGATTACTCTTACAGTTTTCAATTAAAGTACATGATGTCTTCAAACTGCAACCTTAATTAGACATTATAGGATGACATTTAGGAATCCTGAGCTCCGATAGCTGATCAAGTCATCTGACTGCGAAGGCGTTTCGCAGTCATGCCAGGGCCGCACGCACCCAGGGCACCCCTCGAGTTTTAACACTCGAGCGGCTTGGCTTAACTCCTGAAGTTAAAGGAGTAGATGGGTACAACCAACAGCAGCCTCAGCACAACAGAAAAACCAGCTTCAAACAGGCTTGGACACATTCCCAAAGAAAAGTTACGGACAGACACAGGAGTGCACAAGGAAAAAAAAAGAAAAAAAGGGTTAGGTGTGCAGCCAACATCATCCAAACCTGAGCCCCAACAGGTTTTACACCTACGCCTAAGCACCTCCAGGGAGATTTCATGGAAATGGAGCACTTGATCCATCCAGTCAAAGGTGCCCCATAGCATCCCCGCTTAACAACCGCTTTCCTGCATCCCAGCAAATTCAGACGCTCTCCACTGATAATTAATAATTAATGATTATTTTACATGATCCCATTTAGACCACATTCATAAAGCCTTTTCCAGCACGCATAAGACTTCAGCCCACTCTGCTATACTTTTCATTAAAATTTTAATTTGTGAAGTTGCTGGAGATGTTTATTGCTAGAAGGAAAACACCGATTGAGCTGTACAGATTTGTAAAGCTCAGCTCAGTTAAACCAAGGCATTTCTTCCAGGTCAGCATGAGCAGAGCTCAAAGCAGCTACCCCCTGTCACTCTTAAACTTCTATAAAGTAGCAAGTGGACAGCTTAAATGCTTTAATTTCAAGGCTAAACCTGGTATGAAGAAACTGGATTAAGGCGAGAGATAATTTTCTCTAAAACACATGAAAAGGAGAAGAAAAAAACCCAATCAAGCGAATAAGTGGTGGTTAACAGACACCAGAGTTAAATGAGATCTGCGCAGCAATTTTACCTGCCAAATACACATGGAAAGCAGTAACCTTAAATGTGCAATGGGTCTTTATAATAGCAAGACCATAATTCTGCACAAACACCCTGAGCAACGGCTGTCCTGAACCGCTCGGCTCAGAAGTACCGTTAGTCGCAAGCATTAGCAAAGTCAGACCTTGAATCAGCCAGTGTCTAATGGGATTAGGATAGATTTTATCTTCCATTTAAGTCCCAAACTGAGGTATAGTCAGTAAAACAGAGCGGTATTAAATAATGCCCAATCTTTAGTTACTGGAAAATACCCACAGATCATTACATGATTATTTTATTATTATTATTATTATACTTTCTTTTAAATGACCTTGGACTAAACCCTGTGATTTAAAGAACCATGTGAACTGTCATCATGCTGTTGCCATCAGCTTTAGGACCGCAAACCGGACTTCTCTTCCATAGCTTGAAAGAGTCAATATGCAGTGGGATAAAAAAAAGAAAATTCAGTAAGTTACATGTATCTACGATGCATTAATTACTGCAAAATAGTAAAAGCCTCAATTATTTTACATAATTTGAGCAGTCATGTGGTTTGAAGATGCTGACGAGTGTCCCTGTGTGGCAGAGCAGGCACGTAGTACCATGGGGAGACGCAACCCTGCTCTCGACTCCCACAGAAACGAAGGGGAACATTTCATTTTCTGCGTCTCTCCTCCACGAACCGGCAGCCCCCAACCGTGCTTCGGTGCACCACGGCAGGACAGACCAGGTCACCTGCCGTCACCCTGCCTTCGTGGGCAACGCCAGACTTTCAGCCCTGCTGAATGCAACATCAAAGGGCACTCTTTGCCTAAAAAACTTAGCAAAACCAAGAGATTTGGGAGAGAAAAGGCCCTGAATGATTTTGCCTTTGAACCGCTTCATGTTTCTTCTGGCAGTCCCCCACCAAGCCCAGCCAAATCGTCACGCGGTGGGGAGAAACACAAGGGACCTCTCTATAAAACATACCACTGTAATGCTCTATATAGATTCTTTTTCTTCCCCCTTCACCTCTCTAATTCTTCCCCAGCTAAAGCACGTGGGCTATAGTATTAAACATCTTCCAGACAGTACCTCATATTTTTATTGTCTTCTTCAACTGAAGACAACAAATTGAGAATATTTAGCTCTTTTGGCTTGTTTCAATAAAACAGCCAAGTTAATTTCAGCTGGAAGAACAGTGGCTGAAGTACTTCAGGCAGTATCTGTGTTATTAATCTTTTTTTTCCTACTTTGTTCAGGTTTAAGTACCACATCATCAGCAAATGCACTAAGTTTAACTTTTTATTTCCCATCCAAATTGGAAGAGTTCAAATCCGCTCAATTTCTATTTTTGAAGGGAAAGCAGCAGCTCATGGCAGGCAAGGAAGTGCCTAAAGCTGAACCCCATCAGGGGAGCAATCCCACGGCAGACACTGCAGGAGATCCGGAGAGGAAAACCCGCGGAGCCGTTCCCATCGCCTTCCATCAACGCCACCGGGCACGGAAGGCAACAACTCCCCATCTCCAGCCAAGGCCAGCCGAGCCCAACGCCTCCAGCCCCGGTAAGCGAGGGGGCCGAAGGATGCTGGGGGACTTTAAGCTGTAAGAATATGGACTGCTGGTCTTAGGAACACATTTTGGGGGAAAACATTGGGGTTTGTTTATTTACAGCCTGCTGCTATGATTGTTTGGCTGGGAGCCTACAGAGATTTCCTCCTTTTGGATTTCAAAGAGTAAAACACGGACACGAAATAAACAGCACTAGTCAGAGCAGGATACTGCGCTTGGTATGTGCAGTTGTTCTTTTCCAGCTCGCCAAGCGCACGGTCTCAAAGGGCGGAGGCGGCATTAGGCTACGAGGATGCTACAAGGACGCCGCGCAGATGCCGCCCGTACGCCCACCCGGGGAGGAGATCTCGGTCCAGCGCCAGAGCGAAGCCCCGGCTGGCCCCAGCTCTCGTACTGAGCCCGGACCCGAGCCCCACCGCTTGCTCCCCCATGAATTAGGAACACAGCGCGGCCTTTGCTTCCAGCCCCCTGGCAGCAGCCGAGCCCGCTCCGGCCGCGAGCGTCACCCTCAGCCCGGCTCGTCCTCCTTCCTTCCCGCTGCACGGGGGACACCGAGTCCTGCTCTTCGCAGCGAGGCAGACAGGCCGAAACGCCCCTCGGGGTGACAATACGGCGCTTTCCCGATTTGCCTTTTCCTGCAAGGAGGCAGCAGCAAACCCTTCCACCAAAGGATTGTGCAAGGTTCATTAAAAGGAAAATATCCACGGTAATTGTCCCTTTCTGCATATTCCTCACTCCAATATTCTCTAACATAATAATGTTCCACATTCCCGCAGAACTGTCTTTTCAGCATGTTTTTGCATTATGCCTAATTTTGTAAGAGTTTTTCAGTCCCACATAACGACACAGTTCAATGCAGAATCAGATATAAATCTGGCTTAAGAGACTCTCAACAGGAATTCATTTAAAACTGTAAATGTTAAAAGATTCTGTCTCTGATTTATGGCGTTTTCTTATTTCAAACAGGGAATTAAAATCCTTCTTAAAAGATACACATTAAATCATGATAAAAGCTGTGTTCGAATGATGATGCTGATCAGATGGAGAGCCACGAAGCACGGAAATCTGGAAACAGCAGTAACGGGTACATTGTACTTTCTCGGCTAAAGCAGCGCTGTCCTGCGATGAACTCGGTCCCCCGTATCTTAATTAGGGTAAAATGGTGTCCTGGATGCTGCTGCTTTCATGCTTCATCTATCCCCCTCTCGCCCTCCGAGTGCAAGGACCTCTCTTCTCCTGAAGATCTAAATAAAGGAGTTTCTTTACCTTAAATGATTATTTAATGGTTTTATTCCTTTTGTGTTGTTTACGTGGAAAACTCTCCCAGCTCTCCAAGGTGCTCTGTAAATATTGCACAAATGCCACTGCATCATCATGCAAATAACATTTAATCTTTAAAAAAAATTACCAATGCTACTCATTATCATTCCTATAATAATTTCTGATGTTCCACACTTGTGAACTGATCGAGCCTTGAGCATCACAGCATTCGCAGCCCCATACCTGAGCACAGCAAGGCTGAAAGTTTAGAGCAGCGTTTGAAATGAAGCCGTGCCGTGCGCTGATACAATTCTCAAGTGTTTTATTAAGTATTCAAGATCCCAAAAGAACAGGGGCCTACGAGAGACTAACGGCTTTCAGTTGTCCTTCCTAGAGGCGCATCCACTGCATCGCCAGATGCCAATCTGTTGCAAAAGTCCATAATCTTGTATTACTCCATTTAAAAATCTAAATGGAAGAAGGACCAATATCCAATACAGGAGTAAACAAGTAGAGGTGGCTAGAAAAAACGTTATTCAAATATTAATATAAATTAATTACTCATTACTCGCAGGCCACAGAGCTATTAGCAGAAACCGAGAGCTCCCTGCCGCGCAGCCTTCGGAGATGCAAAATGCGGTGCCCATTCGTTCGTTAATGCCTCTTCAGGTCACCCCGACGCTCGGACCCAACAACCCTCTGGTCAACTGCGGTGACAAGGCTCTGAAATTCCATTTCTAGGACCCAACTATCCCTCACAAATCTTCCCAGGGATAATATAATGGAGTTTAAGGTCTTCTGCTGCCATTTCTCTTCATCACACAGCTGTGCGAGCAAAATCAAATACCAGCAGGTATTTATTCTTTTCCCCAAACATCCACCCAATTAATCCAAATAAACCTCAGACAAAACCTAGGGTGTCAACGGGATAAAAAAAGACCTTTTGAAATTGTTGGTATTACCACCTAAAACACTATAAACGATCCCATTACCCAACCAATTAAGAAATACAGCTTCCTTCCAGCGGGCAGGACGGAGCGGCCGGGCACCGAGCCTCAGAGCCAGGGGTCTGCAGGGGTCCCCCGGCGTCCCCCGGCCCTCCCCGCCGGGAAGCAAAAGAAAAAAGAAAAACCAAACCACCCTGGAAAGTCGCGTTTTGTTCCCAGGCTAAGTTGAGACCCAAGCCACTTGTGTTGTAAATCTAAGTGCTAGGCTCGCTCTCCTCATTTTAAGTGTTCATGGCTCGTTAAGTTCTTCCTCCTCCTTTTAACAGTTACTTGAGGTTTAGGAAATAAAAACCCACATGAAAAACGAGTACGAGAACCCGGCTGCAGTTTCCGACTCCCAGCCGGTGCTGCTGGGTCGGTCGGTTTCGGTGGGGTTTTTTTTGGTTGGTTGGTTGGGCTGGGTTGGTTGGTTGATTTGTTTGGGGTTTTTTGTTGTTGTTGTTTTTTCCCCTCCAGATCTCCCCCAGTAAATCGGTGGATTCTTTGCAGAAATGGGAACGAGGGGTCAAGTTTCTGGAAGCAGCTCACGAGTGGGATCGGCTCCTGTGCAACTCGTCACGCTCACGGCTGCCATCAAACCGTCCTCCCTTCTGTGTGGGGCATGAAAGTGGAAACATTTCTGCTCTAGGTAGGGACCTGGCCAGGACTATTAGCCCAGGGCCGTTAGTCTGGGGCGTCACAGCAGATCTGGGCCCCGAGAAGGACCTGCTATCGCCAGCCGGTTTTCATCCGCTGGAAACTCACTCTCCAACCCAGAGGTATTTGATATGTTGAACAGAAAGTGAACAACCTAAAACCAGAGCAGCATCATGCAACCGTAAATTCTTTGCAAGTTATTCTCATGCTTCTGAGATTTTACTCATTCCTCACTTTCGAGAAAACATTTAAGAAAAAAAGGACAAGGGAAAAAAAATGACCAGAAAAAAAGAACATTATTTGTGTGACAAAAGCCGTTTACAATTCTGAGCAGGGCAGTGCCAGGGCAGCAAATTGCCCAGGATTTCTTGCATTTCTCCTCGGAAAGGAGTCGACCAGAAGGCTGGTTAAACAGGGAGGATGCCCGTATCACCCAGGGGAGAGCACGAGGGACGCGCGCTCCCGGAGCGGGCCGGCCGTGCAGCCCGGCACGGCTGCCTGCGCAGTCCCGGGTCACCTTCTGGCTGCCAGCAACGGCTGGAAAATCACCGCAGGCTGTGCCGGGGCTGCCTCGTGTTTTATTAAATAGAGAGGAGACGGCTGAGAGCGCTAATAACGGTTTCCAAAGGTTAAGCATTACGGGTGGTTTCATGGTCTTTACATGTTTAAGTGGTTGGTTTCGGCTTCTTTCTTTTTTAAAATAAATAAATAAATAAAACCAATCATAAATCCAACCATCTGCTCTCAGGGCGGGGGTCGGAGCCCTTGGGGGCCGGGGATGTATTCGGCCAGGGAAGGGAAAAGAGGCTGCCAGGGGCTGGCACAGGTATTGTTTTTAGTGCAACAGCTGTTTACTAGCTCCATTCCCAGAGGGAATTCAGGGAGGAAAAGGGATGCTGATGCATTTCTTGCTAAATATAGAAAGAGGGTGAGCCACCGCACCCAGCACGTCTGCGGCCGCCAGCTCCTGCGGGCAGCAGCCCCAGCGAGGGGGGTGCCGGCCCCGGGTGGTACCCGCCACCGTGGCACGGCCGCCCCGGCAGCGACTCCCCGCGTGCGGGGCTGGATGCTTCGTTCACTGCATTTTAACCTTCAAGCTCTTGGCATTTGGAAAAAAGCTTTTTAAAAGCAACTCTTAGACCTAATTGGCTCCAATTTGAAGCCTTGATCCTGTAATGAATGGCTCCAGAAATCAAACAAAGCATTTTCTACACAAACAAAATTGCCTGTTATGAAAGCAGAACGTTTTTAGGGTAATATTGACTTTAACGCGCTGTCAAGGCAAATCGACAGCAGGGACGAAAACAACCCTCCCTCTTTTAAGGTAGTCCAAAACCAGCCGCCGAGAGGGGACCTCAAACACTCAGCCGAGTCCGTGTCTCCTGCCCACGGCGGGGGGCTCATTTCGTAACTTATTTACAAACACATACCTTTGTTAAAAACCTTGTTTAACACAGAAAGGGATGCCATTCAGAATTACTCTGTTATTCTCCATCTTTAAGCATTTAAAGTTCTTGAGAGCCAGTTTTGACACCAAGGAGCTCCGCATTCCCAGCGAGATGGGGATTCCCCAACTCCTTTTACATTTAGTCTTCAGCCTACATCCTTTCTTGCTTAGTATTTACCAGCGACCTGGAAAGCGAGCAGTGAGGAGGCAGCATTTGAATACGACAAAAGGCATTGACAAGCGAGGATCAGACAGGCTGGAAAACCAGCCGAGAGACCCGAGCAAACTGCAAGCTGGGCAAATGATCAACGTGACAGAAACAGAGCGCGTTGTTGGGGGAAAAAAAAAAGCAAAGTAATGGGGACTGGAAGAGAAAGATGCATTATTCATACAGCCCACAAGGGTCTGCGTTAATGGCATCACCTCCAGGTGAACCGAGATCATCAGAGCATCAGGGCATGGAGCACGACAGACACCCCTGCTCAGCGTGCCGGGGGCGGGAGGAGAGGGGAGAGCCAGGCTGCAAAAGGAGTGGGATAAATTAGTAAGAGATTATAGAGCCTTGGGATGAGTCAACGGTGCTGCCGCACCTGGATCACCATGTGCCGTACTGGTCGCCCTCGGGTCCGTCCTGTGCACCCCAGGGCTCAGTCACCAGTGGCCACCCCCGTCCCCACCCATGAGATAGAGAGAGAGAGAGAGAGAGAGATACACACACACACAGAGACTCCCTGGGACGCTCAGTTTCAGTATATAGTTTCCAGAAGGGTGGCCACTTACAGAGAAGAAGAAAGAGAGTTTAATGAATTAAAGTGCACTTAAGTTAGGGAAAACTAACTGAAAGTCCCATATAAATTGGGCATAATTGAGAATCCAACCCTGCCACTGTTTTGATTACGAACTACAATTTCTGGGCACACGTAAATTAGCAACTACTTCCTCCTGAAGTGACCCGCCGAGAACAAATTGCCTGGTCACCTAACGCCTGTTAAAGCGCTCAATGATTTTATGGGGGAAAGCATCAAGGTTTACCTCTCATTTTCCTCTCCTGGGTTTTTCACTGCCTTAATCGGCCCCCGTTGACCTTGGGGCCATCCTAGAGCAATGCCAGCGCAGGGACGCCTGCTCTCGGGGACACAGCGCGCACGCTCCGCGCTCCCCAGGGCGGCTCAGCCACAAAGCCCACGTCGCCCGCGGAGCCCCCTGGACGCGCGGGCAATGCCGGGCGCGGGGGCACGGCCGGGAGCAGGCGCGTCCCGAGGGACAGCCCCGGCCTGCGGACGCGCTTTGTGCGGGCTCGCGCCCAGCTGCGGTCGGAGCTCCCCGGGAGCGTTTTGGAACAGGGGAGTGCCCGGGCTGTTTCATGCTGCCACACTGAGCATCGTGCTGCCAAGAGCAGTCTCCGGCATGTGGAGCTCTTCCAGCTTCTCATGTGCACTTAAAACACCATTTGATTAAAAAAAAAAAAAAAGAAAAAAAGAAAAAAATTGTGTTTTGTGGGACTGGGAGTTTTCAAGAGCAGGAGAAGCAGCAGAAGTGATGCTTGCCCTGACCTGTGCTGCCTAACCGAAAACACTTGGGCTACATCTGCTCACACCCCTGTGTTCCGCCGGCGTCGTTTCCATTTGCTTGGCTCACCCGGGGAAGTCAAAGATGGGGAGGAAAAAGTGCATTTCCTCAGCCCCCACCCTGGAGACGAGCACCGCGAGAAGAGGCGATGAGGAAGGGCTGCGCTATTTGCAGACATACAAGAAATACAACCAAGTAGGAAAATGCCACCCAGGGAAGTCAAACGCATTGAGGTTTCTCCTCCTCGCCCAAAGGGGGGTTTTGCCGCAGGGAGGGCTGCCCTGGCAGGCGGCGGCGAGACCCACCGCACCGATGCCGTCCGTCCCCCGCCTTCGAGGGCTGCCCGACGCGGCGGCCTCCGAGTTCGGCTCCCTCCCGGTCCCGGTGCTGCTGCAAAGGGAAGCTCTCCGGGTTCGCACCCAGGAATTCCTGTTTGTTCCCCCCGGTTTTCCTCTCCGACTCAGAGTTACATTTGTTATCCATATCCCATCACTTAATGTATGCAAATTATGTTAAATATTTCATTCATTAAATGGCTCAGGTTATTACTGAATTGTACCTTAAGCCGTTCAGAAAGTTAATTCTTCTTGCACTTACTCAGTAATGTGAAATAACCGACTTAAATGAATATTTTACAGTTTGTGCTAGACAGAACATTTATTAAAAATTCTATTGCTTTTAGAGTTATTCTTTTAAGTAGGCTTCAGTGCGCTATGTGACTTAAATTATCGGAAGAGAATTACTTTTTTTTTTTTTTAAAAAAACAACAAAAAAAGTTTCTTTCACTCCCAGTGTGGAAGCGCCCAACAACCTGCCGAGGACCCGAACGGAAATCTGCTGGGAGAGAACAGCAGTTAGAAAGCTATTTTCTAAAAAGCTAAGGGAGGGGAGGAAAGCAGCGGAAGAATTTGAGAGCTTTTTTTGTACTCCTGTAACTCACAGATAGCTTTGCTGTTTGAAATGAAACAGCTCCTGCAATAGCCCATAATATGCCACGAGCCCTTTGGGAGTTTAACAGGAGTAATTTGAAGCGACGGCTCCAGCGCCCGCGTGTCGCCGCTCCCGCGCGCCGCTGCCAGCCCTACGTAAGCAAGGCAAGGGGGGGGAAAGGTGCAATTACAGGGGCGGCTCCAGCTATTTCCAGCCTCGCCGAAAGCCAAGGCTGCAGCGTCCTCGCCAGCGACGACAAAGTCATTACTATTTGTGATTAAGGGAACAGGTCCTGGGTGACGCGCCAGCGCGGGCTGGCAGCCCCCGGCCCTCCAGGCCATCGCGCCGATCACCTTCCCGCGGGCGCAGGCAGGAGAAAACACACGCTAACGCGTGCCCGGAGGACGGCGCTACACGGGCAGCAGCCCGAGGCCACACAGGCGTCCTCCATGCCGGCGCCTCCTCCCACCGCATCTCCAGACAACGCTCCCGTTCGCACGCCGTGGGCAGCTCCCGGGGAAAACCCACCAGGCTTCAACCCGTCTTTTAACCACCGCGTGGCAGCCGCAGCCGTATGAACTTCCAAGCTTAGAGGAGATATAGCCGGTTAAAATAATTACCGCTTAAACAGTGGTGCTGGCACCTAAGTAAGTCCCTGGCCAGCGACACAGGGAAAGGCACTCCCGCCAGCACGAACGCATCCCCCGGGACGGAGGTTTACAGCCTCAGCCGAGAGCAGCAGCAGAGCAGACACCCTGTAACCGCAACGTCTCATCAATCTCGGCTGGGAAAAACCTTTCCGACTCCAATGGAAATATGCAAACTAGGCTCTGCACTGTAAATCTTCCTTTCCGGCGCTAAGGAGATAAGTAGGACCTATTAACCTCCCATGTTATTTCCAACTTCATTATTGGAGCTGACACGACGAGAGCGTGCGGTGACGGCTCTTTTTGGCAGAGTGCATGTAAATCGCTTTCTCAAAGGAAATTACTTCTCCAGGCTGAATGTTATTAATCTAAATTCTCCCTTAGTCAAATTGTTGCCCATAATAAATATGGAACAGGTAGCGATGCTCATCTCTGAGGGCATCCCAATCCAGCTGCAGGTTTTCCCCCCATTCGAAACCTCTTGAGGAGCTGCTCTAGGAGGGCGTCCTTCACCCGAGGATGGAAATCGTTCACCCCGACGTCGCCCTGCGCTTGAGAGCCCCACGATTTCATCGTGAAAACACATTTTCACGCTGCTGGCGTAGAGCACTCCAGCAGCAAAACTGCGAGCAGGAGCAAGCCAGGGCACGGCGAGGCTGGGGAAGAGACACGGGGCATGTCCTTGACCTGCAACGTGACGTGGTGGCCTTGCACAGCCAACACCTTCCATGGCTGGTGCATCATTTGCACCAGCTTCGGTACCATTAAAGCAGCAAACTGCCAAGGTTTAAGAGTTTGTGCTCTTTCCCAGTGGATATACACTGGCATACTCCCCGTGCAACTAAAATTCCCAGAGTTTATGCAGTAGCGGATCAAAAAACCAGAAACAACAGATCAAAACCCAATCTGAACTCTGCCAAAGATGCAGCTAGAAACTTCACATCTTAAGTTCTTGGAGGAATTATAAATTAAGGGGAATTTTATTTGCAAGGTATTCCTTCATTTTATTGAGAACCAGCTTATCGCCAATAAAGATTTTCACTAAAAATACTCACAGAACACCTGTTATTTTTTTTTCTCCCTTCCTTAAAAAGCACACAATCCCTTCTGCGCAAATATAAGCACACCACAGGGCGAGGGCACAGACCTCTGGCACGCACCGAGGTACGGATCGTATTCGGAGCATTATAAATCCAGAGGTAGAGAAAGCCCTTCTCCTGATTTGTTAGCCAGTCGAGTGTGAAAATGTTAATGAAGGCAGCTCTAATAATCTACGGGAATTTCATGATTAACATTTCGTTCACGTCCGACGGCCCCAGCTCACGCGCAGCCCGTTGTGCATCAGCTCTTCCACCGCGTTGCCAACAGTGGCCGTGTCCAGCCACCCTCTCCCGGCCATGCTCGGAGCTGCCAGAGTCCTGACCGGGAGAACTACTGTCATTCTATGAACTCGAACTTTTATTGCGTGTATTCCTAAAAGAAAATAAATGCAGAGAGATTTTCAGTGTGTATCGACTTCCCTACACGAGTATTTTTTAAATATAGCACACTGACAAAAAGCACTGAAGTCAGGCAATACGATGGCACCTTCCTTTGTGGGGAAAAAAAAAAAAAAAATTTAAAAAAAAAAAAATCTAAGTTTTACAGGTGGCTCATGAAAGCCTTGGCTGGTGGGAAACTGGCGTCTCCGCGGCGTTCAGCAAGGCGAGCCTTTAAAGCTTGTCCGGGTGCCGAGAGCGCCGGGCGCTCTGCGCAGGAGGGCAACAAGCCACCGAGGCAGAGCAGCGTACCACGGAGCCATACCCGGCAACTCTCACACTGGAAGAGAAGCGATTTTTCTTACGACTTCAGCTTGTCACCAGGGTTATCTCGATGCCCTTCCTTTCCCCAACCGTCCCAGACCCGCAGTTAGTCGCCTGGAAGCAGCTCTATTTATTAGAGCTCATCGTGGCAAAGTCGCGTCTTTACAGGCGATGCGGGCGCAGGCGCGTTCCCTCCGGCTCCGTCTCATGCGGAAATGTGTTCTGGGGGATCCATTTCCGACTCAGGAGACAGACCGATCCTGCTTTTCCCGAACACCTCCCGCACTCGCATCCCCGGCACCCGGTGGGTAAGCCGGGCACGGCGGAGGTGCCAGACCCTTCTGGCTGCGGCCGAGCACCCCCACTTCCAGAGCGCTGCTCACAGTGACTCCAGCTCTCCTCCTCCTGTTAGAGCCGTTAATTTATTGCTGCATGTTAATGCGCCATCAGGGCTGTCCTTCCCTTGCACATACTTTTAATTTAGTGAAAATAAACACATTTTGTAGAGTCGCGGTGGCCACCGTCAAGGCGTACATTGACATGCTCGGCATTTGGGCAGTGCTTGGCGTGAGGTCATGCCAAACGTTGGACGCACAACTGGAAGGCAACGTCTCTGCCCACCCCGAGGCAGGAGAGCGGTCTGCCCGGCGAGGGCAGCCCTGGGACCGTGGGCGCCGGAGGCTCGGCGTCACGGTAGGAAGCCGGAGAGCGCCGGCAGCACCGAGCCATCTCTGCCACAACAGGACGATGCTCGGCACCGCGGCCGGTTGACAGGTTGGAGGCTGAAGGCACCAGGAAAACGTCGTGCGGTTGGAGGCACCAGCACGAGATGTTTCCACCCTTGGAACAGGCGGCTTGAAACATCGCAGGTTTCTGCAGGAGCTCCCCAAGGCGACCCTGCAGCATCTCGCCATCCTTTTTTCCATCTGTTTTTTGCACACCACCTTTTCCCACGAAGCCCGATCGCCGCTGAGGTGTCGCCGACGACGAGCGCGTTCTTCTCAAGCCACAGGCACCGCCAAGGCGCGGGCGGGAGCCGCCGAGCAGCACGGGGCTGCCGCAGGACGACGCTGCCGCCCCAGCGCAGCTCGCGGCCCGAGCAGAAGCGGCTCACGGCAGCAGACGGGAGAGGACCGGCGGCAGCAGTAACCCACCAGCGGCAGCCCCCGACAGAAGACGTGCATCTCTCTTTTGGCAGAGAAGCGGGGAAAGAGAATGCACAATAAAACGAAGACACGCTTGCAAAAAAATTACTTCCCTACCACAGCCGTGTGATTTTTAATTTTCCTCTAATTTCAGGACTGCAGCACTGATATAAAAATCCCTATAAGTGTTTCAGGGAGATGGTAATGGTCCTATACTAAAATAATTCAACCAACACTATAATTTTAGTACCACTATCAAAATGAAATAATGGCTGTTTACTATGTTACACCTTTCAAATGACCTTCATTTGAATACAAATTGTGGCTTGAAACTCTAAAAGCTGCTCCATTTCAGGAGGCAGCAAATTGAGGATGTTTACCCAGGGTTTACTCTTCCAGCAGATTCCTCAGAATAACCACACAGGCAAAATGGTTTTTTGGAGGATTTTCTTTTCCTCTGAAGCCGCCGGAGACTTGTGTAAAGGACCCACGTGGATCTGACCGGGAGCCCAAGCGAGGCAGAGCGACAGCCCTTCGCTCCACGTGCGACGGGAACCGCACTGTCCGTTTTATCTGGAAATACTCGCCATCGATGGTGAGACCCATTCACTTGCACCTCCTCACTTGGATGATGGACAAGGATTATTCTGCTAATAACCAAGTATTCAGCCCGAGAGGGGAAGGCGGGTGGGTCCGATCTCAACCTGTGCCTGTGAAAACACCTTGTTTTATTTTGTTAAGGTTCAGCTCTGTCTGCCCATCACGGGCTCTCATGCTGGTTTTGGGGACCCCCGCGCAGTTTTTGGGGGCCCGGGCGGCGGGGAGACCCTCGGCGCAGGGCTGGGGGCCGCAGCGGCCCCAGGGGTGCTGCGCAGGGAACGCCGGTTGCGCGGGTCTCGCAGCTCAGCCCAAGCCGCACGAGCGGGGTCTGCCACTAGCGAGGTTTTGCGGGAGAAATTTCACTACAGAAGTTCCCCAATATTCACTCATCCACCTGGGGAACACCAGCCTAGCATCAGCTGTTTCTCTCTAATAACGAGTTTTTGCCCTTTCATCAACATTAGTCAGAACAAGCTCTGAAAAAATTCCAATTTGGTGCCAGGAATATAAAAGAAAACATAGACATGACCGGCAATAAGCAAAACCAAGCAGCGTGCCCACTGCAAAGCAGCACAAGCTGCTAGCACCCAGTTCTTAGCCCTTCAAAGACCATTCCTAAGCGGGGGAAAAAAGTATTATAAAAAAAAAAAAATGAAGTTTCTCTGTAAGGTGCCAGAAGTCGTGCTATGAACTCCCCTCCCGCGGAGACACCGACGGACAATCATCCTGCAGGGATGCTCTTTCCGCAACAGCTCGGGGACACTTGCCCTTCCCTCCTCTCCCGCAATTCCCAAACAAGAAAACAAACACACACACACCTTAAAAAGCCGACGCAGGCTGCAGGGCAGGCAGACGGGTGCCCTTGGCGCCGTTCGCAATGCGAGTGCCACAGAGGGAAAAATCCCCACACTCTGAAAACACGGAGCATCTGTACACATTCCCCCTCCAAGACACCTACGTGCAATTACGACGAGCGAGGAGGAGAAAGAAAAACTCAGTTTTTGTTTTTAATTCTCTTCTCCGTGCATGAAAGCCATTGCAAGAGAAGCCCCCGGCCGGCTGACGTTTCTGGAGGGGAAGGGCAGCGCACGGCTGCAGCAGCGGGGAGGGAGGGACCCTAAGCAAGGGGAACAGTTTGTTTGGCAGCAGCCCCATTTTGGGGTGGAAAAAGGGAAATCCCTTCTGTAAAGGGTGAGCTCTGCCTTTCCCCAGAGCCCCCCTTCCTCGGCGGGTGCAGCCCGTGGGGGGGAGCAACCCTCCCCCAGCACGAGCAAAGCCGGAGACATGCTCCAGCCAGAGATCCTGATCCAACACTGGTCTCCTTCATGCTGACATTGGGGAGAAACAAATGGGGTTTAAACAATAAGTGTTGTATAAAACATCTGAAAACAAGACAAATTAGTCATTAAAAATTAATTTTGGAAAATTACAGTCTTGTTAATGTACACCGTTATGGCTTTGCACATTCCTTTTCGGGCAGGAGGGAGGAAGGGGATTTGAAGCACATTTTATTGTATTTCATCCAAAACTGAAGAGGTAGAGACAAATGTCTTCAGAAGCCCACGTTTCTGCATTGCACAAATTCGCAACCCGAGTGTATCTGCATTTGCAATTCGCACTCGCAAGGAGGGAAAGTCATCGCATCGAGTGGTTCTCCCGTCTTCTCACAAGCTGCCTCCCCGTCCCTCCAGCTCGCAACGTTTCGGGCGGTCTGACATCACGCCCCATTACGCATCGGTATTTCTGGGGAGTCAGGGTCTGGCACTGCGGGGGGTCCTCCCGGCTCTGCTCCCCCAGGAGCTCTCAGCTGGGCTTCTGACACGGCGCGGGAGAGGCGAGGGAGATTATCGCCGCCTGCCCGAACACCATCAGCAGCTGGAAAAGTTACCCCAGACGCCAAGAAACCCTGGAAGCTCCCGGCACGTTTGGCAGCAAAAGGCAGAGCCCACTCCCAAGAAGACGGGAAGGCGCCTTCTCGCCTGACGAGGGACGGATCCCGACGGCCAGGCAAGAAGCCTGTAAGGACACGGGGGAGAGCGGAGCGGACCCATGCCTCGCGTGGAGCCAAGCGGGAACCGCTTCTCCCGAGAGCGTCCGCCTGCTGCCCCACGTCCCCCAGCCTGCGAACCGCGGGGCCGCGCCCGTCCCCCCACGTCCATGTGCCGGGAGCACGGCCCCGGTCGGCGAGGGCAGCGAAAACGAGCCGGTACCAAACGATGCAACCAGGGGAAGGCAAGTGCCTGCAACCTTGTGCCCAAAACCCCCACCACGAAACGGCCCGCGGGATGCTCCGACGTTATTTTCGCGCTCTCGACAGCGAGAACTACGCCAAAATACTCAAGGTCAAGAGACCAGCATGGTTCGAGGCAATCTGCGCCTCTTAAAACAGTGACAAATACGTTATTTAATTTTAATGAGCTTTTTTGCATCTCCAATCTAATTACAGCATTATCAAGTACTGCTCCGAACTGCAGGTGGCTTCTCATTACTTGGGGTAAGGCTGTCACAAGCATTTTTCATGAATACTAAAAACCGCTTCGTTTCACTACACGCTTGGAAGCTGCCCCGCTCCCGGGCAGGGGCTCGCAGGAGAGGGGTGCCCCGCGCCCAGCCCCAGCCCCCCACAGCCCCCCAACTCCGAAGAAGCGAGAGCATCGATGCCGCAAGCTTTGAAGACTTCTTATGAGCCCCCATTTTTCAGCTGATTACTCCACTTTTGAATTTGGGTTTTACTGCGGTTAACGGAGAGCAAGGCCCACCCAGCACAGCCCCACGTGCCTGCTCGGCTCCTCTGGCCAAAACCCCAGGAGAAACCCACACATCCACCAAAAAAGTACGAGTTTTGGTGTGTGAGATGCTCCTGCCAGGCAAAGCCTCCCCCAAAAGCAAACGTCTCCCCATTCCGCACACAAAAGTGAGGATGCCCCGTGAAAGGGCATTTAAGAAAACCTCTCTCTTCCAGATTGCTTCTAGTTTTTGCTTTTAACTTTGTATTTTTTAAAATCATTATTAAAAGCAAAGAAAGTGCTCCAATGTCAAAAGTGCTTCAGCAAGATCAAAATACTTCAGTTTTTCTTCTTAAGGTTTGCAAAAACTCAGATCTTTTCTGACGGTTTCTGGCCGACTCCTTTGACCGTCTCTACTCATCAGTTATTGTTTCCTTCACGTGGTGCAAAGCTGCTGGAGTTCACGTCCAAAAGCTCCTGCCTAGACTGTTTTCGGAAGCCACCAACAATCGGATGTTTTAATTCTCCCAAAAAACCTTTTCCCCCCAAGTGGTTTGGTGAACACAGGCAACACGCAAGTGATAACAAAGCCCCGACAGCAACTTTTCCTCTTATAAAGCGCGAGGGACACCACTCCTCAGCGACCCCAAACCCTCAGCCCCCGGGAGCCAGGAGCAGCCCCTGCCCCGGGATGCAAAGACAAGGAGGAGGAAGCCGGGGGGTGGAGGACCCCTTCCCACGAGCTCCCTTCTAAACACACCTGCCCTGAGTAAACCTGGATTTATTGGTGGCTTTTTTGGAAGGGCTCTGTGGAAAGCGCCGTGGCTGCAGACAGCGGCAGGGAATTACGCGCCCACTCGTGTACATGATGCATTCCTATGCTCCCAGTAACAGAAAACAACGTTCCCTACCTTGGCGATTCCCAGACATGATCCTGCTGTTACCCAGGAGTCACGGAGCACAGCAACAACCCCCGCGCGCTGGCACTCCCAATGCAGGCACCCACAGCGACCAGCATCCCCCAGCAGAGCCTGCTGCCAGCCAACAGCCAGCCCAGCTCCCCCTCCAAATTGCCTTTTTTTGCCCCAAACCAGCCGCAACCAGAGGCAGCGCGCAGGCTGGCCCGAGCGGGAGCACTCACCGGCACCCGGGGGCCGCAGGGGCGACGGCGAGGGGCGCGGAGGGGTGCGCAGGACCGCTGAGCTCCGCGCCGCAGGGCTGCTCCGGCAAAGTGAGCTCAGCCCCGGGCAGGCGCTGGGCTTGTCCCAGCTCCCCCAGCAGCCTCGTCAGCTCCCACCGGCTGCAGCTGGGAGAGGCCCCGGCATCCCAGGGGCCGGGACCAGCTGGGCAGCAGCACCTGGGCCGCCTCCCCCAACGAGGGCCAACTATACACACATACATGTATATGTGTGTGTGCATATATATATATATAACGTTGCACACAATACGTACTAAAGCTCCCCGGTGCCGCACGCAGCTTTGTATTACAACAAAACAAGTTAACGTGGGAGGAATCGTCACTTGGAAGTGAGACTTCTCAGCGCCTCTGCTGCAGTAACGACGTGTTTCGTCTCCCCTGACCTTGCTGCAAACCGCAGCTGCCTTTGAGACACGTCTCCCCCCAACAACTGTAGCCAATTATTGCCGCATGGTGGTTTAATTGTATTTGCTCCTGCACCGTCAGGGCTGCTGCTACCGGTGCCCCACCGTCGGCCGCGATGGCAAGGCAGAGGCAGGCACGTCCAGCCCGGGTCAGGCAGCCCGCCCTGCGCGGAGGCTGCCCAGCGCCTCCGGAGAACGGGAATTGTTTATTTGGGCTTGGAGGGGGCGCGTTTCCTTACGGAGCGGGAAGTTGCCGGGAAGTCCAGCGGATGAGGCAGCAAATGCAAGCGAGTGTAACACAAATCTGCATTTGCTCAGCTGCGCCTCGGAGGAGCTCGCTGGCTCCCCGGCTCCCCCCAGCCAATTTACGCAGGGAGATCGGGCTCTTCTCCAGATAAGCACATTGACTTTAAAATAAAGTGTGTGCCAACAGCTGCAGCAGCGCGACTGGAGCAGAGAGAGATGTGGCGCTGAATGATAATTAAATACATTTTCATCATCTGTCATTTTTTACTGCAGGTGCCGGTGTAATAAATCCGAGCTTGACTCTTTTGTCAGCTGGCAGTGAACACGTTTTAACGCCAAATCCCAGGGGATGAATTCAGAGTCGCTTGGCCTTGCACAGGGGAGGAGCTGCCTCTAACATGCCAAGTGGGTGACTTATACCTGATCGCTTTCATAATACTTTTATTATTTTGGTGATACATATGTCTGATGTAGCATTTCAATCTGATCCCACAGGCTATGGGGAATGCAAGCACCTCCACCAATGTTCCCAGCCTCCCGGCACGGCGCCGCTCTCCTCGACCCCCTGTGCTTTCCCAGCATCTCGGCGTGCCTGCGACTGATGCGGGATATTAGCATTTTGGTCAACGAGGAAACAAAGTCAAGGGAAAAAGGCAAACAGGCAGAATTTGCAAATTAATTGAATTAGAACAACTGCAACGCAGAAAACTAAACATTTAAATTAATATGCTGTAAATCCAACTTGTAGATCCAGCGCATGGTGAAGGAGCAGCTCGGTTTCCCTGCGGATGGATGCAAACCGCTCGTAATTCACCTCGTGGAGAACAGCAAGCTCTTCGCTGGAGATGCTGCCGGGACGCCCTGCGTGATGTCGTTGTCCAGCAGTACCTGCCTGCGATGCAACACCAGCCCGCAAGCGAGCTGACGCTGCACACCTCGGTCCAAAATTCCCAGTGGAAATGAGGTGTGGCACATCCAGCCCTGCCACGGCTGGGGAGGAGCAAGCGGAGCTGGACCCGGCAGCCGCCTTTGCCCGGAAGAAGGGATTTCCTTGAAATGCTTCTGTTTTCTACCGATTTTGAAAAAGGAAACTTTTCAGGTCTCTGTCACAAACCAAAGAAACAAGAGAAACACGGACAAAAACCTCCCTGAGCCTTTGCTGGGCTCCTCCGTTCTAACTGATCATCTTGTTTCACCTGCCTTCAGCCACGCGTGTCAATTGAAAATGCCCGACGCTGTAACTGGCCCGAGAAGGCTCGCTGGCGCGGAGCTGGCGCTGCTCCCTGCCATAACCGCAGCCTCGCCTCGTCTTCCGCCTCAGCGGGGCACGACACGTCCCAAACGGAACAGTTTTATTTTGCTGCATGTGCTGCAGCATACGGGGACCTCTCATTTCATTTAAGGTCAAAAGGGGATTTCTGCCCATTACCTTGGCAGTAACAAAAAGCTGGCAAAAAAAAAGACATTTCCAAACTTTCCCCCCAGTTCCCTTTAACAAAGAAAACAAAATTGGCAAGGATAACAAAAGTAGGTATTTGTGTTTGCGCGGACTGATGTGGGAAATGAAACCAGCCCAGATGCTCCAGCTCTTCACGTGCCGAAGTCACCCCAAGGGGCTATTTAGTATTTCAGGGTGGTTTTTTTTTTTTTTAGAGCACTGAAACTTTAGCTGCAACAAGTTGAAGCCTCGGTGATCCTCCCGATGCATCCCGTCTCTGATGAAATGGGGACCTTCCTTTTTCCATTATCGGCAAAAACACTGCAGACAAAATGTTAGGTGAACTCTACTGGGACAAAGTGTCTGGTTTATTGCTTCCCCCCCCCCCCCCCCCCGCCCCCCGACTTAGCTAGGACTTTCCACAGATATTGAAGAGAAGGTGGCTCATTAGCGTCACTTCGACGGCAGCACAGGGACCCTGGGCCGGGCAGCAGGCAGCCGCGGTACCCCCGGGAGAGCAGCTGCTGCGCAGAGTCCATCCACGGGAAACATGACGTTAACACTGAAACGTGGACGCTGCAAAGGCAATGGCTCCGTGCAAAAGGCAGAAATAAGCTCCCTTTGCTCCCTAGGAAGAAAAGTGCGGTAACAAATACCTACAAAATATAGTCAAATCTGGCAATCTCTTGCACAGGAACTCATTAGAAAAGTTAAAATACTGAGTTTACATTTTTCCAAAGGAAGCGCTTAATCCCCATATTCACTCTTGCGAGGAGTAAACTATTTTCTTTTGAAGTAGATTTATTATTTTATCGAAAGCTTTCTTCTCTTTGGCTTCCACATGCAGCCCAGCTCGTGCACAAATTGGGTACAAATTTGGGTGCCACAGGCTGCTCCTGCATCCGAGCTCGCCCCTGTCCCTGGGAAGGATGGATGGCCAGCCCGGGCGCTGGGCCCCACCGCGACCAGCCACGAGGAGCTCAGGCTGGCGAGAGCACGGAGCACAAGGGGAGAAGCCAAAACTCTGGTGGAGAATCGTCCTCCCGGATTTCCCTACCCAGCGCAGGGTAACTCGCCGTGCCGGTGACTGGGGCTTGCCAGATGCACCCAGCTATTTATAACGCCGGCACTTAGATAATTAGAGCTTGTCAACTTACAATGCGAATCTGAAAATTAGAGCGCTTTATTTATCCAGACAAACCTATGCTAACGGAGTTATCTTTAAAGTGGTAGAAATCGTGTTTATGGAGTGTTTGTAGGTGCCTCTCTGAATCCAGCTGCTCTGAACGGCGTCTCCCTCCCGACAGCACGGGCTGCTCGGAAACGCGCAGGTAAAAGCTTCGGCAGTGCACTCGGTCTTCCAGGACTGACTGCGCTTTCAGCCTGAAAAAAATCCCGGTTTTATTTGAGGCAGACAATGCATCTGAAGGGATAAATAGCTGTCGTTCCTGCCCTCGCCATCAAAGCAGGCACAAGCAGCTGCTTTTGCACCTGAGATGGTTTCCATCCATATTTGCTCTGTGCTTCCCCACCTTGATGAATTTTGAATTTGGCCTGTTAATTTGTCAGCAGGATTTATGTCCTGAAGCAGTAAATGCCTTTTTTAAAAAATAAAATGAAATGTAAGCATAAATTGGCTACAAAAGAGTGGAAACCCCCTTTCGTGTAACAGGAACCAAATCCAATGGTAGTCCGCTTTTCAGTGTCCTTAGCAAGCGCGCTGCTTCAGCTCTTGTTTACTAGAGCCGCAACAATTATAACACCATCAGAACACGTACATCATCTCCAAACGTAAACCTCCAGAAAAAGCTGTGATTAAACTTGCAGGCAGTAACCATAAACACTTAATTTACAGACCTCTCCCCATTCCCCAGAGTTGGAAACTGTCCCGAGACAGGGTTCTTGCCGCTCTCCCCGTCACGTTCCTAAAAACCCCTCACCCATCAACCAGCTCAGGGACGGTGCTTTGCTCTTCCTGACATGAGCATCCCGGCACCAGCTCTGGGTAGGCGAGCACCGGGCCCTTCCAAGCAGGAATCACCATCTCTCGGAGAGGCAAAACCAGCCTCTCTTCACCTCTTCAAAACCGTGCCCCCGGCTGCTTGCCTTTCCAACGTCAGCTGCGTAGCCGCGCAGCTACCCGTACGCTGCCAAAAACAACAGCCACGTGTGTGCAATTCCCACCCAGAAAGTGCCGCTACTCAAAGCATCTCTCGGATGGCTGATAACGCCTGGTTTAAACAAAAGCACGTTTTCATTTCGTTATAAACGTTCCCATGGATTAAAGATTTGGATGCCACAGCAAAGCTAGTTAAACATTTACTTTCTATTAAAACATCTAAATGAGAAGATTAAAACCTGTTTTACATTTAACAGAAAGGCAAAGTCAAATCAGCACAGGAGCAGCTTAGCGGGTACTTAAAGCCGAGGCGTTCTGACGCTGAGAGGTAATCAATTTAAGGAGGGAGGGATTTCTTAAAACTACTCAGAAAGGAGAAAAAAAAATAATACACACACATTTGAAAAAAATCTTTCAATTATCTCTCCCAGAGAACGCCTCCCAAAGCCCTTCTGCTGCCAAGTCTAATAGGCTTGCTTCAGCAGACAGCTCTTGCCCCAGATTTCCCCGTAAATATATTTTCACAGCTTATTAGTCTATTTAGCACATTGCGTGCTTAAGCTCTTTTGTTTATTTTTCATTTGAGACGGCAGGAGGAGAAGATCCTATAGAATACATAAGGGTGTTATCGACTGCGGTTAATGGCAGCGGGTTGAAGTAACAGCAGTTAGAGGTCACGGAGGCGACGCCAATGACACAGCCGATCAGTGTAAGAATTTATGCTCTAATTTTCTAACATTCAAATAGATGCTGCTTGGTAACCAAAAACTACCGAAACTACGGCTGGTTACCGCTAAGCCAAAACTCGTCTGGGAAACAGAAAGTCTCGCTTTACAAAGCCAAAATCCAACTCTATTTGCAATAACCTGCGGCCAACTGAACACACGTACGGATACGAGAACGGCTCAGTTTCATCACGCCGGCCATGAGGCAAAGCTCCAGCGCTGCTGCCGGGCTCCGTCCTTCCACCGTGTTTATTAGGTAAGCTTCGTGGTGATCTATCCCGTCAGAAGATTTAGGTGATGCAATTTAAGACAGGTGCCAAAAATGCAGGCTGACACAAAGCACCCTCTCTGCCGAGCACACTCCTCCGTCCAGGCATCCGACAGCTGAAGTCCTGCACAGACCAAGCACGTGCAGCGACTCCCACGCGCCAGCAGTGAACCCCCGTAGGGACTCGCGCACAACGCACACGGATCCCAGTCGCCAAGTTTGAGCGATATATTCTTATTTAATGACTAGTAGATTTAAAAAACCCCACAATAATACAGCGCTCTGTTTATCTCGTTGCCATTCAAAGAATCAGAGCACCCATATTCTACGTAACAGAATTAGATTTAATCCCCCCACGTGTTTCAGAGGTTGTCCCAAAGATAAGTCTCTATTTTAGTTATAATCCTCGGTTTTAAAAGTTCATTTTAAAAAAAGTGACAAGCCTTAGAAGGCAGCAGGGTGGGGGGCAGAGCGGAAGCGCGGGGCGAAGGGGAACAGCCCGCAGCCCTCCCGGGGTGGGGTCTGTTGTTTGCTTTTAACTGATCATACTCAATTTCAGCTTGAAGCAGCACCCCAGCTGAAGAAAGCAGCATGTGGGAAATGCCACTTAACTGGCCTTGTCAAATAAAAGTATTTTGGCACGAGTATATACTGTACAAAAGGAATAACCTATTTTATCTAAAATATTTGAAAGAAAAGCTTTACAGCTAAGAACTACAGAGCACTTTCTCCGTTACTTTTCATTAGCCTTTCTGATCATGCCGAATGAAACGGTCTAATTTACAAAGTATTTCAGGACAGACGTTAGAGGTTCTACTTGCAACCAAATGGGTTTTGCAGCTTATGTGCATTAAATGTTCTATATACAGATGGGAAAGTAGGTGAGCGGCTCCAAGGCTGGTTGGCGAGAAGCCACGCGACCCTCTGGCCACGGATGACGCTCATCGCGAAGGGTCCCGGACCCACCGTCAGCGGGAGGCGCGGTAACAGCCCCGGGACACTTTCCCGGTTCCCGCTCCCTCGACCCCGCGGCGTCGGCTTTCTTGCCATCGCCACTCGCAGCCCTGGCACCTTCGCGGGCCGCGAGGACGCTGCGAGCGAGCACCAGCCGGGCCTCTCCCTGCATCCCTCCCGGGGGACGATTCACACGCTGTCCTTGCCGGAACGACGCAGCTTTGGCTTCCCTACAATCGCTCCGATCTTCCCTGCAAAATCTGCACATTAAATGCCTTCACAGCACCCTCCTGTGGGGATTCCGCGTCCATACAGAGACGGGGGCAGCTAGAAATGGGGCGAGCAAAGGAAATCCTCCTCCTCCGGCAACGCTGGCAGGGAGAGGCAGCACGAGCTGCCTTTGCCGGCTGCTCCGAGTGCATTGGGCTGCTCCGAGCCGCGTCCCTGGCTGCTGCGCGGGGCTGGGGTGACGCGGTGACGCCAAACACGCCGCGGCCACCGGCCCAGCCCAGCGCGAGGGGACGGGCCCCGTGGCCAGGACGGGGCCAAGGTGGGGCTGCAGCCAGCGGCGCTCCCGGCACTGCCGCACCGCCTGCTCGGCCTGCAACCACCCAACGTGCCTGTCTGTAACCGACTGACTCACAAGGCCAAGTTGTGACAGGCAATTAAAAAACAAAAATAATGGTTAAAGCCAATTTTCCTGTAGTAACCACTGACAAATAAAAATGCCACCTCGACTACTTCAGTGGGGTTTGCAATTTCTACCCCAAACGGGGTATGTTAACATTTAAAAACCTGCTCTCAAAACTAAAGAAATCTCCATTTAGCAGCAAGTTATTTTGGAATCACTTACGCTTTAAAACTTTTGTTTTTGTGGTGATGCTACATTTTAATTCAGATACTTGAAAGCATTTTTATTATAAGCTATGTGGTTTTATGAAGCACTCGCCACCACAATTCATGAAAAACAGACAGTTCACTAATTTCTAAGAGGAGGAAGACTTGAGAGACTTTATAATTATTACATTACTAAACATCTGAGTTTTAAAAAAGTTTGTGTTACTTACACTGTTGATTTACAGTGTTCAGAGTGGTGTTGAGATGCAGAAATCCCATAGATGTCATACACCTTCCCAATTTTTACTAGAACCCTGTAAAATTAAGAGTCAAATCTGAATTTGAATTATTGATTATCCTTTAGGTTATGTAGTAATTTAACGTGCCTCACCATACAAGACCGGCAGAGTGCACGCAGATCGATTCCCTTGTGCAACGTGCAAGAACAGCGGTCGAGGACGGAGAGCTCCAGGAGCGCGGAGCTGCCGGTGCTGCTCCGGTGGCAGGGCGTGCACGGGGCAGAGCAGGAGGCTTGGCAGCCGGGGACGCCGCGGGCAGGCGCCGGCGGGCTGCGGGGAAGCGCTGCCGCCAGCACGCCTTCCCACAGGCTGCGGGTGCAGGCCCTGGCGCAACACACACGCTCAGACAGCACTGCAACTTGCGTCGATGTTGATGTATACATCGATGTAGATGTAGGACATCTAGAGAGCGGTAATGAAATACTAGTATTTGGTGGATTTTCGGTTATGATTTAAGTAGTTTCAAACCTAGAAGCCTTGGAAAAAACCTGTACTTGGAACCATTCGTCTCCTGTTGTTATCCCCAAACAGAATAATCATCCAATAAGCTGCATTAGATGGACTTTGCATTGCCAACAACTGAAATACTGTGAGGACGTGATATACTCTAGATTGATTCTACATGTTGGAATCAATCAGAAATAAGCTGTCAGAGACGAGCATCTAGTTTGGAAAATTCAAGTGCAGAACTGCAATTAAAAATTGCCTTTCCACTGCTGGAAAGCCTTTTCATATTATCATACTAGACAGTAACTAAACCCTCCTCTTGAAAGTTAAAAATCCACTGCAATCATGAAACTATGAGAAGGGAAGAGCTGCTCAGCATATCAACTCTAGGTTGCTACCAGCTTCTGAAGACACGACTGCGATCTACGGCTGCTCTTCCAGGGCAAAGAAAGGCTGAGGCTGATGGCAAGCGGGCGTGTGGAGGTGACGGCTCAAATCCGTCCAGCAGAACCCAGAACGGCAGACGTGGCAGAACAGAACAGCCAGGAACTGCAGCAACGAACCAAGAACACGATTTTTTTGTTACTGCGCCACGAAATGTGTCCCCGGGGAGGGGTGGTATTGGTTAGGAGCCTCTCGTCGTTAACGGATGTAAGACATTACTCATTATTACTACCGTCAGAAACTACAGCACCATCCGGGCAGTAGCCGCAGTATTTTCTGGATGAGAACACTCCGTTTCTACCTTAAAGAATATAAATTCTTCCTCCACTACCCAGCCTTGCTTAGTGGATAGTAGAGCTATTCCCACCTACAAAGAAAACGTGTCCTAAATAAACAGAGAAGAGAAAGGCAAATAAAATGTTTGATAATAAAGTCTTGCAAGCTGTAGCCTTTTACAGGAGAGAAATAATCTTAACAGGTGGAAGGACACCTTTCCTCGCATCAAGGCCAGATCTTCCAACGGAGCCAAGGCCACAAGGTGGCACGCAGACTGGCCCCAACCCGATCGGTATCCTGAAGAGTCCCGTTCCCGCTCCGCTGTCTTCTACGCATCTCCGAGAAGAAACGTGAATGCCAAAGCATAAACCCTTGCTATCAAACCACACGTGGATCCAACTACTGAATTAGTAATTTCTTCGCCTCTCATCAGCCTGCCACCCTGCTAACGCACGAGGCCCAAGGAAGACGGGAAGATAACAGATCGACTTGGGTGAAAAAGTAGCAGTGCTTCTCATCGGGAATTCGCACCCGAGTGCCGCGGCACCTTCCCCTTCCAGGTCCCTCGCAAAGAATGGAGAAAGGCAACTTGCAGTATTTGTTTCATACGTTCATCACAACAGGAACATCACCCGGATCTAGACTAGGTCCAAGTAATAATCACTGTAATTAGCACTTCATTCATATAATTACCAGCAGACCCCATAACATTTTACAAAGGAGGTAATTACCCATATTTTACAGCTGAGGAAACAGATACAGTGCAGGTGAATAACTCAAAAGAAATCATCAGTAAATCTGTGGCACAGCCAGAGACTGCAATTATCCTTATTCCCAGCCAAGGCTCTCCCCAATAATCCATGCTGAATTCACTTCTGTCTTGTGGGAAGGAATCCAGAGAAAATAAACACAAACTGGAATTTCCAATGTCTAGAAGAGCTGAAAAGCAGACAAGCCAAACCTGAAGGAGAAATAAAAAACACATTTTTATCACCGAACATTTTCTCACCCGAGGTCTGCAGCTAAGATCGAAGGAGAGACAGAGGACCCCTAGCTCTAGCACATACAGAAAGCCAAAGGCAGGGTTTCGATCGCTACAGGAGTTCTACTTCTGTAAGCAGAGTAAAAGCAGAAGCACAAGACCGAGTCATGGAAGGCTGCCCAACAGCGCCAGCTTACCCCTTCAGCAATCAAAGACCTTAATGCATTTTGAGAATTTAAAGATGAAAGCAATAGCAATAATTAAATTATTTAAGGACTTTGCAAAACAGTATATACACAGCGCAGCAAGGGGGGTGAGAAGCCTGGGAAATTCACCCCCAGCCCCAGAGAAACTGCCTAAGCAGCCGACTGCTGGGCACTGGTCCTCCCGCGGCCGCTGCACCAAGAGCTGGTGCAACCCCCTGCCAGGCTGGGGCCACACTCGGGCTTTCCTCCGCAAAGCGAGGATTCCCCTTCCCCTCCAAGCACGAGAGCGACCGGATTCTGGCCTAGAAGCCGCCAGCCCTACGATGCATTAGTAGGGGATGGCTGCCCATTTGTTAAGTTCCCTGCGTACAGACAGATTCTGTACGGAAATCTCCGTGTTCTCAGATAGAGACTTTGGGGGGAAAAACCCCTGTCCTGTACTCTTTTTCATCCTGCATGTTTGGATGAGTTTTATTATTAATAGAAAAAAACCCAATGTTTGCTTGTGTTGACTGATACATCTCGTTTTCAAAGCAGTCCAGACTGAAGTGAGCAATTTGTCAGTTGCCTATGTATATTTTATTGAATGAACAGCACATGCAGATGATTGATACACAAGTATGTCTATTAGGTTGAATAAAGCAGATTAGGTTAATCCTACCCCAGCTGCATCACCTGAACTGCAAGACGTGCAATGTTCTAAATCTAGTAAATGTGCCAAGTATTTCATCTCAGCCATTTAGCCTTATGTTAAGGTTAGCATATAAAAGCATCCAGCAGTAGAAGATATTGCATGAATTTCAAAATTAAGACTTGTTTCAGGAGTGGATGTTATCAATATTCTGGCTTTGAATAACAGAAAAACCTCGTAAGCAGGAACAAATCTCTCAATAGAGTATTCTCTTAATATTTAAATAGACAAATGTTTTCCTTTGCCAACATTTTGCAGTATTTGTGTAGTTCTTTGATTAAGTGTTTGAAGAAAACATGTATTTTAGTTCCTGTTCAGTAAAAAACAAGCTCAGTAAAATGCATTAAGTTCCATCATCTCTTGCCATAAAACGGACAATTGTTGCTGATGTGACCTACTGTCATCCAACAACACTGCGGCAGCAACCCGAAGACAGACTTTAAGCTCAGGTAAATGGTAATGCTATTGCTGTGTTAATGAAGCAGCTTTCTTACTCATGTTTACTGGTGTTTATGCAGGAAACTGAGAACAATTCCTATCCTCCCTTTCCAAGGGCTCTACCTCCTCCTTCCTCGGCAGCTCTAGCATCCTGGAAGCCCATGCGATAGCTAAACAGGCATAATCCATATTCATTACACCGATTTCTGTGAATCACCATCTGCATCTAACAGAATACTTGGAAAGATCATGAAAAAGACAGCATGCATCATCCTGTGTCACCCGAACATCTTGTGAGATATACCCAACTATTTCCATCGCCGAGAGAGCTTACCTTATGAAAAGAAGGCAGGATGGACATGACAAAGTATCTCCTGAAACAAGAAATTCTAGCCATCTTTTAACCTCATGTGGTTTTTTTATTATTGACTCAAATTCCCAACATCAGACATTTTTATTCCACCACTTTTTTTTCCCCCCTCGCTATTTATTCTACCAGGAGGCAGCTGAAAGCCAGCCCTCTGTGCAGAGGAGGGAGATTCCCTTTGGTTTCCAGATGTCTAAATAAAGATTTTTTAAAAATTGCTTTCCTAGAAAGTCAAGGCATTCATGTCTAACTGCTGCTGATATAAAATATGTGTTACAAGGAGGAGAAAAATAGTCTTCAAGGAGTATTCTTGGGCAAAATAAATATTTTTTCCACGTTTTAAAAACGCTGTTCTGAAGACTGGAGAAATAGCTTGAGATGATTTTGGAGGATCATACTTCTCAGGCTGACAGGCAGCATTAAAACCAGAGTAAAAGCCAAATCCCAGCTATCCAAAACACGCTCGATGTAGGAGCGGCAGCCTTGTATACCGGAATTGATGACTCTAGGCCTACAGAAACTATTACAGATAAAATTTGGAACGGGAGGGGAAAAGGAAAAAAACACCTGACCGCTTCAAACACTGATGTAGGCTGTGATTGTCCATCTCGGCTCCTAACCACCGGGTCAAAGAGAGCAACATGTACATCAACACGGAGAAGATACTGGTCAGCAGAATTTTGTGAATACTGTTTTTGACTGCCACGTTATTTTTAACTGGAGACTCTGCAAACACAATGAAGGACAGTTTAAAAACAGAGATCTTGCTGTTTAAGCACAAAGATTAGTGCTGGAAATACCATTTTCTCAAGCACGGATGCTAATTAAAAATAGAAGATGCTTCCTGAAACAGGCTCTGGTGATGACGGTGCATCCCCACTGCTCTGGGGTAAAACCTGCTGGGGCTCAACCCACTAAGCCCCGCAGAGGACTCGTGGGTAAATAAGGAGCTCGGGCTCAGCCCCGGGGGTCAGCAGCCCCCCCAGCACACGCTGCAGCGGGGCATGCTGCAGCCGCCGCTTCCCTAGGGA
The DNA here is from genome assembly GCA_009819775.1 of Phoenicopterus ruber ruber. Classification (NCBI taxonomy): domain Eukaryota; kingdom Metazoa; phylum Chordata; class Aves; order Phoenicopteriformes; family Phoenicopteridae; genus Phoenicopterus; species Phoenicopterus ruber. The sequence goes on along the minus strand of CM020235.1, from coordinate 9,668,918 downwards.
AAACCATCAGCAGGAGGGTTTTCAGACGGGCTTCGGGCTCCTCCAAAAGAGGCCAGACACGGGCAGTGCCCAGGTGAGGTCTGCAGGGCTGACTTGTAATACCGTAACAGCTCACTACAATTTTAATCTGTAGTTCTAATGAACGATATAAAGTTTTATAAGCATCAACAAGACTCAGGGAAGACCTAAATCCATTTCAGTGCTCATTTAGCAGCTTCATCTGTGTGCAATTAAAACTTCAGCATTAAATGTTAGAGAATAAAATAATGAGACACTTAAAAAATAATCTGTGCTTCAGTGGGCCACGCTCAGTAGATTTCATACGACCATTTACAAGATAAAAATAGAATCTGGCCAAAACCTGTGTCTTATACGCCCATACCCTTTCAACAGAAAAATGGAAAGAAACCGCTACTAAACTTTGGGGGCTTTACTGTCCCATGTACATGCAATACTGCTTCTTTAAGCACATTCGTGCTTAAAGCACATCTCAAAGCATTGATAACTTTCCTTTCGGCTTCAATGATAATGTAAAAATAAATGTAAATTGAGTTTCGATTGAGATTTTCATCTTGGTCTAAAGCCTAATCTTTTATTAAAAGAGCTATCAGTTTTAAGCTGATGGCTAGGAAAAGTTACCTTCAGGATAGGGAACAAAATTTTAACAATAAAGAATATTTCTTACTCATAAGAGTATCTTAAACGCTCTCACAATTACTTTGAGCTATCAAAATGTGACCGGGGTGGAGGGTGTGGGGTGTGGTGTGGAACATCGAACAGTGTATGTTTTACCAACCAAAAGAACTGCAGAGAAATGCAAATTAAAACCAAAGATGTACAGAAATATCAAAATAAATTAGATTAAGTACTGGGAGAACACAGGTCAAAAAAAGTAATGTACTATACAAGAAACACACACAGTTAAACGTAAAAGCAGCAAAAACCAATGAAAATGACATACTTTATTTTTTTTTTTAACGGATATAATTTTTATTCAAGAAAAGCCAACATTACATATCTTTACAGAAAAAAAAAAGACATTTGGGGAGGTCAAAGAACGCTACAGTTTAAAATGATGAAATGTTACAGCTTGCATACCAAAATTAAAAATGAAATGAAATTAAAAAAATGAAATGGTTACCAAAGTAATGCAGGTCAAGGGATCAAAGGTGAAGGGTCACACATTATTAAAAAGAAATCCAAAAGGGCGTCTGCATCAAGATCTCTGCAAAACAAAGGAGCTTCAGTGAGTAAAACTAGTACCTTCCACGGGACCACATCAAAGCTCTCGCAACTCACACACAGCACACAGCAGCGCCAGGCACACTGAAGCCCTCCTGCGGCCACACCACCCTGCCTCCGGCACCGACCCCTGCCTCCGGCACCGACCCCTGCCTCCGGCAGCTTGCGTGCATTTTTTTATTTGTTTTTAACCCTCCCTGTAGAATGGCTTCTACACATCTTTCCATTTCCATACTGGTGCGTTGGTTTGCTGTCACACAGAATTGCTCCAGAGCTCAGGACAAAAACCAGCACGGCTCGCGTGCCTGCGCTGCGCTACGCACGCCGTACGTCCCGCTGCAGCGCTGGCAGGTTACCCTCGCCAGGGCGACTGCCGGTCAGGTCAGAACACAAATGCCCGTCAGTACAACTTCTACATCATCTGTGCTCAGGGTAAGTATCACACGCTCTTTTTCAAGAGTTTGCTTTATTCGTTCTAACCATGGAATTACAGTAATTATTGACACACGCACACTGAACTCCTAACATCATAACGTATCGGTTTAACGCTACAATAAAAAAGTAATTCAAATGTGGTTACCAAGACAAAGGCCTCTCCTCCTGGAATTTCAATTACGCAGAAGCTATAAAAAACCCTTTGGTACCCATTTCCAAGCAAGATGCAGTCAATTATCTACACTAAATTTATGCAGAGCGCGTAATATTTACATCAGATAACTTTAGGAGAAAGACACCCACCAAGGGCACTACCTCCCTTTCCATCTCCGCGTCCCTCCCCTGCCCAGCAAGGCGTTAAGTTTGGGCGTCTTTCACCAAACCAGCTTCACGCTTGAAGCCAAGAAACAAACCCACCCCACAAAACTGCGTCTCCGTAAGGCAGAGCAGCCACCGATGACAAAATCACCAATTGAAAACCGAAGCGTAGTGCAACCATCTAACCTGCCCGTACGTTTTTCCAGAAAACGCATCACGTCGCTCCTGCTTTACGTGGATCGCAGCCAAGACCCCGCTGGAGAAAGCCTGAAGGTCTGTATTTTCAACATCCCCCTCGGCAGCAGTGTCTGGCAAACTCTCCCGCTAAAGTTATTGCCACGTGTTGGAGTTAAAACTAAGTTCTTGCCGTTATTTCCAACATTTATCACCTCCAATTTTTGTGAACCGAAACCAAAAGTCAGCTTTTCCGCTGTTACTTCACCCGTGTGCCGAGGCTGGGTCCTTTAATCATGATTAACAATCACGATTTGTAAGACGACCTCATTTTGGAGGGAAGTGATTTGGAAACCAAGCGACTTAGAAATAATTCAACAACAAAGACACAGGTTTGCAGTGACTCAGCAGCCAGTTGATCATACCGGCAGGAGGACCCCACACCTCAGGAGCTCCTCAAGGGCGAGAGACAGGGAAGGGGACACGGTCCCCCCACGGGCAGCTGCCTGCGGCTGGACAAGGGCCCGTGCCACGGGTGCCACATCCCCTCCCACGAGCCCGAGGCTCCCTCCCGACTTCTCGGGTAACCCAGAGTTTGCACAAAGATGAGTTTTAAATAACTCCAAGAACATTTACCCGCGGGATGGCAAGTGGCTGGAGGGAACGCGGGGCAGACCGCGCAGCCCAGCACCTCACCAGCATTTTGCTGACTCCACGCTGCCCGCCAGCAAAGAGCTCCCTGCTCCTGCTTTTACGATCCACAGCCGTGTTCATAAACAACAGGGTACAGACACCAGTTCCAAAGGAATGAACACAACTCTTTTTTAATTACTCCCCTATCGCAACAGATTTCTCCCCTGTACACTTTGCTCCCCCCAATGATCACTCCTTTCACAGAAAACAAACTGGTTTCACTCTGAGTCCTTTTTCTTAAGTACTACCCCTGCATAAAATCTTCGCTTTTATTGGCACTAATTTTTCCTTCAGATCTAGTTTTTCTTTTTTCTTCTAAATCCCCTGATTTTTCTCTTCAAAATGAAACAGCCACCCTTGGAAGTAGTGAACATGAGACTGAGAAGACAGGATTTCAATCACTGACAAAATGTAATATCCTCAGTTTCCATTCATTTGACAAGTGAACCAATCTATTTGTGTTTATATATGCCAGTCCCTGGCAGAGAGACGTTTAAATTGACTTTGTAAATTGACTTTGTTGTACCATTTTCTGTACAAAGTACAACTCACGTAACACACCAGTATTTCACTCAGCGCTGGGCAAGCCGGAGACCCAAATACGTGATGCCGCGGTGCCTACCACTACTGTTGGCGTTCCTGTAGATCAACAGCTAAATAATAAGGAAATGAATGCACTCTGCTGATCCTCTCGGGTTCCGTCCTCGTACCCAGGAACTGTTCTCGTCTGCTCCGGCGCTCGGTGCAGCACACAAACCAGGACCTCCCCTTCCCGGCCACCACAAGCAGCTGCATCTCTTCGGACAGGAGCAGGAGGGCGTTCGCCGTGAGGCCGTACACAAGGCACGGCCACACGAGTGCTCAAAACAAACCGGGCCAATTCCACTCCAGACTAATTGCTAGAAAGTTTCAAAATTTGTAAAAATATTCAGAGGTATTTTGATGGGTTTCTGATGTCAAAAAGCCAGTGAGTTAAATACCATCAGCATTTTATACTTTGTGTATAATACGCTAAAACTAATTAGGAAGTAATTTTTTTCTTTAGCTACCATTAAGTGTAAAAAAGTTAATTTAATTTATTCAATCTAATTCATTTGGAAAAAAAACAGGAGGGCAGTACGTTATCCAAAACAATACATTTCATCTGCTTGCTATGCTTTGTGGGATTCAGTCTGCTCCCAGGACTCTGACACAGTAACTGCACAGAACTGCAAAATCAGCCATTTTTAAAGACTTATCATTATACAATTACAATGTCGGTCCTAACATTAACAAAAGGGAAGGAAAAAAAAGTCAGCTTTTCCTAAGAGGAAGATGAAGAATCTCTCTCTAGTAGAGCATGAACAGCATGGCAGGTATTACTGCTTTTGTTTAAAATTGCCAGAACAGTAACCTTTCAATTCTGCTAAATCACCGAGCCCGCTCACAACATTTACTAATTATGTAAACATGACTGAGAAACTGCAAAAGCAAAGCCAGTAGCAGATTTTCTGCTTTGTACATTAAGCAAAGCACAGAATTTCATTAATTTCACAAAATAAACCCATAATGAAGTGCTTCTGTTAAAGAGAAATTTCCATCTCGTTCACTGATCAGCCTCAAACCGTAATCACACGCGCAGCGGGAAAGGCCGCCCACGCGCGCTAGACGGCATCCGTCAGGTGTACAAACAGCGCGCTCCCGACACTGCTCTCGTCAGGGCATAAACGTTACTGCCTTCTGATTGCACCTTCAGAGCCTTTTCTTCTCCTCTAAAGAAGGTGGGTTTTCTTACATTTGTGCTGTTGGCCGAGAGGCTGGCCGCGCACTGGGAAGCACGGCGCCAACGGCTGGCAGAGCAAGCGGCCAACGAGCCAGTGACGAACTCGGCCGGGACGTGCCCTTCCCAGCTACCACGGCTAGCAGAAGACCACCACCACTGAAAGGACGTGAATCAACACCAACGTTCTTCATTTTACAGATGCTCTGGCTGTTCCAGCACTTGGCAAACTTTTTGTCCTCAAGAAGGCACCTCCTTTCACTCGAAGCCTTGCGTTAACTTGCTTCAGCCCCCGACTCAGCACAAACCTAAGGGCAACCCCGCGTGCCGGACCAGCAGTAGCAGGAGGAGATGCTACGTAGGAAGCATGCACGAGCCGGACCGTGACCGCTTCCCTGCTACTCCTCCAGCGGAGGATCATCAGGCAGAACAGAAAGCAACAAAACTTCTAATAATAGCATTTGCCAATACCACTGTACTATTTTATACTCTGTGATCACATGGGCAGCAGGCAATTAGTCAAAATTAAATATTCTCATTGCTCTTGAGAGATCACAGAGCTGATGCAGACCGCGAGGACGTTCCAGCTTTAAGTGCTCCGCAGCTGCAGAGCTCTCACGACAACAGCCAGCCTCTGGCTCCGGGAAACTCCGCGCTCAAGGAAAACACATCTGAATTAACATGAGCTTAATGGAAAGCATTAAACAAAATACACCCAATAACTTGATAGTCCTCAGGAAACTGTAATGAGTGCTGTTGCTTTTCCAGCGGGTTTTGGCATCGAGATGGCATATCGCAGACGGGATGCTGTGACCTGGACAGACACCCCTTCCTCGCTCTGACAAAAGCTGATCCCATAGGCTTGCTCAACCCCTTGAATCTATAACACATTAAGCTACTTTGGTAAATACGGTATGAACTGGTACAGTAATGTAGCGAAGTGTTACAACACACCATACCATCCAAAGCAGCCTTAAAACAAATAGGTGTTCTAAGTTTTCAGACATAAGAGTTAATTCTAAAAGGCACTTACAAGCATTTAAAAAAAAAGTAGTAGTACGCCATACTGCTGGGTCTTCACTCGGAGTGGTACTTTGATGAACAAACTCGTGATGACAGGAGCCGTGCCGGTAACCGGCTGCCTGACACTCATCTGCCGGGGGGCTGAGGGGGAACTGGAGCCGCAGGCGGCAGACGACGGATTGCTTTCACCTACTCCTTGCTAGCGTTTCATAGCATCATAGCCAGCCCAAACACTCGAGACTCACTTCCCAAATCAGTCTGTGTCCCTTACGTCCCCCAGGCAATTCTCCAAACCTTCAAGATCTTCTCTGCGCTTTAGAGAAAAGATGGGAAATAACTCGATGTCAAGCGGAAGAGAATGTCACTGTCGTGCAAGCAAAGCAAAAACACAAGATCCCAGAGATGTCAGTGAGCGCATGACTCAAGGTCCCCAACGCAGCATCGCTTAAGAATTTCTTCCTATGCTAAACAAGGCTCAAATCGAGAGTTCTGTAATTGCACTTATTTGCATACTACCAAGCAATACCTAAGCCTGAAATTTGTAAAAAGTTGTTGCTAGATATCACATTGGAAAACAGGGCATTTCTGCCTCGCCCCTCAAGAACAAGCCTAACTAAGCACACGAAGCAATTACTGCTGGTTTCTTCTACCGTGGAAATTCTGGGCTTTTCCCAACAGAGAACGTAAATATAGAATCTTGTCAGAAACAAAAGCCCTAGGTAGCATTTTACATTTCGGATGTTTAACTTTTTCTTCTTTCTCATACTGTGTCATTAAGTGTTTACAAGGATGATTAATGACTGCGGCTGCCAACTCCATTAATGAAAGGCATCTCTGCTCAAAGCTGCAATCCCGCTTTTGGCAAGCGCCGTGCAGAGACAAGGTTACTCCGACACCCTTGAGCCCCAGCACCCACCGGCACTGCTGAGAGCCCCAGAGAACTGGGTCCCTGGACAGAAGGAAGCAGGATGCATTTCCTGAAGACCACCTCTCTTGCTGCCCGAAGTGATAAGCGGTTAACGAGCCAGCGCCCTTTGCCACCTCCGTTAAGGGACGGGAGTGCCGACAGGCACCGGGCAAAGCAGGAGCTCCACCGAGCGCCCGGAGGGACCCGCAGACGCCCACTCTGCACGGCAGTGCTTTGGGTGCTCCAGCCCCGCGCCCTGGGGAAGGGACCAGAGACCCAGCGCTCCCGAAATCCGCGCTTGCTGCGCACTGCGAGCACACCAAGCAAGCTACACGCAGCACCACGCTACGGGAAGTCTTTGCTCCATCCGCTCACTAGAACCAGAACCAGATCTGCATTACACAAACTGTTCAAAATGAACGACAACTAAAAGCCAAGAGCAAGGAACTCCCTCATGTGCACAGAGTGTTGCAGAATTTTCTGGCAATTAACTGATTTGTCCTAACGTGAGAAATTGTATGAAAATCCCCTTTCTATCCTCCCCCAGAGCAAGAGAAATAAGCACACACACACTTTCACAGGCATCTCAAAAAATCTAAATCTGTAATTAAATTGCTTGGCTAAAGTTATGATTTTGTATCTCTGGTAAAAAAAAAAATTGAATTAGAAGGAACACTTCCCTCACTAGGAAATATAAAACCACTATAAACTTGATTTAAGATGAGATGACATCTTGATATAGAAATATATTTCCGTCAAACATTTCAGTTAAAACTGCATAATCTGACGGAAAGCAAACATCTCGGTAACGTGTTCTAAGCATTTTTAAATGCTCCATTTCTCTGGCTGCTCATAGCATTATTTTACTAAGTGTAAAGGCAACCACAACCTATTCAGCTCTCAAAGGATGTTGTTTCTCCATCCCAATTACCCAATCCAGAGCAACATATGACCGTTATCCTCAATCTGCAGATGAAAGCGCTCAGAAAAAGTTATTTGCGGCGTTCCCATGGCGATGCCCTGGCAGAGGAAAGAACAAACCCCGGCTGCTCCCTGACCTCCGCCTTCAGCAGCGGCAGTGTCTCATTTGCAGACGCAAGGGACTCATCAGCAGGCCGAGCCGGCACACCAGCGCACAACGCGTGCCCGTTACGCTGCCCACCAGCCCCAGTGGCTGAAAAATACGCCTGCACCTTATTTCAAGGACCCACAGATGCGTACAAGGGCCATGTTTACGTTTCCTTGAAATACCGCCATGCAAAGGAGCAGAAAAAGCAATGCTTGAGGGTTTCGGAAAGCAGCCAGGTGGCAGCTGGGTTAGGAGGGCCGGCCCCAGCCACCCCTCGGGATGCATCCCGCACCACATCCCGCACCAATTCCCACTGCGCTCACACTCCGAAGTAGCCTATGGCGAGACCAGACATCCGTGAGTTTGTCCAAACACATACGAGTTTGAGGGAGGACAGCAATGTCATGGACGTTCAGATTCACAGGTTACTTTGTGCATTTTCTCTCTTTTACATCTTTTAATAAACCTCCCTATCGGTGAGACATCTCGCAAGCAGTACCAGTGATTTTGAAATTAACACAAAGATTCTGGAAGTACCACTGTATAAAATACATTTTTCTTCTTCTGTATTTTACAACTCGTGCCTTCATCAGCAGACAGAACACCTGTGTACTCAGATGAAAAAATATATTCCCTTAGGAATGACTCTGAATTGTAGTCCAACATTATTATTCAATTATACCCTAAGAAAAATTCAAGTTTCATAACACTGAACAGAATTAAACTTCCAGGTTGGGGGTGGGGAGGGAAATAAAATCTGTAAGCTAAGCTCCCTCCTCCCCCGTAATTAACACAAATTTTCCAAGACTTCATCTAGGCGTAAGATTCTGCCTTTTTCTTTTTCCTCTGAGCTAACAAGGCCAAAAATCTCTGGCCACAAGAAAAGCTCTTCCTTTTAAATAATGCAATAGGGAAACTGCAACTGACACAGCACATACGCCGGCAGAGACAGCTCCAGTAATAACCCACGTACAGACCCAGCTCCCTGTCCCCGCTACGTGGCAGCCACAGCAACAGATTTTGGAGGAGAGAGATACAAATGAGCGTGACAAACTTGACATTCAAAAAGACAGAAGTGGATTGGTTTTGGGTTTTTAACATACCAGCTGATGATTTGTGATTATTAGCAAACAATCCATCTGGAATTAAGGTATGGGACCAACCGACACCAGCAACAGGCTGGCACGCACCATCGAAACCGTTCACTTTCCCCCTCTCCAGAATGCTGACATGGCCTTCAGAAGGAAGGCTACGCTCCCAAATTTTTCTTCCAGCCTAATATACCTCGCAAGCACCTACGCTTTCCCGTTTGCATCATGCTTATGAATAACAAAGATTTTCAGCCATGATTAACTTCGTTTGCCACATTCTGTACCCTGGGAGGCCACACACACCAAACACTGTTCAAAAACAAAAGCTGAAAGCCCGCGTGCGTAAACGTAGACACAAGGCTCTAAACTAGGGACAACAGAAATACCGGGGAAAAATGACTAAAACCCAAGAAGCTGTTTCCAATAACAAGCAGCAGCAGCATTCTGCCAAACCTGTGCAAAGGGCTTTCTTGCTCAACTGTCTTTGTCAAAACATCATCTTTTAGAGCCACTGGAATTGCTGTTACTCCATGCCCTGTTCCCATTAGTGTAAACGCTATCTATCACAAATTGCAACCCACATTTTCTACAATTTACATTTCAATTCAAATGACCCAAGACGAAAACATCTACACAAAAGAGCCAATGCCAGAAACTCCCCAAAAGACCCGATTAATTCTGTCACAGTACTTGGTATGTTAAAAATAGGTACTCGACTTTAACTTTCAGACAAAAGGCGGTGGGGGGGTGAAGGACTCCAACTTTGAAAAATACACACGAAGTGATCCATATTTGATTCTGCGCTCAGCAAACATACACGTGAACTGATCCATATTTCATTCTGCACTCAGCTGGCCATTTGCAGTCGTTAAACCCGTGAGTACAGTTTTTGTTAACACGTTTAGATGTTACAAATGATTGATTAGAGGGACAAGAACAGTTAGCTTGCAACAGGCAGATACTAACTGCAGTTCTACAGTAATTTCTCAAAGTTGATTGCTTCTATCATTAAATGATTCCCACAAATATGGCAAAGGCTCTGTAAGACAGTGCTACTAAAAACTAAAACTATCCTGTGGGTATTGCCGTGTAACTTCCAGCCTTGCTGCCTGGAAGGAATAAAGGCAAAGGATCTATTGGGATTGTTCTTCAACTTTACCTTGGCCCACCAGACACCTGAATTTTAAATGCTTCTGCTTCATTTCAGTGAACCCAACCACGATGCTTTAACAGGAGATATGCAGACTAGCACATCCAGAGTAACTGGATCCCAGTATAAAACGCCCAATTCTTTGTGTCCCCGGTTCTTAACAAGATTTCTCAGACAGGAGTAAGCTAGTTATTTCTCAGGACCCTGTCTGGCAGGAAAGAACATGCACCGTTTTTTTGTTCAGAAGTCTTCACACATAGTAAGATAACATTTTGTTTAACGTGGTACCAAAACACCTATCTAATTGTAAACAATTTTGAAACATGTCAATAAGATGATACAAGATTTGACTTTCTGAGACAAGAGACATACTCACACACAAGCAAGAGACTCCTACTATACTAGTAGTCAGCCTCCACATTTGCCTTCAAGTCTACTTTAAAGCTCACTTTCAACATGTAATAGGACTTTATTATTTAAATAACAGGTTCCAGAGCCGGTGAATTTATATTCTGTAACTTACATGGCATGCTCTCAAAAAATAATCCATAAGCATCAAGCAAGCTGGTATGTTTAAGAATAAATAAGAGATTTAACTACCTCATTAGTGTTCCAGCGGTGCCTCTCTTTCGGTAAACTTGAACATTTTGGTAGACATTCAAGCAGCTTCTTCGGTAAAAAGATTTTTACATGACTGCCATTGCTGTTCCCATGATCATCTAGAAAGAAGAGGAGACAGGTGATGTACACACAGGAGAAGAGGTGGTTTCCATTAGGAGACTCTAGCTACGGCAAGGCTTGGAAACCCACCAGCTCACTTGTCAAAGAGCAGGCAATTTGTCATTGCAAAGAAGAGTACGGCTTTCTGTCGAAATTGCACCTTTATTTCAGAAATATAAATACAGTTTAATTCCTTATGGTTGCAAAGTTTGAGAAGAGCTTTGACGGATTTTGCACAAGGAGCCTGTGTGTGTGTGCTTACCTGTGCCTATTTTAGCTTATTATTTCCCTTAGTGACAAATTTTACAAGCAGTAGCGACAAAACGTTATAGAAGCTGTGACCACAGCGGTATGACCTGCCAGGAAAGTCATAAATGAAGTTCACACTCGACAGGATTTGCAAGTAAATAAGCACAGAGCCCCAGTACCTGCTATAATTTTGTCAAGCTGCAGCAGAAACGCAACTCAAGGTCTATTAGTTCATTTAAAACTAAAATGCGCTGTACCTGACTAAAACCAGGTTACTTTTCTTTCCAGACAGCTCAGAAGGTGAATGTAGCTCCTCAACATGAGACTGAGGTAGAGGGATGGAAATCTTCCTACCCAGGGGTCTCAAAAGCAGAAATACTGAAGAATACAAAATTACTCTTTGTTGCTAAGACCGTAGAAGGTGCATTGATTCCCCTTAAAAAAAAAAAGAGACCCAAAAAACCCAAAAGCCCAACAACAGCCCGCGGAAGCCCCAGAAGCATTAACTTGGTCATGTCTCTCTATCACCACCTCAAGAATCAGAGCGCCCATGAACTGTGCAGGTTCACGGACCAAACCCGTCCCCGCAGAAAAGGGAACCGGAGCAGCAGGGTAAGACATCCCAGCCACAGCACAGGAGTTTTCCTAGTTCTCCTCCTGAAACGCCCCATCTCTGCCTTCTTCCACTAGTCTCACGCTTCGCATGACACATACAGGGCAGCAGTATACGAGAAGTACACTGATTCACTGGCATTTTACCCTACAAAATTAATTTATAGTCATTTCCCATTTGGAAGCGTACAGAAGAAGGATATTAACTTTTTTCTTTTACACATCTAATCATTTTATGTCATTAAACAGATGCCAGCATCATGATAAAAGTCCTCTGTAATTACATACGATACAGAAATTTCCCGTGACCTGCAGCAAACCAGAGAGAACCCGTCCCGCAATCATTTTAGAAGCGCAAACCAGCAGCTAGACATCCCTAGTATTTTTAAAGCTTGATTATACTCTTGGATGTGTCAAGTTCAACAATATACATGCTGTTAAATCAACTACTCGTGCAAGCACAGCAGATGAGTTTACAAGATAAGCAGCGATGTGTATGATAAACGTGAGCTGCTCTATAATTTATGAGTCCTGTGCGCTCCCTGAGATATTGGGAACTTTACTGTACGACTGCGTTAGACTAAATCAACAGGGCTGCCAGTTCCGTACTTCTTCCTGGGCGAACAAGCGGTCGGGCAGTATTGATCTTTGCTGAACTGATAAAGAAGTCAGGAAGAAGGTTCTCTCACTTATTTTTTTTGTATACCATTCCAGGATTTCTAGCTTGACGCTGAACATCTCAGGCCATTACTCTGCAGGGCTTTTTTGGCCACATCTTTTTCCCAGTCAAAGTTCTGCACATGTGACCGTCACCTACGTTACTTCCCACCACCTCTGGCCACTCAAAGCTTCACAAACAGCATGTTGCGACACTTGGGGCAACAACACAGACACCAACTTGCTTGGGGCAAAGAACAGAGCCGGGCAGGGTCCCGCCACGACGGCAGCCCCCAGCCTTTCCCACCTGTATTTTCAGATCTGCCATCTGATTTAGCTGGTACCTACTTGACATTCCCTACATTAATTTTATACCATTTTCATTTCTCATTCAAAATATTGCATTGCACTACATTCAATTCATTAAGGCAGCAAAGTATTTTACAGCACACATTATTGCTTTTATCAGCCAAACTACATCCCCAGTTACATCTCATCAGCTTATTTTCCATGGGCACATTTTAATTGACATTAATTGTATTACTTCCCCTTACCTCCGTATCAGTCAAGTCCTCTATCATCCATTCCATTATTTTGCAGGGCTGGCAGACCTCTAATTATTCAGCTCGTTTTATTAACTTTCTTCCACCGTCATCAATTATCAGTATTATTAATCCAGAAAGTGCCTATGGATAATAGATCCCTTAAAAACGTTTTGGTAGAAGTTATCAGAGCTTGCTGACTCCAAACCTTCCAACTCCTGTTGTTAGCATCTCGTACCTTTGCACGCAATGGAAGGTCATTTTCACCATCCTGTAATGTGACTACATCTCACGTACGCTTCCCTTTTCTGCATTTAGCAATGACATTACTTCATTCCAAAAAATCCCCAACATGGAAAACAACAACTGCCACCTGCCTCGATCTGACAGGCTTTTCGTTAAAGAACCCTCTAGCCGCGTGGTCAGAATGACACGCAATCGTGTTATGGGAAGCGAATCCTGAATTCAATGACCTCTAAAAACAGGTTTGACCTTGGAAAAGGACGAAGTTGGCCAGCCAGCTATGAGGATTAAGAACAAGAAAGTGCCTTGCCCCAAATGATGCACACATGCTTAATTTAAAACTTGCTTCCCCGCCCACTGGAATCATTCACAGCGTATTCCCAAACAGAGGAAAGCCTATGCAGATAAAACGGGGAAGCGGGGCGCAGGAGAGGAGGGCTGCTCCCCCGCTGCACTAACGGTGCTGGCAGACCTCGGCCACTCCTGGATCTCTGCTCCGTGACTCAGCTTCCTTCGTAAAGCATCTGCCATCAGCAGATCCCCAAGCGTCACACAGGATCTGTCATCCCCACCTACAGACCGGCTACCGAGAGTTCACATTCCTCCAAATCAGCTATCGCTTTGCTACTCACGTTCCTCACAAATAACCACAATCCTTCCAACTAAAGCACGTAAATTTTCAGGGAGGTGAAGCAAAAAAAAAAAAAAGGTTATCTTTTGGTTTGAATCAAATCCGTCATTTCTAGTCAACCCGACGTACCTGCTCACCTACCATCAAGTCTTCCGATGAAGTCAGAGGAATACGAATCAACACTGCTCAGCATCCACGTCCAACTGACAGAGCAACCAGCACCTTCCAGAGGGAATATTTCACATTTATTTAGAACTAAAATTTCCTCTGTAGTTAAAAAAGGAGCTGCAATTTCACAATGCTTATTTGATTTTACTGTGCAAATCCGGGCCAGATCTGTACTTGAACTTTCTTCCTCGTATTATTTTTGCTATGGGTGCGACTTATGACATTGTGATCTGCAAACCCATCCAGTGTCAACAAAAAGTGCTTTTGCAAGCAAAGCTGCACTTGCACAAGGAGGATTTGCCAGTAAATCTGTATCGACATGAGGGTTTTTTTAGTACAAAGCTGGCCACAGCTCAAAAGCGCTTCCCAAGGCATGCACAGCCAATTCTGAAAACTACAATAAGGAAGCGATATACTAAAATATAGCAGCCTACAACGTATCTTGTTATAATTCAGTACAAAAATCCAAAATTTAAGTTCCATTAGCAATCTTCAAGATTACTTATTAGCAAACCAGAAACTTGTGTAAAATTAAGAAAGTACAACTACTATAAAGTTCACGGAAAGTTCCATATTAATTATACCGCATAAACCCTTCCTAATTTTATGGGTTTCTTCATGCTCCTTGCGCTTTATCCTCCCAAGGGATGCAACATGGGCCATAAAACTTTAAAGCGCACAACAGCAAATCACACAGTGAGTCTATGCTCTACCCCTGCTCTCCAAACAATCCCCCCTCACCCCCCACCCTTTTTTTTTTTCTTTAACTTGTTCTTAAATCTTCTGTGATCCGGGAGGTGAATTTAGATCTGTAGACCATTTAATGACCACAGTTTATCAATATAACGTATAATTGGAGAATACAGAAATGGCTGAATGGGTGTTGATCAACTGCTGATTTGCAGACAGTTCTATACTGGAAATAAATATAAAGAATAAGCCTATAAAATCACAAACACGAGTTTCATAAACCCATTATTATCAAGTAATAACTTAGGGTTGGGCATCTTCTTAACTACCTCACAAGAGAGGTAAAACGTGTTTAAATGTTACAAATCGGCACTCTTGTATAAAACAAACAGCTAAAATCACAATGCGATTATTAGCTACTTAAATGGAAGGGGAAGGCACCAGGCTAACCGCGATGCCGCTCACCACACTGCGGCTTAAGCAGCAGAACCGCGTAAATACGGTTCAGAAGCGGCACCCATACGAACACAGTAAGCGTAGGCCACCCAACGGCATCCCGTCTTTGGCGCACCGCATCGTTAACCCATGCGCCAGCCCTCCTCGCAATGGAAATAACGAGCGTGTGCCTTATTTAAGGGAGCTCAGTAGAGATTATGCCAACACCCAAAGCAAAGGCACAAACTCCAGTGTCCTTCCCTTGGAGTTGTGGTTCTCAACCCTCTTGGCTTTTCTGAAACTCTTCCCCTTTGCGAAAAGCTACTCTTCCAGTAACTCACTTTTCTAACGATGATATACGAAGACATAGACAAAAATGAAAGTCAAGACATCTAGATTTAGTCAAAAGAAATTATTTTTTTTTCACATATTCCCATTTCCCATGTATTGATTTGGCTCTGCCAGGTCCTGGGCTGGGCGGGGGTGTGAAGTCCCCTTGCAGTCCTACATTCTTTCGCTTGCTGACCTCTGGACACACACAAAACCGATAAATTCAGTCTGGCAGAAATAAACACAAAGAATTATCCCCGATCCAAACATCTGAAAGACCGGCATGCTATTTCTCACAGTTAAACTTTGTTCCTGGCATTTTCAATCAGTAAACAAGCAGCAATATAAGCAAAACCAACAGCTTTTGGTCTGTTCTCTAGAAATATTTGGATGATTACAGTTGTAAATCTCTTGGCAACAAAACCCGATTTCTAAATATCAATAGAGGGTGGCTAAGACAAGATAACCAGGTCCAGCTCTCCGGCGCTGCTTTCCCCGCAAGGTTCCACTGGACGCCAAGACTCGGCTTGGACGCTGGCCGAGCAAAGGCGTTCCTGGTCCTTCACCCCAAAGGACGCGGGCAGCCCCAGAAGCGGCCTGGGGGCCGAGGGGAGGACGCGAGGAAAGAGTAAACAGTTCAGGCAAAGGTGAAAAACGCGAAACAGGAGCAAGAGAGGAGGACGCGCAAGGCAGCACGCGCGCCGCCGTGACTGCTGCCTGCGGGGAAACCGGGAGGAACGAGGAAACCCAAAAAGGATGAGGAGGAAATCATAGGAATGGCAGTAGTATCAAAGATGATCAACGAAATAATTTTCCTCTACTAAGTTACTGAATCTAGCCTAGTTTCTTGGAATATTTGTGATAAATAATTTGTTGCTATGACAAGCTCTACAAACCATTCTCAAACTGTAAGAAATACAAATATAGCTAAAACTCCGCTGCCGCGTATTATTGTCCTGGTTCTCCCCACCAATAATGCGCCACTTGTATTTTATCCTTTTCACATAGCAGAAAGTTTCTTGACATTTTATAACTGAATTCAATTTAAACAACACACTTATGTAAAACTGCAAATGGTGCGTTTTGGGGAAGAGTTGATAGCACAATTCTTCTTAATGAAAGCCTACGCGCTGGTTGAGAAGGTCTGGTTTACACAATTAGCTATTTATTTCTTCTGCTGTACATTTATCCCTGTGCTCAGCACTTAGCAGTCTACTTCTCCCAACCAGCAAAGCCGGCTCCTCTATTTAGCAGGCTCCTCTTTTCCTCTCCCGCCTCAGCAGGTGGTTTAAAGCACCCTGCTAACCATACAAGACAGGAGAATTTGGTTACATTCAGAAGGCGCACAAAAATAACTATTTTAAAAGCAATCTCTAGGAGCGCTAAAACAGTGCAGTTGCTTCAACTTTTTCCCGCAGCTCTCAAGTGTGTTCATGCATGACTTTCACCATGTTGCTTTTGACAAGTGCAACAGAGTGATTAGACCATTGCTCACTGCCGCCAACAATTTGTTTGTTTTAGACCTGTCATCAATTCCTTTGTCCCTTGGTTTTTACTAAAATTACATCATCAAATTCAACTGCAATGAAACTAAGGAGAGATGGATATTATTAGTCAAGCCTAGCAAAAATAAACCACCCGTTTATACAGTTTTCAATACTACAAACATTCTCAACACAAGTTTTCCAGAAGTCCCAAAGTACTGGCTAAGGCTAGTGAATTACGTACTCTGAGCAGCCACCAGCCACAGATATTTTTACTTTTTTTTTTTTTAAGCTATGAACAGTTAGAGTTTGGAAATCTACCTGGAGAGCTGGCAGGAAAAACCACACAAAAGCCCTTGAACCGAAGATGCGACAACAACAGGAGAAGGACACCGAGCTCTCCGTTCCCAGTGATAAGGGGAGTTTGCTCTTGCTCTCCCAGTGCCGTAACTGCTCCTCGGTATGAAGCCGCACCTCCAGCGTTGCCCCAGGAAGAGGGCAGGTGCTGCACCCCAAAAACTGGGGTTAAGACAGATGCCAGCACCTGCAGGCATACTTCCCTTTCAAAACCCACAGGGTTTAAAACAGGATAAACGCAACACAGGGCTGAAGGGGCGCAGGAAGCCACGGAAGGTGAAAACAGGACACAAAGTGAGGGGAAAAAACCTAAAAATAAAACACTCAGCAAGGTGTGTAAGAGGAAGCCAGGAAACCCTGAAGATGCAAGAAGCTGCTGGAAGCACTGCATTTTAATTAACCAGCACCGTATTCCACAACACTCCACCAGCCTCGTTTCACGCCATGGAAAGGTTTGGGTTCTCTCCCCCCCCCCCCCGCAGATATATTTGGTTTATTGAAGCAGATGCAGAAGGGACACTAAAAAAGGAAGGTCACATTCCAGCTCCCTCTTTCTGAGGGCTGCCTGGACAGAGAGGTAGGACAGCTATTTCCCCTTCCTCCGATAACATCTACCTTTCTAAGCAGGTCTTTCAAAGACTGCCTGTTCGAGAAGAACCATTTAAAAATATTAGTAAAGTTAGCACCAAGTCTTGAAAGATTAAATTTTAAACACATTTGGTTTAACCTTACTTGTACATAATCCTTCCACTGTTTCCCAGTACAGGAAATGAACCTGAGTTACAACATCTGTAGGAAACCTTCCTACAGAAGTAGCTTTAAAAACCCACACAAATAAACCAAAAAACCCTTGAGCCAAAGTGCTTGGGAAAACCATTAACAACAAGAGATGTGGAATTGGATTAAAAACTATAGCTTTAAACAAGCCCCATGCCTTACATCAGGAATCTTGCACGTGAAACGGTTGTAATACCAAAAGTACTCAAAAAAATTGACCTCACACGTAGTTCCTGCAGTTTGGAAAAAGCAAATCGAGTCCACTCAAACCGTCCTGCTGGCTTACAGCCCTCTGAGGGGGTCTAGAAACTTCACTAGAAGGCAGTTCACTTCTACCTCTGACAACAAAAATTTCAGTAAAATCCCAGCTGCTGAAATTCAGCAAAAATTCTGGGGCAGCGAGCGGACTGAGCCGAGTGTGAAACCCTGCCTCCTCACCATGACAGTCCAGCTGTGCCAGGACAGACAGCAGTACAGAGCGCGGCACAAACCCAATCCAGCACGCTCACAACCACCTCAGGTTTGTTTCAGCAATAAAACGTTATGCAACACTTCCGCAGAGGGAAGTAAATATTTGCTGTTTAACAACCAAATCAAGAATGTTTTGTTTTCAAAAGGTATGTTGCCCAAACAGTCTCTCAGCATTCAATAATATTTGGAGCTCTAACTTCCTTCTCGGTCAGTATCAACAGCAAACCCAGAACAGCTGCCGAAATCCCTACCGCCATCCTCCCCCGCTGTCCTCGGCTCACGGGGGAGTTCCGGGAGAAATTCCACCTCCTGCCTTTCCCACCAACTGACCCTGCCTGAATTAACACACATAAAGTTCCACAGCTGCATAGAACTGACCTGAGTGGGCAGGACTATCAAACGAAGCGCCCAGCTCCTGCCCCAGCTGCGCCATTTAAATACACAGGCACGACTCTATTGTAAAGCTACAGGTTTCAGGTAGCTGTCCGTGAGAATACAGAGAAACACAAAGAAAGGTTCTCTATGCACTTTCTTTTGAACTTTTAAAAAAACTTTCTTTTTTAAATGTGAAGACAACCTCCCACCCCAACCAAGTTCAGAGCCCCTTACAGCCGCCAAGATGGCACCTCCAAGGGCCAGTCCTCCCATTTCAGCTCACCCACCGCCGAGGTTTCTCTGCTGCTAGCTGGGCATGAGAAGCCCCGACCGAAGCTTGACAGGGAAACTCGGAGACCGGGCAGGTCTGCAGCACTGTCCATTGCTGTTCACGAGGCTTGTTTCTACTGCACCGCTTTGGGTGGAGGAAGCAGACGGCTCCCCAATAAACGCAGTGCTTCTCCACACAACTAACCTGCTAGCTGCCATTTACATTGTTTTTTAAATATTAAAGTAACAGAAACCTAAAGCGATTTGCGTTCTCTCCTCCAGCATCTGTACTACTGGTGAAACACTTGTCTCGAATCACACTCTAAAACGATTCCCATTTGAGTTTCTGACAGGCAGAGTTTAAGTTTAAGGAATGAATGGTTTATATCTTGCTTCCTTGAAAATACACCCCAGAACTAGGTCGGCGCGGGGAGCTACTCTGTGCACTTACTACGAGAACACCACAGGAGCTGGTGCCGAGCCGCTGAAGACTCGCTCCCCCCGTGGCGATGCCGCCCGTGCGCTGCACGGGTACGAGGCACCGAACCAACCGCTGACCGGCCAAGTGAAACATGGGATTACACCACCGGACAGGCGCACATAACGCTGGGCACAAAAGATGTTCCACCAGCAGCTCGTGCACAGCGCCACAACACAAGAGCAAACGCCGCTGCGGACCCATCTCCTCAGCAAGAACACACTTCGACGGCCCGCAAAAATCAGTTCCTGACACGAAACACGCTGAAAGTTGCATTAAATAACAAATGAGAAGGCCAAATTACCTTCCAAGTCAAGGAGCACTGATCTGCGTGGCTCTGTAAAGCCGTGACCTCATAGGAATGAGTACACTGAAACTCGTGCATTACGTAGAAAAAATGTCATTGTATGTTAGCACAGGAAGCCCGAAAAAAGAATGCACCCCGAGGAGCGTGCTTTGGCGACAACACTTTCATCCACTAAAGAACCAAAACTTCACAGTTTGAGCTATGAAGTCCAGCTAGACGCAAATTCTCTGCTCACTTACACCCGTGTTAACCAGTCGGCATTTTACTCCTTCGGTGGAGTTAATCACTTACTTCAACACAAATGAGAAAAGAATGAAGCCTGGTGTTTTCCAGACCACAGGAAAGACAGAACTAATGAATTTGGGAGCTTCAAAGAGATTAATAAAAGATGAAGCTGACAACACTCAGAATCACTGCTACTACTTAAAATTTACATTTTTATAGAGGACTCAGCACTGGACAAGGCGCAGGCAAAAAGCAAACCAAAGGTGGTCATGCCTACAGAGGCTCTACGGCTGCTAAATTACAACAAACCACCCAAAAAAAAGACATTCCCAAAGCACTCTGAGCAAAAATCCAGATAACAACCTCTGTATCCTAAGGAGGGGTTTCCCAGTAAAGAGTGCAAATGGGTTAAAAGGGAGGAAGTACGTTTGCTGTAACGGATATGGGAAAAACTCTGTATTAGCCAGATCAAATAGAGATACTTGAGATGCTCAACGAGAACCAGACAAATTCAAGAGGCACTAGTGAAATTTACCCACGTTTAGTTACGCAACCCGTTAGTTGCGGGATATAAACCACCAACCGCCCTCCCTCTCCTCCCGCCCCTATAAAATGGAGGCCCTGACACCAGGTACCAGCTGCGCGGCGCAACGCCACGCCAAGCGAGGCCGCGGCTGAGCGGCTCCGGCCGCCACGGCCCCCCGCCTTCCCGCAAGGTTAAAATAAAAGTTGAGGCGACGACGGTCCCGGGGCGCGATCGCCCCGTCCGTGGGAGCCGGCAGGCATCCGGAGCCGGCGCAGCCGACGACGGCAGGGTCAGGAGTCGCCGCAGGCGCGTCCCGCCAGCCTGCTTGGACAAACTTTGATTAAATAACAAAAAATATTAAATGCGACGCGAACGGGCCGCGGGAAACCGCCGGCGCGGCTCCGGCCCCCCGCCAGCCCCGCTCCCCTTCCCGGGCTCGGCGCCGAGCTCCCGCCGGACGGCCCCGCCGGGGGGGGGGCGGCCGCCGCGGGGCCGCGCACGGGCGGAGCAGCGCTACCCCCTTGCGGACACGCCGCGCCCCGGCTCCCCGCCGCGCCGGTAACTTTCGGCCGGAGTTGGGCGCCCCGGCTCCCCCCCCCGCGCCGCGGCCGCACCGCCGGCGGGGGCGGGCCGGGCCCTCCCCTCGCTCACCTCCAGGCCCGCCGCTCGCCGCCGCTCCGCCCGCCCCAGCAGCGCCCACCCCCGGCCCGCCCGCTGCCCGGCGGCGCGGAGGCCCCGGTGCGGCGGGGCCGCGGACGAGGCCGCCCCACTCGTGACGGGCGCGCGCCCGCGGGGCACGTGCGCCGCCGCCGCCGCGGGGGGGGGAAGCGGGGGGGGGGGGGGGGGGCCGGCGCGGCCAGGCCCGGCCCGGCCCGGCGCGGCGTGACCCCCGGGCGGCGGCGGGCCCAGGCCGTCAGCGGCGAGCGGCGGCCCGGAGCCCCGCGCCGCGCCCTGCGCCGCCCCGCGCCGGCCGTGCCGCCGCAGCCTCCATGTTGGCGGCGGGCGGGCACGTGCCGGCGGGCGGCAGGAGGCGTGCCCGTGCCCCGGCCCGGCCCGGCTCGGCCCGGCCGCCGCGGCCCCGGCGCCACGCGGCCTGCCCGCCGCACATGGCCTGCCCGCCGCCCCGGCCCGGCCCGGCCCCGCGGGGGCGCCCGCCGCCGCCAAACTTCGCGCCGCGCGGCCCAGCCCGGCCTCCGCCGCCACCGCCCCGCGGCGGGGGCAGGGGCGGCGCGGGAGGCCCGGCGCGCCGACAGCCCCGCGGCGGCGGTGGCGGCGCGCAGGTCCGGCCCCGCGCGGAGCGGAGCGGGAGTCGGCCCGGCCGCGCTCTCACCTTCCGGCTTGTTTTCGGCAGCCATTTCCCCTCCGCGCGCCACATCCTCCTCCGCCTCCTCGCGACCGGGACCCAGGCGCGCGCCGCCTCCTCCCGCTGCCGCCGCCGGGCCGGCCACCCCGCGCGCACGGCGCACACCCCGCGCCGCCCATTGGGGGAGCCGCCGCACTGACACCCGCGCCGGCCAATCGCGGCGGGCGGAGGGCGGGCGCCCGGAAGGGATGGGCACGACGGACAGCATGCCTCGCCAATCGGAGCG
The DNA here is from genome assembly GCA_009819775.1 of Phoenicopterus ruber ruber. Lineage (NCBI taxonomy): Eukaryota > Metazoa > Chordata > Aves > Phoenicopteriformes > Phoenicopteridae > Phoenicopterus > Phoenicopterus ruber. The sequence continues at coordinate 9,646,921 of CM020235.1, read as the reverse complement.
CGGCAGCACTTCAGTGACACGCGCCGCAGCCACTCAGTGGCGTGGCAGGGAAGACGAGGAAGGCGGGACGGGACGCTTTACTGACGGCCGTAGCGGCCACTCCAGAAGCGACGCCGCGCAACTGACGGCCTCCAGAGCCAACCACGCCGCGGAGGAAGCGGGACACTCCGATTGACGCACGGCGCTGCCGGCGCCGGCAGCCAACGAGGAGCACCCTCGGCCAGAGTGACCGCGCGCGGAGCCAATGGGGCGGGCGAGCCGGGCGGCCGCCGGCGCCACCGCCCCCAGCCCTGTCCATTGGCTGCGGGCGGCCCCGGCGGGCGCACGCCCCCTCCGCGCCCTGTAACCCTAAACAAAGCCGCCGATTGGCGCGGCGGGCGGCGCGGCCGCCAATCCCCACGCCCGCCCCGCCCCGCCCCGCCGGGGCAGCCCCGCGGCCCGGCCCGGCCGTGCCCGCCCTCTGCACGGCCCGGCCCGGCCCCCCCAGCCGGTGCTCTCCCACGGCGCCGGTCCGCAGCGAGCGGGCTCGCCCTCCGCCTTTAAAATAAAACCAAAGTTCCGCCGTTGCTAGGCCGCCCCGCAGCCCGCCGGGACCGCGGTGACACCGGCCGGGGCCTCGGCCGTGCCCGCGGCACGCCGGCCCCGCGCGTCCCCTCCGCGGCTCCGCAGTCGCTCAGGGGCTCCTTCCGTCAGGGGCGGTGCGGCGGGCGGTCCCTCGGCAGCGGCGAGGAGACACCGTGTCTGAGCTGAGGTTTCCCGAAGCGCGCAAACCCCCGGCCGAGACCGGCAAGAGCTGCTGCGAGAAGGGCAGCGTCTGGAATCACGGCGTGTTTTACCGGTTTTGAGGACGTTGGTGCTGAGCCTGCGGTTCCGCACGTGTTCCAGTCAGGCTCTGCCCGGCCGCCGCGCTCCCGGTTGCTGCCGGGCGGGGAGCACCGGCCGCCGGCGCCCCTTCAGCCTCACAGACAAAGCCCCGCGCTGAACTGACCCGGGCACCGGCGCCAGGGCTGCCGGGGTTCTTTCCCCCCTTCTTTCCCTAGTGCTGAAAAGCAGGGTGCGGTAGGCCCCCTTCCACAGCCGGAGCACTCTGGGAGGACAGCACGATGCTCGGGGAGAAAAGGCCGTTCTCAGCAGGGCAGGCAGCCGAGGAGGCGAGGACTTGTGATCTGCAGAGGGGACCGAGCTACCCTTGCCAACGGGGCGTAAAAAGCCACCACCTGCCCTACAGCACGCCACCTTAGAATTGGGGTGTCAAGGAGCTTTTGCTGTAAAGAGCCTCCAAGAAACCAAGTAAACTGCTCTGTCCATTTAAAAAGGGGAAGTGCCTTGGAAGAGCGATGTGTTACCTGCCTGGCCGAGTTTTCTCCCCTTCTCTGTCAAAGCTTGGAGAGCACTGGCACAGCTGCCTTCTCAAGCAGAGCGCTGTGTAACTGGACCACATCTAATGCCTGCACAATGCAAATGAGGATTGAAACGGTTGTTTCCTTTGATGTGTGTGACTAAACATGCAAAAAGGATATTTTCCGTTAGATCCTCACGAGAGTGGAACTTCTTTAAAAAGACCTGTTGGCTCTCCAGTTTTGCTAAGGACCGAAGCCATTTCCGAGCCAAGACGAAGTATGGTGTGATGGGTCTCTTCTAAGACATAAGAAAGGAAAATTCCTTTTTCCTATTTTCAGCAGCTGCTAATCTCATGGAGCGTGAAAGGCACATTGATGAAAAGGCTCTAGAATGACAGGCTCGCTCCCGACGGTCATAAAGCTAATCTGGTATACTCTGTCCTATAAATACACACAAATATTAATGCAGCTGCAGGATCAGCTAAGACAATTGTTTCTTTTGGCTGTCCAAGATATGCCGGAAACTTTTCTAGTTGCCACGCTGGCAGAGCGCTATCATTTTCTTGATGAGTTCTAGGGAATTTAAGTCTCTCCTTGGATATTCTTCCAAGATAAGCCATACGCTTAGCAGAGACACGAGGTAGCTATACAGTTGGTGCTCCTCACAGTTTGCATTATGGCAAAAAACAGAATACCAGATTAAAATAGGTATCCCTCTGCAGTTAAGAGATGAAAGTCAATTTCCCGAGGCAAGTATCAGCTGTTGAGGTGACATCTTACTAAGACACAGAGGGCTGGCCCACGTTGAACTCGCCCCCAGCGCTCCACAGGGAGCAGCAGGTGCCAGCGTCCACCCCCTCGGACAGACCTGCCTTGCTGTCTCCTCTTCAGCAAGAAACAGGCCGCGGATTAGCCACGAAGCACAGCCTGCAGTGCCTTCCGAGCATCAATCCTACCCACTGCCTGTCTCCTCTGAACCAGCCTATCTCCTGCCAAGACTAACGTCAGGCTGGTATAGAAGGGGCTCGAGCTTCCACCTGGCCATTCAGGCACAACTACGTAGCGAAAAGGAGATGAAAGAAACGGTGGAGCTAACACTTCTCCTCTGAGTTACGATGATTCCCACTCTGCTACCAAACACAGTAACGCCGGAGAGCTATTCGCATTGGGTTTTGCGGACACCAGTGCTTGCGGCTGAAACGCAAGCAGGAACCCAGGCCGCTCCCAACCACAAAGACGGCAACCGGTGCCACAAACCGTCTTTCCGTTCTTTTCAGGGAGACGAGCGCAAACATTTATTTCGGTCATAGCCCTCACTGCATTATTCACTTACATACTCTTGAGAACAAATAACCATAAGGTACTCCACATGGGGTTAGACCTTGAGATCACCCAGACATATAATTAAATGCAAAATCAGCTACATGTGTGCACAAGAGTGTCCATCTCTCTCTTCTCTCCAGAGCTCAAGTAGTTCCTTTTGTGCTTCTATGGCTCATTAGAGTAATGAGGTCCATGTGGTCTGACTGACAAGGTTGTTTAGGACACCAGCTGCCTTCCCTTGGCCATTACACTCTGGGGAAGGAGGAACTTCCACCAAACTGCTTGGCAATAGCTCCGCTTCCAAAACTAACACAACCTACCTTGGCTCTACAGCAGCGTGAAACCCGCTCTATGAAGTGTCTTCGGGAGCACTGTCTGGCTTTCTAGATCCTTCCTGGTCTGTAAAGATGATGAGAATTTGCGTGGATGAGGATGAATAAGGCATTTTAAGGGGTTCACTGAAGTAGTGTCTGAACTCTGCTACATATGGCTAATGAACTCATTCTCCTCCTCAATATAAGCGTTCCTATCAGGAGAAAGAGACCCTAATAAACTGAATCTTATATACCTGAAATCATACATAATTTTAACAGTAGTATATAGGTTATTACAGCAATGGGATCTACGTAGTATTACAGATGCTATTTGAATACGGATTTTTCATCAGACATGCCAGCAAAGTCCCAAATATTTTCATTTCATTCCTTGTGCAATAAAATGATAAGAAAGAAGCCATTTGAATTGAAGTGCTGCTGGTATCTTTCAAGTTTCCCAGCTCCCCACTGTTTAAAAATCAAAGGTCTAATCGCTATTAAGGCACAGAGGTACTGAACCACCAAGGATTCTGTGCATGTATGGTACATGGTAAACTGACTCGGTCTTACCTTTCTAGGGGCGCAAACACAGAGCTACCTCCAGCTGATAAGCAGCAAGAAAGCAGATGTGCCAGGAGTTTTTGCAGTCTGAATCATGAATAATTTTTAACAGCATTCTGATAAAAGCTGCCGCTATTCTGATGTATGCTGTTTGGGGTTTTTTTGTTAAGAAGGAGGTGAAATACAAAGTTCTTTCAAAAAATCTTCATTGTCATTCCATGGCAGATGTGGGTCTGGCTTGGTTAATTGGGTTAATGTGATGATTTGGCATGCTTAGTTATATGCAGAAGTAAAACTGTAAAGAATATATTCAAATATCCTGTTATGGATATTCAGCAAATTATACATCCACCGTTGCTATGGCAAGCATCAAAAAGCAAAACAATTCAGACAGTTTTAATAGCTATAATGACAATGTTGGAACCCCATTTCTGTTGAATTGTTTGCACAAAGTTACTCCATGATTTAGAAGCAAGGAACGCCAAGTGTTTTTACAAAAATACTCTTAAAAGTGTGAACAGAGATGCTTAAAAAAAAACCAACCTCGCAATGATAGAAATGAAATGGTTTTGCCCTTTCATCTCTCCACTTAAAGAATCAAAAGCTGTTTCTTCTAGGAATAAACCCAAGACTTAACGAAGTCAATGTGTATGTACAAATCCACTGTTACTTCACAACACTTCACTGCATTTGTGAAGTATAATTGCCAGTTCCCAAGTTCATCAAAACCAGGCAAATATCCCAAAACATGCATTTCTTCAGAAAGGTTCTCCAGAGAAGTATACTCCGTTTAGGGCTCTGCCATCCAAATAACTGGCCCGAAATGATGCGTGGAAGTTGAAGAAGAATATACATTACCAGGAACTAAAGATACTGGCTTACACGTGGAATGGATGAAACTGCATACTACCCTAGCAGGAGGCCAAACTCGGTCATCTTCCATATTCTGGGGTTTGGATACATTCTTCTCCCCTTTCCTTCTGCAGTTCTGAGTCCTTTTATTTCCCTCAGAAATACAAACACTACATTCAAATAATCTCCAGTAAAACTCTGATGGCTATAGGGAATTTATACCAGACTAAACCAAAGCATAACTCCAGAGGCTAAGCTGTTTTAATGGACCCTGGAGGAAATACGCTTTTGCTGTGCAAAGCCTCATAAAGTTTTTGAAGATATTTAAGCCAGTAGCCTCAATGCTAAACACCGTATTTACCTGTTTAACCAAGAACAAGGGCAAAAATGCTTTGTTCCTCGACACTGGCACCGAGTCCAGAAGGGAAACAAGTGGCCACCTGGGGGGGCTGCAATGCTGGAGCCCCAGTTATTCCAGTAAAACTTCACACAGCTTCAGAACTGACTTAATGGGTGCCAACCTCCAGCATTTTGCTGCAGCCAGCAATGCCAGGGGAGAATGCCTGCCGCGCCGTGCACTGCGGCACGCTGCCTCTGCCACAAGTCCCGTTGTTCCTCCCTCTGCGGTCCTTAGTCCTTTATTTGCCTACGAGAAGGCCAGGGTCTGTCTTCACTTTGGTTCATGCTCCAAGCACCCTGGAGGCACTAAGAAAATAACAATTATTTTGCTCTAATATACACCCATAAGCCAGTTAGAGGAGGAAAAAAAACCTGAAATATGAGGTAAATTAAAGCTTCCAACTAAGGGGATTTACCAGTAAGTCACCATAAAATTCAGATAATTTATTTTTTCAATTCTTCAGCAACTTTCTCCTATTTCTTTGGATTAGCTATTAAAAATTATGTCTCAAAAATTAAAGAAAATGTCTATTGACCATTATATCAAATTCTAATTTTAGCCAGAAAAAAAAGAACAATTAGGCTGTGATTTACTCTCGTAGTCAACTTATATTAACAATTCCCCCCCATTTATGTAATTCTGGCAAAATCAAATAATATATACAATGCTCATAAATGCTGGGCTAGATTTAGTAAAGACAATTTCCTACAGTATATGCAGGACATTTCTCTTTGCTTTCTGTTATATAAGAAAATCAAGTTATTTAGCTTAAGGAGGTAATATGATTGTGATCCATGGTAGCCTCAGTTATAATTTCAGTGCAGTCTTCAACAAGGTACAGGGAAGGATTATTTTTTTTTTAAGCTGTCATTATCCTGTAACAAGCTGTATAGCCTGGCTGCTGCTCTCGGGGAATGTTTTTCCCCCACATCCTAACCCCTCTCCTCTGCTAGTATGCAAAACTGCACTTACGAGCTAAGAAGCAAGAAGAAAGTATAAATCCTACAACCAATCAGTAACGCAAAGCTCTCGTGCACAGTGTTGGTACACAGCTGGCTCTGCTCTGGGCAGTGGATGAACAGCTCCCATCTCGGGACTGGCCAGGGAATGCTGCTCGACAAAGGTGGCAGCACCAGCTCCTTGAATCCCAGCCGACAGCATCCACAGGAACCCACAGAGTAACCAATATTACTTGAGGAAAAAGCCATTTTCCATAATTCTTATTTTCCCCTCAACATGTACAAGATAGCGTAATTTTCAGGTTAGTTTGATATCAGATCTCTAGCGACAGTTGAAGCAAATAACGGGAAAGTATGTTTAAGTCTAAGATCCCTAAAGGTATACTCCTAAATTTCTGTTCCTACTTTTAAACAAATATCTTCTCCAGGATACTTAACTGCTCTGAAATTGGACTGCTGTCTATATTAACTGAATAAATACGGATCTAGGAGCCCAACTTTAGTCACCAAGGTATGAAAATGTCAGCCTCAGGCACTGAAAACAGAAGAGTGAGTAATGGAAGATGATGACGGAAGAACAAAAGGAGAACCAAAGGAAGAGAAATTGATGATGGTAACAGAGGCAGGAGGTGTTCAAAGCCACGTAGATTCAGGAACTGGAAGCCAGAGGCAAAGTCCAATTTAACTGAGTCGGTCTGCTCCCAAGGAGCTTGTGATGACAGCACCACCCAGGCTCCCCCCTTTGCCCACAACCCTGTCCTGGAGCTAGCAAACCAAGTCTTCATTCACACGCTCCTGGGATCTGTTCTGTCTATGCGTAATGCAGAAGCATCATTAACAAACAACAGAGCACTCATGCTTTCAATTAAAAAGCATTATTGTTGAAATCATTATCTCAAATCTTTGAAGGACTCCACCACGACTGGGTTCTGCCATGCTATAAATACACAATGAGCAGGAACTTCCCTGACTTTTTTCATCATTATTTATGAAGACCTAAACCAAATGGAAGTATAATTCCAGTATCACAAACTAGAATCAATTGCGATTTGCTTACAGTGGTACTATGGCAGTGCAGCTACTCAAATTATCTCTTGGGTGCCTGTCCAATGCCTTATTACACAAAACCTTTCTTCTCCGTCATCAAGGATACACAGTAGTTCTTATAAACAAAAATGATTGTTTTAATATTTTCTCGTTAGTTTCAGCTATAGAGCAGAGTTTTCTTGCTAGATTTGCCTAAACTTTGTCTAACCATTAAAACAATTCTTTCCCATATGACCCACAAGAGTTGCACGGAATGAGAAACAGATACAAACAGTATACGCAGAAAATATGCAGAAATAGCTAGTCTTAGATAGTTTCATTTGCGAGTTCTTGACTTTCCCCTGAATTTCCTCCCCTGAAGGACTGGAACAGTAATACTTTTTTTCCTGAAGTGGCATAAATCAGTTCCTACACTCTCAGTAGCAGAGTGAAAATGAAGATGTAAAGGACTAAAGAATGAAGAACCACCCTATTATTCAACAACAATACAATTTGCTGCTGATCTTCAGTTGCTAAGACAGGCATGTCAATTATTTATGGAACTCAGAGTGTTAAATATGAAGTATTTCAGCCTGGGACAGCATGAAGGTAAAACCAGGAACGTGATCCTGTCAGAACTGCAGAATTGTAGGCAAGGACAGAATAGCCCTACACAGAGTAACCCTTTTTATTGAACTATAAATTGAAAAAGGTCCTTATGAAGTGTCACTTTCGGTGCTAAGTGATACGCATTCTCTTTTTTTGACAGCGTCAGTCCATATTTAATGTTTATCTAAGGGCTATTTCTGCCCGGAAAACAATGCGCAATATCTTCCAAAAACACCAGTTAGTGTAACCTCATCTGAACGCTTACATGAAGTCCACAACCTTCTCTTTATCCATGCTTACAGCTATGAACAGCCTGTCACGCACATTTTAAAATTTGCTTGAAATGACCGCAACTTTGCCATTCTCATTGTGCTGAAAAGAGCTCGCCATACAACACTGAACAACACTATAGCACTGCCCAAGGATTAGATACGTACTATCAACTCACCTATAGTAACCACAAAATGGTGCTTAAAATAACTTCCACTGACTCCTTAGAGTGCGAGACGCATTCAAAATTAGAAAGCGCTCCTAAAGAAAAGAATTATGCATAAAATTACTTCTTTTTAGCTGGTAAGAGAACTATTAATATTAGAATTAGCTTTTATACTTGCAATGATGTCTTTCAACTTCCATCTCCAATTAAACAGTAAAACCTGTGACCTAGTGTTGCACAATGTCGATTTTCTTAACACCTCTTCCTGCTTAAAAAAATTAAGTAGGTTTATAATAATATTAAAACTAGAAGTTAATCCTTCTGTAGGATTACCTGATCAAAATCAGCTATAAGAAGTAAACAGATCTTAGTTGCAGAAATTAGTATGGGATCAACGGAAATGGGCAGTCACCTGGATGTCAAGCATGAAAAGCACATTTCAGAAATGGATCTGCAAGGTCTGCCTATGAATTTAAGTGCTGATTAGGAGTATAATCGAAGGACTGCACTTACTCTGGTGTATTCGGCATTAAGTTAAGGTGAAAGTTTGAGGGATGAAGTTATGTCCCTAACCTCAAGCACCCAGTACAATCCAAACAATTATGTTTTGCATGAACGATACAAAGGTGTAAGTGCCAGTAGTGGAATCGGCTCGCTATAATGGCTAGCATTGCGTGACACAATTGTGTCAGCACAGAGACTTCCAGGTACGCAGACGAACCACAAAGTTGCAGGTGTGAAATCAGAAAGAAAGTAAAGGCTTGCTTTTAACAAATGGCTTACCATTGTCTATAATAATCCTGGAATTTTGGAAATAAAATATTTCCCACCTCATGTGGCCATTTGTTTGCTCAGAAAACATTGCTTCCTTTCTTGCGCCATTTCTTGCGCCTCAGGTCCGTTTTGAACTCAAGGGTTTTCAGACACCTGCCTCAAACTGCCCTTCCCCTCTGCAAGCGGTCTCTCCTCTCGTACATGGATCGTGCGGCCTGGGACTCCCAACCTGCTGAAAACAGTACATGCACATCAGACTGGCCACTCTCAGAAGACAGGGCAAGCCGCATCTGTCAGCCTGTTCCTCCAGTGATGGCAGCTACGGAGTAGTACTAAGGCTACACAAACAGCCCAGAGTTGGCTGCATGGCTTCCTTGTGTACAGGGAGAGGCTTAAATAATGAAACCAAGATGGTTTTAGTAGCATGTAACGGCTATTTGGAAGCAAACTGCACACAGTGGAAGGCCTTTTGAAAGCACCAGTTAGAAGCCTCTTCACCACCAAAGACTTCAAGATGGACTGAGAAAGACAGAGCTCTCTCCTTTGCGGAGAGTCGAGGAACTGCAGCTGAACAACACCTCCGCGCTTGCACTCTGCCAGTGCTTTGGGCCGCGTGACATGCCGACAAGCGCTGCAAGTCTCCTTCATTTCAATAATGTACGTAATTTTACCCCAAGTCTTTACCTTGGAGTCATGCAGATAGCATATTTGACTTTTTACATGGTGCAAGCCCTAAAATGCATAAAAGAAAGGTTACACTGCTGTACAGACTGAAAAGAGTGTAATTAATCCCAAAGCGTTCACTTCTTGGGGAAAATAAGGCACACAACAACCTTGTGCTTACTGAACTAGACTCTTAGAGCCACTGTACCTCAATGACGGTTTTTCTCCCTGAGGGATTTTCGTTCATAGCAGCCAGGTAGGTACTTCCAATAAAAATACGTTTTCTACGGGCAACAATGATTAAGAAATGCTGAAAACACTGTTCATCCTTCACCGGGAATAACTGGTGTGATGGCATTCAAAGAAAAATATCCCAGATCACAATGGGGACATCTTAGCATTTTCCTCCTTGTGCACTGACTCTACAAAAGCCCTTATTTACTAAACTTTTATAAACAACTCGTTAGCTACACTAATCCCATAAAGCGACCGGTGCATTAGTGGTAGGTATCCACCATCTACTATGAGAAAAGTGACACTGTCTGTCTCTAAAAATACCTCGTTTATTTTATGCCAGTCAGTTGCCAGCTTTTATTCAAAAAGAGCAGATTTTTGCTTAAGAAGAGTATGGTTGGAAGCATACAAATCACGTAGCAGATAAATATACTCATTGTAACTTCCACAGAATCAAAATTTCAACTTATGTGCTCAGTAGTGATACTGAAAGTTTATCTGCACAAAAGGTGCTTCTATGGTTCGTAGCAAGTTTGTTGAAAGCAAGTATCTGGATTGAAGTACACAAAGTTGCAGTGAAAGGTTGTCCACGGCTCATCTGAGAAACTAATCTGTACTAGTCAAAAATGCCCACAATTTCTTGGGGGAAAAAAACAAAATAAAACCAAAGAAAGCCCACAAACAAAACCAGAAAACCTCGGAGCCCTGCCTTCTAGTAACAACAACTGTAGTAACAGCCACTGATACGTGATATGGTCTTACTAAAATGCATTGATGGGTCCATGAAACATTCTATGCCAAATCAAGTATTTCAAAGATGGAGGAATTCTAACTGCATCTCCTCCAACTGCCTTGCCTCTGACATTGAGGGCGAGATCTTTAAATGCAATGACTAAGAAACTTTGTCTGACAAATCACTTACAGAAAAGGAATAATACTGAGCTTTAAGATCAAAGTATACAAGTGAGTGATTCACCTTCCTTTCTTGTACGCTTGCAAGGCACAGGCCAAACATGAACATACTATTAGGTGCTTTGAAAAGCTCCACCTGCGTTTGAGTAAGAGAATTTGCATCAAGTGGTGAGGCGAGGCTACACAACCCCAAACGACTGGATGCGACGCTCTCTTGGATAAGCACCCTCCTTCGCTGGCTCGAGAGCTTTGTCTATCAGACCATGTCACCTGAATGACTAACAGCACACTAACTCCCACTGCTGCCATCTCTCACCGACTTCAGCAAGCTAAGCGTTAGCAGGACAGCAAGCAAAATAGAATACCTATTTCCCAGTGCTCCCCTGCAATTGAAAACCTGAATGCTGACAAGACTGAGGGAAAAAAACAAAAAACCACAAGCTAGTCTAGTAGGCAACTGTCTATCCTCAGGGTCATATAAAATACCACGTGCTGGAAGAAAGAAGAAACAGCGAGGAGCTGGCAACATCCAAAGCACAACACCCGCAGAAGCGATTACGCTGATGCCAAATCTGGTGCTATCTGAGCTTTCCAGCCACTGCTGAGTTGACAGCACGTGCCGAGATGCTGGAGCTGGCAGAGGCGATGCTGAGCACAGCTAGTGGCCACTAGCCACCTTAAAGCAATAGCACCACGCATCTTCCCTGAGCTAACGTTTAGTGGCATGAATAGTAAAATAACACATATATAGTGCTCTTTGGCAAAACCACAGCAAATACTGAAAAACAACTCCCCGTTCTCCGCTTCGCCCAGCCTGCCGTGACGCCGGACTCGCAGGGTGCTGCGGTCCACCACCGGCCGCGCTGGCTGGGCTCCAGGGCCCCAGCAGCGAGCGGGAGGAACAGGGAACGGCTATGAGTCCTGGCTCCGGGGAACCGGCACAACCGTAAGGACAGAGCTCCTTGCCAACACTGACTGCACTCCAATTTTAGCAGACTTAAAGCTTTCCAGATTGATGGTGAAGAATTTCAAAACTCAAAGAGCATAACAGATTTACATCTGAGTTTATAGAAATAGCTGAATAATACACCAACAGCCTTAACATACACATATGCAGAAAAAGAACGAACAAAACTATCAGATCTCCCAAAATATGGATTGACAACAACAGAAATTGGCTAATTACTATTTTAAGTATGCCCGAATTCTTAACTCTGGTGTTATTAAATTAAAAATTATATAATCATATGTTTTAACTATATGATAGCTTATGCAAGTTACAACCATTTAAAAAAAAAAAAATCTGTATTTCATATGATATTTATACGATATTTCAAACATGGTTACATTTCCCAAATGACATAGAACAAATTACTACTTTTTCACCAACAGAGTCGAATCTGGTGTTGTTCCTCCCCTGTGACATCATGTGGCCTAAACATAACAAGGATTTTAGGACATCCTGGAGCATCCAGAGCAGCTCCTTATCACGGCAACAATGGGAAAGTATTTTACTAAATAGAGGCAAAATTAAACTGTAGAATTGAACCCAAATAATATTCTCACTGACACAGTAGAAGCCCTTGACTTCTTCTCAGAGAACTACTCTACTGGAGGGAAGTTGGAGGCTGATTTTGGAGAGAGAAGAGCTGGTAGGGAATGCAGGTTCCCAGCTTCCAGCCACCAACACTGCACAAAATCCAGAGGGCTGTCCATGGAAAATGGTATCTGTAAGTAATTCCTGTGTGTTTCTCATCTTCAAAGTGTAAAAGGTTGGCTTTCTGGCAAGCTCTACACGTTCTGAAAACAGCTTCTGACAGATGAAAGCGATGCCCTAACGCAGAGCTCTGTCCCCATGACAGGCTCTTTATGCACTTGGCCGAAAGGATCCAAAGACACCAAGAGCGCTGGTTTAAGCTATACTGCTGCGGGAAACACACATTAGTGGGAAACAAGGAGGTGCCAAAGGTCAACAGAAAGCCAGCGTCTCCCTTCCCAGACACCGGTGCGCATATGGAATTGCTGGATCTCTCAGAAGATTTCCTAGCAGTATGAATCAGCCTGAAGAAATATTTCTGACACTGCCAAAAGAGCACTAATGATCTTCAGGAAAGGCTGTGGTGTTAGCACATTCAAAAGCCTTAACCCTGCCCTGTACGATGCTCTGTGTGACAGACCCTGTCTTGATTAGAAACAGTTTAAGCACATAAAAATTACAACCGGCACCCACACCTAAACTATAGCAAATTCCTCCCTGATTGTTGTTTTGAAGACGACACTTCCAGCAGAATAGAACTGTTATTTATATATATCAACCACTCACACCTCACTCGGCTGCTCGTACTGTCAAGATCTTCTGCTTGCCACAGAAACACCCTTCTGTCCCACACACTTGCCGCCAGAAAGAGCCAAGAGGCACGGGGCAACATACAGATAATTACTACAAACCTGGAACATTTTCAAGGAGAATGTTTGCTTTTGACTTTTGGGGCATTGAAGTCAGTCTTCCATAAACAAGCATGAAAATATCCCAAGGAGAGCTATGTTACTAATGAAGATTTTCTTGCTTCTTGTCAGTTGCTTCAGCCACTTCTGCTGCCATTGGATGAGAGTAACGAAGGCCTTTCTACTGCACGGCGCTCTGCAGGTGTGATTAGACCTGCCTCGCACTTCCCAAAGTCCCCAAGTGGACTATCATGCCTCAGTTACAGAGATAATTTCTCCGAATGAAAGAGCCAATAAGAAGTGATTCCTTTGGGCATCTCAACAGCATTAACACAAAATGCAGTAAAAAGCGTCAGAGTAGCAGAAAGCAATTTAGTCCTTGTGGAGGCAACTTGTTTGCAATGCATTTCAAACATTTTAACCGTGTGTATCAGCCCAGGTTTAAGTCAGAAGACGGTAAAGGCAATGGCTGCACTGAACCGTCACCTCAGGAGAATGGCACTGGCTGCAAATTAACCGGTTGAGTTCATCTCTTATTTCTCTTTTTGTTCTCATCACAAAACATGGCAGCAGACAACCTACACTAATCTGGCAGCATGAGCTGCAGGTCGGGATGAGACCGCTGCTGGACCTGCAAGCGCGTGCATGCAAAGACACATTCGAAAGTACGAGTCTCACAGGGTTTTAGGTACAGAACGATGCAGCTTTGGGGAAGACCTAAGCATAGAAAGAGTACATCAGGAGTGAGAGGCGTCACTGGGACTTCATGCAAAATGGAGGAGGGAATTCAGAAAACTCAGCTACGGTTTGAGGGGGTGTGCCATTTGCCTCATGAGGGAAGGTACCACATGAAGTCCCACAGGCTCCAAAATGCACTCAATTAGCTGTTCCTTTTACCTTTTTGTTCTACCCAGCATTTCTTCAAGAGCACTGTCATCTCTGGCTTTGGCATCCTACTCATCATCTATGAATTCATGTTGCCGTTTCCTCCCTGAAAGGAAAAAGTCCCATAGTCAGTCATTTGCTACACAGAGGAAAGGACAAATTTGACAGAGTATTTTTGCCACTGTTCAAGTTCAAAGACCATTGCTCCTTGAGCAGACAGTACTGCAAGTTGCGTTCTCTGCTACGGTGTCATTCATCCGAAATCAGCCAGCCTGTGTTGACTCTAGAAACTTACCCCGAATTTACCTGTAAGCAGCTGAAAAGCTGTCAGTATCTCAGACCTGCCTGGAAAGAAAGAGCAGGGCAATGACTCACCCAGAGTAAAAAAATTCCCAGCAACAACAAGAGAGACTTGCACCAAGCAAATATCTTTATTTTATTTTAAAACATTCTGAAAGTGTTAATCTATATGAAAAAGCAGCAATACAACACTGAGAAAGCACGCTTAATGTTAGAGAAGCCTTCATTTCATATCGCATGAGCCAAATTAAAAATAAAACAAAGCAGAGACAAAAAAAATCAATTTTCTCAAAGAGATAACATGAGAGACTCCCACAGGGGCTGGCAAATTCTGGAAGAGAGAAAGAGATTATATTTTATGGGAAGAGATTCAATAACCATTCTTTTCCCATAAAGCTAGTGATGGAGCATTGTCACTGCTCCATAGATACACTGTGCACATTTCAGGACAACACTAACAGAAAATCAATAGTACCTTTTATATGTGAAAAGACATTATCTCTATGGACTCCTAATACTAACAAACGGGACCAAAGACCACCTTTACCAAAATTTAGTAGTCAGCACTAATCTGGCTGATAAGAGAGGGGTAGTATGCTAGCCTACATTCTTGGATTTTTTAATTTTTTTTTAAAGAAATAACGGTGCTCAAAGCTTCACCCTCCACTGAAGCCAAAGAGCCCCCAGATGACACTATATTAAAAGTCTAACAATGTTGAACCCTGGCGCTGTCGCTCGAAAGCCCCATCGGCATACATTTCCTCTCTGGCTGATGGCTGTAATCATTAGGAGGCAGGAGCTTTATCAGGTGGTAATTTGACAGCTTTGACAAGCTCGGCTGAATTTATGGCACTTTCTAGTTTTTCCCTCCATTGAGCTGAGATGGAACTAAAGTTAATATTAGCAAAAACACTTTGTGCGGGGGCAATTTTCCAGTGATGACTACATGATTCCAGTTACTAAGAAAATCTGCTAAACAAGGCCTCCTCGCAGTGCCTTGCCACTCTCACCAGACAAGGGAGGATGGTTCCCCATCCAGCCCCCTAGCTTAGAGGAAAGATCCAGTAGACGGAAGGTAGCTCTGGTACCTCTGGCTCTAAAGCAGCAGAAGTGAATCGATTCTGGAAAACCTCTGCACCTTGTAGAGGAGTCACTAGCATCCCAGAGAAACACAAGCATGGATGTTTCCCTTGGCTTAAAAAAATGACTTTTAGCTCCAAACCCAGTTTTCCAGACAGGAACGTTCACAGTTTGCTGCCCCTTTTTTCACCACACAGCACTCTCCACTGGTGCCTAAGCTCAGAAACGCTGGCACGTCAGATGCACCCTTCCCACGTGTCCAGGCAGACTGCGCGAGCCCTCCTGAAAACCCTCTCAAGCACATTCCGCTACCCACTGCTTACCCAGAACAAGCACCTAACCCAAGTCTCTAAACTCGACACCTTAAGCGAAGCATGGCGATGTTCAGGATCATTATGCTCAACTCCCTTTCTGGGTGCAGGCTCAATGTCTTTTAAACAGAGCACATAGTTGCTTGTCTGTCTATAAAAAATCTTCGACATTAAAGCTTAGAAAAAAACCAAGTAACAATGAGAGTTTCTTACACTGCCATGGATCATACGGTCCGCTCTAAGAAGGAACCCAACCAATTTTGGCTGAGGAGGCGAGGTACCAGTAGATTGCGACCTCTGGAAAATGCCAGAGCTGTATCAGGACAGCAGCAAGGCCACTCAGAAGGAGAACACTGCACACACTGGAGCAGAAGCTGCAGCGTCGTGTGTCTGACAGCACACAGCCCGGCTAAACCCAGGACTTGATTCCCGGGGTCTGCTTCTCTCATCGCAAAGACTGTAACCCACACAGCACCACTATGCTTTCTTGTGTGGTGTCAGGCATCTGCGGGTAGCGACGTGGGCAAGAGGAACACTGCACCCTGAACCAAAACTTGGCAAGTCAGTAAAGCACAAACAAGTACTTTTATTTTTTTCTTTCTCCCAATTGCTTTTTGCCATAAATGTTACATTTCCTCTGTTATAATTTAGGGTTTTAAAGAGCTATCTCTACATGCTTAGAAAGCACAGTTCATATTTAGCTCCCTAAAGTCATATTTCTCTCTTCCTATATTACCCTGCCAAGATGTGACATCTGTGGACTGTTCCCAAAAAATTCCCCTGAATCATCTGTGATGCATGCGAAACAGCGGCCAGAGCTGGCAACGAGCAGCTGTGTCTTTTAGGAAAGTGTTAGATCAATCCGGTGAGGGGAAGGATTCCCAGTAACTCCGCCACTAACATCCCTGAGGAGCACACAACTCCCAGATCATGTTAGAAAAAGAGCACAATTACGACGGGATCAAAATCCATGGGAAATAGCGTTGCCACGGCAACTGACATCCTCAAAAATCAAGTCGTCTTTGCATTTTTGCACAGACTCAACGACTCCTAAACCACGTGGGAAAAATGAGTCTAGCAGGTGGGTTCATTCAGGAAAAGCACGCTGCCAGGTGATTCCCTGTAAAACAGACCCACTTCTACGTGGTTTCTCAGAAAGTGAGCCTTTGTGTACCTCTGCACTGCATCTCACTTACTACAAGCGCAGAGGAACTTCTATAACATGATCAATACTTCCTTGTTAACTACCCCTGGATCAGAAAAAAACTTATTAAATATTAAAACATTCCTGTTTCCAAACAAAAGTTATGTGAAGATAAAATCCAAAACAGATTAGCTGAGCTTCGGAATGGGAAAACACAGTTTCAGCCTCACACTAGACTGTATTGGTGTTAATGAGCAGTCTTTCAAAAGCTCCTCTTTGAGAACAGCAGTACTCTAAAATCACTCCAGCATCCCCTACACAAACATCAGATCCAGTCACTGGGGAACATCCAACCACGAGCAGGAAAGGCCTTATTTTTCTTCCTGGCCTCCTTATCACAGCGATAATGCCAACAAATACCCAACGTGTCCACCAGCATGCTTTATAATGAGGCACAGACTGGGAAGCCCTTCTGCGAAAAATTCCGTCTGCTCCCCCACACTTCTGGGGCATTTCCTGCCGTTTCACTACCGGCTAAGACTTGGTGAGTGCCCTCTCGTGGTTAACCCGCCATGGAGACCGTCTGCTCTCTGGAGGGCACCACAGCATAAACTCTAGGGGTCTATTCTCTGCTCTGGGGTGAAAAGCCAAAGCAGCGCTACTGACCCAAAGAAAACCGCTCCAGAGTTATACTGCTGACAAACGAGAACAAGGTCTAGCCATGTTTGCTCCCTGCTAGCTGTTCCGTGCCAGCAGGTTTAACACTGCTGACCTAATCTTTCACTCGCCTTCATACTCTGCGCAAGGCAGAAGATTTGAACTCACAATATTGTGTTGTAACAGGCTGCAACATTTCTCAGGTAATCTCTGCACATCAACCTTGCACGAGTCAGGAGTTACGCATGAAATAAAGACGCTTTGGTCATAAAATGGTTTGGAAATCGTTCTCTTGTCATGCCAGGCAAGGGGCCTCAGGGCAACACAGGCAGGCGACTCCTGGCTCCGTAAGTAACACGCGCAGGGACAGCCCTTTTCGGGCTCCAACGAGGACACACTGCAGCCTCAGCGTGACCCCCGTCGCCGCCGCCTCGCAGCACAGCGGCGCGGAACTGCACAGCGCTGCGCCCCGCTGCGAAGGCGCTCGCCGGCCAGCACAAGCACCGCCGCGGGCAGCTCAGCGAGGCCGACGGCACCGCACGCGGCCGCTCTTCCTCCCTCTCCTCCCTAGGAACGGAGCGGACAGAGACCCTGATCCCCCGCGGTTCCGCCGGCCCGGGCCCCGGGCCCCAGCCCGCTGGCTGCTCTCACAGCCGCCACTCGGCCCCCTCCCGGCCGAGACGTGTGCGTGGGCACGGAGCGACCGCGGCGGGAGAGGCGCCTCAGGGCGCCGGGCCGCCGCCGCGGGGGACAGGGCCGCTCCCGCCCAGGGCGGGGCGGGCGCGCGGCTGGGCCCGCCTATCCCGCGCGGCTCCCTCAGACGCGGCAGCCAGGACCGGAGCGGAGCAGAGCAGAAGGGGCCGATCCGAGCCAGGCCGGCCCGAGCCGAGCACTCACCGCGGCATCCCGCGCACGCCGCCGCCCGCCTCGCCGCGCCTCACGGCTCTCTGGGGGGGGGGCCTGGCCACGCATGCGCAGATGGCTCCGTCGCGCGCGCTCACGCCTGGGCGCATGCGCGGGCGCTCGACCCGCCGGGCCACTGGGGGGCGCGGCAGCGAGCGGCGCCGCGCTTCGCGCCCGCTCTCGCGCCGCCGCCCCGCCCGGCCGCCTGGCGGCGCGGGGTGAGAGGTCGGGAAGATGGCGGCGGCCTTGGGGGAGGAGGTGCCGGACAACGAGGACTACTACTCGCTGCTCAACGTGCGGCGGGAGGTGGGCCTGGCGTGGCGGCAGGTGGCGGGGCCGGGCGGCGGGGCGCCGCCGCGGGGCGGAGCGGCAAGGCTGGCCGGGCGGGCCGTGACCCCGGTGCCCGCCTGGGCAGGCCGGGCCGCGGCCGTTGCGGGGCCAGGCGGGCGGGAGCGGGGCTGCCTCGGCGCATCCTCCGGCCCGGGCTGGGGCAGCCGGTGCCCGGGAGCGGGACTTCAGCAATCCGAACGGGTCGCAGGCTGCTCGTCGTGTGTGCGGCGGGACGCGAGAACCAAGGGGGAGGCGGTCGGTGTTTGCAGCGAGTTCTTGTGTGGTTTTTCTCAGGGCATGTGGGAGCTTGGTCTTAGGCTTATCTCTACTGAGAGAAATATATAAAATATACTTATTTTTCCGGTTTTAAATTCGTTTTTGTTTTAATCAGTGCTGTGGGGACCGCACTTCCCAGATTTTTCCAAATCGGAAACACCCACACTTTTTGTAAAACACCTCTCATCAAAAATAGGAGGCTCAACACGCCTCAGTTTTATTTTTAACAATAGATTGGTATTAACTGATGCAGTTTTGTTAAGCTACAACAGTTTGGAACTTAATGGGATGTAACTTTTTTTTTTGATAGTAATAACTAGGCAAATCACCAAAGATGCAAATGTATAAGCTGTGCTGTAGTTTGGGTGATCGAATGCAATAGGAATATATATATACACTATATATATTCTTTCTCTATATATACATTTAAAAACAGACTTTACTATTCAAGCACATCTGCCTGGGTGTTAGCAATTCGAGCTGAAGAAGGCTTTTACTGAACTAATACTACTGTGTGTAATAGGAGTTCAGGACTTAGAGGCAATTCAGCCTGATAGCTTGGAAAAATTATCTTCCGAGTCAATGTCAGCACTTGTGGCCTCGGTGGCAGTCTCCTGCGTCTCATTTATGGAAACCTGCCGCATTTCTGGAGTAAAAATGTGTGACAGTAGCTCTGTTTGCACAACTCTCTAATGCCGTGCAGTAAAGTGTGCTCTTTTTCGAAAAATTTCTGTGCAACTTAAGCCTGAGTCCTGTTAAAAGCCGGTGGGCCGTGCTTTTAGATCGCTCGACAGCTTCTGTAACTCGCCCTCCCAAACATCAGCAGTGTGCAGATGTAGAGGTTAAAGGAAAGAGGCGGGAACCGCACAAGGGTTGCGACTGCTTGGGAGATTAACAGCGAAGGCTTAATAGTTAACTTAGCTAGGCTTTCAGCTCTTCACTAGAGACCAGAAAGTGCAGGTTTGGTACAGCAGGGAGCTGGAAACCACGTTAAAATGGTCTTCGGGGGAGTAATTGCAACTGAGAGTAGTAGCTGCTTGGTTAATTACCCCTTGCTAATTAAATTCACTAGTACTATCCTGCATAGCAGTGGAATGCAGTGAACTTGCATTTCTGCGTGCTGAGCCAACTTCATGTGATGTGGCAGCTGAGCTTAAAATAATAGTTAACCACTGAACTTTGCAGCCCCAATGAGGAGAGTAAGTCTGCTGAGCAGTGATTGTCGTGTGTGTATGTATATAAATGCTTAATCTTTTATAGATTTCAATCCAGTAAAAACGTGATGGAATGTTTGAGGTGTTAAATGAAGCCGTTTAAACCCCAAACAGGGAGATGGGGAACCTTTTAATTTTGCCTGGAATTTTCGTAATAAAAATATAACTTGCATATGATTATTACTAACTTATGTATTTCACTGCAATTTGAAATGATGTCAGTATTTCTTTAGCGGTTTCTAAGAGGCTATTGCTCATGAAATATTGAACCAATGACCCAAGCTATTTGATGATGAAAGGCCCAATCTAACATTTTATTGAACGTGGCATTTATGAAAAATGAAACTGCTCATTTCTATTATATAATCAATATCACATTAAACCATTTATCATTAATTTGATTAAAGAATGCCATTTTAGACCTGTATGTTCCCCTGCCTTCTCAGGCGAGTTTAAATTCTATGTCCAAGGAAGCACAAGGTAGTAAAAAGAAAAGAGCTAATCTGTAGCTACCCCTGCTGTCTTGGGGCTAACAAATTTGGCAGGTCCCCTTTTGCTGTATCATTTAGAAACGTTAACATGAAATAGCACAAATGTGCAGAGAAAACATTTATTCTAAGCTATCCTCAAAATTGAACTGACTTCTAGCTTTGGTACACAAATGAATGCATTTCTTTGATGAAAATCCAGACTCTCCTTACCACAAGTTGGAAAAAGATGTTACTTTAAGAAACAAACTTTTAGGGCCTTTATTTCCACTGTGAAAGCTTGGAAACTGTGAAAGCATCACTCACTGAAGAGCATTAGGAGAAAATGGAATTTGTCTCTCTAAATTCTGTTATCAAAAGTCATTTTCTGGATGCCTCCTTCTCGCTTGCTGGCGTTGTATTCCTGTCTGTTGTAATAATATAATTATTATATTATTAGTAAAAGGGATGACATTTGGTTGAAGGGGGCCAGCAAGTACCCGCTGTGTTGTTTTGGTTATTCGACTCTGCATGTTTCTCCTGGTGCAGAGAAGTGGCATCCTGCTTCCTGCGCCCTGGGAACTGATTCTTGCCTGGACAGCTCTGTAACTGGCCCGTTGGTAGCTCTGCGAAGCTGCGTGTGCTACCTGTGCCTTCTGGGGAGGTCCTGGTTGCTTTTGGCAACTGCACTTCTAAACAGGCGTTAACCGGCCTCCGAGGAATAGATGGCTGCTGCAATATAAGAACTGTTGCAGGAATGAGATGAGAAAGGGGAAGTTACCGGGACTCTCTAGAGGCAAAAAATAATATGGCTGTGAGGTTGCCTCCAGAGAGGTGGTCATGGAAGGGGCAGGGGTTTTATTCCATTGATTCTGAAAGAGCCACCTGAAATCTCTTTCTACCATGTCTTTAGAACAAGGCCAGGTGCCATCTAAAATTCCAGAGTGGTTGTGGTAAAGAACAGGGTTTGTTTTTTTTTTTTTTTTTTCTCTTGAGACATTTGGTGACACACTGTTCTTCTGGTTATCCATCTGGGGCAGGTGAGTGTGTTTTTGCAGGCAGATGATGCACCTGCCTTAGAGCACAACAGAGATCCCTCGCTGTATAGGAAGGGAGGTGCTAGGGAGCACAGCCGTGATGGGACGAATGTAAAACTCTAGGTTTACTTTTCTTACCTTTACTGCTGTGGAAAGTCAGTGCTTTTTGATAGTTATAGTATTTACTTGAGAGTTTAAGGTTGAAATACAAGTAGAATTTGATGCACATCTCTGGATTTAAGTGTTTTTATCCTGAAGTGACTTTATTTTTCCTTTCCTTTCTTCTTCTTTGAATTGAGGGGACAGTAGCTGCCTAATAAAAATAATGTATGAACACAGATTGCTTGGGGGTTTGGGGTTTTGGGGTTTTTTTTTACTTAACTTTTTATAGCTAGGTATACACTGATGAGCTGTTGCTGTCACTTGTTGCACTATAGTGTGGAAAATACTGGTGTGCGTAAGTGAACATTTCATTGACTTATGTAATGAAACAAAAGTCCATTCTTGATTTCGTGTAAGTAAAAGTAGTGTAATGTAATAGCTGATGGACTTCTCTTTTAGGGCTGATCTGGAGAGTGGTCTTTTTAAATAGCACTGGTTGTACTTTAATTAATTTTTACTGCTTTCCACAGGCCTCTCAGGAAGAGCTAAAAGCTGCCTACCGCCGGCTGTGTATGCTGTACCATCCAGACAAGCACAGAGACCCAGAGCTCAAAACACAGGCTGAGCGGCTGTTTAACCTTGCTCACCAAGCTTATGAAGGTCAGTGGAAGCTTGAAGTTTGCAGAAACTGTTTTCAGGGTGTCTTCGTGCTTTTTGAAGAAGATAGATGTTATTACAAAGTAATAATTAAATTTGCTGATACTTCACAGTGTTTTGTTTCCCGCTTCAGTCCTGTAAATCAGAGGAGCAAGGCAGTACAAATTGTGCAATGAACGAGATGTGGAGTCTCTGTCTTATTTCCTGCATGTTGTAAATAATCTTTTCACCACTTCCCTTACTTCTGAAAAAGACTCACCCATAAGAGACTGAAGACTGAAAAGCTTCAAACAGAAAGACAATTTCATATTTTACTTTTGAACTGATGCATCCAGAATTTCTGTTCTCTATCACCTGGTTGCGGTCTCCATTGTTTGTCAGCAGGTTCTTCCGTGTGCTAAGACTGAGATAAGGACAATGGATTCATAGTAGAGTTTTTTTCTCACCCAAAGATGCCAAAGCCCTTTAAAAATGTCTTAAATTAAGCTGACATTTACTTAAATCCTGGTGTCATCATAGGTAATACATAGTGTAACTGAGGCACAAGGAAGTGGCTTGTTAGAATTAGCTTGCAGCATTTTGGAAGTGTGATGAGAAGCACCTAGAATGCAAATGGATTAGAAGCTGGTAGGACTCTTCTGGGTTAAAAAACTGGTGCAGCAAACTAGACACCCAGTCCTGTAGCCTGAAGAGAAACTAAAGCAAAATGGTGAATAAATATTCTTCTATTAAACCTCAAAGATGAGCTAATTTTTTTTTCCTCTCATGTTTTCTGAATGATAAGCATTTGTGTCTTCCAATTGGACTTGAACATGGGTGGAGTCTTTTACATTGTCCCTAGTTAGGCATTAGGACCTATGGAAGCTTTTACTGGGGAGAGCCGTGAAGGTCTGACATTGATGACATGGGGAACAAAAGCTCGGGATGCTTCAATAATTTCATTTTAATGTGGTGAGTAGGTCTTACATTAGAGTCAGCTTTCTCTTTGAATTCCGTGGCTTTGCTTGGCTCTGTGTTGTGATGTATATGTAAATTGTTGCTTGTTTAGGACCAAACATGAGCGTAATATTTTACAAGCAAAAAATTTTGACATCTTGAAAATAAGCCACCCTACCTCCTGCCTATTTTCTCCCCTTCCTCTTCCATCTCTTAATATCACACAACAAAAGATTTATTTTATCAGAATTTATAAAAAATAGTATCTGCCTGTGACATTTAGCAAGTTCAATAATCTTCAAGTAGTTCAGATCAAAGCTCAATTACTATAAGCCTTTTTTTGCCTTAATATACACACCCAGCTCACTGAAGGCTCATCAGTTCCTCCACAGTCAAAAGAAATACATGATAATGATAAAGCTGGTCGTGGAACCCTGTGGGAAAAATACTGATGGTTTTTAATTTTTTTTTTTTTTTTAATGGAAGGGTGAGGTATGAGAGATTATGCATTTAAATATGCCTTACATTTTAGAGATTCTTCTTAATTCTATGTGCAGTCTTTTTCCAGAGTAACTGTTCTGCAGTCTCTTGGTGTATTTTATTTTCTCCATTGCATTGGGTGACTTTTTGGGAGATTCACATTCTACATACATTTTTGCAATTACGCCGTAGCTGGTGCTTGGCACGGCACGAACTGCCTGGTGGAAATTGCTTTGTTGGTGCTTGCCATGTCCCACATGTTTGGACTGGGTGGGAAAGGATGAGTGGACAGGGATGGTAAGGAAGACTGAAGACAGGGAGCGAAGCACCAAAGAGCTTTGAAAGCTAGACAGAGATAATGTCCTTCCTCCTCAGAAAGTTTCCAAGGACTGCTATCGCTGAATTGCTAGTAATTCCATTGATTGTTAGAGGGCTTATGTCGCCCTTCAGTCAAAGAAAGCAATGTTAAAAAACCCCACTGCATATTCAGTTAGTCTGTATGTCTCTCGTGTGTTCTTTTCACTTTCTGATTTTACAAGTAAGAAAAAAAAAAAAAGGAATTTGTTGGGAAAAGTCAGTGTGTCCTGTTAATATAGCATGTGAAAAGGTTAAAGGGAGTTAATGTAAAAAATGGATGCAACTGTAGAACAACATGTTTCCAGGATCTGTGCTTGAATTCTGAGTAACACTAGTGTGTTGGTCTGAAATTTGAGGAGAAGACCAAAAACTGAGTTCTCTCCTCTCTTTTGATTTTAACTTGCAGTGCTTAGTGATCCACAGACCAGAGCCATCTATGACATATATGGGAGGAGAGGACTGGAAATGGAAGGATGGGAGGTGAGAGAAATTTAGCACCTAGCCAGTGGAATTGACTAAACCCACCTTTATCTGACATCCTTGTTATATCGAGCTGCACTGACACCTTGATGGTAATAAATGCCTGTTTGTTTGAAGGCATCCTTGTTTAGTTATTTCTGTCTCTGCTGAAACACCATGATGGATTTTCAAAGAATACTTAGGTTTTTTTACTTGACAAGAGAACAATAAACCTGACATTCAGAGTTCCCTAATAGGATATTACCGTGACAGGCAACATCTTTGTCTGAGACAAATGCGTTGTTATTGTCCATCTAGTCTCATCTTTTTCATCTGAAGCTTTTTTTTCAACATCAGCTAGCCTCTGACTTGGAAATTACTTTTTCTTTCTGTGCTTTTGGGGGTTGGGTTTTTTTTTTGTTGGTTTGCTTTTTTGGGCTCTGAAAGAGAACTTGTCCATTCCTGGCTTTCCTGTTGTTAAGTCCCCTTGGTAGCCTCTGCCAGTCTTAGTTGACTGCACTACGTTGCTTGCTGCAGGATGATATTGTATTGGGTCAGGTCAGTACCAATGTCAAGTTTAGAGTTAGTAGCAAGAAATGTGGAGCAGTGACAGTGTGTAACAGACGTTTTTGAGCTACTTGTGGCAGACTTGATCTTATTTTGAAAAGCCCGATCCAATACTCTTTCTATTCGTACCTGGAGCCATACCTGTCTAAAACCCTCATTCCCCGAGCCATGTAAGGTAAACAGATGTGAATCAGCGTAGCCTAAAATCACAAACCTCTCGCTTAGTCAGTTTACCTCAGGCCAGAAACTTTCAGTCGTTTTCATTTTTGTGTCTACACCTAGTAGAGAAGTTAATGTATAGCTGTTGGTGACAGCTGCACTGCAGTATCTTGTACTTGTGGTTTGAAAGCTATTTGCCCTGGTTTTGTCAAGGGAATAGAAATAACAAGGACCATTTTCCCTTCTCTCAAAGCATGTTTTTTTTCTCATGCCTGCCATTCGATCTGGCCCAGGTGTTTGCTTCCAAACTCTGAGTATTGAAATTCGTGCAGAGTGGCTTACAGCAGCAGCAGGGGCAATGTGTTAGAGTGTACCAGGTCGGTGGACCTCCATCCCGTCAGCAATTCAATACCCTGAATATCCTCTTTCTGGTAATCTTTTGGTTTTAATTTCTTTTTGAGCAGGTTGTGGAAAGGAAGAGAACTCCAGCTGAAATCAGGGAAGAATTTGAGCGTTTGCAGAGAGAGAGGGAAGAGAGAAGACTGCAGCAGCGAACTAATCCAAAGGTAAGCAAAGATTTCATCCTAGTCTCAAGAGTGAATCCGTAAATTACTATGAATATGCAGGGTGTGATGAGCCTAGATGAGGAGCTATAGGAAATAGCCCCTTAGGTATCTACACTTAGTGAGTTATTTTTCCTTTTTGAATATGCAGTTTCTCTGGACAATGTAGGGAAAACAGCTAATTCTTTGAAGAGTAATCCTCTACTGAAAGTTCTTTTTCTTCTTTTTTCATTGAAACGTGTAGGAGCAAAATACCTCTTTCAGCATTTTCAAGAAAACAGACCTAACACTGAGATGTTCATGATTTCTTTCCAAGTATTCCAAATACAATGAAACTCCCTGCAGGTACCTGACAAATTCTCCCTTTGACACTGCTGTCGGGTCACAACAATGCAGGGAGATATTCAAAAGCAGCTTTGAAACCAATGAAAAATGCGAGGCAGCTACCAAACCAGCTGGGTAACAGAACTCTTCCGGCTGCAGCACAGTGAGCAAAATCAACCTGAACGGGATTGGGATCTTGCCAGTTTCACAGTTAGTGCCTGTTTTAGGAAAGCTTGGTCGTGCTCTCAGGATGAGAATCATCCAGTATTCCGTTGCCATCTCTCAGTCTGTTTGAGCAGCCATAAACTGACACCAAATGACCCGTCTCGCAGCTGAATCTTGGCTGTTCAGAGATGATCAAGAATACCATGTTGAGGATGATGTTCTCATAGTAGCATTGGGATGGCAGTGAGAGGTGGAAATGACAATTGACTGCTGCTTCCTCTGTCACCTGCGACTGGAATACTCCGATAGTTTAGAATGCTAATGGCTTTGCTGGCTCGTGGCTTGATAAGTAGGCTAGGCAAGCCCAGGTTTTGTCAGGATTGTCACTGAGGTTTCAAAGCTTGTTGAATCACAAAAATCTTGGTTCTCATGCGGTGAATAACACTATCCAAGAGCTGCATCTACACTCACCAAATACATTCATACTTTAGTTTACCTGTATCTATATTTTTCTTGAGTTTTTTCACTTAAAGTATCAGAAACCATTTTGTGCCTATTTTTTGAAATGTATTGGAAATCCATTTCTTCTGTGCAGTATAGAAGTGGTCCATGGTGGTGGATCCTTCATTTTCCTCTGTCTACCCCAAGGTAACCCTGCAGATATTTATGTAGACAAATTTTCTCCATCTTGAAAAAATAAACTGTAATGAGACATCAATTTTTGTTTTATTTATAAATGCTTCTATTCTTGGTGGAAAACTGAGTATCCCTAGAGCTCTCGCTGGAGGCTTGCAGTCAACACAGATTCTGCATCCTGAAGCACAGGTGGCTGTACTCTTTCAGTGGCTTTGAAAGAGGAGGTCTCCTGTGTCGTTGTGTTCACGCATGGACTTCTAAAGCGTTGCAGCATAACCCAAGAAACAAACTACCAGTTGATTAACTACTATTACTGTTGTTTTTGAAGGTTGCTGGTGTTTTTGTGGTCAGCAGTTTAAAATCACAATGTTTTCTGAGTGGACAGAAGTGTGAGTAATGCTGAGGACTGTATCAGAAAAATGTCCATCTGAGAAGACCTATAATGTTTTGAGATATTCACCTTAGCACAGACTTTGGATCTGCACTGGTCTTAGCAAAGCAAGTCGACTAATACAGATCACCAGGCTGTTGTGGACAGTGCACAGATACTGAAAACTTGTTTGTAGTGGAAGGGTAAATAAGCATAAGGTGTTATGTGAATATCTGCTGACAGCATTATTCCAGACAGAAAGGGATTTCTGGATGCCACAAAACAGGCAAGTCGAACTGTCTCTGCTGGACATGAAGGTGACTGGGGTCAGAAGGGTATTCTTGGAGAGGGGCATGCTTATCTCCACCTCATGCTTCTCAAATTCCTAAAGTCACAGAGATTTTATCTGGGCACCTCGCCGTGGCTGTGAGCAGTAAAAAGCAGAGCTGCATTGTAAGCCTCAGCCTCTGTGTCCTGAGATAAAATTAGCCATCTGGGTGTTTACAGCAATTGCTGATTGGCAGCCTATAGAAATGTCTCTCCAGGCAGTGTTGCTGTGGAATTAGGTAGCACAGCTGCGATCATTTCATACACGAACACAAGTTATTTTAAAATTTCCAACATTTTGTCAGTTCTATAAAATGGTTCCAGCAAAATAAAGCATTTTAACCAGAAATGTTGAGCAATAACCAGATGTAGGCAATTTGGCAGGTTTCGAATTGAGTCTATTACTTGCTTTTAGAGCTTTGTTTTTGCTTTCAAAGACATGCAGAAGGGTTGAAAAGTTCATTACTTGATTTGTGAAGAACCGCTTCCTGTTAGGAGAAATTAAATCCCTTTATTTTCCTGCTGCGGAAGGTCAACATCTAAGAAATGCAGGTCCCTCAAGGCTTAGTCTTGCACAGCTTCCATATGTCACCTTCCAGAAGGTAAATCCCTAAGAAAAAGGGTGAGGAAGTACACCTCTTAATTCCGTCAGTAAAGTCTGTTTCGTATCTGCAGGATGGCAAATAATGATGATTTTAAAAGATGATACCAGATAACAACTCTGATGTTTCTGTAGTGCGCTCCCCAGCTTCCTGCCCTGCTGAGCTGGTGCGCTTTGCAGCACGTTGCGTGCGTGCACTGCCGACTTCTGAGCAGAGCTTTACAGCTTTTTCCCTGCTGCTCTTTCTTTGGGGAGGGCTTTTTCATTTCCAATGGTCTGAGCAGGTGGCCGATGGGGAGTTGCGAGCAGCAGCGGTCCCCTCTCTATTATCCGGTGGCATAGAGGGTGCTGTCGTTCTCTGGGAGTATTTTTAACTTTACCATCTGCTGCTTTTCCTGTGCTTGCGCCTGAGCCAGTTTCCTTGCCAGGATCTGTAGACCTCTGAGGGTGACTTCACCTGCCTGGTGGGAGGTGAGATGTCTGCAGGGAGTCCACCACTCACTTCAGCGAAAGGCAGCTACATAGAAGATCCGCTGAGGGAGTCGAGAAGGGAACGGAGACACTCCTTTCCTCTGAACGGGTCTTGTGGATTTTCATGGATAGGTTCAGGTGTTTTCCTTTTTTCATTGGGAGGGATATTTGTTTTAAAATTCATAGGTGTGAAAAAGGAAATCGTAAGATTTTGAGTACGATTGAAAGAAAGGAGGTACAATGAATTTTAGAAATGTGTGTGGACCTTGTTGCATCTTTACAAAGAGTATTAGCATTGCAGTATGAATAAACATAGCACAGTAAGATGTTTTTCAGTGGGGTTTTTTTTAGTGCAAATTCTTGAAAAAGCCTTACTGCCACTTATATTCCGGTCTGAGTTGAAAATACACAATTTTCTGTCTTTTTGCTATTCAAATTCAGCACGCTTACTACTCCGCATGATATCCCTTGTTTAAAAATGTTTAACTTGGAATTTAAAGTTGCAGTCTGGGAAAGGTTCTGCACTGAATGTGGCGCTCCACAAAGGAAAACCTTTCTTTCCATCCTGCCTCTGTTACGAAGGATCCTGGGTTTTACGCTTCCTTGAATTGGAGAGCGTCAGGGAAAAATGGAAATAGTTCTCTCTTTTGTTAAAATAAATGCTCACCTGTATTTGGACATGTTTGATTGGCCACTCTGGAGTGGATTTGCTGGAATTTCATTGAGTGGAGTTGGCACTCTGTTTCTCTTTGGCTGTTCTACTCAGTGTCTTTCCAGAGGGCTGGAGAGCAGCACAGGGCTGTGCCGCTTCCTAGGTGGTTGGCGGTTTTGCCTTGCTTCACTCTTATTTTGGCCTCGTTTCAAGGAACAGCACAACGTAGGAGAGGGCTGAAACTGAAGAAGCTGTGACGTCTGGAGAGTAGATCCCTTGAAGGTGACTTTGCAGATGGTTCCTGAAGAGTAGTCTTCTGCATAAAGGGCAGGAGCTCGTCATTGGTGCTGCCACAAACAGAACGATGAGCGTAATTGCTTTGAAATTCGCCAGCCTGCCAAGAGTCGTTTGTAAACAGTTGGGGCACAGCCCCTGTTCCAGAGTTCTTCTGGAAATAATCACACCTTCCTGTGTTAACATATTTATCCAATTTTTGATGCGTAAGAAATCAGAAAATAAACATTGAGAAGAGGTCGAGAATCTCCACAGCAAATAAATAGTTGGAAGCCAAACCAGAGAGAAGTTTTGAGTCCTGTCAAACTCTGCAGTTCTTCCGATGTTTATGGTTCAGCATTTGATTAGAGTGGAGCGAGCAAGGAAAAATGCTCACTCAGATCGAAATAAGAATTTATTCCATCCATACTTGGACTCTGTGAGCAGTTTTTGTACCTACCCAGCTATTGAGTTTCTTTATACAAATTGCTCAGAGTTCGTTCTGTGCTAGTGCACAGAGAGTTGGGGTTTTTTTATTGCAACTGGTACATTTTATATGAGCTGGAATGCTGTTTAGTAGGTCTATAGGGAATGTTTCCAAAGCCTCTTGAAGTTATATAATCCAGACAAGGATCTAATCGTGCCCTTTTCAAATAAACCCACTCTTGCAGTTAGTCTGAGTGAGCATAGCAGCAGGTAGCCAGACTACTTAGCTGTGGCCTAGTTTTTTGTAGGAATAAGCTTTTCTATGGTCTGAGAAAGGAAATATTTACCGCTTGCTAAAAGTGTCTTTGTCAAGCTTTTCTTCTGATTACAAGATATAAACTAGGAAAAAGAAAACAAAATTTTTGACTAAGGAGGTCAATTGCAAGTGAATGATGCAGCTCAAAACTAAGTTGTTTCAGATAACTCATAAGAAGAAAGCATTTAGAGGATTTCTGGCCAAGTTCCATTGAAGAAAATCAATTTCTAAAATATATTATTTCAACTTTAAAATACTGACAGAGCAGAGTCAGTTGTGGGGGAAGAAGAAACCTACTGTGTAAAAGTGTTCTACTGACTTGTGTAATGTGTCACAATAGAAAAATTACCTACTAGTATTACAAGTTGCATTCCTGCTGAAAAACTGTCTTTTATCCAGTTTATTTTATGATTTATATTGCTGGTTTAGGATATTGTAATTGTTCATTTTTGTTTGTCTTGAATGTGTAAGAAATGCATTTTAGAGTGGAAAAGGTAAATGCAGAACAAGAAAAAACTGCAAAAAAATCTAATCATATACAAGGACAGTTTAGCCATTTGGCCTGTGTATGTTGGATGTTTGTTAATGCGAAGTACTTGTTTCACTTGTCACTCCTTAGGGAACAATTAGTGTTGGAATAGATGCCACTGACCTCTTTGATCGTTACGACGAAGAATACGAAGATGTGCCTGGGAGCAGCTTTCCCCAGATTGAGATAAACAAAATGCACATATCCCAGTCCATTGAGGTAAGGAGGGCAGACACTGCTGCTGGTGTGGGGCAGGGCCTGAGCTAATGAGGCTCTGCCGTGCAAAGCAACTGGCACAGGCTGCCCGGAGAGGGTGTGGAGTCTCCTTCTCTGGAGATACTCAAAACCCGCCTGGACGCCGTCCTGTGCAGCCTGCTCTAGGTGAACGTACTTTAGCAGGGGGCTGGACTAGATGATCTCCAGAGGTCCCTTCCAACCCCCACTGTTCTGTGATTCTGTGAAAATGAAACACTGCTCCGGGGGTTCTCATCTTGATTTATGGAGGGGCGCGATTACCAGTGTGGGTGGGAAGAGGAAGCTCAGTTCCAGCAGGACTGCATGTTGACTGTACAGCATGCGTTTGTGTGACTGGTTTGTAGGCTACAGTGGTCCTGCCTTCCTGCTAGCAGGGAGGCTCGATCGTGATTGAAAACAGGTATCTAGTTCTCACTGAACATGGAGAATTTAGTGTATGAAAATGAACAGCGCCCAGTTTTGAGGATGTGGGTAAGGAAAAGAAGGGAGAGTGTTTCCTCTGTTCCAGAGAGTTGAAGAAATTTAGTCTACTAGTGGGATTAGAAGGGTTTGCAGCTCAGAGTCAGGACTTCAAGGTGGTACATTAAAGGTGTCACAAATGTCTGGTACTGTAAGAATTATCTCACTTTTTGCCATACTTGATCTTTGACTACAAAATTTAGAGCAAGTGTGGCCATGTCTAGTTCAAACACCTGGACTTAGTGGATGACAAGGAGTCAGCTGGAGTGTTACCTGTCTCTCTGCACTTACACTCTCTGCAGTCATTGTAGAACATGCATTAAATGTGTGAATTGGGATCAGAGTAGTTGGTAACAATATATTCATTTTTCAGGCACCACTGACTGCCACGGACACAGCAATACTGTCTGGTAACCTTTCCACCCAGAATGGGAATGGAGGTGGATCGATTAATCTTGCTCTGAGACGAGTGACATCTGCCAAGGGATGGGGAGAGGTAAGAGTACTAGCTGTTATACATTTTTATATCCAGTCTACTTCAGGCTGCTCGGGTTAGTTACCTAGTGTTTATTTTCTTTAGGGAACTTTAGCTCTGTTTCATCTCTCATTTTCTACATTCTGTAAAAGGTAGAGAAAGGAATTCTCAAGGGAAGAATGAGAAAAAGGGAAGGCCAAACCTTGTTTTTTCTTAATTTTTTTCCCCTTTCCATTTGGCCGTGCATTTTGGACTTCACTTGTGCTGACAGAATTGTTACCTGTTGTCTCTAGCCTTTCTACTTTCACTGTCTGAAGGCTCTTGGGTGCTTTCTGGTGCTGTGAGCAATCACCGTAGGGCAGCGTGATAGTTTGCCTTTGCTTCAAAAACTGCTCTGCTCACAAGGGAAGAAGTTATGGGGGAAAATAGTTTGACTCCCAGGCAGATATGATCTAAGTCACTGGAAGGTCCCATGTTACCACCTGCAAGCTGTGCCTCGCTAGACCAGTGGCTTTGTTTGAGATGCTCATGGCATCACTGCTATGGCTGGCAGGTGGCCTTCCATCTTGTACTCTAGCTCCTGCTAACTGGTTGCCTCCGTGTGTGAGAAATGGGAGTTTTCCTCCCGTTTGAGAACTCCTAGACTGGAGGCATTTGATTTGCATCAGGATTTTGTAATATTGGTAATACAGGAGCTTGTGGATATTGTCATGAGTCAGTTGACTAAAAAGCTTTAAAAAACCCATGTAATAAACTTACTTGGGAGACGCAGATGTAGTAGGAACTGCTTTTGCAGTTTAGCCTCAGAGGGCAGCAGCCAAGCCTTGTTGTTTGCCGTTGTGGGGCTGTGATGGAGATGTTTTCTCCATTTTCACTGGAGCAACCAGAGCAGGTGCTAGTAGTAGTAGCCTGTAGCACTATGAAAGCTGGCTTTGTTTTGCTCATGAGGACCCTGCTCAGTCCATGAGACACCTCTTGTTCTGAATGCAAAGCTAGCAGAAAAGAGAGGAAGCTGAAATATGTGGTAAATGTTACTCAGATGTGTAAAATGTCTGTGATGTAAATGATGCTTGTGAAGTACTTTGTCGCTGTTGTAAAAGATGTTTTCTTCTAACAATTTGGCATTGTGCATTTAAACAGTTGGAGTTTGGAGCAGGAGACCTTCAGGGACCTCTCTTCGGTCTGAAGATATTCCGTAATCTTACACCAAGATGGTAAATATTAGAAAAATGGTCTAATGGTTAATATTCCACACTAAGGACCTAAACAGCTTGAATTCTCTTCCATGTTGATTCTGGATTTTTCTATCCTACAAAATAAGGTATTTCTTCTTTAGACTTAAGGTCATGCTTTAGTAATGATCAAAATGCTTGTGTTCTTTTTGTGTGGTGTTGTCCTCCATTTCCATACTGGCAGTTTAAGGAAGATCTGTGTTCCACATCCTTAGATTTGTATTTGATCTTGTCATGAATTCATGATACTGGAGGCATGATCTCCCAATCAGAGCAACAGCAGTTTGCTCTGGGAGCAGAACAAAAAATTGGGGAGCTCTTCTGGGGCTTCCATGTGCGAGACGGAATTTCTGACAGCAAAAGAGGAGATGATATATCATATTTTAGGGAAATAATGCCAAACGTGCTACTAGTGTGGTGTCTGTTTACAAATGAATAGAGGTCTCAAGTTGCAAAGGAGAGCACGAGGTATTGTGATTGAAGACGTATGTTAGAGCATCGTAGGTGCCAGTGTAGACCTTCTTTTTATATTTTCTAATTTAGTAAATATGCCATTCCTCAGAGCTTATACAGGGATCTTGTTCCCCATAGAGTCCTTTAATACTGGTCTTTGGAGCTGATGCTTGAGGATTATTAAATAGCAGGGCTCCTATCTTCTAGCAGCCAAGTGTGCTGCCTCCGCAGAAGACCAGGACTTTATCTGCCTAGGGCAAGAAGGGTAAAGGCTGAAAGGCAGCCTGCTGCGTTGGCTGCAGTGCTGTGGCACAGACCAATAAACTACGTGCTGTGGTCAGTACAGTATAAATTGGTTTTGAGTTTTTCCTGAAACCCTCAGGCGTCATGCTCTTTGCAGGATAGTCTCTGCATATTCAGCAAGGCTCCTGGGCAAGAAGGAATTCGAGGCCATCTGGGAGCCTGTGTTTTGTCACTGATGAGGCTTTCCTTATTTCTCCTAGTTTCATCACTACAAACTGTGCCCTGCAGTTTTCGTCCCGTGGGATCCGCCCAGGCCTCACCACGGTCCTAGCCCGCAACCTCGACAAGAACACGATGGGGTACTTACAGTGGCGGTGGGGCATCCAGTCAGCCATGAACACTAGTATTGTCCGGGATACAAAAACCAGCCATTTCACCGTGGCGTTACAGGTGAGCGACCTGTTCCTGTACGCCAGGGACAGTGATACCACCCCGTGGGAGAGAAGTGCTGCCTCAGCTTTCCCGTCCCACCAGCATTTTGGCTTGGGACTAGAGGATAAGCGGGGCAGTTGGTACTGTCTCGTATGAACATGTAACGTAGGTAACCAGCTGCGTTTGGCAGAGCACAACACTTTGCACCCAACATTGTTGTGTCTTATGTGGATCAGCTCAGATTAGGATCAGGATGCACAACACAGACTGCAGCGATTGCAGGCTGTGACAAGTAAGTGGCAAGCATTGCTGTGTTTTCTGTGCCACTTAAAGGACAAGAAAGGAAATTTGGGGGAACATTCAGTGGTGCCCAAGGGTACGTTTTCATACATTTGTGCCTCTTGTATTTCAGCTGGGAATCCCCCATTCTTTCATGATGGTCAGTTATCAGCATAAGTTTCAGGATGAGGATCAAACACGAGTGAAAGGTTCTCTCAAGTAAGTGTGCAAGAGGAAATTCACATTGCTCACAGCCTGAAGAATCTGTCCTCTCCTGCTGCTGTAGGCCTCCAGGTTCCACACAAATGGGATGCTTCTGTGGTCTTTGGGAATCTGCTTTTCATTAATTAAATCTGGTAAATGCTGAAGTGAATGTCTTGGAGGCCTAGCTCCATGCGCCTCTTCGGATAAGTGGAACTTAAAATACTTGTGTGTGATATCTCTGTATCATCACCAATAAGGAAGCCAGAAGTTCTTACAGTCTGTTTACTGCTTTGCAAGCTGAAAAGTCTAATCTCATCTTGTAGACACGCAGTGAATCTTCCAGTAGCCAACATCTACTGCACACAGGTGTATTTCCATGTTTTACGTGTTGGGAATTACAGGAGTCAGTAAACAGAAATTCAAGAGTCTTCCCTGTCTTACCAGTTTTTGGTTCTGTCGTTCTAGGGCGGGTTTCTTTGGGACCATAGTGGAGTATGGAGCAGAGAGGAAGATTTCCCGACACAGCATTTTAGGAGCCACCGTCAGTGTTGGTGTTCCCCAAGGAGTGTCTTTGAAAATCAAGTCAGTTCAAGATTACAACTCTAGATTGCAGAGGCTGACTGTAACCTGCATTATTCTATTTCCAGTATTCAGGTGGGAAGGTCCCAATCTTAGGGCGATACAGGTGTATTGATATATTGCTATGAAAGGTTGCAGCTGCCCTCACCTCTAATACAAGTGGTGCTCCTCAGAAGCAATGTGAGCCTTCTGCTGTGTTACTCTGAGCCTGAGCCACCTCTTTCAGGACTACTGTGTGTGTGTGTGCATCAAAATATTCTGAAAATATAGTTTAAAGTAAGGTTTGGAGCATTGTGGTAAGTGGATGGAAGATTTCTGAAAATATTATTAGTAGAAATGGATTTAATTGCACTCCATTTTTATGAGACTGTACACACGTGTGTACTTGAATTGGTGAATTACTGTTAACTAATATAGGTGATTATACTATTAATAAGATGCAGTTCACAAAGAGGGGCAGAACTCTTTAAGGGTTCGTATACTGTAGTGCACTTTTAATTGGTGCCAGCAGAGGGCAGACCGAAACTACTGTAAAGACGTGAAGAACTCGATCACAAGAAAACAAATGTTTTCTAAAATAAATCTTATTATAAGTGTCAGAAAAATATTAATGTATGCCTTCCTTGAAGGCGCATGCCAGGGCTGTGAACATAGACCTTCTCTATAAGCATTTTCTTTTTTTTTGATGATGATGTTGATCCCTTTCCCTGGTGAAATTAATGACCAAATAAATTCTCCTAAGATTAAAAAAAAAACACTTTAGAATGGTCAGGTACTATCACAAGAGATGACTGCTACATAAAAGTCTGGCTGTGGGTGGTGTCAGCTGTCTGTCTTACCATTGTCTTCTTTCAGTTTATTGGATTTTCACCTTTTTGAGCTCGTCATTCAACTCTCCTTTGGTTCAGCAGTTGTTCAGCAGCGTACACTGCTGCTAAGTATACGTCATCAAGCACATTAAACTCTGCATTTCCTCGTACCTGTCACTGTTCTTTTTTGTTCCAGGTTGAATAGGGCTAGCCAGACCTACTTCTTCCCTGTCCACCTAACGGATCAGCTGCTTCCCAGTGCTGTATTCTATGCCACCGTGGGACCTCTAGTTATCTACTTCGCCATGCATAGGCTAATCATCAAACCCTACCTCAGGGCACAGAAGGAGAGGTGAGCTTGCAAGACTGTGTTTTAAATTCAGAGCTGGGAAGTCCCACTCAGGTGCTTCTGGGAACCTGGTGCGAGGGTTGGATTATCCAGCTGACGCACTGTGGTTCACTACATCATCAATACTACTGAGTTCTGGAAGCCTACAAAAGTATCTTGAAAGGTGGGGAAGAACCTTAAAACTCAGCTCATTTGTGTGAGGTTGTGGGTCAGCTGTAATTGGGGTGGGTAAACAGGCATCTGCCACTGTGGCTGAACCCCATCCACTGTGTAGACCTGATGTGATGTTGACTTCCTTATGCCAGAGAGCTGGAGAAGCAAAGGGAGAGTACAGCCAGCGACATGCTTCAGAAGAAGCAGGAGGCTGAAGCTGCGGTAAGTTTTTCCCCTACCTAATCCTCCTTAATTAAAGGAAGCTGTTTTCACTCTGGACTCTTCTCTTTTGGACACAGTGTCTGACACTGCTTGATTTTTGCTCTGCCCCTTACGTTGTGACAGGTCCGGTTAATGCAAGAGTCTGTCCGGAGGATAATTGAAGCAGAGGAAGCCAGAATGGGTAAAGATTACGACACCGTTTACTTGTTCCATAAATTTGGAGAGAGGAAGGAACAATTCAAAGGCTGGGTGGTTGAGGGGGAGAAATCCAAGGTATCGTTTCTTCATTTCCACTCCTAATGAAGCACAGCGTAATTGCTGTTGCGCACATAGTGGGGAAGTTCCATTATGATTCAGCTTCTGGTGCCTGAGCTTAGTAGGGATGGTCTTTCCATCGGTGTCTGCCTATAGCTGTCGGCGGGAAGCTTTTCATCACATCTGTGATTTCATGTGAAATGCAGGTTTGATTGTAGTGAACGCCTGGTATGGGAAGTTTGTTAATGACAACAGCAGGAAGAATGAGAAGGTGAAAGTAATAGATGTGACTGTGCCCCTGCAGTGCTTGGTGAAAGACTCTAAACTCATCCTTACAGAGGCATCCAAGGTATGTAGCTGTTCTGTCAAAGCCCAAACTCAAGGGCTCGAATGTGTGACTCAGAATTTCAATTGAACCGTATGCTGTCCTGCCAGGGGATTTCTGCAGTGTGCTTGAAGCTAATGACTTTAGATCAATTTACAGAAGCCATTTACATACCAAGTGTTAACAACTTCCAGGAACTTCTGTTTCTCTGGGCATTTCCAGTGCCAAAGAAACAGTGTCTCCATATTTGCAGTGTGGGACAGTGTGTGTTACAGACTCTGGGGCTGTACACTAGAAACTTCCCAAACCCCTGATTTGCTCTTTCTACATTTAGAACTTGCCACTGAGGAGGTGATTCCTTAGCTTCTCATCTCATCTCACTGGCAACAAAACTCCTTTTTTTAATGACACCTTGTTCTGGCACTAATAAATGGGTTTGATCATCTGAAGAGCTGTGAAAGTCCATTACCCGATGTGTCTTTCCTTCTGTGGTTCAAGGCCGGGCTGCCAGGTTTCTACGACCCCTGCGTGGGTGAGGAGAAGAGTTTGAAAGTGCTTTATCAGTTCCGAGGAGTTCTGCACCAAGTGATGTCAGCTGACAATGAGGCCCTTAGGATACCAAAGCAATGTAAGTAGCAAGGACCGCCCTGCTTCTTCCTTCAGGAACCAGTAAAGGATTGCTTCAGCTCTGTGTGGCAAAGCACACAGAACTGGGGCTCTGGGGTTCAGAACCGGGGTTACTAAAATGGACTGACCAGGGTATGCCTCTGGAGTATGACCTAAAAGAGCTCAGCAGCACCACTGCAGCTGTTTATACCATCTAACCTTATATATCTGACTGGAGTT
The DNA here is from genome assembly GCA_009819775.1 of Phoenicopterus ruber ruber. Lineage (NCBI taxonomy): Eukaryota > Metazoa > Chordata > Aves > Phoenicopteriformes > Phoenicopteridae > Phoenicopterus > Phoenicopterus ruber. Next base: position 9,608,529 of record CM020235.1, on the reverse strand, counting down.
AGAAGCAGAGGCCTCCTACAGCTGCTGGTGTCCCTGCCGGGCAATTCACAGCATTGGATTGCCCTTAGAGGACTGAATTGAATGTATGAAGGCAAGTTGGAGGCCTGAGCCAGATTTCTTCTTCATCCCCATTTATCTATCTGCCAAAACACTTTCCCTGCCAGAATAATTTTGTGAAACCGATATCTGCTAGTGACAAGATTTACTGGTACCCCCGTAGGTCTGGGGAGTTAGCTAAAGGGCAAAAACCTCATGTTTACTCTAGACCAGCTCCCTGGCCCAATTTAAGAAGCATATCTGACTTACAAAGCTTCCGTAAGTACGTTGGAGGTGTGTATGAATCGTGTTTAATTAGCAGCCAGAAATGTTCCTGTCTGTCTCTGGTACGGTGGTAAGTTCAAGCTAGGATGTGTCTTGTCCAACAGAAGTGGTGTGTATCCATTTATTGTTCTCATCCGACAGCGCACAGAATCGATGCAGATGGCTAATCTGGTGAAAGCGTGCCTGTCCGTTACGGTACCTGGGTCAACGAAAACTACAAAACCTTCCCCTGGACGCTACGAGTTTGAACAGAGACATTTTTATTTTTACTATCCATATAGCAGGCGGTATCCTACCAGTTATGTTAGGAGACAAAATGAGAGAACCTGCTTCTACAGGTGGCTCCACGGCAATGCTTCTCTGAATTGTGGCCCAGTAACCAATAAAGCAACGTGACTCTGAATGCGCAGTGCTTTCTGCTGAGGTTGTGCGAGCGGGCACTGAGCACCACCCGTCGTGCAGCCAAGTCTTTCCTGCTGCGATTTGGCCACAGTCCGTTTGTGCGGTCTCACGTATATATTCTTGCACTGAGCAGGGAAGAAGAGCTGTTGTTCTCGCTTCTCCACATGCTTCCTGGGGTAGGTAACATACCTTTTTCTGCTCCTGAGGGGAAGTTAAGTTCTCTGGCCACCTCCTGGAAGTCCTCTGTGTAAATCCTTTTGTTGGAAAGAGGACAGAGATTGTTTTCCATCTCAAATCTGTATTTGAAATGTACTTGTTAAGAACAAGTATGTTTGGAATGAAGTTCTTTGCCTTTTGTAGTAACATGGACCTCTTCAGCATGAGTCCATCCAGCTGCTAATTTCAAACACTGCTATTCCAGACAAGGACGTGGGGTATGATAGTATTACTAATTCTTCTGCCGCCTAGAACCGTGTACTATCAGGGTTTTCAAGAAAAGAGGAAAGCAAGTGGGGGAGAAAGACAGCAATTCACTTCATTTGATTCTGATGCTGCAACTATCTCTTCCCATCTAATTTATTTCTAGGAAAAAGAGGAACGTAGTTTATACAAGTAAACCAGACCAAAGCGAGGAGAGATGCCAAACAGGTAAAGAGCTGAAAAACGTAAAATTCAGCTGCCCTTTCTAAAAAGCATCAGTTATGACATAAATCCATTGGATTAATCTTGCGTAGAAGCCATGTCAGTGATTTACCAGCAAAAAGGGCTGTGTTGTAGTGACACGGCAGATGGAAACGGCAGCCTTATAGTATATCTACTACACACTCTGTATGTCAATGCTACTGAGGCTTTTTCGTAGAGAAAAGGAATAATCGTGGCTATTTCTTAGTCACAGTTCTGCTCTTGGTGAGTCCTAGAACAGCCTTCGTTGCTTACATGTGAGAGACAGAGGGGGGAAAAACATATCTTTGCAACGCATTGTTGCTCTTGACAGCTACTACCATAAATCATTTCCTGACGCGTACCTGGCCCCTTTTTCTGTGCAACTGTGGTTCTCTTTGCTCAGGTCATTGTGACAGGAGAATTAGATTTCCAAAAGCAGACTTATTTGAGCCAGTCTGAAAGGGATGCTCCCCCCCTCTGAAAAACAAGTTCATGCAATGAAGGGGTGTTCACTTGTTTTTATTAGAACCAAAACAAAACTTCAGTTGTGACCAGCTCCTGGTGCAGGATTTTATTTCATTTATGACCAGTGTTCTGTTGATCTGAAACTAAATGTAAAATGTGCAATAAATTATATTCAGCTGAAAAGTAGCCCACATTCCCTTTGCATCTGTAGGACACTCTTGAAAATAAACTCCTGAAAAGCAAGGGTTGCAAGTTTTGTAAATGTAACTGCACCCTCTGTCACATCCTTCTTACTGACCTGTTCATCACTCGTATGTGTAACTAGTTGAACTGAGCAGAAATTTCCACCAGAAATTCCTTTTTCATGTCTTGTCACTGCATGAAGTGTATGGTCAAGAGTGAGAGCCAGACTGTAGTGACTAGGATGTGGCAAAATACTCCCAGGAGGAGTACTGAGAATTAAGTTTTGCATAAGCGAGTGCAAAATAGTGACAACACATTTACTGCTAATTACAAAGAAGAATCTTAGCATAGCCCTGTATCTAGCAGAGCAATGACACCGAGGAGTGCTTTCATGAAAAAAGTTTGCACAATAAAACACTTCTCCGCATTTCTGACAACTTCCTGAGATAGAGTTTCTGCTGTCATGAAAGTGTTTTCTTGCATAGTCTACATTAAAATGTAGAGGAATAGCGATGCAATTCTAAAAACTGCTTCAGCACTTCAGGATGTCCCATGGTATTTCTACACTTGAAAAATAGCATTTCTGAGGGGCAGAGCACATTGTTCCTACTCTAGCAGTTAAAGTCTTTAACAGGGAAGCGTCTTTGGGTGCAAACTTTAAAATGCTATAGAAATGTGAGGTGACACATCTGTCTCTAATTGACCCAGCAAACGCTTGAAATACCTTAATGATGATCCAGGAACACATGTGAGTCTTTTCAGCCAGAGCCTTTAAACTCTAAATTCTTGAGGTGGAGGTACAGGTTTAGGATTTACTTTTTAGAGTCTTCCCTTGTCTTCCTGTATGTGCTCTCGTCTTTGACAACCGTGGCCCAGGGTGGCTCAGCCAGTGACAGGCTACAAGGAGCCAGAGCTGCAGGCACCAGTTCTGCTGTAAAAACCGTCTAAACCTCCTCCCCCGGGCAACTCAACTAGTGTGTTCATACCTGCAAGCCAAGGTTTGGAGTCAAGCGGGTGCTTTCCTGTTCTCACAGCTGTGTTCTCATCAGAGAACTGACCTGGTTCTCCTGCATTCCCCCCTCTATGCTGTCTTCCCCCGGCACCTCGGAATTATCTTTCTGCCTAGTTACAAAGAAGTTTGTGCAAGGGACAGATGAACCTTAACTTTGCACTTTGAACATTTGAATTTGCAGCTCTCGTTAAAATAAAATCCCTCACGATTAATACTGATATCGGCCTTGCCCCATTCCCTGGCTAAACATCATAAAAAGTATATAGCTTGTTTTTTCCTGCGAGATCAGCCCACCAAGGAGTCAGACTCTTGCTTTTCCCCTTCTTTCAAGTACTGCACGTGCTCTTCCCCATCTATGAGGCTGCTGCAGCAGGTTCTTCTCTGCAGTAGTTAAAGCGTGAGCTCCGTTTTTGCTTCCCTGCAGTGTTTGTAATTGTCAAGCGTTGCCGAATTGTGTCCACAGGGTGGAGTCCGCTGCCTGTCCTGTCTCAGTCCGTCTCTCCTGCTGAATACTTACTCCAGCCCACCCCTTCCTCTCTTCCTTATTTTCTATCAGTGCAAAGTTTTAAAGAGAGACTGCAAGAATAGCCCCACTTGAGAAACCACTTTCAACACCACCATTTCTGCTCTATGACAAGCTGCCATTTTACAGCTACAACTCCTCTGGGACTTCTGTTTATCACTCTATGTAATACAAAATTACAAATAGAATTAAATTAGAAGCTATAGGCAACCACAGCTTAGCTTCTAGTATGATCCAGTGGCATTTCCAAAGAGTCAAGCCATCTTTGAGGTCTCCCAAGGCATTAAGGCTGCTGCTTTGAGCGCAGCTGGCTGAGCAGCAGTGCCTTTGGGGCCGTGGCACATACAGGAGCTGAGGGGTGGCACCGAGGCACCAGCAACCCTTTGGTGGTTTGGGGTCCTCGGTGCTGCCCTGCGGTGGGGCAGGGGTGGGAGGGAAGGGGCTCTCCTTCAGCACAGCTCCCGGAGGGTTTAAGGGGTGGTGGCTGGGGTCTGGCTGAGCAGGCCCCTCTTGGCGAGGCAGATGCGGCACAGCCCAAGGTCTGTTTCTGAGGCTGCAGTGCCCAGTCCTGCAGGGACCTGGCTCTCGGGCAAGTAGGACAGGCATGGGGCCACCTTGGCCAGCAGCCTCGCCTGGCCTGGTTTGCCCGGCCGCTACACACCAAGCCTGCGTTCAGGCGCTCTCCACGAAGGGCCCGTGCCAGGGCCGCGCGCTGCCGACGCCGTAGGCAGCCTCGCCCAAGCTCTCTCCCCCCCGGCTCGCGCCAGCCCTCGCCCTTCGGCGGGTCCCTGTCAGCGAGCCCAGGGCAGCGTCCCAGCTGCCTTCAGCCACTCTGGGGCCCCGCAGCAGCGTCGCCTGCCGCCCGTCGTCCCACCCTGTGCTTGTCCCCGCACCAGTGACAGGGCTCCACCACAATTTACCTTGCAGCAGAGGCTGGGCGAGGAGCAACTGCTACAAAGGGAGGTGGGGATACTAGTCAGCACATGAGAGAGATGTTTGCAGCACTTCCTTTCCAAACCTGACTTGGTGTATCGTTTAGGGAAGAGCACTTAAAGCATCAAGTCTTGCTGCCACCTGGCACAACTGTTTTACACACTGGTAAATCATAACAGCAGACTCCCGAGTTTAGAATAAAACAAAATCATTGTTGACTTGTTTCACATTTAAGAAAAAAACATGGTTCATTAAAACAGTTTTAATGAAAAAATAAAGTTCTGAATTAAACTATAATTATACATGGCTGAAAGTGATGAACTAAAAGAATGGAGATGTTACTATTTTTTTCTCTCTGCTGATATTGTAACGTGCTGGACTTGTCAGACACCATCTATTGGGATAAATCTGAAAAGGTAACAGAACAAGAGTCAGTCACATCGATTAGTATCGAACCTCTGTGAAAAAGAGGCAGTTCCCTTGGCAGTTTGCCACTTCTCCCATAAAAGCTTCAGAAGCGTGTTCCATGGAGGTCCAGTTGAATTGCAGACACGCTGTAAACACAGAGATACCAATTTTCAGAGCAGGTCCAGCCCTTACACAGCTTGTGACCAGGATCTTCCAAAGCCTTTCTGTTTGCAGAGTGAAATGGCAGCATTTCAGAACTTTGGTTATTTTTCTGGCTGCAAAGAACAGTCAGGCAGCCGTCGGGGGCAAGTCTTTGGCAAACTCCTCGGTGGTTCCACGTAGCTTCTGGAAGGCAGCGTACCACAGTCATGGTCTTAAGATTTTACAGAAGCTGGAGCTGGTTTTCAGAACCCAGAGTCAGTTGTTGCAGCTTGGTTGGAACAGGATTTTTTTAAAGAAGCAGGACAGTTGCACGTCGTGCAGCTCCATCATCCTGACCCAGGCCGGCAGACCTTGCGCACCCCTGCGTCCCACGCAGCGGAGCCCCAGGTGCTGCAGTGCTGGACTGTCTGCCTGAAGCTTTGGCAGCCCTGCGCCAGACGTCTGAAGGAGGGGACCTGACTCTGTGTACTGGGAAGACCCCTGGTCATTGCCAGGATGCATCTCCTGATGAGCCCGTACTTGGATAAGGCGGTGGGCTAACGCGGTATATCTGCAGGACTGACACGGACACATTCCTACCGGTACGGCTAGTCTTGCCTCGGCACCAGCCAGTGACTCCCCTTGCCTCACGCTCTCGCCGGACAGAGCACATGTTCATCAGGCATAACTTCAGAGAAATACCTTGAAACGTAAACCGACTTTGTGCAATACACACGGCTCACTCTGTTTGGTCATCGAGGAACAACGCCGCCATCTTGGTGGCCTTGTGTATGAGCCTCGACTCCCTGTCACGTTTCAGAACAGATTTCCCTCAGGCTGGGGCCCCAGGAAGTCCCGCCGAGGGACTGCAGTGTCGGCGGGGGCCTTGGCGCTCTCCCGTCCTCCCCCGCACTGGATGGACCTTCATTGCACTTCATCTTGCTAGCTGCATAGCCTGCATTTGCTTTTATCCATATAATTTGTAACCAATAGGTTAAAGAGTCCGGTTTTTTTGATTACAAATCCAGTCTCAAAAAACAAACAGCAAAAACGGAAGTCAACTCAGCTGTAGGACTCGGATGGAAATGATCAAATCCCAAACCAGACCAGGTTCTAAGTTTACTACGGCCCCTTTTACAGTCCATGTTTGAATTCTGGGCTGAGAAAAGGGAGAGTCATCATCTTCTTAAAACAGCACCTTAGAGTTTAACGAAGAGCCGGGAAACGGAGCAAACGGTATTCCCCCATACACACATTTGAGCCGATCATGCAAAACAAAGTCACAAAAAATCACCGTAAGAAGAGACCTTCTAGGAAGAAATCCGATGTCACTAATCCCCAGTGCTGCCTGTCCAGGAAAAGGGCTGCTCTCTTCCTTGAAACACGCCGGTCCCTCGGCGCAGGAAGAAGTCCCGTTTTCACTTGAACGATGCCAAATCACAGAACTCCCCTACTGCCCGGGCCCGCTGAAGAGGAGGCAGATTGCGCAGAGGCCGGTATGCATTGACACTCACTCCTACGGAGCCTTAGAATATCTAAGATCGATATATATGGACAAATGGGCAGGTATAATATTACATTAAAATTAAAACACATGGCCATTTACTTTTCAGACTCTTCACACAGATTCCCTCCTCCTCCTCCCCCCTCTTTGGAGGAGGAGGAGTTTCCTAGCACAGAGAAGGTTTGCAGTTTCCCGATGGGATGAGAAAACATACGTGGCAAAGGTATTATACATTCCCCAGACATCACCCAATTCATTGTTGTAACCGGACAAAACCCCACCGACCCCAGAGAGCTTAGTCTGTCCCTTGAGCTAATCGGTATCTAGCAGCAGTTTTGCCCAGTCGGCCTCTTCCAGCCCTGGCTGCCCACAACTTGGCGATTCCTCGTCCCTGTTACGGCAGGCCGGCTGGGCAGCCCTTCAGCCTGAGCAGCAGCAGTTCGGGGGAGCTCTCCCCGGCCTCCCGGCCGGCGTCTGCGGCTCGCCCGCCCGCCCGCCCAAGCAGCGCACCAGCACGCGCCTCCTTCCCCTAGTCCAGAAAGCGCCTGCGCGAGCCCGTCCGGGAGCGGTTCGAACGGCGAATGTCAAACTTGGAGTCCCGGCACTTCTGGCATATGTAGACCTCTGGGACATTCGACTTGCGGATTTTGGCACAGGAGAGGTGGATCCAGGTGTGGCACTCGTTACACTCGATCATCGGCCGCCCAGCGAAAGGCTTCATGCAGAAGCAAGTGACTAGGTCCCACGAATCATCATCTGCAAAGAGAAACAGCAAACTATGTTTTTAACGGCCAACGCCTCTCACCTGCACCGGGAATTTACTCTCCTTTTGCGCTAAATTAACTACCTGGGTTTCAAAGACAGGCACTTTACTGATTTTTCCACATCTTAGGAGAAACTAATCTCTCTGGCGCGGGAAGAAACTCAGCAGTACATGAGAAGCGGCTGCTTCTATGAAGTCGCAGCTTTTCACTCAGTTTACTGCAAAAGCATCCAACCAACCCCCCCGTGCCCCTGAAAACCCAACCGCTACTTAATTCTGCCCAGGCAGCGCACCTTGGCGTTGGCCTCATGCTGCAAGTAAAGTACCAGAGAGATCGGCAACAGCACCACCGCCTCCCCCCGGCTACTCCTCTTTCGACAGCCAGGCCACCTACCCGAATCCACCATGATGTCCTCGTCATCACCGGTGCCGTCCTCATCCCGAAAGACCACCTGCTTGCCCTGCCGAATGACCGTTCGTTTGCCCACGCTCTGGATCTCCACCGTCTGCTCGGCCGTCACGGCAGGGTAGGAGACACTGGAAGGCGTGTCAGAGTCCCACACCGAGCAGTGCTCGGTCGCAGACTGAGGGTCGCCCTCAGATGAGGGGCTCATTGGCGTCTCTACGTAAGAGTCCTCTGCCTCCAGCTCCAGCAGCTTCTCCTCATAGTCCTCCTCTGCAGACACCTCTGTTTCCCTCCTCTTCAGCTTTTTCTTCTTCCTGATCTTATCGATTTGCTTTCTCTCCGGTAGGAAGTTGCCGGGTTTTGCCCGCTGGAACAGGGAACCGTACGGTTTTGCTCGCTTAAGCTGACTAAAGTTCTTTCTGTTCTTGGCGGGCAGGGAAACGGAAGAGGGGATGTCATTGAACCGCGGATCCCAACTATCGCTGTCAATCGTGCCTCCGGTGCTGTTGGGAGGGCTGGGGCTGTTCCTCAGCGGCGTTTCCTGGAAAACGTTGAGAAAGCGGATAACAGCGTTAATTCGGAGCCGACTCGCATGCAGCGCTGAGGCACTGCGCCCTCTCCCCTGAGGCGCTGCCTCACACGGCCGGTCTCGCCCAAGTCTCCCCACGCGCCGCCCGTAACCCACGCTGCCGCCGGGATCGCCAGCCGGGCAGAGCCGCAGCCCGGAGCTGCCCAGGCCCCGGAAAGGCTGAGGGAGCGATTCCGGGATCCGTTCTTTTTTCACCCCGCCCAAGAAGCAGCCACCCACCCCATCACGTAAAGCCCTCCCAGCCGCTGTAGTTCCCCCTTTTGTTTCAGGGATACGGTGCGGAGGCGGCACCTCTCGCAACGTCTGATTTTACAAACGAGCCCAGCAGACGCTGCTGCGGAGGACCCGCTGCGGCCGCGGGCCGGGGGAGGGCGCCCGGGCCGCCCCGAGGGTGCCCGGCCGGTGCCCGGCGCCGTGCCCCCGCGCCCCTCACCTCCTGCGGGTAGGGGATGTAGCCGGCGTAGGCCAGGACGAAGGTGCAGAACTTGTTGAAGTCTTCCACGGTCCGGTGCCGCCGGGAGGCGGGGGAGAAGTCCTGCGGGGAAGGGGAGGGGGTCAGCGGCGGCCGCGGGGCCGGGCACGGCCGGGGGGGAGGCGCCGCCGCTCCCCGCAGCCAGGCCCCGCCCGCCGCCGCTCCCCGCGCGCCCCACCCCCACCCCCCGCGGCGGCGGAAGCCGGGCAGCGCCGCCGCCAGACCCCCCCCCCCCGCACCCCCGGTCTCGGTACCGGGCCCTCAGGCGGGCCGCCCCCCGCGGCAGGACACGGCGGGGTGCGCCGCCGCCATTCCTCGCCCCGGCCCTCCGCGCTCGGACGGCACAAGATGGCCCCGGCCCCGCGGCGGGGCGGCGGCGGGGAGCGGGCACCGGCGGCCAAGCGAGCCGAGTCGGGCCGCGCCGGGCCGGGCCGAGCCGAGCCGGGCGGCGGGAGACGCCCCCACCCCCCCCCCCCCGGGCCCCGGCTCACCTCCGGGGCGAACGGGGAGGCGCAGGAGTCGGAGTCCATGTCCCGGCGCGGGAGGCAGAGGCGGGGCCGGAGCGGCAGCGGCGGCAGCAACCGGGCAGCGCCGACACCCGCGAACCGCTCGGTACCGGCGGGAGGCGGCGAAGGGGCGGCCGCCCGCGCGGGAACCGCTGGGAACGGTAGTCCGCCCGCGCGGGGGCCGCCGGGAGCCGTAGTCCAAGCGTGCGCGGTGGGCGGCCGCGGAGGCTGCCGGGAGCGGGGCGGTGGGCATGCGCAGTGGCGGCCGCGGGGGCCGCCGGGAGCGGCAGTCTGGGCACGGCCGCTGGAGGGCGAGGCCGGGCCGGGACGGCGGCGCTTCAGGCGGCGGCGAGCGGAGCGGAGCGGTGAGCCCGGGGGGCGCCGGGGCGGCTGCGGGCGCGGGGCGCGATAGGCCCCGGCGAGAGGCGGGGGGCCTCGGTTTACCATGGGGCAGGGCCCGGCCCGGCCGGTAACGCTGGCGCCCGGCCGCGGGTCGGGCCGCCGAAGTGCCGCTTGGCACAAAGCGGATCCCCTCTCGGGGACCTGAAGCGGCGGCCTTGCTTTTAGGGCCCTGCACGGTAAGCGCCGTGTACTTAAGACGTGGAGGAGTCCCGTTTCGCATCCGCGCGTGCTCCGCTGAGCGTTATGTGGGGAACGCGGGGCCGTTGCGTCCAGAACGGCTGACAACGCCACGAGTTTAGCGCAGAAGAATTTATTTTACTCCTATGGTATTTATTTGCCTGGAAGCAACGAGCGAGCTGGCTGGATGCGAGCAGGGACGGGGAAGCCTGGCAGGACACCGGCCGAAACGGTTTTGCCCAAAACGCTGGAGGTCTCCGGATTTACGTAGCCGAGCCTTGCCCCAGTACCGGTGGCACCGCGGAGCCGGGGGCTCAGGGAGCGCCTCCTGGGAACACCCCTCGGCACCTGGCTTGTGAGGAACACCCCGCTGCCCTCCTCACATAGCGGCAGGGGCTGCTCCCGCTGGCGCCGTCCGAGAGCCGAGGCACCCGGGGGCTTAGGCGCGATGTCTGCAAAGCTATCGGGTGTACAAGGCCCGGCCCGGCTCTTGCGAGGCTGCCTTAATCCTGGGAAACTTCAGCACGGGCTTCTCAAAAATATAATTAGACTAAGCAGGGAAGGCTGCTGGCAGCGCCAGCACGTTATGCAACTGCCGCTCCTTCGTGACAGGAAAAGTGGGATGTTTTCGAGGGCTGTTTAGTTTATCCCGCTTCCCAGCCAGAGGACGTTTTTCCCTGTGCTAACGCACCTTTTTCTTTCCTTTTTTTTTTTTCTTCCCCCCTCTCTTTTCTCTGCCCTGCAAGCTGCTCTCGGGGTTGAGTCCCGAGGGGATCCGTGCAGGGCGTGACGCAGCGTGTGCTCTCCCACAGGCACAGCATGGCAGCGAGCACTGGCAGCAGCGGCAGTGGGACGGCGGCGGCGGCGGCGACAGGGGAGCCGGCACACGCGGTGTCGCTGCTGCGGGGGCTGAGCGCGCTGCGAGCGGAGCGGAGCCTGCTGGACGTGACGGTGGTAGCGGGCGGCCGGGAGTTCGGGGCGCACCGCGCTGTCCTGGCCGCTGCCTCCGGCTACTTCCGCGCCATGTTCGGCGGGGCGCTGCGGGAGGCACGGGCCGAGCGGGTGCGGCTGCACGGCGTGGAGCCTGAGTGCCTGGCACGCCTCCTCGACTTCGCCTACACCGGCCGGGTGGGCGGGCTGGGCCCCGACATCGCCGAGCGCCTGCTGCGCGCCGCCGACCTGCTGCAGTTCCCCGCCGTCAAGGAGGCCTGCGGCGCCTGGCTGGCACGCCAGCTGGAGCCCGCCAACGCCCTGGACATGCAGGACTTCGCTGAGGCCTTCGCCTGCCCGGCGCTGGCGGCTGCCGCCCACCGCTTCGTCCTGCGGCACGTGAGCGAGCTGGGCGCCCAGCTGGAGCGGCTGCCGCTGCCGCGCCTCCTCTCCTACCTGCGGGACGACGGGCTCTGCGTCCCCAAGGAGGAGGCCGCCTTCCAGCTGGCGCTGCGCTGGGTGCGCGCCGACCCCGCCGCCCGCGCCCCGCTGCTGCCCCAGCTCCTGGCCCACGTCCGCCTGCCCTTCGTGCGCCGCTTCTACCTGCTGGCCCACGTGGAGGGCGAGCCGCTGGTGGCCCGCTGCCCGCCCTGCCTGCGCCTCCTGCGCGAGGCCCGCGACTTCCAGGCCGCCCGCCTCGACCGGCACGACCGGGGACCCTGCGCCCGCATGCGCCCCCGGCCTTCCACCGGCCTTGCCGAGATCCTCGTCCTCGTCGGTGGCTGCGACCGCGACTGCGACGAGCTCGTCACCGTCGACTGTTACAACCCGCGCACTGGCCACTGGCGCTACCTGGCTGAGTTCCCTGAGCACCTGGGCGGGGGCTACAGCGTTGCCGCGCTGGGCAACGACATCTATGTCACCGGTAAGGCGTGCAGGGCACAAAAGCACCACTGTTGGGATTTCCATTGAAAATACATGGGTTCTAGCAGCGAGACATGGCTTTTCTCAGGGTAGCAGAGAGTCTGAAGCTCAGCTCGGGCTCAGTACGACCGCAGCCTGAAGACAGGCATAGGGAGTCCTGAAGTTGGTGCTGGATTTAGCAGCTGGTCCCTATCTGGGAAGTATTTTGTCATGACTAATGCTCCTGAGCACGTGGGCAGAAGTCACAAATCTTGCACTGGTGGAACTTTCTAACTGCTCTGTCTGGGGGACAGGAGTGACTTGAGAGGGTTTTGAATTTCTGGCTGCAAAGAAGGTGTTTGGGTTCAGAGCCCCGTGAATCACAAGCCAAGCGCGTGCTCGAGGCAGAGGCGTGCCAGAAAGCCCCGGGTTCCTCAGCCAGCCAGTGCCTGTGAGTCACGGTACCTTCCCAGCACGTATCCTGCCTTCTCGCAGTCTGCTGGGGCTATAATTACTTCTGTCAAGGTGACACGGATGTGTAAATTTGGCTGTTAATCTGCATGCAGATGTCTCCTTTGAGCCACATCCCTGTAGCTGGAGCGGCAGCCCTGCAGTGGCCGTGACAAACCAGGGCCTGAGAAACCAGGTGCTATGGAACAGCTTGCTCTGGGTGTGCAGGACACACTGACAAAGATTTGAAAGGCAGGTCAAATGCAGGTGAACAGAAAACTGTTTGTTGTCTAGTCAGGAGCAGAAAACAAGGCTCTGCTTTAAGGGCAGGGTTGTAGAAATGATGGGCTGCCACACAGCTAGTTCATATGGACGCCCTTACGTCCCAGGGGAGCTTTCCCGAGCAATCCCAGGTGGGTCTGGGGGCGCCGATACAGGCAGGAGTCCCTGCTTCGGCGAGGCCGCTGCTGGCGGGGATCTTCGGTTGTTCTGCTTAGTGTCAGCGTCGTAGCACAGGCGGCAGGGAGGGCTGGAAGGTTTCCGTGCTGCTAGCAGTAACGCTGCCTTGGCAGCCAGGCACTGGTGTTAGTCTCCGCTACGTCACAGCAGCTTCTGGACAGCGATGGAGAGGGAGTTGCAAAATGGGGAAGAAAATGGTTATTTGGAAGGATGGAGGTAATCAAACCTGGGAGACTCATTTTGAGTTGTGGCTGAGTACAGACTTAGGAGTGACATGGGAGAAATCCTTCCTGGCTTGCTGGGAAAGAAACAGTGCAAAACCTCTGTTAAAATGCTTGCAGTACACACTGCTGCGGTCCCTCAGTATTGAAATATTTTCATAATGCATGGCCCTGGAAAGCAAAACGTGCGTGTGGGTATTAAGAAGGTGTAGCTGGAAGACAAAACAAAGATCCCAGTCCCAAGCCAGGCCCTCTCCTTCATCGCCCTGTGGTACTTCCCTTTGCAAAACCACACTCTGAAACGTGGCGTGCTGTGCTGCAGGGGGATCGGACGGGTCGAGGCTGTACGACTGCGTCTGGAGGTACAATTCCAGCGTGAACGAGTGGACGGAGGTGTCTCCCATGCTGAAAGCCAGAGAATACCACAGCTCCACGGTCCTGGACGGGCTGCTGTACGTGATCGCTTCCGACAGCACGGAGCGCTACGACCACTCGGTGGACAGCTGGGAGGCTCTGCAGCCCATGCTGTACCCCATGGACAACTGCTCCACCACCTCGTGCCGCGGCAAGCTGTTCGCCATAGGCTCCCTGGCTGGGAAAGAGTCCATGGTGATGCAGTGCTACGACCCCGACAGCGACCTCTGGTCCCTCGTGAACTGCGGCCACCTGCCACCCTGGTCCTTCGCCCCAAAGACCGTCACTCTCAACGGCCTCATGTACTTCATAAGGTGAGCAGCAGGAGCCATAACCTCCCTCCCCACGTCCCCACTGGGCAAGCCCAGGGTTTCCCCGGGAAGGCACATGGATTTTGCGGGTGGTCGTAGGAGAGCGCTGTGGGGGGGGAGCACAGCAGTGCTTCCTCTGATGGTGCAGGTGCGTCTGTAAACCGCCACACCTCTTTCCTTTACTTGTGTTGTAGCTAGACCTCAAAGAACTACGCTTAAAATTGTGTAAAAATGTCTGAATCTAAACCCACAGGCTGGGGAACAGCCAGGTATAAATCTGGCTGAAGTCAGCAGCGCTGCTTGGAAATAGACTTCTCAGTTTTCTTGGCTTCTGGTTCAACCCCCCTTGTTGCTATAAATAAGTGAGTAAGCTCCAAGAAAACGTTAAACTGTAGCGCAGGAGAGGACATCCTCTGTCTCAGCAGAGATAAGAGGACTGAAGATGAAATGATTGGTTGCTATTTTTAAGCGCCTTTCCAAATTGGGGCTTAATTACCCATCTGAAGCTGTCCTGGTGGCGCAAATACTTTGGTTATCCACTTAATTAAAAATAAACTGGAAGGCATGCTAGCGCTGAAGCATTTCATCTTGTTGTGTTGACTTTGAGCAAACATAGACTTCTCTGATGGCCTCCAGACACTTTTCTTTTTTTAATCTCCTCTTGGCTTTGCATAAAGCAACAACTTCTACCCGAGACCTTTTGTTTGATTCATTTGGGTTCCGCCGAGTGTCTTGGTTCCTGGCAGTTGTTTGCAGGTAGCAGTCTGAGTCACCCGGTTTTCAGTAAATACTGGCAGGGGTGTTCTAGCTATTCGGCTACATGTCACAAGCTGATTCGGTAGGTTTGCCTTTTTCTTATCCATTTTAAAATACTCATGATTGACACTTCAGGATTTCTGATCACTTATGCATCTGCAGGAGTTAATGAGATTATTGGGGTCGGGTTTTTCTCCCCTCATTTCACCTGCTGCACGTGGGCTGCTGCTCTGTATAAAGCTGTAAGGTAATCTTTGGAGGACAGAGGAATAGTTAACAAATAAAAGTCACAAGCTCATTTTTTGGTTAGTTTTAATAGCTCAGACTAAAGCTTCTGACTGACGATCCCCTCTGGTGGGACTAGTTTTATAACTGTAAATACAGCATAGCAGCGAGGTGTAGGTCTTCAGCTGCATCCTTCTTAGAGCTAACCCTGAGATGGGAGAGGAGGTCCTGGCCTGACTGGCACCAGTGCCTGGAACTGCCTTTGCCCCTTGTTTCCCTGCCAGTCCGTCGGGGTTTTCAGCTTCCGAATTGGAAGTATTTGACTCGCCTGCTGCCGTTAGTTACGGGAAGCATTGCGAACAGCAGCAGTTCTTCCAGGTACGGACGACTCGGCAGCAGCGTTTAAGTCCCAAGCGCTGTGTCCCAAGGCAGGTACCAGCTCTTGGTTCTGAGCAGTTCTGAGGAAGAAAGGTTGGTCTTAGTGCAGCTCCGTGGGGCTTGGAACGCTCGCTTACACGAGCCCGTGTTAAAGTTTCGTTGAGGTGAATATCAGTTCAGTTCCAGGTACATCACAGAAGTAACTCAAACTAAAGAAACTGGCTTTAAAGTGTCTATCGTGTGGGTGCCTTAGGAATGCTTGTCCAGAGTGTAACCAGAAAGTCCCACGGCGCGCCCCTCGGCTTCGCTGCAGGCTTAGCAGGCAGATTTCTGATGTAATGGTTTGCTAAACAGACACTGCTGTTGTAGGTGAGATGTCTCATTTATTTTCACTCCCTCCCCTGCTCAGATTCATGTCAGCCATCGATAGAGATACCTTGTCACCTGCGCAATGCATGGCAATGCACGATGTCATGACAGATACAAAGACAATAAAACATTCCTTGCAGCCTTTTGAACCTGTCTGTAACAGGACTGTCTTGGAGTGACTGACAGCACTTCTCCGGCTGCCCTGACCTTGTCTTCTTCGCATTCTTGTGTCAGCAGCGTGCGTTTCTGCGTCACAAACGGCCCTCACCTGTCACTGTCGCCCTCCTGTCTCGAGAGCGCAGCGGGTGAGAGAAGCCTTGGGGGATTACGCTGCCTCCGCCCGCTCTTCTCTCACAGTCCTCTGGCCCATCTAAATTTGGCATTGGCGAAAAACTCGAGCAGTAGGGATGCCGTTGCTTTGAAGCGCATGGAGGTTTAAGCCTCTCCAGAATAGCAGTAATTTTTCTTCCAGACCCTGAAGCACCTGGCACAAAAGCCAGATGGGTCTGTGAAATGCAGACTTGCAGAACGTTAGTCTGTGAACACACCTACCATAGATGCAGACGTAAAAAAAAAGACTAGATTTGAAAAAGCCCTTGGGACTGCACAGCGATTTCCGACCCAGCAGTGGTGTAGCTGCGTGCTGGACTCCAAGCGGGGCTCACAGTCTGGAGCAGCTCGCCCCGCTGTCTCGGGGGGGAGCGACCAACCTAGGGAGGTGGAAAACAGCACATGCTGTGTCAGCTCGCTCTGTCTCTGGTCACCTTGTTTGCCTTCCCTCCTAGGCAGTGTCCTAGAACTCAGCGCGCGCCAGAAAGTACAGCGCGTGTTGCTTTGCCTGTAGGGAAGCTCAGAAGGGGCATCTGGATGTAGGTCGCTGGCACTGAGAATGAGAGAAGCGCTCCTGCACGAATACGTGGTATGTGCGCAATGGCTGTGCCAGCCTGCTTCGTGGCAAAGGGTGCAGCAGAGAGGTCCAGGCGTTTTCTGGGGTTGAATGTCCCTTCTGGCACAGGAGAAGCCCACGCTGGAGGCTGGGGTCTGCATCGAGACCTGCGCCTTTGTACAGCAACCCTTTTGTCCCCGATACACGTAGCAGGATTGGAGCAGAAGTGCTCATGGCAGCATTTCAGGCTGTTGAACTGGGAGCTTCACAAGGCGGGAGGTTTCTAGAATGCAGAAGAGTAATTTTGTGTTATCTCCCACAGAGATGACTCGGCTGAAGTGGATGTTTACAATCCAGCGAAGAATGAATGGGATAAAATCCCTGCCATGCTTCAGGTAGGACGCTTACTGGATGCCTGTCAGTGTCAAAAATTGGCTTAATTTGCCTTTGGAAAAAGGTGCTCTTCCGGTTATAGCCCCTTGCACATGGAGTGCATGTAAGCGTATCACAGTCATCTGGAAGAAAAAATCCTGGCCTGTGATCGCGTAGCCGGGTGTTCAGCCCAGCACGCAAGAGCTGGGCAGAGCCACCTTTATCCTCTGCCTAATTGGGCAAAACCCTCCTTTCTAACTGTTGTGTATGTTTATTTTTAAACTGTAGGTTCACGTTGGGGGGAGCGTGGCCGTGCTTGGCGGGAAGCTCTATGTCTCCGGTGGCTATGATAACACGTTTGAACTCTCGGACGTCCTGGAAGCCTACGACCCCGAGACGCGAATGTGGAGCGTGGTGGGCCGACTCCCCGAGCCCATCTTCTGGCACGGCAGCGTCAGCATATTCCGGCAGTTCATGCCAGAAACCACGCAGGAGGATGACGGCATCACGCTGGACAACACCATCAACTTGAACAGGCAGCGCCAAAACCTTCACAACCAGAACCTTAATGAGCTTCGTTAGCAGGAGAAGGCGCTGTCCCCCTGGCTCAATGCGAGTTCGCTATTCAGAACCTGTGTTGCTTTGAGAGAAAGCAGAGGCAAACCGGTGCTTGGAAACAAAAATGTACTGATCATAGAGGGAGTGAAAACTCTGAATGTTTGACATGCTGTTGCGGAACTGCAGCTGACAGACAGCGTGGCCTCCGCTGCAGCGGCCCTTGGCCTCTTCTCCTGCAGAGGAGACCCGAGAGGTGAACTCTGAGGAAAGCCATCACGTTGAACGTCACCACATCATTGCAGCTTACGGCTTTCGGTCAGGTGCCTTTCACCGGGAGCTCCTTCACCCCGTAACGCTTCATTTGCCACCAAACTCCTTTCTTCAGTTTCTTTTTCAGGAGGGGTCTGTCTGGTAGGACGGTGGTCTGGACCCCCACCTCTGTTGTGTGCCTCGGAGGAAGACAGAACCCCTGTGCACGTCTTCCTCTGCGTGGTTAGAGGGGGGAAGGGCCTTCCCACGGGAGCTGGAGGTCTGTTAGGGGTGAGAGGTTAATATGAGAACATGGCCCTTCCTGCCCTGAATGCCCTCGGTGCCTGTTCATGCCTTCAGAAAGACCAGATGTGCTGCAGCAGGGGTCTCACGGAGGCCGGGTTATGGAGCTTCACCTCTCCCTTTGTCTGAACTTCAGTTCTTCCTGTATTTTGGTGGGGTTTTTTAAGTTGCAGCATTTCAACTTTTGCAGGTATTTTTTTTCCAGCCCTTCCTAGCAGAACACTTTTTCCTTCTAAGAAGAAACACCCTTATTTATCTTTTAATCGCATTCTCACAGCTAGATTGTTTTCATTTCTGATCACCATAGCTTGCGCCCTCCTTTAAGGGAACGAGGGGAAGCGAGTGCCCCTCTTAGCTGGCCCAAGGACTGGCTGCTGCTGCCCTCGGGGAGGAGCCGTCCTCCCTTCCCAGTGTGACGGGGCTTGGTGATAGTGGGGCTGAACTAGGCAGAAGCAGCTTCTGCTTGTGGCGGGGGCTGTTTGCCGTCGGTTCTCCTGTGCCGAGCTCTCGGCCGGTGCGCTGGGTTGGGCAGGCAGGCCCCGTGCAGTGAGGGCGAGTTTTTATTTCTTCGCTGTTTTAAAGGAGCTAGGTTGGCGTTGTACTATTGTAGGGAAACAAAAAAACTTGCTGGGAAAGGTGAGCGCGGCTTCCCCAGGAGATTCACCGCAGGGTTGCCAAATTGCTGGCGGTGTTTAGATACCTTGATGCAGAATTGCTTTCAAATGCATCACCTTGTGTGAAGGAACCCACCGGACCTTCAGAGGGGTCTCGTGCCCGCGATGCCTCTGGTTTGCAGGAGCTCTTGGGATCTGGGCAATTGGAAAATGCTGCTGAGGTGTTTTGGCGAAGGTGTAGGAGTTAGCCAGTGTTGCGGATTGAAAGGTAGTTATTTTAGCTTTTTTTTTTTTCTTCTTTTTGTTTGGGGTTTGGTGGGGTTTTTGGCCTGTGAAAGATTTGCCTTTAAACTCGCCCAAGTGACCTTGCTAGCTTGGGCTGCATTTCCTCTGTCTACCTTAGCTGGAGAGAAGCTGCGTGTGGTTTACTCGTGGAATGTTTCTTGAACAAGCAAACAGCTGAAACTGCGGTACAGCTCACCCGAAAACAAGCATCACACCTTTGGGAAAACCATAAAGTGTGACAACGGCTGAAGTGTTGGCCAGATGCGTTCACTTTTTCCATCTTTCATTTTTAACCAATAAGAAAAAAAATTGAATTGAAACTGAATTCAGAGATGGAAAGCCTGTATACTTGATCGCACGCCTTCTGGCTTGCCCTTGGAGTGAGTAGTGTCGGAGCCCCATCTCCACAACATCAGTGTCTTCGCAGCTTTAAAGAAATCTGTTTTGCCTTGAATGCCGTTTTACGCCACGCTTCTCAGCTGTGGAACTGGGGAAAGCTGTTCAGGAAATCTGGGCTGTTCTCCAAGTCTGAAACTTTGACAGTGCCTTGAAACTGCCGCGCCAGCGGAGGATCGCGGAGCGGCCTCGCCCGGCAGCCTCTCGGTTTAAAACTCTCCCCAGCGCTGCCACGGGCTGGGGTACGGCAGGGCCCCCTTGGGCAGAGGAGCCAGGCGGGGTGGGGGGGGCCGCGATTCGGGGCGGCTCCTTCATTTCTGGCAGTAACGGCATGTCCCGCCGTGCTGACCCGCGAGGCCAAAGCAGCCCGTCCCCGCGGCGCCGTGTCGTGCCCGGGCAGAGACAGCGTGCGCTGCGCAGCTGAGCCCGCGTTGCAGACCGAAGTATTTATGCCGAACTATAAATAGTACGCACGCTCTGTCTCATACTGTCGTGCTTGCTGCTGGACCTGCCACCCCCAAATTCCCCAACTGGCTGAACAGTTACGGATCTGTATTTATTTATTGTAAAGTTCATTGTGTCTGAATCTTTGCGTACAGTTTAAATACCATCCTTTGAAACAAAGGCATTTTACATTTACAGATAATGTATTTTTATTCTCATAGTTTGTTTTTAAATTTACTTGCAGCAGTCAAGTTAAATAAAACACGTTACATAAATCTCTCTGTCGTCTTTGAGGGGAAGGTTACTGGAGTAAGTTTTTACCGCGACGTTTCTCATTCTAGGCCTGAGGTACGTTTAAACCAGAGACTTTCTGCCTTCTCGGTGAGTAAAAGAGGGAAAGTGGAGAGAGCACGGCTGCGATTTCGGGGCACGTGGGCACACTCGGTGATCTTCCCCCACCCTGGGAATACTTGGGAAACGGTTCTCAATGTCACAGCACCCCTGGATCGTGTTACTTCAGACGAAGATAAATGCCCACACCTAAAACCAGGAGCTTAGAGCATTGTCCAGCTCCTTGAGATAACGTGTTTCAAGTTAAGTAACAGCTAAATTATCTCAGTGGTGAGAAGACAGAGGTAGTGCCCCGCCTTTAACGTGGTAAAGAAACAGCAATTAGCAGAAGCTTGACAAAACAGAGTAGAAATAAGGCACACATTTAACAGGGGAGACAATCCTTTCGCCACGTGTTTAAGGAAAGGGGCAGAGCCGCGCTCCCTTGGGAACGGCAAGTTTAAATCGGGAGCTTTCAGACTCAAAGGCAGAACTGCTGGTGCAAGGTGAGAGCGCTGGAGGAAAGGGGAGGCGAGCACCAGCCTTCTGGCCGCAAACGAGAGCTTGTTAAAAAGCAAGTCAGTAGTACACTTAGTCACATCCTGCCTCATACAGCATACATACATTTATTTAAGTAGCCATTCTCAGTAGCTTTGCATTTGTTTCTTCATTTGAGACCCAATTATAACTTCATTAAAACTTCATTTCCCTGCGACCTGGGGTGGGAGCTTTGCGGGGAAGGAGGGAAAGGGGTGGATGCACAACTCGAAAAGAACAAGCAGGGCAGAGAGTGGCTCCAGCCTAACGCTTTATTGTGTTTTGGTAGGAAGGACGTGCCCAGGCAGTCACGCTATGTTTCACAGTCTTCGGGAATTGTCGTCGTTATAATTAACGATTGCTCAATCACATCTGCCGTAGAGAAGTTCTCGTTTGAGCAGAGTCTCTGCACGGGGATCTCCTCGGGCAGGGAGCTGCGGGACAGGGACTCCACGATCACCTCGGCCGAGCCCACCTCCAGCTCCGGGGGCGGCTGCAGCGCCACCACCACGGCCTTCTCGTCCTCAATGATCAGGTTCCGCAGCTTCCGCTGCCGGGGGTTGTAGTTCTCCACCCGGTCGTGAATCTCCATGTGGCGCCTCAAGTGAGCCTGCAAAAGGAAGAGGCGCGATGAGGGGCCCGGCGCGGGCCAGCTCCCCCACCGCAGCACGCTCCGCGGGTCTCCAGAGACGGGGAAGGCCTCACCTGCCGCGTGAATTTGTAGCCACACTCGGTGCACTCAAACTTCCTCACGCCCTTGTGCCGGCGGACGTGGACGCGCAGCTGTTCAACAGCTGAGAAGGGAAGCAAGAGCCCGTTGGCAGTGGCACCGCGTTGCGCACCCTTGCAGGGATGTGGACCCGCCCCAGGGAAAGGAGGGCGGTTTTTAAAGAGCTGTGTGAAAGCTCGACGCTCTGGCCGTTACCTTTGAACGTTTTCCCACAGATCTGGCAGAAGTGGGGCCTCCCCTCCTGGTGCCGGCTGGCGATGTGCCTCAGCAGGGGCCCCTTCTCTGTGAAGCGCTGATCGCAGAACTCGCAGCTGAAGGGGCGCTCCCCAGTGTGGGTCCGATTGTGCTTGTCCAGGCTCGCTGCCGTTCGCGGGGGGAGAGAGGGGGAGAGCCGTGGGTCAGCGAGGCAGCGCACGTGCCCCATCCCAGGGCTCAGGTACGAGCCGGGTCGCAGCGAAGACTGCGCATGCACAGTGCAGTCGGCCTGTGCCAGGCTGGTTAGGAAGGCTTAGAAGCAGTACAAGCAGGAGCCTGCTGGTCCAGGCTGTTACTGGGGAAAACTCATCAATTTCTTCCTCTTTTGTGCCACGAGAGTAATGGAGATAACAGGAATGTGCCTTCCTCAGCGTTAGCATGCACTCGCAAGAGCGTGGCTTTGCTCCCCAGGGGAAGCGGGCAGGAGAAGGCGAGTTTCGCAGCACAGCTGCTTTCTGGAGGTCCTGGATGCCGGAGCGTGGTGCTCGGCCCTACCCGCCCCAGCCGCGCGCCCAGGGGGATACCTTGTGTCCTGAAGGTCTTGCCGCAGAGGTGACACTGGAAGGGCTTCTCGCCGGTGTGCGTGCGCAGGTGCATGTTGAGGTTGGCTTTCTGCGTGAAGGCGTGGTGGCAGAACTCGCAAACGTAGGGCCGCTCGTTCCTGCCGGCAAGGCAAACGTTACCTTTGTCTCATCAAGCCTTTGCCAGCTTGAGCCCCTCAGGTTAGCTGCTGCTCCTCACCCAAAGTTCTTGTAATTAAATCCTACTTCAACCCATCTCAAACTAAAGTATTTTGCAGGCCTGCAAATGCTGTTCTGCAGCCACTGGCTCCCGAGCTGGGGCATCCCACCTCTTGGGCGTTATAACCAGCCCAGGAAACAGAAGGCTAAGGATGAGCTGGCCACTTCAGGAATGCGAATTAGCCAGGCCGGTGAGCTTCGCTTATCACCCGCGTTACTACAGTCACACACTCGGAGGAAGTGCCGGCAGTCAGCCCAGCAATTCCAGGAAGGGGGTGCTCACTGCCCTCCAGCCAGCTCCTGTCCCCAGCACCACCCAGCCGGGCCCTCGGAGGAAGCAGCGCAGCCAGGAGAGCCAGTGTGACGTAGGGGAGGACGCGGGTCGTGTCATACCTGTGCTTGGCCTTGATGTGCATCTGCAGGCCGTTGCGACTCGAGGCCCTGTGCCCGCACTCCTCGCAGACAAACAGCTTCTCTCCCCGGTGCTTGAAGGCCTCGTGCAGGCGCAGCTCTGTCCGAGACAGAAAGCACTTGGAGCAGGTCGAGCACTGCAAGGCCACAGGAGAGCGTGGGGTTAGGCAGCTCGCCCGGGCATGGTGCACAGCGTACGCCCGCAACAGACCCGCTCGCCGCCCGAGACCCGTCCCTCCGCCTGCCGCTGCTGCTTTGGGGCCCTCCCTGCGGCCGCACCCCCAGCTCCGAGACACCCGATGAGATGAGACAGCCTGACAAAAGCAAAGTGCTGATCAGTCCTTGGGTCTATCAGCCACGTAAATGACGAGGGCTGCTCCTGTACCCAAAAACCTGTTTCCAGGAGCTCTGCAACTCCCTGCTAAACAGAGCCAGACAGGACAATGGGTGCCATTCTCCAGGCCAGGCCTGAGCGCAGGATACCTCCCTCCCAGAAGCCCACCACCGCCCGCCCGCTCCCCTTACCGCGTGGGGCTTTGGCGCGCCGTGCAGCTTTATCATGTGGCTCTGCAGGTCCTTCTTCTGCATGAACTGCTGGGCGCAGGAGGAGCACTGAAAGGCAGGAGAGGCGGGTCAGCTTCCAGCCACCCCCCAAACAGCGATTTCGGCACGAGGAGAGGACCGGTGGCGCGCCGGCGCAACGGGCAGGGGAGTGCCGTTCTGACGCGGCCCTGGTAAGGCCGCAGAAAGCGCCTGGCTTTGGTGCCTCCCTGGAGCACGTTCCAGCTCAGAGACGGGGAATGACCCTCAGCGGGCTGCCGCAGACCGGGGAAGGGAGCTGGTGCGCTCGGCTCCCCTGACGGGTTGGGCCAGGCTGCCCCAAAACAGAAAGGCTCATCCCCTCTCCCCTCTTCCTTCGTGCCAGCGCCTAGCAGCCGTTTGTAGGAAGGTCGAAGGCAGGCACTGCTGACCTTGTACGGCATCTCCCCCGTGTGTGACACCATGTGCAGCCGCAGCTCCATCCGCCTCTTGAACGCCTCCTGGCAGACCGAACATGTGAAAACCTGCAAGAGAGGGGGGAGGCATTGGCTTCTGCAGAGCCAAGAGTCCGACACGAACCCGCAGCTCAGACCAGCACTTGGCACTCGGGCGCTGGGACCTGGTTATGATGTTTAACCCACATTATCGCACCCACAGCGATCTGGATCTTTTACGGTACAAAAAGTATCCTCGTGTGCTTGGAAAAAACAGACAAAATGAGAGTTGTCTGGTAAATCAGACAAAAGCCGCTGCCGCCCTCATCAAGAGAGGACCTCGGGGAGGTCCCGGCTGCGGTACACCTGCCACGCAGTGGTGAGAAGGGTTTTTTCGTTCAGTAGCTGAGTGTTACATGGATTGTGGCTGGAAAAAGGCTCTAATTTGGCTCCTGCCAAACGGCACCTGCTTTCCAAACCGCCAGCGGCTGCTTCCCAGACGTACCTGCTCGGATCGGTTCATGCAATTTCTGGCTTCGTGTTCCAGGAGATTCTCTTTTCTAAAATAACATTTGCCGCATTTGGAACATTCAAATGGCTTTTCTCCAGTGTGTTTCCTAGGGGGGAATACAAAGGGAGAGCATCCGTCACAGCCAGTCCAACAGCAGAGACGCACGAACAGGCCCAACGAGGGCACTGGGAAGGGAGAGGGAGGGACCAGGCAGCTTTTGCAGCCCCCCAGCGCCAATATTCACGGTTGCCCAAAAGCCACCATTTATGCCAGCTTTGCCGATCCCGTTGGAGCGTGGTCAAGCCATTGGTGCCTGCTGTGTTCCGCGAAACCTCGGTTTTGCAGGCTAAGGTTCGCCCCTTGCAGACGAGCGAAGCTGGAGGTCGTGCTCTCTCTGCAGGCACCCGCTCTGCTCTCGGTTATCAACCCGAAGCTCCTCGCAGCGCCCGGCCCCGTCAGCGCGCTCCCCACAACCCAGGCTTGTTCCCCCACAGCCCATGCTGCTTTTGAAAGCCCAGAAGGACAATTTGCCATCGTTCACCTGCAGCCAGCACACCCCCTGAAAGAGCCCCTTAATGCCACCACCTTTCGGTTGAACTGGATGATCTCCAGAGGTCCCTTCCAACCCCCACCATTCTGTGATTCTGTGATGCTGAGCCAGGTGGCTCCGACCTCTGAGAGCAGCAGCTCAGGACAGTCGTTGCGGCTCTCAGAAGAGTTTCGGAGGCGTATAACCCCCCCCAGCTCAAAGCAATCCCGCCCCGGGGGGCAAAGGGGACCTCCCTTTCCGTCCCGGGGGATGTCGAGGCGTTGAGAGCAGCCGGCTGCAAGCAGGGCCGTTTGCCCACCCCCCGTGGAAGAGCCAGAGCCTCGCGGGGCGAGTCCCTACGCGCGAACGCAAGGGGAAGGAAAAGTCGGAGCGTTTACCTGTTGTGCACTTTAAGGTAATATTTGCTGAGGAAGGTTTTATGACATGTGGGGCACTCAACCGGCACCGCTGTACCTTTTCTGCTCCCTGGCGTCCCCGCCACCCCCGCGCTCCCGGGCGCCTTCCCTGGCGGGGGGTTCTTTTTGCTCCGCAGGGCCTTTTTCTCGGGAAGGGACTCGGCGTCGCTGTCCCCCCGCCCGCCGTCGCCCGCCGCCGCCTCCTCCGGGGCCGGGGGAGTGGCCTGCGAGGGAACAGGCGGCCGTCACCGCGCCTCCCGCGCCGGGCGGCCGAGCCCCGACCCCTTTCCTCCCTCCCGTCCCCCTCACGCACCGCCTGGCCGCCGGGCTGCGGGGGCGCCGTGGCCGCGATGTCCGCCTCCCCCGGGCGGCTCGGGGCGGCGACGGCGGCGCGGCGGGGCCGCTGCCGGGGGGCGGCGGGGCGGAAGGCGCGGCAGAGCGCCACGGCGTCGGGCACGCCGAGCTGCTCGGCGGCGGCCAGCAGGCGGGCGCGGTTGTGGGCGGTGAGCGCCAGGCGGCCGGTGTAGAAGAAGTCGAGGAGGAGCTGGAAGGTGTCGGCGAGGCCCTCGGGCAGCGCCACCGGCCCGCCGGGGCCGCGGGCGCGGAAGAAGCGGGAGCAGCTGGCCAGCACCGGCCAGTGGGCGCGGAACTCCCGCCCGCCCACGCCCAGCGTCGCGTCGCAGAACTGCCCCGCCGCGCGCTGCCGGTTCAGCTCCCGCAGGACGCGGACGCTGTGCGCCGCCGCCGCCGCCATGGCCGCGCCGCTACCGGGCCCCGCGCGCCGCCGCCATCTTGGCAGCGCGCCGGATGCGGCGTAAGGACGCGCCGGATGTGACGCGCGGGCGCCGCGGCCGGAGGGGAGGCGGGCTGTGCGCGCGCCTGCCGCCTCAGGGCGCCTCAGGGCCTCCGCGTCCCGGCGGCTCAGGCGTCGGCCAGGCGCCGCGTGTAGCGCTGGATCGCCATCTGGAAGTGCTCGGGCGTGTTGAGGCGCGGCCGCAGCAGGATGACAAAGGCCTTCGGGAGGAAGTAGCCGCCCAGCAGGGCGCCGAGCGTGCAGAGGCCACTGAGCACCCGGGCCGCCGTTGCCTCCCGGCCGCGGAAGATGCTCTGCGTGCAAAGGACGGCGGCGGAGCAGGCGAGGTGCAGGAGCAGGCTGCAGGTGAGGCACTTGGCCTCGTTGTAGCTGGCGGGCAGGTCCTTGCCCGCGTAGCTGAGGGCGAAGCAGCAGGCGCTGAGCAGCAGGGTGTAGGCGGCGGCGGCGGTCCTGCTCGCCGCCGCGCTTGAGGTGCACGCCAGCACCACCCGCTCGGCCGACGCGCCGTAGTCCCTGTGCGGCGCCGAGGGGCTGGCGGCCTCCGAGGCCAGGCACAGCACCGCCTGGGCCGCCGTGCTGGCAGCGATGAAGAGCAGCGGTCCCCTGCGCCGCAGCCAGGCCTCGTAGAGGGCCGGCCAGCGCGCATTTAGCTTGAAGATACAGATGATCTGGAAGGAGCGTGTCGCCACGCACGAGAGGAAGACGGTGAAGCTGATGGCAAAGAGGGGGAGCCGCAGCAGGCACGCGTGCCAGGTGGGCTCCCCGAAGTAGCAGAAGAGGCTGCTGCAGGCGCAGGCCAGAGAGCCCAGCATGAGGAAGCACATCTTGCCCCCCGCAGACTTGACCACCGGCGTGGAGGCGTTCAGGGCGAAGAGGATGGCCAGCCCTGCCATGAGCAGCATGAGGAGGACGGTGGGGGTCAGCAGTGCCCAGGAGATGGGCTCGGACCAGGACAGAAACTCGACGGTGCGGTTGAAGCAAGCTTCGCTTCTTGCCGGAGCCCACTCATCTACCCCGCAGGACTGGCAGCCGTAGAGGTCTGCGGAGAGGACACAAGCCCAGGCGGTGACAGGCACCTCGCACACCACAGACCCCGGTAAGAGATCTGCCGCAGTGGAGCACCCTGCCCTCGCAGCCCCCCGCGCTCTCTGCAAGAGCTGCCCACTCCTTGTGTCCTGCTCCTTCCCCTTGGGCACTTCCAAGCCTTAAGGAGCAGAGGGGGCTCTTTTTCCAAAAGAACCCCCCCAAAAGTACCCCCAGCAGACTTCCCAAAAGTCCATTGCTTGGGTTGAGAGGCACGAGGCCCGCAAGGGCTCAGTGGGGTGAGCCGAGGCTCAGAGGCGCATGGGCGGGAAGGGGATTGTGCGTCCAGCAGCAATGTGTGAAGGCCAGGACAGGTCTGCAGCAGCCCCCCTTCCACAGGCTGGGGTATGGGACAGTAATGCTGACCAGCCGTGTTTGGGGGCTCCCCGCTCTCGCTGTTACCCAGAGCTGGCCATTTCCACCCCCCTCAGCCCAAGCGCAGGCCGAGGCTGCTGAGTGACCAGCTACCAGCAAGGGGTTTGTCGTTGTGGCTGGTGACTCCGAGACAAGCGATTCCTGCCGCCTGTCCCAGGCAGGGGACATTTCCATATGCCGGCTGCTGGTGACCGCATGGTGCGGAAGCCCCGAGTGCCACCTGGGGCACAAAGGCAACCACCGAGTCGAATTTCCCTCCCGGAGGATGCGGTGCAGGAAATGGCTGTCTGGCCGGACATCCCTTGTCCCCTGGCCATGGGAGAAGCGGCTCTGCCGGTGCCATCTCCACTGGCTGTTTGACTGTGTGGGCCCACCTGTGGGCAGCGCTCCCCGGAAAGCACGGGGCGTGGGCTTTGCATACCCACGGGTAAGCAAACGGGAGTCGGACCGACCGCGCGCAGGTCAGCTCAGAGGCTTTTACTGGCCACAGGGAGGAAGAGAGAGTGAGAGGGAAGAGGTTGGGAGAACAGCAAGATGGAAGCAAGGAGCTGACAGGAGGAGGAGGCAAGGTGCAGGCAGGGGAGCCAAGTGGGAAGGAAGGGGAGGGAGCAGCCCCCCGGGGCGTACTGACCCGATCTGTTCAGGAAGGTTCCTGCCGGACAGGCCACGCAGCTGAAGCAGCATCGGTGGCGGCTCTGCTGCAGCCGCTTCTCTCCCGGTTGACAGGCCTCAGAGCACACCGAGGGGGGAGCCTGTTGGGAGCGTGGCGAGGGTCAGGCAGGCAAGCAGGGCGGGCAGCAGGACACCTCGCTGAGCGCCAGGCCCAGGCCTGGCAGCATTTGGGCAGCTTGCTGCTGGCTTTCAGGACAGACCCTGGGCAGGAGCGGAGAGCTTGCTATATTGTGGTTCTTACAGAGGTGGTGGGAAAATGAGACTGTTTAAAGGTAAAAGTAGGAGCCTTTTCAGTTCGTGTGCCCTGCTTGTTTTTTGGAAGGATGAAAGCTGATACTCAGAACGTGGATCACTCCCCGCTACCGCCTCCATCTGCCCTCATTTTTGTCCTGCTGTGGGGAAATACCCTGGAACTGGCAGCATTGGGGATGTAGCTGGCTCAGCAGTAAACGATAAGTAAGATCGAGATGCAGAACAGTACCTGGCGATCTTTTGTGTGCCACAGGATTTTGCCCTGGTCAACACTCAGTCTGTCGGGGTTCACACTGAAAGTTCCTATCACATCGAAAGCCCAGCTCGGGCCGCTCCAGTTCCACATGACAATGTCGTAGCCTTTACGAATGTCCCCATTGGTGTCAAAAGAGATGTAGCTCTTGTACAGCGTGAAGTTTACTTGCTTGATTTTTTGTAGGAGCTGTAAAACAGAACAGTAAAAAAGGACCCCTTCCCAATGAGGAGGAGACTCGTGCTGAGGAGTGCCTTGTCTCGGGAGGGAGATGTGCTAGAGGGCCCCTTCTCTGCTCTGGCTCCTCTTCCCACCCCCCTAACAGCTAGCATATGCCCAGCTGCAGAAAGTCCCTTCCAGGTTTCTGCGAGGGGCTGGCAGTAGAGGAACAGAAGTGATCTAGGGTGGGGGTCTGGGTCTAGGTCCAGGCTGCTTTGTGGTGGGCAGCTGAAGCCCACGAGGCTCTTCAGCTGGGACATGAGCCTTTCAGAGGGACAGAAAACCCCTGGGCACAAGGGGAAAATCCTTCCCCATGAGGAAGGATCCTCATGGATCCTCTTCCACAAGGAATATCCTTCCTCATGTTGCTCTTACCTGCCAGGGATAGACTGTGCCTTTGCTGCACGTCCCCGAGGCGCAGCCCAGCAGGTCGTGGAGGCCGTGGGCCACGGCGTACACGGCTGAGTACACGTTGAAGGAGGCTTGAGCATTGTACATGTCAGGGGCAGCAGTGAGCGAGTGGCAGCCAGTGCAGCGCTGGGTGCAGTCCAGCTGCGCGGTCCCTCCGATTCCCCCACCTGCCCCCATGCTGCTGGCACGTTCAGCCGCAGCACTTTCCTCTGCCATCTTCCAACATTCAAAGCGCTTCAGCATCACGGACTCTGTCTTCTCAACCGACATCCCAATCACCGAGCCGATACTCTGGATGCCAGGAACCTGCCAGATTGTTTGGGCTAACGACCAGTCTTCGGAGCCCACCCACACCATGCCCGTGACGTTCCTCTGGACCACCACCTCAAAGAAAGGGCGGGCGCTTTGTCTGTTGGAGAAGACAACGGTGACGTTGACCCTGATGTCCGTGAGGATTCTGACCAGGTTGTGGAGCTCTGGGCTGCTGGCGTCCTTGTTGACAGGGATGATGCCTCGGTAGGCAACGCACACGTTGCTTGCAGTCAGCAGCTTGTAGAGGGCATCCAAGCCGTCCCTGCCATAGGCGTTGTCGCTGCCCAGCAGCGTGACCCAAGTCCACCCAAACTGCTGCAGCAGCAGGAAGATGGCCTTCACTTGCTGCCTGTCGCTGGGAATGGTGCGTAGGAATGAGGGGTAGAACCGCTTCAGGCTCAGCATCTCCAAGGAGGCTTCGTAGCTAATCTGCAAAGGGACCCAGGAGAAAGGGGGTTGCGCTCCCTTAGGCAACAGCACCCTAAGAGCTAACGGCACAGTCAGCCCATCTCCTGAAGAGACTTGGGGCTGGGCAGGCAACGGAACCAGAGCAAAACGTGCTGCCACGAGAAAAACCTTTGAAGGACAGCGAGCCAGCTGCAATTCCTGCCTCCCAGCTGCCAGTGCCTGGGAAGAGACCCAGGCCAATGCAGGCACAGAGGGGCTGCGTTTCCAGCTCAGCCTGGCTCCTCAGCTCCAAGCCCATCCTCCCTCAAACCATTACTCCTCGGGATCCCTTTTCTTCATCTGCCAGGGGAGCTGCACTTACCTCTGGTACGAGGAAGACGCCGAGGATGGCCGCTGCGGTGAGGGCCAGCTGGGTGCTGTCGGGCCCGATGACAGCCACCACCTCGGTCTCGTAGCGGCGGAAGGTGGGGAGCACCTCGACCTCCCGCCTGCCTTTCCGGGCAAGGGCACGCAACGTGGCGTGGAGGTTGGCAGGCTCTGAGCAGGTGTCGTGGATGTCGTAGCCCAAGGTGACGTTGGGGAGGAGGGTGCTGGAGTTGTTTATCTCCTCCACCGCGAAGCGCATGGCCTGGGACAGGCAGTAGCCGTGGCTCTTAAAGGTGGTGGCGCTGTGCGGATGCAAAAGTGGTTTTCAGGGAGGAAAGACCGCGTTTTGTGGGGGAAGACAGGGCGACGCGGGGCGAGGGGGACTCACTCATCGCAGCTGTCCACCAGCGGCCGGGCGGCGGCCCGCGGCGCCGGGGCGTGAATCTGGAAGAGGCCGGCCAGGCGGTAGTCGCCGCGGCTGGTGAAGGAGGCAGCGGTGGCCGCGCAGAGGCAGAGCAGGGCGGGCAGCGGCATGGCGGGGCGGTGCCGGGCGCCGGGCGGTGCTTCTTAACGGAGCGGGCGGCGCTCGGCTGAGGGGCGGGCCCGGAGGAGGCGGAGGGAGGCTGAAGCGGCCATGCCCGCGCGGCGCGGCCCGCCGTCCCGCCGCCCCCGCCGGGCCTCGTCCCGCGGGGGCCGGGCGGAGGCGGCCTGGAGGGAGTTCGCCGCCTCCTTCGCCCGTGCCGGCATGGTGCCGCCGGCCGAGGCGGGCCTGGCAGCCGTAGAGGCGGCGGAGGGCGCCGCTGTCCTCCTCCTGGCGCCGCGGCAGGTGAGCAGCGACTGGCCCCACCGCTCGCTCCCTCCCTCCCTCCCCTCCGCCTCACCGCTCTCTCCCCCCGCAGGCCCTGACCTTCACCGGCAAATGCCGCCTGCGCTGCCTCTATGGCGCCGTCCGCCTTCTGGGTTTCGCCGTCGCCTCGCACCAGCCGGGGCTGCCGGTCTTCTCGCCGGCCACCCACTGCGCGCTCACCCTGGAGGCGCTGCCCGCCGCCAACCCGCCCGCCGCCGACCTCCGACAGCTCCGCGCCGCCGCCCGCGCCGCCATGCGGGCACATAGCGTCCGTCGCCGTGAGTGCCAGACGGGGGGGGAAGCGGAGGGAGGCCCGCTGGTTACGCGCCGCCATTTTGCGTGCGGTGCGGGGTGGCAGCCATTTTGCGTGCGGTGCGGGGTGGGCGCCATTTTCCGTGCGGTGCGGGGCGTCCGCCATTTTGCGTGCGGTGCTGCCACCGCCCTTTAGCGCGGGCTGAGGGCGGTGCTCTCCCCCCGTTGCAGAGGCGCGGGTGAAGGTGATGGCGCGGTTCTCTCCGGAGTGCGCCGTGGTGCTGCTGGAGCACCTGGACACGCCGGTGACGCGGTTCCTGCTGAGCCACCCGCCGCTGTCGCGGCTCTTCGAGCCCCAGGTGAGACCCAGAGGGCGTCGTGATGCCTGCTCCGCCCTGGGTGGCGTCACGGATGCTGCACCTTCCCCAAAACAGGCCTCGTGCAGAGCGAGAGGCGGCCGCCCCGCTTAGTGTGCCTGTCAATGTCCAGCAACACAGCTACAAGGCCTTACACACACCTTTCTAAGTATTTTTCCCTCTTCCCTAGAAAAAGGAAGAATCCAGCTTCACACCAGAAGATGCAGTTCTGGCATCTGTTGGCATTGTGAAGTGTAGCCCTGACCGTGGGCTGCTGGTGTCAGAGAGCATGTTCCTGGCTCTGGAGGAGCTGATCCAAGCGTGCTGTGGTGAGTGGCATGCGCTTGGTGAGGTTGGAGGCTTTAGTAGACTGAAGAAAGGAAAGGAAAGGCTTTTCATGAGTTAAAGTTAGTGTGCCCAGTGACAGGCACTGATTGAGGGTCCTGTTTCTCTCCTAAATAGTGGGAGTCTTGAGCTTGTGCATCACCAGATAGGCAGCTCGCTGCTGTAAAGGCACTTCCCAGTCTGATGTCAGAACTCTCATTTTGCTCTCTTTTGTAGCAGGTAGAAAAAATGCCCCCTTACTTATCCAGCAACATTTAAAGTACCATGAGCAATTGGAGTTCATACATGCTGGATTGTAGTGCTAGGGCTTCCTTCTCACGTCAGGAGCCTTTACACTGGTACACTTGCCTCTCTTTAACGGATTGTTTTTTCATTCAATTAATATATATCCTAGTCAGATCACAGAGTCTGTAGGGTTTTTCAGGCTTTTTTTTTTAAAAAAAAACAAATTTATATAAACAGGGCACATCAGAATAACTGACACCATTGGTCCATTTCAGAATATATTTGTTTTTCCAGCGGAAGATGAAGGTGTCCCTGTGGTTCTGGTGTGTGGCCCAAAAAACACTGGGAAATCAACATTTAACAGATACCTAATTAATCTGTTACTGAATCGGTGAGTCTTTTCATGTTCTACAAGTTTTTAAGTACTGCATGGGATTTAGGAGAAGGAAAATAACTACCAAGATTCTCAGAAAAGCTATTATGATTAGAAGGTGGATATCTTTTAAAAACAGAAGAACAAAAATTGAGAAAAACAGGCATTCTTGTCTGTGTTACTTTCAGAAAAGTTGACTACTGAAACATTTCTATGGAAATATTACTAAATTACTGTCTTGGAGTATGTGAACTAATTGGGCACCAAGCAGTTAGGGTTCAGTAAGGCATTGGGAGTTACAACGCTTAAAAACACGCAGTAAGTTGTAATTTGTTAGTGTCTTTGAAGATTCTTGGCAGAGCAAGGTGTAGAAGCTTACTCTCCTGACCACTGCATGCTTAAAATAAAGATTATAAAGTTTATAAGTCTCAAATGGCTGGTCTCAGGGTGCCCAGTTAACGTGGGAGAGGCGGTACACTGCTTAGTACCACCTCCAATTATTGTTCTAGCTCCTTCCCTTAAAGCTGGATGGGTGTGGAGCTATTGTAATATAACATTGAACTGTAGGTGAGCCTTTTACGTTCTCGCTTAATATCCTCTCAAGCGAGGGAAGGAGAGAGACGAATGGTGGTTTGATTGTATTCAAGAATTCAATTTTGACGACCTGGAACAAAATCAGATCGTGCTTCTGATGTGTTCAAGGTCATGTCTTGTTTCTTTTTTTAGTGGGTGCTAATATACAGGCTTCTTTCATTGCAGCCTTCCCTCGGTTGAATATATGGAATGTGACATAGGTCAAACTGAATTTACACCGCCTGGATGCGTGTCTTTAAGTAGCGTAATGGAGCCAATTCTTGGTACGTGTTTTGCCGTTTTCTGCAGTTGCCAGAAACCTGTTTCATTTCCAGAAGGTGCTTTCTGAGTAAAGGCTGTACTTTAGGGGAAGTTGCCACATCTGTCAAAGGTGCATATAGAAAATAAAACGAAGGCTGTTCAAGTTTTCTTGCAAGGGGCATCTAAGCTCCATGTGAAAATCTCCCTAAGTAATATGGAGCTATTCTCCCTGCTTGTTTTTTCTGTTTTAAAGAGAGAAGATAATTGTTTATAAGGTAATGGAACAGGCTGTGGCGTGTCGAAGTGGATTTTCAGCCTTTCAGATTTGAAAGGTCTCTTTGGGAAAATCTCTCCCATGTTTAGTATCTGTAGATAAAACTAGCTTGAGAAATACAAAGTGGATCCATATAGGTTGGGGGCTGTTGTTATGAGCATAAAAAAAACTAGAGCCAGGGAAATGGCTGGTATTTGTAGTCTTGCAGATTTGGGTTGTAGAAAGGATATGGCCAGACTCGTTTATTTTTTGGATAGTCTGTCGTAGAAGACTGTTGTTTTAAAATTCACAAGTGTGTAACCAGTGATTTAAAACAAAAAAACAAGAAAAGAAAAACAAACAAACAAACAAAACTCCTAGCATGGAGTCTTGCAAGTGACAGAAAAGTTTCTCCATAGGTGCAGGCTGTACAAGAAGGCCTGTTAGCATGTGAAAAGAGGACAAATTATTTCAGAAGGGATTGCATGTAGGTGCTACAGGGATGGGAGTTTTTGATTTCACTTACTGAAACCACTAGAGGTTTGTTGCTTGCTTTTTCAGGTCCACCGTTCACTCATCAACAAATGCCACGTAAGATGGTGTATTACGGACAGACTAGTTGTGAGCAGGACACAGAAAGATACCTTGATGTTGTGAAGTATGTGTTCAGCTCCTACAAGAAGGAAGTGCCTTTAGTCGTCAACACCATGGGCTGGGTGAAAGGTAAATGGGATAAATCTGTTCTCAAGAGGTGGTGCAGAAGGAAGGTAATGATCATAGCAGTACACCACCGTGCTTTCTAGAGAGTCCAGAAACAGAAAATACAGCTTACCCCCCTTGAGCTAGTACTTGTCTTCCATAACAGTGTTCTGACCTGTTTATGTAGCGGCAGCAATCATGTTTTCTCTGCTCCCTAAAGGTGAGGGGTTGCTGCTTCTGATTGATATCATTCGGCTGTTGTCACCCAGTCACATTGTTCAGATGGACGTGTACGACTGGAAAGCCATGGCTCCGCTCACGCCCGAGTACGTTCATCTCACTCCTGGCCTGTACACTAAAGGCAAACAGCAAGCCAAGTGCAAGCAGATGGGTACGAGTGAAGTGGAGAACTGGAAGCCCTCTGAAGGGGAGGGAGATGCATCGGCTCCCGAGTATAAGTTGCTATACGTCCATCCAGAGTTCCCTCGAGCAGGGGTTGCAGGTGAAGCGTAAGTAGAAAGTTTAGTGCTACATGGTGGTTACTGGGCTTAACAAAATCATGCGTAGTCCTGATGGTAAAGGCTCTTGCTTTGCTTTGCCCTTCAGGGCTCCATTAAATCGGTCAGAGCTTACTAGTTTACTTATTGGAGGGTTCTGTTTGGTGGTGTTTGTTTGGGTTTTCTGGGTATTTTGTTTGGGGGGAGGTTTGTGTAGGGGTGGTTTTTTAGGTTGGGGGGGAGGGGGTGGTTCCTCCCTACTCTACTCCCAGTGTCTACTGTCAGTTACTTTTACACTGGGCATGACTTCCACTTGGAATCATTGAATATTATGTCTCCTTTTTTTTCTAATTGGGAGGTTCCTTACCTATTTCTTGCAGATCTGGATGTTGATCACATTATTTCTTAATTTCTCTGATACTTTGAGCATCTCTAAAATGTTTGTTTGCCTGGACCTTGGGTATTTCTTGCCAATTTTACTTACTTTTTTGACTTGGCCTTCACTAATGAGCTATTTTAGAAAACAGATGTATTACTCTGTCTTGTGACTGACTGAAAGGTGTGTGGATGTCAGGATTGGAGAAGGGAGCCATTATCTAATAACAGACTCTGTTAAGGAAGGAAAAAAAAAACCCACACCACCCTTGTTAATGAATACCTTTTTAAAGTTGAAATAATGCCCTAAATCCTGTGATCCCTTAGAGGTAATAAAAACATAGCTCTGAATTTTCACAGAATCACAGAATGGTGGGGTTGGAAGGGCCCTCTGGAGACCATCCAGCCCAGCCCCTGCCAGAGCAGGGTCACCCAGCACAGGCTGCACAGGGCCGCGTCCAGGCGGGTTTGAATCTCTCCGGAGAAGGAGACTCCACACCCTCCCTGGGCAGCCTGTGCCAGGGCTCGGTCACCCTCACAGTATAGAATTTTTGCCTCAAATTTTCTAAAGTGGTAGAAGTTTTAAAAACTAAACTTGTGTGAAGCAGCAGCTAATACTGCATGGCATACTTGGGACTGCTGGGGGTGTCTGGTTTGAATCGCTGGGTGTGGGTGTGCTGCCTTTCCTTGACTCGTTGCGGTTACTTTTCCAGGCGAGTACATAGCGGCATCTTGCGCGACATGTCCATACTGGGTTACCTGGGTCAGCTGCAGTCCCCAGACATAGGGGCGGTGCTTCCGCTGCACAGTCTTGTGCCGTATCAGGTAAATGAGCGTTTTTGAAAGGCTTGGAGGTGCTGCAGGAAGCCTGGCTCGCAGTAATTGACAGTTCTGCTTGTACTGCAAATGTTTTTCGGAAGAGGCAAAAATGCTCTGTAATCTGCAGAAAGATACTGACTTTATTTAGCGTATCTAGAAGTGAGGTTTTTGTTGAGATGTCAGCATGGCATGTGTTTTCTGTGCGTTCGGTTGTTAGTGTTGAAACTGTTGTGTTTGCCACTGAGATAATGCTTGTCTGTAGGTGTGGGTTGGGAGCTTTCAGGTTTTGTGTACTTAGCATTGTCTTATCTCTGAACTCGAACTAAATTGATACTGAGCCGATGATACAGGTTTTTTTCTTCTTTTTTTACCCCGTCAGGTGCCTTTCAGTGCTATTGCACTCAGAGTTATTCACACTGACGTTGCTCCTACCAACATCATGTATGCAGTGAACGCCAGCTGGGTTGGGCTCTGCAGGATACCGGATGAAATCAGATGCCAAACCGACGGGCCAGTCTTGCTGACGCAGACACCAGTCTGCGATTGCCTTGGCTTCGGTGAGCCAGCCTCGGAAGCCCTGAGCTGCGTTCTCATCTGTTGGGTTTTGACAGATAGGTTGCAGAGTGACAGAATTGCCTGGTCTTTCAAAAACAACTGAAAAAGTGGGATGAGATAAAAGAATAATCACATATTCTCTTCTGCTACAAGCTGTGCTTCAAGTCCGTTTGGTTTTCATTAACTTGTGGTACCAGCTATGGGGAATGTCACTGAGTGGCGCCTTTGGTAGCTTGTGTCTCTCACTCTTCCGTAACTTGACAATTTACTTGCTTTCTGGATTCACGTTCTCAAAAGCAGATTCCATGTGGCTTATGCAAAATTTCTTTAGTTGTCTGTCAGTTTCCTTTTACAGCTCGATTTAATTTTACAGTTCTGACTTGGAGTTTGATACTGAGCTCCTCGAGTTTCTGTAGGAACGTACCAATGAACAAGGATAGGCGGTGTGGGAAGTTAGCTGTTCGTATGTACGCTGAGATACTGGAAAAGTGCGATACAGCAAGGCAGACTTTTCTCAAGATGTGTCTCAAATCCTTCTCTTGGTTTTGGAAGAGCCATTTATTCAAAGAGCTTTGGCTGCATCTGGTTGTACAGCCCGAAATCACTGGGTGGAGTTAAGACTGAACTTTGCTTGTACTTTTTTCAGGAATTGTCCGAGGGGTTGAGATGGAGAAGAAGCTTTACCACATTCTGACACCGGTGCCTCCAGAGAACCTGCGACTAGTGAACTGTCTGCTCCTTGGAAATATTGCTATCCCGAACTGTGTTCTTGTGGGCCAGGTAGGAGCTGCATGGGAAGAGGGTGGAAGCTGGCTGAGCTTAGGCTGACTGGCGGGTTTTCCCTTTTTTCTTATTTCTGAGGCTTATGCGTGCCTGGAGATGTCTGGGCATTAGCAGATGGTTATCTTTCTAGGAAATTACCCTTAATGCAGAGAAACAAGGGAGAGGAGAACGTTCTTTGCGTGTTTCAGATACCAGAGCGGGGTTTGTTAGGTGGTAGCTTGCTCCTTTCCACCAGTCAGCTCTCAGTCTGTAGAGGAAGGTGCTTCCCCTTCATTGAAGATACGAGTTCTTAAAGTTGTTTCTGATTTTGTTTTCCTCTTTCCAGCAAGGAGTTGAGGGAGAGATCCCCTATGTCACATCCGATTATAACTACAGCATCTTGGGGTCTGGGAAGCTGAAGAAGAAGAAGCATTTCAAGAGGAGGGAGTATGCGTTCGAGTGTGATTATGCCTAAAGCCTCGTGGACCCTGGACCACGGGATTTGTTCGGTGTGGAGACTGGCAGGAGCCAGGTGTGGTCACAGAAACCCTGGGTGCTACAGAGCTCTGAGACACCTTGGACAGGTGTCTGGTGTAGATACTACAGCATGTCCGTTTTTCATAAGGTTTTATATTTTCAGTTTGTATTTTGGTGTTTTGTAATAAATATCTATTAAAAACATTGGTTTGGTTTGAATTTTTTCCTCAACCTGCGTTGACTTGGGCACAGCCTGTACACGCTGGGGGTGGTTGTCATTGAAAGCGCTGTCTGTCTTGGATCAGAAGCAGTTCTCTGTTTGAAGTCCAGCGTTGGGTTAGCTCTGGGTTTCAGAGAACGATGGCGGGGGCCGTAACCCTGGGCCCCTCGTGGCTTGGGGAAGAGCTGGGGCCAGCGGTTCTCTCCTGGCACTGCAGCCGGCCTGCGGCTTTGGGCATTGCGCTCGGGCGAGGAGATGGCGGAGGGAGCGAGTTAGAAAATCCTCTCCCCCGGGTGACCACGGATACAGCCGCTGGAGGGAGTCAGCTGCTTGCCACTCGTCTCTGCGCTCTCGCAGCTGGCCGGGGCGGCGGGCCTGGGCACCCGCTGCGGCTGGGGACGCGGCTTTGTTCCGCCTCGCAGCTGGCTCTGGCCGCGTACCCGGTTGCTACGGTTGAAGTTCAATGCCTTGAGCGCAGGTCTGAGAAGGGCTCTGGGTCTAGCTCAAATGCGTCGCCCAGCTCTGTCTCGACAGAGTGCTGCGGTAGAGGCTCAGGTGGGATGAAAGTGGGGAGGAACTTATTCCCCACGTGCTGCACGGAGCGCTGGGGTGCTTGGTCTTGCCTGACACTTGTTACCTGGTCTGTGCCCTGCTGGGAAAGACTAGAGGGACTTCTATTTTTTTTTTTTTTTTAGCTCTTTGGGGCAGTGATTTGCTCCTGAGTGAAGATGAGGCTGGTGGGAGTCACGCAGAGGTGAGTGTGCGTCTCGGGCTGAGTTCAGGACCTCTTTTTTGTTTGTGAAAACCACTTCTAAATGGGTAATACCAGCCCGTCGGGCATTTAATGCATCCATGACTGCAAAAATAACCTGGCTTCTAACAGTGGTTCCTGCTAACGTGGCGTGGCTCTGCCTGTGTCCCAAAGCAGGGGGACAGTCTGGCCCTGGCGTCTGCAGCCCCCCTGAGACGGGTGCCTGTTCAGATCCCCTGTGGCCAGATCTCTCCTACGGAGGGAGGAGGGATGCGGTGCCGGATCTTTTTGGCTGGCAGCCACTGTGGGTGTGAGCAATCTGCAAAAAATGCTTTTATCTGGTTTGCGAGGAGATTTCCCAGCACTCCAGAAACGTGTACCTGTAAACAAACAAATGGGATGACTAGCGAGGAGAGGAGCTGCGAGGGCCTGTGCGGCATTGCTGCCTTTTAAAGAGTTAAAGTTTTAACTTAATCCAGGCTTAATTATCCCCATCTGGCTGGGTCTGGCAGCGAAGGAAGGACTTGGCCAGCAACCTGGCCTGAACAGTGGCTAAAATAAATACAGGGGCCATCGTGCAGCCAGGGGGAAAATCCCGGGTGAGGCAGGAGTTCAAGTTGCGGGGGAGCGGGTGGAAAAGGCATCGGGAAAGGTGAGATGGGCGAGTGGCGCGGGTGAAATGCCTGGTACCAAAACTCCCTGGGGCCAAGCATCCCCCCTCGGTGCTGTCACTGGCCCCCCAGCATCTGCCTCACCTGGCCGAGGGTGATGGACCCTGCGCCGGCCAGGTGTGGGTCTCCCCCTCGGAGCCGGAGCATGAGCGAGTAACCCCCATGCGCCCGCACCAAGCTTTAAGTGTCCGGTTTCGGACCTTTCCGGGAGGGACCAAGCTGCCAGTGCCTGCTGGGGCCTGGAGGCGGATGCTGCAGCCTTGGGCAAGGGGGG
Source organism: Phoenicopterus ruber ruber (assembly GCA_009819775.1). NCBI lineage: Eukaryota > Metazoa > Chordata > Aves > Phoenicopteriformes > Phoenicopteridae > Phoenicopterus > Phoenicopterus ruber. The sequence goes on along the minus strand of CM020235.1, from coordinate 9,568,953 downwards.
CCACGCCGGCTCCTGGCGCTCACCGCGGGTCTGCCCCGAGGGGGAGAGCAGCAACGGGGCGGCCGGGGGCTTTGGAGCATAAGCCTCGGCGCAGCACCCTGCTGGCAAGGGTAGGGGCACTCAGTACTGTGATCGATAGGAAATTGGTTGCTTAGCATGTAAAACATCAAGGATGTGCTAAATAAAGCAGCTGTTGCAGGTTTTTTTAATATGTTAGCATCTATTAACTTTGCAGCAACTATTTTTTTTTTAATTTCTGGCTACCTTTTATGGCAAAGGGTGCCTAGAAGCAGCAAAACTATAGGGAGCATGTGGCGCCTTCAGGAGAAGATGCTGTTGATGCCGATGAGTTTGGGGGCTGGGATGGTCTCAGCTCCACTGATCGTCCCACACCATATTTTGTTCTCCCGCCTGTTTTAGTGAGAGTTTTGCGTGGGGCAGGACAAAGGTGCTGTGCTTTGCTGCCTTTGTGGGTTTTAAGCCTTATCCGGTGCTTTCCCATTTGCTTGCGTTTAGCAGGGGGAAAACCCCCCTAAAGACCCTTGGCTTTCCCTGTGCAGGCTGGGGGCCCCCGGCGTGCCCACGGGTGCGGAGGTGCAGCCGGGGGCTTGAGGCGGCGCATTCCTGCCCCCCCAAAAGCTGTCCGACAGCGGAGCCGCTGAACAGCCCCCCTCTTCATGCCGATTATTTTAATCACAAGCGTGTCTTGTCTCCACGGCCGAATGTCTTTCATAGACGGCGGAAAGTGAAATTTGTGCAATGTCTGTAGGAGGCTGAAGAAAGGCCCTTTGTGCGCCCCCCGCGCGGGCGCTGGGCAGCCTCCAGCGGCACCCTCCGCCGCCCTGCGGCTCCCGGCCGCCAGCGTGAATGCGCCGCTTGTCCGGAGACCGGGATCCGCTCTTAAAGCCGGAGCCAGGCTCCCCCGGTTAGTCCCACCGGTGGCCCCGGCGGGGCGGGCACGGCTCCGGGGGGCCCCCCGGCCGTGACCCCAGGATGTTTCTGTACTGGAGGAAGCGGGGTGCCTACGAGCTGGAGGCTTTGCCCGCCGGGCTGGCGGGGCTGGAGTACGGGGCAGTGGAGCGCTTCTCCTGGAGCTCCAGCCTGGACATCAGCGAGGAGCTCGGGGGTAGGTGGCTGGGGGGCCAGCGGGGCCAGCGGGCAGCCACGCTTGGCCAAAAACCTCCAGCCCTGGCAACAAGGGTGAGGGGCTGGGAGAAGCTCCAGCTGGAGCAAGGATGCCGCAGGGATGCAGTGGGGATGCTGCAGGGATGCTGCGGGGAATGCAATGAGGATGGTGCAGTGGGGATGCTGCGCGGGTGCCATGGGGATGCTGCAGGTGCAGCCAGGGAGCGCTCAGCAAACCGCCCTGTGCCACCGGCACTGCTCCCTCCCGGCTCAGGCAGGCATCTGAAACAATGAGCTGCCGCGGTGTGCTCTGGTGCAAGAACGGTTCGGTTTCAAACTCGTTTGCCGTCACCGGGAGAGCCAGGCGTGATAACGCAGCCAGCAGCAGCAGGAGGAGGTGACCAGCCGGGGAGAGGAGCTGGTGGGGACAGGATCCCTCCTCCAGCCCCCAAAGTGCCTGGCGGGGACCTGGACACCCTCCTGCCTCTGCCAGAAACCGGGGCTCCCCCTGCACGCTCCCTGCTGAGGAGCTCCCACTCGGCACACCTAAGGCCCTAGTGTGTGTGTGACCTGCTGCCGGGGTCAGCGTTCGGGAAGAGCCACGCAGCTCTGGCCGTGCCGGCAACTGCGGCGTGGGGCTGGTCCCCGGCACTGCCGGCCACTCTAGCCGGCCTCGAGTTTTCGGTGAGTTTGGAAAACGGTCTGTTGAGTGCATGAAAGAATTTCTTATTTGTTTCCGTTATTATTCCCGATAGGTCAAGTGAAACAGTGGCGGCGGGGGCCGGGGGGCCAGCCCGACCCGGCGGGTGCCGCGGGGCAGCCACGGGGACAGAGCCCTCATTGTGCTCCTGCCGCGGGGGCAGCGCGGCAGCCCCGGCTCCCAGCCCTCTCTCGGGGGGCGGCGAGCCGAGCCCTGCCCGGCTGCTCCTGCGCCGTCGGCCAGCAGCGCCCTGCCAACGCGGGCAGCCCTGCCTGCGCCCGGGATCGCCTCCTGGCCGGGAGCTGGGGCAGCCAGCGCCAGTCCAGATTGAATCCCCCTCTCCGGACAGAAGCAGAAGCATTTTGGGCGCTGCCCCAAAAGGCGTATTTTCCCGCAGACTGAGTCTAACCCCGGCCTTGGCCACAGTCCCGCTTGGGCCAGCGCAGATGCTGTTTTTGTTGGCAGCAGGGATGCGGGAGAGGGGAGTGGCGTGGCGTGGCGGGGGAAGCCCCTGTGCCGGCTGCCTTGCTGCTGGGGCCAATGTGGCCGTGCTGAGCGGTGCAGCTGTGCCGCCTGGTGCAGCCATGCTGCCTGGCCTCTCCGCATCCCCTGCGCCGGCTCCGTGCCTGGTGGGGCAGCTTCCCATCGGAGCATCCCTGCCTCACAGTGAGGCTGCCCTGCAGGACAGCGTTAGTGCTGCTCTTTTGCCAGGAGCCATCCGGAGTCTGTTATTTTAAAACAATTAGACGAGACACATAAGAAAAGCCTTCAAAATAGGATTTGTCCCCAAGGCCGATTTAACTGTCAAAGCTTAACGTGGCTCCTAAGCCCCTTTGGGGGCTGGCAAGTGGCAGATTTAGCATTCCTGCTGCAGCCCGGGTCCATGCCGGCCCCGAGGGAGCTGGGGCAGGTCTGTGTCCTGTCTTGCAACTTGGGGTGCCAGATCCTGATGCTGCGGGATGCATGACGCCTTCCCCCGGCAGGGGTGCAGCGCTGGCTCTTGGGCATGGGGTTTCATCCCCCTGGATAGGCTGCGGAGCAGGCAAGAGCAGGCAGGCCCAGCCTCAACTGAGCCCGAGTGCTTTGCCAAGCCCCTAAACCCAGGGTTTGTGGTGCGGGAGCCTTGGCACGGCAGCCCTCCTGTGCGGGCGGGGCTGGAGGGGGCTCACCATGGCACCCCAGCACTGACTCCCACTCTCTCCCGCAGCCGAGCCGTGCCCGCCGGAGGAGACAGTGCTGCGCTGCCAGAACCCAGACTGCACCGGCAAGAGGAGGGCGGCCAAGGTGGGTCCTGTGAGGTGGTGGGGAGCCCTGCAGCTGCCGCCGGGCGTTGGTCTCACGGGTGAGAAGGGGCAGCGGGCGGCTCTGCCCGACTTGCTGCTCCCCAAAGCTCCCCTGACATGACCGGCAGCCCCCCTCCAGCTGCGTCCCCCCGGCCTGTGCTGGGCACGCATTCCTTGGTGGTGTCGCGGTCCTGCCAGCATCTAACGGCACAGCAGTGGCTTGCCCCTTTCCCCTAGCTAGTGTGATTCGAGCTAATCCGCTCCAGCCTGTCTGTCCCCCCACTCGCTAACATGATGCCAGAGCAGATTTAGGGTCCCTTCCCTCCCACCGGCTGGCCGGGTGCGGGGTCAGGCTGAACCGGCACACTGGCTCCCAGTGAGGCCCTGGGGCTCCTGCGCCAGATCGCGGGCGGTGTCTTTCTGGCGCCGCAGGCAGGACAGCAGCCCAGCCGCTCCGGGAGGTGTGCCGCTGCGCTTTGTTTGCACGGCTAGGGTGGCAGAGCCAGCGCCCGCGGGGGCACACGTGGCGCTGGGCTGTGGCCACCCCAGGGCGCAGCTGGGACCGCTGGGAGGGACCCACTGGGGCCACCTCACCGCTGTCGCCAGAGACCCCCGACGGCGCCTGGCAGGTAGCGTGGGGCGGGGGGGTCCCGGCTGGACGGGGGGCTTGTCCTGCTGTGGCACGGAGCTGCATCGCGTCCCCCCTTGCTTCATGTGCTGGGAGCGCGGTGGGGCCGGGAGCTAGGAGCTGGTCCCTGGGGTGGGCAGAGGGGTTTGGGCATCCTGCCCGGCCCCTCCTGCGAGGACGAGCCCGGGGCTGAGCTGCTGGCACAGGGTGGACAGGGATCCCCGCATCCCAGCAGGGCGGCTGCTGAGGGTCTCGGGGAGCGCCCACTGAGCGAGCGCCGGCTGCGGTCACTGCCCAGAGCCCACGGCCGTGCTCTCCATCTCACAGGTGCCACGATGGCGTTGGGCTGGGGCACACGGTGGGAGAGGAGGAGGGCTGGGGCTGGGGGCACGAGGCGTCCTGGGTGGGGCCGGCGTGTCTCCAGGACTGGGACTGCCTCGTGGCCCGGGGTAGGACAGGGATGGGTGCCACGGCGGTGGGTGCTGTGGAGGGACCGGCAGCCCCTCAGGGAGCGCGCGGGTGGTGGGAGCACGTCAGCTCTGACCTCAGCAGCGCCAGGAGGAAGGGGGGCAGGAAGCGGGGGCGGCTGGAGCTGCACAGGCGCTTCCTCCCCGCAGCAGCACAGCGCGCTGTAGGCAAGCCCAGGCAGGGCTCCCTCCTCCCCAGCAGCCCCTCGCACCCCTCCGCATGTGGGGTGGCGATGGGGTTCCCACGCAGGGATGAGGACGTGCCGGCGGTGCAGCGGCGATTGCTGGCAGTGACCGGCGGCACCACTGTCCCTGGGAGCAGGGCCAGCCAGAGCCCCCAGCGAGGCGGGTGCTGGCCGGGGGTCACAGGCTGTGCACTGCACTGGGGGCCCGGACAGGGGTTTAAAAATAACCCGCTGTGAATGCCCGGTGGGGCCAGGGCCACGGCCGCGGCCGGCACACAATCGGAGGAAATGCACCGGCTTTGAGCATTGTTTTGCCGCAGACGCTCGCTTCCTCCGTCCTGCCGTGGGGACGCTGCTCTTGCCAGCACAAAGGGGCTGCAACACAGGAGTGTGGCCTCCCTGGCACCGGGCGAGGAGCAGGATGGGTGCAGGTGGCTGTCCCCGTGCTCCCCGTTCCTGTGCCCAGGCATATGCAGCCTTCCCGGGGTTCCTACTCAGTGCGGCAGAGCGGGGAGGGGGCTCTGCGGTGCAGACTCCCCTGCCTCACGGCCATATCCTGCTCACGCTGCTTTCCCTGCGCCTGCTCCAGCCTCAATGTTGGCCGCGAGTGGTGTGCCGGCAGCAGTTTGGGATGGGAAGGGAGGTCCCTGCTGCTCGTGGTGCTGCCTGTCCCTCCCGCTGGCGTGCCGTGGCCGGTGGCTCCCGGGCAGCCCGTGCCCGTCTGACGTGTGCGCCCGCAGGTATGCCACCACGTGGAGTGCCGGCGGCTGAACTGCAGCGGCCCCCTCAGCCTGTGTGAGCTCTGCGACGGCTGCCTCCATGGCGCCATGCACTTCGATGGCCACATCCGCTTCGACCTGCCCCTGCAAGGTGAGCCGGGCTGGACGCGGCTGGCACCACTGCTCCGGGCGTCTCTGCAGCAGCGGGAAGCGCTCGGGGCTGGCATGGTGCAGCGATGGGAAGGGGATGTACTTGGGGCCAGCATGGCACAGGGATGGGAGCGGGGGATGCAGCTGGAGCTGGCACAGGGCTGGGCGTCCCAGCTTGACACCCGTTTGCAGGCTCCATCCTGGCCCGCAACATGTCAACGCGCTCGTGCCCGCCGCGCACCAGCCCTGCCTCTGATGTGGAGGAGGAGGAGGAGGGACTGACGGATAGCAGAGGGTGAGCTTCCAGCCCCGCATGTCCCCTGTGCGTCCCTAGCCTGCAGCGTCCCCATCGCTCTACCCACCCCGTGCTTGCAGGGAGCAGAGGAGCTCGGCGCTGAAGCTGCCCAAGAAGAAGGCTTGGCGCAGGCACACGGACGTAAGGCACCAGCCCCTCTCCCCGGGGTGCTTGACAGGGCAGTAGTGTGGCCCTGGCGGGCCAGAGGGACCCCTGGGCGAGCGGCTGCCACCTCCCCCCAGGACCCTAGCAAGGAGTGCTTCACCCTGAAGTTCGACCTCAGTGTCGACATTGAGGCGGAGATTGTGCCGGCCGTGAAGAAGAAGTCCCTGGGGTGAGTCTGCCAGGGACAGATACAGGGACCAACGTGGGGATGGACGCAGAGATTGACGTGGGGCTCACGTCCCTGCAGGGAGGTGCTGCTGCCGGTCTTCGAGAGGAAGGCGATCGAGCTAGGCAAGGTGGACATTTACCTGGACCAGTCCCACACGCCGCTTTCCCTCCAGTTCGAGGCATACCGCTTCGGGGGGCACTACCTGCGGGTGAAAGGTGCGGCGGGGGCCCGGCGGGAGGCTCGGCTGCCCCAGGGCTCCTGGGGGACTCTGACCTCCCGATGCTCCTGCAGCCAAGCCTGGGGATGAGCTGAAGGTGGAGCAGGCAGCGCGGGAGGCCAGGTCGACCAGCCTGCACATCCTGCACCCTGCCGGCACCGCCGCGCTCCTCGGTCCGGAGCCGGTGCCAGGACGCCAAGAGGGCGCTGACAGCCTGGTGAGTGCTGGTGTCAGCCCTGGAGGGGAGGAATTGGGGAGGGGGTGGCAGGGCACGGGATCCCCCTGTAGCCATCCTTGCTGGGAAGATGGGGACGTGGGGCAGCAGCACGGCGTCTCCTGGATGGCCTTGTGTGGTGTGGGCTGAAGACGCCCCGGCACCCCCAAGAGCCAGTTTGGCTCCTGGCTGTGCTGTGCTGGCTGTGTCGTGGTGGCAGTGCACGGGCAGCGCCCTGCGCCAGGCGTGGCAGCTCAGTCGGTGGCACCAGCCTCGCAGCCGTGCCACGTACGGGCTGGCACCAGAGCAAAGGCAAACAGCAGCCCCAGGGGCCCCGGCGGTGGCAGCCACTCGGTGCCGCCCCGGCCCTGGGGATTGCCCTGGCCACCGGCCTTCCTCTCGCCACGGCGCCTGGCAGCTGCAGAGCACAGCTCGGTCCTGCCCCGTGGACCCTGGCCCCAGATAAGGCATGGGGCCGGGCTGGCCGCCACTCCCCGTGGGAGCAGGCTGCCACTCTCGCGAGGAGCTGCTCCAGGGGTGCTGGTGGGGGGGGACGCGGTGCTCGGCCCCACGCCGGCAGCCCTTGAAGGTGGCAAGCTGGCTGTTTGGCCAGGGCTGGTGGCCGCCCGTGTCCAGCACTACGATGCTTGGCTGCGGGACCGGCACAACCCCGGTGGGGCAGGAGAGCCAGCGGGCACCCAGCTGCCCACACGGAAGTCTCGGCCCCAGCTGCTTTCCTGGGGGCAGGTGGGAGCCGAGCCACGCCAGGGCGATGGGACCGACAGCGGCCGGGGCGCCTGGGGATGCAGCGGCACGGTGAGTAACGGGGATGGTGCCCGTGGTGGCTCTCCCCGCCTGGGGCTGGGGACGTGGCAGGGCACGGGGCCGTGCCGGTGGTGGTGGTGGCAGCGCACCATGTACTGTGGCTCGGCAGCAGGGGGGGAGCCCCGGCCCTGCTGCCCTTTGTGCCAGGGCGAGGAGATGGCAGCAGCTGTGTCCCAGCACATCCCAGCCCAGGGATACGTGGGGAGGCAGCTGGTGCAGCGGTGCCTGGGACGGCGGGAGCTGCTTGGCCGTGACCCAGCTCTTGTGGCCGGCCAGGGGGGCTTTGATCTCTGCCGGTGAATTGTTCGGCTCTGGTTAGCTTATCTGGTGGGGAGGGAAATTAGGTTTTCGGCGCTGGCCCCACCTCCTTTTGTTTCGGAGGAGCCCGGCCACTGCCTACCGGGCTCCAGCTCCGCCGTCCGAGCTGGGAGCGCGGCTGGGCAGGCAGCTCAGCCAGGGTGCTGCGCCCCGCGGGATGCCCTGAGCCCTCATGCTGCCGGGGCCGCTTGCCCACGACCGGCTGGGCTTGGCCAGGCAGCACCCGGGGCCCTGCGCCCCTGGGATGCAGGTAGGCAGGTCAGTGCGGGCAGAGGAGCGTAGTCGGGGGCACCCCACTGCCTGGGGGTGCCATCTGGGTGTCTGCCTGTCCCATGGGTGCTCAAGGTCAGCCCTGCTGTAGCATCGTGCTGCGCGGTGCTGCTGTCCCCATCCCGGTGGCCCGGATGCGCGGTGCCGGGCGCTGACCCAGGGGGCACTGGCTGTCCCCGTCGCAGGCTCCGGGCCGGCGGAGGAAGAACATGACAGAGTTCCTGGGGGACGCCAGCATCCCTGGCCTCGAGCTGGCCCCCCATGGTGGCAGCTCCGTGCCCGCCAATGGTACCGACACCTGGAAGAATCGCGCTGCCAGCCGCTTCAGCGGCTTCTTCGGCTCCAGCACCGGCGCCGGCTCCTTCGGGCGGGTAGGTGGGATGCAGGCACAGGGGAGGGGGCATCGGAGCTGCCTGCGGCAATGCTGTGGGGCTGGGATGATTCCCCCCGGGGCTTGAGCCCCCCCCAGCTCTGTGGGCAGGGCGAGGGGGTGCGTGGCGCGTCCCAGCGCGGCCCCCCACCCAGCTGCTCTGCCCCCTGCTTTTGGCCAGGAGAGTGAGAAGCTGGAGCAGCTGGTGAGCAGGCTGCACGCCTATGGCACCTTCGGGCTGCCCAAGCTGCCGCCCCAGCTCTGCTTCGACCGTGACTCCTGGGAGGAGGACGGGGACGAGGCCGGGCTGGTGCTGGAGGACAGCTGGCAGCAGATCATCCAGGGCGTGGAGGTAGGGCCGAGGGGGCTGGGGGGCTGTGGCGGCTCTGCCCAGCCGCTGGCGCGGCACTGACACTCAGCCCGCAGGCCCTGTCGCGCCGGCAGTGCCACCAGCAGGAAGCCATCTGGGAGCTGCTGCACACCGAGGCCACCTACATCCGCAAGCTCAAAGTCATCACCGACGTGAGTGCTGGTGGCAGCCATGCCACGCCACGGTGGGGGGCCAGGGGCTGTGGCTGCACCCCACCGGCTCCCCGCTCTGTCCCCGCAGCTCTTCCTCTGCTGCCTGCTGAACCTACAGGAGTCGGGGCTGCTCTGCGAGGTGAGCGGGGGGGCTGCGGGGGCCGAGGACCCCTGGATCCGGGATGGGGCCCCAGTCTGGCCACGGCGGCAGGGGAGGGTGCCGTCCCCACGCAGCTGCCTGCCTCACCCCTGCAGGTGGATGCTGAGCGGCTCTTCGGCAACATCGGGGAGATCATCCAGCTGCACCATGAGCTGTGGCGTGGCGTTATGGCCCCGGTGCTAGCCAAGGCGCGCCGGACTGGGGCACTGCTCGACCCTGTTGACTTCCTCGATGGCTTCAAGATGGTGAGTAGGGACCCCGTGTCACAAGTGGGGGGCCATGCTGTGCCGCACCCTGCAGTGACCCCCCTGCGCCTCCTCCAGTTTGGGTCCCTCTTCAAGCCCTATGTGCGGTACTGCATGGAGGAGGAGGGCTGCATGGAGTACATGCGGGCGCTGCTGCGGGACAGCGAGCTCTTCCGCACCTACGTGACGGTAAGCGGAGCGGGCAAGGGCCGGGGCCGGGGCCGGTGCTGGGGCCAGTGCCAGGGCTGACGCCTGCGTGTTGCAGTGGGCCGAGAAGCACGAGCAGTGCAGCCGCCTGAAGCTGAGTGACATGCTGGTGAAGCCCCACCAGCGCCTCACCAAGTACCCGCTGCTCCTCAAGTCTGTGCTGAAGAAGACGGACGACCCGCGTGCCCGCGACGCCATCACTGCCATGGTAAGGAGCCAGGGGCACAGGGCAGCAAGGCGCAGCGTGGGGTGGTCCTCCCCGGCCCCTCACACCCACTGCCCCGGCCGCAGATCGGCTCTGTGGAGCACTTCATCAACCACGTCAACTCGCGGATGCGCCAGCGGCAGGAGCGGCAGCGCCTGGCCGCCATCCTTGACCGCATCGACGCCTATGAGGTGGTGGAGGGCAGCACGGACGAGGTGGACAAGGTAGGCTGGGCACGGCGGAGCTGCCACGCCATGCCACCCCGTGTCTTGCCACTCCATGCCATGCCATGCCACTCAATGCCACCCCATGCCATGCTACCTCATGCCATGTCATACTACCCCATGCCACCCCACCCCATGCCACCCCACCCCATGCCATGCTTGGCGCTGATGCCGGGGGCTCCCGGCAGCTGCTGAAGGAGTTCCTTCGGCTGGACCTGACGGCCCCCATCCCCGGCACCTCCCCGGAGGACACCCGACAGCTCCTCCTCGAGGGCAGCCTGCGGATGCGGGAAGGTAAAGACAGCAAGGTGAGCACTGCGGGGGATGGGGAGCCTAGGCCCCGGCCCCTGCCTGCCCGCCCCTGCCCCCCATGCCGGCTGGTGCCCATGGCCCCGCTCTTGCCCCCAGATGGATGTCTACTGCTTCCTCTTCACCGACCTCTTCCTCATCACCAAGCCCCTCAAGAAGGCTGAGCGCACCAAGGTGGTCCGGCAGCCCTTGCTGGTGGACAAGGTCGTCTGCCGGGAGCTCAGGGACCCGGGTGAGTGGCACTGGGGGCGATGGGGGCCGTGGGGGGGTCCCCGGACGCTGCTGACAGCCCCTGCCTGCAGGCTTCTTCCTCCTCATCTACCTGAATGAGCTGGGGAGCGCCGTGGCTGCCTACACCTTCCAGGCCAGCGGGCAGTCGCTGTGCCGCAGCTGGGTTGAGGCGGTGCGCAACGCCCAGGTGAGGGGCACGGGAGGCGGGCAGGGGTCTCGCGGGCACCTCGTGCTTCTCTGATGCCTCCTCCTCCCCAGAACCTGCTGCAGCGGCTGCGGCAGCGCCTTGAGGAGAAGGAGGAGGAGGACGGCGAGAGCGGTGCCTCGGCCGCCAGCTCGCCCACCATCCTGCGCCACGGCAGTGCCAGCCCGGACTCGCAGCGGTGGTAGGGAGCGGGAGGGGGGCCCCACGCACCCCCCCGGCCTGGCGCAGCCCCCTCCTCACCCTGCTGCCCCCCCAGCCCCTCCGATGGCTCTACCGAGACCCTCGCCATGGCGGTGGCAGACGGCAGCGATGAGCTCTCCTCCCCGGACTGGGACGCGGGGGCCTTCGGCTCGACCTCGGATGGCTCCTCCATTGGCACAGGCACCTCCACCACCACCTCCACTGAGACCCCCACCCGGGAGCTGCCCGCAGGTGCTCTGCCTGTACCCCTGCCCTATGGCGTGGCCCCCCCGGCCAGCGGCTGCCGCTCGTTCTCCATCGACAGCGCCTACGGCACGCTCTCACCCGCCTCCCTGCGGGACTTCGGCCAGCAGCTGGAGGGGGCAGCCGAGGAGGGGCGGGAGCCCCTCTCTGCCCCCCCGGCCCTGCGGCCCCCCTCGCCCCGGTTGCGCCGCCGGACGCCCGTGCAGCTCCTGCCCTGCCCAGCCAGGGTGCTCAAGTCCAAGTCAGAGGCCAGCCTGCCCCAGCTCCTGCCGCCCGGCCCCCCAGCCCCCCTCAGCCAGAGCCGCAGCCTCTCCGACCTCTGCACCGACCCCCCCCGGACTAGCCAAGTCCCTGGCCCCCCAGTCGCCCCTGGCAGCAACGGCAGCTCCACCTCCGAGCTCTCGGAGCCAGAGGAGCCAGCGGAGAGCCCGGCGTCCCTCCCAGGGGAGCTCGGTCACGACCCCCCACCTGCTGCCTGCTGGACCCTGTCAGACCCGCAGTCGGCACAGCACCGCAAGCTGACTCTGGCGCAGCTCTACCGGATCCGGACCACGCTGCTGCTCAACTCCACGCTGACTGCCTCGTAAGCATGCTCCAGCCCCCATGCTCCCGGAGGATGCTCCGGCACTCCCAGATGCTCGCCAGGGGCTGGGTCCCAGCGCTGAGGGAATCTCTCCTTGCTCTGTACTTTGCAGGGAGGTCTGAGAGCTGCCGGGGCGGCAAGGATGGCCGCGCTGAGGAGCTGCTCCTGCTTCTAACCGTAGTGTAACACCGGGGCCAGGCAAAGTGGGCACTGGGATGCCACGCCGGTGGGGACACGGATGGGGATGCAGACCCGTCCCCTCGGCGAGGACGTGCCCTGGGCAGGGTGGCACGGGGCTGCCCGCTTCTCCCCAGAGAGGGGACGGACGAGGCGCATGGCTCGAGCCTGAACCCTTGTCTGCCGAGATGAGGGTTGTCAGTCAGGGCCCCGCCGGCCCACGGTGCAACGGGCCGGTGGCCCTGGGGATGGGGGGGGCTGTGGGGCAGCTCCGGTGGGTGAGGAAGGGATGACGACGTTGGCGGTGGTGAGTGGGGAAGGTGCTGAGAGGGATGCGGCGCCGGCGGCATGGTGCTGCAGGCCATGCGGGGAGGAGGCTGGGGCTGGTGGCAGAAGGAGACGGTGCTGGGCTGCGGTGGGCGGTGGCCCCAGGGTCTGGCTGCGGCAGGGTTTGCCCTGTGGGGTGGGATGGACGGCAGCGTCCGGGGCTGGAGTGTGGGAGCTGCAGGGGGACGCAGCGGCGGCCGGAGCACCGGCTGCCGTCCCGTGCCGGGCTGCGCTCCGCGTCCCGGCCGAGCAATAAACCCAACTGGTGCACGCTCATGCCTGTCTTGCCTCTTCTTCAGCCGCGGTGGCACCCTCCGACTGGGCAGCGCCAGGGTGGGCACGCGGCACGGCTGAGGGAGCCCCGCCAGAGCAGACACCGTGGGGAGGCCGAGGTCAGCTCCAGCCTCAGGCCCCTGGGGCTCGGGGTGGGGATGGAGCCCTGGGGAGGGCATCAGCACTGCTCCCGGGGTGCCACAGTGGGTCCGTGCCAGCAGGAAAGGGAGGGTGGCGGCCAGGCGGCCCACGGCGAGGCGGCACAGGTCTCTCCCGTGCCTGGCGCTCCCATCGTGGTTTCACACCCCCCTGGACTCATTTCCAAAAAAGCATTTCCTCCTGCTGTGGTTGGGTGTAAAAGCCTGTGTGGGGAGGGCGGGCGCTCACTCACCACGCGTCGCGCGCTGCTGGCGGCGGCGATGGGGTGCCGGGGCACCCTGCCTGGGCACTGAGCTGCCCTGACACCCCACTGCACCCACCGCCCCGGTCCCCTCGCCACTCCGGCATGACCCAGCCACATCGACCGCAAGGATGAAGCGCTGCTGCCCGGAGGCAGCTTGGGTGAGTGAGTGCAGCAGCACCGGGGTCCCACCGGCCCCTGGCACCCAGTAGTGGGGTGCCCTGGGGCGTCTGGAGGAGGGGGGGGGTGGGGTAAGCCTAGTGCCAAGTGTGCCGAAAATGCTCGCCCCCCACCGGCTGAACGCCTGGGACTGGGGTCTGCCTCGCTGAAGCGCCTGCAGCGTGGCACGGCCACGGGGACCACAGGCGTGGCATGGCCACGGGGACCACAGGCGTGGCACAGCCACGATGCGGCCACGGGAACTGGGGGCTTGGCCACAGGGCTGCAGGCAGGGCAACACCGCGGTGACCGGCTGTGCCGACAGCCTGCGGACGTGGGTCAGGGCTGCCGAGGGTGGCAGCTGCCGGGGGCCATCCCAGGGCTGGGCAAGCGGCTGCCCTGGCACACGGGCACGGAAGCCCCACCGAGGCCATGTTACAGGCAGGGGTGGCGCTTGCACGGCACAGGAAGCGGTGGCCCTCCCCACCGCGCAGCCAGCGATGGGACTGTACCTGTGCCGGCGGCTCCCCTGCCCGCGGGGCACCTGCTCCCTGTGCCAGGGAAGGGGGCAGCCGCTCGCTTGCAGGCAGGGTGTGCAGGTAGGGCCCCGCCATGGGAAGGTCATGCCTCGGCGGTGACTCAGACATGCCGCTAGCAGCCGGAGCCGAGGCGGCCGCCCCGATCTGCCATCGGCGCTCTGCAAGCGGGGTGGCCTGTGCGCGATTTCCAGTCTGCTGGTGGCGGTGGATTTAATAGAAAATGATTCAGCCGCCGTAATCGGGGCCATCGCGGCTGGGAAATCCGGCCCCCAGCGAGGAATCCCCTGGCTCCCTGCCCACGCTGCCAGCATCATGGCCCCCCCGCCCCCTGCCCTCCCTGGGGCAGGGGGTGCCAGCCCGGGCACCCCCTTGCCGCCCCCGCTGGGGCTGTCCGGGGAGTGGGGCTCCCCTGGGTGCAGCCACCCAGTGCCCCGGAGCGGGGGAGCAGTGACCTAGTTTGGGACGCACGTACGAGGTGCGATAGCATCGGGGAGAGTGTGAGCCAGGCACGGCTTCCTCTCGGGGAGGAAATCGCCTCCTCTGCGAGGGAGATAAACCCCAGGAAAGTCAATGCTGGCAGTGTTAACCATCCCGTGCCCGGCTGCCAGAAGCTCTCTAGGCTGGCCATCTGATGGGCAGGAGCACTGGCACTGCCGGTGGCCCGTGCACCTGACTCCCTTGTCCCCATCCCTGGGGACATGGCAGAGAGCAGGCGGTCAAGCATCCCAGCCCCCCTTCCTAGCCAGCCTGGTGCCAGCATTTGCAGAGCACACAAGGGGCACCCGACAGCGGTGCAGGGGGTGGCACGGTGGCCCCCGCAGTGTGTGTGCCCCACGCTTGCTCAGGTATGGTGGGGAAACCACGGTGCAGGGGCTGCCGTGGGGCATTCCTGGCCCCGGGGCCCCACATCTGTGCAGCTCCAGGGCACGAGGCTGCGGCTCCAGCCGTCCTGCCCAGCACGGGCACCGGTGTCCATGAAGCACCGGGCCAGGCTCAGCTCTGGCTCAGGCAGCCCAGTGTGTGTGGCTGGAAGGGTGGGGAGCACGGTGTGAGGGCTGCTCCCCGTGGGTGCACAGCTCCCGGGGCACCCCGGCTGCCTGCATCCCTGCCCTGTCCTTGCCTGCAGGTGATCCTGGCAGCGCTGTGGCTGGTGGTGAGTGAATCGCAGCCTCCGGGGTGCCAGGACCGCGCTGTGCCGCGGGGGCAGCCGGTTCTGGTGCAGCCGCCCGCCCGCCTGCGGAGGCATGCCACCAGACCCCCCTGCCCGGCCGGCATGAACTGGATCGAGGGGGCTCGCCGGTGCTGCACCCAGTGTCCCGCAGGTGAGAGCTGCCTGGGCAGCACGGCACGGCACACTGTGGCACGCTGGGCACATCGCCCCGGGGTGGCCATGCTCCCTGTCACGCCACTGTCCCCGCAGGGACGTTCCTGTTCAACCCCTGCTCGAGCCGCGGCAATGACAGCATCTGCGCCGCCTGTCCCGCTGGCACCTTCCGCACCCAGCCCAACACCTTCCAGGAGTGCCAGGCTTGCTACGAGTGCGACCGCCAAGGTGAGCTGACAGCGTGCCGCGCTGTGTCGTGCTATGCCACACTGCATGGTGCTGTGCCGTGCCATGCAGCACCGTGCCGTGCCGCTCACCGCCTGTCTCCTGCAGCTTTCCAGAGCGTGCTGAGCAACTGCTCGGCCACCAGCAACGTCGCCTGCGGTTGCGAGCCTGGCCACTTCCGCGACTGCGTCGACAAGCACTGCAGTGACTTCTCCTGTCGGCCGTGCCAGCCCTGCACTGGGCGGCTCATCCAGCGGCCCTGTGAGTGCTGCTGGCTGGCCCGTGGTGTGCCCGCGCCAGCTATGCTGCCCCGCCGGCTGCGCCGCCCTGGCTGACACCCGCCCTCTCTGCAGGCACAGAGGCGCAGGACACGCTCTGTGGCAGCTGCAAGCCTGACTTCTACGCTGAGGGCGGCGAGTGCCGGCCGTGCCGCACGTAAGCGCTGACTCTCCCTGTGCCCCAACCGGGGACACATGCGCGTCCCGCAGCACGGTGCAGCACGGTGCCCACGGCTCCCCTCTCCTTGCAGGAGTGCCACAGAGACGTGCGGCGAGGAGTGCCAGCAGGCGTGTGGCGGCAGGAGCAGCCGAGGTGCGGGGGCAGCGGGGCCGGGGCAGTGGCATGGGGGATGCCGCGCCAGCTGGCTGACGGGGATGCTCCCACTCCTCTTTGCAGGGTCGGGGCTGGAGTACGTCCTGCTGGCGCTCACCGGGCCCCTCTTCCTGGGCGCCCTCGCCATCTACCACAAGAGGAAGCGGGTCCGGCACGATGCCACAACAGGTGGCCCCCTTCCCACAGTGCAGGCGGCCACCCCCGCGGCCGAGGCTGTAGCCACGCCATGCTGCCAGGTCAGTGCCCCAGGGCGGGACAGCCTGTGCTGGACCCAGCCGTGCTACCCCCAGATGACGGAGCATGCCACCGCCATGGTAAGGTGGAGCCCCGAGCACTGGGCCTTACTGCGGGAGCAGCCCGGCGGTGTGGCATGGCTGGATGGCGAGGTGGAGCTCTCCACCCGTCCGGAGCCCCGTGGCACCCTGCTGCAGGGGAGCCAGCTCTACGCCATCATCGACGCGGTGCCGGTGCGGCGCTGGAAGGAGTTCATGCGGGTGCTGGAGCTGCGGGAGGCGGAGATCGAGCTGGTGGAGCTGGAGGTGGCCCACATCCGCGACCAGCAGTACGAGATGCTGAAGCGCTGGTGCCAGCAGACCAGCGCCACGCTCGACCGTGTCTTCGCCGCCCTGGAGCGCATGGAGCTGGCCGGCTGCGCTGAGGCACTGCGCCGGAGCCTGCCAGCAGGCCCCTGACCCCCCGGCACTGCCGCCTCGGCAGAGGGAGGTCCCAGCACCTCCCCGGCTCACCAGGCGCCTCGGCCAAGCCGTACCCCTAAGTATTGTTACTTATACCGTGTAGACATTTTATGTCAGTTTTATGTCCCCTACCCACCCACACACCTGCCCGCTCCCCCCCCCTATTTATGTCCCCCTGCTCCCAGGGCCAGGGGGGACCCCACGCCCCGGCACACTGGCTACCCGGCCGCTCGCGGGACGAGCGGGCGCTGAGCCCGCCGCGAACCCATGGGATAGTTCTCGAGGCCGCCCACTGCCGGGCGCGCCTGCCCCTGCCCCAATAAAGTGGCGTGTTCTCAGTCTGCTGGCCCCTGGCCCTTCTTACCGGGGCTGTGCGAGCCCGAAACGGCACTGGGGCACCGCTGGCATCAGGGCCACCACTGGTGATGTGGCCACCGCAGGCGATGGGGCGATGTGGGTGATGGGGGCGATTCAGGTGACGTGGGTGATGTGGGTAATGGTGGCGATGGGGGTGATGGGGGTGGTACGGGTGATGGGGGCCCCACAGCGGGCGCAGCACGGTGTGGGCAGGGGGGTGGCGTGGGCAGCCCCAGGAAGGCGCGGGGCACTGCTGGCGGGGTTTATCGTTTTAATTGCTGGAAAGGCAGGCAGTCCAGAGGCAAGCCAGGAGCCAACCTTGAGCAGCTCTGGAGGCGGGAGGGGCAGGAGCGGAGGCGAGCGTGCCATGGCCGCAACGGTGAGCGGTGCCACTGGGGAGCCGGGCGGCGCGGCGAGCCCAGCCACAGCAGTCGAGCTGGGTGGCGCGCAAGGAGCTGGGTGCCCCGCGCTGCGGCAGCTCGCTTCGCGAAGGGCAGTACAGGGTGGCGGTGGGCTGGCGGCAGCGGGACGGTGGCTACGGGTGCCCAGGGCAGCGGTGGGGGCTCCTCTGGGTTGTGCTACGCAGCCGTCCGCAGCGGGAGGAGGGTGCCGAGGCGCGTCCCAGTCCACGGTGGGACCTGCCGGCCTCCTCCTGCCGCGAAGAGCCGGGGTGCAGTGTGGCTTGGCTAGTGCTTGGCTATGTCCCCCTTCTTGAGGATGATCTGCCGCTGCCAAGGTGCCAGCTTTGTCTCATCGTACCCGAGAGTCCTTAGCTTTTCTGACTGCTCCTTCTCCTTCTCCTCCTCCTCCCGCTTCAGCTTCTCCTGCTCTTTCCTGCTCGACAGCAGAGGGCACAGGGTGCCGCGGTCACCGGAGCTGCCGGAGCCGCTGTGCCCACCCGCCCGCCCAGGGAAGGGGCTCATGGCACTCACCGTTTCTGCTCCCTGCGAAGGCAAAGGGAAGAACAGGGTTAGCGGAGCCGTAGGGACGGCCAGCCGGCACGGCGTCCCCCGGCCCCCGCTCACCTCTCCTCCTCCAGCTTCTTGCGCAGGATGTCCCTCCTCCAGGCCGGCATGCTGGCCAGGCGTGCCTCCTCCTCCTTCTCCTGCAACAGACAGCCGCGTTACCGGCACCGCCAGGAGCCCACCCTCACTGCCGGCACCGCAGGGCAGAGGCATCACCCCAGCACGTGGCACCACATCCCGCTGGCAGCCAGGCTGAGCCGCGCTCCTGGCATGGTGCTGGCGGGGGCTCGCCGGCACACGGCTCGCCCACATCACCCCTTGCCGCTCGCCTTCTACTGGCGCGGGGAGGAGGAAGGAGTGCGCAGCGCGGCCAGCCCTTCGCAGCACACCACAGCTTTATTGCACGGACACGCGGGGGACCACACTGCCCTGGCACCGCAAACGCCACGCCAGAGGGGAGCGCAGCCCTGGCGCTGCACCCCCCGCACAACACACAGCCACGGCAAGCGGCACACTGCAACCTCGGCCCGGGGCCGCTGAGCTGAGCTGCGGCACTGCCAGAGCCGCAGAGGTGGCTGAGCACACCCAGGCACCAGGTCCTGCTGCCCACGGCTGCCCCTGGCGCCTGCCCCGGCCAGCCCCACGCCACACCGCTGGCACAGCCTGCAGCATCCCACTGGGCTCAGGTGTCGGACATCTCTGCCTCCTTCTCCTTCCAGAAGGAGAAGCTGCGGTCGATGAAGCGACAGACATCCTCCTCGCTGAACTCACCCAGCTCTGGCACCAGCACCGGTACCGGCACTGCCGCCCCCTCCCCTCCCAGGACTGTGGTGGGGGGCTCTGGTGGGCTCTCCACCACCGTGGCAGGGCCGTCCCCGAAAAACTCCTGCACGAGGTCCTCAAAGCCATCGAGCCAGTGGCGGTGGCCAGCCTCGATCCGCTCCAGTGCAGCGCGGTGGAAGCGGCGGACGCGGTGCCAGCTGTGGCTACCCAGGCGGTCAAACATCTCGTAGCAGAGGAGGTGGCGGAATCGCCGCTCCTCAGGGCTGAGTGGCATCTCCAGCAGCTGGAAGTAGCCCAGCATGAAGAGGTCGAGCGGGAGGCTGTCGTGGGGCAGGGGTGAGCCACCGACATGGGGCAGGAAGTGCTGGGGCCAGTACAGCACCGTGGCGCGGCTCAGCCGTCGGATCTGCCGCCCTGGCACCCGGCGGGCGACGCTCCTCCAGCGGGCTAGCAGCTGCCCCGCCGCCGGCTGACACCTCCCCAGCCGCCGCGGCCGCTCCTCCCTGGGCACCGCCGCCAGCGCCCTCTTCTTCCAGTGCTCCAGGAAGAGGAAGATGACGTGCTCCTTGTGTGCCTCGGTGCGCTCCCGTGGGCCGCTCGGCTCCGGCAGCACTGGCCAGCTCCGCCGCGGTGCCCGGTCCCCATACTCCTCCTCCAGGACGGGCCGGCGGGCGCAGCCGGGGGGCTGCACTCGCTTGCGCTTGGTGACCCTGGGGAGGGGCACGGGGGCCCCCCTCGGCCCCTCGTAATTGGCCTTGAGGCTGCGGACGGAGACGCCGCAGCCCAGGATCTCGCGCTGGGCGTCGTGCTGGGCACCGGGGCTGCCCACCGCCCCCCCTGCTCCAGGGCCCTCCCGGCCCCCCAGGGCAGCTGGCGGCATGGCCACCCTCCTCAGCAGTGTGAGGGGCTGGGTGCCGCGGGCAGGAGGGTCCCCGCAGGCGAGGGCAAAGTGCTGGGGTGCCTGGGCAGCAGGCAGCGGTGGGAGCGGCGTCAGCTCCTCCAGCCGCCCCGGCAGCGGCTGCACCGGCTGCACTTCGTGCATCACCCGCAGGCTCCCCAGCTGCCTCTCCAGGTGCCACACATCCTCATCCTGCATCGGCTGCCCGGTGCGTCCCGGCGTGCACCCGCAGGCGGGTGGCCTGCACTGGCACGGGGGTGGCGAGCGGCTCCCGGGCTGCGGCGGGAAAGAGGGCAAAGGGGCTCTTGAGGCCACGCCGCACACACCTCGTGCCGCCGCTGTGCGCAGCACCCCCAGGGTGCGATGCCCCCGCATGCAGGTGGGGTGGGCCCCCGGTGTGGCCGGGAGCCAGAGGCAATGCCACGCATGCCATCTCGCCAGGTCCTGAGCTGCTGGGCCGTGCCCACGCCGCGCTCGCCACCGCAGCATGCAGGACCTCCCTACCTTGCGCCGTTGCTCCTCTTCCTCCTGCATGCGGAGCTGCAGCTTGCGCACCATCACCTGTCGCTTCCACTCGGGGATGGGCCGGCCGTGCTCGTCGTGGCTCGGCACCAGCGCCTCCGCCTCCACCGCTGCCCCAGCGCCTGCTGCCGGCACCGGCGAGCTCCCGTTCAGCACCGGCTCTGGCGAGCCCCCTGCCAGGCAGCGCGGTGGCCCTGTGGCCTCGGGGGTGGCCGGCGGGGTGGGCGTCCTGGTGGGTGACGGGGAGGATGCCGGCGACTCTGCCTGCAGACAAAGGAGGGAGGGCGGGTGGGCGCCTGCCGTGCCACGCCACGCTGTACCGTGCCATCGGCTCCCCTGCCTCCCTGCTGCCACCTACATTAGCCCCTGCCTGGCCGCTGCCGGAGAAGATGGTGGTGAAGCCTTTGCTCTGCGGTGTTGGCTTGAGGCTCTTCCCGGCCTTGATCTCAGCCAGCAGCTCCGAGTTGTCGCCCGTGGGGGACATCATGTTGAAGGACTTGGTGCCTGGGGGGAGGCAGGGCGGGCAGTAAGGGCCCTGCTGCCGGCAGCCCCCCGCCTCCCCCGCTGGCTCACAGGGCATGGGGGTGGCGGGGTGGCCGGCTGACTGCCCCCCGCTCCCAGGAGCCCCTGGAACACCCGTTGGAGCAGCATCCTGGCACCCAGCCTCCCAGGTCCATGGGACCAGCACCCTGGCACTCAGTCCCCTGGGTCTATGTGGCCCTGCTAGACCAGCACCCTGCACCCAGCTCACCGGGTCTGTAGGAACAACACCGCAGCACCCAGCTCTCCGGGTCCATGGGACCCCACCGGAGAAACACCCCAGCACTCAGCAGCCTGGCACCCAGCTCCCCAGGTGCATGGGACCAGCATCCCAGCACCCAGCTTACTGGGTCCATGGGACCCACTGGAGCAGCACCCCAGCACCCAGCTCCTGGGGCCCCAGCACAGCCCCAGCCCCGAGTGCCACCCAACCCACGGCTGCTGTGACAGCAGTGACCTGCCTGTAGAGGGATGGGTCCGTGGCTGGCGGGAGCCCTGGCACAGCAGGATGGCCCCGTGCCACCTCACTGGTGGCCCCGGACCCCCTACACTCCCCCGCAGCCCCCAGCAGCAATGCACCGACAGCCTGAGCCAGCCCCACCACCAGCCCCATGGGCTGCATGGTGCCGGCACTGCGGCACAGAAGTGCCCCCAGGGATGCCTATGCCACTCCTTGTGCCGCCCGCCCCGCGAGCACCCACCGTCTGTGCCAGCCATGCGCGGGTCCCTAATGACCCATGGTGCGGTGCCAAGGCAGAGCCCCCTCCCCGCTGCCAGCGCCCGCAGCTTGCCGGACTCGGCTGTGCCGCGCCGGGTCCAGACGGCTGCGGGTGCTGAGGGCCCAGCAGGGCGTGCGCGCTGCCATCCAGCGCCGGCTGAGACCCCCCAGCCCTGGGAGCCGGCGCTAATAAAGCGGGCGCCGAGCGGCTGCCAAGCCCGCCGGCTGCAATCAGCGGCGGGGGAGCGGCCGGTGCGCTCACGTGGCGGGGTCACGCCGGCCGGCTGAGCGCGAACAAAGGCCCTCTGTGTGCGGGGCCGGTGGTGGGGCTGTGGGGGGCGCGGGGCCCCGGCCGCCTGCCCGGCCCTGCCAGCCCTGCCCGGAGGCTTCGGCAGCCCCGCGCCGGCGCTCGGGGCGCCCGTGTGGCACGCCGGCCTGGCGACGCGGCGGCGAGGGCTCGGCGGGCAGGAGGGCTGCGGGCAGCTGCCAGCCCCAGTGGCTGTCCATACCCCACGGCTCCGGCGCGGGACGGTGCCGGGTCAGGCCCCTCTGGCCGTGCCCCACGCCGGGGCACCCCCTGAGCAGGGAGGAGCGCGGGGCCGTGGTACTTACTCTTCATCTGCCTGAGCGCCTTTCCTCCTAGGGGGAGAAGCAGAGAGGCGGCGCAGGGTGCGTGGCAGAGGAAGGATTTGGCCACCGCGAGACAAGAGAGAAGAGAAGCAGCCAGCAGTGAGAGCAGGCGGGGGCGGGCGGGCGTGGGGGCCCCCGCGCCGACACCGGAGGAGAGAAGGACAGAGAAGCCGTCAGGAGCTGCGCGGCCGGAGTGCCGCAGGAGGAAACGCACCAGGGCGGCCGGTGCCGCGGTGCAGCCGACGGGACGGTGCCCAAGATTGCTCCCCGTGCCCGCCTGGCGCCCCGCCACTTACTTCCCGTGGAAGAGGAGGAGCGGCGGGGGCCGGCGGGGGTCTCGGCCGGTGGGGGCGGTGGCGGGGGTGGTGGGCAGGCAGCATCAGGCAGTGGCGGGGGTGGCGGCGGTGGCGGCAGCTCAGCGCTGGGCTTGCTCTCCCCATTGCGCATGGTATCCGCCGAGATGGGCGATGCCTGAAAGAGAGCACAGCCCGGCGTTGCCCGGTGCCGGTGCCGTTGAGCCATGTGCAGGCTCGCGGCGCAGGGCTGGGGGCTCACCTCCTCGCTGTGCGCCATTCGCCGGGAGCTGGGCTGCTCAGCCGCACCGTGCCCCAGGTGCTTGTAGTAGTCGCCGGTGCTCGGCTGCTTGCCGAAATTCCTTGATCGCCTGGTGGAGTCAGCCCGGCGCAGGCCCTCGGGGCTGCTCTCGCGTGACACCAGCTGCAATGGGGAGTGTGGCTCAGCGCAGCCGTGCCCGGCTGTGACCAGGGTGGCCATGGAGCAGAGCCGCGGCAGAGTGGGGCCGTGCCAGTGGTGGCCGTGGGGCAGATGCCAGGCTGGGGGGACGGCAGGTGCATGCCCCGGGGGTCTGCTCAGAACGAGGGGCTGCACACCAGGGCGGCAGCATGCGCTGTCGGCGCGTGGCACTGTGACCCCATAGCCTGTGCCCAGGAGCCTGGCCGAGCCTCCCCTGGGATAACCCCCTGGGAACAGGAGTGCCGAGCCCTGGCCCTGCAGATTACCGGGAGCTTATCCCCCGTGGGATCAGAGCCCGGTTCCAAACCTCCCTCTGAATGAGGCTCTCAGGCAGCACAGCCTCGGCTCACCTCGGCACATACCACAGTGGCTTTGTGGGTCATGCTGCCGAGCACCGGCACTGCAGGGGGCCGTGCCCGCTCCCCAGGTTTGGGGTGCCATGGTGGCACAGCCCCGCTCCCTGTGCTGGGGGCCCTGTTATTTGCATTCCCCGTGCGCCACCTCCGCCTGCGACATTTGCACGGCAAGCCCGGGTGCTCGGCGCTGCCGCCAGCCCCAGCTAAGTCAACAAGTGCCAGCTTGGTGCTTCCTGCTCCAGCTGCTGTGGGCACCGTGCCAAGCCTAGCTCCTGCTCCAGCAGCCCCAGCCCCGGTCCAGCGCGAGGGTCCGTGCCGCTCAGCCCCACTGCGTGAGGCGCCTGCACTGCTCCGGCACCGGGCTGGCACACGCCTGCATTGCCCCAGGGCAGCCCAGCTCTGTAGCCCTGGACAGAGCTGATCGTTACCCTGGTAAGCCCTAACGAGCCAGAGCCGTGCACAATGAGCGCAATGGGGTCCCGAGCCCCGCACGGGCCTGGCACTCACTGCTCTGCCGAGACCCCCCAGCCCATGTGCCGCCGTCCCCCCGGCACTGGGCTCTGCCAGTGCCCCGGCCATGGCCGTGCACTGGGCTCCCATCCTCGGTGGGGTGGCGAGAGCCATGGCAGGGGGTTGGGGTGACCCCGAGCCCACCACATCCCTGTGCCCCCCCGCCCACCCGGGGGACTGCACCCCTCTTACCTGTGCGCACCCGGCTGAGCCCTCTCAGCTCCTGGCAGCGCTGGCTGTGCCACCCGACGCCTGCGGTGCGGGCGACACCGGAGCCGGGCGCTCGAGTTACAGCCTGCGCAGCCGCCCACGCCCAGCTCGGTGTGGTGCCGGTGGCACCGCCGCGGCCACGTGGGCACAGCTGCGCCAGGCAGCCACACACACCAGCCCGCACGGTGCCACCAGCCGGCACGGCCGTGGGGCAGGGCCAGCGCCACGGGGACACTGGAATGGCGCTGGCCCCGGCTCGCTGCACCCTTGTGGCTGTTTGTGCCCTGGCCCCCCGGTGCGTTGCTGATGTCACGGGCACGTGGCCTCAAGCTGGGGCTGTCCCCTCCCGGTGCTGTCGAGAGCTAACAGCTCCCCACTGGGGATCGGTGCCCGGTGGCCTGTCCCCCCCGGGTGGCACGTCCCCTGAGCTGCGTGGAGCTGCAGTGCACGGTGCATGGAGCACGGTGCACGGGGCCATACCTCTCGGCGCAGCGCCTGGCTCTCCACGTGCCGCAGGTTGTTCTTGGCCCGCACGTAGATGTCGGCGGTGTGGGGGGTGGTGGGGGGCATGGGCGCAGGGTAGCCGGGGGGCGGCGGGGGCGGCTGGGCAGCGGGGGGCGGTGGCGGTGGCGGGGGGAAGGCGGGGGGCGGCGGCGGGGGGGGGCCCTCGCCTGCTGACCCCCGGCCCCGCGGCCGTGTCTCGGGGTCCAGCATGTCCATGTACGCCTGCATGTCCGCCAGCGCCGGCTCGGGCACCCCTGCGCAGGGGAGTGGGTCAGGGGGGGCTGGCCCCATGCCCCCCACCCCGCGCCCCCTGGCCCTGCACTCACGGGCAGCGGGGGCCCCCGGGGGGCCGCCCCTCTTCTCCCCGGTGCTGGACTGGCTGGAGTGGCAGGAGTCGTAGTTGGAGAGGGTGCTGGCAGGGGACCCCACCTCGAAGCGTGCCTGGGGCGCCGACGCCGTGGTGTTGGGTGACGACATGCCGGAGTCAGGCTGCCGGCACTCCCTGTCTGCTGAGGGGTCTCGCGACAGCACACGGTGCTCCATGCTCTGCCGGCACATCCGCATGGTCAGGCCGCGGGGCAGGAGCAGTGGGGCCCCGTGTGCTCCCCGCGCGCTCGGCCCCCTGGCACTGCCGTACCATGTTCTCCACGGTGCGCAGGTACTGGGCGCAGTGGCTGTGGCCGTTGTAGTCAGCGAGGTCAGCCGCCGTGTATCCATCCTGGTCGCGGATGCTGAGGTCGGCGCCGTTCACCACCAAGATCTGGCAGCACTGGGGAGAGGGGCAGCACGTGGCAGGGCTGGAGGGTGGCCCCCCTGGCCCTGGCACCCCGCCAGCTGCTGGCACCCACCTCCAGCTCGCCGTTCTCGGCAGCGTCGTGCAGCGGCGTGCCACCCCAGCTGTCGGTGGTGATCTCCCCGCCGTGCAGCAGCAGCCAGCTCAGCACCTTGGCGTGGCCGCGGCTGGCGGCAAAGTGCATGGCCGTGGCCCCCTCGGCGTCCCGCTCCGACAGGCTCACCGTCGTGAAGCTCATCTGCACGGGCAGGCAGGCTGAGTGCCGGTGCCGCCAGCCCCGCACCGTGCCGCCACGCTGTGCCACCACGCCGTGCCCAGCTAGCGCTTACCAGCCAGACGATGACAGTGTTGTGGCCCATCTGGGCGGCGGCGTGCAGCGGGGTCATGCCGTCGTGGGCGCGCGCGTGGGGGTCGGCCCCGCAGTCCTGCACCAGGTACTGGATGATCTCCAGGTGGCCCTCCTGGCAGGCGAGGTACAGCGGGGTGGCCCCTGTCTTGGTCTGGGCACTCAGCGTGCTGCAAGCGGGGCACAGCACCCGTCACCCGCGGCCACCGCCACCGGCAGTGCACCAGGACGGGGGGGCACAGGGAACGCGTGGGTTGCAGGGACATGGGGACATGTAGGGGCACAGGGGACACACGGGGCACAGGGGACATGTGGGTAGGGCAGTGCCAGGGCTGGGCCGTGTGGGCAGCGTGGGCAGCGTGGGCTGGGAGTCATCCACCCCACGGCTCCCCACTGGGTCCCTGCGCAGCGGCAGTGGCCACGGCGGGAGCTCACTAAGTTAATCAGCCTGCTTAGGCTAAGCTCCTTCCCCCGGCTGTTTTTGGACACTGCAATTTAGCAGTATTTTTAAATAAGCGGCTTAGGCAGCACTGGCCGTGTGGGAGCCAGCAGGGAAAGGCCGACCTGCACCATGGCGCTGCCCGGCCCTGCTGCCCCCTGCCAGCCCCGCTGCCGGGCACGGGCATCCCCCCACCGCCCTGGCAGGCTTCAGCATCCCCACGTCCCGCATTGTGCATCCCGAACCACACAGCCCACATCCCACATTCCACGTCCCATACCTCTGCATCCCACATCCCATAGCCCCGTATTCTGCATCCTGCATCCCACATCCCTGCATCCCGCTCCCTGCCCCACAGGAAGCTGTTTTATTAACTGCTCCGTAAAAAAACCTGTTGAATATTTAAAAAAGGAAGAGCAATAAATACTCTGCTCTGTTATCGCAACGATCGTGGGCCCTTAATAATTGATCCCTGTAACCGTGAGACGAGCTGCAGCCAGCGCTGGCTTCCCGCCGCGTCGTGCCGCAGGGCGCCTGCCCCACGGTGCCACAGTGCCGGGCCGGCACGCTGCTGGGCGCTCCCTGAGCGGTGGCAGGCTGGGCCGGGGCGCGGGGGGACAGCAGGGGCGTGGGCACTCCTTCAGCCCCCGATTGCCATTTCCCATTAATCGGGAAGGGGTTAAGCCACTTGGCCGAGCACCGGTAAACTGCTTTGCCAGATGGCTGCGACCCCACGCCGGGCCGCCGGCTGCCGGGGACCCCGCGAGGCTGGGGCGAAGGTGGGCCGGGAGCACCAGCATCCCACGGCGGTGCCTGGGGATTGGATTTCGTGGCTGAAATGGAACCTCTGGGCGGGCGCGGGGCCGGGAGCGGGGCCAGCCCTAAATAATTCAGGGGTAAGGTGGCGACAGCAGCGGAGCAACCCCGGAAAGAAGCATGAACGCCAACGCGGGAGGGCTGCCGCCAGCGCCACACCACGCCGGGGCCGACACCGCGGGCACTGAGCAGGAGCCGGGGCTGGGCCGGGGCTGGGCTGTGGGACGCAGGGGGTTAATCCCCACAGGTGCTCGGGGCTGAGCTGGGACACCTGGGCGAGGGGATAAAGAGCCAGGGCTGGGGCTGGGGAGGCTGTGGCCAGTGAGTGCCACAGGGCTACAGGGACCCTGCGATGGGCTCTGTGGCCCTGCCTGGGGGGGAGGACAGGGGGTTCTGGGGTGGTGGCAGCCAGGGACAGAGGAGTGCTGAGCCCAGGTTCACCTCCTGCTGCTTTGGGACCCCCCGGGATGTAGGGGGGCTGTGCACCCCCTCGCATCCACAGCCCTTGAGCCCGCCGGGCATGGCGTGGGGCAACCGCGCATCCCCCGGGCTCCACCTTGGCCGTGGCCATGGGTTATTTCTAGCGGCCTCTGCCCACCGCAGGAAATCAGATTAGGGGCCACCTAATTGCCTGCCGCAGCCCTGCGGCAAGGCTTGGCACCGGGTGCCTGGTGGGCTGCCGTGCCGCGTACCCCAGGGGACCACCCCGGCCCTGGGTACCACACAGGAGGCGAAGCAGGGACACTGCCGCGGCAGTGCCAGCCAAGCGGGGCTGCCGCGTCCAGTGATGCCCATGGCCCTGGGCTGGCAGAAAGGTCGCCCCCAGCGCGGGGAGCGGCCTCCCCTCGGCAGGCAGCCTAATCCATTTACATAACGGCGGACGGACAAAGGCGGCTGTGTTATCACCCCGCGCCAGGAGCCCAGGGAGACAACCCAGCGGCCGGTGGCAATATTTCTGCCAGCGCTCGCCGCTCTCCTCCTCGCCCTTTCTGGGCCATAAAGAAGGTGCAGCTGGCTGCCCGGCCTGATAACACAGCCGCGTTGCCCTTGGAGCTGGGAGATGAGGGTGGCTGCGGCATCCGTCCCCAGTGCTGGCACCTTGCCCGGCGGCTGGAGGGAGGGATGGGGCGGCACTGGGCACCCCGCTGCCCCGCCAGCCCCTCTCCTGCCGGTGGGTGGTGAGCCCCCGGTGCGGAGCTGGCGGTGGGGGCCGTTACCTTGGGCAGTGTCCCAAGAGGAGCCGCAAGGAAGGGAAATCCCCTTTGGCTGCGGCGTAGTGGACGGGCAGCGCTCCCGTGTCGGTGGCCGCCGTGGGGTCGCTGCCCCCGAAGCGGAGGAGCCAGTCGATCACCTCGTGGTGACCGAAGCGGGCTGCCAGGTGTAGGATGGTGGCACCGGAGTTGTCTGTGTCCTGCGGGAAGAAGCGGGGCAGTCGTCGGCACCGGGGAGCGTGTGTGGGGCTGCGGACCGTGGGTGGCCGTGGGGCATCCCCCATCCAGGAGCCGGCCCGAGCAGGGTGGCTGGCCAGGGCGGAGGTCCCATCTGCACGGAGCAGGGCCGGAGGGAGGGACGGGCCATCGGAGGGGCCACGGGACGAGCGTGTCTGCCCTCCGGCGGGGCCCGCATCTGCACAGCGAGCGCTGCACAAAGCCCCCCTTGTTCTGCCGGCGGCGGGCAGCCCCTGCCCGCGGGGGCTCGCTGCGGAGCCCCGCTGTGCCGCCGGCCCGGCCGCCCTCCACGCTCGGCGGGGCGCAGGCAGGCTGGCCCCGGCCAGGAGGTTGCCGAAGCGCGCTGACCCTGTCCCTCCCGCCTAATCCCCTCCCCAGCCCCTCCGCCGCCTCCTCTGCCTCCGGCCCGTCACACGTCGTTAGCTCTCGGCCGGCCCCGGGGCAAGCCGCTTACCGCCCCGGTCCTGCCGTTGTGTAACCCCGGGAGGGGCCGGCAGCCCCGGGCACGGCCCCGGAGGCTCTGTGCCCCGCTCGGGGCTGAGCCCCGCCGGGATGGCGGCGGCCCCCCGGCTGCCACCCGCTCTGCCCGGCGGGGTCCTGCCCGTGCTGGCCGGGACCCCGGCTCGCCGGCGGCAGAGCTGGAGGGTCCACGCGCGACCGTCTCCCCGCGGCCGCCGCCACCCACGCAGGGCCGGGGAAAAGCGTGCCCGGTTGCCCGCGCCCACGGGGGACCCCGCTGCCCCCCGCCCCCCGCGCCCCCGCTCGCACCTGCGCGCCGCAGCCCCCCTGCGTGAGCAGCCACTGGAGACAGGCGAGGTTGCCGGTGGCGGCGGCGTCGTGGGCCGGCGTGGCCCCGTTGCGCGCCCGCGCGTCCCCGCGGAGCGCGGCCTCGGCCGCCAGGTAGCGGAGGCAGGCGAGGCGGCCGGCGCGGGCGGCGTGGTGCGCGGGGGAGGCGCCCAGGGCGTCCCGCAGCCCCGGCCGCAGCAGCCCGGCCGCCCGCAGCCCCCGCAGCGCCTCCACGTCGCCCTGCCGCGCCGCCAGCAGCGCCCGCTCCAGCGCCATCCCGGCCCCGGCCCCGGCGGCGGCCCCGGCGGCGGCCCCGGCCGCCGCTTGGCACTGCGCGCCGCTCCCGCCCGGCCGCCCCCCGGCCCCGCCGGCTCCTCCTCCTCCTCCCCCGGGGCCGCCCCTCCGCCCGCCCCGCCCGACGGCGCGGCCGCTGCCCGCTGCCGCTGCCCGCCGCCCGCCGCCCGGGCCCGCCGCGCCGCTCCCGCCGGCCCCTGCCGGGGCAGCCGGGCTTTGCCGGCCCGCGGCCGGGACCGGGGGCGGCCCGGGGGACCCCAGGCGCGGGCCGTGCCCGGCTGCCGGCGCTGCCGTCCGCGGCCCTGGGGAGCTCCTGCCCTCCCCGCCTGCCCCACGGGTGTCCCCTTCCCGCGAGAGGCGCGACGGTGATGGGCTCCTCCGGCAGCCCCGACGTGCGCCTGCCGGTCCCGGCAGCACAGGCAGGAGCAGGGCGGTGCCGGGAGGGCTGCTCTGCCTGCTCCCGCCGCGGGGGACCCGGGACGGGCAGTGGAGGGGCCGGCACGGCGGGACCCGACGGCGGGACCCGTGGGCAGCGCAAGCAGCGGCGGCGGTTACCCCGGGCACGGGCAGCGGGCGGTGCGGGCAGCGCGGGCAGGCTGGGACACCCCCGCCGTCAGCACCGCGGGCAGCGGCGGCGCCGCGCGCTCAGCACCGCGGACAGCGCCGCGGCCGCCCTGCCCGCCCTGCCTGTCCTCCCTGCCTGTCCTCCCTGCCTCCCTCCCTGCCTGTCCTCCCTGCCTGCCCTGCCCTCCCTGCCTCCCTCCCTGCCCGCCTGCCCTGCCCTCCCTCCCTGCCTGCCTACCTTCCCTCCCCCCCCTGCCTTCCGTGCCTGCCTGCCCTGCCCTGCCCGGCCCTGCCCTCACTACCCGGCCCTCTCGCCCCGCCGCCCATGCCTCCCGCCCTGCCCGGCGCCCCTGCTCTGCCTGCCTCCCTGCCTTGCCCCGGCGGCGGCCCATAAAGGCGGCGGCGGTACCGGTACCGGAGCACCATGTCCCCGTCGGGCGCCGCCCCGCAGCCCCCCGGCCCCCTCCCGCCGCCGCCACCGAGCTGCGCAAGGTGAGAGCCCCGGCACCCCCAGGCACCTGAGCGAGGGGGAGCGGAGGGGCCCCGGTCCCCGCGGGGCACACACAGCTCCCCGGGCAGGACCGGAGCTCCCCCCCCCGGGCATCGGGGCATCAGCTCCCCGGGCAGGACCGGAGCTCCGCCCCCGGGCACCGGAGCACCAGCTCCCCGCTGCGCCCCCACGCGGCGCCAGCCGGCAGAGCGTCGGCCCCGCCCCCTTGCCGGCGCGGGGGCGTGGCGACGCGTTGTCTGCCAGTGGGACGGCGCGGGGGGCGTGCCCCCGGGGTGGGGCGTGGCGAGGCGAGGCGTGGTGGTGCCGCAGCGCCGTTGCGGGCGGGGCGCAGGTGCCGCCATGTCGGAGCGGGGGGCCGCGGGCCCGGGCCCGGCCGCCATCCAGGTCTCCAGGTACGGCCTCGCCGCGCCGCCCGCTGCCGGGGACGCAGGGGAGGGCAGGGCAGGCGGGCTAGGGGACCGCGGGCGGGCGCCGGGGCCGGCCCGCAACCAGGATGCTACCGGTGGTGCTGGCTGCACTGCTGCCTGCACTGCTGCCAGTGCTGGCAACGCTGCCTGCACCAGGCATGCTGCCTACACCAGCGATGCTGCCTGCGCTGGTCACGCTGCCTGCACCAGCATCGCTGCCTACACTGGTGACACTGCCTGCACCGGGCACAGCGAAGCAGCGCCGCGCCCTTGCTCCGGTGCATGTGAGCTGGCAGGGCAGGCAGGGCGTGCCCCGGTTTTCCTGCCTTTGCCCGTTGTGCCTCCTCAATATGGCCACCTTGCTGAAGCGTGCCTCCTCTCCAGGCCGGCACACAGCCACTGTGCTTCGCCTTCGCTCCTCCGGTCGATTATTTGCCACTCTGGCAAAAGCCGCTGCTGCTGCTGCGAAGCCGGGTCGAGCGGTGGCATGTGCCCGGCTCAGTCTCCGTTTGCTGCGGTGGAGTGGTGGCGAGATGAGGTCCCAGCTGAGCAGCAGGCCACCCCAGCAGAGGAGTGATGCCTCCTTCCACTCCCAGTGGTAATTTAGGGCGGTTTCCACCGCCTCTTGCAGGAAGCCGCGTGCAGGCAGCACTGGTGACGTTGCCGGCATCAGCGTGGTGAGATGGCCCGGCAGCTCATCCGGTAGGGTGATGGCGGTGCCTCTGGGTGGCTGCACTGGGACCCGGCCTGGGGGTGCAGCAGAGGGGTGCGAGCTCTCATGTTCCTCCCCTGGCAGGATCATGCGCCCAGATGATGCCAACATCGCGGGGAACGTCCACGGGGGAACCATCCTGAAGATGATCGAGGAGGCGGGAGCCATCATCAGCACCCGCCACTGCAACTCCCAGGCTGGGGTGAGTAGGCGCCGGAGTGCCCGCCGCACTCTGGCTCGGCGACTCTCTGACCCTCCTGCCGCACCTTGGGGGTCTGCTGGGAGCAGGGGATCCCCCGGGACTGCCGGGCATCCCTGGGGGCCTCCCCAGTCATCCCCCCACACCGGAAGCACTTGCTCCTGCGTGCAAGCCGCTGGTGGCTCCGGCTGCTGCCAGAGCATGGCCCTGGTAGCCAGAAGCATCCTGTTGAAATTGTGTTTTACGAGCAGAAACGTTATTATGCTGCTGTTAATGTTTTAACTCGTGTGAAGGGCGAGTCAGAGGCGGCCCTGGCGTTGGTTACGGGTGGGGAAGGAAGCACAGCCACCGGCTGATAAGGCGGAGGTTAAAGTGCCGGAGCCGCACATGGCATGGGCCGGCCCCGGGGAGCCGCTGGCCACAGTCCTGTGCGGCGTGGCTGTGGCCGCTACCCTCGCTGTCCCGCCATCCCCAGGAGCCATGTGTGGCCGCGCTGGCGCGGGTGGAGCGAACAGACTTCCTCTCCCCGATGTGCATCGGCGAGGTGGCCAACGTCAGTGCTGAGATCACCTACACCTCCCGGCACTCCGTGGAGGTCCAGGTCAACGTCATGTCCGAAAACATTTTAACAGGTGGGTGGCTGCCAGCAGCTCTGTCCCAAAACTCCAGGAATAACCGCGACAAGCTGAGAGCTCGCGGCAGTGACCCCGTCCTCTGCCCGCTGTCGCCGGCAGTATCGGGCAGAGGGGAGGTCTCGCCTTTTTGTTGAGAGTGCTGGGGGTGGCAGGGAGGGTCGGCGCTGGGAAGGGAAGCCAGGCAGGCTCCCTGCGGGTTATGGCTCCATTGATTGTTTTTAGTGAATAACGGAAAAATCTGCCGTTAACTCCTCCTGCCTAATTTGCTGCCCGTGGCTGCCTTTGGTCTGAAAAAGGCCCTTTTCCTGCCGTTGCTGTGGCAACCGGCTCCGCTTGCTGGGCTGGCTTCCCAAAAGCACATTGTCACATCCGCTCCGAGCCAAAGCCCGGTAGGAGCCGGCAGGGCCGGGAGCCGCCCAGCGCCGGCAGCATTGCCAGCATGCGGCCAGCCCCAGACTGTGGCGGCGCCGGTTGCAGGCAAAGCGCTGCTGGTGTTGGTGTGGTCACCCTCTGCCTTCCTCTCCTCCAGGAGCGAAGAAGGTGACGAACAAGGCGACGCTGTGGTATGTGCCACTGTCCCTGAAGAATGTGAACAAGGTCCTTGAGGTTCCCCCCATCCAGGTAGGACAGCTCACTTTGCTCTCTGAAAACCGGAGCTCGCCCTCTCCAGGGGAACGGCGCTAACCTGGCCCCGTCGGCACCCCCGGCTGCACTGGTGGCTTTGCCAACCCCGTTCTTACCAGCCTTTCCTTCCAGTATGCAAGAAAGGAGCAGGAGGACGAGGGGAAGAAACGTTACGAGGAGCAAAAGCTGGATCGGCTGGAAACTAAGCAGAGAAACGGTGACATGATCTTCCCCGTCATCAACCCAGGTAACGTGGGTGGCGTGTGGCCCGTGGAAACATCCCAGTGGCGCTGGGAGGCCAAACTGGTCCCTGAGGCTATTCTAGCTGTCCCTTGGCACCTGTGGCTGCGGGTGTGTGCTCCGAAACACTGCATCGGGGTTGGGGATAGGATTTTGGAGCCACGATGTGTGAGTGGAGGGGGAGCCAGATGGGTGCCTGTCATCCTCTGCTGGGGCCGATGGGTGGGAAGCCCTCTGCTGAAACACGGTTCCTGCCACCACTCCTTGCATCCCTCGCGTGCTCCTGGGCAGCAGGAGCTAGTTTTGCTCAGCATAGGGTAAGCGCAAGCGTTGGGTGAGGGTTTTGCACACTCTGCAGCTGCAGCCCCTCTCTGGAAGTCAGTTTTTAGCAAGAAGCTTATCAGCCAGTGTTTGAAGGGGAGGATGAACTACGGGGAGGAGCTGGGGGTCACGCTCTCCCTGGGGGATTGCTGGGGATCCCTTTCCTACGGAAAGCATTGCCCTGGCTTCTGGAAACATGGTGGCGGCGCTGACGGCGAGCCGAAGGGGCGAGCAGCCGGTGGCCTCCAGGACCGGCCGTGGTCCTCGGGCAGAGGCGGAGAGGTGGCGCGCGGGGATCGGTGAGGGGGTGGTGCGGGATGAAAGTTGCTCAAATGCTTTTTTCCCCTCTGTTCTCCCTGCTCACAGATAGGCAAACGAAAGGTAAGGCTCCGCGGGCGCTGCCGTGCGGGTGTCCTCCCTGAGGAGGTGATGCCGAGCGGTCGGGGGCTTGGCTGGTTTTCACTGCACTAAAGGCCTTTACCATCTCTCATGAGATGGAAAACGCAGCCGCCCCCGAGAGCGGTTTTGCTCTGCCGGCAGTTGGAGGGTGCGAGTTCTGTCGCCTGGATTTAGTGCGAGTCAGATGTCACCAGCATGTGCCAGGGCTGGGGGGCGTGGGGGTCGAGGTCTTCGTGCCGAGGGGAAAGCGTGGCTCTTTGGAGATGCTGCTAAGCGGCAGGTTTGGGGAGGTTTGGCTGTGGCTGGTAGCCTGAGGAGGGAAAGCATACAGCCACACGTCTGTCCAGTTCACTCCCGTTTGCTTTCGGGCTTTTTGAAAGCTTTAAAAGAAGAAACAAACTGAGCTGGAATAAAATTGACGGGTGGGCATTAGAGGGAGGTGGCAGCCCATCAGGTGGCGAAGAGCTTCTGCTCTGAGGACTTCTTGGGGCCACTTTAAACGCTTGTTTGAACATACTTCAGCCTTACACAAGCCCGCCCCATGTTTTCTTCCTTCAGACAGTTTAAGACAGGGGCGTATGGTGGCGTGCGGGTGCTGGCCGAGCAGCTCTGACCTCCGCTGTGCTCTCTTTCTCTAACCAGAGCCGCACACCGTTGGCTACAGCCAGTCCAGCCTGATCCACCTGGTGGGACCGTCGGACTGCACGCTGCTGGGCTTCGTGCACGGAGGTGAGTGAGCGCTGCCTCGGTCAACGGCCGGGCTGGTTCTTCCCTGGAGCAGAAGCATGGCTTGAGAGCGACTGGTGCATCTCGGGGTTTTCGGGAGGCGGGCTCTGCCTCTGGAGGCATGCAGGCCCATTTCCCCTGTCTGTGAGGTTTGGCATTGCTTCAGCTGAGACAAAAGCTTCATCTTTTTCTATACTTAAAAAAGGCCCTGAAAACTGACATACTTGGACTGTAAATCCTACAATTTTGTCATTGTTTCTTAAATTGCAAATCTTGGATTATAAACACGCAGCATACAATGACTGCAATTTGCTGGAGTAATTTCCTCTTGGCTGGCATAGTCTGTCGCCTGCCGGGCGGGCAGGGCAGGGCAGGGCAGGGTGGATGTGTGCAGCGTGAGCCCAGGGAGAGGTGCGTTCACCGAGGTCTGGGACGATGCTGGATGCTGCTCTTCCTCTAATTACATCCTTAAAAAAAACCCAACCAACAACGTGGCTCAGAGCTGCTTCCAAACAGGAGGTTTGTGGGACTGATCTTGCCGTTCAAGGCTGAGGTTTGCTCAGAGAAATTCAGGAGAGCCAGAGCTGGCCTAAATCTTAAGCCCAGCTCTGCGAGGATGTCGCTGTGATGGCACTCTTGACAGAAGTCTTTGTGCTGGTACCGGGGGTTTCCTGCAGTTGGGATTCAGTGTCCGGTCCGACTCCTTGGTGTAGCTTTGGTTGTGCAAAGGCCTTCCCAGCCTATGTGTGGCTTTTTCCCAAATCCCCCCGCCCCCCCTCAGACGGGACCCTCTGCCTACCCCCCAGGTGTCACCATGAAGCTCATGGACGAGGTTGCCGGGATTGTGGCCGCCCGCCACTGCAAGACTAACATCGTCACCGCCTCGGTGGATGCCATCAACTTCCACGAGAAGATCAAAAAAGGTGACCGGGGGTGGTGGCAGGTGCTTCACTCTCCTGCGGTGCCATGTCCCAGCTCCCTTGGGTGCACGTTCGGGACACGCTGGCAGAGAAATTTAGTCCCCATTAGACTTGCCCTGTGCCGAGAATCTCTGCTTAAGAGGTAGCTTAAGCATAAAACACGCAGAACCCCTTGCTCCCTTCCTCTGAGCAGAAGTGGGGGCCGTCTGCTTAACCGGCCTCTCTCCACTTTGCAGGCAGTGTCATTACCATTTCGGGGCGCATGACCTTCACAAGCAATAAATCCATGGAAATCGAAGTCTTTGTGGATGCCGACCCGTTCGTGGACGAGCCTCGGGAGCGGTACCGTGCTGTCAGCGCCTTCTTCACCTACGTCTCCCTGAGCAAGGAGGGGAAGCCCCTGCCCGTCCCACAGCTGCTGGTAAGAGCTCTCCCTGCCGCGCTGCGAGCCAGCTGGGCAAGCCCCTCTCCTGCTCCTCCCAGGGCAGACCCCAGCTGTCTTTTTTGTCCAACAAATCCTCTTCCCTTGAATTATTCAGCAGAAAAAAGAACCAAGAATGAGCATGAACGAGCCTTTCCAGAGCAAGCTTCAGGGTTGTTTTTTGAAATTTCTCCTGGTTGAAAATTGCTGATATGGAGACTGGGGCGGTTTTCCTTTCTCACGGTTGAGGACAGGCTGTGTGCAGGCTCTGCAGCTTCCCCTTCTGCCTGCGCTGGAGATGCATGGGAGGACGTGTTCCCCATCCCCGCTGCATCCCCACGCCGGCCCTCCTGCCTATTTTTAGCTCTCCTGATCCCGGCAGGGCTTTGCTGACGCGGCGCTGCTGACTGGGGGCTGTTTCTTGATTAATATTTTATCTTGTGTGGGTCTCCTCCTCTCTGTGCTCTTCTGCGTTTCTGAGTATTTTGTCAGCTAATCATACATTAGCTGTCAAAACACGTATTTCATGGAGTGCAGGTTTTCCTTTACATTTCCTGTAAGGGGAGGTGCGTTTCCCTCCTGAGCGTGCTTGCGGGGTGCAGCATGGGAGAGCTGTGCTGCTCCGAGGCAGCTAACGCTGGTGGCTTCGCTTTCTTTCCATTGCCGGCAGACAGAGACGGAGGATGAGAAGCGGCGCTTCGAGGAAGGGAAGGGCAGGTACCTCCAGACGAAAGCCAAGCGGCAGGCGCAGATGCAGCAGGCTGCCCGGCAGTGATCCCGCACCGCGCTCTTGCAGCCTTCGCCCGCCCAACGTCCAGGTTCCTGTTAGTGTCATGTCCGGTCCGCGCTGGGCCTCGCGCCTTCGCCCGCCCTGGCCTGCCGCCAGAGCTGCTGCGGTGGCGTGGTTGCTTCACTGCTGATCGGTTTAGCGCCGTAGACCTTGTGCTTTAGGTGGCTTAAGCACCCCGAAAGCCTCTGGGAGCCTTCCCGGTTGCTCGCCATTCGCCCCTTGAGCCCTGTTTTCACTGTTCAATCCCCTAAGCGAAGCTCCTGCCCGCGCTGGAGCAGGGCAGAGGCGCGTGGTGGCACGAGGGACGCGCAAGGCCACGAGTCTTTGTGATGCTGTGTTAAACTTGCCAGTATGTCCTAAAAATGCACACCAAAGCTTACGTATGATACTCGTGACGAGCGAACACGCCCCGGTATCGTACTGAATGTCTCGGACCGTTTTGTTGACATCTCTAGGTAGTTTCTCTGTGCACATCTAAGTTATTTAAGGAATCCTGTGGCATAATTAAAGTCTGTTGTCGTGGACTGAAATAAAATGGGTGTCGCTTTGTGTGTGTCTCGAGCAGCAGCGATTCTGGCTTAGGAGCTTTATTCCAAGACATTGCGCTGCTTCCCCTCTCCTGCCTCGCCCCGGCTGCCCCCGGGCCCCGCGCAGCTGTTCACCCCGGAGGCCGGGTGCGGGCTGTGGGCGGTGCTGGGCCTCGGGGACGGGGCGGCGCCACCGGTTTCCTCCGCGCCCCCTCGGGGTACGCCCCGTTCCGCTCGGCTCGGCCTCCCCGGCGCGGGGCAGGCGCCAGAGGGCCGCGGGGACGGGGCGCGGGCCTGCA
Organism: Phoenicopterus ruber ruber; assembly: GCA_009819775.1. NCBI lineage: Eukaryota > Metazoa > Chordata > Aves > Phoenicopteriformes > Phoenicopteridae > Phoenicopterus > Phoenicopterus ruber. Next base: position 9,531,824 of record CM020235.1, on the reverse strand, counting down.
GCGGCACAGGGCGGGCCGGGAGCGGCGCCTTCGCGGGCCCAGCGCGGCGCGGGGTCTCCAGCCCCGACAGCAAAACGCAACCGAAAGCAAAACCAGCCCCGGGCCCCGGCAGCGCCCCGCTCCCACCGGCGGCGGCCACTGCGCCTGCGCGCCGCCGCTGCCCGAGCGTACGCGCCTGCGCGGCGCAACTCTCGCGAGAGCGCCGCCGTTCCCAGGGCTACTGCGCCTGCGCGGGGCGGAGCTCTCGCGAGAGCGGCGCGGCCGTTTCCCGGGCGACGCGGGCGGGGCGGGCGCCGCCATAATGGCGGCGGCGGCGGCGACGGGTCCGCGGCGGGGGCGGCTGGGCCGGGAGGCCCGCGCCAGCCTGGCCGCTTTCCTGCTGGGCGCCTCGGTGGCGGCGCTGCCGGTGGCGCTGGGCTCGCCCCCCGCCCTGCTGGCCGCCCCCGGCCTGCGTGGTCGCCTGGCGCTCGCCCTACACGTGGCGGGCGTCAACGCGGCGCTGCTGCTGCTCTACCCGCGGCCGCTCTACAAGGTGCAGGGGGCGGCCGCGGGGGAGCAGCGCTGGGGGGCGGGGCGGGGGTGGGGGGAGGAGGCCGCGGGACGGGGACCTGGGCGGCGGTGGGGGGGAAGGAGGCCTGGGGGGCGGCAGGGAGAAAGGAGGCCGCGGGACGGGGACCTGGGGGGCGGCGGCAGGGTGGAAGGAGGCCCCGGGGGGGCTGGGCCCAGGGGGCTGTGGGCCGGGGGAGGCCCTCGGGGGGCGGCGGTTGGGGGACACCGGGCCCGGGGGGTGGCAGCAGCAGCGCTCTCTTCCCTCCCTGTTGGCAGATCGCCGTCCGGGCCTGCTTCCTGGGCTTTGCCTTCGGCTGCGGGCTGCTGCTCAGCGCCGGCCGCTCTGCCTGGCGCCACTTCGGCTGGTAAGGGAAGGGCTGGCGGGGATAGGGGAGCCGGGTGGGTGTGACGGCCCCCAGCCCCGCCAAGTGTTCCCTCTCTCCTGCTGCAGGTACATGTGCTCCCTCTCCCTTTTCCACTACTCGGAGTACCTGGTGACAGCCATCAACAACCCGCGCAGCCTCTCCCTGGACTCCTTCCTGCTCAACCACAGCTTCGAGTACAATCTGGCTGCCCTCTCCTCCTGGGTGGAGTTCACACTGGAGAAGCTCCTCTTCCCAGGTTGGCCGCCCTGCCCCACCCTGCCGCCTGCCCTCCCGCCTGCTGTCCCCTGGCTCTGCCCGGGCATGCTGGCTGCACGTGGCTCGCCCAGGGCCCACCCGTCTGGTAGCAAAGCGCTCGTGACCCCCGCTTAGCTGACCTGTGCTGGCAGCGGAGGAGGGCTTTGACGTGGCCTTAATCTCTCTGTGCTCAAAGCCTCTCGGTTTCGGTCTCGGGGGTGGGGGGGAGCGCCCCCCTCACTCTGTCTTTGCTGTGTAGTGGGTTGTCAGCCTTTTCTGGCTGCATCTTTCAAGCCACTTTGGTGGTACAAAGAAAGATGCGTTACATCTGGGTGTCTTCTTTTGACCTGGAATAAAATCAAATCAGCAAAAACTGTTGCTGTTTGCCCAGTCTGGGGTGCTGCTTTTTTTTTTTTTTTTTTTTTTGGAGAGGGGAGATGTTCTCCTTCCCCGCTTCATAACGGCAGTGTGGGCTGCGGAGCTCCCCGCGTCTGGCCCGAGTGCATCTGCTTGGCTGTGCTTTAAGTCGGCTTTACTCTACGCTGTAAAGCCGGGCTCTGCCTCAGTGCTGGGTTCCCCTTAGGGCAATCCACCATGAGGATGCACAGACTCCGCGTCGGGGGTGACTCTGCGGCAGGGGCTGCTATTTTTGTTTGATTTGGTGGTGGGACGGCAGCGCGTGGAATGCTGGCTGTGTTTTACATGTTGTCGCGCTTTGAGATGGGGGGGAAGCCCACCCAGCGACCCACCCCCGTAACCCCCCGCACCGCGAGCGCGACCTGTGCAAACCTGTTGTGACCCATCCTTATTCACTTGCAGAGCTGAAGCAGATCACCTGGCTGAGTACTGTAGGGTTGTTGATGGTGATCTTTGGGGATTGTCTGAGGAAAGCGGCCATGCTCACAGCTGGCTCCAACTTCAACCATATTGTTCAGAATGAGAAATCGGATACTCATACTTTGGTGACAAGTGGGGTGTATGGGTGGTTCCGGCACCCGTCTTACGTGGGATGGTTTTACTGGAGTATTGGAACACAGGTACCGTATACAATGCGCTCAGATACTTTCGTCTTATAACCTGGGTCTTTCTTCTTAATGCTGCCCCACACCTGTAACGGGATGCAAACCGCCGGTGGTCAGTGGCAGGGGTGGCCTGGGCGTGGATTTTGACGCCTCCTGCTTCCCACTGGCGTGTGGGGGGTCAGGAAACCCCGAGCGCTCTGCCCTGCATGATCTTTGGGAAGATCCCATCGCTTTAATTTTCTGTGTGGAATAAGCAGAGGCAATGGGGCCAGGGTTTGAGCTGGAACGCCCTCAGAGACTTGGAGTGCGATCCGCTGCTAGCCTAAAGCTGGTGTCCAGAGTTTCCTTGCATCCCCATGGCCAAAATGCCTTCCGTAGGCAGTCGGACTCAACCTTGCTCCTGCCAAATACCAGTCCCATGCCGGTTGGCAAAGAAAACTCCCTCTAAGAGTGCCCGGGGCCCTGGCCAGAGAGTAAACTGGAAGCCAGCTGTGGTCGAGCTGTAACTCAGCGCTGCCTTAGTCGTGCTCTTCTCGTGGTTGGCTGGTGGTTGGCATTTGGTTTTATTTCTCTGGAGAGAGACCGTAAAGACCGCACGTGGAGCAGCGCGGCCGCGCACGGGCTCTCTAGAGCTGGGGCAGCAGGAGCCGGCAGCTGCCTGTGGGCCACTTTCTTCATAAGCGCTAATTTCTCTCCAGAATGAAATTCCACAAAAGGCACTGGGATCTCTTCTTTTGAGAGCGTTTAGACCTCGTGGCAAACTTAACGAAGGGTGATTAGCCTGTGGGGGGCGGGGGGCAGCCTCGGTTTCTTTGGGAGGCGAGGGGATGCTAACTGCCGGTGTCTGTTCGCAGGTGTTACTCTGCAATCCCATCTGCGTGGTGGGCTACGCGCTGGCGTCCTGGCGCTTCTTCAGGGAGCGGATTGAGGAGGAGGAGATCACACTCATTCACTTCTTCGGAGAAGAGTATCTGGAGTACAAAAGGAAGGTGCCGTCGGGTCTCCCTTTTATTAAAGGAGTCAAAGTGGAACTGTAACGTGGGCGAAAACCGGACTGGCTGAGCACATGCCCGGCTCCAGGCACTGCGGGGCGAGGGACAATGCGCGGCACCGGCGCTGGGAGTAGCCCGTTGGTATTTCCCGGCTGCCCAGGAGGAGCTGGCGAAGGGCTGTGGAGCTGGGCGGCCTGCCGGGTCACTCGAGATAAGTTCTTCATTGCACATTCAGGGATCTTCCAGATACCTTAGCCTGTAGCGACCCTAAAGAGAATCGAAGCCTCCTGCCTGCAGCAGCTGAATTGTACTGACACACCTCTGGACCGACCCTTCTGGAGAACAGCTCTGCCCTCCCGCCCCCGTGCAGGAAAGGTGCTGGTTGGCGGGATTGTTCCTGTGGCGTAATTCGATTTTAAAGCTTTTTGACCTTGCGAGCCAGGCGGCGCGGCTTTAATCTCTTTAGGCCCGATCCTGCAAGCTGGCGCTCGGGCGGCTCAGGAGCAGGCCTCCAGCTCTCCTCCCTGCGGGAGCGGGGGCTGCCTACCCTCTGCTTGCCGGAGAGCTGGCAGCGCGGCACCCGTCAGTTCTCCCCCAGGCCTTAACATTTGCAGGGAGCCTTTTCTGCTTGCCTCGTGCTGCTGGATCACGAGCGCCTCTGTGAAATGCAGCAGGAGAGCGAGCCCGCTCCCTCCTTCCTCGGCTGCTGCCGTGAATTCGGGAGTCACCGTTTCAGCCGCCGCCTTCCCAAGCCTCCCCGCCACCACCTCTGTTCCCTCTTCCCGCTTCCAAATCGCGCTGCTTCCTACCCTGACAGGCTGCCTCCATCCTGCAGAGATCCCAGGATTTCGGGTTGGGAAAGAACCGCAGCTGCCGGGCTTGTCGAGGGCTTCAGCACTCGAGATCCTTGCCTGCTTTTTTGGGCGAAAGCTGGGCTGTCGGTGCGACTAGGAGATGCTTCTAGGGACATTCTCCAAACGGGAAAAAAGTTTGGCTAGCTAATGCTATTTTAAACATTACCATTTTGGAAATGGTTCCTACTCGAGCTTTGTGGTATAACTTATTCTGTCATTATATACCAAAGAGGTTCACTGTTTTCTTGAGTTTTACATTATTCTTCCTAGCTGGAATGGAAACGAGTTGCTTGTCAGTTCACGCTTCGGGCTTGCGGTGTTCCTTGGTGAAGGTGCTGTGGTGTGGCTCAGGAAAGGGGGCACTGATGGAAATCGCTTTGGTTTGTTTTTTTTTTTTTTTTTTTATAAAAAAACCAAGAAAAAATATTGCCAACTTCTGTCTGGTGGTTATTTGGAGAACTCTTGAGGTGCAGGTGATGTCATCGAAACTGGAATCCTCACTGTTACAATTCCCAGGGGGTTTTCAGTACACTCCGGTGTTGTGTGGGAGCACGACTGTGACTCGCGGTGACTCGCAGGGCTGCGCAGCTGCAGGGACGGGGCGAATCTTTCGTCTGCCCTCGCTCAACCGATGCAGAGTCCCTCCTCCGCTGGGTTCGCTTTGTATTGCAGGGCGCGTTCTGCGCGGAGCATCACCTCAACGCCTTCGCTGGTGACTTGTCTTTTACTGAGCGTGGCTTTAGCTTGGGAGAAAAGGGCAAACGTGAAAATACACCAGCCAGATAGTGCTGATACCTCTGCGTGGTCACTCGTAGGCTCCTGCTCAGGCTTTTCTGTGCTTCCGACGCACGTCCTCGTGGAAGCTGCGACCTGCTGTTGTAGCCAGCATGCCTTGGGCGAGTTAATTTTTAACTAGTTTTTTTGTAGGCGTTAACGTTTCTGCTGTGAACTTGCACAAGTGTACTTTGAAACAAACAAACAAAGCGATTGTCGCTTGGGTTTGACGTGAGCTGATGACGGAAACTAAGCTTTATTCTCAAGTTGTTCTTTGTAGTAAATGCACCTCGATCCTAATTTGCGAGAGCGTGCCAGCGCTGGCTCTGACCCCGGTTCCACCTGTGCGGCAGCAGGGTCCGCCCAAGGCGAGATGCGTTGGCACCAAAAGAAAGGTATAAACTTCACCTTGAGCAAGATCTCGAGAGCGCTCTCGGTGCTTTTGAGACCAGCAGCCTCTCTTAACCTTTCACTTTCCCGAATCCTGTGACTGGAAGCTCGGTGAGGAGACGGGAGCTCACCGGGTGCAGGGAGGGCACCTGAATCTTTAGCGAAGAGCCGGAGTAAGCCGTCAAGCCCTGCCCTCCCGCGCCGCAGCAGTCGGTAAGTTTTTAAATGGCACCGGTGCACAAGGAGCAGGGTGCCTCTTTCTAGCGCCCTGCCTGCATTTTTGCCTGCGCTGCCCGTCGGCGGTTCGCAGGACGCTCCGAGACCCTGCGGTGAGCTCCTGGCTCTACCCTACACCAGGGGTTTTTGTTTTTTTTCCCCATGTTTGCAAACTTAATGGTTTTAAGAGCAGCTGGATGTCCCGAGCTGGCAGCCCGTTTTGTCCAGAGCTGCAGAACCAAGTGGACACGTACACTTGCGCCCTTTTATTTCACTTCTAACACACGAGAGGGAGAGTATAAAGACAATTATTTTTTCAGATGAACAAAGGCTCCCTAAGGCAGGCTTTTGATACACTGCAGACACTCTGTGCCCGGGCTGTGTTCTCCTGCTTTTGCTCGTGGCACAAGAGGAGCCGATCGAGAACCGGGGCACGGCTTTTGTGCAGCGAGCACCAAGCGGCTCCGCACGCTCGCTCGGCGTCGGGCTCTACGGTGCGAGCTCTTTCCGGGCAGAGCTCTCGGCCCCGCTTTTCTGCTGGCCCCTGCAGCAGTCTTTGCTTTTTGGGGAGGGGTCTCCGGGGGCGCTGCCGGGCGTGCAGCCCTCCCTGGGGCTGGCCGGAGCCCCCTCCTTGCTGCCTGGGGAGGCGTCCCTGCGGAAGGGAAGGCACCTCGGCAGGGTGAGCGGCCGGGAAAGGGCGCGGGGGGAATTCGGCACCCGGGTGCTCGCCGTCGCCTACCTTGGCGCCGCTTCGCTGTCGTCGCAGATCTTGAGCAGCATCTGCGCCTGTTCTTCCTTGGGCTCCCGGGGCTCCTGCAGCCTGCGGTGGGAGGCACATGAGCCATGGCCAGGTACCCCTGGCCCCGAAAGCCCCCCCCGCGCCCCTCACCTGGGCTCCAGTCGCTCTTTCACCTTGGCGATTGAGCGAACGTAGGGCGCGATCTGCTTGGTGATGGTGGTCAGGCAGCTGTTCTCCTGCCGCAGCTGCAGCAGGTCGTGGAGCTGGGCTGGGGGGCGAGAGGAGCGGGCTGTGGTCACAGCTGCCCCCCCGGAGTGGGCACGGGGAGTTCGGGGCTGGGGGAGCAGGGTCACCGGTACCTTCGTAGATCTCCTGCTCGTTTGCCACCCGCTGGTATGTCTCCTCCCAGACCTGGAAGGAGGAGAGGGGGACGGGCAGTGTGCCGTGGCATGGCACAGAGGGACCCTGCTGCGCCGGGACGTGCCAGCCGTACCTCCTCGAAGACGCTGCGCATCATCTCCACGGCAGAGTAGTGAGCCGCGATCTGCACGTCCATCTGCAGGGACTTCTGCAGGATCTCACTCATGATCTCCGTCTTGATGAGCGAGTGGTGCTTGGTGAGGTCGCGGTGCAGCTCTTGCACCTGGTCCTTCAGGCCCTGGATCTCCGTCTGCAGCATCTGGGGGGGCCGAGGGGCACCGCCACGTGAGCGGCACCCCCCTGCCCCGCCCCACCCCGCCCCGCGCTCCCTACCCGGTAGGTGTTCTCGTAGTTGCGGCAGTGCTCGGCGAAGGGGGTCTCGCGCCCCTCGGCCAGCAGGACCTTGGTGCTGATGTACCGGTGCATCGTCGGCTTCCGCACCATGGGGCCAGCAGACATTTTATCGTCGGCGGGGGGGCAGCCGGGCACCATGAGGGTCTTGGAGCATTGGCCGCCGGGGAGCCTGCGCGGGGAGGGCAACAGCGGCACGCTGCAGGCGAGCAGCGGCGGGGGCGAGGTGCCAGGGGCCCCGCCGCCGGCTCAGCCCCGCTGCCCCTCGCCCCTGGGGTGCCTGGGGACACGCCAGCCCCACATGTCCCTTCCTGCACACGTGGGGTCAGTCGGAGGTGCCTCACGCCACCCTGAAAGTCAGGTTTCCGTGGGCTGCTCTCCCGATGCCCACGGCTTCGGGACCAGCTGCGGCAGGGAGAAGGCAGGAGCCGAGCTCTGCACGCTCCGGTCTCTGCAGGGAAGGATGTGGCTCGCTCCCTCACCGCCGCTATCTCCTGGCCCCTCGGTGAGTGCAACTGCCCCTGCATCTTCCCCCCCGTCCCGCAGCCTCCCCACGCTGCCCGCTGCCCCGGCTCTGCTGCCCCACCGCCGTTGGTCCTACCGTGCAGTGCTGCGTTCCCCCTGCCCGCGCCGGGGCTGGCAGCCCCCAGGAGCTCAGCCACCCTGCGGCGCTGAGCCCGGCCGGGGGTGAGGAGCGGTCCCCATGGGGCAGCAGCGCCCGTTTGTCCTCTCTGGCCGGGAGTGCCTGGCAGGGCCAGTGCTGCTGTGACATCAATGGGCCTAAATATATCCCGGGCGAGGAACGGCCGGGCACTTCTCTGAAATTCTGATAAAAATAGTGGCGGGCAAAGAGGCTGCGGCGCCGCGGGTGTGCGGGCGAGCAGGAGCTGGCCCCAGCGCAGCACCCGCGGCAGCGGGGGCAGAGCCCTCGGGGGACCGCGGCGGGGGGCCGGGCTGGGGAGCGGGGTGCAGGCTCACCCGGGCACCTTGCTGCCAGCCCTGCTGCCCGCCCGCCCTGCTTCCCAGAAGTGTCACTTGAAGCCCCCGCGCCTGTCGTTCGTCAGCGCAGCTGTGCTCCGCGCTGTCCCCGCGCCACTGCCGAGGTGACAGGCTCAAGGGCAGCAGCAGCGGCAAGCTTGGCCGGGTGGGATGCCAAGGGGGATGCGTGGCACGGTGCACAGCAGGGGACGCAGCGGCACACATGGCAGGATGCGCCCCGGCCCCGGGTGCGATCCCAGCACCTCACATGTTTGCGCCGGCGATGCCAGGACCGATGCCGCCGGCGCTGCCCACCACGGAGCGGCGGGGGCTGAGCATCAGCAGGGGCTCCAGGCAGCGGGCAAACTCTGCCCGGTACTCGCTGTTGATCTGGGGGGCGAGGCGGGGGTAAGCACGGCTGGGGCAGGGGCTGCCTGCAGGGTGCCACGGGCAGGGGCTCAGCCCTGGGCGGGCGGCAGGGCTCTACCTTGCTGGTCTGGGCCGGCCGCAGGCGGTGTGGCAGCTTGACGATCCGCTGCAGCCTCTCCATCAGTTGCTGAAAGGCAGAGGCGAGGCGCGGTGAGGGGTGCCCGGCAGGGTGCACCAGCCGCCCCACGCACTGCGGTGGGATGCTCCAGCCACGCCACGGCATCGCAGCAGGATGCGCTGGCCGCCCCGCAGCACCGGCACCACTCACGTAGCCCAGGTCCAGGAACTCGGCTTTGTTGGCGGAGCTCAGGAAGGCCGAGCAGGTCACCAGGTGGACCTGTGTGCGGTGGGTGTCACTGCCGGTGCCCCTCGGGGCCATGGCAGCCTGGCCCCTGCCCGGCTCCCGGGCCTGGGGCCCTACCTGCAGGGTGGGCAGCAGGGAGGCGAGGTGGGCGAGCTGCTCCTTGAACGCCTTCTCCTTCTCCTCGTGCTGGCTGCAGCAGAGCAGGGCAAGGCACAGCCTTTGTGGGGCACTGGGGAGCCATCTGGCCCCAGGGCACCCCACCACACCCCGGGACGGTGGGGACACCCCCGGGAGAGGGCTCAGCTTGTGGCCCCTCACCTCTGCACAGCTTTTAGGAGTGTCTTCTTCCTCTCGGAGAGCTGCTCCTGCAAACGGCACGGCCGGCTTGTGTCCCGTGGCTCCTACGTGTCCCATGGCCATCCCCGTCCCCTCCCGCTGCCCCGGCTTGGCCGTGCCCGTGCCTCGAGCACCCATGGGCGCAGAGCACGATGTGTGAGCGGTTGCCCCGCACCTGCATGCGGCCGAAGAGGGAGTTGATGGCCGCCTCCTCCTCGCTGGCACTGTTGCGCACCTCCTCGATCATGGCCTTGAGGAGGACGATGGCCTCACGTGTGGAGGTCTGCAGCTCCTTGACGGCCTGCCCAGGGGCAGCAGGGCGGCTGTGGCGCTGTGGGCAGCACCACACCCCCATGGCCCCCCCGAGACCCGCCAGCCCCTGCCCACCATCACTGCCTGGTCCAGCCGCTGGCAGCCCTGCATGTACGCTGTCTCGATGTCGATGCAGTGCGCCCGGCTCTCCCTGCGGGCACGGGCGTCAGGGCACGGGACAGGAGGGGGTGCGGGGCAGGCGCGGGGCCGGGGCTGCTCACCCCTGCATGTCCCTGAAGCAGTTGATGCAGAGCATGGACTTCTTCTCGGTGGAGAACATGATGTAGGGCTCCTCGTGCAGCGCTGCAAGGGATGGGGGCGTCAGGCAGCCTGGCACAGCGTGGTGCAGCACGGCGTGGTGCAGTATGACATGGCACGGCACTCACGGCACTTCTTGTGGATGTCCTTGGTGCGCTTGGAGAGGGAGACGATCTCGTGGCGCGCAAACATCTTGGCACGGTGGGTCTCCTCGCGGCACGGGGCGCAGAGGGGCTGCCCGCAGGTGTTGCAGAAATACATGGTGTCCAGCTCCTGCGTGGGCAGGGGGGGCGGCTGGCAGCAGGCAGGGGCCTGGCGGGGGTCCCCTGCCTGCCCCACCTGCCCACCCTGCCTGCCTGTCCCGCTGCCCTCACCGCCTTGGCGCCGCGCCGGTCGCAGTTGGCGCACTGCACATCCTCCTCGCTGTCGGCCGAGCTGTCCACCAGGAACTGCAGGAGCCGGTCCACGGGGGGCAGCCCCGTGCCCCCCCTCACTACCGAGGGGTGCCTGCGGGGACGGGGATGGGATGAGGATGGGGACACCTGCCCGGGGGGGTGGGGGCAGCTTTGGGGACACCGGGAGCAGTGCCACGAGAGGCTGCGTGCCCTGTTCCTGGCGTCCCCCAGGCAGGGTCCGTCCCTTACCCGCAGAGCGGGCAGCGCAGGCGGCCGTCGCTGGCGCGGCCCCGCAGGCAGCTGGCGCAGAAGTTGTGGTAGCAGTCGAGCAGGCAGGGGTGCTGGTAGGGCTCGTGGCAGAGCAGGCAGACCAGTGGGTGGCAGTTGGCCTTCTCCAGCTCCGAGCAGCTCCCCAGCGGGGAGAAGATGCCGCCTGCCATCTGTGGGGCAGACAGCAGCCCCCCCCGTGCCCCGCTTCACCCCCTGTGCGGGGCGCAGCACTGCTTCGCGCGAGCACCGTGGCTGCCGCGGAAAGGATGAATCCTGCCCCTGGGGCCCGCGAGCTGCCGCCTATTTTTAGGTTATGAGCCACACGGCACGAGGCTGCCCCGAATGCGCCCCTTCCCCCGACACCGCGGGCTGGGGGCAGCAGGGCCAGGTGGGATGGCCCCTGCAGCGGGGTGTTCCCCAGGGCGGGTGTCCCCAGAGCAGGAGCATCCCCTGGGATGGGGTGTCCCCCCGGGATGGGGTGTCCCCTGCAGCAGAGCGGCCCCCAGAACAGGGGTGGGGGATGCCCCAGGACTGGGTGACCCTAGGAGGGATCATCTCCCCCAGTGGGGTGTCCCCCGCCCTGGGATGTCCCCTATGATGGCAGCCCGGCAGCAAAGGCAGCCAGCTGCCCCACGTGCTGGGGAGCCCCCGTCCCAGGGGGGCACCGTGGCCGGGCGAAGGCTTTACCTCTCCCCGTCTGTAAGTCGGGGTATCGGCCGTGCTGTGCTGTGCCGTGCCGTGCCGCTGCTCCCCGCGCGCCGGCTGGAATGAGAGCGATGCCGAGGCGGCAGGGCCCAGCCGCCCCCGTGACGCAGGGCCCCCTGGCACTGCCGGACGCCTGCCACGCCACGGCCCAAAAATAGCCCCGCACGCTCCTCGGCACCCTGCGGCAGGGCCGGCCCCCGAGGTGTGGGGGCTGCGGGGACACGGCACTGCGTGGCCCCGGGGCGCACCCCGGCTGCGGGGACGTGGGCATCCGTATGGCCCGGGATGGCCCCCGGCAGCGAGGGTGCAGCCCGCGGGCAGTGACTGGCGCGCAGGGACATGTGCACCCCGCAGGCAGCGAGGCACCCCGGGGTGCGCCCTGAGCTCCAGGGGCCCCCGCCCCTCAGTCCCTGCCGGACCCATCCCGGGTGGCCCCGATCCCCCCTGCCCCGGGCTGCCAATAGCTGCCCGCCCTGGTCCCCCGATCCCTGGAGCCCCCGGGCCTCGCTGGACCCGCTGCCGCAACCCCCAGCCCCTGCCAGCCCCGATCCCCCGGTCCCCGGTGCCCCTCGTTTCCCGCCAGCTGCTGCCACCCGGCCCCGCCCACTACTCAATGGCCACGCCCAATCCCCGCCCCACCCGAAGCCGCGCCCAAATCCCCGCCCACGGGCCAGCGCCCCGCCCCACTTCCCGGCCCCGCCCCCACGCTGCCCGCCGCGCGCGTGCGCCGCCCAGCCAGGCAGCACTATGCGCTCGCGGGGCAGTCAGAGGCGTGGGTGGGAGGGGCCGGAAGCCATCGACGCTCTCAGCGGTCGGCTAGGGCAGCCTGCGCGCTGCGCGCGGCGCGCGGCGGCATGCGCGCGGCCCGGCGGCGGCGTGGGCGCAGGCGGTGCGGCGGACGGCGCATGCGCCGTGGCCGCCCGAGGGTGTTTCCGCGCATGCGCGCGGCGCGGCGCTCCCTTTTTGCCCCTTCGCTGGAGCCGCCATGGCGCCCGTGGTGAGTCTCCGCCGGCGGCGGGCGGCCGGGCCGGCCGCCCCCCCGCCCTCCCCGCATGGAGCCTGCTGGGCCTCCGCCGCCCCGGCCCCGTCTGCCCCAGCCCATTGTCCTCCGGCCCGTTCCCCTCCGGCCGGGCGCGGCCCGGCCCGGCCCAGGCCTGCGCGTGGGGCTGGGCCTCGGCCTCGGCCTCGGCCTCGGCCTCCTCCGGGCCCAGCCCGCCAAGGGCCGGGCGTGCGGCTCGGGGGGACCCTTCCCGCTGCTTCTGGCTCGAATCCTGGCCCGGGTCCCTCCCGTTCCCTCTTCCCCCCAGCCTGGAGCCCGGCCCGGTCCCCTTGCCTCCAGCCCGGAGCTCGGTCTGGCCCCCTCGCTCCTCCCCGCTGCCCCGGGGCACGTTGCCTGGAGCCGATCCCTCACGGCTCTCTCTTTCCCCCCGCTGCAGAAGAAGCCCGCAGCGAAAGGTGGCAAAAAAAAGAAGCAGGTGTTGAAGTTCACCCTGGACTGCACCCACCCCGTGGAGGATGGCATTATGGACGCCGCCAACTTTGTGAGTGCGAGGCCTCCCTGCCGCCCCGGGGGCAGCCGTGACGGCCCTGCTGCCCCACCGGGCTTTTCCAGGGGGGCTGCTGGCTCTGCTCCCAACGCCGTGCTGGCGAGCACAGCCCCAGCAGCCCCTGTCACCCCTGCTCTCTCTTTCTGCCCCTCACCACAGTGCAGCGTAAAAGTCTGCAGTGGTGGGAAACACCCCGCAGACAAAGGGAGCCTGTGTGGTGCTGGAGGCTACAAGATGTTTATTGTTTTTGAACACTTTGTAGTTGAAGCGCAAGCATTCTCCCTACCTAATGAACAGTATTACCATTCGTCCCTTGTGGGGTGAGTTTTCCGTTATGCTGTGAGGAACGGTGAGGGCGGAGCGCGCTGCGTTTCAGCGCTGTCTGATGAACCTGTTTTCATTCAAACTGTGCTCGAGTACAGGATTGAAGCGCACGGCTGTGGCTGAGGTGTCCTCGGAGGAGCCTAACCCAGCCGTCGCTTCACTGGCCACCCCTTCGGACGGCAGGAAGTGTGTCCCTGCCTCGCTAATCCGGTGCATTTGGTCTTAGGAACCTCACTTATGTGCAGGTGTGAATGGGTTTGTCTGAGCTGGTAGAATGAGCTGTGGAAAGCGCTGGCAGGCTCCTAGCCTCCCGGCCTGCAGGAAGGCAGCTTTCCTCTGCTTCCCCTGGACTGGATGGCACTTCTCTCTCTTCCCCAGCTCTAACGAAAAGCCAAAGCGCCGGGCACAGGCGAGCTGGGGAGGCCTTGTCCATCGGGAGCTGGTGGCCCCGGCTAAGCGTCAGCGTTCCTCTCTTGCAGGAGCAGTTCCTGCAGGAAAGAATCAAGGTGAATGGCAAAGCAGGAAACCTGGGCGGGGGCGTGGTGACCATCGAGAGGAGCAAGAGCAAGATCACGGTCACATCGGAGGTCCCGTTCTCCAAGAGGTGAGGCAGCGGCACCAGTTGCCATCACGAGGCATGCCGCTGGGCTTGCGCCAAGCCGCGGGTGGCTGCTGCCGGGGCCCAGAGCTGCGGTCGGCCGCTGCCGGCAGCAGTCAGCCCTCGGTGGGGGATCGCCGGTGTTCAGACGGGAGCCTGGCTGGCAGGAGGGCCTGGTAGTGAAGAGATGTCTTGGTGAAGGAGTCGTGCCAAGACTTGTGGTTAAACGCTGTGTGACGCTCGGCGCAGTGGCTGCCGGTTCCTGAATGATCTTTGGGAGAGACACGTGGTCGATATTCCTGCTGGGAAGGCCGGTGGGGTGGGCGGCCGGGGAGGATGCGCAGCTGAAAAGATGCCAAGTGCGGAGTTCAGGGGTTGATCTGCAGCCAAGCTCTTCCACTCCTTGTCCTGCTGGGCTTCTGCCCACTGCCCGTCCTTTGTCTGGCTTCGATACACATGGTTTTTGCTGCGGCCGAGACGGCACGGCGAGGCAGCTGGAGGTCTGAAACGGCGGGAGGAGGAAAGCCGTGCGTGGTGTTGGGGCGATGCCCGGCTCTGTAAGCAGCTGCATTTCGGCTGATGCGGTTTCTCTGTGTCGGTGCCACGCCCAGCACATCCCAGCAGCTGCCGTGGGGGCTGGCAGTGGTTAGCGGAGATTCGCTGCGGCGTGTTGAACCGGTGGCGTGGAAATAAGTTGTGTGGTCGCAGCCTCGGAGCGCGAGGGGGGTCCCAAGCTCTGTGTCGCGGGTGTGCCAGTGTGATTCCCCCGGCGGTGGTGTTTCCCGGTGGAAGCTTCGCCGGGACGTGCCTGATGGGACGTGTTTCTCCCGGCGGAGATGGAAGCCCGTGGGAACGGGGACCCATGTTTGCCGAAAGGGCCGCGCGGGGGTCGCGGGGGGCCGAGCGGCGCTGCCGGAGAAACGCTGCGGGCTCGGGGTGTGCAACTGCTTTCAGCCCCGCTTCTCCCCGCAGGTACCTGAAGTACCTGACCAAGAAGTACCTGAAGAAGAACAACCTGCGCGACTGGCTGCGCGTGGTGGCCAACAGCAAGGAGAGCTACGAGCTGCGCTACTTCCAGATCAACCAGGACGAGGAGGAGGAGGAGGAGGAGGATTGAGCCGGCCCGCCGCCCGGCAGCCATTTTGTACAGTTTTGCTTTTCTGCAATAAACGGCGGGGAGAATTGTTGATACCCCGCGCTCCGCTGGCGGCTGGTGGGCGCCGGGGGGGCGGCTTTGGGGGGATTTGGGGCTTTTCGGGGAGCGCCGGGGAGGGGCGGGGCTGGGGGCGGGGCTGGGGGCGCGGAGGGGCGGGGCTGGGGGCGCGGCGCGTGAGACACGGGCGCGTCACGGGGTGGGCGTGGCGCGGCGGCCGCCATCTTGGCGCGGAGCGGCCGCGCCCGGCGCTCGGCCCCGGCGCTCGGCCCCGGCGCGGGCCGCTGCCGCCGCCCGGCATGCGGGGGCCGGCGGCCGGCCGGGAGCTGCTGGACGACGCGGAGAACGAGGAGGACGTCTCGGGTAGGCGGTGGGAGGGGGAGCGGGCGGGGCGCGCGGCGGCCCGGCCCTGCCCTGCCCTGCCCTGCCCTGCCCTGAGGCGCGGCCCGGCCGGTGGCAGCCGGCTTCGCCCTCCCGGCCCGGCCCCGGGGCGGTCTCCGCTGGGCGCTGCTCCTCCAGCTCGGCCCCGTTGTCCTCGCGCCTCACGGACGGGCGGCGGTGCCTTTGCGGTGGCCCCGGCGAGGGGGTGTGCCCGGGCGCGGCGGCCGGGACTCTCCGAGGCCCGGGCTTGTCCCCGGGCCGTGCCGGGCCCTCCCGCCTGCGGGTCCGCCTCAGGGCGGCTCTGGCTCCGGCAGGAGCATCGCGCTGCGCTCCCAGCCCCGGCACCCCGGAGCTCCCGCGGTTTCTTCTTGGAGTGGCGCTCGGGTCCGCGCCGGGCCCTTCCCCGGGTGCGGGGTGCCAGCCCCTCCCCGCGCCCCTGAGAACCGGTTCCCCTCCTCGCTGTGTGGAGGGCAGGCGCCAAACCCCCTTCTCCTGCAGGACGGGGGGCTAGGGGATCTGCTGGGCCCGGGGGGACGTGGGCTGGTCCTGCCGGGTGTGGGCTCCTGGTGCTGCCTGGCTCCTGCCCTCCCGATGGATTCGGTGGAGCTCAGGCACTCGCCTTGCTGGGGCCTAAACCAGCACGGCTTGAAGTCGAACAAGAGATAATGTCCCAGCAACTCTGGAGTGTTATTACTGTATAAGCTCAGAAATTAAAATAAAAATACTGACGTAGGCCTTAAAGAAATGCAAAGACAGGACAGGATGCTGGGACTCGCTGGTGAGTGCTGGGTTTGGGGAGGTAACGACGACGGGAAGGTGAGAGCATGTGTTGGGATTGGTGCCTCCGCCTGGGGCCGGGGTCCCTGAGCTGGTGTGCGCTGCCCAGCTGGGTGCCCGTGGCACTCCCTGAGCGTGGAGCTGCAGCAGAACAAGCTCCTGTGAGCCATGGCACCCGTTTTCCGCGCGAGGCCTTCCTCTTCCTCGTTAGCCTTCAGTGGAATCTGTTTTAATGGGCTCTACTTGGAAATTCAAAAGGTAAAAGCCTAATGCTCCCTGATTATCTGTGGACCTGGATCGGGAAGAGCAGGCAGCACGCGGGGGCGTCCCCATGCCCTTGTCTCCCAGGAGCAAAACGCAGGCTGCCGAAACCTCGGGTATTTGTGTGTGAGTGGCAGCGAGGAGAGAGACGTGCCGGGGCAGGCGCCCCTGGGCAGCGTCTGCCGGGGCTCCCTCGAGGGGCAGCAGCGGAAGCTGGCGGCTGTAGGCTTTCCGGAGAGGCCAGGGAGCTCTGTGTCTCGTGGCCTGATGCTGCCGCTCGGGTGTGCTCCTCTGAGAGGATAAATGTGGACGCGGTGTCCTGTGCAATCCGTCCGCGTGAGCTGTCCCTTTTGTCCCCAGAAGAAGATGATGGGGTGCTGGAAGGACTGGATGAGTTTTTCGCAGAAGAGCAAGTCACCGTGCAGAAAAAACAGAGATCCAAGAAGCTGAAAGATGACAAGGCTGCCAAAATCAAGAGGAGGAAGAAGGAGGTAACGCTGCATGCTCTCATGCCGGGCTGGGGGGCTCCTCGCAGCCGTGGCGCAGAGGCAGGCTGCTCAGGGCACTGCTGGCGAGCACCTCTCGGGTGTCTGTGGATGGAAAGGGGGTGCGTTATCGGGGTGTTCCCCTTGCTGAGCAGGTGCTCTCCTGGCCCTGGGAGGTGACCCAGAGCCAGGGCACGAGCAGTTCTTGTCCAGAGTGGTCTCTGGAGAGCGGCTGGGGGAGCAGTGGCCACCGTGCCTTCCGGCAGCGGTGCGGCTGCCCGGCCCCTCGGGAGGGGCTCGGCTGTGGCGGGTACATTGGTGTGTGCGATGGTACCGTCCGCCCTGTTTGTTGAAGGCCTCCTGTCCGCGCTGCAGTGCAGCACCTCCTCGCCGCTGTCTCTGGGGGCAGGCAGCAAATCTTTCTGGCATGTCCTGTACCGATGCGGCGTCTGGGGCTCGTGTCTCCGAGGAGGGAGATACAAACCACCGCGTTGGGGACGTGACTGGGGCAGGGCTTGGAGGTTTCTGCGGGTGTCAGCTGTGCCAACCCAGGGCGTTTTGCAAGCGAGACGGGGTAGGGGCTTCTAGGATTTGGCATGGGGAAGGGCTGTTGGGCCTTCCGTAGGAAAACAAAGATGAGGTGTCGTGTCTGTTGTGTCCTTGAGGATCAGGCTTTCCCGAGGCTGTGTCTGGTTGGGAAGGCTGACCCGTGCTGCGTGTGCTCTGCCGGGGCACCTGGCTCGGACACGGCGCGGTCCCGGAGTAGGGCTCGCTGCCGCATTGTGCTGGACGCGAGGACAGGAGCAGACATCTTGTGCGCTGGCCCTTTTGGTGCCTAAATGCAAATAGGCTGCTGGGAAGGAGGGGCGAACGCTGGGGTTCTTCAGCCCCCTTCCTTCCCCAGCAACGCTGCAGCTGGGGAGAAGTCGCTCATCTAGCCCAACTCAACGCATCCCCACCCCTTCCCTTGCCAACCTGGGGCTGAACGACGCTGCTCTCGGCCGGCCGTCACCGCCGCTCCCCACGGGATCTGTGAAAACAGATTGGCTGGACAAGGCAGCACATTAAAGTGCTTTTGCTACTGATGGGAGCATGATGGGCTGCTGATTTAAAGCAAACTGATTCCGTCCTGCACTGCGTTACCTGCCAGCCTTTTGCAGAAGTCGCAGACCTGAGGAAGCTTTTTCCCCTCCTTCGTGGCCATGGTGATGCTCTTCTCTCTCTGCAGATACCACACAAAGCTGGCTCAGGCCCTCTGCCTCCCTGGGCCTTTTCCATCATTGGACACGTTTTTTTCCTATGCTGCTTTTCTGTAGGGGGGAAAAACCCCAGCCCCTGTGGTATTTTCACCTCTGTTTGTTCGCTGTCAGCGCTGGCCTCCCTGAGCCCAGCAGCAACGCGTGCAGCTGCTGCCGAGTCCGACTGCTGCCTTGCTGGGTGTGGGGAGAAAATACCAGGCTGAACATCGAGTGCACTTGTTTTTTTAATTAATGCCTTGTGTGGGCAGTGTTAACCGACCTTGGTTCCACGGGTGGGAGACTGTTCCCTCATCCGTCGAAGCCAGTGGGAAGCTGGTGCTGTAGCTGTCAGTAGGCACTGAGCAGCACCCAGGCTGCCTTTGGGACGAGAAGAAAAAAGATAGGTTTTGGACGAGGCTTCCTTTTCCTAAACTCCTCCAGAGTTTTGTGGGGTAAGTGGACTTTCCCCCTGCTACTGGAAGGTGGGAGTGAGGTGGAAGCCCGTGACGCAGGGCCAGTGCCTGCACCACGACTGACGGACACCCTGTAATCTCCCGTGGTTTTGTCGTTGGAGCGTGGGGCAGGAGTGCTGCCGCGCTGCGCTTACACGGGAGTTTGCCTGCACCAGCCGCAGCGGAACTCGTTCAGTTTGCGGCGGCGCTGCCGGAAGCCCTGGTGCAGGGATGGATGCTGCAAACCCCCGGAAAAATCTGCATGAAATAACCAGGCTGCGGTTTGAACCTCAGCGCATGGAGATGAAGGTCCTTGTCAGAGAAGAGAGCGGAGAGGGGGAATTTCAACCCGTACTGCAGCAGTTACCATGGCAACCAATTATTCCGTGCTAAATTACAACTGTTTATAACCCCGCTAGAGGAAAGGCTCGATTTCTTCTGAACCGAGAAGGACCAGACGTCCGTGATGGCCGCCGGGCGAAAGCGCGCCGGGGCAGCCGTTGGCTTTGGGCGTTCGGACGAGCTCCCGTTGCGGGGCGGGGGCTGCGGGCAGGGGGCCCGGGGCGGCGGGGCGGGGCCGGGCGGGGCCGGGGCGGGGCCGGGCGGCGGCGGGGCGGGGCCGGGCCGGGCGGCGGGGCCGGGCGCTGTCCGCGGTGCTGGGCCGGGGCCGGGCGCTGTCCGCGGTGCTGGGCCGGGGTCTCCCCGCCGTGCGGGGCCGGGGCCTCCCCGCGGCCAGGCTCCCGCTCAGCTCCTGTGCTGCTCCGCACGCCGGCAGCAGGGCTCTGCCGCCCGGCTCCGGAGCGCTCCGGGTGGGAAGGAGGGATGCCCTGACGCATCCTCTCGCGGGCTCTCTTGGGACCCGCGTGCTCCGCCTGGCAGATGGTGGCCTTCGTTGGGATGGTAATGTGTTTGCTGTCAGAGTTGTGCAGCGGGTCACACTCTCTTTCCCAGGACGAAACCTGAAGCGGTTGGCTCACCTTGCTGCTGAAGCTGTGTGTGAGCAGGTCTCCACTGGAGATGGGAGGTCTCCTGTGGCTGCCTGTGTCTGAAAGTGAGCGAATTCAGCAAGGCTCACTTGACTTATTCTGCTCTCCTGCCCCTTTCAAGACTCTCTGTGCATCCACCAGGACTGTTTTGTTCATGTGACAGCTGAAATCCTCCTGTAGTCACACAGTTCTACTGCACCATGTAGTGCCCAGCTGGGCAGAAAAACAACAACAAAGCAAAACTCTAGCACGATATCTATCCGGTGAGCTCAAAGGTTGCACATGACTAAGGAGATCTTCTCTTCCTTTAGTTTCTTAACTGTTTACACTGTGGTAGAAGAATGTGACTTTATTTGTGTAAAGCCAGAAGCAAGTACAAGATGGAACATTATATGTTACCTGTGTTAGAGCAATTAAAAACATTGCCTAAATGTTGCCTGTCTGAAAATGTAGGATCTTTTAGCAGAGCAGTTACCCACCTCTCAGAGGCGTTGCTCTTTGGGTTACTGTGCAGGTATTTTTAATGCGCACGTTCACTTTCTTGGCTTGCTGTCTCCCGGTTTTCTGTTTATACTGCCGCTCACCAGAACAGTACCTGAATGCTGTGGCATCGCAGCGCCCGGGCACTTTCAGAGGCGTACGTTACAGTGTGGAGGCAGAGCAGGGATCCATCTGCATGGCTGTGGCTCAGCATTGCTTGTCTTGCCCCCCTTGGTGAACAAGTCTTGAGGCAGAAGCATGAAGGTTCCATTCCATATACCTTGGCGTAGACAAGCTTGTCCAAAACACAGTTTTATCCATATTGCGTGACTTTCTCCTCTTTTTGCCGGTGCTTCCGTAGGGTGTGGGCTGCCTTACGTGAGCAGGTATGTTTATAGCACTTCTGGAAGGGAGAGAGGGAATGGCTCCATTTACAGGTGGGGACTTGGGGCAGAAGGTTGGCTAGGGATCACAGAACTCCCCTGAAGAAACAATTCCAGATAAACCAAGGGTTTCTTTCTGTCTGTGTCTCCTGTGGTCAGGTGCTTCTTGCCCTTCCCAGATCTGGTTTTCATGGTGTTTTCCCTCAGCCCCTCTGTAATGGCAGGGTTATTCAAGGGAGGGTTGATTTCGACTGGTGACAGCAGTTGCTTCGTGCTGGCTGGGGGGGTTTGTTGTAGGAGAGCAGAGAGGGGGCAGGCCCTGCTCTTTCTCCACTGTCCCTTTCTGTTTTAGGGGAGCAATGATGAAATGTCAGACAACGAAGAGGAGATCGAGGAGAAATCTGAGAGTGAAGGGAGTGACTATTCCCCCAACAAAAAGAAGAAGAAAAAACTAAAGGACAAGAAGGAGAAAAAGCCAAAACGGAAGAAGAAGGATGAAGAGGAAGACGACAACGAGGATGGAGGTCTAAAGGTACCAAAGATTCCTTTACCCTGAGCATGAGACCTCAGGGTGTGGCCAGATCCCTGTGAGTTACCTCGTTCAGGGCTGAGCCATGTTTTCTGGCCAGTCACCTTGCGCTGGTAGACAGATTCCCTTTGTGTCAGGTGGGGCAGCGTAAGCAAAGCGCTCCCCGGTGGCCTGACCGATTTAGCCACGTGGCGATGTGCGCTCACGAGTCCTCACGGTACCTTTCGTGGCGATGAAGCCAGTGTGTTTTATGTTGAGGTCAGAGGCCTAGTCAGGTAGCTTGGGTCTTCTGATAAACGGCAGCTTCTCAGTCTGAGGCAGCTTGCCTTCTTGAATCGCCTGCCCGCATCCTGTCAGTAACCGATTCATCGCGTCTGTCCACTGAACATGGGGACAGAGAGTAGCAGAGCAGCTCGTGCTTGGAGAAGGTGGCCTGGGGGTTTCATGAGGAGCTTGCCCTGGGTTTGGTGAGGAAGGGATTGCAGGTGAACGACTAGGAGAGCAAAGGTGGTATTTTCCTGTTTATCTTGTGTGCAGAGGGAAATCGAGTTTCTTGGAGACGTGAAACCTGCCAAGGCTTTGTGTTGTATTACGTGGTACAGGGAGCATTTGGATGGTGCCACGTTAATTTGCTTCTTGGAAGTGTGTGAAGCTTTAGTTTATTAAGCACTTGTGCATGCTCTGTTTTTTAAATCACAGAAACGAATCCCTGCGTGTTGCTGACTAGGGAGAGCATTTGATACGGAGCACATGATGGGCCCAGCCTTGCGCTGCTCATCTGCGGAGCCACGGTTGTTTACGTTAATGATGTCTCTCTGTAAATCTACAGGAGCCCAAGAGCTCAGCTCAGCTGATGGAGGAGTGGGGCCTCGATGACGTAGACTATATTTTCTCAGAAGAAGATTATCATACTCTGACTAATTACAAGGCTTTCAGCCAGTTCCTCAGGTAGGAGACTGTAGGTCTGGACAGGGCCTTGTGTGGTGGTTGAGGTTTAGGCATTGCTCAGTCAAGTGGGTGAAGTGGTGAAGTCAATTCTGCATCACGAGCTCCTTGTTGCTTCTCCCTGCCTGACTAGGAATGGTCCGCAGGACTTCATTTTAATTGCAGGATCAACTGGAAAACAACTGAAATGTTTCTCTCTCTTCTCCCTCTCTCCAAAATGCCATTTTTCTTGTGTGTGTGCTTATTTGAAAAGTTTAATGAGAAAAATTGAGTGACAATAACAAATTTTTACCCGTATTGTGAGCCATTCAAAACATGTCAGGTATTTCAGGGAAAGGCGATCTCTGAGGAAGTTTGGGCGTGCCCCCTTTTGTATATGTACTTGTTTAAAGAAGCTCTGGTTGCTTTCCAGTGGAACTAGTAGCAATGGGCTGCAGCAACCTGCTGCTGTGAGGCATGCACCACTGGTGCATTTCTTGGGCTGAAGTACCAGCACACGACGAGCAGGAGCAGACGCGCAGCGAAGTGTTCCTGTTAATGTGTTGTTTTCCCTCTTCCCCGCCCTGCAGGCCTCTGATTGCCAAGAAGAACCCCAAGATCCCCATGTCTAAGATGATGACTGTGCTCGGTGCCAAGTGGCGAGAGTTCAGTGCCAACAACCCGTTCAAGGGCAGCTCGGCAGCAGCAGCAGCAGCGGCTGTTGCTGCAGCTGTGGAGACCGTCACTGTTGCCCCGCCGCTCGCCGCCAGCCCCCAGCAGCCTGCCTTGCCCACCGTCATCAGGAAGGCTAAGACCAAGGAGGGCAAGGGTAGGTGCCAACCGCGGTGGGCTGAGCGGAGGGGCTGCTCTCACCGGTGGCGTATGGCCCGCCTGCCGGGCCTGCAGAGCTAGCCAGCCGCGTCTTCAGGCTGGCAAAGGTGGGAAAGCATCTCCAGGCAGGAGACATGCTTCAGCAAACCGGGGAGGCCAAGCAGTGCCAGAGGTGTGTCTGCAGCTCCCGTTTCCCTTGCAGGAGTCCTGGAGGGGGCTGTGGTTTGTGTACCATGGCGGATCACCCTGGCGGCCTCTGGACCTTCTGGACTTATGGCAGTTTGTGGCAATTAATGCTCAAATTCATTCTTATATCTTAAATAAGTGATTTGGCCACGTGTTTCTGTGCCATCTTTTCTCCTGGGGGATTCTGCAGGGTTGTAAAGCCCTCCAGAAACCAGCAGTATCCTCAGAGTCTGGTGTCCAAGCCGAAGAGGATTTGTAGGTTAGCAAGGCTAGGGCAGAGGTGCATTGGCAAAGCAGGCGTGATCTGGCCAGATGAACGTGCGCCGTTTGGTAGTCGAGCTGGGTGGTTTGTCTCTGAGATGGTGAGACATTCGGTGACTGAAAGGCACTGGCAAGGCTGCAGGTCTTTCTCAGAATAAAGGGTTTATTCTCCTGGCAGCTGGGTGAAAGTCAGCTGTCTTCAGAGCCCACTTGCAAGGAGCGAGCCAACCATGTAAACCTGCAATAGCTCCTCTGGAAATAGTCCGAGCTGTGTTCAAAGGGGTCTTTTGCTGTAAACACTTCCTTGTTTCTGATGGCAGGTTGTTGCTGCTTTTGCCACGCTTGGAAGGGGCTGTGTGAATCGCTGTAGAAGCTGGGCAGTAGTGGGAAAGGGAGGGATCTCCCTTTGTTTGTGCCGTGTTCCTCCTCGGGAACGTTGCTGTTCCACTTGTGCAGTCATCAGTTCCTGATGCCTCGAGAGGTTTTGAACAAGCGGCTCAGAGCTGGCAGCTGACCAAGAGTGCAGCTTGCAGCAGCCTTCCCGCGCGGCGGGCTCAGCTCAGCGCAGCGCTCCTGCCTCTCCGTGGCCACCCCTTTTCTCCCCACCTGCGGACCCCTAAGTCCCTGTTCGGTATTCGCAGCCCTGCGGTCCCTGGCCTGCGGTCCCTCTCCTGGATCCCAGGGCAGATGCTTTCCTCCCTCGGTTCTTCGCAAGCGCCGGGTCTGTGCTTGCAGCCTTGTGCCCCGAAGGACGTGCTCTGTGGACGGTGCTAGCCGCTGCCCTGCTCCCCGGGCTCCCCAGTGCTTTCTCGTCTTCCCTGTACATCCTGGGGTTGGGGTGCGGGGTGATTTGGGGGACAGCTGTTTGCAGAGTACCAAACAAGTCTTCTGTTTCTCCAGGTCCAGGTGTGCGGAAGAAAATCAAGGGCTCCAAAGACGGGAAGAAAAAGGGGAAGGGGAAAAAGATGGCAGGCTTGAAATTCCGGTTTGGAGGAATCCCCAGCAAAAGGAAAAAGGGCTCCTCTGTAAGTGTGTGCTGCCTTTTTCTGCACAGGGCCTTGGGTGCGGGGGACGTGGCAGGGAAATGCCGGGACAAGCCCTCCCCTAGAAGCCTCCCTCGCATAGGGGGTGTCACAGCCTCGTTCATGCCCCTCTGTGAGGTGCCAGTCTCCGATCAGCGCGTTCATCCCTTTGATAGAGAGCTGTGTCCGGGCTTGGGTTTGTAAAGACATTGTGTCTGGGCATGATTTCTGCTAAAATCATATAACCACATTTGCTTTCAGTGATGAGGTTGGTAATGCCATCATTTCAGATTTCATTTGCAAAGGAATTCTTCAGGGCTTGCACTCCAGCTGAACCGTACGTCAAAGAGAATTATCGGATGCTTTAATTACGTTAGCATAGCCTGCCTCCGGGCATCTGTGATCCCGCAGCATAGCCCAGGGGTACCAGAGCTTCCCAGTAAGAGCAACGGGGCTCTACTGCAGTTTGTGTGCTGTGCTCTTGTCAGCACACGAATATCAGGTGCGTTTTAAAGAATAGCATAGCATTTTAAAGAATAAATCTCTGAAATAATTATTGACTAGGGGTGGAACTCTTGTAGATCTTGATGATATTATTGATCAGAATCCCATTAGTGCACCCTTATTGGAGCTCACTGGCTCTCTAGCTCACGTAACACAACCTGTTTGTAAATACCTTTGTGCGTCAGAGGCTGAAGCGAAAGGAGCAATGCGAGGCAGCTGCTCGCTGCTGTATTTTTTCAATCACACATCACGAAAAATTCATCCTGTCTCCAGGTGCCCTCTAGATCTGTGCATTTGCCTTTCTGAGAGTTACAAAGAGCTTGGGCTTGCTCCTGCAGCTGGAGCGCTAAGCACCCGCTTAATAGTGTGTAAATCGGGGATTTGCTTGCATAAGTCTCCAGAATAAGAATTCAGACCTGTTTTTATGTTTTGATGCCATTGAATGCTGGGCCTGTTTAACTCCTTTCACGTTATAAGGAAGGCCAAGCGTGAATGCCTACGTGCACGCACACAAACAGGCTGACACAGGCTGAAATGGGTGTTGAGAGAGAGAGAGGGAGCAAAGTTCTGCCAAGCAGTGGAGAAGGGGGCCCCTGACCGCACAGGAGTGCGAGTAGGGGATTGTTCCCCCACGCCTCTCTGTTTTGGGTGACTGCGCCCACGATAATGTTGTCACAGCAGCGGGCTCTTGCCTCGATGCCTGCAAGGTGCTGAGCCTTTCCCGAAGCACCTGACCCAGCCACACCATGCGATATCTTCGTGCTCTGTGCTAGCGGGGATGGCAGGCTGCAGGGGAAACCCAGAGCCCACCTCTTGTCAGGGAGGCCGAGCAGGGACTTGACACATTGATATATGTCTTTTAAATGTGCTCTGAGATTTGCTCAGTGATTGCACGCTGCTGGTGCAGTGAACCGGACAAGCTGCCCCGGTGCTGTGCTGAGCAGTGCAGGGTAATTGCCCGAGGCTGTAGTGCTAGTCCAGATCTACGCTGACTGATTGCCTGGCTGGGACGTCGATCTCGTAGGGGAGATTTCCCTGCTCCCTGACGCCTTGTGGCACACTCCTGTGAACCCCGTCTGTCGGTGCCAGGGGCGCGCTCGCCCTGCCTCCATCCCTGCTGCTCTGGCTAGTCAATTGGTGCGGAAGGGAGGGCGCCCCGAGGAGCTCGGCCGCTGGTCAATGATCCCACGCGGGTTTATGTGGGTCTTTGGGGGTTTGTTCCGCTGCAGAGTGGTGTGCTCTGGGAGTGACCGCTGGGATGCCAGCGCTTGGACTGTGTGCACTTTGGTTTCCCCCTCTGCAGAGCGAAGAGGAGGAACGGGAGGAATCCGACTTCGACAGTGCCAGCATCAACAGCTCCTCAGTGCGCTCCGAGTGCTCGACCGGCCTGGGGAAGAGAGGGAAGAGGAGGAGAAAGAAAAAGAGGAGTAGGCCATTCCTTTGTACTCTGTTCCTGTTCTGTTTGGATTTCCCTCTTCAGATGGTGCTTTCCTGGCCTTGGCAGCTCCAGGCTGTGTCTGGTGCTGGCTCGGTGGAGAGGATGTGCTTGTGCTTGTCTGTGTGCGTGGAGCGTGAGGTGCTCTCTTGGTGCCGGGGCCCAGCTGCGGGTGGGCTCGTGCCTGCAAGAAGGCAGCAAGCGGATCCCGCTGCGGGGCGCCGGCTCACCCCCACAGTGCCGGTGGTGGTGCAGCAGCCTGTCGGCAGGGCTTTTCCGTCGATCCGCAGGCAGCTTTCCCTCCAGGCCTCTCTCCAGCCGTCAGCCACCACCTGGGGCTCATCTCCCCTCACACCAACTCCGTGCTGCCACTCGGAGCTGCTTTGGGAGAGCCGTGGTAGCGGCGCTCTGCCCTGCGCGGTGCCGTGGTAGCGGTGCTCTGCCCTGCGCGGTGCCGTGGCTCGCAGAGCCTGTCTGCCCTGTGTCCCTGCCTGCTTGCAGCCCCAGCCACCCAGGGCAAATGAGCTCCCTGCCCGCCCCAGGACCCTGCCTGCACTTTGGCCCCCAGGGCACGTCACAGGCGGCGTGGGCAGCTGGCACCCTGCCTGCACCTGTGATCCTACCAGGATTTGTCCGCTAGCAGCAAAGTTCCAGAATTTGTGGGGCTTCCAGGGAAGTGATTTTCTGAGGAACAGCCCCTGGAGAGACGTGGCTTGTGGGAAGCTCCTGGTGGAGTAGGGCAGGCTGCAGGCGAGAAAGCGTTAAGACAAGGGACTTTTTGTCTGTGTGAGGTGTGCGATCAGGCAGCGGGCAGGTGGTAGATCTGTGGTAGTGAGGTAGGAAGAGGGAGAGGGAGGCACGTGAACAGTGGTGGAAAGCATCTGTTGGGGTCTGCCAGTGGCTGCGTGGCCATGTTTGTGTGCGTATTCCTTCATCCCTTCCCTCACGGAGGGCTGCGGGTGGATTCTGTGCGATGGCATCTCCATCCCCGCGCTGCTGTTGAGAGCAGCCCCCCTGCGCTGAGCTGCCCCGAGCCCTGCTCCAGCTCTGAGCGCCGACGGGGACTGCCGGGGCCCGGCGCCGCCCTGCCCAGCTGCCCGCACCATCTTTGCCTCCTGCGCCGCTGCAGGACGCGCGCTGCCTTTCTACCTTGCATCCTCGTTCAGGATGAGATGCTTCAGATCCAGGCGCATCCTTTGCCTTCTTAGCTTTGCTGACGGGTTTTTGCTTCCAAGAGATGGCAGGGCGGCTCCTGGGCTGGGGGATGGTTAGGACGTGATGCTGGCCAGCCTCCCTGTCAGTCGACAAGGCAGGGCTGGCCAGCTGGCTTCACGTCTCACATGTAAAGGGCATCGCTTTTCCTCCCGGCTTGTTGCCGTACGAGAGCCCTCTTGCCGGAGCTGGCAGCTCTTGCCTCGTGCTGGAGTAGCGGAAGGTTGGAGGTCCGTGCCTGGAGTTTGTGGCAGAGCTGGGAATTGAGACGAGCTGTTCCGGCGCTTGCAAGGCCTTGTCCCTCCCTTCCTCTTCCCGTCTGCGCCGAGTTGAGAAAGCTCCTGCCTTTGCGCCAGTGAGCACCCAGGAAGAGCAGAGTAGTCCCAGGAGAGGAGTCGTCCTCCTCGGCCGTGTCACCCTTGCATGGTGCGTTTGCAGCTGGTGGCGCTGGTACCTGGGGAGGTTTCTCTGACCGGCCTCCCTTGCAACCTCTCCAGGTTCTGGCATTCTCCATTGAGAGCCTGAAGGAACCAAAGGATGATACAGTGTGGAGAGAGAAAGAGAGACAGAGGTGAGATGATGCTGTGTGCAAAGGTGAACTGTGGTGCTGAGGGACAGAGAGGTAGGGGGATGTAACAGGAGGGGTCCGAGGCGAAATGCTTTCCTTATTTCCTTAACTGTATGGTAGAGGAGCAAGTGTCCCGTTCCCTCCCGGGAGAGCAGGCAGCTCTGCCGTCCCTCTGACTGTACGCCTGTCCCTTGCTTGCAGTCGAAGAAGGAGACGGGTATGAGACAGACCACCAGGACTACTGCGAGGTGTGCCAGCAGGGAGGGGAGATCATCCTGTGCGACACCTGCCCTCGCGCCTACCACCTCGTCTGCCTGGACCCCGAGCTGGAGAAGGCCCCCGAGGGCAAGTGGAGCTGCCCCCACTGCGTGAGTGGGGTCGGGGCCCCGTGGGTGCGGGCGGGCGGGCGGGCGGCGGAAACCCTCGGCGTTACGCTGGCTGTGCTTCCCCAGGAGAAGGAGGGCATCCAGTGGGAGCCGAAGGAGGAGGAGGAGGAGGAAGAGGAAGGCGGCGAGGAGGAGGAGGATGACCACATGGAGTTCTGCCGGGTCTGTAAGGATGGAGGGGAGCTGCTGTGTTGTGACACCTGCCCTTCCTCCTACCACCTCCACTGCCTGAACCCGCCGCTGCCAGAAATACCAAACGGTGAATGGCTCTGCCCTCGCTGTACGGTGAGTGTTACCGGCATTCCTCACCTTGTCCCTGCTCCCGCGCCCGCCCGGCCCGGGAGTGGATCTCCCGGCTGCCACTGCCCCTCACACCCTCTCCCCGTGCCCTGCCGCAGGGCTGGCGTCCTGCCCTCTGCCACAAACCCCCTCCCTGGAGGGGCATCGCTGCTGGTTGCGTGCACCCGAGGGCCCTGGATGGCTCTGCCGCCTGCACGGTCTCCTGTGGGGATGGCTGGCTGCCAGTTTCGAGATGGGATGTCAGGCCCCATTTGATGCGTGGCCTATGCAGAGGGGCCTTTCTTGCCTGGCGGCCAGACCCGTCCCTGCGGGGCATGCAGCAGTGTCACGGATGCTTCTCAGGCACGCCTGCGCCGGCCAGCCTCCTCCCGCCCCACGCATCCTCACCGCCTCCTTTCTGTCCGCCCCGTTAGAAACAGCAAACGAGTAGCTCTGCCCAGGACCTGGGCAGCGCTTTGCCTGTGCCTCGGGGTGGTGCTGGTGTTAGCGGGGTGAGACAGATGCAGCCAGGGTCTGGGACCGTTCAGGTCACCCAGTTTGCCACGCTTGGCTCCTCGCGGCTGGGGGTGAATCCATGGTTGCTCTCTGCCCTGGGCTTTCCCTCTGGCAGCAGCTTTTGGCACAGGCTGTGCTGGCACGCGTGCCAGAGCCCTGGCTGTGCTCTCCCTGCTGTGCCTGGACGGCTGCTGTCCGCTCGGCATTGCGAGACCCCTTCTGCCCTCCAGGTCTGCCCTCCTCCCCATGGCCCCTGACAGGGACTCACTTTAAACTCTGTGCTCTTGCCTGTTTGCTTTTTTATCCGCAGTGCCCTCCCTTGAAGGGCAAAGTCCAACGCATCCTGCACTGGGCCTGGAAAGAGCCGCCGGCCGCCCCACTCCCGCCCGTGCTGCCCGCCCCGGACGCGGAGCTGGCTCTCCCCCCGCCGAAGGTGCTGGAGGGGATCCCGGAGCGCGAGTTCTTCGTGAAGTGGGCAGGCCTCTCCTACTGGCACTGTTCCTGGGTCAAGGAGCTGCAGGTGAGCCAGCGTGTCGTTGTCATCGTCGTGCCCCTGCCCAGCCCGCTGCCCCACCGCCCATGGGCTGAGCACGGCTCCCTCCTGCCGCAGCTGGAGCTCTACCACACCGTGATGTACCGCAACTACCAACGGAAGAACGACATGGATGAGCCGCCGGCCTTCGACTACGGCTCTGGGGACGAGGACAGCCAGAGGGAGAAGCGGAAGAACAAAGACCCACAGTATGCCAAGATGGAGGAGCGGTTCTACCGCTACGGCATCAAGCCCGAGTGGATGATGATCCACCGCATCCTGAACCACAGGTGAGGAGCCGCGTGCAGGGGTGGCACGTGAACGGACCATGGAAAGGCACATGCCGTGGTGCCTGAGCCCATGGCAGTGCTGGCGCTGAGCGATGCTGTTGCAGGCCAGGGAGGGAAATCGCAAGGGTGAGCCCTGCTGCGCTCCCCAGCCCCCTGTGAGCTCTGCAGATGAAGCTCTGAGCAGTGGGGCTGTCCTCTGCGGGTTTTCCCTTCGTGCGCAGCTCTCACACGGATGGTTTAGGCGGTTAGCGGAGCCTCTGGGACTGCCTGCTGCGGGATCTCTGTGCTTGGCTGAGTTCTCCCCCCCTGGGCCGGGAAGTGCTTGCCATCCCTTCTGCAAAGCCAAAATCTCGGGCTGGTGGAATTTCAGCTGCTGGCTTGTTTCGAGATCTCTGTCGCCTTGGAGGTTTGCTCCCGAGGTGAAGCCAAGGCCATAAGTGAATCGATGCCTTCCTTATTTTCATTTCTGCTACGTTGCACATTAAAAATAGAGATAGTAAGTTTTCCCAAAGGTGGATGCACAGAGTTGTCCCACTCTTCCCAGATATATTGTTTGGGTCCCGGTTACAGCCTAATCATTCCGTAAATTTCTGCTGCCACATGGTGATGGGTCTTGCTTCCATCAGTTGTGCCCTGCGGCTGCTGCCGCTCACCTAAACTGCTTTGGAACCGCAGCCCGTTTCCGTGTAGGTCATTTGTTCCTCTCAGAAACCACGCGGCCCCTCTGCACTCGTCAAAGGTGAGGTATCAGCAGGGATTTGTGTACTATGCGTACCCGAGAGGTACGTTATTCCCGCTTACCTCCCCTGATGCTGATAGGGACGGTGCCCCACGAGAGGAGTTTGAGCAGGTGCCTGACTCCCTTACGAAGCCTTGACATTTGCATTTCTTTTCTCTGGAAGAAATTTCCTGCATATGAAGTGTGCTGTGCAGATGGCTTTTTTACATTGAGCGGCTGGAGACACCTTTTTGTTGAATTTCTACGTTTCAAATAGCAACTTGAAATTTCAAGTGGCGACTCTGCTTGAAGGCTGCTTGGCAGAAAATAAATAAAACTGCCTGGCTAATTTTCGTGCAAGCTTTACATTGTCTGCTAATAAGGCAAGAGCTTTTTCCCCGTAGGCATATAAACAGACTCGGTAGTGTGTTTATTCATTTTTCAGTGTAAGCAAAACTTCACAGAGCAGCGAATGCTGCAGGAGAAAGAGGATGAGCGCTGGTATTCCTCTAGTCCTGGTAAAACAGGAGTATGGGGTTGTTCAGTGGAATGGAAGAGCAGCCTTTAAAGCTTAATGATTTCACACATGCAGCAGATTAATAGGCATTTCTGCCAGAAAGTGTCGATACTTTCTTTGTTTTTCTACCTCTGCGTGATGTCGTGGTCTGTAGGTAAAAGCAGAGGATTAAGCATCCAGGTTCGTGGAAGCAGGTTATGGCGAGCTGCTTCCCGGGGGTTGAGTGTCATCTCGCTGATGGGCTTTTCGTGCCCTGTGTTACAGCTTCGATAAAAAGGGAGACATCCATTACCTGATCAAGTGGAAAGACCTGCCGTACGACCAGTGCACCTGGGAGATCGATGAGATAGACATCCCGTACTACGAAAACCTCAAACACCTCTACTGGAACCACAGGTACAAGCCAGCGGGGCTGTGGGACCGCAGCCGGGCTGCCGCAGCCTGGGAGAGGCAGGCAGAGCTGGGGCAGCCTGTAACCGCGTTTGGGACGGCTGGGGACTCGTTGGTGTCCCCCTTTTGAACATACCGGCACTGCTCACAGGGACCTCTCTTCAGAGAGCAGCAGCCGAGCACTTTCGGAAAGCTGGGCCTCCTGAAATGCCGTTTCAGGGCTGCTGGGAAAGCCTGCCTACCCAGTGTTTTCCAGCCCGTGCTCCCCTTCCCCTGCGTTTATACTGCCGCAATGTTCACGGTCTCGCTGTGCTTCGGGGCGGCTCCATGGCGCTGCTGCCTGTCTGCTTGGGGGAAACCACAAGGGGCCCATGAGATTGCTGTTCTTCGTTTTGGATGATGTCGTGTGGATTGTTGGGAGGGGAAAATTAGCACTCCATGAGTGCCCGTGGTAACTGGGCCAGAAAAGCTCCCGTGGGGAAAAGGCAGTGGAGTTTGAGAGGCGTTTCTGTCCCTTGGCTTGGGGACTGGGAGAGGAATGCCTGCCTGCCTTTTCCTGATGCGCCCTGGCTGTTGCAGGGAGCTGATGCTGGGGGAGGACACGCGCCCTCTGAAGAAGCTGAACAAGAAAGGGAAAAAGCTGAAAGAGGAGAAGCTGGAAAAGCCCCCAGAAACGCCTCTCGTGGATGTGAGTAAGAATGGCAGGGGCAGCGCAGTGGTGCGTGAGCCCAGAGAGAGGCAGGTCTGTCTGGCTACCCTGTCCTGTTACATTTTTCTCCTCTGGTTCCTTCCTGTTTTTTTTTTTTTCATTCAAAGCTCCGGGGTGGCTTCGCTGTGAGGAGCCTGGGGGCTGGGCTGTGCTGGGGGCCGTGTCTGCATCTCTTTTGGGGCTGTTCGGTGCCACAAGGCTAAAGAGGGATGTGCTTGGCTGCAGAGAAAAGAGGGGGAGTTGGTTCTCACTGCTTTGCGTCGTGTCTCTTTTCAGCCTACGGTGAAGTTTGACAAGCAGCCGTGGTACATCGACGCCACGGGAGGCACGCTCCATCCTTACCAGCTGGAAGGGCTAAACTGGCTGAGATTTTCCTGGGCCCAAGGGACGGATACAATCCTGGCCGACGAGATGGGACTGGGGAAGACTGTGCAGACTATTGTGTTCTTGTATTCCCTGTACAAGGAGGTGAGTGGAGCACCCAGCACTCCCCGAGGTGGCCGAGAGCTGCTTGGTACGGGGCGAACAGCTTGGACTTTGTCTCCCCGAGCAGGGCCACTCGAAAGGGCCGTACCTGGTCAGCGCCCCTCTCTCCACCATCATCAACTGGGAGCGCGAGTTTGAGATGTGGGCACCCGACTTCTATGTCGTCACCTACACGGGGGACAAAGAAAGCCGGTCAGTCATCCGGGAAAATGAGTTCTCTTTTGAAGACAACGCCATCCGGAGTGGAAAGAAGGTCTTCCGTATGAAGGTGGGAGCTAAGTCTGTGCCCTACCCAGTAGCTTTAACCATCAGTAAGAAGGGGAGAGAGCAGAATTTGACTTGGAGAGGGAGGTTGGTCAGGTCCCTAATCAGCTGTTTTCCAAAGAGGGAAGCTGGCACTGTTTACAAATGCAGTAGATTTGTGATGAGCTTTAAAGATTTCTGCCAGACCCTTTTCTGTTTCTGTCTTCCCCTACTTGGCTCTAACGTTCAGATGAGGATAGATTTTCTGCTGGCACGACTCGTGCCTCGCCCTGCTGCTGGTGCTGTGCAGTGCAGGCACCCCCCCTTTTCTCCTTGGGTCACAAACAGCAGCGGCAAAGGTGGAGGCCGTCTCGTTCCCTGCTCCCTTATCCAGGCTTTTCTCTCCCTCTGCTCTTCCAGAAGGAAGCCCAGATCAAGTTCCATGTCCTGCTCACCTCCTATGAGCTGATCACTATTGACCAGGCGGTGCTGGGCTCCATAGAGTGGGCCTGTCTGGTGGTGGATGAAGCCCACAGGCTGAAGAACAACCAGTCCAAAGTAGGTAGCAGACGTTTGTGAGTGATTTTTGTGGTGCAGCCAATGCCACAAAGATAGAACACCCCAGCACTCTGCTGCTCCCTGCTTTCCTTCCTGGGAGTGGAAAGATGTCCTCACCTCGCACAGGCTCTGCCTGGGGCCCGCGTTTTGGTGGATTTGCTCTCTTTAACATCCTCTGGCATTAAAAATCCTTCAGCAGTGGAAGAGGTGGCAGCCTGGCTGCCTGCCTGGCAGCCTGACAGTCCTTGGATGGGCTGTTGTGGAAGGGAGTTGATCCCTCTCCTTCCTCTCCCCTTTACCTGAGGCTCAGTGTAGGCTCTGGCCCCTGGGACCTACACACAGTCCCCAGCGCAGGAGGAGGCCGGCGGTCTGACCCACGGACGTTCAGGATTGCTACCTGTGCTCGATGGGGATGGCTCGGAGCAGGACATGCAAGCTGCGGTCTGCTCTGCATGCCCGGTGGGGGGGAGAGGTTGCTGCTGAGTCTCTGTGCGCGCAATCTGCAGTCCTCACGTGACTAATCGACGACTCTGAGCTCTTTTCACCTAACCTCATTTCTTTTCCCAGTTCTTTAGAGTATTAAATAGCTACAAGATCGATTACAAGCTGCTGCTCACCGGGACTCCACTCCAGAACAACCTGGAAGAGCTCTTCCACCTGCTCAACTTCCTGACTCCCGAGAGGTTTAAGTAAGTTGCGCTAGTTCCCCCCTGCGAAAAGGGAGAGCAGCCGGGACCTGGTCTCTTGTCAGCCAGCGGGGTGGCTCAGCAGAGGTTTTCCAGTTTCCCGGGGTGCCTGGATCCAGTTACTGCTGTGCCAGCATCGCTGATCTGTGCCGTCAGGCAGATGGTGAAGCACATCACCCCCGTGGTTTGTCGTAACAGCTACACGCACATTTTATGTAACCCCCAATTTATTCCCGTGGACTACTACTTGTTGGATCCTGGGGGTAGCTATTGCCTTGCTATCAGTCAGGACATTTGTGAGTGAGGAACTGAAACCTGCCTTCTCGTCCCTCTCTCTGAGGAGACAGAGGTATTTTGGGGTACTTGTTCAGATCTTCTATTAGTGCATTTAGTGCAAATTTCCCCTTAGCAATCAGTGCGGCTCCTCGGTCTGGCTTTCGCTCTGCTCGGATACGGGCACAGCAGCGTTACCTCATCCTATGCCATAAGAGCTCTGCCCTCGTTTTTAAGTCAGAGAAGCAGCTATCTTTGCTCTCGCGTGTCCCGTGATCGCTCAGCAATGTGTGGTTCTGGCTGCTTTCACAGTAACCTGGAGGGGTTCCTGGAGGAGTTTGCAGACATCTCCAAGGAGGACCAGATCAAAAAGCTCCATGATCTGCTGGGTCCCCACATGCTGCGGCGGCTCAAGGCAGATGTGTTCAAGAACATGCCAGCCAAGACGGAGTTGATCGTGAGAGTGGAGCTGAGCCAGATGCAGAAGTGAGTAATTCCAGCGCAGCTCCCCTGAGGTGGCTGGCTTTCCTCGCCCTGCCTCATCGGCAGCACGGCGGGGCGTCGGTGGGGTTCGACAGGGCAGAGACACCCCGCTGTCCTCAGGCCTGCTGCGGGAAGGGCTGGAGCGCTTTATGTCTCACCGGGGAGCGCGTTCAGCCTGGTTAAATTGGGCTCTGTGCAGTCTGGCTGCTCAGCGGGAAGCGTTTGATGCTGGCAGCCTGTCGACACAGCTCTGCTAGTTCTGGGGGGCGCAGAGAAAACACTGAGGCTGAACCCCCTTCCCCTTCTCCTGTTCTCAGCACCAGGGCACCAGCCTGCACTGCCGGCTCGCCTGGCGTCAGTCTGGAGCATCACTGCTGCCGCAGGCGATGCTCAGCTCGGCTCCCTTTGTTTTGGGCTGACTTGCTTAGCTCCAGTGGCATCTTCTGCCGAGACTGGGGGACTCGTGGGGACGGGCATGTCGCTTCTTCCCGGCACAGTGGGGCAAGGCTTGGCTCACACCCGGCAGCGGGGAGCGTTCCCAGCCACTGTGCCCCCAAGTCCATCCCACTTACGAGTGCTGCGATGTCCACAGAGCAATCCCATAAACCCAGCCCCAGGCTGAGGGTGCTGAAACGTCACTTGAAAACATCCAAATGTCCCTTTTGAAGTGGTGCGAGCGGGGTTTAATTCGGTGCTGTCTTGCTAATGCCAGTCCCACATATGGCTGAATTAACAAGGGTGTCTGTCCCATCCCCGTTCCTGCAGGAAGTACTATAAGTTCATACTGACGAGGAATTTTGAAGCCCTGAATTCGAAAGGTGGTGGGAACCAGGTCTCGCTGCTCAACATCATGATGGACCTGAAGAAGTGCTGTAATCACCCGTACCTCTTTCCTGTGGCGGCAGTGGTACGTCAGCTGTATTTGCGCCGTGGAGACGTTTCTCAGAATATTGTGTGTACGCTGTCGGGGGGCTGTTTCCATGATCTGGCTTTGGGTAATGGTGTGGGTTTTCGTGCAAGTGGTTTCATACAAGGATTTTGTCTTCGAAATGCACGTGAATTTCTCCGTGAAGTTAACGAGTGTTGTCCTCGAAGAGGCTAATCAGGATGCCTTCACAGGAGGCCCCGGTTCTGCCCAATGGATCCTACGATGGGAATTCTTTGGTCAAATCTTCTGGGAAACTGATGCTGCTCCAAAAGATGCTGAAGAAGTTGCGGGATGGGGGTCACAGAGTTCTGATCTTCTCCCAGGTGAGCCGTGGGGAAGGATTAATAATAAATACATTTTTAAAGGATTATTTTTGTTCTATATGAGAATTTTGTGCTAGGAACAGATAGAGATAGGTAGAAGAGCTGGTGACAGCTTGTCCCCCAGATAACGTGTCAGCCGTGGCAGTCACGATGGATGGGCTGCATCCCAGCTCTCTCCCGAGGGACTCCCTGTAATGTTTAAAACCTCCTTTTATCTGTGGATAAAGAGGAGATAATGGTAATAGTGCTCCCCTTTGGTGAGGGCTGTGCAGACATGATTCCCTCGTGCTGGCAAAGCTGCCTGTAGAAGACGAGACGCGAGTGTCGCTGCTCTGGCAGTTGCCTGTCGGCTGTGCTCTGCCATTGGCGGTGCCACCACCACCTTGGCCTCTGGGCTGCGGGCACAGGCCTGGCCGGGGCAGGGCAGGTCCCCGGGGGATGCAGGGGGAGCCGGGCCACGTGGAGCTGCTCGTGCCAGGGTTGCCTTGCCCTGCAGATGACCAAGATGCTGGACTTGCTGGAGGATTTCCTGGAGTACGAAGGCTACAAGTACGAGCGGATAGATGGGGGCATCACCGGCGGCCTGCGCCAGGAGGCCATAGACAGGTTTAACGGTACTCGCGTTTCTGCCTCGCCGAGGAGAGGGCGCGGGGTGGGTTCGCCGCACGGAGCCAGCAGCAGGGCCGGCTGGCTGTGCCTCAGAGCCCGGCTCGCGCGCAGCACGGGCGTCGGGGGTTGCCTGTGTGTCGGTTGTGCCACGCTGGCAGATCCAGCTTCTGAGGCACAGCACGGGCTGCCCGTACCGCGTGGTTAAGCCCTTGAGTGGTGTCCTACGACGAACCCTGAGCGTGCCGACGGCAGGCTGCTTAGTTTGAGGGGCTCTGGCGTTTCCCTTCATACCTCAGTAGACGGCAGAGCTTCCCCTTCGGTCCTGGAGCTGCATTTTCTCCAGTAACTGATTCCCAGGGAATGATGCATTTTCGCTCCTTGCCTTCCCTGCCCGTTGCTTGTTGCCTTAGACCGATGGTTCCCACTGTTTTATCTGTAAAGCGTGATACTGCACCTTTCCACGTAAGCCACGCTCCTTTCTGGCTCACCATTTGCCACCTGTGGGTTTGTCTTTCTCAGCTCCTGGTGCTCAGCAGTTCTGCTTTCTCCTCTCTACCCGCGCCGGCGGTCTGGGCATAAACCTTGCTACGGCCGACACAGTCATTATTTATGATTCTGACTGGAATCCCCACAATGACATCCAGGTTTCTGACTTTTCCTTTTCCTTCCCATATAGTAAGTACCTCTCTGGCTCTGCCCTCTGTTTGCACACCCTGCGCAGGGAAGTCGGTCTCTTCTCTCGAGAGCTGCCGACACTTTATGCTGTATTTGTGGGGCGCGTTTCAGCTCAGCAGCCCCCTTCCTGCATCCGCCAGCCTTGCCCTGGCCTGGCTGCGGCGTGGGAGAGACCTGGCACAAAAACTGTCTCTCTTCCGTGGGCTTCTTGCTTTCTCCTGCTGCTTGTTCACAACCAGGTGTCCCCTCATCTTTTGGGGAGCTTCCGCTTGGGTTTCCCAGAGCCTGGGCAGACCCTAGCTAAGGACTGACCGCCAACGGGAAATGGCAGCTGGAGCGGGCGAGCAGCCAACGCCCCTGAAAGTAATGGAAAAGTAAAGAGAGATGCATGTCCCTCCCATGCTCCCCCGCTGGGAGAAGGTCCCCTCCAAAGCTACATCCACTGTTGGCGTGTGTTTGTGCCAATGTTTCCTTTCCCTGGGTCCTAGGCGAGAGGATGTGCTGGTGCAGGGCGGTGATGGGGCACTGCAGGCCTGGTGAATCTGCAGCCGGAGGGTTCCTGGGGAACGTGTCCTCGCTGCCTGCCTTCAGACCCTTCAGTTAGGGGCCTACATGGGAAGCTGGGGGGGCAGCGCATTCAGGTTGGCTCTGAGGAGCCCCTCTTGCCCCGCAGCAGCCCGAAGGCTGAATTCAGCCTTGTCCTCACGGTGCCTTTGTGCAGCAGCCTGGAGGGGTGAGAAACTCGGACGCCTCGGCCGGCACAGCGCAGTGCCGCCCTTGACAGCTTTTGTTCTCTGCCTGCAGGCGTTCAGCAGAGCTCACCGCATCGGGCAGAACAAGAAGGTGATGATCTACCGCTTTGTGACCAGAGCCTCTGTGGAAGAGCGCATCACCCAGGTGGCCAAAAGGAAGATGATGCTGACCCACCTGGTGGTCCGCCCGGGGCTCGGCTCCAAGTCGGGCTCCATGACCAAGCAAGAGCTGGACGACATCCTCAAGTTTGGGACA
The DNA here is from genome assembly GCA_009819775.1 of Phoenicopterus ruber ruber. Taxonomy (NCBI): domain Eukaryota; kingdom Metazoa; phylum Chordata; class Aves; order Phoenicopteriformes; family Phoenicopteridae; genus Phoenicopterus; species Phoenicopterus ruber. Next base: position 9,493,764 of record CM020235.1, on the reverse strand, counting down.
GAAGAGCTCTTCAAGGATGATGTGGAAGGTGAGGTTGGGAAGGCACTGGGGACACTCTGCGCGAGGCGGGGCCCTGCCTGAGCTGCTGGGGATCTTTCTCCTCTTCTTACGCCTGCAGGCATGGTGTCTCAGGGACAGCGGATCACCATGCCGGATACTGTCACCCCTTTCTCTGACACGCTGTCAACCAAAGGGGGTGCAGTGACTCCCGGCATGAAAAAAAAGCACGGTGGCACCCCACCAGGTGTGTAGCCCCCTTTGTTGGGGTGACTCGCCCCCCCTCCCTGCACCCAACCTGAGCTTGCCTGGCTCTGGGAGTGGGCTGCCTCTGGCACGGCGATCTGTGCTTCCATTCCCCTTGCTTTGCCCTCCAGGTGACAATAAGGACGTGGACGACAGCAGTGTGATCCACTACGACGACGCTGCCATCTCTAAGCTTCTGGACCGAAACCAGGATGCGACTGATGACACGGAGCTGCAGAACATGAACGAGTATCTCAGCTCCTTTAAAGTGGCCCAGTATGTTGTGAGAGAAGAGGACGGTGTGGTAATGTGATTAGTATCATGTCTTACAATCGCACCTCCTTGTACGTCGCTCTGTGTTTCTCCCCCCCCCCCCCTCCCCTGTTCTCGTGAGTGTTTCGGTGCGGGGCAGGGCTCCTCCCTGCTCTCTATCTACGGCTGTCGTAGATTGTTCCAGACCTGGGGGTCCCAGGGCCGATGGGACTGGCCGTAGGCAGAGGAAGCACAGTTGTCTTTGTCCTGTGCAGCCCATGGTGCGAGCCGGGCTCTGTCCCTGTTGTCGCAGGACCTCGTTTCAATCGAAGCATCTGAAGGCACCTTCTGTCCTTCTGAAAGCCCTTCCCCTGCAGACTGGGAACGGGCATGGTGCCGCTTATGCACTGCACTGCTGTCATTCGTTTTCCTGGTAGCTGATTGACTTATTTCCTTCATCTGTTGATGAAGCTGATAGTAGGCTGCTGTTCTGGGAGGTCTCTGCAGATCTGTAGATTCTCCCTCGATGTGAGCGCGGGCGCTGCGGGGCGGGATGGATGGCAGTGTTCGGAGGAGCTCTTTCTGGGTGGGAGGTTGTCTCAGCCCTTTGACAACCCTGCACTGAGGTCAGTACGTTTGGGCAGAGACCCAGGGGCCAAATTCCAGCCAGTGCCTTGGTGATTTCCCTCCCTCTCTCCCTGGAGTGCCGTTAGAGGACAGGCAGCGGGACGATGCGAGCAGGTCTGCAGCTGCCTGATCTCAAGCCTCTTGTCTCTTGCTTTGCAGGAGGAGGTGGAACGCGAGATCATCAAGCAAGAGGAGAACGTGGACCCTGACTACTGGGAGAAGCTGCTGCGGCACCACTATGAGCAGCAGCAGGAAGATCTGGCTAGGAACTTGGGGAAAGGGAAGAGAATCCGCAAGCAGGTCAACTACAACGACGCCTCGCAGGAGGACCAAGGTACGGCTGTGGCCGCTCGACTCCTGGCTGGGCTTGGGGCGGGCAGCCTGCGGGCTGGCTCTGAAAAGCTGCACAAACAGGTTCCCTGATGGACGTGCTGGCTGCGGCGCGGTTTGCTTGGCATTTCTCTGCAGTTTGGGAGACTGCATGGCTCTGTGATTCCCAGATTCCTAGACTTTCTGGGATAGAAATTCTTCAAAGATTTTTTTCTTTTTATTTTTGGTCTGTAAACTCTGTTTTTGCCAGAAGAATTTAGGAAAAACATGCCTGTGGGCAAAGTATTTCAAATTGGTTTTTCTCTGTATAGGAGAATACTGATTTTGGGAAACCTGAGAATGTGATTTCCTGCTTGTTGTTGTGTCCTCCTCTCTCGCTGCCCAGTGGTGGATGCCCATCGCACCTGCAGGCAGGCTCTCGCCTGTCCTGCCTGTCCCTCCTGGGCAGGGTCCCGCTGCCCGGGTGCTCTTCTAACCTGGCCTCCCTTGCGGTCTGCAGAGTGGCAGGACGAGCTCTCCGACAACCAGTCGGAGTACTCCATTGGCTCCGAGGATGAGGATGAAGACTTTGAAGAGAGGCCAGAAGGTCAGAGTGAGTTAATGCGTTTGATACTCCACGGGATTTTGCTCTGCGGGAAGCCCCGGCACTCAGCTGCAGCAGAAATACCTGGGTTGGAGGGGCTGGCGTGCTTCTGGGCCTCCGTTCAGGGGAAGTGTTCCCACTGGCCTGCCAGGTGAGGAGATTCCCAGGGCAGGGAAGGCAACTGGCTGTTTCCTTCCCTGGCCGCTGCAGGACCTTGCTCTGGTCCTTGCGGTGGAAGGATGGGGAGCGCAGGAGGAGCAGGCGTGGTACCCCCTTGCCTGGTAAGGGCAGAAGAGTGCCCTGGCTCGAGGAGGCCAGCGGGGTGGGTGGAAGGGGCTCTGCAGCCTGGGCTGCTGCCCTGCTCGGGTTCTGCTCCCGGCCGGAGGGAGTGCAGGAAGCTTGGGGCACGTGAGCGCTTTGGCCGTCCTTCCTCGCTGCCTGGGCCCATCCATCACTGAGGCTGCTTGACTCTAGGTGGCAGAAGACAATCCCGCAGGCAGCTGAAGAGTGACCGGGACAAGCCTCTCCCTCCTTTGCTGGCAAGAGTTGGGGGGAATATCGAGGTGAGTGTCGGCCTTGGCCAGAGCACGTCCGATGCAGTTGTGCCAGGGCTGCCCTGGGCTCGCGGGCTGGACTCCTCTGTGCCGAGTTGCCAGCACGCCCGTGACAGCCGTGAGGCTCTGAGATGCCACACGCTTCCGAGGCCGCGTCGTGATCCCAGCAACACCTCTGCGCCCTGCAGGTTCTTGGCTTCAACGCCCGCCAGCGCAAGGCTTTCCTGAACGCTATCATGCGCTGGGGCATGCCGCCCCAGGATGCCTTCAACTCCCACTGGCTGGTCCGGGATCTGCGAGGGAAGAGTGAGAAGGAGTTCAGGTATGGGGGGTCCCGGGCAGGCAGGGCGAGGTCTGTCCTGGGCTCTGGTTGATCGTGGAGAGCACTTAGCTCACATGTTCAGGACAAGCTCGGATCACCCCGTTGTCTTGCCGCGTCACCGTCTCTGGCCGTGCTCCCCGGGGCGAGGCAGAAGCTGTGCTGTGGCAAAGCCAGCTGGGCAGCAGTAGCCCAAGTGCCTGCATGCCCCCACTGGGGTTTCTTTTTGGGGAGGCAACACCTGTTTCATTTGAGAGGGCTGCTGTCGTTGTCTTTATGGTAGGCTAAATCTTAGCCTGGGCGTGAGACCCCGCCCTCGCCCACGGGTGAAAGCAGACGGTGTGGGCGCTTGGCTCAGCAGGGAGTCCGTGGGCTGAGCTGGACCGAGGTCGGGCTTTCCTTCCGCAGGGCATACGTCTCTCTCTTCATGAGACATTTGTGCGAACCTGGGGCAGATGGTGCCGAAACCTTTGCGGATGGCGTTCCCCGGGAAGGGCTGTCGCGGCAGCACGTGCTGACTCGCATAGGAGTCATGTCACTAGTAAGGAAGAAGGTGAGTGAGTAAAATTTGAAATGTGCCATTTCAGGTATGTTTTGGAGGCTTGTGGGTTTCGTTGCTGCTGAATGCCTCTCGCCAGGGGTCCCCTAGTGAATCTCCCAGGCTCGGTGCACATCTGGTTTTGACCGGGCTGGAAAAGTCTCTGCTGTGTTTGACTTGATGGTTTGACTCCCAGGTCCAGGAGTTTGAGCATGTCAACGGGAAGTACAGCACCCCAGATCTGATTCTCGAGGGCCCGGAGGGCAAGAAGTCCAGCGAGATTGTGTCTTCAGATCCCAACACTCCTGTCCCGGCCAGCCCAGCACATATGCACGCAGGACCTGTGGCCCTGGCAGGTGGGTGTGCCTACAGGCGTCCAGGGGATCGTGGCTTTGGTCTGGCTTGGGCAGGGAGGTGGGCCAAGACACCAGGAGGTTTGCAGGTGTCTGCCTCCTCTGGCAGTGCGTGCGGCGCTCTGAGGCCCCCGTCAATAGCTTCCTTGCTCTGCTGTTGCTACAGACAAAACGGAAACGCAACTTGGGTTCCAGGAGGAAAAGGACCAAGTGGAGCAGAAGTCCAGGAAGGTGTCTGACAACCAGGTAGGGTGGCTTCTTTCAGCATCTCCTCCGGGAAGCCTTCTCGTGGCCTGCCCGGAAACTCGGGGTGCTCCCCAAGGAAGGGGCAAGGCCGGGCTGATCTGGTGTGGGCACTTCACGTTAAGGTGCCTGTGACTGCCGAGAAGGTGGAAAGCGAAGAGCACCCAGAAAGCTGCGACAGCAAAGAGAAACCGAGGGAGGAGAAGCAAGAGGAGAGTGAAAAGGCTGAGCCTTCTCCCGAGCCTCTGGTGAAAGGTGAGTCTCCGTGGCTCGGATGAACGCGAGCCATACGCACGGGCTCCCCTCTCAGCCATGGCTGGGACTCCTGTGGGGCTGTGGCACTCGGCAGTGACACCGATTGGCGCTGGAGAAGTTCTGCAGCTGAAGTTGTGTGGAGACCAGGGCGTGCTCCCTAACAGCCTCGGATGCGCTGGTGCTCCTCACGGGTGGGCTTTCCCTCTGGTGGGAGGCTCTGGCACTTGCACCTTGCTCTGGTCTTCCTCTTCTCCATATCGCGGTGGGAAACCTGAATGTCAGAAGGTCCTGTAGCAGTTCCTGAAAAAACCCAATGCTTCCAGATTGTACATTATGGGAAGTGTTCATTTTGGGGGGCATTTTCTGTTCCTAGCAATATGTTCCTCCAGATGTCTCAAGGAAGAGGGAGAACTAAATACATCTTCTTGATAAAATGCAGAAGAACATTCTGTTAGAAGTTTTTTGAACACCTTGAATGTACATACAATATAAACAGTTTACTCAAAAGGGAAAGTCTATCCAGACAATAAGTTGTTGTTCCCTGAAGAGCGTTTTGCACGTCAAGCTTTTCTCATCGTCCCGTTCCCTTTTGCAGATGAGGGGGTTCAAGAGAAAGAGAAGCCTTTGGAGAAACCGGAGTTGAACAGCAGCCCAGGGAAAGGGGAGGAGAAAGAAGTCAAACCAGGTGAGGCGTGAGGAGGCTTTGGGGCGAGAAGTGGTGTGAAGGGTCTCCAAAGCAGGGCAGGTGCCTGGCGCAGAGGCGAGGGAGCGTGTCTGCGGGGTGATGGCAAGGACGACCGTGAGCACCCGCAGCAGCTGGTGCTTGCCTTCCGGTGATGCTCGGGAGCCATGAGCGGGAACAAGACCCCGTTACGGTGGGCACTGCCTGCACTTGCCGTGCAAACAGTGGGACCTGCTGGAAGAGGCAGATGGTCGGCTGCTGTGGAGCAGAGAGTGGGCTGGTGGCTTTTCCCACAGTGGCTTTAGCAGGAGTTCCTCTGGCAGCTGACGGGCCAAGGATGACACTGGTTGGTCTTTTGGCAGAGTACAATTAGGCACAATTTCTTGTGTTTGCCAAGCAGAGGACGCCAAGGCGGAGGAGAAGGAGCAGAGTGAGGCTCAGCAAAATGGTGACAAAGAGGAAGAGGAGGATGGGAAGAAGGATGACAGAAATGTGAACTTCCGATTCATGTTCAACATTGCTGATGGTGGCTTTACAGGTAAGAGCAAGAGATGAGGCATTGGCTGCTCCTGCAGAGCTTCTGCACAGAAGCTCTGAACCTGGGCAAGGAACGCGAACCGTGTGAAAAGGCCGCAGATGGGACGTGCTTCAGCCTCGCAGCAGGGTGTCTCGGTTTTGCGCCGTGCCCATGGTCGCCCAGGAAGTGTCATCGCTCGCCCTGCCTGATGCGCTGTGCCATGTCCTGCCTGACCGGGCTGTCTCGCTTCTGCTTCCGCAGAGCTGCACACGCTGTGGCAGAACGAGGAAAGGGCTGCCATCTCCTCTGGCAAGATCTACGACATCTGGCACCGCCGACACGACTACTGGCTGTTGGCAGGAATTGTCACGTACCCTTTGACTTGGTGGGAGCGTGCCTCCTGCTGCCGGGTGGCAGGAGGTGGTGAGGCGAGGGAGGCCTCTGCGGGCGCAGGAGCTGGGGTGATGGTGCGGTGACGAGCAGGGAGGGGGTTTGGCGACGCGGTGTCGCTGCGGGGTGGTGGGCATGCTGTTGGCTGGCCGGTCCTTCCCTTGACGCTCCCTCCGCACCAGTCACGGCTACGCCCGCTGGCAGGACATCCAGAACGACCCACGCTACGTGATCCTGAACGAGCCGTTCAAGTCGGAGATACACAAGGGGAACTACCTCGAGATGAAGAACAAGTTCCTTGCCCGGCGGTTCAAGGTGAGTTGCAGGTCCAGGGCTGGTGAGTCCTTACCACCCCAAAGCCGGCGGGGAGTCCGCCAGCACCTTCTGGGAGCGTGGCAGGGAGCGGTTGTGTGCTTTGCGAGGGGCTTGTGGTCCCTGGGGGAGAGCAGGCACCCAGCAGCCGGGGCTTGATCCCGGGGAGCTCACAGGCACCCAGCAGCCGGGGCTTGATCCCGGGGAGCTCACAGGCACCCAGCAGCCGGGGCTTGATCCCGGGGAGCTCGCAGGCTCTGCAGCGCAGTGCACAGGAGCGGGCTGGCTGCCCTGGGCTCCTGTCTGCGAGCGGGCTGGGCTGGGTGCTCTGCCCGCTCCCGACGCCTGCGATGCTGTGGAAATGCTGTCCACATCCCTTTCTGGGATGCTCAGCCTCTGAATGGGCCCACCTTTGGGGTCAGAAAACATAAGGGCTGAGCCTGTTCCCCCAGGAGCCTTTGGGGGTGAGGCCGCTCGGGTGCATGGCAGGGCAGAGGCTCTGCTGGCACAAACTGCGTGGGCAGCTGGAGCCTGTGGACCGGTACTGGTTTATGCTGGTGTGGGGTCTGGTCCTGAATCCTCCCCCTCCTGTACCTCCCAGTTGCTGGAGCAGGCCCTGGTGATCGAGGAGCAGCTGCGGAGGGCTGCGTACCTCAACATGACCCAAGACCCCAATCACCCGGCCATGGCATTGAACGCCCGTCTGGCTGAAGTGGAGTGCCTTGCCGAGAGCCACCAGCATCTCTCCAAAGAGTCCCTGGCTGGGAACAAGCCCGCGAACGCCGTCCTGCACAAGGGTGCGTGTGGGCAGAGTGAGGCCGGGAGCCGGCTCCGGGGGGCTGGGAAGGGTTTGCTGCCCTGACTGCGGGGAGATCCAGCCAGGAGCTTGTCCCCAGCTTGCTTTGCCAGCGAGGGTGCTGGTGGGGGCGGGGGTCTGCAGCGCTCTTTGCCATCAGCTCCCGGCTGCGGAGCTCGCCGCCGCCTGGGGCTGGGACGCCGGGGGTCCTGCCCTGCCCGCCTGAGCGCCGCCTCGCTCTGCTCACAGTGCTGAACCAGCTCGAGGAGCTGCTGAGCGACATGAAGGCTGACGTGACGCGCCTGCCCTCCATGCTGTCCCGCATCCCGCCCGTGGCTGCCCGGCTGCAGATGTCGGAGCGGAGCATCCTCAGCCGCCTGGCCACCCGCGGCGGGGACCCCGCCGTCCAGCAGGTCAGCGGGGCCGGGACGGAGCCCCTTGCTGGGGGGTGGCCGTGGGGCTGGGGCTGCAGGTCAGCGACTCTTCTCCCTCCTCACCTCCCCAGGGCTCCTTCGGCTCCTCCCAGATCTACAACAACAACTTCGGGCCAAATTTCCGAGGTCCCGGGCCGGGCGGGATTGTCAACTACAGTCAGATGCCTCTGGGACCGTACGTGACCGGTAGGTCGGGGTTTCGAGCGGATGCTCCTGGGCAGAGAAATTTAGGGGGCAGATCTGAGTGGGCCAGGAGCAGTGCCAAAGGACGGCGGGCAAGCAAGGTGTTTCCTCTCTCTCGTCACAGATATTTAGCCGTTCCCACGACTTTCCTCCGCAGCTCCCATTTCCAGCTGAGGTAAGGCTGTGCTCGCTGCTCTCCGCGTTCCGTTCGGGGGGGCCTCGTGGGAGCACGCGTGCAGACACCCGAGGGGGCGGGGGGCCGGAGGAGGGCTCCGCTCTGGGCTGCCTCCCCGGGTGCCGGTGTCTGGATGCAACCTCTGGCTTGAGCAACCGCAGCGGGTACCGGCAGCGGAGCGGGAGCAGGGGCAGGATCCTTCCCAAGGCCCTCGGGCCGGACGCCCGAGCTGGCTGCCTCTGCCGGGGGGGTCAGCACGCTGCCCCTGCCCCTCGTTTGGCGTGGGGAGGGTCCGGAGCTGACGGGCAGCTCTCCCTTCTCCTTGCAGCAGCCCCCGGGGGCCGCTCCCCGGCCCCCCAGCCGAAAGCCGCCCCGGCGCTGGAGGAAGGGCAAGGGAAGCGCGGTGGTGTTGCCTGCGTGGAAGACGAGCTGCTGCCGGCGCTGCCAGGCTCTCCCGCTCCCGCTTCAAGTGTGCTTCGACCGACGTGCCCGTCGCCGGAGTGGCTGGGACGGGGGTTCATTTCCGTGTACATTTTTTGCACTTTCTTATTGAAGACTTGAAGAGTTTGTCTGGGCGAGGTGGGCTGAGCTGAGAAGGGAGGCAGTCACCGTGTTTGTCTGGTTTTATTGGCACGTGTGGGGTGTGAGGGGAGCCGGTGGGCGCCCCGCTTCCCAGCCGGCTGCTCCCGGGCCCCCGTCCGGGGCCGAGCCGGCTCCCGCTCCCTGGCTTCCCCGTACGGTCCATTTCTACGTCCTCGTGGTGTTTGAGCAAGTGCATGCCTGCTGCCAGCCCCGCTGCCGGAGCCTGCCAGCCCCGCTGCCGGAGCCTGCCCGCGCTGCTGCCGGAGCCTGCCCATGCCGCTGCCGGAACCCATGCCACTGCCAGAGCCTGCCCATGCCGCTGCCGGAGCCTGCCAGCCCCGCTGCCGGAGCCTGCCCGCCCAGCCCCGGTGGGAGCATTGGCGTGCGCCAGCGCTGCGGCGAGGAGCCCCGGCACTGTCCCGGCAGCGGGGCTGTGGCAAGGCTGGGGCTCCCGGCGTGCGGGGCTTGGGGTGCACGGGTGGAGGCGACGCGGGCGGGCGGGAGGGGACGGTGGGAGCCGGGACACCCGCCGGCGCGGTGACACCGACCGCGCGCGGTGGCGGCCTCTCGCCGGAGGCTGACGGCAGCTGTAAGCAGCGCCCCGCGTTCACTTCGTACCGTGTGTCCCGGTTTCTGTTCTGTGTTTAATAAATCCCTTCGGAAGGACGCAGCGGGAGCCTGGCGGGGCGGCTGCGCTGGCGGCAACGGGGGGTCCCGGCTGCAGTCCCGGCCCCCGGCCACGCCGCACACGCGTGTGCGCACACACGCACGCACACGCCGGGTCCCTCACCGGCGCTGCCCCAGCCCGGCTGCCCCACGCACGGACACACGGGGATGCGCGCGTAGGCAGGGACCGTGATTTCTGTGGGTGCGTATACACGTACGTACGTGTACATCTGTCTACATACCGATGTGTGCATATACTTCTACAGATGCCCACAGATGTGTGTATATATGTGTATACGCACGTGTGTAGGTATGCGTAGAATTGCAATTTTTAGAGGTATGTGTGTGCATATATATCTTTATATAAGCATATGTAGATATAAGTAGCTATTGATACATCAGTATAGCTAAAGGTATAGGTATTTAGGTACAGCCGTATCTATGCGAGAGTGTGTGTGTATATATATACACCCCCCTGTATATTTTTATACATGTGTGTGTATAATGTATTTGTAATTTTAATACGTGTGTTCATGTGTGTGTATATATGTGTACGTACATAAATATACAGGGGAGTGTGTAGATAGGCATAGATATATATACGTAGGTATGGATGATCTGTATTTACATAGGTGTATATACACATACCTGTATCTCTGTGTATATATTCACATTAAAATATATTTGTCATTTATATATGTGTATATATACACACATCTACATATATATGTAGATATATCTATATATCTGTATCCCTATATGGATATATAGATCTGTGTGTGTGTATATATATACAGACACACGTACATATATATGTGTAATTTTTATATATTTATACATAAGTGTAGATAAATAGATACAGCGGTGTATAGATATAGCTACACATATATAGTATACATGCGTATACACACACACATATATTTGTAATTTTTACATATATATGAGAATATATATGTTTATGTATGCATACAGACATCTATGTAGTTCTATAGGTATAAATAGGTATACATATCTAGCTAAAGGTATGTAGGTATAGATCCAGGTAAGTCACCATATCTGAAGGGGGGTGGGTGTGTCTATAGGGGGGGGGTGTGTGTACACGGACCCCCCAACGCCTACACAGAGATCTGTGACGTTTTTAATGCGTTATTTGTGAGAGAGACTCTGTGTGTGTGTGTACGTACACATCCCCCTGTATTTACATACATAGACACACATTTATGGTGGCTGTATCTACACATACAGCCGATAAACACACACATATATACGTGTCTATGCATAGAGCTACAGTTTGTACGTAAATTTATATTTTTCATGTGTGTGTGTGTATATAGGGATGTGTGTGTGTGTGTATGTGGATATAGATAGATATATATATAGGTATTGGCAAAGATATGTGTGTTTCTGCAGAGAGAGTACACAGAGAGAGATATAAGAGATATCTATAGCTATATCTAAATTACAAATATGTATATATCCACATATATATAGGCATATGTTTATATATAGATATAGATACGAGTATATAGTTATATAGCTAGGTATTGCTATAGATATATCTGCACATATACCTGTATATACACACATGTATATATCTATTTGTAATTTTCATAGAAGTGTGCATATATATACACACATGCAAATATATATGTAGCTATATCCATATATTTACATGGATATGTACACATCTATATATCTACATATGGATATATACATATAGCTATATAGATATATATGTCTCTATACACAAATACACGTCTACATTTGTGTTTGTATACATATGTAATTTTCATAGATGTGTGCATATATATCTACATACGTATATCTATATATAGATAGGTATGGATATCTGTATAAAGATTGGGGTAACCATAGGCATATAGGTAGAGCTAGATCTACATCTATATATACAGCTGTAGATGTACGTGTGTATGTATGTACACGCTTGTAAGGGAGATGCGTGTGCAGAGGTGCCGTGTCTGTAAAGGTACCTCTGCAAGCTGAAGGCACTCGCAGGTACCGCGTCACATCTACGCAGCTGCGTATAGAAACGCGTAGAGACGTACACAAAACGTACACAGAGGTGCGTATGCGGCCGCGTACGTGTTGCTGTGTACGCGTGCTCACACACACACCTGCCCCCGCAGCAGCGCCCAGCTCGGCCAGGGCCCCCTGGACCCCCTCGATGGGCGGCCGTGGCCTTGGGGGTACCCCCCCCACCACCCCCCTCCGCCCCGGGAGCGGGTGCTCCTGCGGGACTGCGGCCCCTGCGGTGCCGGTGCCAGGTCGGTGGTGCCGGCGCCGCCGCGACGCAGGCAGGGCAGAGGCGAGGGGCCGGGGCGCAGGCTGGGGAACAGCTTCGTGTTGTCGGCCTCGTGGGCGTACAGCACCCGCTCGCGCCCCCGCGCCCGCCGCCTCCGGCAACGCGGGGAGCGGGAGCGACGCATGCAACGGGTCCCCGCGCCACGCCGGCGGCACCCGCGGCAGCTTCGGCTGCGGGCAGGGCGGCTGGGCAGCTCGGGGCTCGCCCTCGCACGCTCCCCGCCGGCGGCCGTCCCTGTACTCCGGAGCCACGTCGGGTGGAAGCGGTACGACGGTCCGGGGCAGCGCGGGCAGGAGCGCTGGCTCTCGGCGCTCGCAGCGAGTCGGGCTCGCGGTGCAAACCACACTCTCCACTTTGCTCCAACGAAGCGTAAGCAAGCGAACGGGCGGCGAGGGCTGCGCGGCGGGCGGCGCGCTTGGGCGCGCGCTTAGGATCTGTAGTCCTTCTTGCTGTAGGGTTTGTTGCCCAGGATGCTATCGATCTCGTGGACGATGGAAGACGACAGCTTTGGAAGGACCTGCGGGGGACGGGGACCCTGTTGGGAGTCGGGATCGTGCCTCTGGTGCACGCGGGAGGACGCAGCCGCCGGCGGCACACAGCCGTGCCGCGCTCACCGCCTCCACCCCGCCGCCTTGATGCCACACGGCCCAGCCTGCCGGCTGAGTGACCCAGTTACGGAGAGCCTTGGTCGGGCTCCTCCCCCGCCTTCCCAGCCCAGCGAAGCCTCGTCTCTGCGGCTTGGCTTCGGATCAAGCAAAAACCATTTTTGTTTCGAGCCAGGTTTGCAACCTCCTTTTCCCGCACGCAGCAGCGAGCGATGCAGGACCGGCATTGCCGGAGCGCATGTTGCAGCACTGCAGCAAAACCGTGAAAGCCTTGCGAGCAGGGTCTGCTCGCTTCCCCGCGGCAAAGCCTCCCCCCGCGCGGTGCCGGCGTGCCCGTGAGGCGGGGAGCGCTGACCTGTATTGCTCCGATATTCTCCATCAGCTGGTCGGCGTTGGAGGCACCCAGCAAGACGGAGCTGACGCCCTCGTTGCGCAGGCACCAGGCTGGGGCAGGAGGGAGAGCAGAGCCTGAGCGTGGCCCGGCCGCCCCCGCCGGCCCCCTGGCCCCCCTGGCCCCCCGGCCCCTTACCGATGGCGAGCTGGGGCAGGGTGCAGCCCAGGCGCTCGGCGATGGCCTGCAGCTCCTTCAGCTTCGCCTGCTGCCGCCGGCCCTCCTCGCTCAGGATCTTGTCCTTCAGCCACTGGTATCCCTGGGGGCGGGAGGCAGCTCGGGGGGGGTGTCGTGGTGGGATCGGGGTGTACTGGGACCTTGCGCAGGCAGGGCCTCCCCAAACTCCCCGAGTCATGGCTCCTGGGCCTCCTGCTCCCACGGGGACCCCGCGACGCCCCTGGCCCCGCTCCCCCGGCTCTGCCCGTCCTGCCCTGACGCCCCGGCCGGGCTCACCTTCAGCGAGGCGCGGGAGTAGGGGGGGATCCCCCCATCGTACTTCCCCGAGACGATGCCGCAGGCCAGCGGGGACCAGGTCATGGCTCCGACACCTGGGGACAGAGCAGAGCGGGGGGTGACGCTGCCGCCCCCCAGCTCCCCTGGGGCCACGCGCTGTGCCCTGCCGTGCTTTGGGGAGCGCTGTGTGAGGTGGGGCCGGGGCGGGACCCCCGCGGCCGTACCTATCTTGTGGAAGAGCTCGGGGAGCTGCACCTCCACCTTCTCCCGCTGGAACATGTGGTACTCGGCCTGCTCGCAGATCGGCGGGATCAGGTTGAATTGCCGGGCCACCGAGTACGCCTCCTGCCGAAGAGCCAGGACCCTCAGCGCCCCGCCACCCCCGAGCCCCCCGGCTGAGCCCCGAGAGCCGCCCCAAAAAATAATTAAGGCTCAAGTGCATCTGCAAGCGCTTGGCTCCAGACAGCTGCTGTCTAATTAAATCAGCGTCGCCGGTGGCACCAGGGCCGCTCTGCCGCGGCCGTCCCCGTCCCCCCAGGCCCCTACCATGATCTCCATGGAGCTCCATCGCGAGGTCCCCCAGTACATGGCCATCCCCTGGTTGATGACGTGGGTCATGGCTCTCACCGTCTCTGCCGGGAGGGAAGGGGAGAGCGGCAGGCGGGGGTTAGCTGGCTGCCGCGCTGGCAGGAGGGGGCTCGCGCCGTGCCCACGGCTGGTGAGCATCCGCTCCCTGGTGCCGAGGCAGGAGCTGGCTCGTGTCTGGGAGATGCTTTCGGAGGAGCAGGACGGGGACCCGAGGGAGCACCCGCTTGGGACAGGCTGGGGACCGTGGCCAACCCCGACATGCTGCTGGCGATGCCGGGGCTCTCCCGCAATGGCGAGCAGCCCGAGGCTCCTGGCACCGGCCCCGTGCCCCACGGGGTACCGGCACCGCGCTTGGCACCGCTGTGGGGAGAGGGACCCGAAGCATCGCCCGCGCACCAAGACCCAGGAGAGGGAGGGAATCCTGGGCCCCGTGCGAGGGGGGCGGGGGGTCTCTGATGGGAGCCGGCTCCGAGCCATGCGGGCCGGGGCCAAGCCAAGGCGCGCTCCTGCAGCCAAAGGCGGGCAGCGGGGAGAGCGATGCACACGAGGCTCGCCTGGCCAGCACCGGAGCGCGCACCCCGGCATGCTCACAGCTGCCCCGGCGAGGAGGGACCCTGCTGTGGTCCCCAGCACGGCTGCAAAGGGTGCCCCGTGGCAAGGACCCCGGGGAGCCTCTCTGCTGTTTTCCCCTTTAACTGCAAGACGATCTGAAGGGGCGGGGGGTGTTTTTGTTGTGCTGCTGCTGCCTGTGCGTTTTATGGCGGGGTTTGCTCGGGGCAGGGGGGACAGGGATGGAAATCACAGAGGAGTGGGGGTTCTGCCCCAGGAAGTGCCGCTGGGACACAGGCAGCGGCCGGCGGGCAGAGTGCGGGCAGGGAGTACCTTCTACGATGAAAGTCCTGGACTTGGAGGAACTAAATGGGTCCCCTGGTGATAGAAGAGAGATTTAGAGAGAACGGAGTTGGCTGCTGCCGGGACGAGGGCAGCGACCCGCCACCATGCCACCAACCCGCCGCCGCCGCAGCCCGAGGAGGGGTCCTGGCACCGGGCTGGGGGTGGCAGAGGCTTAATGGTGGCGCGGGCTGACCATGGCGGCGGAGGAGCAGTTTCTGCTTGGGAAGGGAAAATGCCCTGGAAATAAAAGCCTGGCGCAAACCAACCACGACGGCAATGAAAGGCGGCGGGGAGGAGCACGGCACCGTGGTGTGGCACCCACCTTCCATCGGCGTGTTGGGGTCAGGCCGGTTGGCAAACACCACATCCACGTACTCCAGCTGCAGCCGCTCCAGCGATGCCTTCAGACCTGCCGCACCGACGGGGACCGTCAGGCACCGGGCTCTGTGCCACCAGCTGGTGAGGCAGCCGGCACGGGCACAGCCTGGCACCGAGGCCGGCAGCGCCCGGCAAGCACCCCTACCTTCTATGATGTGTTTTCGGGACAGGCCCCTCTCCGTCTCGGCCCTGGGAAAGGGAAGGTGGGTGAGAGCCTGGCACGCTCCGGCCGCTCTGCCGCGGGGCGGGTGCACTACTTACTTTCCTCCCCAGAAGATCTTGGTGGTGATGACCAGGCTGGACCGTCTGCAGGGAGAAAGAGAGAGTCACCGGTGGCGACAGCCGCAAAGCCCCGCACGCCCTGCCCGCTCCCTGCCCGCTCCCTGCCCGCACGCATTCATGCCCAGGGCTGCTCCGCCAGCTTTCCCCAGCCCATTGGCACCGCGGTGACGGCTCTGCCGCGCAGGAATGAAGTCCGGCTTACCTCCACCCTTTCTTCTTGATGATGTTCCCCAGCACGACCTCGGCCCTACAAGGGAAGGGGACGTCAGCTGCCGGCGCCCTGGCTGCTGCGGCCGCAGGGAGCGGTGGCAGCTGGCAGGGATGGCCCTGGCCCCCGGCAGACTGAGGCAAACGCGGTGGCCATGGGGATGCCGTTTCCCCCTCTGGCTGCAGCGCGCAGAGCTGAGCTGCTCCCCGATGTGTGAGCTTGCTATTTTTAAGTGGGCGCGTGGGCACGCTGCGATGCCTCTGGGCCACTGCTCCCTGGGCACAGCCGCTGCTCGCCGTGCCGGGGAGGGTGCATGGCTACACCCGTGCGGCACAGGCAGCCACAGGCAGCACGGGACTGCACGAGCCATCACCCTGCTGCGAGTGAGCCCCATCCTGGCAGCTGCTTTGCAGCCAGCAAACCCGGGAGACTCAGCGCTGCTGCGGTTTGGAGGTGCCGGAGGCCAGGGCGCAGGGCGAGGCCCCATGTGCTGCTGCCAAAGTGGGGTACCTACTTGCCGGCGGCGTAGACTTCTGCCGTGTCGAAGAGATTAATGCCGTTGTCGTAGGCTAAAGTCATCAGCTGCTCGGCCATCTGTGAGGGGAGAGCGGGGAGGGCTGGCAAAGGAGGTGGCCGAGAGCCGGAGTGCAGAGGTGTGCACTCATGAGCGCTGGTGAGCTCCGGCACACCACGTGCACCGAGACCAGCACCCGTGGCTACGCCGGCCCCAAATGTTCCCCGCTTTGCGCGGGAAAGGCTGGGGAGGGACGGGGTGAGGGGCTGCGATCCTTACCTCGTCTGTGATTTGCCCGCCAAAAGTCACCCATGTCCCTGTGGAGGAGAGAGGGTGCACGCGTGGTGAGCGCGGTGAGCACCAAACGCCGCCGCCGCGAGCCCCCGGCCACCCTCCCCGGCTCCCCCGGCACGCGGCAGCCACAGTCGGCCCCGCCACGTGCAGCGCAGCGCTCCCAGCGTAGCCCGGTCGCTCCCTATCGCATCGGAGGAGAAAAAGAGAAAATAATTTGACAACTTCTGGGCCGCGTCTCAGAACAGCCGCCGGGCCGGAGGAAAACCCTTTCCTTCCCTTCGCAAAGCATCGCCGGAGCAGGCGAGCGCCGCCCTCGTCCGGGAGCGCCGGCAGCAGCCGCGGGACGGAGGGGATGCGACAAACCCTGGCACTTACCGAGGCCCAGGCAGGACACGCGCAGCCCAGACTTCCCGAGGTTCCTGGAAGACAGAGACTCGTTAGGAAAGCTGCCAGAAAGCCCCAAAACACCGTCTCATGCATCCGCGAGCCACCAAGCGCGCCGTCCGCGTGGGCTGGGAGGTGTGGTGGCGATGCCCGGTCCCCATCCCCGGTCCCCATCCCCACCTGGGATGGTCCCACAGCGAGTGTCCCCCTGCAACTGGTTAAAAAGCCGCCCCAGGCCAGGCATGCCGCGACTCGCCGGCGGCACGGCCAGCACCGGCGCAGCGATGCCGTTTGCCACGCACAAAATAATCGCCGTGCCCGGCAGCGTAACTGAGAGTGGCGGCGGGCAGAGATCTCGCTAAAGCGTCTCCCTGTGACGAGGCCGGGGCATCTGACTCCCCTGAAATGCCGCTGGCACAGGGGGACGGGGCGGGAGCAGAGGAAGGTGGAATGCCGGCAGTCAGGCCTGGAGCATCCCACACGCGGCACGAGCTGTGCCCGTTCTCTGTGGCGCAGCAGGGGGGAGCACAGGGCTCGCGTGGAGAGAGGGTGCTCGGGAGCGGAGTGGCGTCCCAGAGAAATGGAGCACCCCTGAAAATCTGGCTGGCACAAGGAGCCGGAGAACAGCTTTCGGGAGGGGGGCCGGGCTGGCAGACGCCTTCGCTGCGGTGATGGGGAGCCAGTTTCTCGTTGAAAATGACAAAGGCTCGAGAAATGAGTGTTAAAATAAATAAAGTGTAGGTGAGCCGTGGCAGCTCGCCCGCGCGGGTGTCGCGTAGCAACCGGGAGGCACCGCCACTGCCGGCATCGCCGGCACGGGCACGGGGAGCCGGGCAGGGAGCAGCCGCGGTCCGACAGCAGTGGTGAATCGTGGGCTGAGCCGGGT
This sequence comes from Phoenicopterus ruber ruber, assembly GCA_009819775.1. Taxonomy (NCBI): domain Eukaryota; kingdom Metazoa; phylum Chordata; class Aves; order Phoenicopteriformes; family Phoenicopteridae; genus Phoenicopterus; species Phoenicopterus ruber. The sequence goes on along the minus strand of CM020235.1, from coordinate 9,476,530 downwards.
CGGGGCATCTTCCTTCCGCGCCACTGCGTTATTGCCCAACATCTGGAGGCGCGGGCGCTCCCCCCAGCCCCGCGTTATTTTTAGAGCGTTTCATGGCGGGCAGAGGCTGCAGCCGTGGGGCGGTGGCAGCTCAAGGCCCTGCAATGGGGGTCGCGGCGGGGAGCGGGGGCACCAGCCCTGTCCCGGCCACTCCAGGGTGCAGGGGCATTGCCAGCGTCCTCCTGGGCGGGTGGGCACTGCCAGCGCGTGGCTGCTCCCGGCTTTCCTGCCCAAACGCGTCTTGCCCGGTCGCACAACAGAGACGCTGGCAGGTACTGGGGGAGGCCAAGCATCCCCCCGCGCTGCGCCATGGCCTTCCCGTCCCATCCGACTGCACGGAGCATCCCCCCGTGCCACCATCCCCACCACAGCCGCCGTTGGGGACCCCCGAGCCGGTCACCCACCGCACGGGAGAGGGTGGCCCCAGGTGCACTCCTCCTCCGGATGGGGATGCAACCATGGAGCGGGAGCACCGAGCTCCGGGGATGCCACCACGCGCGGCCCCAGCGCCGCTGCCGCAAGGGTTTGGCGTTCAAGAGCTGGAAGGGGCCGCCCCGGACCCCTCCCCAGCGCCCGGGCGAGGGGACTCGGCTGATTTGGACAACGCTGGTGGGTGACGGCTGGACCCATCCCCGCATTCTGCCGGCCTGATGCGCTTTGCAGCCCAGTGCTGGTCACATCTGGGCTGCAGCGCGGGCACGCAGCGGCTGCCAGCTGGACCGGGGGCACGCTCGCCGGGGGGGGAAGCCCCAGCCCCGCGCTCCAGCGCCGGGGACGTGGAGTGCATTAACCCAGTGGGTGCCGGCTGGGGGGGCACAACACGCACACGCTGCCCTTCGTTTCCAGACCCGCCGCGGGCAGCCGAGGGCCGAATCCTGGCTTACAGCTCCGCACACGCTTCGCAGGGCAGCGAGGCTCTGGCAGCGCCGTAACGATGCCGTGGCAGCCCGGGGATTAACGCGCGCCGCGACTCTCAGACCCCCCAGCTTGGCAGCCTGCCCGGCTCGGCAGGTGCTGGGGATCCGACTAATCCTACTCCAAATTTTAGGGTCCCTTTCCCCCCCCACATCCCACTGGTTTTACGCAAGGCTGGATCAAAGCCGCGCTGAGAGGGGACAGGAGCAAACAGTGAGGAAGGCGACCGAGGCGCAAGGTCAGCACTTTTAGCACCGAGAAACCTACGGAGCAGGACGCAAGCCGGGGATCAGGGGAGTGCAGGACACCCGGCCCCCCAGACCCCCCCCGCCACCCAGATCTCGGCGAGGACCAGAGAAAGCAGCCGAGCCGGCAGCAATTTTGCCTGCCTGAGCAGCGCGCCTGTCTCCTACCGGTATTTCATCCCCGGCTGCTTGACGCTGGACTCGCTGGAGGAGGGGGCGTTCTGAACCGAGAGCTGCCCCAGGCTGCGGGCCACCATGGCCACCGCCCGGAACTTGCCGCGGGTGCCGAGGCTGGGGCTGCCGGCATTCTGCCGGTTCAGCCGGTCCTCTGCGCTCCGGCTCTTGATGCTGTGCTCGGAGCACACAAAGGAGACCTGCATGCTGCTCCGGCGGGCAGCCGCGCCAGCTGCCTAAATTTAGCCGGCACCCCGGGCGAGGCGGGGAGCTCCTCCCGCGCGCCCGCGCACCGCCGCTCCGCCAACGTGACGGCGGGGGGCTGCGAGGCGGCGGGCGCGGAGCCGGCTCCCGTCAGCCCTCCTGCCCTCAATATTTGATGAGCTCAGGAAGCGAGCGAGCGGCGCCCGCCAGGTGGGGGGCAGGAAGGGGAGCGCCGCGGCGGTGCCCCCCGAGGGGCCGCGGCACGGCAGGACCCCCCGCGCCCCACCGGGCAGCCCCCGCAGGCAACGCTTCCTGCCCAGCCCCGTTTTGGGGCACAGCAGGGGGCTGAGGCCCCGGGGTGAAGGGGCCACTCGCCTCCCTTCGGCCGTGCTGCGGCGGCACAGTATCCCTCCTCCAAAACAAAATCTCCCGGCAGGAGCGCTTGCACGTCGCCAAATACACGGTTCTGGGGCGAGAGCGCAGGCAGCGGCGATGCCGCCGGCTCTCCTGGGGGCAGAGCCCGGCAGTTTGCCGAAGCTGGACCAGTTGCCCCCCTCGGGGCCGCAGCCCCAGCGGCACATCCCCCAAATTTTGCCCAGCGCGAGCTAAGCGGATTGAGGCGAAACCCAGCCCAGCATCTCCTGCCGAAGGAGGGACGCAAGCCGCCGTGCTACAGCACCGTTTTGTGGCCGGGGCCACGTGCCGGCTGCCCGCACCGGCTGTGCCCCCCGGGTAAGGAGCAAGGAGCGGGGCCGGGGCTTGGCTTGCAGGGAAATTACGCACGTTCGGCCCCGACCTAATGAGAAATCTTATAATCTCCTCCGCTTCCCTCTGCCGCAAAGCTCCTTAGCCGGGTAATCCCGCCGGCGCCAGCTCTGGCTCCGGCCCTGGGGCGAGGGGGACCCGGCAGCAATCAGCGGCTCGCCGGAGAGGAGAAACCCCAGAGATTTTGGGGGCAGCGGAGGAGCCCAGAGGAGCATCGTTGGGGGTGCCTGTGCCAGCCTCTCCCCATCAATAAATAACTGCCCCATGAATATTAGATGGGCTCTTGCCACCGTGTAAATGTTACCTCTGTTACTGTGAGCCGAGGGGAACCTGACCCGCGGTGCGGCACAGCACGGCGCGGCGCGGCAGGAGCTGGCAGCGCCACCGGCCCCCGGGGGCTTCGCTGCAGTGGGGGGCGAGGGGCACCCCGGCAGCCCTGCACTTTCACAGGGGGAACAGCCGCTGTGCCCAGCCCCGGTGCCCCCGGCCCAAGCCCCCGCTGGGTTACTGGGGGTGCCTGGCCCGTGGCCCCACCTGCGATGCCGGGGAGAGCGGGAAGGGATGCGCTGGGAAAACCAGCCACACACCCTCAGAGGAGCCGCGGCCGCCGGCTCCGGCTGCCCGGCGTGTCCTCCCCGGCACGGGCGGGTAATGGGAAGGACAAAAGTCGGCTGAAATCCTGAGACGCCTTGCGCTGTGCCCGGGACCCACATGCAAAATTAATGGAGCTCCAGCTCTGCAACGAACGCTCGCCAGACGGATAAAGCACCTCCGCAGCCGTTTGCTCCAACTGCCTGGTCTTTAAGAGCGCAGAGTTTGTTTGCACTTGCAACTTCCCAAGAGCAAAAGGGAAAATCAAGTGAGAAGATCAAAGATCATCGAGCAAGCAAGAGGCAACGGTGCTGACCTGCCACAGCCTCTCCGCGCACGCCACACGAGATCACCTTTCGTGCCAAGGGCGCCGGCTCCTCCCGACCTCGGCACAGCACAAGGAAAGCGGTGAAATCCTGCAGGCCAGGCTTTTCCCTGATGAGGTGTAAAACCAGCCCTAAGCAGCATCCCCTGCTCTGTTCCCACATCGCGGGCTGGGCGTGCTCGGCCCTCGCCGCGTTCGCTGCCCTGGCGCCGCCTTACCTGTACTTCATGCCGGTGGTGCGGGCGGTGCTGTCGGCCAGGGAGAGCCCGTGCATCCGCAGGAACTCCTCCAGCGTCTTCGCCCGCGCCGCCGCCCGCACGTCCCGCAGCCGCCGCAGCTCCAGCCCGTCCGCCGGCCGGGGAGCCGGCGGCAGCCCCCACTCCGGGGGGTGCCGGCTGGCCACACTGCGCAGGCTCTCGCTGTACGTCATGGAGAGCATCCCGCCGCCCGAGCGCGGGCTCTGCGGGCCGGCCCCAACGTCAACCGCTCAGCGATGCTATGGAGAGAGCTGGGAAAGCGCCCCGCCGCGACGCTGGGCTCCGCCGCCGCTCAGGCAGAGCCCCGCCCGCGCCACGATGCCGGAGTGGTGGCACCCACCCTTGCAAGGACCTGCGGCGGGTCTGCGGCGCAGGGAGGGGACAGCAGGGACCCTGGCAAAGCCAGTCGCTTCAGCGGAGAAAGTCTTGGTGGGGGAACCGAAGAGCAAAGGAAAGGGCGAGGGCGGCAGCGTGGCAGGGAAGGGACACGGCGCTGCCTGCGGCGTGTGGCGATGGGCAGCGTGCCCCGGCTGCGCTGCATCCCAGCTCGCACCGGCTGGGCTCCCACTGGTTTACAGCCCCGCGAGGGATGCGGTGGGTCCTGGGAGCCGGCTGGGCAGGGCGAGCAGTGGCACAAGCGCTGCTGGTGAGAATCCGGCGGGCGGGAGAGGTCAGGACGGGAAAGGTGGCCCCGTGGGGCTCCCTGGGGCGGGTGGGCATCCGCAGAGGGGCCGGTGGCTGCCGTGCCTGCGGCAGGCTGCCGCAACCCGCACCACCAGCCAACACCTTCCCCGCAGACACGGCAACGACCTCCCAGCCGGTGCGGGCTGCTGAAAATAGCCTGCCGCAGAGCGGGCTCCTCACACGCTCGAGGTGCTCGACGCCTCTGTGGCTGGGATCTTGCCGGTGGTGGCACCAGCATCGATTTCCCTGCTGCTCTGCAGCATCCCTCGCGCTCAGTCTGAAAGAAGGAGCGGGGACAGGGGCCAAAACTGCGGCGCTGGTGCCAAAGCGGCCGCCGGGAGCTGGGAGTGCACCGTGCCGGAGCTGTGACGGCATCAGGCTCCGGCCAGGCTCCCACCGGTGGTTTTTTCTTTCCCTGAGAAGCTCAAATTTATGGTAGCAGGAGCCAAAAGCAAAGTGCACTTTTGCATTGAGGTGTGACCTCAAGAAAAAAGAAGAAAACCCAGAAGATCCGGAGCATCAGCCGGCAAGGGGTGACTGAAACCCCGGGGGGCTCCTGCGATACCCAGCGCCGCTGGAGACCCTCCCGCGCTCCTGCTCCGCAGCAAGGGCTTGGGAATGCAGGGAGACGTGGAAAGGGGACCCCTCTCCTGTGGCAAAGCCAAACTGAACCCTGGCCACCAGCCTCCTCTGCCCCCCGCACGTCGAAGCCGGGGTCCGGAGCTGGCACCGCCGGCACCAGCCCCTCTCCGCAGCTGGTGGTTTTAATGAGGGCAGCACGGGTGGCTCCTGCCGGGCACGGGTGCAGCACCCAGCCCTGGGGGGATCCCCTTGTCCCCGGCGGGACCCCCTCGCTCCCCATGGGATCCTCTTGCCCCATAGCAGCCATGAAAAGTCCAAGCCGGCTGCACCGCTGCTCTACAGCTTCACCGCGCTGCAATGAAATGGCTGCAGCAAGTGGAGCCGGGGGGTTGGTCTGGGCTGCTTTGAGGCACGGGGTGGGAATCCACTGGCTGCCTCACTGCGACACCTCCCCGATTTTCGGCTGAGCAATGTTACGGGGCGGCGGAGAGAGCGCGGCGGCAGTGGGTTCGTCCCCAGGCCGTTCGTTAGCAGAAATCCTGACGCCGCCTGAGGGACGAGAAGCAGTGGGGGGTGTGGGAGCCGTCGAAGCCCAAGCAGTGCCGTGCCCAAGCGGGAGAGGCCGTTTTTGTGGGGAAGGAGCAGGGATGGGGACGGGACACAGGCTCTGCGGATACCAGGGGACCGTTAGCGCGTGTCGGGCGCAACAAGTGGGTGACAGTGGGGTGCACAGGGTAGCTGCTCGGAAAGGCGTCTGTCCAGCCCGGCTTGCCAAGCTGGGAACTTGTTGGCAACCAACAGCCTGCCTAAAACCAAAAAGACCCCAAACCCCAAACGAACCCCCCCCAAAGCCACCGAATCCCGAGTCACCCCGCACCGCAAATGCTCCCTGCTGCCCGCGGCGGGCTGCACCGCCGGCTGCGCCCGTCCCCGCTCGCCGCCCGCACCGCCAGCCCCGACTCACCCGCGCGCCGGGATGCTGCTCATCAACAGCAAAGCTCTGGGCGGCCGGGCTGCCCCGGGGCAGCTATAAGAGACGCGCGGCCGCTGGGTTTTTTTGCATTAGGGGAGTGTCGGCGCTTGGCGTCCAAAGCAATTGGCAGCTGCGCCGGGCCCCCCCAGCGCCCAGCTTTCTTGCCGCGCTCCATTAGCCCTATTAGGGGATTTTCTTCCTTGTGAAGGGGAGCTAAATTATTCATGGCCGCTTTGCTAAAAGCCCGGGGATGCGCCGCTACTTTATCAACGCTGGCATCGCTGCCTCCGTCCGCAGCCGACCCTCGCCCTGCAGCGACAGGTCCCACGCCATCGGCACGCGGGGCGATGGGGACAGCCATCGGCGAGCGGAGCTGGTGCCCTGCGGCGGTCGCAGCCCTCCCGCGGTCCCCACGGCGGCAGGGTTGGAGCCGGGCCGTGGCAGGACCGAAACACGGACTCCTCCGAGCAGGAGCCCCGAAACGGGGCTGGGTGACAGACTCCGCGGCAGCTGCCTGCAGGCAGCCTACAGGCAAGCTGGCTCCTGCCTGTGGGCCTGGGGAGCCTCTCACACCAGATGTGTCCAGTGGTTCAGGCGCGCGGCTGTGCCTGGCCAGTTTGGCAGCCAAAACCCACCCGTGGCTCGGACTCGGCAGCGCCGGTGGCGGCACATCGCCGGGACGGGCACGCTCGCGGTGCCGCTGAGCCACCCCAGTGCCAGCCAGCCTCTCCTCCTCCCGCTGCGCACGGGGATGGAGCGGGGAGGGCTCGGCTCCCTCGGGGGGCAGCCCCCCATCCCCTGCCCCATCGCAGCCGGGTGCTGCAGCCCCGGGAGCAGCGAAGCGGCTGCTGGCACAGCGTGCGGGGAAAAGTGCTGCCTTCGCTTCAGACGGTAAAAGCGAGGCGGGGGGAAGTGTTGCCTTCTGTACCACTTAATGACGCTTCTCTTAATGGAAGGAGCAGCGGAGCGGCTGGACGGGTTCCTGGAGCTGCCCTTGGGAAAAGCAAGCGGGCTCTTCCCGGCGCAGCATCGGCGCGGGATGGTCCCCCCGAGCCGAGCCGAGCCCCGCACCCCCGCGGTGGCTGCCCCCCAGTAGCCCTCCGGCCATGCTCTGGCCACACTCCGCCGCTTGGGAAGCCCGGCAGGGACGGCCCCCACGTACCCAGCGGCACACGTGGGGGCTTCACGTCACGCTGCCAAACCCACGAGCAGGCAAAGACGCGGTGCTGAACCGGCGATGCCCGCCCCGCGCGGAGGGGCCCCGGCACGGTGGGCAGGGCTGTGCCCCGGGCGTGGGCAGGGGCCGCGGGGCTTCGGCCGTGTCTGCTTGCCAGGGGGGATTTTGGGGAGGGGGAACAGCTGGGTTACCTGTAGAACTGGAGCTGGCGCTTGGGGCTCCCGTACCTCGCACTTCCGACAGCAAAGGGGAGAAAGAAGAAAGATGCCACAAACCCCGTTAGAAAGGTGGAGCGGGACCAAGCGGCAGAGCTGGCGGCCGTGGGAAGGGTCGGTGGTGCCCACCCGTGCCGCAGCGTGGGGGGCACCGTGCAGCGGGCACCGGCACGCTCCCCGAAAGTACCCACTCGTCCCCTAACAGGCAGCAGCGCCCAGAAATGCTGCTGCTGCCATGCGGGTTTTTGCCGTCCTGCAAGTTTTTGCATGAAGCGTGATGGGGTGGTTTTGGGGTGCCATGGCCACGGTGTGAAGCCCCGCAGAGCCCCCCCCAGTGCTGCCCCGCACCCTTACCTGTAAATCATCCCTGGGGAGCCCGTCTGCCGCAGCGAGAGTCGCGCCGGGGAGTCAGTGGTGGATTCGGGATACATGGAGCCAGCCTGGGCTCCCCGGAGCCGCTCGCCACCTCACCCCTGCCACGGGGGAAGAGAAAAAGAGGAAGAAACAGGGTTTTTCGGGGCACGCGCATGATGGCGCTTCCTGTTGCAGAAGCTCGCGAGCCGGATGGGCGTGCGGCGCGGGCAGCGGTGGGCAGCGGCGGGCAGCGGCAGGCAGAGCACGGCAGCCCTGCCAGCCCCAGCCCCCAGACCCCCCACCCTGACCCACTGCTGATCCCAAACCCGTCCCGCCCCTGCCCTGTGCTGCCGACTCCCCAGCTCGGTTGCTCTCCCTAAACTTCTGGGGCTCCCGGGGAGGGCAGAGCAGGGCTGCTTGCTGCCCGCCTCGCTGCCCACCTCGCTGCCCACCTCGCTGCCCGCCTGGCTGCCCACGGGAGGCGAGCAGGGCATGCCACGGGGCAACCCAGCTGCGGCAGCGAGGCACCGACCCGCGCCGTGGAGGTCTTACGACATATCAGGAAATGGTGAAGAAACGCAGGCCTGAAAAATTACACATTTTGCTGGTGTTGAACACCACAGCAGCCCCCAGAGGGTCCCTCTGCAAGGGAAAAGCCAAGGAAAGGAAAATAGCTCGGCTTGTCCCACGGCCCGCACGTGACTGTGAGCAGGGGTGCAGGAGCTTCGAGGGAAAGGGGGGCTTGTCCCCATGCACCCCCCACCCTCCCTGTCCCCATCCCCATGCCAGGAGGGCATCCGGCACGACTCCCTAGGGAGCTGTGGTCCTGCTCCCGCTCCCCATCCCACAACACTGTCAGCAGTTTCCAGTATCACAGCAAACTGCAACACTTCCCTACAAAACTGGGGCTAATTTTAAAATTTAACCCATCTTTCTATAGGCCTGTGAAATGCCATCTTTACACTATGGGTCACGAGCTGCTTCTCCCCCCGGATGGGGACTGGGAGACCTCCGGGCTCCTTCCCTGGCTGCCCTGGGCACAGCGGGAGCACGGCCTTGCACAGCGTGCTCATGTCCTGGCACGCATCCCCTCTGCATCCTGGCACAGCATGCCTGCATCCTGCATCCCTCCTGCATCCCAGCACGGTGTGCCTGCGTATCGCATCCCTCCCGCATCCCAGCAGGGCATGCCTGCATCCTGCATCCCTCCCGCATCCTGCGTCCCTCCTGCATCCCGGCACAGTGTGCCTGCATCCTGCGTCCCTCCCGCACCCTGCATCCCTCCCGCATCCCTCAGCCCTCCAGCGCCCTGGCCCGGCGTGCCTGCATCCCGGCGCAGCCCCTGCAGCCCACGCGGCCCAATGGCAGCGGCTGCGGCAGCCGAGCCCGTCCCCGCGGAGCCGCCTGCCCGCCCACCGCAGCCCCCGGCCCTGCTGCGGCCCCTGGCCCCGCTGCAGCCCCGCTGCGGCCCCGGTGCAGCCCCGGCAGTGCCCCATCTCCCTCCTCCCCTGAGCGCCGCAGAAACGCGGCTCCCTTCGGCCGCAGCCGAGCCAGGGCTAGAGATCAGGCAGGCTGAATAAAACCGGGTTTATTTTTGAGAGGGCAGGAGGGAGCTGCTCCCCCGCGGCCCTGTACCGTTGCACTGTGCACCGGGCAGGGCCCTGCCGAGCCCCCAAAGCCATTGCGACCCCCTGGCTTCTCCCGGGGGGCTGCTCGTGTCACCTTCGCTGCTCCCGTGGCCCTCGCCTGGCAGCGGGCAGCTGCCTGCAACGACGCAGGCTCAACAGCAGCCACCGGCCCTGGCACCGTCTTTCAGGCTCCTGCAAGCTGCTTCATGCCCACTCAGCATCACTTAATTAGCGGCGGTCTAATGAAGCTGAAGCGAGCTGGGGGGACGCCTGCAGGAGGGGCGGCCGGACCCCCCGCCCCAGCCGCAGCGGGGCAGCCGCGCAGCTTCCTCGCTTGCGCTGCCGCAAGCCGAGACTCAAACTCGCTGCACGGCTGGGGACCGGCACCGCTTGTGCATCCCGGGGATCTGTGGCGCGATGAGCTCAGCTCTGCGATGAGCTCAGCTCTCCGCAGTTTTCAGCAGGGCCCGGCGCCCCTCATCCACTACCTCGTGGTAATGCCGGGGGGACCGAGCACGGTGGCTGGCAAGTCTCCGGCAGCATTTGAGGAATTTTGACGGGAAGCACTGCCGGACCGCTGGCACGCAGGGCAGGGCTCTGCGTCCAGAGGAGCCAGAGCATCCCGTCCCCTGGGGCCAACCCGCCCCTCCGGGTCCTCGAGCCAAAGGCGCTGCCAAAAGCCTGGTCCCCTCCACGCCAGCAGTTTGGTGCTTCCCCGAGACCACTCCTGCACCTTCAGCTTCCTCATGGCAAAACTCAGCCGCAAGTCCGCAACTGCAGGAGTTTCTGCAGGGCGATGCACGGAAAGGGAAGAAAAGTGTTTTCTTCTGCGGGATGTGCCTGGGACCTGGGTGCCAGGCGCCCTGAAAGCTTGTGCTCCCGCCGGGCTCCATCCCCATCCCCGGCCAGCACCACGGGACGTGAGAGCATGGGCGCTGGGATGCTGGGAGGATCGATGGCCGGGAAGCCCCCGGGAACCAAAGCTCTGCTGGGCTGGCCTGGGGGATGGTCTGTGGACCGCAGCCTCCCAAACATGCTGCAGCCGGAGAGAGTGGAGGTGAAACTGCACACGGGATTAATTTGAATATAGGGATGAAGCCTCTGCACCCACTGATGAGCCTGAGCCCCCGAGGATGAGGCATTGGGGCAGGGGGAGCTGCGGGACCCCCACCCCGGGCACCCCCGTGTCCTTCCCAGCTGCTCAGGCGAGGGATGCAGGGGAGACAGCGGCGAGAGTCTCCCCACTCTGGGTACCCGTCCTGGTATTTCTACCCCTTTTTTTACTGGGTTTGCAGACAGCACCCTCAGCAAGTGCCCCCCCAGCACATCACGGGAAAGGTGACTTTAGCACAATTGCTCCCTCTGCCCTGCTCTGGCTTTCGACCCGGCACCTCCTGCTGTCACCTCTCTGTTCGTGCCCTGCGCCGGGTCCCGCGCACCCCCCGCCCACAGCACCGGTGCTGCAGGGATGCGCAGAGCAGCAGCCCTGCCCCTTCCCTCTGCCCGAGGAAGCCTCTGCTGCAGAGCAGCGTTCCCCCAGCCTGCCGTCGCGGCGCGGGCTCCTCTGACCGCGGCCCGTGGGCTCGGGCGTGTTTACAAGCCAGTCATTAAGACAGCGAACAAGGCGGGCGTTGGGGATTTAGCTGCGACACGTGAGGTCGCCCGTGATCGCGCCGAAGTGCAGGCACCCGGCGCTGCTCGGCTGCCGGAGTCAATGACACAGCCCAAAGCCACACGCGACACGTCAGACGGGGTTATTCCTGCTTTGCCGTCACGTACACCAGCACGAACGTGACGGGGTCCGTCAGGCCACCGAGCACCCGCGGGTCCCCCATGTGCAGCACCGCCAGCATGTCCCTTCCCCGGCGAGCCGGCGGGCAGGCTCCCCGCTGCGCCGCAGCTGCCGGTCAGGCACGGCCGAGACGCAGCCGCGGCACCACAGACCTGCCGGCAGCGCCGACCACCCCAGCACCCCACCTACCTGGCTCCGGCGCTCTAACGGAGATGCACGGTCAGGAGGCAAAAAAAAAAAGAGATAAAAACCCCAGCTGCCGGCAGAGCTGGAGGCTCTGCAGGTTTCGGGAAGCGGCGCTGGTGCTGGTGCGGAGTAGCTGCGACAGCCGGAGGCAAACACAGCAGGTGCCGGTTCCTACCCCATTCCCGCTCCGTCCCTGGGAAAAGGCGTCTGGCGGAGGAGGGGAGGCCGAGCCCTCCACACCCCGGGATGCGGCAGCACCCAGGGATGCGGCAGAGCCGTCCCTGCCGCTCTCACATCCTGACTCGGCACGTTTGGCTCCGCTGGTGGCGTGCAGCCGTGGCGTGCAGCCCGGCTCCCCGATCCCGCTGGTGCCTTAACCGTGTCGGCGCCGCAGCCCGGCACCGGCAGCGCGCGTGGGCGAGTGAGCGGCTGCCACCCGGCGCTGGCTACCCCTGCGCAGCTCAGGCGAGAGGAGGCTCATCCGGCAGCTGCGGGGAGTCTGGAGCCGGACGTTTCCATCATCGGATGCCTTTAAATCACATCGGGTGTTTTTCTTGGAAAATAAAATAAGGGTGTCCGCAGGCGATGCTGCGGGGCTGCCTCCCAGCACCGGGGCTTGCCCAGCCGCCGTGTCCCACCGGCCGGCCACCCGTCCTCCTCCGCACGCGCCAATCGTGCCTTCTCATCGGCTGTTGCTTTTTGGCCATCTTGGGCAAAAACCCGCCCCGGAGCACGCAGTTCAGAGACACCCCATAACTGGAGCACGCTGGTCCCTGGTGGCAGCACGGCACTGTAATCCTGGAGCGGTAACCGCACCGATCTGGCTGGCATCTGGATTTACCATGAAAACCAGAGGCCAAGCCAGCACAAAGGGGTCAGGGTTTCGGAAGTGCCCTGCAGCGCTTTTTTCATTTATAAATCAGGAAAACATGGTCCCTCTCCATCCACCAAGTCCCGCTCAGCTCCATTGCAGCATCCTGCCAGTTTGCCCTCCCGGCGCGGTCCTGCCGGCGACGGCGCCAGCAAGCGCGGTGCCTGCTCCGAACCGCGCTGGCACTGACGGGGACCCGCTTGGCACCGCCTGGGTGGGCGATCCCAGCAGGGTGCCTGCTTTCCGCGCCACGGCAGCTCTGCCCGCAGCGTGCGGCAGGCAGGGAAGGCCGTAAACCCCGTCCCGTTTGGGGAGCGCTCCCCAGCACCAGCGCGGCGGCGGCTTTGCGTCCTCAGCAGACGGTGGAAACTGCGGCCAAGTTGTCCTGCTCTCGCTCCGCCACGCGTCCGACCCACAGACCCGCACGCCGAGAGCGGGGAGGCGACGGCCGGCCCCGCCGCCCTCCTCGTAAAAATAATAAACAATAACAAAAGCAGCTCTCGTGTATCGCCCGTTCGCAGCTGCGAGCAGAGGCGTTTCTGTTAAGCAGCCGGAGAATCACCGCATATTTGCAGCACGCAGACGCACGCAGCGCACACGGGACACGCTGCCCGGCCGGCCCTCGCCCGCGACGCAGCGCGGCGGCTCCCAGCGACGCTTTGGGGAGAAGCCCGTGGATTTGGGAAAGCCGGCTCCCCGCCCGACCTGCGCAGGAGCTCGGCTCCGCCGCTCTGCCGGGAGGCTCCCACCGGGACGGGCGCCCCGGGCGGGAACCGCGCGGGCGCGGGGCCGGCGGGGCTCCCCCATCGCCGGGAAAACAGCCGCAGAAACCGGCGGCCGGAGCGGGCAAGGCCGGGGTCGCTCTCCCTTCCCGCGGGGCGCCGCCGGGACCGCGCCTGCGCCCGCCGCCCCCCGAAAACGCCCGGCGGCGCTGGGAGGATGCCCGGGGCGCAGCCGACGATCGGAGCCCACCCTGCGCGGGAAGGGGCACCGGCTGCCCCGCGGCCCCCCCCCCGCCGCTCCCGGGCTACGAGCCAGATGTTGCGGGAGCGCCAGCCCGGGGACGGGCGCGCGGCGGCACGGCCTCACCGCACCTCTGCCCGCGGCCGTGCCCGGCTCCGTCATCGCCATCATCGCCCCCACCACCGCCCCCGCCGGCACCTCCACGATCGCCCCCCGGCACCCCCGGCCCCGCCGGCCCCGCACCTGCCCGGCGTCCGCCGCTCCCCGCCGCTCCGCCGCGGCGCCCTCGTGGGGGGCAGGCCCCGCCCCGCCCCGCCCGCCGCCCATTGGCCGCGCCGCCCGCCTCTCCCGCCGCATGCAAATGACAGGCGCCCCGCGCCGTGCCCATTGGCTGCAGCGCCGGTCGGGCCCCGCAGCGAGGCCCCGCCCCCCGCGGTGCGGCACCATCGCCCTAGTAACCCGATGCCGAGACGGGCGCGACCACCCGCGCGGGGGGGGACGGGCTCCGCCGCCGCCGCCGCTTCCGCTGCCGCCGCCGCGCCCCGCACCGCTCCGGGATCGCCCTGACGCAGCCTCTCTCCGCTGTCCACCGGCGGGGCAGTGTGGAGCGCGGGCGGCGGGGTGATGAGCGGCGGCGGCGCGTCCGTCCCCCCCCGGCCCGGCGCGAGGTTGGTTGGGCCCGAGAAGATGGCGTCGGGGCGCGGTGAGCGCGCGGGGGGGGCCGAGGCCGGCGGGCGGTACGGGCGGTGCGGGGTGCGGCCCGGGCCGCACCGCACCGCACCGCACCGCACCGCACCGCACCGCACCGGCACGGGCACCCGCGGTGGCGGAGGCGTACGAAGGGGCGCGTACGGGCCGTGCTGCCCGCCACGCGGGTCCGTGGCTTTACCCCGCGGCGTGGACAGCCGTACCTCCTCGGGTGGGCACGGGGGCGGGCAGGCCTGGCGTGGGCCCGGCACCGCCTGTCCACAGCGCCGCGGGCGCGCACCTGTGGGGAGCAACGGGCGGGCGTGAAGCCGGGCCTGGCCTCGCGCTGCGCGGCCGGTCCCTGCGCCTGTGGCGCCGTGTGTACGTGTGTGTGTGTGTGTGTGTGTGTGTGTGTGTGCGCCCGTGCCCGCAGGCGTGTGGGGCTGTGTGTGTATGTATATGTGTGTGTGTGGGGGCTCTGTGTGTGTATGTATATGTGCGCGCGCAGGGCTCTGTGTGTGTATGTATATGTGCGCGTGTGGGGCTCTGTGTGTGTGTGCGGCTCTGTGTGTGTGTGCATGTGGGGCTGTGTATGTATGTATATGTGTGGGGGGGGCTCTGTGTATGTATGTATATGCGTGCGTGTGGGGCTGTGTGCATGTGGGACTGTGTGCGTGTGGGGCTGCGTGCGTGTGTGCTTGCGTGTGGGGCTCTGTATGTACATATATGTGCGTGTGTGGGGAGCTCTGTGTATGTATGTATAGGTGTGCATGTGTGGGGCTCTGCGTGTATATGTGTGTGCATGTGGGGCTCTGTGCGTGTGTGTGTGTGCGGCTCTGTGTGTGTGTACATGTGCATGTGGGGCTCTACGTACATGCAAGGGTCTCTGTGCATACGTGCGCACACGTATATGGGCCTGTGTATGCACACACGCCCGCATGTACGTGGGCCGTGTTGCGTGGGAGGAGCGGTGGCTGGTGGGGCTGGAGGTCCGCCTGGGTGCCTGGGTCACCAAACCCCTCCGGCCCTGCCCTGGGGCTCGGCGGGACGCCCCGTTGAGCTGCCCGCTCCCGCGGGAAGACTGTGTGTCACCGGGCGGGTGCCGCAGGGCCCAGGAGCCCGGAGCCCCATCGGCTCGTCGGTGCGCGCGGCTCCGTGGCTCTGGAGCGTGCGTTTCCCTGAGACGGGCTCTGTTTTCCAGCCGAGCGCTCGCCATAGCCGAGGCCGGGCAGGAGAGGCGACCTTCGGGGGAGCAAGATGAGCGAGTGGGAAAGGGTGTTTCTGCAGAACCTCGCCCTCCCTCCGCACTGCCAGCGGAGACGGACTCGCCCGCCGGGCCCCACGGCTTTCCGCTGTGTCCTGAAGTACCTGGAAGGGGCTGCCCTCGCCCAGGTAGGGGGGACTCGGCTCGATGGAGGAGAGCCCGGCAGTGCCTTCCTGCCGAGCCCTTGGTTTCTGCCTGCTGCCGTTCCACCGTGCTGCCGGGATTTGCTGTGTTTGTGGGCCAGAGCCCATAAAGGTGGAGGTTTTCGAAACAAGGTTACTTGTTTTGGGGGGAACTAACTGTAAATCTCCTGGAAACACGAATCGGAGCCATGTCTCAATCCCATGCATTTTTACCTGCAAATCTGAGTTAATTAAATTTTAATTTAATTTTTTAAATTTTTTGTTAATTTTTAATTTAGGTAAGCATTTTAAAAATCTCTGGGTAGCACCTTAAAAGTCTGCTACCCCTTTATTAGATGCTTAATATTCAGTTTTCCCACTTTTGCTTTGCTTGTTCAACCTCTGGCTTTCAGAAAGGTTCTCCAGCAATGCATGAAGCTGTACGTGGCCGTGTGCCTGATTTGGGCATCGGTTACAAAATGGGAATTATTTGTGCTCTCTTACTGAAGTGTGTTTTCTGCAGTTTGGGGCCGCTGAGTTGGCGTGCCCCCGAGCGGGCCCGAGCGCTGGCACCTCCCGTCCTGTCGTGCCTTGCAGGGAGCCGAGTACCAGCTGCGCCTCTCCCTTTTCGACGCCACCTACCACCACTTCTTCGGGAGGACGTGGAGGAGCAGCCGGCGAGCTGCCCGTGCCGCCCCGCCGCGCCCGGCCAGGGCAGCTTTCAACGAGGTAGGGTGCCGGGCGGCTGCCAGCGGGCAGGGGAGTGTCCGTGCTGGCTGGGCCTGGGAAAACGCCGGCAGCAGCCCGGGAAGGGATGGTGAGAAGCCGGAGGAGCTGTGATCCCATGGGGAGGCAGCTGGAGCTGCAGGAGCCAAGTCCGAGGAGGGAGGTTTTTAATGCACGAAGGGAAAAGCTGTCTTTGCTCGAGTTCAGCCTGGAGCCGCTCTCCTTTGGTGCTGGTTTGCTCCATCAGTCGCTGGCGGAAGCGGAGCTCGGATTGCTCTGGGAGCCCACGATCGGCACGCTGTAGCCGTGAGGCTTTTAAAGCAGCGAGTCCGAAGCGTGTGCGGGCTCTGGCCCGTGGTCGGTCTGTCTGCTGCTGAGCCTTGTCTGCGGCGGTTCGTTCTCCTGCGCGCAGGCAGACAGCAGCAGCAAGCCCTTGTCCCTTCCAGCGCTTCCCAATCCTTTGCCCAGGGCGCGCCCCAGATGCTGCCCAATTATTAAGCTTTTATGCACGGTTTATTGGAACGGGGAAACTGGGGTCTCGGGTCGCCTCCGGGGCTGGGCGACGGCGTGGGAGCAGCGGTGTGCCGCCTGTGCCGCCTGCTGTGTGCAGAGCGGGCGGCAGAGAGCAGTGTTTCTTCACGAGCGGGAAGGAAGGGCAGGAGCAGCCGCCCGCCCTCCGGCACAGCACTTTTCTCTCTTTTCCTGGGAACTAAACTCGCCCAAAGCTGTGCTTCCATCCGCTGCCGATACTGGCAAACCGGGGTGCTCCCTTACTGGGGAGATCCCACTGCCCCATAGCGTGGACGACAGCCGAGATGTCACGTTTTCTGATTAAACTTTTGTTTCCACCTCCTCCAGTGCTCTGTGCCGCAGATGAAGCGTAGCACTGATTAGAGCCGCACTCCTTCATTTATTTAAATTGGTAGCGGTATCTGAGGGGCGTTGATGTGATCTGAGGGGCCAACCCCTGCTATTTTGAAGAGGGACGGAGAAAAAACTATGGCAGAGTGTGCTGCGGTGTGAAAAACGTGGCACCTCTCCCCACCTCGCCAGACGCCGGGTGGAGCTGCCTTTCCGAGCCCCGTCCCTATGTGTGCAGGCTTCCTGGGCGCTTGGCGCGCGGTTGGGAGCAGCTGGCAGGAGCTTCGGGGCGTTAGGGGACTGGATCTCTCAGCCTCTCTGCGATCGTGGAATTGCGTTGCCCGTCCCCTGCAGCTCACGGGGCAGCCGCGGCGCTCGGGGCCTTGCAAAGGCGACAGGGCAGAGGAGAGGTGCTCTGCGGGCGTGATGCGACCGGCTGCCGTCGCAGCTGAGCACCGGGATCTTTTAACTTTGTGATATTCGGCAGTTTAGTGTTGCAAAGAGTTTGGGTGCAGACGCAATCGATCTGTGAAAGGTGAGGAAGGAGGAAAGGCGCTGCTCCTCATACAGGAGAAGCTGCTGGCTGCTAGAGAGCTGCCTCGCAGGACCTGGCAGCGTGCGAGAGCCTTGCACCTCTGCCTGCGCAGGCAACGTGCTGAGCTTCGGCCTGCATGCTGCCTGCACACTCGCCGGCCTCGCCGGAGGAGGAAGGCGTGTGGGCAGGGGATGGGGTCGGCACATGTGGTGGGTCAAGGTGACCCCCGCACAGCATCGCTCTCGTAGGGTTTAGGGGAGAGGAATGAGCTATCACGAAGTGGTGTTAGTGCTCACGGAGGGAACAGCAAGCCTGGTTTTACAAGGGATCCGCTGTAAGGGCTCTCTGTGTCTTTGCAAGGCGAGGCATCGGTCTGCAGCCAGCGGTCATTATTTCAACGTTTTGCAATAAAAGATAATAGAATAACGATTTATTTCCCTGGGTTGATGCGGTAATGTCTCTCTCCGTTATCCCTTCCTGACAGCCTGTGATTACAGCAAACGTTTTCCCTGGGACACCGCGGTAATGAGTTTTTAATAGAAAGATTAACCTAGCTTTAAATCCTGTGCCAGGGAGGTGACCTGTGTCCTGTCCCCTCCTGCCCTCGGGTCTGGGCCACCCCCATCTCCCCTCCCCGCGGCAGGAGGGTTTCCAGCTCCTTTGGCTTTCCCAGTGCGGAGCTCGTTATAATGCTGTAGGTCAAGGCCGCATCGAAGCCCCGCTCTTACGGGGTCTGCAGCCTGCGAGTTACTCTGGAAAATGAGTGTTACCAATAAAATAAACCAGTTAATGATGTTTGAGATTTAAGGAGGTTGAGATTTCCGAGCGGTGCCGGAGGTCATTTGCCATGAGCCGCTGTCTGGAAGTTTTAATGGATGTTCTGGTTGCGCTGCTGGCTGTCCAAGCGTAACAGGTATTGCTCTGCCTGCAGCTGCCGCCGCCAGCTCTGAAATACCCTTTCTCTCTCCTTTCCCGTCCCAGACCGTTTACTTCCACACCTCCTTGAACTACTCTGGCATCGCTGCTGTTGTGGAAGTGGTGGTGACGGACGGGAAGGGGGACGGGGGCTCTCAGCATCTGTCCTGCGGCTTTGGACTCATCCCCCTCTTCGGCAATGGGTCGGAGGCGACGGACCCAGCCACCGAGGACAGAGCGTAAGTCCCCCGGGGTGTGATGGGGCATGCTGGGAATTGGGGTGGCAACGTGCACGGCTGCTTTGGGAGGAGAAAAGTTGGTCCTAGGGCTGCAGAAACAAAGCCAGCATTTAGAAACCTGGAATTCTTCACTGCTGGGGAAGCAGCAATGGGTTTGTAAGTGATGCCTGCCCTTTCCCTAAAGGATAGGGTTTTTACCATGGGTACAGCGTAGGAAGGTGGTGGAAGATGAAGATGTGCTTCAGGGTGGATTTACTGACCACTGCACGTGTGCTCTTTGCTTTCAGACTGAAGCTGTACCATGGGACGCCGCGCGCCTTACTGCACCCGCGCTTCCAGGACCCCATGGAAAGTAAGCAGCAGCCAGACGTTGCATCTTGCTCCTGTCTTGGTGGCCTCTCTTATCCAAATGAGTATCGTGTGTGTCTGGTCGATGCGATACGTGGTCCATGCCCTGGTAGTGCTAAGCGGACGTGCCTTGCTGCCAGCCGGGAAAAGCCTGGCTGGGCAAACCCAGGTTTTCCTTTGCTCCCAACATGTGCGTTTGTGGATAATGATTTCTTCAACAGTGGCGCTGCGAAGCTGTCTCCCCTGGCTTTGGTCATTGGGGATGTTTTCTCTTCTTCAGAGAACAAATACCTGACGGTGATGGAGAAGAGCCACCTGCAGTACACCCTGAAGCCCCACCAGCCCCTGGAGACGATATTTCACCTCCTTCCCGAAAACCTTCTGATGTCTGGGCTGCAGACCGTTCCTGGCTTGCTGCCAGCACACGGAGACACGAGTAAGGGCTCCTTCCCTTTCCCTGCTGCTTGCACCACTCCCGCTGAAGGCAGCAGGTCCCCGGGGAGGCTGCGGGCAGGGCAGGCAGGGCGCTGGTGTGGGGTTTCTGGGCACTCCGGTGGGTTCTCTGCAGCGCTGCCCCTTGGCAAGAGCATCTCCTCTGCGCGGGTCGGCGGGGCCGCAGCCCTTGCATTCATAGCTCATCCTGAAAGATGTCAAAATGGCTTTGGTCTGTTCTCCTTCTGTTAATTGCTTCGCTCCTGGGAAGCTGCTAGGGATAAATGATGGTTGGTTTAATTACAGTTGTTCAGCAGAGTCTTAGGAGAAGCTCTTGCAGCTTGTTTAAAGTCTCCCTCCTCAGTGGCAGGGCTCACGATCGCTGGGGGTCTGGCAGGTTCGGGGGGGATGAGCTCTTGCACGCTCAGCCCTCATTAATCTTTCCCTGTGGGTAGCAGCCTTGCTGTTCGAGCTGCTGCAATTAAAATTATGTGATCTGGAGATTCAGAGGGTAAAAAGTACTCTCAATTCTGCAGCTGAATTATTCTTCAGCTTACTGCCTGGAAAACCCTACTGCTAACCATTTTGGGGTTGTAACTGTTAATGTTAAAGCTGAGCAAGGTCTCCAAAGCAGCTGAGTCCCTGGTGCTCGAAAGCAGAAGAGGGGAGAGCTGGTGTCTTGCACTGCAGGGCACCTCAGCGCTACAGCGGCGGTGGCTTTATTAAGTAAACGGGTTGCATCCATTGACACTGAAGGCGTTGAGTATTTCT
This sequence comes from Phoenicopterus ruber ruber, assembly GCA_009819775.1. NCBI lineage: Eukaryota > Metazoa > Chordata > Aves > Phoenicopteriformes > Phoenicopteridae > Phoenicopterus > Phoenicopterus ruber. Next base: position 9,456,690 of record CM020235.1, on the reverse strand, counting down.
GGGTCTCTCCCGGGCGTAAAGGCGTGCGTGTGCTGGGGAAGCTGGGTGAAGCAGGAACATTTCGTTGTGCATCTCTGCAAACGCCCCATGTCCACGTAAAGGTGGTGGCCCCGTGGCCAGGGAGCCCGTGCGCAGCCACGGCCTCTCCCCGGTGCTGCCTTCGGCCCAGGTCTGGCTGCGGGTGCCCCTGTGTTCCCAGCGACGTCCCCCTGGCCGCAGCGGGACCTGTGGCCACCACCTTGTCTTTTCAGGTGACTGCTTGCAGAAACCCCGGCTGATGAAGCCGGTCACCTGCTATCTGGAGAGGCTGTCTGTCCAGTTGTACCCTTCCTTGGAGGAATTCGAGGAAGAACTGCTGGACTTACTGAACAGCGATCGCTTACTTCAGGTACTGCCGATGCAGTTACGGCAGGGGAAAGCACAGTGCGTGAGCAGTAAGGGCAGCGATTCGTTTAGGGGCGGGGTGGAAAGGTTCAGATAAATGGTGCTTGTGTATTTGTTTCGCTTGGAGTCTCCGATTTTTTTTTTTTTTTGCTGTGCAAGCCTTTTGCTTGCTTTACTGCTGGTTTAGCACACAGGTGCTCTGTGTAGGCTTTGTTTTGAACATCCAGACACTAATGAGCAGAATTTGGGTTTGCTCTGCTATGGAAAATGCAAAGATAAGGTGCAGTGCATATCGAGTAGGTTTCTCTAGGAATGGCAGCGCTCAGTGCACAGTAAAGACCGCTGGCCAAGTCCTTCTTTATTTGCCAGACTTGCACCAACTCTGCTATAAAGACGAAAGATTTTAATATCCATCAGCTGCTGGGGGATGGGTCCTGGTTTTTGAGTTTCTGATGGATTGCCTGAATTTTCCTGGCCGCGGGTGGTGCAGGGATGGATGCTGTGCCGCCTCGCTGCCCAAGCTGGAAAACTTGCCCGTCGCAGGCTAACACCGCGCCGGATGGCGACGAGGTGGTGGTTCGGGAGCGGCGGCTGCACGTCGGCGTCCACAACGGCCTGCGCTTCGTCCAGGCGCCGCAGGTGGCTGTGCTGGTGCCAGAGGCGGAGACGGTGCGGGGTGGCTGCCTGGGGGTGCCCAGCTCCGGAGACAGGTAAGGGGGAGACCTGCTGCTGCCGGTGCCACTTCCCTTCTGCCTCGGGCACTGCTGACAGCCGCTTCTCCATCCCGGCACAGGGGTGCAGGTCAAGCTCTGGTCCTGAGGAGCCGCATCCACCTGAATGAAATGGTCCCTCACCCAGCATTCGGGGTCTGCTTCCAGCTGGAGTACGTCTTCTGTAGCTCAGGGAGAGCCGGCGGGAAGGTAGGGCTGAGTGTGCACGCACCTCGTCTCCGTCCCTTGTTAAAGAGTGGAGATCTGCCGCTGGGGGAGCGAGCCCTGCTGAGTAACTCCATCCTCTGCCCTCGTTTCGCCGTTCTGCGCCCCCAACACGCAGCGGCTCCTCGTCCTGCGGCTGCGCTGCCTAATGAACGGTCCCGCAAAGCGTCCAGGTGCTTTCCACAGGCTGTGCGAAATACCCTGCAAATGGGCTTATTGAATCATTTTAATTACATGTGGTTACATTTCTCCACCATGTATATATATATGGAGAAATGTAGCCTGCAGCAGTCCTATAGTGTTCTGGCAAGCTAATTTGGAAAATTTCAGCTTTCTTTAATTTAAAAAAGGCTTTTCTTTAGAATTTAGCATTTATGCCGAAAAGAAGTTAACCCCTCCCACTCTTTTTTTTTCTGAATGCTGAGCTGTTTCTGGGAGCTTCAGCTTGATGTTCTCCAGACCTTAAAGCCAGGAGAAGTCTCTGTGTTGACTGCAGAGACCGCACTCCCTAAGGACTACTTACCGATCGTTGACATGTATTTCAGTTTAACCTTTCCGCAGGTTAAACCCAGCTTAGCGGGCTGTTCAGTCGTCCCCTCCAGAGACCCTTTGCTATTGCAGCTGTTAGCTTGTAGTGTGCCTGAATCGATGGCCAAGGGTTCGTTAGGAGGCCCTGATCTTCCTGCGAAGATGCTCATTTAAAATGCAGCAAGTGTCCTCTCCTTAGAGCTGTCCACAGCAAAACTGGGGGGGGAAAAAGGGTATTTATAAAGTAAGACACGTGTGCCAGGCCAGAGGGATTTGTATTGAGGGGGGGAGGAGAAGCTGAGCCTTGCTGTTGGAAACTGTGTTGGGTTCAACTCCTTTAAAAAGCTGAAACCCAAGGACACGCGGAGATCTGGGGCTCCAGACGCAGATTTGTTTGGCTGTGCTGGGTGCCGGGAGCACTGGCTGGGGCGGTGGTGGAGCCGGTTCCTGCGGCACGGCCCTTGGGCAGAGCGGTTAATCCCAAAGCCGCTTGCCGAGTTGATCGCATTGTCCTCCGTGCCATAATTAGCAGGCTGCGAGGGTGATTGCGGGTGCTGGTAGAGACCTCTGGGTTTGCTTCTGTGCCTCCCCTTTGGTTTAAGGGGAGGCTGTGGATGCGCCCGGGTAAGTGGAAGCCTTCCCGCTGCCTTTCCCGTCTGCCGGGGTGGGGGGTCAGACCTATACCCCTTAAAGCAGCTGCTTGAGTGAGGGGGTTACAGCCCTTTGGCTGAGTGCTGGTGTCTTTGTCTTAGCCTACATGTGCTAAATACATACAAGGGATGAAAACCCTATTATTTTTTAAAAGCATTATATTGTGCTTTTATATTATATTAGCATATTATGCTGATCCATAATCTAGAGGTGTAGTCCCTTGTGTGACTTGGTGAAGGGATGAGGTACGATTACCTGGAGCGTGGGTGCCTGATGTCCTGCAGCTGCAGCCTGCAGGCGGGGGAATAATGGCAGCGATGGGCTGGGTAAACGGGGTAAGTGCAAGGAAAACCAAAGAATACCTGTGTGGGAAGGGTGGTGTGGGGTTTACAGGGAGAAAGTGGGATTCGTGCCTGTGTGCGGCTGTGGCCGTGAGTTTGTGGTCAGCCTTGAGGAGGTGAAATCACATAGGAAAGCGCCGGTTCTGCCTGCGGTGCTGCTGGCAGAGGGAAGAGGAGCAAACCTCGAAATGGTGCAGGCCAGCTCAGTGCTCTTGCACTGAGAGGTCTCGCGATCCCAGGTCCCCTCCCTGGGACTGCTGTGTCCTTCTCCATCGGAGAAGCATTCCTGGTGCTCCTCGGAGCCTGCAAAGGGGTGGGAGCAGGAAGGTGTGGTCGGTGGTGGGGGGGAATGGATGCAAAAAGAGAAATAAGGTGCTGGGAAGTGGGATGTCTCCAGAACGGGTTGAAGGGGAGCAATTTCTGCAGAGCTGGGCGCAGTGGGAGATGAGAGCCCGCGGCTGTCTGGCATCACCCGCTCCCCTGTCCCGGCAGTGGGGCGGGGGTGCCCGGCGCTCACCGCGCTCCCCCTGCTCCCCCCAGGCCCTGCCCGGCAGCGCCCGCAGCGAGGCAGCCGACATGCGCTCGGTGCGCTGGGCCGTCTGGAGCCCCGTCCTGGGCGCCGGCGAGGAGGAGGTGGTCCTGCCCCTGCGCGGCGGCGCCCGCCGCGGCCCCTGCCAAGCCTTGGTCTACCGGACCCCGCCGAGTGGCAGGAGCTCCTGCCAGGTAAGGGCTCGCTTCTGTGCTGCAAATACACGGGGACACTGCCGGTGCTTGGACAGGCTTGCGGTTAGAGAGGCTCTTTGCCAAAACCTTTGTAAGTGCCCGGGCGCTGGAGAAGCTCTCTGCAAATCTGTGAGTGAAGGAAGAGGAGGGGACGGCCCCCACCCCTGCCAGCGAGCGTCTGTGTTGATAGGTAGTGCGTGCGCTCGGTGTCCAGCGCTGCTTCACTGCAGTTACTGCAAACGTGCAGACTGAGCTGTCACATAGTTGGTCAACACAGTTATTTATCGCGATACTTCTTGGAGGCCACCATGACCTGAGCTGGCTTATTCCGAGTGATGCGCAAGCAAAAGATAAAGACCTCGCTCCAAAGTATTTATCAGCAAAAGGAGGTTAGGGCTGGGGCAAAGGAGTCATGGGGGGGTGGCCGAAATACGGCTGTGGTGCTAAGCTGCGCGGGTTGCTCTCTGCCACAGGGAGGGAGGGAGGGATGAGTGTTGGCAGAACTTGCTCAGTAATATCTTACACCGGGTGGCGGTGGGTGGAGTTGGCAGGTGTGTGTGTTTGCCTCCGCAAGGACAGAGGTGTTTGATCAGCTTATTAAAGCGCAACCCCTTGCTAGCTCTGCCTCCGGCTTGCACCACCGCTTCTCCGGCTGCAGGGCAAGGGAATCACCTCTCAGAGGTACGAGGGAGGCTGCGTGTAGCACGCTGTCTAAAAGTATTTCATTTCCAGCTTCAGGGGAAGCACGTGGAGTCTGGGACTGTCCAATTCCATGTTTCCACCGATTCAGAAGAACATCTTGTAACTGCTGCGGAGATCCTACGTAAAGACAGGGACGAGTTGGAGAAGCCTCCTACGCCATCGCTGAGTGAGTGTTTTCCAGATCGCTGACATTTAAAATATAGAGTGTGGCACTGGTGTCTGCTCAGGATTAAAAACACGACTTCAACGAGTTTCAGTGAGCTAGTTTATGAATTACTGGAGTGAAACAAGTTTCCATCGAGTTGAATTCAGTTCTCACTTTTTAACTTGCAAAATTCCCCTGTGATAGTAGCGCTGAGCCACGTGCAAAATCCCCAGGGATTTCCAGCATGGCACCAGCCCGTTTCGGGTCGCTCTGATGGCATCTGGGCTCCCGTGCTCAACACCCAGAACAGCTGGATGGGCGCAGCGGCTGCACCAGCAGCATGTTGCTCTCTGCCAGTGCTGCTGCTCGTCTCTCTGGGCTCTGAATCCCTCCAGACATGAGGACAGGAGAGATGTCAATTATAGGCTGAGGAAAAAAATAATAATCTCATTGCGCTGCCGCTCAGGGAGCGTGACAGCAGCACGCATTCGATCGGTGTGCATGGGCTGTGCCAGTGCCTAGCTGGGGAAAACCAGGTTGCATATGCACGCGTGCACGTATGCATCTATCTATCTATAGCGCAGGGGTGCTGGGTGGTCGGGGTTTCAGCACCCGTCTGCCGTGTGTGTTGGAGGTGGAAAGAAAACTGCCGTTGGCTTGGGTTTGGGTGCGGGGTTGAGACAATGCCCCGGGCTCCTGGAAATCCTCTCCGACTTGTTTCTGTCTAATCCCCCCTTTTGTGGTCGGTGGGAAACAAACTCCCCTTTCCTCTGCAGCATCGCTCCTGCTCTGGTTCCCACGCAGGTCACCCTGCGGCGCTCCGGATACCTGACAGCGTTTAGATATGTTTTATGAGCTTATCCAGCTCCTGGGGTGAGCCGGTAGCTGCCAGCCCACGGGTCGGGGCCATGCCTGGTGCAGTGGGCGCCCGTTCCCGTGCCAGTTCCGGTACTGCTGTGCCTTCCACGAGATGGCAGTGGCACCATGGCTGTGCTGCGGCAAGTCCCGGCTTCCTGCTGGCGAGGAGCCGGGTTTGCTGGTGTAAGGGGCTTTAGAGCAGAAAGCTTCGTGGGTGAAATGAAGGGGTCTGGGGATGCGCTGGGCTAGGCTCTCCGCGACATGGCTGCATCACTGCTGGTACCTTCCTGGCGCTGCTTGGAAGGTTTTCCTGGACGCCTTTCAGCTGGCGGCAGCCAGGGCATTGAGGGAGTTGCGGTGCGATGAAGGGAGAAGCGAGCGCGTGCCGACGGTGAGCTTCCAGCCTGGCACTGGGCTGGCGTGCTCTGGCTTTGGGGGAGCGTGCTGGAGTGTGGGTGGGATGCCCAGTGAGGGCGATTTTAGGGGATGAGCTGCACGGCATTTGCCTGGCTACGAGGGGTGGTGTCACGAGGGAGAGCTTGGAAAGTGCAGCGATGGTCCTGGAGCCGTGCTGTGAGGTGAGCAGCCACACGCGAGAGCCAGCCTGCACCCCGAGCTGCTGCAAAGAGTGTTTGGTTAACTTTTTGTAGAGCTCCGTTGGAAAACATGCCACCATCTGTCCCTTTTGGCCAGGGGAGGCCAAGCGCATCTTCTGTCAGCTCAGCTGCCGGTGGTGCTGATGGATCTGTCCGTCGTCTACTTAACACTGGCCAAAGCCATCCTAACTGAAAGAAAACAATATTTTAGACGTAAGGGAGACGGGGTGGTTTCCTTTGCACGGCAGTTAGCAAGAAATAGCTGGAATATACGTGGTGGTGAAAGCAAAATAAGGTCTCAGCATCACGTGGATGCAGAGATACAACATCTGTGCCTCTGGTCTGCGCTGAAGGACCCGCGGCATAGCGAGCTCAGCTGTGCTGGCGCGCGAGCCGAGCAGCCAAATATAAACACGATAAAGCTCGTACCGTTTCGGGGCATGAACGCACGAACAGATGAAGGGAGTGACAAGAAATAACGGAGGAGCGACGAAAACCTTAAGTATCCTAAAACTTTCACGTCTCATTAAGCATCCCACTTAAGCAGCGCTGCATGGCCGTAGGGAACCGCGGCACTGTCTGGGGATGGAGGAGCTGCCTTTTGTGGCAGAGTTAGCCTAATTCCTGGCAAAATAACGGATGGATCTGGAGATGTGCTATGTTACCCCCTCAGGCAACAGTCTTACTGGAAAAATAAGTCAAATAAGTGTTTGAGCGATGGTAAGCTACCTCGCTGAGCTGGTTTCACCCCCCACATCTCAAAGGGCCGGCGGGAGGCTGGAGGGGGCTCGGTGGCGGAGGGCGCAGCCACGGCAGCGGGGCCTGGGGGTGACGGCTCCGCTAGAGCATCTCTCCTGTCCCTCTCCGCAGGTCTGCCAGCCCCGCCGCGGATGGCGGCCTCCCCGCGGGGACCGGGGGTAAGTGCCGCGTGTGCTGGCGGACGCGGGTGGTGGGCAGCGGCACTCCCAGGGGCTGGCCACGCGCTGAGGACGTGCTCCCGGTCCTGTCTGCTGGTTTTCCTGGCTGCTGCGGCCAGGAGGCACCGAGTGTCCTGCTCGAATCCACTTCCTCCGGGGCAGCAGAATGGATTCTGCCTGTAATGTGCTGGGCAAGATTCCCTGAGCTCTTTTCACACCCCAAATGTATTTGTAAGGGCAGTTCTGGTTTTTGACAGCCCAGATTTGCTGCGTACTGTTGTCCCCCGTATGTGCTGACAGTGATGCACGGTTTCTTCATGCAGAGCTACTGGGATTTAAGGAGAGCTATGAATACCAAGATCCCTCTTTATGCTTTTTTATATCTTGATGCAGGGATCAATGCACACAAGTATTTTTGATGAAATGAAATGCTTCATAAGACTGCATTAAGCTTTTTGATCTTCCCGCTGCATTTTCTCATCCCTCCCCTTGCCAGGGAAAGTGCAGCAGCTAAATAGGAAGCAGAGGTGCGAACCCTTCAGCAGCCGAGCTGTGCCAAGCTCGGCAGAGCAGCGATGCCGGAGCACGTGGCATCTGAGCTGCCTTAGCAAGGAGAGGCTGCGGGCCCACCTCGCGTGGGGGCTCCTGCAGGGTGGGCTGCTCAGGGGGCCGCTCCCCCCGCGCGGGGCTGCGGGCGCTCACGCTCCCCGCTCTCCCGCCAGCTGTCGGTGTCCCAGCTGTCGGCCCCGCCGCGGGGCAGGGGCCGGCCCCCAGCGCCGCACGGCCGTCGCTCTCGGCAGGAGGGGGGGATCACTCACCTGGAGGCTGACCTCGGCTCGCCGGACCCGGAGCCCTGTGCCGGTGACCAGCTGCGGGCGCTGCCCTTCGCCCCGCTGCAGGTGCCCATCGCCGCTGTGGGGCTGCAGGCAGGCAGGTGATGCTCGGCCGCCCTTCCCCGGGCTCCTGTGCCCCCATCGCCCGGCCCGTCGGGGTCCCCCACGGTTGCTTCTGTGTGACTCACCCCCATTTCTGTCAGTTCCCACACGCTGCTCTCCCGCGCCTCCCTGGCACGCCTGCATGCCGCCGGCTTCCCGGAGATCCTGGACCGCAACCAGGAGCCAGTAGAAATCTCGGAGCCGGCAGACCCGGCAAGCTTCAGCCTGCGGCTGGAGGAAGCCGACCCTCTGCAAGGCAATGAAATAATCCTGCAATTCCTGGCTTTTGGCAGGTGGGATGGCAGCTCTTGGTGGTGCCTCCTGGGGGAGAGTCCTTTCCCGAATCCCCCCCCCAGCCCTGTTCCCTGCTTCAGCGGGAGAAGTCCTTGCAAAGGTGCCACTTCTTCCGGCACCTGCCATGGCAGCAAAGCCCCAGAGGGTTTTACGATGATGCTCTTGTCCTTTCAGGGCACTCTTAAGTCATGTTCCATTTTTTTTTTGTTGTATCCATTAGCCACAATGTGATGTAAAAGCTAGTTAATGCAGGATTTCTCCATAAACGCATATGGAGTTGAGAAGGTTGGCACCCGTGGGGGTGGCTTTGGCTGGATAAGGCCCCATTTGTGTTTTTTCTGTGGACGGCAGTGTGCTGCGTGAAGGTAAAACGCTGCCTTTGCTGGGCTCCTCCGTCACAGCATATGGTGGGAGACAGCTGGAATTATGAAGCTTTTTGGAAAGCCAAGGCAAACCATATGCCCGCTGTCTTCAGAGAAGTCCAAATACTTGTGATGCTGCCGATCTTCTCTTGTTCTTCTGCCTCTCAGTGGGTGCCAAATGCATGAGGAGCTTGTGATGGGGACACAGCGCTGTGCCACGAGCTAACACACCCCCCTCTCTCCCTCAAGGGATGCCCGGGACAGCACGGAGGGGACGTGGCCGACGACTGTCTTCCTCACCTTCCAGTTCTACCGTTTCCCACCGGTCACCACGCCGCGGCTGCAGCTGGTCAGCGCGGCTGGGGGGCCGGCGGCCGGGCCGGCGGTGCCGGCGCAGCTCCTCGTCCGGGTGAACAAGGACGGGACCCTCAGCACCGGTAAGCTCTGGTTTTAGCATCCTTGTGTGGCCCCTCCTCTTCTGTCAGTCAGATTTGGGCTTGCCTCTGGGCCGAGGAATGGGCTGGTGTCTGCTTTAATAGCAAGCCTCTGCTAGTTTGCGTGGCACGCCATGAAAAATGTTCAAAACGTCCAACATTTGAAGTAAAACACCGGTAAGTGTTGATGTGATTCGGACATCGAGGCTGCCAGCTCCCGCTGCAGCTAAGCACCTTTGAAAAGAAAGGCAACACATGAGAGCGGAGCGCCCGGAGTGGGAGGCTCTGATCCTCCTGGAATAATGCTTTTCTTTACTTCTTTCTCTGTCTTACTAAATTCTGGTCCCAAGAGACAGCAAGCACTTCCGACTGATAAAGCTCCTTCTCCATGTGGAGCTGCTAACGGAAATGAGAAAGGAGTCCGTACAGACCGAGTGTTTCGGTGGGAGGGTGCCAATCCCGGGGGACCTCAGACCTTACTAATTGACCAACAGGCTCATTAAGTGGAGGAGCGTGGGCATGTGAGCAGGCAGGCTTCTCCTGAGCAGACTGAAGCTCCATTTCCATGGCAATGCCCCGTGTCCCGCAGGACCGCCGGGCTTGCAGCTGAAGTACATGGTGGATCCCTCTTTCCTGCGACCCGGGGAGCAGCGCTGGTTTGTGCGGTACCTGGCCGAGCACAGCCTCCAGATCGACGTCTGGGATGGAGACTCCCTGCTCCTTGTTGGGTCCACTGCCGTCAAACTGGAGGTAGCGGTTAAATTGAAGGCCTTTCCCCCTCAAGCCTTGGTGACTGCTGCCAATGAAGGAGACCCCCTGCTTAGCCTGCAGGAGTGTTAAGGGAGAGCCTGACTTTTCCTTGGGTCCCGTGTTGAGATGCTGTTGCATTTCCCTTGCGTCTTAGTAATCGAGTTGCTGTCAGCCCCTTCCGTGTAACCGAGACTGATGTCAGCCTGACAAGCCCCTAATCGTGGGATTTGTCATCTCCTCCTGAAAAGCGATGGCAGAATGTTAACTTTATTCCCCTTCCCTGGAACTCCTGCAGTATTCTAGGGCTAAACCCCCCAGACCTAGGACATCTAGAGACATCCTTGCCCAGACCCCTTAACCTTCCAGACCTGACTCCCCAGTAACTCGTTACCCCTTGCCCATCCTTGCTTGTCCCCAGCCCCTGCTGCGCCAGGGCCGGGCAGCCGTCAGGACCCACCACGAGCTGGAGGTGGCCACGACTGAGTACGAGCCAGATGTGACGGTGATGGGCCGGGAGGCGTTGCGGCATGGTGCCCTGCGGCCCCTCGGCATCCGCGTGGCCATGAGGGGCCGCCTCCACCTCTGCCTGGCCAACGTCGGTAAGAGCTCGCTGCTCCCACGGCCGAAAGGCTTGGGTGCCGGCACCGGTGCCCCTTGCCGGGTACCTCCAGTGCCAGCTGGAACCCCCATCCCAGGGCCAGCCGCTCGGCTCCAAGCGCCACTGGGCTGCGGGCAGAGGCGTGCAGCTCCTGGATTGTGCTTGCGGTCCCTTCCGCCTGCTCGGCTGGAAATGCTGGCACAAGGTGTCGGGGAGGCCGGCAGTGCGGGGTCAGCGCCACACGGTTAGGTGCTAGCAAACGGCATGGGGCCACAGGAGAGATGGGCAGCACGCACAGGGCCGTACCTGAAAGAAAACCATGCTTGTAAGAACGTTATTCTTCCCAGAACCTGCTGGGTGCTTTTATTTTATATATTTAATTCCCCGTCCTATAAATGTACAGTGACTCCAGGTTTTAAAATCTTATCTTCAGAAGAAAGATTAGTTCCGTTATAAGATATCTTAAATCATCGTTTCCATACTTTGCCTGCAAAGGGATGATAAGCTCCTGAGAAGGAGAATCGGAGATTCACAACCCAGGGAGAGGTTTAACTCACACCCCATGAAAGAACAGAGGGAGAGAGGGAGCAGAGATGCTGCACCAGGCAGCAGCTGCCCTTTGATTGTTTGGTTTGGCTTTTTTTTTCCCCCTCTTCTCTTTTTTTAAATTTCAAAATACTGTTGTTAATAACAGTATTGAAAAGCTTGGTGCCGCTGCCTGAAGGACAGGGACAGGGTTTCTAGGCTGGGTAAACACCCGGCGGCTTTTCAGCCTCGCGTGGCTCCACGGGCAGAGCCTTTGCGGGAGCGTGGATGGCAGCAAGGAGTGGGGAGACGCAGCGGTGTGTGGCTGTGCCAGTGGCAGCACCGCAGCCCAAGGACAGAGAACACAGAAATGCAAACCGGAGCTGGTTAGGCGCTCAGGGGTGAATCGCTTGGGATGGTGCCGTGCTTTTGATGCCGCTCCATCTCTGGGCGGATGGCTGCATGGTGGTAACAGCAGTAGGCTCTGGAGGGAGTGCTGTAGGGCTCGCAGCATCGTTAACAACCAGATATTTGCTCCTGCTTTTTTAAATAGTCTGTAAAGAGCTGCAGTGGGGATAAAAACTTGCAGTAGGTTTTATAATGATGAAAATAAGATGATTTCTGCTCACCCCCCATCTCTGCTCCTGGCAGGCCACCCGTGTGAGGAGACCCCAGGGCAGCCACCGTCCCCGCCGCCATCCCGCTCCCGCCTCCTGCCCGTGCCAGACAGCGCCAGCAGCATCCCGGCAAGCGGCTGGTTCTCCCTGAATGCTGGTGGTGAGTCCTGCTGGGTGAGGCTCAGCCCGTCCCCCTGCACGGGTTCGCATTGGCAGGGTCTTTGCCCCCAGCCGCGGGGCGGCTTTCCCCTCTGGCGCTCCCCTTCCTGGCCCCGCAGCGTCGCGGGGGCCCCTCGGGCCGTGCTAGCGAGGGTGCCGTACTGGTGCCATGGTGCTCTCCCCACAGGCGGGCGGGTGTCACGGGCGCGGAGGCTGGCCGAGGTGGACGGCGAGCTGGCGGCCGCGCTGCGCAGCCGCTGGCCGGAGGTGAGGCTGGCCCCCCCGGCTGCCCCCAGCGAGGCCGCGGCCGCCCGCCGGCGCAAGCTGCGGCGCATGGCGCTGGTGCGGCAGCAGGAGGATGCCAGCGGCGGGAGGACACCCCAGCTCTCGGTGAGGAGAGGGGCGCCGGGGGCCGGGGATGCCGCGGCGGCTCTGGGCTTACGTCCCCTCCCTTCCGGCAGGGCTGGCAGGAGCAGCGTGCCCGGCACGTGCGGGACCTGCAGATCATCGACACCTACCGGGAGCACATCAAGGGCGAGAGCATCTCCCGGATGCTCAGCCAGGCCATCACCGCTACCCGCACCGTGCACGCCGTGCTGGGGACGGCTGAGTTCTTCGAGTTTGCCCTGAAGAACCCTTACGGCGTCCAGCACACCGTGACCATCGAGGTCGACCACCCTGAGCTCAGGTGGGGGGCCGAAACAAGGTCTCCCTTGTGTGCGTGGGGAGGTGCCAGGGTGGCACTGGCTCCCGACCAGTCCTCACCAGCATCTCCGCCGCTCACTCCCCCAGCGTCGTACTGGACCCGAGAGAGTGGCGCCACTTCAAGGAGCTGACTAAGAGCGTTACGCCGGTGGAGGAGGAGATGTTCCACCTCCGTGATGACCTCAGGCCTCAGGTCTACCTGCGCCCCAATGAGACTGTCCACATCCCCTTCAAATACCAGACCTTCTCCGCAGACCCCGCAGTCATCGCAGCACAGGTAGATGCGGAGCCCCGTTCTGAGCTGTTCCCAGTAGGAAGCGTTTCCCTCGGCTGTGTTTCCCTGCGCAGGGCAGGGTGGTAGTGCCATGGGGAGCACTGTGCAGCCATAGCTGTGCTGCATCCCAAAACAACCTGCTCTTGTGCCCCACAGGGGCCGGCGGGGCTGGGTGCCGGTGCCGACGCGGCCGCCCGCTCCCTGGGGAAGAGCGGGGCTGGGCGGACAAAGCACATCCAGGTGAGGGAGCCGGGCGAAGACGCCGCTCGAGGGGCTGTTTGGGAGGAGAAGTGTCACTCTTGCAAAACTCCGTCCCTGTCCTGCCGGCCCCGGGACAGGTCTCCTTCCAGGTGAGCGGGGGGAAGCCCATCGCGCTCCTGCGGGTGAAGGTGGAGCCGCAGCCCCACGTGGTGGACCAGACCTTCCGCTTCTACCACCCGGAGCTCACCTTCCTGAAGAAGACCATTCGGCTGCCCCCCTGGCACACCCTCCCCGGTGAGCCCGTGGCGTGCCTGGTGGGGGCTTGGGGTCTTCCTCGCTAGTCGGCTTCCACGGTTCATAGGGGCCTTCCTGGAGGGGTGGGTGGCATCCAAAGAGCTCGTCTCTGCTTCCTTGCCCTTTCACAGCCTTGGGCTCCCCGCTCGCTCTTCATCCGCCTGCCTGCATTAATTTTATACTTAATTCCCTGCGCCAGTACGCCCGTGTAGTGTGCTGGTAGCCTGGCGTAGGGGATTCTGGTCTGTGGCTGCGTGGGGTGCAGGGTAGCAAGCATAAACAGAGAAAATGCTGAATGCGGTTTCACCTCGGTCTCTCTCCTCTGCAGGCACGCCGGTGGGGATGCCAGGGGGGGAGCCCGAGATGTTTGTTCGCTGCAGTGACCCTGACATCATTTGCGAAACCAAAAATATGGTACCTGTTACGCTTTGGCATTGGTCTGTCCTTTGTGTCCTTCTGCTGTGGGTGGGTTTTGTCGGCAGAGAAACGCCTTGCACCCACGGAGCGTCCCCATTTATCGGCCCGTGGTAGCAAAACACTGGCAGTGATGAAGCTGGAATTGCCCTTTTTTCCCAATTAAAAGGAGCCGCGTTGTTTTTGCGGTTGAAGCTGATTTGCACCTTATCGCATTGTGCAGCAGCCTGTACTTGCTTGTTCTTTTCAGCAAATACCAGATGATTAAGATGCTGGGGAAAAGCAGCCTTTTGTTGAGGGGTGAGATCGACCTTCCCCGCTGCTCGGGTGTCCGCAGCCGCTGGATGCATGCGGCGGGGGGACGGTGCGTCCTCTGAACGCGCGGCAGAGCATCTCTCCACTGGGCGACGCTGGGGCAGTGGGGAGGGCCCTGCCGGGCTGAGGTGCAATTTGGCCCAAGCCTACCCGTTGCTCTGCGTCCCTCCCCAGGCGCAGCCTGTGCTTGCAGCGCCCAGCACGGGTTTCCTGGGCTTGCTTTGCAGCTGGGGGAGGTAGAAAGGAAAAACAGACTTGGGCACATACATGCAGATGGCGACGAAGGGTAGTTGCTAATTGCTGTTGCAGAAACGTGTTAGTATGGTAATTGGATTATGGCTTGTTAGAAAACTTGGGGAAAATTTGCCAAAATTTGATTACAGATGCAGACCTGGAATGTGATAGTCATTTGTATCCTCTTTTGTAATTAAAAATACTGGAAGAGCTCAGCCAAGCTGTATAATAACTTAATAACATAGTTTAACTAGATGCCGAAAGCATCTGCTTTTGTAAGTGGGTTGGTGGCAGGTTTTTCTGTTAATGGGAAGGAAACCCTGGAGTCCTCATTAGCTGGTTTGATCTCGAGGTTAACTGTTGGAACGATGCTCTGATTTCTGCACGCAGGGGCCCGGGGAGCCGCAGGACATCTTCTTAAAAGTAGCCGGAGGACCAAGCCCACAGATCAAAAAGTTCTTTGTTGCTATTTATACGTAAGTAGCAGGACCCCAAAAAAGTGAGGAACACAAACCCCGAGCGTGTGGCAGGGCAGGAGGGGTGCTCACGCTGCCCTTTCCTTGCTTGCGGCTTCCCGAGCCCGGCTGGCTTCGCTGAGCAGCAGAAAGCCAGGCAGGAGGCTTCCCAAAATGTTTGCAGCTTGGGGTTTTACATCGTTCTATTTTCCTCTAAACACCCCCTGGCCAGAGCATCTCTGGTGTGTGAGCTAACGCCTTCTGAGCCAGCTGGGCTATCTCTGTGTCAGATGATGCTTTAGGAATGGGTGGGACCGAAATGGGTTCCTTAGAAGAGGCTGGTGGCGAGCTCTGTCCGTCTGTCTTTGCTGCAGGGACGCCTGGCTGGTGGCGCCCGTTCAGATCTGGCAGTTCTACCTGCACTCGCTGCAGCGCCTGGACGTCAGCTGCACGGCCGGGCAGCTCGCCCGCCTCTCCCTGCTGCTGCGGGGCACCCCGGCCCCGCGGAGGGTGCGAGCCTTCACCTCCCACCCCCAGGAGCTGGAGGTAACCCCCCGCGGGCCGGCTCGGGGCTGGCGAGGTCCTTTGCGGCTGCGGCGAGCGGGGGGCTGGCCCGGACCAGCCCGGTGAAATCCCCTCCGGAAAGGGAAAGGCAGCCCGCTCGGAATTATGAACAATTTACTGCTATAAAGTGTTTGCGATAATTATCTTTTGATTGGAGCTGTCATGTGTAGGATCATCGGCACGAAACCCTGGAGGGCAAATTATCTGCATTAATGAGACTGTGAAGACTAACAGTTTCTTTAGAATTCGCTTGGCCGTAATTGCGAATGTGAATAATAAAAGGCACAAAACCTCTGTCACTGTCCCATAAACAAAAGAAAAAGTCTCCCTGGGCATAGCCTGCGAGGGGAGGGAGTCTCTGGGCTGGGGAGGAGCTCGCTCTCCCCGAGCGGCTCATCCTTCCTGACACGAAGCCAGTCCCGGCGTATTCACGTAGGTGGGATTCAGTAGTGGTGGCATAGGTGCGCAGGGTTTTAGGAGCAATCGGGTGTAGTTTACACGCGGGGGTGCGACAGGCCACCGCAGGTGGCTGCAGCTCCCGGTGTCGGTTTCCGCAGGTGGATCCGGATGGCTCCTTCCTTCTGCCCGCCAATGGCATCCAGGACCTGTACCTCGGCGTGAGGCCTTGGCGGGCTGGCAGCAGGTTCATCTACCTCAACCTGGTGGATGTGGAGTCCCACCAGCTGGTGTCCTCCTGGCTGCTCTGCCTGTCCTGCAGGCAGCCCCTCATCTCCAAGGTACGGCAGGTTTCGCGCTGGAAAAACGCCGTGACGGCGCTGGGCCGGCGGTCGCGGTCTGGTCAATAACCTGGGGCTGTCTCCTGCTTCTTCCTCTCTTTACATCTATGTTTTTTTTGGCGCTTGCCACCCTGAGCACACATTTAGCCCTCTGGTGCACAAGTAATCTCACTGAAGACCACGGTAAAATGTCTTTCAGGCTGTTTTGAAGGCAGTCCCATGCTGAGGAGTGTCAACTCTGTAGTATCCCCGGTTGTGAAATTAAAGCTACAGCATGCTGCTTCCTATTAGCACTGTGCTGGCGGAGGGCTTGCCTCAAAGATAGAAAATTAGATTTCCCGGTTAATGTGTTCCTTTTTAAAAACGTTTTCCTGAAACCCTCGGTACCGGGGAAGTTCAGATTGGTGTTTAAACCAAAGCCCCAGCGTCCTGCCAAGTGCCAGCCCACCTCCCGCTGCTGCGGGGTGTTATTTGGGCGAGTGCCACAGCTCTCCCTGTGGACGTCCATTAATTAGCTGGAGAATGAGCTGCCTGGTCCCAGCCGCTCCCCCGGCCCTTGGACGTTCGGGCTCGTAATTGCTTCTGCAAACACGTGGGTGCCAGCGGCAGCACGAGGAGAATGCTTTCCCTCCAGGGGGGTTTCTGTATACCTGCTGGCAGAGGTCAAATGTAAGGTGTAGTTGGGGAGAGGAGGAGACGTAAGGCAACGTGCCCCTGAAACGCCGCCCGCGGTGTGTCGGTGCAGGAAGCGGTTCTCCGTAGCCAGTTTGGAGGAGCGCCCGTTGTTCCCCCTGCCCCCTCCGCGGTCTGTGCCGCCTCTGCCATGGCTTGTGCTCGACCCGCAGGCCTTCGAGATCTCGCTGCCTGCAGGAGGCGGGAGAGGCTGCAACAAGCGCATCACCTACACCAACCCCTACCCCTCGCCCAGGCTCTACTTCTTGTGCACCAACCGGCCCGACCTCCTGCAGTTCAAGGAGGACTCCTTCGAGGTACGTCCTCCTGCCGCCGGTGCCCCTTGCCAGACCCCTGCCCGCATCCCCCGGCCCACGCGACGCGCAGAGCGATGCTCGGTGGGTGCAGGGCGCGGTGCTTGGGGGCTGCAGGAGCGCCGTGCTGGCCTGGGGAGGGCGGGCAGGTCGGGGTCCGCGCCAGGTCCTCGCCTCTCCTCCCGCCCCTTCTCCCGCAGGTCGCCGGCAGGGAGACGTACACCATCGGCTTGCGCTTCGCCCCGAGCCAGGGCGAGGGCGAGGAGGAGATCCTGATTCACATCAACGACCGCGAGGACAAGAACGAGGAAACCTTCTGCGTGAAGGTCCTCTACCAGTGAGGCCGCCCGCCCCCTGCGGCAAAGCAGCCGGTTTCTGCGCCAGCTGCCGCGGCTCCCCCGGCAGCGCCGCCTTGGGGCCACCCGCCTCTCTCCGATGGGCGCTGGTGAGCCCGGCCCCCGCGTAGTCACCTTGCCAGCCGGGAGGTCTTGCTGGCCGCCGGGATCCCCGGGCGTTGCCGTGAGCGCCGGTGGTGCCACGCAGCTCCCTCTGCACAAAGCGGGGAGAGTGAATGTATTTGCTACCACGCGTCGCGACTGCAGGATGTCTTTATTTTTGTCAAGCGGTACTGTATTTTAGGCGTGTTGCAATCTTTTTTTAACTGACAAAGTTTGCAGATCTGATTCTGTGGAATATTTTTGAAGTATTTTATATTCTACACTGAGTTTTGCACACACTGAAGCAGCTTTCTGGGATTTTTAATACTTTTTACTCATCCTCGATCAATTAAACTTGCTGCGCAGAGCTGGCAGAGTGTGGCGACATTTGCTTCTGTGGGAGGTGGAAACCCTTGGGGTCACCGTCCTGCGGAGGCAAGTGCTGGGCTTGCCCTGCCCGCCACTGTGGTGCCGTCAGTCCTGGGGGGGAGTGCTGGGGGTCCCCCGCATCACCCCCACTTCCCTGGAGCATCCCGGGGGTCAGGGTCAGCGTCAGGGCAGGGACTGTGGAGGGGGATGACGGGAAAATGAAGTGTGGGCTGACACCTCTGGGGCCGAGGGATGATGGCCCCGTCCCAGCGCGCTGTAATCCTGTTTGTTGGGTACTAAAAGGCTCGCCCTGTTCCTCGCTCCTTTGCAGCGCGTCTGTCACTGCTCCCTCAGGGCCAGGACGCGTCAGGCTCGCTGTGTGGAGGGGGAGAAACCCAAAGAGGTGAGAGAAAAGGCAGCCAAGGCAGGCAAACGGGGGTGTCTCCCGTGGGGGCAGCTGGGGGGTCCCTGCCCCTCGCCGTGCCCCTCTGCTGCCGTGGCTGGGCAGTGGGCAGAGCTTGTGCCCCCCCGAGCGCCATGTCGCTTCTCCGTGCGGGTCGGAGGCCGATGGATTAGTAGCCCCGGTGAAGTCGTGTGCTGAGTTCCTCTCCCTCCCTAGGACTGATCGGAAATGACAGCTAATATTTTAAAAATTATTATACTGTCTGCAGCACAGAGAGGCCCCTAAGTCGGGTTATTAAAGTAGATTAGCTGAATAATTTTCATTACATTTTCATACAGTGGTATTTCTTGAGGCTTATGAATGAGCTGGTGCTGCGCCCTCGGCCGCGGCAGAGGAGGCAGCTCCGGCGTGCGTCGAGCGCCAGGCGGTCACGGCCGCCGGTAAATGATGTGCCGGCGGGCAGGGGACGCCGACGCGGGGACTCGAGCTGAGCTGGTGCCTCCTGCTCTGCCGCCCTGCCTGCGGCCGGGAGGAAGGGCTGAGAAATAAAACCTCCGACAGCGCTGGCTTAAGAAACTGGAGCGAGAATTTGTCACTTGTAGTGGGAAAGTGGCCCGGAGAGCCCTGTGTCCCCGCCGTGACGGAGCTGGTCTGAGCCGTCTCCCAGCCAGCCTAGATTAATGCTAACGGCTTCATTGTGGATGCTGAAGGTGTAACGAGGTGGCTGGATTATCTACACGCGTGTATATTTAGCTGCAGAGTTCAAGTGGGGTGCAGGAAACCGGGAGCGGGTTGAGGCGAGGGGGTGGCGCAGCTTGGGGTCCCCTTCTCCCTGCATTTCCTGGGAGGGCGAGAGCCACGCCACCTTCTCCAGCCCGGAATGCCTTTCCTACGGCACATGCGCTCCCGTAAATCTTGGTGGGGCATTCGTGTGCCCTGCTGGCGTCTGTTGGCTTGTTTTCACAACATTAGCTTTAATTAAATAACTTCCTTCCTTTGAACGTAAGCAGACGCCGGCGGCTGATACGAGCGGGTTGGATGGTGCGGCGGGGGCTGCAGAGGGGCAGGGGGCTCGGGGGGGAGACCCCGTCCTGCCGGAGAGCAGAGACCCTCCGCAGAGGCTCCGGAGCCCGGCAGAAAAGGGGCCGTGGCCGTGCACGGCGCTGCTGGGCATTAAAACCACGGCGCTTGGAAGCGCTGCAGCTGCCGTGGCCCGAGCATGGGGCAAGCGAAGGAGCAGCGTCTGCCGCCCGGCTCTGCCAGGCAGGGGTTGGGATGGAGCCGCTTCTTGGGGTCACGCTTGTTAACGAAGTCATCCCCGCTAATGACAGTAAACTCGTAGCACCGGGTGCCAGGCATGCAACTTGTTCTTTTCTCATTCCATTCATGTCAGGAAGAAAATTGGATTCCAGTAATGATATAATTAATTCACCCTAAAAATCTCTGCTCGCGTCTCATCACTGAAGCACACAGGGAAAAAAAGATTGGGAAGCGCTTTCCGTGGTTTCAGTAACTCTCGGGAGCGCTCTGCCCTCTCGGAGCGGGCGGGGCCCTTTGGGGACCTGAGCGTCGCTGCCTTCGCCTCGCCGATGCTCTCACCTGGGCAGCCTCGAGCCTCTTGTATCTGCCCCTCGCCTCCCCGGGCTCCCACTGGCGCTCGTCTCCCGGCGGGTCTCCGGGAGAGGGACGTGCACACCCGCGCATCAGCGTTTCGGGTATCACAGCAGCTGTTAAAGGGGTGTAAAAGGTGCTCGGCTCCTGCTCCCGCTGCCTCTGTGGGCGGCTCTCCGTGGGCTGTGCCCACCAGCGCTGGCATTGCCAGGGCGCCGAGAGAGGTTGTGTTAGGCAGGGAGGGAGTGAGTACGTGAACGAGGATGGAAATATCAAAAGCCTGAGGAGCGGCAGGAGAAAGGAGTCGATGCTACACGAGGGTCCCATCCCTTGTCCCCCGATCCTGAGCGGCGCAGATGGAAAACTCATCAAAATTCATTTGCTTACCCAGACAGGAGTCGTCGTCGGCTGCTGCGGCGGCTGAACTTTACTGATCCTCAGAACAAACAACCTTTCTGGAGCTGTGTTTGGAACCCGGGGGAGGCCGGAGCAGGCAGAAAGCCCTGCCTGATGCTTGCGCAGGGCTGCCCGCGCTGCCTTCCCACGGGTGCTGCGCGGGAGCGGTGCTGGCTCGCCGGCACCGCCGGGGCCCCGGCCCTTGGCACTGGAGGCTGCTCCAGGTTTTGAGAGGCGAGGGGCAGGCGGGAGGCGTTGCGAGAATGGCAGCAGAGGAGTAACGAGAGCAGGTAAATTGGCCCCCAGCTCCCCGGCCCAGCCCAACCTACGGCCGGGGCAGGGAGGGGCCGCTAAAAAATGGCAACTAGAAATAAGAAAATAAATTTATAAAAAGAAAAAGAAAGCAGGGAGTTGGGTGGAAAAGCTCCAGCAGCAGCAAAATGCCCTTTCGGAAGCAGGCTCCCGAGATGCCCGGGCTTCAGCGCGTACACCTCCGGCCCAAACTTTTAAACCCAGCTTATTTTTCCCATTACAAGGATGAAATTGCAACTGCCTGAGAAACCCCTAATTAAACAAAGGCTCACCATAATATTTGCTGGGAGCTTGCCAGCCTTGTAATACAACATCACCGGTTATCTTTATTAGCTGAAATGAGTATTTAGAGTCTCTGCCAAATTGAAAGCTGATGGACTCGTTTGAAAGTGGCACTGCAGCATCAAGCAAACGCTTCGGCAACCTGCCGCTGAGCTTGGCCGCGGCGGAGCGCGGCTGCCGTGGCCCTGAGCGGCGGGAGGGGGCCGGGAAGGCGCCCCAGCATCGGCCCCCTGGCATCGGTCCCCCGGCGTGGTGCGGCACCTTCTTATGGCAGGCATGACATCCCGCTGATGGAGCCGTGCGTCGCCTTTGGGCTGGCGTTGGCCGAGCGCCGGGGTGCCTTCTCTTCCCGTGGGGGGGGACAGTCGCAGCCGGGAGAGGCAGATCTGGCTCTCCGGCTATTGCTGAAGCTGATTAAAGCCTGCAGTGCTAATTGCAGGCTGAAGGAGCGGTGCCCAGAGCGGTGGGGGGCTCCTGAACGAGCTCCTTTGCAGAGCACTTGGAGCACAGGGGCTGCTCGGGTGCGACCAGCCCATCACCCGGCCTCGAGGCTGGCGGAAACCCTGTGCCAACCGCGCCAGCCTGCTGCACGGCCTGGCGCTCCTCAGGGAAATTATATCCATAATTTCATTATCAGTTAACCAACAACACATGGAGGGATGGTTACGCTATGAATTTACTGCGGTACGGTCCCTGCTCCGGGCGCCAAGCGCGGCTGGCGGTGCTGCCGGGGCCCGGGCTGACCGCAGGCCGATGCCGTGCCTTGGACAGCAACGCCGGGGGAAACTCCCGGGAATTCCCTGAGGAGCCTGGTGGGGCTGGAGGAGGAGGAGGGCAGAGAATACCCAGCGGTCGCAGCTGCCCTCGGGCGGCTGCTGGCACCAAGATTTAAGGGAGCAGTCTTTCCACCTAAGGAATCAAAAAAATTGGGTGTTCTAGTGCGTCACCCTGGCATTTCCAGCTGGAATTGTTTTGATTCTCAAGTCTGAAATGAGTTGTTATTTTGAAATGCATTATTCATTTTCTTTTGAAAGGTCAAAATCTAAATGAAATGCTTTAATTCATCTGAGATTAATTTATTAGTTTGTGTCTTTGGCAGGCACACAGTAAATCAACCTGCCGGCTGCGTGCCGCCGCCGAGTCGGGCAGCGCTCGGGCAGCGGGATGCGGCGCACGGCCAGGCTGCTGGCGGCTGCGCGGGGGCCGTGCGGTGGGGCGTCAGCTCCGGGTAACTTCTCTGCCTTTCGGAGTACTGCTCTGCTCGCTTTGACGCGTGCAGTGCAAAGCATCATATACATACATATATCTATGTCCTTTGCAGATGCAGCGCCTTTGTTTTTTCTCAGGTCACCTTTAATGAGGTTGCACAAACCATCCCCGGCTGCAGGTTCAGTAATTGCTCTCTCGGGTTCCAAGCACCGCACATCTCTCCCTTTCTCAATTTAACAGTACATTTCACCCGAGAGAAGCTGAGCGGCCTCCCGGGCCCCAGGGCCCGGCTGCGCTCGGAGGAGAAGCTCTTGGGACGCACGAGCAGCGTACGGGCAGAGGAGCCTCGGCGCTGCGGCTCGGGCGAAGGCAGAGCATCCCCTGGGCTGGCGTCTCTCCCCATCGCCCTCCTTGGGCGACGGTGCCTCTGACTGCACGGGGAGAGCGAAAACGTGCCCGGGAGCGAGGAGCAGGCGTGGGAGCCGCTGGCCAGCGTTGCCAAAGATCATCTCGATGTTCTCGTGCCGTTAGCGGGACCAGTGACCTTCCATCCCTGCCTGCGCCTGCTCCCGCGCCGGGCGGCTGCGTGCCCGGGGTGCTGGCGAGCGCTCGCGGCCTTTCCTTCAGCACAACTTGAACTTCTTCGTTCCGTGTCAGAGAACGTGTTTCAGAAAACCTGTAGAAGTTTACTCCAGGGAGCCGATGGGCTTCACGGTGAAGAAGCAGTTACCGGGAGCAGCGATGTGTTATTAGCTTTAAGACAAGCAAATTCCTCCAGAGGTGACAGAGCATCATGGAGATGGGCGCAGGCTCCTCGCAGGGTCAGGCAAACCGAGCCTGGGCTCTGCCCCCCCTTCATCGGGATGTTTTGCCAGAGGAAAATCGGAAAAACTAAGAGCTGTTGGCTGAGGCACAGAGACAGCACCCGGCTGTCCCGCGGCGCAGCCCGGACCGTGCCCGGCACCGCCTTGCCCCAGGGACGGTCCCAGCGCCTTGTCTTTTAGAAAAAGCTTTCTTTTAAAAGCCTTATCTTCAAGGATCATTCATTTTCCTACCCGAGAAGGAAGAAAAGGTGTTTCCGACAGGACGTGAACCTGTAGTCCCTGCGACCGCCGGTACCGGGACCAGTGGATGTTCGGTGTCTGAAACCAGAAGACGTGATTCCCGGTGCTCACCCTCCGGAAGGAATACACTAAGGAGTGTTTATTAGGCCAATTACAATTCTCTCTTGTCCTCTGGAAGTTCAGGCCCTGTACTTCTCTAAAGTGAGGTGTAAGATGTTCTTCTGCAGAGAAAAATCCCCTTTTGGTTATTAACATGTAGCCCAAATACGGCACAGCAGTCCCGGCCCTGGAGTTCGGGAGGTTTATTCTCCATTTCTCCCACGCGTCTTCCTGAAAGTGCACCACCGACTTGATAAAAAACCGATTTAACGGTTACAAAACCCGGAGATAAAGCTGCTCTTAATGGATTTCTTTAAGATCAAGGCTGTCAAATACCAGGCTCAAAATCCTTTCTACAACAAGAGCAGCTATATTAAGTGCACTCAATCAAAACCAGGCTGAAGGTTCCATAAGTGAAACAATGGCTGTAGGAAATGCGTTTTATTAGCATCTCCAGCAGAAAGGAGGGCTGGCAGAGGAGATGGAAAGCCTCCGAGCTGCGGCTGCCGCACTCCCATTCAGCCGGGAGGGATGAGATGTGAAGGGCACTTTCAAAACACGTCCCCGCTATCTAAGCAGGTCCTGTTGGGAGGAGGAGACGGGAGCCATCCCTGCGCGCTCCGAGGTGAAACAGCGCAACGGTGGAGGGAGCGAGAATCACAGAATAGAATCACAGAATCATTTAGGCTGGAAAATACCTTTAAGATCAAGTCCAACCGTTAACGGTTAAGTTGGATGCCCTTGGGCAGCACCGCCACAGCCTGGGCTGCGGCAGCCGGACCCGCGGCGAGGGGATGCTCGGCCGGGCACGATGCTCACAAATAGGCGGCAAAATCCACCATGAGAAACGTCGGCTGCTTCCCTGCGGAGCCCGGGTTTCAAGCCGAACGGGGCGTGCGAGTTTGCCGTGCTCCCGGGGTCTGGGGTCTTTGGTGGGACTTTCTGCAGCCCCCGGGCGACGGAGACGGGGCCTCCCTGCGGGGCTGCTCTGTGCGGGCAGAGCAACGCGGAAACGCAGGTCGGGTTTTGGTAGTAATTCACAGCTACATAACGAGAAATTTGTAGCATTTATAAACTGCTGGTTGCTTTTAAATCGTTTCCCTTCTTTCTGTCCCAGACTTGACATTTGATGAAGAATTGAGGCTTTGTGCTCATTTACCAATTAATTTATCGTACAGAGGTGGGAAGCAGCGTCCACCTTAGTGAAAGTCAATGGCACGGAGCGTTCACCTGTTATTTCCAAATGCTATTAAGCTTTTTAAATAACCTGTGTGGGTGCTTAGGGAACGGAAGGCAGGTCTGGCGAGGCTGCTCCCGCTCCTGCAGCAGCTCCCAGCGACGAGGCGTTCGTGGGAGCGAGCCCGGATCGCTTGGCTCGCCGGCAGGAGTCCAGCGTGGGGGGGTCTCCAAACCAGGTTCAGCGAAGCTCGTCCCCGAATTCATGCTTAGAGAGCACTTGCTTTCAGGGGCACGACGGGCCGAGCACTGACAGCCGTTCGTCCCTTCCCAGCCCGGATTAACGTTTGATTCGCGCTCTGCTTTCCCCCGGCTTGTCGCCCCCCCGCTCGCCCACGAGGCGGTCGATGGAGGGGCCGCAGGACGGCTCCTGCGGAGGCTGGTTTTGCCTCCTGCTGTAAACCCCGTTTGTTGGCCTCTGTAAATCTGTTCCGCTGGTAGCTGGTGCGTGAGAGCGGCCTGCGCCAGGAGGGGCGGCTTATCGAACGTCGCGCAGATCTCATCTCGGGGGAAACACACTTCAGTAATTAAATTAAATGAACAGTCCTGGCGTAAAAGCCTCGGAGGCTGCGGCCTTCTGTTCATCTCCAAAATACGCGTGGAGCGGGAGATGGGAAGGGGAGATGCCAGAGGGATAGGCCACGTCTCCGCTAGTTTTACTGTGCGTCTCCGTGTATCGTGGAGCGTCTGATACTCCCACGCTCCGTATTTTCTCCCTAAAGAAAGGTGTGTCCTCTCCATGGAAAGACCAGTCCTGCAGTTTGGCCGAAAACCAGCCCTGTGCAAATTGCCTGGGGGCTGTTACCGGCCCTGGGCTCTAACGGTGCCACAACCTGCGTCAGGGCTGCCGGGGCAGCCGGAGGGGCCGGGGCTGCCCGTCCTTCCCAGAGTTACGGCACATACGGTTATTCACCGTGCGCCGGCCGGGCCGGGCTTCGCTTTTACGGCTGGAAATCTCTTCAAATTCCTGGCGAGTCCCCTCATGGCGCCTGACGCGGTGTCACCCAGGGTTTCGGAAACGGCCGTGCCCTGCCGTTACACCCGCATTGCTGGAGAAGGAACTGATCGCAAAAGCCATCCTCTGCCTTCGGCGCGGGTTTGGGCTCCCCTTGGGACGGAGGCTCACATTTACACCCGCAGCGGAGGGATGATGCCAGGATTACTCGCTCCCAGCCCTCACCCGGCGCGAGCCCGGCTGTGCAGGCGTCAGCCCCGGCCCCCCCCACTGCTACGGTGGCACCCGCAGCCCCCACGCCGCCCCCGGAGCCCCCGGGGATCTGCGGGAGGGAAGGCGGGGGTCTCTGGCTGGAGCCTGTCGGATGATGGGTGCTTGTGCATCACCAACGGCGCCGGGCTCTGGCTCCATGCAGCTCCCCGTCCCGTCCTGTCCCATCCCATCCCATCCCATCCCACCCCATCCCACCCCGTCCTGTCCCATCCCATCCCATCCCATCCCATCCCATCCCATCCCATCCCGGTTAATTGTTGGTGATTAACTCCAACGCTGGCAAACTGGAAATAATTAATCTGGCGTCTCACCCCTCCTGGGTGAGCCCCGCGAGCTGTTGACAGTGGAAGATGGGGATGCAGCCGGTGCCGGCACTTTGGCCCTGGGAATACCTGCCCCAAAACCTCCGTATTTCTTGAGAACAGGTTTCGCAAACCTCGGGTGTTCGCTGGGCGGGGGGCGGGTGGCCGAGGTCCCCGCAGGGCAGGGGCAGCGGCGGGGTTTGCCTTCGCCCGCAGTGCGTGCTGGAGGATGCTCTGCGCTCTGCCTGCGCGGACCATCTGCCCCCTCACGTCAAATTAATAGATAAATTCAGAAAGAAAAAAAAATTGAAGTATTTTCATGGATAATTTGCACACAGAAAAAAGGAGCCAGATGAATTAAATAAATCCTTTGCTGCGGCGGGCTCGCCCAGCTCAGCTCCCTGCCTTTCGGAAGCAGGTTTTCAAGCCTAATGGTATCAGATACTCTTTTGGCACCCATTTTCGGAGCAGCATCCCACCCCTGCTGCTTCTTAATGCAGCTCATCTCCTGCCGATTGCTCCCAGGGTCTCAGCCAAATCAGCACTTCAAATTAAAGCCTTCCCCACCGCGGCGCGGGTTTCCATGGAGATCCGAGCGGATGCTCCTTCCTCCTCCTCCTCTGGTGCAGAGGCACCCTCCCGGGGATGGCCCATGGCGGGGCTCGGGGGTCCCCAAGCATCCGGGGGCTCCGCAGCCGCGTTTGCCATGTGCTGCTGCTGGCAGACCCAGCGTCTTCAGTCCTGGCGTGACGGCGCTGCCGCAGCTCCTCTGCTTTGCCGGCACCGCGCTGGCCCCGGCGCCCGTCCCCACCGTCCCCGGGAGCCGTTTGTGAGTGCGAGGGAGGTGAAGGACAGCGTGGTTGATGCGGGTTTCTGCCTGGGCAGCCCCGGAGGCGTTCCCGGGACCTCTCCTTGCGACCGGTGTCTGCACCTCGTGAAAAGCGTCATCTCCTTCCCCAGCTACAGGTTTCCTTGTCGCTGCCGATGTGCCACGCCGTCGCTGGCTGCTGGTGTGTCGCGTGCTGCGCGGCCCCCTCGTGCACGTGTGCCTGGAACGGGCTGTCCGCGAAGTTCTCCTCGCACGTTGGAGCTGAGCCCCCGGCCCCCGGGGAGCTTGGCCAGCAGAAGCGCTTCCCTGTCTTCGGGTGGGGACCAGCCTGACCCTTTCGCTGAGCAAGAATCAGGTTGATTTGTTCGTGGTGTCTTTATTTAAACTGCGAACAGCCTTGGTAGTCCAGAAATAGGTTTCCTGAGAGCTGTCCGGCCGAGGCTGGGCCATCGCAGGCAGCGGCGGGTTCGGCGGTGGAAATGCCCCCGCCCGCGTGGCTGAGTTAGCAAATAGCTGCGAGATCTAAGAAATGATAATAATTACAGGAACGAAATTGTTATTAATGTACTAATTTACTTGGGAGCCAGGCTTTATGTAATTACGCTTCGGGATGAAGATAAGGTTAATGCATTTACCTTCCTGGATATTTATAGACACTTTGAATTGTTCTTTCTGCGCTGTAAGACTCAAGTGTGCGTGTTCGTGGTGCTGCGGCGGCAGGGCCGCAGGTCCCCCGGCCGGGGAGGAGACGGGGCCACGGGGAGCTTTGTTGCTCTTTGCTGACGTTGCTGACGAGGGGGTTCCGAGCAGCAGCCGCGCTGCGCAGCGTGCAACCCCGTCTGCGCGCCCCGTGGGCGTCCCAGGCTCGGCCGCTCGCCGCAGCCTCTCAGAGTGCAGCCGGATGAGTTTTCCACGGTGAGCACATCCGAGGGTGAGCCGGGACCGCCGCCGGCGGTGGATGGCGTTTGGCTGCCTGGAAATAACCCCCTGACCTCCAGGCTCAGCAGCGACGCTGCAGCTGCCCAGGGGTGGCAGAGAGACCAGCAAACCGGACCCCGTCATGCTTAACACGTTAAAACTTTGCAAACACCTCTGAAACCTTCAGATATGAGTGAAAAGCTGCTGCCTGTGAGGATGCTTTTCCCCACGCCGGGCCCTTTCCAGGCCACGGGAGGGCTCGGCTGCAGCACCAGCCCGTGAGACGTGGAGTCCTTCGGCAGCCGCTGCTCAAGCCGCGCTGGGCACGGGAGCCCTGGAAGCGCCGGGCTGGAGCAAGGCTGCTCGCCCGCGCGCTGGTGGGCGGCGGGAGCCGGGGGTCGGCGGGGCGGGCACGGCAGCACGTGCAGAGCCACGCGCCGCAGCCCCGGGACAGGCTGCTGCCGCCGCCCCGGCTTTCAGCATCGCTCTGTTGTGGGCGAGAAAAGGAAAAAGCAGGGCAGGATCTGGCAGACCTCAGAGTCCCCCTCCTCAGGGACGCTCCGGCTGCTCCCCCGGCGCCTCCGGAGCTCCCTTCGCCCCTGGCACCACTCAGACCCACCTTTATTAATGTCACGCTGGGAAACGCCGGCTGGGTTTGCCAACCATCCCGCAGCGCTAAACCCCCCGGCTGCCCCGACGCCCAAAGCCAGCGCATGGCACGGTGCGGCGCGGCGCGGTGCTGCTTGCTCGCAGCCGCCGAGTGTCACCAGGGATTTTTCTCCTGGTGTCACACGGGGAGGACAGCAGCAAGCTGCAGAAGGTCAGAGCAGCCCTAAAAATATGTATCTGTATGCGCACATATGTATTTTTGGCTTCGTTACTTGACCCACGTGCTGCTAGTTAAAAGGCGGGAGAGACCTGAACACAGATAACCTTTAAGAGCAGGGGAAAGGATTATTAAGGTTACAATAGGCCTTGAGGACCCCTCGGCTTGTCCTTTTGCTAATTTACAGGGAAATAAATGTGTGAGCAGTTGTGGGGAGCCCATGGCTCCCCCTCCGCCACAGAGCTTCACAGCGGAGCGAGCAGAAAGGGAAACGTGCGGAAGAGGAGCCAAGCAAAATCTAAAACAATTTCCCCGGAAATCAATGCGGAGATTTATTCCTCTCTTTAAATGGGAAGGAAAGATGGTTCTGGGCTGTACGTCAGGCCCGTTTAACCACATCGTGTAAAACCATTTTTACAACAAACATACGTTTGAGTTATGTGTGTTATTTTTGCTAACTGTTTGCACATGGCTGAATTTCGTGATGACAGAAGTGAGTAACTGCACAAGGTTATGCAAATGAAGTACTTAATTAAGTAGGAGTCATCCGAAATAAATTCCAGCTCCACCAAATGCCCTCTGTTTTACCTCCAAGTCGGGGTCGCTTCCGAGCGATGGGCTCCCGACTCTTCCCGGGGGGACGAGGCTGCTTCCCCACCCTTGCGTGGGAGGAGGGTGGGAAGAGGCGTCCCCAGCCCGGTCCCAGAGCTCCCCCTGGGCTGTCCCAGCCCATCCCCTCCGGTCCCCAGCCCGTCCCCACCAGCACCGTGCAAGGATGAACACCCGGTGGGCTCACGCGCTGCTGGAAACCGAGGGGCCGAGGGTTTCACCGGCTGGAGCCCGGCAAGTGGGAACGTAGCTCTTCTTGTCACGCTGTTTTATTGATCCCCCTGCAATGCACGGGGCTTCGTGCGTTTAATTCCGTCAAACGAGGAAGACGGATCGGCACGTGGTCACCTGCAGGCCAGGGACATGTCATCTTCTGTCCCCGTAAGCGTCAGCCCGCCTCGCTGCTCGCCTCCGCCGCCGCTGCCTGCGAGGGCCCCAGCGCCATCCCAAGAAAGCACCAACCTTTGCTTCGGAGCAGCCGTAATTCTCCCCGCCGCGATCAGGCATAAAAAGAGCGCGCCGTGCTAGCGTTCGTTCGCGGTGCGTTGTTAATGAGCGCGGGCAGGGGAAGGGGGGAAGGCGCCTTCCGCAGGCAGCTGCCTGCAGCAGCAGCGCAGGGGCGGGCGCGGGGCTGCGGTGGTCCTGGGGCGGGGAGGGACACTGCACCGGGGGCGAGACGCGCGGCGTGCGGCCCTGCCTGGGGAGCGCGGGGCATCCTCCCGGCTGCGCGCGCGGGTTGCCTCGGGCGGGCAGCGCGTGGCTCCAGCCTCGAGAGTCAGGACGAACTCGATGAGCAGGGATGTGCGCCGCGACAGAAATCACTGTCAGGCAGGGAAAAGACACGTGGGCCCACGCATCTGTTGGCAGAAATTCCCGTGTGACAGCGCGGGACGCATCGGTGCCAGGAGCGGGTCCGGATCCTGCAAATGCTTCGGCGTCTCCGGGGTGTTAACTCTGAACGCGCGCAAAAGCGTTGTGGGTTTGCGGCGCTCCCCCGGAGGTTTGCAACACCTCGTCCAGAGGTTTTCTGCTGGTTTGCCTGATGACTTCGCAAATACCCGTTTCCCATGAAATATCGGCTCTCCTTCCGCATGGAAAGGCTGTTTTATTCCAATCTGCAGCAAAGAATGATGAAATCCATTACATGCGATGCTCTGCAAACGTCTATGGCACAGCTCCTGGGAGCTCATATTTCCTCCTGGAGACTGATAACGTGGGGGCTGCCGGCTTCTGTGGAATCTTTAATCTTCTGAAGTGCCACATAATTTAGATAAAAGAGGTTTGGTAAATTTGTGCCTCTTTTTCTGGAGTTCAGAAATTCCCCCCAAGCCAGGTCTCGGTCCATCACTGTCTCCCTTTCTCCTCCCGAGCGCAGGGTGAGGTGCACGGCACAGCCCACCCACCTCCGCCCCCCGCGCCCAGTGACGCCTCCCGGCCTGCCCGGGGCAGCCGTGGATTGCAGCGGGACGCCTTTCCCGTCCTGTGCTCACTTTTGAGTCCTCTTGTCAGGAGACGCTACAAATTCTGATACTGCTCACGGTAATTGTGCTGATGACCGTCCCGGTGGCACCGACCTCGTTTCCAGCCAGGCCAGGATGCGGAGGGGGTGCTTTTCTCTTCTAAAGATGCAAAGAGGGTGTTTTTTTCTCTTATAAAGAGCTAACGTCGTGGCGAGGACGATTGCCTCCTCCCCGTCCCCCCGTGCCCGGCAGCCGCGGAGGCACCCAGAGCCCCCCAGCCAGAGGAACAAAACCCACCGACTGGCCCCAAAAGCCCCGCAGAAGGGAGGGAGCGGGAGGCCGGGGGGAGCCGGGGAGTTAATCGGGGTGGGGGCTGCTCGGCGTAGCTGTTAATTTGAGCGCAGCATCGCACAGATGGGAGTGGAGGAGCCAAGCTGCCACCAGGCGCCATTTGAAGCTCCCTGAGCATTTTGCCCGCAAAGAAAAAATTATCAAATCCTGCTGGCAGTTAGTGGAGTACTTGTTAAAAATATCCCTCTTCCCCGATGTGCAGAAATTAACGTTCTTCCCCTTTTTTCCCCTTCCCCTCCTGACAGCGTTCCCTCATTTGTTACCCTCCGGACATCTTTGGTTTTCGCGGCTGCAGTTAAACCTGCCGCTGCCGCCTGCGGAGCCCGCGCCGGGGCTGGCCGGGAGGGGTGCGGCGGCAGCCGGTGCCGGGCGGGAGGTCCCGGGCCCTGCCCCGTGCTTGGGGGTCTGTCCTGGACCCCGACACCAGCTGCTTGTGCCAGCAATGACCGGTGGGAAGAAACCTCTGCTGAGCAACGTTGTGTTAAAACCCGTGGTCCGGGAGCCCGAATATCCTCCCTGGAGTCTGCAAAATCACTTCGGATTTAGGCGCTGGCATCTCCTGGCGAGTCCGACCCTGCGCGGGCTGCAGAGGGGTCGTTTGCGCAGCAGCCCCGGCCAGGGAGCAGAGCCGGCGGCTCTTTTAATTGACTCCTCTTGCTCGGCCACAGGATTCCCAGGGGTGGGATTGGAAAGGCTTAAACGGGGGAAATGGCTTGTTTGGGGAAGCTGCAGCCCAAATTGAAGCCATCTGTGATGCCGCGCAGTTTCTGCCATCCAGCACATCCCCAAGCTGTGCTAAATCGTCTCGCCGTGGCAGCCGTGCCCGGGTCGCCGCCCTCCGCCCGCTGCGGCTACACGGGGACCGGGCAGAGCAGCGCCGGGACGGCGCCCGAGCACGGGCCGGAGAGGCCTCGGCCAGCTTCGGCAGCACGGTGCAAAAATTATTTAAAAAAACCCAAAGCAAGCACAGCCAAGCAAGCAAAAAGAATGACTTTTGTGGAAGTTTTATTTTTAGCTCTCTCCAGTGCAAAAAAACAAATTAAAGACAGTATAAAACCCCACCCCCAGAATGCAAAGAGTTGGCAGCCAAATGTCACCGCAGCTTTGATCCCCTCCGGAGGAAGCTCTGGTGCTATCAGTTTAGAAACATTAGATTTGCATATTCATGTCCCCTAATGTGCTCTTCGGGGGCTGAAATCTAATAACTAATGAAGAAAATCTTCCTGTGCGTGCAGAGGAGACCCTGATTGTGTCACAGATGCATTAAAAAAATAATCAGACAGCAATAAGTGTCCGTCCCGGCGAAAAGGCTGCCCGTAATTAAAAACTTAGCAAAGAGAAGAGTCCCTTCTGTGCCCACCCAGGGGACCGAGCACGCAGCCCCGCGCTGCAGGGTGGGCTGGAGGCGGCCGCGCGTGGGGACAGCCCCCGGGCCCCGGGTGACACCGAGTCCCCAGTGCTGGGGTGTGCCCTGGGGGGGATGCTGGGGGGATGCTGGGGGGGATGCTGGGGGGGATGCTGGGGGGGATGCTGGGGGGGGCTGTACCGCACCGAGAGGCATTGAGCTGCATGGTGGGAACAGGCTGGTTTTAGGGAGCGGGGACGGAGGCAGCGAGCGCCCGGGGACCCGCCGTTACCAGCACGAGCTGCTGAAAGGCTATTGATGGGGGCTGGACAAACAGCCGACTTTAACAGCTACGCTGCCAAGTGATGAATCCCTTCTGTTCACCCTTAATTAAATTTCTTTTAGCAACACAATAGCTCAGTTTTATGTCTGCCATTTATCAAGAATTAAAGTTATTGGCATCGTTGTTGGCAGGGGTATCGATTACGAGACGGCAGTAAGGCTTGCGGGAGGTGGCGATTGCTCAGCATCCCGCTGCGCACTCGCTCCTCGCCCCGGAAAATGGAAGCGCACAAAACCCCCAGGAGCGCCCGTGTCTGTTGGGACTGACGGGATGCGCACGGATCCAGTGCGACCGCTGGATTCAATGCGAGTTTCCCGTGGCTGTGAAAGCCCAGCCGTTGCAGGAGGGGCCGGGTTCAGGGACCGCCCGCAGCACGTGGCGGCAGGAGCATCGTCCTCTCGCTGCCACGGCCATCGGAGCCGAGTTCGCAGCGATCTCAAGAAGAGGTGAAGACGCGCTGGGCTTGACCCGCGCGTTACCATTTATTCCTTGCGGTGTCTGGAGTGCTCTGTCTATCTGATCTGTCGAGGGCTGCAATTACACATATTGTTGTCAGTAGCAAATAAAGATTAAGTTGTCAAAAAGATCGAGCGGCCGGGTCTAAGGCTGCAGCCCGAGGTGGGAGCTGTGCGGTGACGAGAGCTGCCGGAGCACCGGGTGCTGGCCACAGTGGCACCCTGCCTGATGGAGGGGGTGAGCTCCGGGAGGGAAGACGTGCCCCTGGCTTGGCCGGAGCCGGAGCACAAAAGCAATCCCGTCAGCTCCGCGGTGTGGCAGCAACGTGGCTGGAAAAAAGCGAAGCCAAGCACGGCTTCCTGCGGAGTCCCGTGGGTGAGGGCCGGTGCCGAGCCGGAGCGGGGATTCACTCCGCAGCAGCCAGCCGGGGGGGTTACGGCTGCATCCCTGCTGTCGGTCCGTGGCAGGCGGGATTCAGCTCTGCCTGGAAGCGGAGACACTTGGCCTTTTCCCTTCCTCTTGCACCAGTTTTCAGTTAGGGAGCTAAAGCGTCCTTACGCCCCTCGTGCGGCGGCAGCCCAGGGCCTCTGCTCCAAGCGTCCTGCCAATATTCCCCGTGCCGAGCGCCCTACGTACCCACCGCCCTCTCGCGTTTGCCATCCCGGGTAAATATCGTACGGCTCTTAACGAGGAAAACGCTTCCCAGCACTTCGGTGTGTCGGACGGCTCTTTAGCCTCCAGTGCTTTAACTCTTGACGGTTTATCGTTACTAATTCCTTTGGTAATTACGGTAATAACAATAATCACGGAAAGCTGTTGGCCTGTAATGCATGTGTACGCTGTGCTGTTCCGTGCACATTCCACTTGGGATGTGCGGTGGTTAATGAATGAGACCCATCCGTGCGGCTCAGAAACTCCGGCGGGACGGTGGGCGCCGGGCGGGCGGGTTTGCAGGGCAAGGGCACCGCGGCGGCACCGGGAGCAGAGCTGGGCGGCCGTTAGCTGTGTAGCGTTCGTTTCGTGCTCCGCAAGCAGTTACGCTGTTTAAATTGCAAATCCTAGTTGTGCCGTCAGGCTTCAAGGGCGGCTGTGGCTGATCCATCCCAGCACGGGCTGAGCTGAAATGCAGAACTGGATTGCAAGCAGGTGAGTCACATTTTATTGAAAAGAAAAAAAGGCGATCGTGTCTGTATTAATGAAATTGCTCTACACGATTGATTATTTCTCTTTTTGAGTGGTTTATCCTGGAAACAACTTTAATTCCTTGATCGACAGAGACGGGGAGCTGTGGTTGCCGCTTTGCCTTGTGAGGTGCACCGTGTCCGTGCGGCCCTGCCCCCCGGCAGGTCTCTGCCGCTCGGGGACGATGTTGCCTTTAAACTCCGACCGAGGATCTGAGGAGCGGGGATTAGAGAGGAGCCGCGCAAATCCGGGGTCACAGAGCCACCGCCTCCGCTCCTGCCACCCGCTGCGCCGCGGCACCCGCCGGGGAACGCTGCCAAACTGCGCCGGGGAAATTCCTGCCCGGCTCAGCCCCAGACCTCGCTGCAGGTCGGCAATTTCAGCCCGAGCTGGGGGACTCGGTTTGAATGGTAACGTCAGAGCCGAGCTTCCTGGCCTACGTTATCTGTCTCTGACATCAACTCCTCTTAAGAAAATAACAAAGAAAAAAAGATCTTCCACTTTCTTTTCTTTCAGCTAATACATTTTTAAAAAATTGTACATTTAAAAATGTTACAAGTTTAATCGGCTCCCCTATTGTGCTGAAGTTCAAACGGAACATTTATCAGTCGTGAGTCTGGACCGCGATTTGCATGTGCCGCTGAAAACTTCTTAATTCATATAAGAAGTAAATATAGAAGAATATAAACAGCAACGGCCAGCTTTTACTAGGCAAAGGACAGGAAACTCTGTGGCTGCAAAAGGTTTTGCAAAGTGGTAGCATGGACTGGATTCACCTCCCAGCAGCATCTTGCAAACCCGCTGATCCCGGGGCGTGAATAAAGCCCCCAAAATCGGAGTTTGGCTCCGGGACCCCGAGAGGTGACTCCCCCCGGGTCTGGGGGGATCCCAGCCACCCTGATGGTACGTATGAATATTTTCTTGCGTGTGAGTCTTGCTAAGTTAAGAGAAAACTGTTACCAGGGCTGTGGGCTGGAGAGGTTAAAATGCATATTCACAGCGAGCTTCCCGGCCAGGCGCTCTGTCCTCCTCTGCCTCCTGAAGGGAACGGACGGCTTTCTCCCGGCGGTGAAGCGCGTCTCCCCTTTGGAGCGAGAGCCGCAAGTGGGAGCTGGTGGCAGGGCCGGAATTCGGGGCGATGCCCACAGACACCGCAGGGGCCGGAGCATGGCGATACCGCACACGTGCTGATGGTTTGTTGTGGGGTCTATCAGCTCCCATCCTCCTTGAGGTAAATATGGAACTCATCTTCTCCTGGGCAATATTTGCCTCTCGGATCCATGAATTATAGTATTCAACTTAGCAACGTCAGAGTCTGGCAGCTGCGGGCAGGGCAGTGCAAAATGCGACGAGTGAAACGCAACCCTTCGCATGAGAGCGAGAGGAGGGCAGGCTAGCTGCCAGAGAAACATGGGCTGGGAGCCGGCTGTGGAGCTTTTCCCTAGAAATGCTCCATTTGCGCTTACAAGCGTGGCTCACGGCTGAACTCTATGTACGACTGCACGCGGTTGAGATAATACGGGTGATATTTGTAATGAAGCGAAGCCTGGCTGCGCAAGCAAAGCGCTCCAGCTTTTGATATCCAAATCTGGAGGTTTTTCAGGCGGCACAAGCGAGCTGGATCCCAGAGCCTGCGTCGGACAGGATCTTCCCGATCCAGAGGACGCGTGCTGCGG
Organism: Phoenicopterus ruber ruber; assembly: GCA_009819775.1. Lineage (NCBI taxonomy): Eukaryota > Metazoa > Chordata > Aves > Phoenicopteriformes > Phoenicopteridae > Phoenicopterus > Phoenicopterus ruber. Next base: position 9,421,114 of record CM020235.1, on the reverse strand, counting down.
GCGTCTCCAGCGCTGAAGGGATCAGCAAGGAAGGGGTTTGCTCGGTGCGACTCGGGTGCGTACAACGGGCCAGCAACCGCGTCGAGCCGATCAGAGGGCTGACGTCCGCAGACAGCTAAAAGACCCCAATGCGAACCCTGAGAGCCCGTACGCTCCCCCGCGCACGCCCGAGCCCAGGCGCGGGGCATGCCCTGCGTGGATGGAACGCTGTGTCGGCTGGCGGAGAAACAGCAATAGAAGTGATTAACAGCAGGACCTATTAAGAGCAATGTGTGTTTAAGCTTCTCTCTGGAGGGTTGTGTTATTTCTTTTATTATTTTTAGCTGTTCTCTCCTGGGCTGCTCGGGGGCACTGGGAAGGGCACGCTTGGAATGAAACAGAAATTGGACATTTTAAGTAGCCGGCAGAGAGGTGGAGGCGGCTGCGAACACCAGGGCAGCGGAGAGGGGAGAAATCCTCCATGGAAATCAGGGCTGCCGCTGCCTTGGGCACTCGCGGTCCCCCGGTCGGCACGGCAGCGCCGGCGTCCCCCAGGAGCATCGCCCACACGAGCCGTGCGGGCAAGCGCCAGGGACCAGCGGAGCTGCTGGGCTGCTCCCGGCCGGGTCCCTGCCCGCACGTAACTTGCTGGTTTATTTTGATGGGCAGGAGCCATTCCTGCTCACAAACGTTTAATGTAATGTGGGAATTAGTAATTTGTGATAGTGGCTGAAATCACTTTCAAATACATAAAGCATAAATACAGCAAAAGCGGAGAAATGAGCCATAACTCTCCCTAATGGAACCCCGGCCTCCCCGCTTTTGGTGGTACAGGAAAGAAATGGCCCCACTATTCTCGATCATTAATTTTGTATTGGCCCGAACTGCGGTGCTGCTGGTTTCCAAAGAACTTTTTTCCAAAATAATGAGGCTATTTATTAGTAGCAACGAGGCTGCACAGAAAGAAGAGTTGAGATAGTTTCTATAGTAACTCCCTGCTAAAACATTTGACACTCACCCCTGCTAAAGCTGTTCTGCCGCCCCGACCGCCGGGCTGAGCGGACGGCCCCCGGCGCGGGGCTCGGCCACGGACTCCCCGCACCCGCTTTTCTCCCTCCGTCACAGGACCCGCTTTAAGCCACTGCGAGCCCCATATGGGGGCTGCGGGAGGCCGCAGGGGCAGCGTCCCCGTTCTGGTGTTCATTGGGCAGCACCTCCCCGAGGAACGCCGGCGGGCAGGCGGGAAGGGAGGCGCGGACCCTGCCAGCCCGGCGCCGGCTCGGTGGGCTGCTCGGCGAGGGCACGCGCGGCAGCCCCGTGCACCGGCTCTCACGGCCCCCAGGATGACACGAGCTCTTTTCTCCTCATCTGTAGGTCATGTTTTCTTCGGGCATCAATGTGTATTCTCAACCTCCTCCTCCCGGGAGAAGAGGGGCAGGAGGGGGGCCAGGCAGCCGAGCGCAGGCTGGCTCTTGAGCATCCCAGGGCTCACGCGGCAGAATTTCCAGAATTAATTGGATTTGGCCATTCAGTTACTTCCACAAATAAAGAAAAACACAATTATTCACATTCGCCAGTCGGAGACCACAGGAACTAAGAACAAATTCCATTTTTCTTATACGCAGCTCTACAAATGGTTTGTATTGAGTTAGAAAACAATAAAAATCCCTGGCACCGCAACATTCATACACTCGAGCAAACGAAGCAACCAACCGGCCCTTCCGCGGTGCTGCAATGCAACGTGTTTTCCCTCCAGCCACCCGCGGATCGGGGAGCCGGTATTGCTGGGTTACGCAGCAGAGCATCCTGCTGCCGGTGGTGGGACCCCGGGCAGCCGCGGTCCCTCGGTGCTGCTCGGCCGTGCCGGGGCCGGCTCCGCGGGCAGGATGCGGCCGGCTCCGGGCAGGGCTCGGGACACACCCCGCGGGGACCGGCTCTTCTGGCCCCATTTGCGGGTGCAAGGCGGGCATCCTTGCATAAGGAGGGTCTGAAGACCTACATCTCTTGCCATCCAGTTCCATTTGGGTAGCAAATAAATTCTGGAAAACCACGGATACCTGAAGATTAAGAAGAGGCTAAATTTACTGAGGAAACAGTTATTCACTTGGCCCTACGTGGCAGCTGGACAAACAGGGCTTGGGGAAGGAGGATAAATCAGTCCTGACCCATTGGTGTGTGCAGGGGGAGCAGTGCATCCTCCAGCCCGTACTCTGGCTCGCCGGCATCTCCCGTCCCCTGCGAAACCGTTATTAAAGCTGGCAAGCCATCAGGAGAAATAAAGATTTATCGTGGCGTAATTTCCCAGGAGGGACAGAGATTAATGCCGAGGAGAGGGGCACCAGCATTCCTTTTCTGTTTGGGGAGCGGAGGAGCTTTTCACCCCCTGGGCCCCCACGCTCCTGCCGGGAGCCGGCAGCGTGCCCGGGGGGGCACGGCCTCGGGGCTCCATCCTGACCCCGCTGGGAGCCAGCCCAGCCCTGGGGGAGCATCCCGGAGCATCCTGCTCGGGAAGCTTAGCGCTGGCAGAGCCGTGCTAAATCCGACGGCAGCACAACCTGCGCAAGGCGCGGAGCAGGGGGGTCCCCATTGCAACCCCGCACGGACCCTCTGCTCCTGCCGCGGTAAAACAGCGGCTCCATCGAGACGTGTTTCTGCTCTTCTGCTTAGCTCTTAAAAGACGCGTGTCCCCATAAAGGCCTCCCGTCGAACGCCACTTTGATCTTTCCCGGCTTTGTTGCGCAACAACAAATGCCTGGCGCTGGTTAATAAGAATTACGTGCGGTCTCATCTGGCTGTCGCTCTGGGCACAGTCACAGGTTGCACAGGAATGTGCCGTGAATATGAAGTTTTGGAATTGGGAGGGTTTTGTTGGGGCTTTTTTGGTGGTCTTTGCCCAGGGAAGGTTCCCTGGTGTTACCCAGAGACCTGCACCGCCCAGAGCGCAGTGCGGGCAGCCCCGGGGGAGGCTGGCAGCGGGAAGGCAGCTGCCCACACGGGGAAGGCCCGTGGGGCATCCCCTGGATGCGGACCCGAAAGCCACAGTGCTGCGGGAGCGCAGGTCGGTCCGGCAGCATCCGTCCCGTTTCCCAGCCAGGCCCCTCGAGCGCCGGGAGCGGGACAGCCTGCCCGAGCCCCTCCTCTGCCCCAGCAGCATCCCCGCCTGCCCCGCCGCAGCACCGGCGCCTGCCAACACGCGCTCCCCAGTCGGCTCCGCCAGTCGGGTTTGTTTTCGTGCGAAACAAAGTCATAACTCCCCAAGCGCCAGCCTGCTGAAAAGCAATCATCGCTGCTTTCGGTGGTGCTTCATCAAAGCCAGATGAGAGCTATTCCGCTCGGGGTCGTTTCCCCGTGCTCAGGCTTGCCTACCCCTGCCCCTCCTCGCTGTCTTGCTCCTCTCCCGGGGGGAGATGAAGGCTTTCCGTCCACCTCCTCACCCTGCCTTTTCTGGGGGGCTTTGATAGGAAAAGGAAAGCAATGCCAGAAACCTCCGAGGTGTTTCTGCAGCCCTGGAACCCTCCTCGGGGGAGGCGGCTGCCGCACAGCTCTGCTCCCGAGAGACCGGTGCTCCGCAGCAGGGACAGCTGAGGCCCCAGCTCCGGCACCTCTGCCTTCTCCTTTCTAAAAACATCTTAAATGTCACCCTTTCACTTGCGGCAGCACGGCCTCCGGCGAGGGACTCCCATGCATCAGCGGGACGGCAGCGCTTTGCATGGTACCTCGCAGGAGGCCGTTATGCCGGTGACATACGGCACAGCCCCAGCTCCGAGCACTGCTGCCCGTGATGGATTTCAGAGCAGGAGCAGAGCTGTGCTAAAACACATCAGCGTGAGTTAGTGCCGCGTGCTGCCGGCACGGCACGGCATGGCACGGCACGGCACGGCATGGCACGGCACGCGGAGCAGCCGGCACCCAGCCGAGCGTGGGCAGAGGCGAGTGCCACAGCAATGCTCAACCAGCCTGGAAGCCTGGAGCAGGGGGAGAGAAGGAACACGAGAAAAGCTGCAGAGGAGTTGGATAGTACAGTCGCTTATTGATTTTTACAAAGAAAAAGGTAATTCGTGGACTGAGGAAACTGCCACCACTCATAGACAGAGACCAAAGGGCTCTCACGAAAGACCGCTGTTTTTGTTATTGCTCCTCCTGGACGCGCTTCGCGGGAGGAGGGAATACTTGTAATGTGTATTTCAATTTTGGCTGCAAAACTTTCATCATTATCATTTCAATTAAAATTGCTCTTTGAAGCAGTTTGTCTTCAGGCTCAGCCACATGAATCTTTGCTTTCATGAACATGGAAAACTTGAAAAATAAAACCGACCCTATTTTATCCAGCCCTGGTTTCTTTCTCTTGGCACCATGCGAGGTGTCACCCACAGGGCTCGTGTTGGAGTGCGTGAGGACGGCTGCCTTCGCCCAGCGCGGCTGCACGGGCCTGCTGCCGCTCCCGGGGAGGCTGGCCATGCCGCCGCGTAAACCTCGATACGTGCGACGTGCAGCGAGCTGGCCGGCTGCCGCGGCGCTGCCACGTCGGCCGGGTGCCGGCTGCCTCCCCGTCCAGGCAGGCAGCAGCGCCAGGGGTTTACACTTGGAAAGCCAGCAACGGTTTGGCAGGAGCAAGAAAAGGCGCTGTAAATTTTGGCTACGACAGCGCGCGGTGGCAGGATGGGGTCGGATGCGAAGCGTGGCATCCCTGGTCTGAGGGCATCCCTGGTCTGAGGGCACCCCTGGTCTGAGGGCATCCCTGGCTTGCTCCGGGGCAGGGAAGCGCTCCTGGAGCAAGGGCGGCACTTGCCCCGTGAGATGCCGAGGGAGATGCACGCAGCCCCGTCACCTCCCGCCTTACGGAGAGCTGAAATCGAGTGCGAGCTCCGTTAATGCCCTTCTGGCCTTGGCTTTTGGGCAGCGCCCCAGCTGCGATGGGTCGGCGGGTTGGTGGGACCCCGCAGGGGTACGGCAGGAGGACGGGGTCCTTTCCGTGAACACTCACCAGCCTCCCCCACCTCTGCTGGGGATCCTGGGCTGGACCGTGAATAAACATGAGGCGGAGATTATTCAACACTTCCATAAAACAAACTGATGTTCAACACTAATTTATGGATATACTGAATTATCTAACACAAATGTAAATAGGATTTAAAAAGAGATATGGGGAGATGCACCTACAATCGAGTCAATCTTCTTTGCAGAGAAGCAGAAGAAACGTGGAAAAGGAGCCCGATAATTTATGCATCTGTGTGTCCCGTTCTGTCCTCAGGAACGCGGATACGAGCGGCTGCTGCCCGTCCTTCGTAACTGCTCGCAATGTCATCTTTTTAATGAAAATTAAGTGCTTTGGTTGTACTAAATAGAAGCTGTGCGGACATGTCTAATTGCAGCACTGGGAGATGGCAACCGCATTTGAAAGGAAGCAAGTCCCGGGAGGATTCAGCGCGGACTCTTCAAAAACAACAGACGCCACGGACTTAGAAGGACTAAAAATATTTTTCCTGCATCTGCGCGAGCTGTTTCATTTCCTCTTCATTTTCGCTAATTTTCTTTGTCTTCAGCTTTAACCGATTTGATGCATCCTAATTACGAGCACATCTGCCCGCTCCCGCGGCGTCCCGGCCGAGCCGTGCCGGTGTCAGGGCCAGCGGAGGGAGGGAGGGGTGGGCAGCGGTGCTTGCTCCGCGCTGCCGGACGCCCCTCCCCGGGGACATCCCTCCTGCGCCGGCAGCGAGCCCTGGGTGCTGCCCTGCATCCCCAGGGGAGCGCTTTCTGCACGCGGAGTCTCCCGTGCCGCGATCCCGGGCTGGGATGCCCAGCCGTGCTTCCCGCACGTACAGTCGCGTTCCCAGGAGCTAACAGCGTGGTCGGGGTCGCACCCGTTGCGGCTGGTCCTCGGGTCTGTGGATAGGAGTGGGGCTGCCTTTTTCGGGTTAACCATCACTTAAGAAAAGCCTGGGTAAATCCAGTGCTGAGAAGTCATTTATTCTGCTTCTAATATACGACAGTGTTTTTCATCCTGATCTTAAAGAAAATCCATGCTCACATTGAAGCTAAAAGCAAATCCCTGGCAAGATTAGGTTAGCCTAGAAAAACTCAGCCCATACGCAATTACCCATCGTTTCCAAGGTGTTTTGTCTCCTGGCGTAAGGAAATCAAAATCCCCAACCAACGATTCATGGGAAGAAGCGCTCCAATACGAGAACAAAATACATGTTGTGTCCTTTCTTTAATCAAGTTAATGGTCATCATTTCACATGCTAATGTCTCCTCAGTGGTCCATCAGCTCGTACAGCTGCAGCCGCCTTCAATCCGGCGCAGTTTACCCCCGAGACCCAATTACGTGCCTTCCTCCGAGCGGGCTGACTCCGAACGTGGCAAACAAACCCCCACCGCCGACCGACCGCGTCGTCCGCGGCGAAGCTCTCCGGCATCACGCTTGCCAGGGGAATAATTGCAAGGCTTTGGGTGGAAAAACGAAGAGCAGAACGGCTTGTGGCCCGCTTCGCTCGGTTCCCCGGGAGGGCTTGGGAACGGGCAGGAGGCTGCGGGGGCACTGGGGTACCCCAGCCCAGGGGCCGAGCCCGCTCCTGGGGGCCTTTAGCAACCGGAGACGTCTCCAGAGAGCCGCAGGCTGTGCCGCTGGCAGCCAGGGCCACGAGCCCCGCCAGGCTGTCCATGTCAAGGCACAGTGACATTTTCATTGCCATCTAGTGGCAATCACTCACAGCTGCTTTTTATCCTCCATTTTCTCATACAATCGGCAAAAAAACGATAATAAAGTAACCAAATCCAAATATTCAGCATTTCTCCCCGCAGTCTTTGCATGAAGCTGCTTGACGGACGGGGCCCGGGGTGCCTGCAACGAAAGCTGCCAACCAAAGCAAAGCAGAGAGGTGGTCAGTAACAGAAAGGATGCGCCAGTTCTCTGGATTTGTTTCCAGGAGCTCAATTCCACCTTCGCCCGAGTGGAGAGGCGTCCGCCCTCCCATGCAACCCCCAGCACCGCAGCTGTAACCGGCACCAGACTCCTGTATTACCCAGGCAATGAGCAAACCACGCAGCAGAGTACAGGCTGCGAAAGAAGCGCAAACGCTGGGCAGTCCGGGCGCTCAGGCAGGTCCTCTCCGGCTTTCCCGTGCCGTTTCTGTTGAAAACACGAGGCTTTTGCGCATCCCTCGCCGCCCCTCGGCTGCCTGCAGCCCCGGCCCCCAGCAGCATCCTCGCTCCCGCAGCCACCGGCTGGAGCAGCGTCCCCGGGCAGCCCCCTCCGGCAGGACCTACATCTCCGCTGCAGGACGAGGGGCAGAGGAGGGGCCGTGCCCCCCACCGCGCCGGGACGCCCAAGCCCGGCAGGCGCAGATGGATGCAGCACCCTCGCGAGAGGCTCGACAGCTGCGCGCAGTCTCCGAGGGCTGCGAGATAAGGGGGCTGCCAGGGAAAAGCCGGACCAGAGAGATAAGAGAGCTTATTCCGTTCAATTACTGGGCAGATAAGGCAGCACAGGCAAGCCTGGCTCTCCTAATCCATCGCAGCGAGCTGCAGAGGGTCGGCCTCTTCCAAACGAACCGTCCCCCCGTGGCTGCTGCCGCACTCGTCAGGGGCCGGGTCATTCCCGCTGCGGGCAGTCAGAGCCCGGCCGCCCCGCTCAACCTCCTGCTGGAGACTTTACGAGCCTGGGAGCGCTCGGACTCATATTTCTTGTGAAATACGGCCCTGGCATTTCTCACAACCTTTGCACAAAGGTTAGGAGGGAGCTTGATGAGATTTGCTTGATGACTGGGAGTCGGGATGCACTGTCGACAGGGATGATGGAGCTCTCTCCCGGGAAGCGGTGGCTCACCCGTGGCTGTGAGGGCTGGCAAGGAGAGGGAGCGGAGGAGCACGGACTGCAAGGTTGTCCTCCTGCAGCAGCAATCTCTGCCCGGGCTTGTCTCGACCGAGGGAGGAGAGCTGCGAGGCTGTAGGGCTGCTGCAAACAGGGGTCTGACCCCGCGAGCCCCCAGCCCGAGAGACGACCCCTCCCGGGATGGCTGCGGGCAGGGCTTTGCAGCACGGGGCTGCCCCGCGGCACCGTGCCCCACTCTGGAGGGTGCGTGCAGAGCCGTGCATCCAAGCAGGGACAGGATCAACCCCCTGGAACGGTCTGGGGAGCGCCTGGCCCCTGTGCAGCTGATTGTGACGACGGAGGGGCAGGGGGCCATGGGCCAGGCTGTGGGGCACCAGGCCAGGAGAATTGCGGGGGTCACGGGGGGCGATGGCGCTGGGGGCAGGCGGACCCACCCAGAGGAGCAGCATCAGCCTTCAGGGACAAACACCAGTGTCCCCGACTCCTTCCCTTGTGGGGGAGGACCGAGCTCTGCAGGAGCCCGCCCTTCCCTCCAAGGAGTGGGCAGGGATGGGCAAGCGCCAAGGAAGAAAAGCACGTAGAAAATGTCTTCTGTCTATGGTTTCACCTGGGTGCCTCTAATTTACTCGCACAATTAATTGGAACCGTAAATCTGCAGCTGCAGTTAACCTCATGCACAGGACTAAAGATGGTTATTAAAGTCTTTCCTGCCTCATCTCCCTCGCTGGTGGCCGAGACGGGTCCTGGTGTGCGCGGGTGAGCACAGAGCCAGACCCTGTACGTTTACAGCTCCGTCCCCGTCCCGGCCCTCCCTCCCTGGCCGGTGGCTCATTAAGCTCATTCCTGACGGCACCTTCCCCGTGGCACAAGGGGCCAACCGCATGTGGATCCCAAGCTGCCAGCGAAGGGCTGGAGCCTGCTGGGGCAGCTGGATAGCTGTGTGCACGCTTGGACTGGGCCAGGACAGCTTCGTGCTTTGGGGAAACTTCCTCAGATTTTTAATTATCACAGGCAATTAGGACTTTAATTCTGCCAGGCTCCAGCTGCCGCAGCTGGCGCGGCTCCAGCAGCCCAGCCATCCTCTCCGACGGCTGCGCTGGGATGCTGGGCCCAGATGAGGAGCTCTGGGAGAGGGGCCGGTCACCGAAGCCAGTGCCGGGCGACGGGGGCTCCTGGCAGGAGCAAGGTCAGGCTGCGCGCAGCCGGCCCGCAGCGCCCGCGGGGGCACGTCGGCGGTGCCCGGACCAGGCAAGCGGCTGGGGAGGCAGGGGGGGGGCTGCCGGGGTGCTCCTCAGAGCCGCCAGCCAGCTGGCAGGGGAGCCAGGGCACGTGCAAGAGGAGCACCCATAAGATGCCAATTACACTCTGAAAAGTCAAGTATTTTATGGAAGGCAGAAGGATGAGGAGGAAAAACAAGAGCAGCATTAAAAATAGATCAAGGTAATGAGGTGAGAGAGGTGGCCGGGGACATGAGAGCCCATGCAAGGAGTGTGGATGAGAAGCGGTGTAAGATGGGGTGAAGCATCCAGCCAGGTGAGGATGGACGGACAAATCCCTGCAGCCCCCAGGGAAACCCCCCGGGGACCGGGAGGCTCCGGACATCCCACAGGGCTGCCCAGACGGCCCCAGAGAGAGCTGCGCTCGGCTGAGGACGTGAAATGCAGACATGGCAGCGGAGAGCTGGGCCCTTAATAGACAGAAAGCATAATAAAGTGATCCGGGTCCCACTGCAGCAGCTTTTCTCTTTTCATGGTGAAAATTTCTTTCATAGTTGATCTAGCACAAGCTGATACAGTTGTAATACGCACGCACGGGGATGTGGCTCTCCACGGCTGCCTTCTGCCTTATCACAAATAAATATCACTATAAAAACTGGAGGAAGCACGAGCTCGGCCTCATCTGGCATCCCACAATGTAATTAGTTAGCGCACATCAACTGGAGCCTGAAATATGGAATACAGAAATCAGAGGAGCTCACCCAACGAAATGGAAAATGAGAAAGCCTCACCCAATGAACGAGCTCTCTAAATATAACCAGTGCTGCAAAATTATGTCAGAGAATAATTCATACGCAGAAATAGCTCTAAAACTTGGTGGAAGCATGAGCAGCTAAATAGAGCAAACCCCAAGGAACAATAAGGAAACGGCACAAACGTGACGGAAGCGCGAGCGCAATACAGAAGCAACGATAAAAAACCATTCCGAGACAGTTCTTGTAAGTCGTGCCACCGCTCTGGGTTGCGGGGGAGCGAGGAAAGCCTTGGGAAGAGGTGGGAGGTCTCCTCCCTTGCCGCCAGCTCCTTCTGCACGGCAGACGGATGCAGCTCCTTGGGTTTGCTTGTGCCGAGTCGGACGCCGCGGAGGCAGCACCGTGGGCTTTGTGTGCTCAGTACTTATCTATTCAGTCCTTTTGTTTCCTGAGCACGTTGCTTCAACACATCCTGGGTGCTATAAATGCTTTGCCTGAGCAGCCCTTGGCCCCAGGAAACCTTGCAATGAAACGGGCTCGCCAGCACCTCTAGGGCCAGGGTACATTCAGGAAAACTGCCGGAGTTCAGGCAAGGAAATCTGGGGATGGCGCGGAGCGGCCAGCTCTCCGTGCCGGGGGCAGAAGTCTATCCCGCCTTTCCTTCCCCAGCCCGACCCCCGGGGCTCCTCTCCCCGGCAGCACAGAGGTGGTTAACTCCCGCGGCATCCCACGCCGGCGCGGGCTTGTGCCGAGACTGGCACCCCGGCACTCGGGGGTTATTTTGGATGCTTTCCTTAATTTAATTTGGTGCGATTGGATTTGATTAAAAGGTATTGATTGGGGGGAGGGGGAGGCTAAAATTGTGGCCATTTGTCAGTAGCCAGAAGCCTGTGAAACCTCCTCGTTAATAAATCAGGGCCGGAGCTGTTCAGCGTGCAGCTATTACCGCTCAGAAACACAGTCAGGCTCTTTCCCCTCTGGCACCCGGTGACGGATTAATACCATTAAACGCTGCGAACGTTTCCAGCACAGAGCTGCTCTGGGTCTGGAGAGAAAAGCCCTGGAGCCGGAGGGCGAGAAACGGCCCCCGTGCAGCCGGGGTGTCCCCAGGGCGGCCGAGGCCGTGGGTGACGCACGCCAGGGAACGCTTGGACACAGACGGGATGCCCTGCGCAGGGCAGCGATTCCAGAGGCTGTCACAGCCCAGCTGCAGGGGAGAGCAGGAAAGCCTCCAGAAACGGCTCTGAAGGGACGTGCTGCTGCCTCCCCCATGAGATGCTGCTGCCTCCCCCATGAGATGCTCCCCGCGCGCAGGGCTGGAGCCCCCGCCAGATGCAGACCCGTCTGCCGCTTCGGTTTAAGCGCACTGTCCGCAGGCAGCTCCTTCAGCAGCTGTGACATATAGAACAATTACAGAGCAACACTTACTACCTCTTTAGCAGCATATTGACACAACTCGAAGGGAAAACGGGGACCGAAATGAGTAGATGTGAGACTTCTGATGCATTTGTATTATTTTCAGCACGCTATCATAGCTCCCAGAATGGGGATGTCAAATGGCTTCCTCTGAGCGCTTTGTATGTCTTTAAAAATGAAATGGGCTGTGCTGATGCCTTCAGATGTCTAATGGGTGATACGAGTGTAAAAGTGCCACTTCGTGCTTTGAGATGTCACTACAGTAAATCAATCCTATTTCCACTGCTTACAAATGGCAAATATTGTCTCAGGGCTACTTCAGTGCAGAGGGACTGAGGGAGGAGGACAGGAGCCGGGGGCTGCTGGCGAAGCCAAGCGCAGCCGGGCCGGCCTTGCGGTCCAGCTCAGCCGGCTCTTCATCCCGCAGAGGATGCGCAAGGGGGGCAGGGGCTGTGCAAGGGGGGCAGGGGCTGCGAGCCCCCCGCTTTCGCCTGTGCTGTTGGCCCCCCAGGGGCTCAGGAGACATCCCAGCACCGTTATCTCCTGCCTCATACGGGCTTTTGCACCACCCAGGAAGACCCCTCTCTCATATATCTATCTATCTATCTCTGTTTTAAGTCCTTTGTAATAGCTTCGACGGAGCCAGGGGAAGCTTGACAGGTTGGCGCAGCATTAAAAACGATCTATGCCAATAAAAGGGGAGGAAAGAGACAGCTGTCTTACAAGAAGTCATCTTTGAAAGGCATGGAAGGGAACGGGATAAACAGATCTGCTGTATCGCACAACGCACACCGTTGGGTTTGGGGGAGAAAAGCTCTATGCTGGGATTTTTCTTTAAAGGTGGTCGGTACCATTGACAAACACCAGGACCTCGATGCAGTGCGAGGTGACCGGCGGAAAGGCGGCACGTGTAGGATCCACGCGTGTTACCTGCGAGCACAGAGGCTGTGGGACCCCGAGGTGCCAGGAACCGTATCCAGGGTCTGCAGAGACAGGGAATCCCCTGCTCCAAGGCGAAGCTTCCCGACGGGCGCGGGCTGGAGAGCCGGCTGGCCCTGCCCTCCGCTGGGACGGCTCCTGCTGCCGAGGCCAACGGTGCGAGGCTTTGCTCCGGAGCGGGAGTGAGCGAAGGCGCTGCCGAGGGGCCCGTGGGATCCGTCCTCTCCAAAACTCCTACACGCCTGTGCCTGGGTGCTGATCGGCGGCGACTTGTGTGTCTGGGTGACTAATGCAGCCATAATCAAAATGGACCATAATCATTAGGCAGTAAAGTGATCCTTGCATTTTCCTATTTACTAATCTTCAGCTTCTCCTTGTGACCTTTACTTTAAAATGTTTCAATATAAATAATGCACTTCTGTGAATATATTCTTCTGATTATTTCCCAAAGCTCTGATTCTCCATGTGTGACGGTCCCTGAAGTGGTAATTTGTTCTCTTTCCTGGTAATTGCAATTTTAGAAATAGCTTTTTCAAATGCTCACAGCCTGATATCTTTTTAGAAGATATTTCCTTCATTTTCCCCTCCTTGATAAAGCCACTGCCTGCGGTGGCGGCAGCGCGTGCCCCAGGCAGCCGGGGCAGGGACACCTTGGGGGAGCGGGGGGTCTGCGGGTGCTCCCCTGTCACAGACCGAGAGGTTTGTGCCACCCCAGGAGATCCATCTTTCTATTAGGCGCCTCCTAATCTATTAGGGCATCTATCAGGAGTCCCCTAATAATGTCAGATCAACTTATTAATTCCAGTTGCAACTGAGACTCAGCTGTTGGAGGACGGAAAGCTTCCGGAGGTACACAGAGGGAAAAGCGCCCGGCGGGAGGGTTAGACGGAGACCTGCGCTTGCGAGCAGCTCATCCCTGGGCGCCCATCGATACACATCGCGGTTTGTAAGTTAGTAAAATGATCGTTCTTGCATACAGTAAACGGCTTTGGGTGCTGGATCCGGGCAGAGCCCAGCAGCGGTGCGGGGGAGCGGGACCTCCGAGCTGGTCTGATGCCCAGGGGCAACCCCCCGCCAGAAGGCAGCAGCCCCCCGGCTCGTTACCTGCAAACGAAGCGCTTGCAGCAACCGGGGTCTTTGCTTTTGGAAGGAGAGGGGGTCTCCAGCACAGCGTCTGGCACGGGCTCCTTTTCCCGAGGGACATGCCAAGGGAGGGCTCCGCTCGTCGGTGAGGCTCGCCGGCCAGGTCGGCCCTCATTCCGGCGGTGCCGCGGCCCCCGGGCTCTAACCTTTTGTAGCCAGTTCAGAGAAATTGTTGGTGATTAATTTAAGCTGAAGGTTAAGAGCCAACATAAGCTAGAAAGTCAATGACTAATCTATTAAGCTCCCCAGTAACTTAATTTACATGTTTTTAATGATTACTTCCTACCTGGGCACTCTGAAAACTAATTGGACTTGAATCGTTAAGTGCATTCAGAGATGGACTCAAATTAATAAGTACCATTCATGTCTGCTTTTAGATGCAAAAGAAAATCAACTTTGGTTCTCGGGGCTGCCAGAACGCCTCATTGCTATGCAAATGCTGCCGCCTCTCCTCCGTTCAAGGGGTATCTGCTCTCTAATAACCAGGATGCATTAGCCTGGGGAGCCAGGTTTGCTCTACTCGCTACCATTTAGGAATTAAAATCCCAATTAAGGGCTTGATGCACTTCTTGAAAATTGAGTTTTTTTCATCCATTGTAAAAGAAAAATCTGCTCGAGACTTCAACTGGGGCTCAGGCCAAGCATCGCTCCCAATTAGTCAGTGGTGCTCCTGGGCATCCAAGGGACTGGTGAGGCCGGCTCGATGGTTTCTCTGCTGTCAGGTCCTGAGCTAGCCGTCCCTCCTCCTCAGCCAGTTCCACCCCAGAGCTCCCCACCAGCGGTCTGGTCTCCCTGCTCCCCCAGCTGGCACCATCCTCCGGGAACAGCGGGTAACGGCACAATTCGGCGTCGCAGCACTGCGTTAGCACGGCCAGTGAGCTGCCGGAGGCACGCCGGGGAAGCCGGCCTTTTCTCCCGGTTTCCGAGACCAGGATGAATGCATCCGAAGGAAACCACCGCGGCGGGCGGGAGGAGCCCCTCCTGCACCGCATCTGCTCCCCACGGCCTGGTCCACGCGCCTGCAAGGAAAGCGCAGTCTTTCCCAGAAGATCATTCCTGACGACCTGTAATTAGAAGCATCCATGCCCAGCTCTCATTTCCAGCACGCAATAGCAAACACACACCTCGACCTCAGGAAGCGAGCACGACTCCAGACACTGGCGTTCAGCTCAGCACCGAACACTTTTAATTCCCTGGGGATGGAGGGGTCACCGGGGGGGACACGGGACCCCTGGCCTGCAGCAAAGGGCAGGAGCAGATCATGCCTGTTCATGTGCCTGCGGGAAAGAGGTTGTGATTCCGATTGCAACACCCCGTCATGTTTAAGGTGCCTAAAATCTGCGCGCGAGAGAGCCGAGATGCCTTCTGTTTCTGTACACACAAGGAAAGCTCGTGCTCCGAGGAGAGAAGGCTGGCGGTAAGGGAGAAAATGTGGCTGGAATGAAAAGCACCTACTTAAGAGATAACATGAAAGCCCTTTTAATATAATTTAACAGCAAAAGGCAGAATGAGGCTTCGAGATGCGGTGCCAGTTCTCTACTTAAGGCGAGGATGAACACTTGTATTGGATCAATCCACACGAGGATGAGGAGGGAAAAAAAAAAAAAATCAGCATGGTATTTATTTCCCTGCGAAGTCCGGCATCTTTGCTGGAGCTGTGGGAAGCGAGGCGAATTCGCTCGGCGTCAGAGGCGCGGGGCTGTCCCCGGAGCAACGCAGGAGCCTCAGCGCGTGGGGCTCGACGCGGGGCCGGGTGCGGACGCCAGCCCTCCCTCCGCAACCACGCGCAGCGCCCGGCGCCGGTGCCGCTCGCACGGCAAGCTACAGACTGCACAAGTTCATCGTAATGAAATTGAGAATTTCACAGTTTGCCATCAATTAATAGCCGAGCAAACAGAACACAATGCTTGCGTTGGGGAAGATGGTTCCCCCTAAAGAACAGTTCTTTTAATGAGGCTCATAATACTACTCATTAATTTGTGTATGTCTGAGTCTTCAGGTTCGCAAATGAGGAAGGAAATAGCTTTGCATTACGGTTGAGTCATACACACAACAACTTCCCTGGTCCTCCTAAGCCTCAGGTGGGTCATTGAGAATTTGTTTTACTGATAAAAAGAAGTTTCTTGGAATAAATCCCACAGCCTGGCAGGGCCCAGGGCCGCCTGAAGCAGCGTCTGGCTGGGGCAGAGCGAAGGTCTCAGGGTCCTGCAGCCCTCGCTGCTCCCTCCCCTCCGTGTTTATCCCATTGCATTTTTGAACGCATCCAAAGCTTTTTGTTCCCACAGCAGTGAGCTTCGCAGATCAGCTACGTGCAGCAGAAAAACGGGCTTCTCCCCGCTTCGCAGGAGCGGCTCCTTCCCCTCCGTGCCGCAGGCAAGGTCCTGGCTTGCTCCCCGCGGTGTGTTCCCGGGGGACACGCCACGGAGCTGCCCCCCACCCCACTGTGCCTCCCAGGACCCTGGATGCTCGTCTCCGAGCCGGGAGCGGTTTGCAGCATGGATGGTCTTTCCCCGGCCCCGGGAGCGGGAGGAAGCCTTGCTCGAGCCTGCCAGGCTCTCCTCCAACACAAACAACGGCTCTGCTGGAGAGCACCGAGTTCCCACGTGTCCTTGGGGGATGGAGCGGTTCATTGTGGGCTTTTTCATCAGCTTACACTACAGGAGCTGTACAGATGCTGTCTGCTCCCCCCCAACGGCAAGGAAATTATGCACCTGGGCTAGCAGCCAGCATACAGAGGATTTATGCTTTTCAAGGTCTTTTATTAACTTGACAACATATGGCTCTATCCGCAGAGCATCTCCTCCTCCTCCTCCCCTAGGATGCCGGGGCTGGACCAGGGCTCTCCCCGGCTGCCCTGTGCCCCTTCGCCCTGGTTGTGGGCACCCCGCTCGGGGGGAACAGCCCTTTGGGGTGGGATGTTAACAAAATGACATGAAACAATGTTCTTATTTAAAAGCATATTTAAATTCCTTTTTTTCTTGCACAGATGCAAACCCAGACTTTAAAAGTAACAGCACCGAATATTCAGGATACTCAAAGACACTTTCTTCTTGGCATGTACCTGTGTTTGAATAGATACACCTGAGAAGGCATTGACACAGGGTGAGTTTTGATTCTACATGGTTCTCCATGGAAACCTGCACAGACAATTTATTTTTCACCACACTGGGGTACATTCCCACACCAACAAGAACCAGGTCCTTAAACAACCGTACCCCAAAGAAGAGCCTGTGCTTTCTTTGCATTTGTATCTGCTTGCTGTTCTTGCAGACGCCTGACACGACAGGCCATAAGGGTCCCTTCGGGCCCGGAGGCCGCCCGAGCCTCGTCAGTTGACGTATGCATATGAGCCCGCGCTTGGAAAGCGGAGTCACAATTGATTTTTGTCTTTAAGATTCAGGCTGCAATTGATTTCTCTCAGACAGAAGCCTCACATCTAACAAAATGCAGAGATCCTCTCGGAAATGCATTGCAGCTGGCAGCGGGGCTATGGGCAAGGAAAATTGCCCTCATTTTTACAGCTTTTAGCAAGTCCAAGAGAAAACCCAAACGGCTGGGTTTCTGGAGGCGGAGGAGCAGGAGGGAGGTGGCAAGTGGCTCCAGAGAAGGCAGCCCTGCCAGGGAAAGACCTTGCCGAAGCGTTTCGGTGCCTCAGGATGTGTAGGAGGAATGTCTAATGATGTTGAACTTAAACTGGCTGGAAAACTGTCATACTGCTGCCTGGCTTTAGACGCGTCTCTTCCCTCTCCCAGCTAAAACACGCCTGGATTGCGCCGAGCTAAACCCCTCCTTGCCTGCAGACAAGCCCAAATGCCGGCGGCAGTACCGGATCTCCAAGCCGGCCGGCGAGTCGGCACCCCCAGGCCAGCACCCGTCCCTGTCCTGGGGCACCCGCGGGCCCACGAAATCCCACTTATCTCTTAGCAGAAGAGACGCTACTGCCACAGGTGTCGCTCCTCATCACGCGGATGGGCCCTGCTTTGCCGTGAGTCAGGGCGGCTGAAGGGCACCGAGAACCGAGGTTTATTCCGCCCTCCCCTGCGTTTGAAAGCCCCCAACAGAACAAACCCCTCCAGCCGTGGGTACAGAAACCCACTCGGCACTGCCTGAATCTCGGAGCAGCGCCGCAACGGCTGCCGGCTGCAGCCCTGCCTTTCCCTTCACTGTGTCCAGGGGTTTCTTTCCTGGGGGACAGGACCCCCCCAAACCTTCAAGCCTCAGTGTTGGCAATGAAGACCACCAGACCTCCCAAGCCACCTTGGAGCCAGCGCTCCCTAGCCGAGAAAGCCCGAACGCCGACCCACCTTGTGTCTCCAGCGCTGGCCCAGGGGTGACCACGAGGAGGCTTCACGCGTGGTCAACAAAGCTCATCACTCCTGAAAAATCCTCTTCCCTGCCCCACACCGGTGTTTTCCTGGCTCTCTGCTCACTTTGCTGGTGGGAAAGCCTTTCCCAAGGGCAGCAGAGCCCCGGGGATGCGAAGCCTGGCCGCGCACAGGAGCCCGCAGCAGCGGACGCTTAGGGGTTTCCTCGGCAGACCTCACCCGGCAGGGACATTCCAAAGCAAAGCCCAGCAGGAGGAGCGAGTCTGGCTGGGACTCCCACAGACACCCCTCCTTCCCCCAAAAGCCCTCCTGGGCTTTGCAGCAGCCCCTTATGGGCGAGCTGCGGGGGCGTGCCGAGTGCCCCCAGCTGTGAGCAGCCCCAGCTGGGGAGGGAGCGGACAACAGGCTTGGCTTTTTCCTTTGTGTACCTGCACATCCTCCCAACTTTTCCGAAGCCGCCGGTTCGGAGCGGCGAGCGTGGGCTCTGCTTGCGCGCTCAGACCTGCTGGATGAGTTTGTTTACCCACGTGCCTTAAAGTGCGGAGCACGAGGCTACAATGGCATTTGAGTAGCGTTGAGTGCTTTCAAGAAGATTACACCCGCTGAAGTAGTAATTAATGTTTGTTTTATTATGTTCTGGGGAATGATCGGCCAACAAGATAATTCAAATAAAGCAGAACATGTTCCGATTGAACACTGTTTAAAGGCTGATTCATTGCGAACTGGCCCGTGCAAAGGACTAATAATTAAGAGAAAAGGCACAAGTAGGAGCATACTCGCCATTTATCTGCTTTTTATGTAATTAAAATGATGGAAATTATGCCTTAATGAGTGGAAATTGGATGTGCTCTTGAGAGTTTTGTGTATCCTGTCTTCCCAAGCGCCGTCGGCGACCGCGTCCCTCCAGCCGTGTCCCCAGCCGGGTTGCAGAGGAACCTGGGCCGCTTGGGGCGAGAATGCCGGCAGCGATGGTGCCGGCGGCGTTTGTGCCTTCCCACCGCGGCCCTGCCCACCGCGGCCTCGCTCCCGAGGGGCTGCACCACCCGGGGCCGCGTAGCGAGGGCTGGGAGCAGGGCTCCTCCTGCCAGACCTCAGCGAAGCAGTCCGGCGCGAGTGCCGCTTCCAGTGATTAATTCTTTCCTAATGTCTCATTAAATTATATACAGTGAAATTACTGTGTCACATTATATGGTAAATAAACCTCAAGGAAGGCAGCACATCCCGCAGACTGAAAACCGCCCGGTTTTACCCTACAGCTGAGCGCCGAGAGGCACGAGGAGGGAAAGGCTGCCCTGCGGCAGCGCGCGGTGCTGGGGGCCGGGACGGCGGGAGCTGCCCGGCACCGCTGCCGGCAAAGCCCCGGTGCTGCCGCGCCACAGCCCGAGGCATCACTAGCCGGTACGGCGCGGCAGGACTTGCCACCACTTTTCATTCCTTCCTCTTGTTTGCCGAGTGTAAATTCCCCTGAGTGGGAGCGAGGAATTCTCCCTGTAGCGGAGCGGCAGGCTGAGCGCGGCGTCCTGCACCGGCTCTCCGTACCGGCTCTCCGCCGCCCGGGGACCCGCCAGGGGAGCTGCTCCCTGTGTCGGCTAAACCACGAGAAGAAAATTGTCCTCCGTCTGCTGAAATAAATTCCACCGCATTTGTTCCTCGGAGTAGCTGCACAGGGGCGTAAGGTATTAATAAGCGGACCCACGCACGCCGGCTCCCGCGCCGAGGGGCGGCTTCCCGCTCCGGCTCCTCGGGGAGCATCTTCCACAAGATGGAGCCTGCGGGCAGACGATGCGCTGCCGGGAGGGCGCCGGACAGCGGGCGGCTGTCTGTCCGGCTGGCCACCCCGGCGCGCAGTGGCCTGTCTGTCCGTCTGCCTCCCAGGCGGCACCCGGGGAGCGATGCAGAACGGCCTGTCTGTCTGTCCATCTGTCCGTCTCCCAGGCGGTGCCGACAGGGGTGGAGAGCGGCTGCCTTGGCTCACTTTGCAATGCGAGCTGGCTGGGGACCTGGCGCGGGCCCGTGGGCACGTGTGTGCGTGTGCCTGAGCGTGTGTGCGTGTGCCTGAGCGTGTGTGCGTGTGTCTGAGCGTGTGTGCGTGTGCCTGAGCGTGTGTGCGCACACGCGTGTGCCCTCCAGCCCCAAGCACACGGACGAGTTGCTCCCAGGAGGACCTGACAGCCCCGGGTCCAGGGATGCCGTCTCAAGGTAAGCCAGCAACAGGCACAGCCTTTAACCGCAGACGACTTCTGCCTGCACTCAGGAGGCACAAAAACCTGCCCTGTAGGTTTCATTTTTCGGGCTTCGTATCCCTCACACAGGATGCTGAGGCTGCCTCAGTTTCCCCTCTCGCCCCACGGGCTGTGGCTGACGGCAGGGGCTCCCTCGTGGGGTGAATTAATCTTTATGTATCGACGCTCGCTGCTTTGCCTGTTAATCCTGAGAGGGAAATGCAAACCCAAGACGGATTAGAATAAATGCCAGAGCCCGAGGAGAAATGTCAGCAGCTGGGGGGGCTGCGGCAGGAGCGGGGGGCCGGGCGCCCTGGGGGGGCTCCCGCTGCTCCAGCTCGGCTCGCCCACCTCTCCCACCTCCGAGGGAAACCTCTCCCGGCTTACGCTGAGCTGGTTTGCACCCACGCTGGAGAGCCCTGGGAGAAAGGTTGGTGCTCGCTTGACCCGACTTCCAGCCACACCGTTCCCCGGCTTTATTTATTCCGACTTTCCCTTTCGCCAGGAAAACCTGAAGCGGAGGGGAGGGCAGCTCCGCTTGCTGTGAGCGGCTTGGGGAGAAAAACAGCACCGTGCTCCACGCCATTTCCACATTATGCTAACGCACATCTGTTGAATGCCTCCTTCCCATCACGAATTCCAGCAGGTCCTTTCTCGTAAGTGGGAATTACCTCCATTCGCTGTTTTTGTAATCACTCGGTGCTTAGGAAAGGGGATCAGTTGGATGGTTTGGTCAGCGGCTCTGGCAGCCTGGCGATGCTTGGCACAGGCGGGGCCCCGTGGCGGGCGATGATGAGGACCTGTCGGGGGGATGCCGAGGACCTTTCAGGGTGATGCTGAGGACCTGTCGGGGCGATGCCAAGGACCGGACAGCTGGTGAAGCCGGTGGCTGATCCCGCAGAGCGGAGGCAGGGGACGTCTGTCCAGGCTCTGTGCTCGGACTGCTCAGCACCCCCCGGGCTCCCAACCTCACCCGGCCCTGGGAAGAGACTTGGTCCAGGGAGCCCCCCGCGATGCTCGGCTCCTCCGGAGCACCCTGCTGCTGCCAGCCCCCGGCTAGAGACATCGCCTTCACCGGGAGCAGAATTACATCGGGAAAGGAACTGGCCTTTCCTACCATAAACCTTCCCAAACAAGCTCCATTCCAAAACACGCACAAATGAGGTGAGGAAGAAATGGATCAATAAAACATTCAAAGAGTGAAGAAAAAAAGGACGAAATAATGACAGCCTCATTTGTTTGCTTCCTTTGCAGGTCGCCTTAAAGGCAGGATGACAGGAGAAAAACATCAAATATCTGTTAAAAAAGAAATAGCTGGAGGAAAAAACCCCACCTAAGCATCAGCCAGACAACGTGGCTAAGCAGGCAGAAAGCCTCGTGCTTCGCCTCTGCGAGTGTGGGGCAAGTAACTGTGGCCTTTGGCTCAGCTGGGTGATGCCAGGGTGCCGGTACGTGAGGCAGCGCCGGGCGGGCGAGGGGCCGGCGGCAGCGCTGCGGGACGGCAGCGCTTCGTTAAAGCCGGTATAAATGGAAAGAGGGTTTGGAGAGCGAGAGGAGACAGATGAGTGGTGACAGGGAATATGGAAACACGGCCTGCTTTTGTCAGCCTGAGGAGATCGGTATGGCGTTGTGGGAGATGCAAATACCGCTCGATACGGGATGCTCAGGCTGGGACCAGCCGGCACAGCAGCGCCGGCACCGTGTGGGTGCGCTGGAGCCCGGCCAGAGGAACGCAGCATCTCGGCACCGCGCAGGCACGTTTCAAGGCTTGTCCTTTGCTTCCCGGCAAAATCTTCTTTCTTTGCAGAAAACAGAGGGAAGCCCTTCAGCCCGAGCCCGAGAGGAGCAGCCGCGGCAGAGCTCCGGCTCGGTGACCCAGCCTGGGACCTCCCCGGTGGGAGGCAGCAGCCGCAGCCCCGGCAGAGCCTCGGCAGCGAGTGGGTGGCTCGAGCAGCTCCCCGTCCTCCCGATCCATCCCGGGGCCGCCCGTCAGCAGGAGCCGTTGGGCCTCGGAGGGAGCTGGTGCTCGCGGCTGCCCTCGGCCGAGCCTTCCCGAGCAGGGACGCCGAGACCACGGGGAGAGGGATCTGCCTGCGGCGCGTCCCCTCTCTGCCACCCCAGCCCAGCTTGTCTCGCCCTCCCTTGCCTCGCCGTCGGTGCACTCACGGCTCTATTTAACAAATGCCTCCGGCGTGATGCTCACCTACGCTGGGACGAAGGCTGCTCGCACGGCGGTGATTAATGGGCGAGACAAAGACCTTCTCTCCTGCCCTGTCACCCTTGAAATCTGCCCGATCACGCATACTAAACGGAAACAAATTTCAGGGATTATATTTTTTTCAGTGTTCTTCAGATAGGTCTGTGCTGAGGGCCCTGCCGTGATTGCCGTCGCCAGGTCGGGCTGGATTTAAGGAGAATTTTTATTTGAACAATAGGTCAAATGTGAATTCACCTTGCTCCAGACACAGGATATTAGCTCCAATTTTAGAGGCTTTTAGCCTTCTTGCAGAAACGGAAAAGAAAGAAAATCCTCACCGTCTAATTATGTTGGTTACAGGCAATCAGCCTCTTAGTCATATTCTGATGACTTTTATTTGACACTGATTGATTACACTTTAATAGCCGCCCCGAGCACTTTCTCCAGTTGTGAGAAAAGGAGTTTTAGAGAGTTACGCCGAGTGTCACAGGCTGGGAGACGGCTGCTTGCAGGTCACAGCCATCTCCTTCTCCTGCACTCGGGAATCTCCTTCGGAGAGCGTCGGCTCAGAACCGGGAACGCGTTAGCGGAACCAGAGTGCAACCAGACGGAGCCTCTGCGCGATCGGCGCTGGATTCGCGGCACGTCGCCCGCGGTGCCGGGTTCCGTGGGGCTGCGGCTCAGGGCTGTGCTCCCAGCGTGGAGGTGCGGGACTCGCGACCGGCGCTGGAACAACCCACTGGGAACTGAGTTTCCAAAGAGCAAAATGCAGCTTTGAATATGTTCTAATATCTTCTGCCGCACCGTAACACGCGTATAGCTGATAGTGGAGCACTACTCACACGGAGAAACCTGATGCAACCGATAAAAACCGATTAGTATTTTTAAGATAGAAAAGTGTATCCATGTTGAACACAGACACTGAATATATCACTGTAGAAAAGTACTATACTCGCAGCTCGACCGTCCCGCGCCTGTGCACGGCGCACGTGGAGCTCAGCGGGGCCACAGCAGGATTTCACGTGCTCTCCCCTGCGCTCGCCCCGTGCCGCGCGGGGAAACGCCGCGGAGCATCGGAGAGGTCGGGAGCCTGGGGATGGCCGGGTGCTGCGGGCAGGAGTGCAGCCGGCACGACGGCAGGCAGGCAAGAAGTACCCTAATGGGAACATGATAACGAAGAAATCCTTCCTCTTCAACAGGCAGAATGTCACATTTCCAGACCTGCGTCATTCCAGTGATGAACGGATAACCCTGGTGGTTTCTGATAACTGTGCCTTTAAAAGCTGTACCTTGGATGCATTAATCAGCTTTTAATGCAGCAATAGGTTGGGAACAACAAGTCCAAACGTTTAGATCTCGTCGTTTTCTGCTCTGATGCAGAGCGTGGAAGCCTTCTGCTTACTGACTTGTGCTTCTCGCCTCCGAGGGAGAAAGGAGCAACACAACAACCTGCCGGGAGCGGAGCAGCAGATCCGTCCGTCCTCTTGTCCCCCCCTCAGCGCCGGGTGCCCGCACCCCCTCTGCCTGCTCCTGCCGCTGCAGGCAGGGCTGGGCGCGGGGCCGGACCAGCGCCGGCGGCCTGATAGCGGAACGCATCCCGGATCGTTTTGGGCGAGACACTTGTAGAGAGTAATTGAAACACGGAATATTGCTGCTAGAATTCCTCGCGCCGTGTTTCAGCGGAGGGCTGGAAGCAGATAATCGCTTCCTTTGGCGGGGAAAGTGCCGGCAGGGTCAGGGCTGATGCATTGTAAATCAGCGTCTTGGAAGGAACGGCACCTTGTTTTACTCGGCCTGCTCTTGCCAATTTGAAATTGATGTATTATTCCACAGCTCGCTGCTGCGGATGCTGCTCGTCGGGCGATCACATATTCCCTTTGGCACCCAAACTTTAACACGAGCGGCAAACCGAAACGTGGACTGGCACTACAGCATCGCCACGCTGGGAGCCCAAAGACGGTGGAATAAAAGTGTTTTCTTTCTTTCCTGAACATGCAGCTAGCAGCTGGCCAGTATTAGCTCCCCAGAATAACCTGCATTAAATGCCTCATCCTGCGGTAAACATTGATTTGGAGACGTGAGGCAATACTGCCAGGCTGAGGCCACCGCCAGCTGCCCTCGCCTCTGTCCCACCTGAAAATAAATGCAATTTTCCCCAGCTTCCCTTGATTTTTCTTTCTCAGCAGAGCCTCTTTTTCTTCCGACGTGGATACCTGAGAAGAGCCGAATCAATTTAACAGCCCTGCGCTCCATCCAACTGCATTTTTCAATTGGCTGTAGCTTTACAGCCTGGGAAGGGCTTAACCGGGGATGCTGTGACCCGCGGGCAGCGGGACGGCTCTGTAGGGGATGCGGGCTCTCCTGCTGATGCTGCCGCACGCTTGCAAGGGACCCCGAGCACGCGGGAAAAGCCGTGGCCGAGCCGTGCCCGTGGCTCCCTGCAGGAAGGGGATGGCAAATCCGACAGCCTGGGAAGGAGCGAGGTTTGGGTTGGAAACAGCCCTGGAAACGTCGCGCAGGGCTCGCTCGCCTGCCCAGCAGCGGAACCTCGCCCAGCCCAGGGTCGGCTCCGCTCCTCGCTTCAGCCGCCTCGCGCCGATCTGCGCTCGGAGGGTTTTCATCTCTAATTTCTCTGTTTCTGACATTTCCCTAATTGTCTCTGGCTTGTTCCTTCACGCTCGTTTCTCAGGCGAGGCTTCGGCCCCTGCGAATCTCATCTGCCTGATGGACGAGGGAAGGGCCGTGCTCTAACAACAGTGGGCTGGGGGGTGAACGCGCTCTCGCCCAGCGCCCGGCGCTCGCAGGCACATCCCGTTCCACCGCCCATCCCAGCCTCCCACAGCACAGAGCGGGGATGCTCCCGCACTCGTTCCTGCTTCGAGCCCAGGAGAGCAGGTCCCAGCGCTGCCCGGTTCCCCTCCGGAGCCCGGCCGTCCCTCCCTGCGCAGCGGTACGAGGTGATGTTCGGGGTATGGCACCCGGGGGGAACCACAGAAACGCTCAGATCAGGCAATTATTGTAAAACAAATACTCAACGTAAAGGAGAGCATCCAACCTCGGTCTCGGTGCAGTCCTCCCTGGCCTGGGGCTGCTCACGCGGCTGCACCGGGATGGGGCGCACAGGCAGGCAATGTAAACCTAGAAAACAGGAAAAAAAAAAGAGAGAAAATCTCAGCATTGTATTTAACGAGCAGCAGACGAGACGCCCGTGTCTGGTTTGCTTGGAGCCAAATGAAAATCCCCGCAAAGCCGGAGCGCAGGCGGGGGCTGCCCCGGGAGCGGCTCTGCAAACCTGGGCACGAAGGCGCGAGAAAAGCCGTGGGAAAGGACGGGGGGGCAGGCAGCTGCCCAAGGCACCGGGGGGGTCTGGAGAGGCTCCCGGGCCGGGACCTGCGCCTACGTTCATTATTTGGGCCTTTGTGTCACGCTTAACTGCAAACTGTCCGACGGCCCCGGCGGCCGGGGCTAAGTGGCTGGAGCTGCGACGCTGCCCATGGGGCTGCTGCTGCTGCGGGCCAGGCCGCGTCCTGCGCGTCCGCGTGTGGTTCGTGAGCTGGCAATGAGGACATCTAAAAGTTGCTTTTCTTTCCTCCATCAGTAACTCCCGGACCTCTCTTTCTTTTTCCCTGGCAGCCCTCGCTGCCGGGTGCCGACGTGCTGCCCATGGAGCCGCAGTGTGGGTGAGGCCGGTGGGATGGGCAGCTGCCGGCGGGATGGGCAGCTCTGATGGGATGGGCAGCTCTGATGGGATGGGCAGCCACCGGTGGGATGGGCGGCAGGTTCGTCACACTGACGGTGTGCGATGGCACGGTCGCCACCTCTGCCGCAGCCCCGGTGAGCCCGTGCTCTGCTCTGCTCTGCTCGCAAGGGACTGGCAGCAACACACCGGATCTGGAGCAAAACTGTGTGTTACTGAGGTGAGAAAACACGTAGGATGGAAACCGACCCACACCGTCCTTCTGCTCCCACGCACCACTTGGGTCCGACCGCCAAAGGAGATATTGGCTCTGCACACGAGCACACGAGAACAATCTTGCACTGTCTTAGGCAAAGAAAAAGAAAAAAGTAAAAAAACCCCACAGTGAGAATTTAGTTGTGAATTCTTCCTGGTGGAGACAAAGCGTAAACCAACAAATAGCAGAAAAACATCTGATGATAAACTCTGCAAGGTAAAGTTATGAAACAAGTTAACTGCACGTAGGAGTATGTAGGATGATGAAAGGCTTTAGAAGTACCTAAGCAGGAGAAAGACTGTGGGGAGCAACAAACCAGGTGCTTAGCAGGGGTTTAGGGAAGCTTTAGGCTTCGGTTGTGGTGATGCTCTCGCCCTTCCCCACGGCGGGGGAGAGAGCTGGGAGAGGCAGCCTGTGCTTGCAGGGAAACACAGCCAGGGCCGTTGGAGGGACAGCTGCAGGGAGCACCCCGAGATATTTGTGGAGGAGCTCTCGCTGGACACTGGCTGCAGGCGTTTCCCTCCTGCGATGGACGGTTTGTACTTACTACGAGTCGGGCCAAACTTCTGGAACCCTGTTCCTGCCCCGCTGCAGGATCCGCCCGGACCCCGGCAGCCCCCGGCTCCGGGAGGGGAAGCTGCTGCTGCTGCTGCGGCTCTGCAGCCGGCGGCCGCACGCTGCCGTCCCTGACGGTTGCAGGAGAACATCGCTGGTGGCTGCATGCTGCCATCCCTGATGGCTGCAGGAGAACATCCCTGACGGCTGCACGCTGCCGTCCCTGACAGCTGCAGGACGATGACATTGGCGGCTGCACGCTGCCATCCCTGACGGTTGCAGGAGAACATCGCCGGCCGCTGCATGCTGCCACCCCTGACGGTTGCAGGAGGACGTTGCCGGCGGCTGCACGCTGCCATCCCTGACGGCCGCACGCTGGCAGCCCGGCAGCTGCACGCTGGCATCCCCGGCGGTGGCCTGGCAGGGGCCGGAGGGCCAGACCTTGTAATAACCAGCCCTGCTCTAGAAGTTAGATCAAGTACTTTTGGTTATCTGCAGCCAGGAACACACCCAGCTTCAGATATTCCAGTCTAGGTAATTGAATTATTTAGGAGCTAGCATGGCGTGATGAAATAGGCTTTCTTCCTATTTTTAGGTTTCCATCTACAGGGCTGGAAATTACGGCCATTAAAATGTTCTATTAGTAATGATATATAAAGGGGAAAAAACTGATCAGACTTTGCTAGTGCACATAGAGCATTAGGATATCATTAATTTTAATGATAGAGCCCAAAATTACAAAGCTATTACAATCATACTTGGTTTCCGAAAAAAAAAAAGAGAATCATTCTAAATTATTGCTAATGAGTAAAAAAATATTTAAATCATATTTAACAGACCTTAATAATAGCTGATATTGCCACGAGCTAACGAGGGCTTCGGCTGCCTCTGTTTCCCGGTGCTGAGAAGCGAGTGTCCCGTGCGAGGGGCGCGCGGGGATTCGCAGGAGGCGATTCCGGAGGGGAGAGGCCGCGCTCCGCAGCGGGATGCTTCGGGGCTTTAGTCTCACCCCTCCCAGCCCTCGCGACGGGATTTCCCGCTGCCGTCCCGGCGCTTGGAGACGCGTACTTGGTTTACCTGGGGGATGGCACGCCTCTCCCTTCCTTTTCAGGGTTAAAAGCGGTTTCCAAGTCCATCAGCTGCTGAGCAAAAAATATAATTACCAGCCCCGTGTGCTCTAAAGTAGCAGCTATTGATGTCCCTGGGAGGACTGGAGATTTTTCTCTTGGTTTTCTTTTAAAAAATAAATGACTAAGGAACAAAGTCCTTCCACGAAGCAGACGGGGGGAAAAGAAGAAACTTGAAAAGCGAAATCCCAGAGACCGGAGGCTGCGGCAGCCGCTCCTGTGCTCTCCTGCCTGCCGGGGGCTGCGGCACCCGGGAAAGCGGCTGGGATTTCCCCTGGGCCGCGGGGCCGGGGCGAGGGGGCTGTGCGCTGCCCGCGGCGTGCCCTGGGGAGCCCGTAGTTATCGCGCCGCGCTTGCAATAACTCCGCAGGCACCCCCTGACCGGAGCAGCCGTGCGCTTCAGGCGCAGCCCGCGGCTCCGCGGAGCAGGGCTGTGAACGGGGGACAATTTGCTGCCTTGCCCTGGAAAGCCTCGGGCGTCTCCGAGTCACCAACCTCTTGACTTCCTCGCGGAAACGCTGTACTATCCACAGCCGCCTCGCAGTTCGCTGCCTGGCCTCAGCCCCTCCCCGGCGCGCCGTGCTTCATTTTGTCGAGACCGTGTAGCGCTAGGAGGGAAAAACCCGAACAAGCGTGGGCCAATATTGGCGGGTGTGTTTCTACCCGCGCTAACCTGAGGGTGCAATTTCTCTCCGTTGTTACTAAACGCGTGTGTCGCTGCTGGGCTGGGGCCAAAGCGTGGAAACCTCTCCCAGCCGCGGGCCGGGCTGTGCCGGGGGTGCCCGCTCAGCCCCCTCCGTCGGCAGCCCTGCCGCAGCAGCAGTACCTGCCCGCACCCCCTCCCTCCTGCTTCGGGAAAACCCACGCGGTTTTAACTCACCTGCAGAGGTTGGCTCAAAATGCCCCGGATCGGGGAGCCGCGCGCGGCTCGGGAGGGAGAGGTGCCCGTGGGGCACTCCCGGCCGCACCCAGGAGCCGGAGCGGTGATGGGGGCGAGCGGGACACGGGCTCCGCGCGGTGCAGCCCCTGCCCGGCACATCGCCAGGCACGCGGGCACACGTGCTTTCCCACCAAGCCACGCAGGTACAGCAGAACCCGCTCCGTTTTCGGCAAGAGCGTTTTCCCGGGGCTTCGCGCCCTCGTCGGTGCCTCAAAACCTGGGGAAGCTCCCTTGTTCAGAGGAGCACTTCCCAACGCCGAGCTCATGTTGTGGGAGCACGTTCTTCACAGCCGGACATCTGCAGCAAAGAGTTCGAAGGGGCTCAGAGGTCGGCCCGTGTGCGGGCGGCCCCCGCGTGGGGATGCTGCCCGGGGAGATGCCGCCGGCGAGCGCAGCTCACAGTCGGAGGCACTGCTGCTGGCGAGCTGCCGGTCCCGCTGCCGGCACTGCCGCGTCGCCCGCGCCTGCAGCTGGCAGCTATTAAGCCGCTTAGCAGCCCGCTGTGCCCTCTGATGGGAAAGGCGTATTTATGGGAACATCGACATTCTGGAAAAAGAGGCTTTGTTTCTGTGGGCCCCGAGGCCAGCACCGGACCTGCCCTCCCCTGCCGGAGGTGCTGCCGTGCCGGTGTGAAGCGTGCCCGTGCGAGACCTGCAGAGCAGCGAGCTACCGCTTGCTGCCGCCTTGCCCTGCTCTCGCCCCACGTTCACCATTGCAGCCCGTGTTCTCAGGGGGGAGGCACCCACAGACATCTTCTGCTTGGCCTTTCGGCCCCCTGCCAGTGAGACTTCCTTTCTTCACGCTTCGGAGCGAGCCCCTCGTCCCCGGCTGAGTTGCGGGAGGCCAGTGGCAGCGGATTTTGGGCAGGGACCTTCCCCCCGGCGGCAGCTGCCCTTTGGAAAGGGCGAGCGGGGCAGGCAGCTCCTCGGTGCCCGCCGTGCCGCGGGACGGGCAGCCTCGGCGGGACGGCAGAGCCGATGCTGCCTCTTCCCACAGCGACCGCGAGCCCGCTCCAACCTCCGGCTTCACAGCGCAGCGACGCGCTTGCTCGGGAGAGAAGGCGTATGGGGAAGGAGCACGAAACGGAGACATCTCCCTAGGGAAAAGCCCTACCTGCTGTATCTCCCACCGCTCCCGTTCGCGGGCTGCTGTCCCAAAGCTCTGTGAAACGTCTCAGAGCAGAATACCTAGAATAAATACATTGGCTCATAATGGTCTATGCAACATTAAAACTATTTTCCAGATATCTGATATTTGAGACGTTGCAATAAAAGGGTCAAAAACTTTTCAAATTCACTGGGCCGTCGCCTCAAAATAGCCGCTTCATTAAGTGCTGCGGAGCGGCCGATAACGGGAGGTGAAGCAGAGGGCCCCGGAGATTGGATGCACACACGGTGCTGATAAATGGCTTCTCTGCGGCTATTCCAGAGCCGGCAAGGGGAAAAACGCCATCCCACGGTTGAACAGGTCTGGAGTTTAGTGCGAAAACTCAGGAACTGCCTTGGCCAGGATAAAACATCACTGCCGCCTCGCAGGCAGCGACGTGACCATCGGGAGAGGGGCTGCGAGCGAGCATGCCAGCAGCGCGGAGGGAGCTGCTGAGGACACGAAGCCCCTTTGTCCTTCCTTGGTACAGCCGCCAGCCCCGCTGCCCGGGGGTCCCCAGGGGTCCCCAGGGCCCGAGGTCCCCACACGCCCACCCCTCGCCTGGGGGATTCGGTCCCACGCACGAGGGCGAGGAGCAATCGCTACCGGCAGCCGCTGCAGCAGCGGGTCCCTCTCTTCTGGGACGCCGGCAAACCGGCCGCCCGCCCTGCCGCCTCCGGCTTTGCGACCTCGCTGCGGGGGCGCGGGCGAGGGCTGTGGGGCTCCATGCTGTCCGTCCCCCCTCCCTGGATTTAAATAATCCTGCGGGTCGATCCGACCTCTTCAAAGGGCGAAGAGAAGCCACAGTCTCGGGTTCCGTATCCCCAAAGAGTTTCCACTTAATTCAGGTCGATCGTCTCGGCCGCGGGTCTGGGATGCGCAGTATGTAGCGTCGCCGAACCGCCGGCCCCTTCCTGATGGATAAGAGGGAGGATGAAGACAGACGGTTTTCTCTGACCAGGGTAATAGAGTCAGCAATTCCACTTGGCTAAGCACATGGTTTTTATTATGTCCCCGCGCAGCGCTGAGCAAAACACGCCGGTGGCAGAAGATGTATAATGCTATCTGTGGAACAGTCTATTTTCTAAATGGAAGCTCGCTATTTAAAAAGAAAGCACTTCAACACTTTGGAAAATCTGAAGGTCCCCAAAGCTGAATTTTTGAGTGCTCATTTTGCAGCTTACAGAAAAGCCGAGTTCATTACGGAGCAGCAGCGAGCGCCGGGCGGCACCGGTCCAAGCAGCACTTAGCGTGTGCATAACTTTAAGCAGACCCACAGTCCCAGCCCAGCCGGAGGCATTGCTCACGGCCTAGAAGTCAAACATCTGCTTAACTGAGTTTTTAACAGTACATTTTTTATTTTTATTTTTAACACCGAGACTGGCACCAGATTCGCTCCCAGGCTCACCCTGACCCTGCGAGGCAGCTGCGGGTCCTGCTGTCCCCCGCCGTCCCAAGGGCTCTGCTTCGGAGTCACAGCTCTGCCGTCAGCGTTTTCCATACTCGTCCTCATTTCGCAACAACAAGGTGCTTTTTGGGTTTTGGAAAGCAGAGGCTGAGATAAATGTCCCTCGCTCAAGCACGTCCTTCCTGAGACGCTTCTCTCGCTGCTCCCGCCCTTCAGGGGTTCGGGCATCGCCCCCAGACAGCGCTTTGCCAAAGAAACTGCTTTTAACGCAAAGGCAGGGGCAAAGGCGGCGTTCCGGGGGGTGCACACGGGAGAGCAGCCTGCCTCGGAAAGAGAGGGCTCCCCGGCAGTCGGTGGGAGCGATCAGAGGGCAAAACCTTCCCTCCTGAAGCTCAGCATCCACGGACACGGAAGCCCGAGGCGGCTGGCAGCAGGCGGGAGGGATGCGTGGGAAGCTGGGGTGACTGGGGGGGACTTCTCACGCCTCCGCGCCCACGCCGACCTCGGTCTCGCCGAAGGCTGGCAGAGGGCACCCGCAAGCGCCGGGTTCGAAGCCGCCCGACAGCAAGGCTTTGTATGCAGTTTTTCACTCACTTTGCACGGCCGATGCTCTCGCTGTCTGCGGTCGTCCCTCCGAGTCGCGACACCTCTCCCTGGCGCCCTTCCCCACGGTGCTGCACGACCTCCCGGCAGCGCCGGCATCCTCGGTGTCCTTGTCAGGGAAAGAAAACGTCAGGCTCCTGTTCTTGCCCTTGCCTCTGCCAAAGCCCAGGTCGGAGCCGAGCCCGGTGCGAAGCGGGCGAGCGGAACGCGCTGGGCTCAGCCGCCGCGTCCTGCCCTGCCTCTGCTCGACGCCGCGGCGCGGCAGCGCGGGCAGCCCCAGTCGAGCACACGACTCAAACGCTTGGGCCACATGCGCTCTGGTTTGCTGTGTGGGAGCCGGCGAGCTCCACGATATCCACAGATTCAGGCTGAGCCTCACCAAAGCTATTTGCTTGATCAGATTTATGTAGCAATTCCAGGACGAGGTGAATAATGAAAATGACTCATAAATATTCCATTTTTATAAATCACATAATTCATATCTATTCACAAATATTTGCTTTGCCTTATAAACTGGATGAATAATTTACAGAAATATGCAGCAAATATTTTAAAGAAAATATGAAATTCATCGACTACATTAATCAACAAATATTATTCAACTTATATTGGTTTAGCTTGCTGACAGATAAATTCCCTGTTTATGAGAGGAGCCGGAGGAGCAGGTGATATTTCCCGTATTAAAACACGAGGAGATGAAGCTCGTTTCTTCCCACAACAGCTATTTTCATGCCCGCCTGCTCAGTCCTGGCCGCAGCGGTCTGGGCAGGAGCCCCGTCTGCGGCTCCGGGAGCCCCTTCCCGCTCCGCGGCTGCGTTTTGGGGAGACCGAAGGGCTTCTGGAGCCAGCGCCGGCCCCTTGGCTCCAGTGTCTGCGCACCTGCGGCAATGAGGTCCACGCCCTGGGCTTCTTTCTATACCCCCGTCTGCTCGCTGAGCCCACGCCTCATTTTCACCGTCTGCAAGGAGAAAAACATGACTTTCTTACCCAAAAGGAAAGGAGGGTGCAAAATCCGTAGAGCTTTGAGAGCCAAGGTCGCAGGGGAGCGCGCGGCTCCCTGCGGGGGGGAGGGAACAAGCCATCCCACCCTGCCCCGTCCTCCCCTCCCCAAAATTGGCGACGCCAGATCCCAAACCCCTGGGAGCCTGGGAGACCGTGCCCGCGTCGGGACCACACCGGCCAGCCACGGCACGCCGCTCTCCAGCTTTTCGGCCCATTCCCTCCTACGAACGGCATAAAGCCCGTTGTCTCGCAGTGGCCGCGGTTCCTGCGTGCTGAGGAAACGGGGCTTTTCTCCGCGGGACGGCACCGAGCGCTCTCCCGCCGCCGCTCCCGGTCGCGTTTTGCAGCGCGCGCCGTGTCCCCAGCGCACGGGGCGACAGGCAGAGCCACCCGCAAACACCCAGCCGCCCTTCGCCTGCAGACGTGCGCGACGAGAACCGAGGTACACGCGGCTGGAATACACAAAAAAAGAAAAGGGAACAAGACCTCACGCCTCGCTTCCCCACAACACCCGTGTTGGACTGGGCACAGCTCGGCTGCCGTCTGCCCGTGCCGGGCCGGCGGGGCCGCCGCTGCTGCCGGCAAAGCCGGTGCCGAGCTCTGCACGGACGCATCTCCTGCTGCCCTGTGGCGTGGAGGAGCTCTTCTCACGGAAAAAAGAGAGAGACCTGCTAAAAAAAGTCTTTGCCCACAGCCGGCGTGGGGGGCTGAACACCCCCGGGCTTTCCGGGTCGGCTCAGCTGCCCCGGGCACGGTCAGAGAAAGGCAGCGCAGGATGGCCAGATCTGTGTTAGCAGACGGGCTCTTTGAAGAGAGGTGGGCTGTAGGGGGTGAAACGAGAGCTTATTGGTACCACTTTTACCAAAGAAGTATTTTTATCGAGAGAAAATAACAATGCCTCAGCTTTTTTTTTTAATTATTTCCTCACCTTTTGCGTTTCATTTAGACAACGGGACTCGGCTACACCAGCAGGAGCAACCACTGTGAAGGCTTCGTTGGTGGCTACAAGGGAGACAGAGCAATGCCACCTTTTGCAGTTCTGTTTTCCACAGCCGGGGCTACACGGCACTGCTGTCCCCGGTCCCTGCTGTCCCCAGTCCCTGCCGTTCCTGGTCCCCTCCATCCCCAGTCCCCGCCGTCCCTGGTCCCCGCCATCCCCCCCGAGCCAGGGCAGCCGCGTGCATCCTCCGGCTTTTCTTGGCCAGCAGCTCTGACAATAAGCAGTAAATAAACTACTAAGTTTTCTAACTTTACAGTAATTATTTAGCTTTTTTAAAAAATCAGCTGTTTAAACAGAGTATTAAGGGACTGCCTTAATCCACCTGTATTTGGACGACAAAGTGATTAATCTGACGTATTTAAATGTGGCGATGGTTCGGCAATGAGGGCCCCGCCGGAGGGGGGGCTTTGCCGAGCGGTGTCCTGCAAAGGGCTCAATCCCCCGGGCAGGCACGAGGACGCGCGGGGGCGGGCACGGCATCCATCTCCTCCCGAAAAGGTCACCTCGGCCGCTCCGAATGCATTCATCAACCAGCTCCATCGCGGGGGCTCGCGTGCTTTTCCTTTTCCTCGCTTGCGCAGGTTTCTAGAAGCCTGACTTTTTTCCCTGTTTCTAACACATTTAGCAGAGGTTTGGGGTTGCTGCTGGCAGGCCCAAATTCCTGGGCTGGAGGGATCATTTTGCGCCTCTGCTTCACGTCGGATGTTTGGCCCCAGGAACCTCTCCGGGGGCTGGAAGCGGAGGAGACAGACCGGGCTGGGGACGCTTCGCACCAGCACCGCACGTCCACGGCGGAGGCCCCGCCGAGCGCGGCCGCCTCTGCCGGGCGCGGGGAGCGCGGTCTGAAAGGACAGCGTCGGCTCACATCTTCGCAACCCAAATAGCGAAGCGCGAAGCCCGCGCCTGCAAACTCGCAAGTGAAATCGCGGAGGAACCCGGCTGACGGAGCCGCGGAGGGCGAGCGACGACGGCGGGGGAGGCGGCGAGAGCCCCGTCCGACGCCTTGAAGTGGCGGCTGTCACGCCGACAGGGAGCTTAAACGGCTGGGGCACTTGGTGGCCATCCCCACGCCAGGAACCCGGGCTCCAGTAACTTTCCACATAGGAAACTGGGATTAGAGGAGCAAGGAGCCGGGTCTGCCACAGTCTTCTCTTCCTTTGGGATTTGCAGAGGGCGCAGAGGGTCTGCATGGCGGCTCCGGACGGGATGCAGGCAGGCACGAGGCGAGGAGGGGATGGGGGATGCTGCTGCGAAACTAAACGCAGCTTCTCAGAGACCTCCCCAGCCCGATTTAAGCAGGAATTGGGCACAAATGTTGGGGTTTGAGACGGGTCCGTGAGCAGCGGGGCTGAAGCCGAGGCAGACCCTGGCATTCCTGTGTGCTGGTTTCTGCAACCTAAAGTGAGCAAAACCTAATGTCCCTTTTTAGTATTCCTGCCGTTCGCAGCGTGTCTCCCGAACTATTCATCTGTAACGTTTGTAGGCCTATTAAGAGGGAAATACAATTTCATAGTCACAGATAAGAGATTAGACAGATCAATTCCTCCCTGCGAAACGGGCTGAGAAAAAACCCGTTTCTAAATTACGATGTAGAAGGTTTTTGTTCTCTTGGTTTATTGAGCCGTGGGTCCTGCCACCAACTTTTCTGGTCATGTTCTCATTACGAGAGCAAGAAGTTCATGGGCTAAATATTAAGACAGCCAGCGGGGCAGCCGGGGACCTGATGTTTGGGAATATTCTGGGGGGAGACAGGCTGAGCCCCCCCCGGCAGCCAACCGTGCCCTGCTTCGAGACAGCCGGCTGCAGAGCGGCTTTCTCCCTCGCCCCCTTTCCCGTCTCCGGGGTTTGAGCCGGGAGCGTTTCCCCCGGGAGCATTTCCCCTGGGAGGGTCGCGGCTGCCCGGCGCAGCCCGTGTCGGTGGCGGGGAGCCCGCGGCGTGCCGGCATGGAGCCCGCGGCGGGGAGCCGAGGGGACTGTTACCGTACAACATGACTCGCTGTGCTGGGCCGTAAGAAGAGAGGCTGTCAAAATATTTAGCGGCAGAATTAGACTGCAACCGCTACGCTTGCAGCTTACGCACAAACCTGCGTGGAAGGCGGTGGGTTTGGCGAGCCGGCTGCGCTGTCCCAGCACACACAGGGAACCTCTGGCTTCTCCTGGCCCCGTCGACAAAGGGCATCGCCGACAACCACCGCAGCGGCCAGGGGAGCGGGCGATGTGGGTGCAAAGGGGAGAAAGCGGAGCCGGTCCGGAAAGGCTGGGAAAACGGCAGGGACATCGCCGAGAGGGCTGCCGGGGTTCCCCCGCGGCTCTTTCGGGAGGAGTGGGACCCGGGTCATCCCAGGGCGCCCGTGCGCTCCTCAAACCTGCTCACGGCAGCTCGGTGCCGGCGAGCTCTGAATTATTTATAGCCCGTTATCATCCCCTAGGTATCATTTGTGTAACCATTAGTTTCTGTAAAGTGTGTGAAAGAAGCTGTAAAATATCCAGCATCTCCTCACTTCAGTTGGGAGCTGATTATTTTCCTGCCTGATTTACCAAGCCCCGTCTCGGCAACTTAACCCCTCGCGAGCGGCGGCGCGCAGGGGCGCGAGCCCTTCGGCGCGTTGCCAGCCCTCAGTCGCTCCCCCAGCAAAGCCTCGGCTCCTCGTCCCTCGTGAAAGGCGGCGCGGGATCCCAACAGCAGCTGCGGGCGTCGCGGGAGAGGAGAGCGACGGACTGCTCGCTCCCGAGCTGGAAGCTTTTGTCCTAGCAGGAGGAGCTCTTGACTGGAAAGCGGTGGCTCTTCTCCGGATAACTACATTTTTAAAAAAATGTTTTATTCAACGGTATAATGAATTCAGTGCCTTTTAAATGTGACAGTGGGTAAAATACATCGGCCTTCTGCAGGCTTAAATGTCATCTGTAAAGATCAGGCTTTCTCCTCCCTCCCCTGCGTTCATGGGCCATCCTTTAATTTACTGCTTGATTTTAGAGGGGCTTGGGGTAGCGGGGCTGGCGTGGCTGTGGGGAAGCGGCATCCCTGCATCCCCGCGTCCCTGCATCCCTGCATCCCCGCGTCCCCGTGTCCCTGCATCCCCGCAGCCCTGCATCCCCGCGTCCCCGTGTCCCCGCAGCCCTGCATCCCCGCGTCCCTGCATCCCCGCGTCCCCGCAGCCCTGCATCCCCGCAGCCCCGGGCACTGCCTAAGCCTGACGAAGGGGAAGAGAAATCCGGGGAAAGGGGCTTGGGGTGAGGAAAGCAGAACCCACGAAGCTCCGCAGGCTGCCCGAGAGACGAGTGCCTTGTGGGGGCTTCTGGATGAAGGTAACGGGTTTCTTCTCATGCCCAAGTCAGCAAAACAAAATCGAGTTACACTTCCATGTAAATTTAGAGCCAATCAAAAACTAAAATAGAAATGACAAAGCAAACTAGAAAATAGCCCTCAAACTCACTTAGTGCAGACGTGACAAGAGGCTTGGACAAGGCTTGAGAAATTACTCTAGAAAACGAGCACTTTAGAAACCAAATAAACTGTTCTAAAGACACAAAAAAATTACCCGAGCAAGCTCATATTGATTGCAGGCACTGAACCAAACAGCGCGCACGCCCTCGCATCGGCGGTGCCTGCTCTGTGCCCACCGTCCCCGGGGACTTGCCCACCACGAGGTCCTGCCTCCTCCTCCTCCTCGCGCCACCCCGGGCCGTCCCTCGCCTTGGCCTGAGGAGGGGAGAGCAAACCAGCATTTCATCCTCTTTCCCCAAATCCTTTCCACCCACAGGCTCTGGGAGAGAAACAAAAGCCCTTTGCCTGCAGCAAATTCATCGCCCGGCATCCCCCCGCCCACCCGGGCTGGCGCATTGGGGTCCCCTCGGTATTTCTGGGGGTTAAGTGACAAGCCAAGGCGGCACCAGGGGCGGTACGGCCGGGCAGCCTCGGAAACGCGCCCGAAAGCCGGGCGGCACGAGCCTGGCAAACGCATCAAGAAGTGAATTACCTGGAGGGGTGAGCAGAGGCTGTGGGCAAAGCAGATTCGGTGAGGGTCCGAGAGCGCCCGAGGGCGAGGAGGCACCGGGCAGGAGCCAAGGCGGCTGCTGCTGCTGCGGGGACACCGACGCGCCCGTCTTCCGTGGGAGGGAGCAGCCTAAAACCAAAGGAAAGGCAGGTAACGGCAGAAGGAGAGAGAGGCAGAAAGCGAACAGAAACAGAAAATACAGAGAAAACCGTAGAAACAGCAGTATAAACACGATCAGTCATTACCCAGAGCGTGCGTGTGAAGCTAATAAAGCAGAGAAGAGCAATTACCTCCGACATCCCCAAACATTGTCTTTTGGGGCAATATTTCCTGCGCAGGTACCGTTCCTACAGAGGCTTTTATGTTTTCCTCCTTCAAACACCATCTTTCTCCTTCTCTCCCTGCCAGGGTTGACGCTGGCACTTTTGTGAGGACGATTTTTCTTCGGCCGTCCGTTTGGCTCGGCTCACATCGCCACCGTTTCTCATGCCAATCCCCCCCTCATTTTGCAAGGGGTGCTGCGCTCAACTGCACAGGCTGGAAAATGGGGGAGAAACAGGCAAAACCATTAAGAAATGCGATGAAAAGAATGGTCTTTCTTTAAAATTGTTTAACCGATGCGATTACTACCTGTAATAACCAGACATTTCACTCAGGGGCTCCCCTGTGCTGCCGGCCGCTGCGGCAGTGGACCACGAGTCCAGCGCTGCCACTCCGACATCAGAAGATGCTTGGACCGTATTTTCGGCTGTCGGCTCCCCGTTCCCTTCTGCTCCTGCCTCAGCTGGCTCCGAGGGCAACCAGCCATCCCGTGGCTAATGGCCCAAGCCGGCTGTCAGTCATGGCCCCCACGCTGTTTCGGCGCCGGTGGGATGCGAACAGCAGCCGTCGGCCACA
Source organism: Phoenicopterus ruber ruber (assembly GCA_009819775.1). Lineage (NCBI taxonomy): Eukaryota > Metazoa > Chordata > Aves > Phoenicopteriformes > Phoenicopteridae > Phoenicopterus > Phoenicopterus ruber. The sequence continues at coordinate 9,382,467 of CM020235.1, read as the reverse complement.
GCGAGGCCACGAGCCGCCCCACGCGCTGGAAAAGAGGAAACGCAGTATTTCATGTAAAATTATTGTTCCTAAAAATTTCCAATTGCAATATGACTCCGAGCTTGCCAAGCGAAAGGAATGGGAAAGCAGAGCAGCAGTAATTGGCTGTATGTTAATGAGTCGACCTTATCTCGGGAACAGATTATCCCTGATCGCACGCGCGGTCGGAAGGAAGCCCGCGGCCGAGAGCCTGGCTGGGACCAGGGTCAGGGCTGCAGAGCCGGGCTGGCGTTCAGTGTCCCCATGTGTCACCCTGAGCAAATAGTTTAAACCAGCTCCCCCGTCTCACCAAAGATTTCTCCAGGCCAGCAATGAGAGCAGGCGACGACAGGTACCGGTGGCAAACGTGCAAGTGGAAATGTGAGCGGGTGCTGAGCACCAAGGGGGCTGCAGGAAGCCCAGCGTTTCCCAGACAGGGAAATGTTGCTGCGTGGCCGAATAGCTCCGGCCGCCTGCCCGGGGTGGCCGCTGGCCATCGCGGGGCTACGGGCAGGAGCCCGGCCATCCCCCCCCACTGCCCGGCCGGCTGGGAAGCCTCTTCCTCGGTCACGGCTCCCAAACGGAGCCTTTACCTCCCGGGGAAACAAGGAGCCTTTGGACACGCGCGCCAAAGGCGCCGGGAGGGAGGGATGCTCTCCAGCCGCCGTGCAGACGGGGTCAGGCGAGCGGAGCAAAGGCGGGGGACGCCGTGCAAACACCTCTGCTGCCGGCGCTGCAGACCCGGCGGGAAGGAAAAACAGCGCAAACCCTCCATTTCCAGCTTTGATGCAGTGCCGAGAGAGAGACGTGTGGATCAGCGGTCGCCTCGTGTCCCGGAAGGTGCCGGTGAACCTGTAGGTACCTCGTCACCTCGGCTCGCACAGCACAGGTTTGCTTCCCGCAGCGGGCAGGGAGGGATGCCCTGCGCCTGCCGGGCATCGCTCCCCCGGGAAGCGCATCAGCGGCGCCGGACGCCAGGCGGAGAAACCGCCCTGCCAAAAGCAGCAGCTGGTACAACGTAAAAAACGAGAGGGGAAAAAAAAAGGGGTTCTTACAGATTATTGAACCAACTGTAGTAAAAACTTCACGTTTAATATGCATGACCTGCTCCCTGCACTCCACTCTAATAAACTGGTGGAACATCTTGCACAGCTAAATCATTAGGGGGTGGCTGAAACACTAGGGGCCAGCTGTAAACGCAAGGGGAAAAAAATTAAACTAGGCACATAAAATACGAACCAATTCTCCCATCTTGGCTAATAGATTTTAAATGGGAAACCTGATCATGGATAAGCACTGGGAATATGAAGAATTCGGGTGTTGCTGGGGCCCTGCTTGGATCCGTAAGGGCAAGGCGAAGCGTGATGAGCGCTCCCGGGAACGCGATCGAGGGTAGGAGCCTCTATCAGCTGTTACATTAAAAATCTGCTGCCGAACATCATGCTTTTTAGAGCGCTTGTTTAAAGGTGTGTTGTAGCTTGCTGCTTCCTAATTACCTCGTATGTTCTGCATAATTTTTGTTTTTAATTTCAGATGGGAAAACACCATAAACTCGCTAATTAATTACCTTTTAACCCCGGCGTATCAGCTGAAGCACGCGCTGCGCCCTGCCGCCTCTCCTCTCCACGGCACTCCACGGGAGATCGTGCTCCGAGCCGAGCGCTGGGGCAGCCTCCAGCGGAGCAGCTGAATTTCCCGGGGATTTCACCGAAACCCCTGGAAAACAAAGGAAGGAGAGAACAAGGAGCCAGGTAACCTGATTTTTGGCTGAGGCAGCAGCCGCTCACCAAATCCGGCCCCGGCAGAGGCTGCCCGGGAGCAGAAACTGCTGCGGAGGTGGCATTAACCGGTGATGGATGGACTTCATATTTCAAAAGCCCGTGAGCTGCTGAAGAGAAAATGTTTAGAGAATCTAAAGCAGCTAGAAGTACTGCCGGGGGGGCGCGGGGGTAAAAATAATAAAATAAAAAGGCAAAAAGCGAGAGGAAGGCGGCGGCGCTGACAACGTGACCGGCAGCTCCCGGCTGCCCCGGGGCTGGCTCCCAAACCCACCGTCCCGGGGCTCGCTCCTCAAGTTTCCAGAAAGCTCTGCAGGTTTGGACAGCCAGCCCTTCGCGCTCTGCTCCTCCTAATTTCCCCGCCATCTCCTTTCTCGTTGAAAACGTCCAGCTCAGGTTCACTTGCTTCCGCCGCGGCCCGTGCCCAGTAATCTTTCAGGTGAAAGGCAGGGGAGACTGCGGAATCTCGGGGGAAAAAAGCCAAAACGAAGCCTCAGGCTCCCCGGGCAGGTGAGCGACTTGCTGCTTGGCACACCGAGCTGGAAATTATTCTTCCCTCTGTTTTTATGAATCCTTCATGTTTTCATCAACTTAACAAGCAAACAGGCACATGTAAACGTTAGGATCTTTAAATGGGAATACATTGGTGCGAAAACAAACACAGGTTTAGTTTCCTTGCCTTTAGCTCCCGGCGAGCGCGTTCACGGGAGGGCGGGCGCAGCCCTGCTGCCAGAAGCACCGAGAGGCACGTCGGCACCGGCGATGAGGAAGGGGAGCGCGGCGCAGCCCCGCGAGGGGCGCGGCAGAGGTCGGGGCGCGTCCGCGGGACCCCCGAGAGGCGTGGGGCGAGGGCGACGCGCGGATTCGGGTGCAGGAGCGGGGCTGGGGGGGGTCAGGGCTGCGCGGCGCAGCCCCGGCCCAGGGGCGCATCCCCTGGGGACCACGGCCGGTCCCTCCTGCCGCTCCCCCCCCACGCCACGTGCTGCCAGAGCCCCAGTAAGCTGTTTACGCCCCTCGCGCTCCATCAATCATTTTTTCATAGAGTTGGAAGATTATAGCTTCTTATACGCTACCTCCAGTCCAGCTTGTCACGGGAAAACTCCGGGGAGAAATTCGCAGAGATGTATTAAAGCCATCCAACACTTTCTCCATGGCAACTGGGACTGGTGCAAATCCCATCAGCCCTGCCTGGAGCAGGATGAGAGCTCCTCCGCAGCTCTTCCAGGCGCCCAGATAACGGCAGATAGAGGGAAAACATCTTCATTAGCTCGAGATGCCTCCCAACTATAACACACAATAATGCTTGATTAACGCCAGAGCATTTATCACTTATGAAATACGTTCGTCTGAGGCTCCTCGGCAACTCGCGCTTGCCCTGGCCTTTTCCCAGCTCGTCCGAGTGAGCTCGCGTTAAGACGCCCCGGCGTGCATCCGAGGGCTCGAGCCGACCGGGAAAGAGAGGCGATGAGGATGGGCAGTGCAGTCGCAGCTGCACGCGGGACACTACGAAATGGCCTGGCAAGGACAGAGTGAGAGCATGTTTATAATAATGCCTAATTAATCACACTATTATTAATTTCAAAAGTCTTGATCTTTGTTTGTTGTTCTGTCCTCAGCGTGGTCGGGAGCCTCCAGACCAAGTGGGAGAGGGAGCTCCTGCTGCCAGGAGCAGATTTCAAGTGTTTAACACCAAAAGTTACAGCCCCAGCATACGCTGGAAGGTCTTTAAAAATAGCTCGAGTCCGTGTGAGCACAGACGACATTGCAAGCGAGAGGGATGTCCTACATTTCCCGGCTCACTTAATCCCTCGGGCGGACGACAAAATCCCCGCTCATCCTGCTGGTAGGCGAGCTCCCCGTTCCATCCCGGAGAAGAACCTTTCCCATTCCCCAGCAGCCGGCTCTCCCTCCCGCGGGGCCCTTCTTGGCCGGTCCAGCGGCCTCCCCGGCGCGGGGCAGCTCCGGGGCGCAGCGGCCGGCCGGGCACCGCAGTGGCACCGGGTTTGGCCGTGGTGGTGAGCAGGTCTCCGCAGGGAACGGCGCCGGCTGGGCGGCGACCTCGGCGTGCCGCTGCATCGGCCGCGCTGCTCGCGCAGGGCCGAGGGGGGTGAGGGTCTGGGGCGCGGGGCTCCGCTGATGCTGTCCGGCCAAAAGCCTCGCTCCCCGAGGGAAAAACTCGTTTGAACCGCTGGAGCAAATCTGTGGTTTTCTTTCAACTCAACCTACCACCAAACTGCGAGGGAGCCAAACCCTTTGAAGTCTGCCATGGCCAATCCATTATTAATCACTGTAAATCTGGTATAATCTCTACAAGCATATTCCGCTCCCTACAAATAGACCGGTGCCAACTCGCCCTAATAAATCCTGCGTCAGGGCAGCTATTGTGCCGCCTCTTCATGCAGCGTTTCCCAGCAGAAATATTTAAACAATAACAGTCTCTATCTGGTGCAGTCACTTTTGTTTTAGAAGACTATGGTCTAACATGTAACAGATTTAGAGCTTACAGAAAGGCTTGGATTTATGGCATGCTTTTTTTCCAATGCTTTTTTGTTTCTAATAATCCCTGTGAGGCATTAAATATCTCTATTCGGGTTCCTAACTTCATGCCAAAGCAAGAAAGCTACGTTCTTCTTCCTACCCAAAACTTCGGGGTAAGCTCTGGAAGTTCTACTGAAGAGGAGCATTACCGAAGACGCAATCCAGCATCGCTCCCCCGCAGCCTGGGAACGACTTGCCGATTTCTCTAGAGCGCGCTGGGCTGGTCCATGGAGAAAGAGAGGAAGAGCACGCGTGCGCGAGGAGCGCTCCACGCAGCGAGGGCTTGCACAGGCCAACGCACGGCAGAGTCACTAAAAATCGGTGAGTTACCTCCTGCTACCTCTGCGAAGCAGACCTTGAGGACGAAGATAAGGTTTTATGAATCTTTCCCCTGCGATGAGGTTTTCACGCAGCCTACAAGGAAAACGTTTGCTGCTCAGCGCGTGGGAGGAGAGGCAACGCTGCCGTGGCCAAGGGAGCACCGGCTGCAGAAGCAGCCCGTGATACCAACAACCTTCGCCGTGAGAGGCTTAAAGGCACGGAAAACACGGGATGACTCCGGGAACCCCAGAAACACCCGCTGGGATCAGTATTTCACTCGTATGCAGCCACACACCCGGTCGCAGCCAAGCGGTGCGGCAAGGCGAGACTCGGCTTGCGGGGGGCCAGCTCCCCGCAGGCGAGAGAGGCCAACCAGCCAAAAAGCCCAGACCCAAAACAAGCAAAAGAGTTCAACCCCAAAACGTACGCTGGCCAGAAAGAATCAAACACAAGGGCAAGACATCTGACCCCCAAACTGTACAGGGGCATACGCAGAGCCGTACATGAACAGGAGCTGCGTATATGAACAGGAGCTGGAGATTTATCCACTCTTACTTGGCCTGTAGTCTGCACCAGCCTCCTAATTTGTGTGAGCACCTGGTGATGTTTGCTTTGAGCACAGCCCTCAAGCGAAGCCGGTCTCCCAGAGGAACTGGGAAGCTCCGAGGTCTGACAGACTCTGGCGTTTCCCAGACACGTGAAACTTTTCCCGCAAGAGTTTGCGGCTTTGATGCACGGCTCCGCATGTGTCAGCCTCTCTCCCGCGGATGCCAGCGCCAGGAGCCCTTCTCTCCACGCTGGCAAACATTGGCACTGAACTGCTCCGGGCAGCACGGCTGCCAAGGAGCGGGGAGGGAGCCTGGGCTGCTCCCGTGGGATGCTCCAGGGGATTCCTGGAACCGCTGCCCGGGGGCACAGCAGTGGCCCCGCTATAACTCACGGGGCCGGCTGCCAGCCTGGGTCTTTACGGGAGGGTTTAATCAGCAAGATGCGAACCGCTCCTCCCCTGCCCGATCGCAGAGCCCGAGCAGCGCTCGTGACAGGGATGGCGCTGGCCCTTGGCCGAGGATGCTCGCCGCACGCCTCCCCGAAGTGAGCACAAACCGCCAGGAGAAGGAGCTGCGAAGGCCGTTAGTCCACACGACAGCTTGTTTTCTCTCTCGCTGACAAACGAGTCGGAGCTCCAAAAGCAATTTAGTCTGGGAATAAACATCCCAGCACCCACTGCTGAGGCCGAGGCACGGAATGGGCTGAGCAGAGGGAGGCTGCAGCGAGTCGGCTTCCAGGCACTTGGTTTTCACTTGACGTCCTCAGCTGGCAGCTCCCAGCGGGCTCGACGCTCTCCAAGAGGAGCAGCTCCTTCCTACCCCTGCCAAGGACTCCGGCCAGAAAGCGCTTTTTTCCTCCCCTGATGCCGCTCATCAGTTTTGTTTGTTTGTTTTCTTTTTTTAAAGCTTTCGCTGGTTCCCCAATTAGGGCGCGATTACAAAAAGGAAAGAAGGGAAACTCGAGGTACAGGGCATCCTGCCGGGCCCCGACCGTGGGCAGCAGCTACTGCCGAGACGCCCAGACCCCTTTTTAGCGACGGCGCAGGCAGCCAGGCTGCGGCACCTTCGCCTTCCTCCTCCTCCCGCCAGCATAACTCATTTAGTGCCTTGCCCGCGTTGATAAATCGGCAATAAAAATGCACAGGGAACTCCAGTCGGATCGATTTATTTCAATATTTCTGACACAGTTGCCGCGGAAGCTGAGAGCTGGGGAACCAACAATGCAATTTCCTACCAGAGAAGCAGCGAGACGTCGGGCATAAATTACGCTTAAATGCCACGTAGATAATGAGGCTGCATCCTTGAAGATTTATCTCTCCTTTTCTTGCATTGAAAACGCTCCGAGACAGCGACACAAGGTGGGACCTGCCACGGCACGACCTTCCCGATAGCATCGGGCCTCACCAGAGGCGTTTCCCTCCACCGACGCCGCGGGGACGGAGCTGGGGTACCCAAACTCCGGAGCTGCGCTTTCCTCCCTCGTTCCCCCATCTCTGCAGCTCCGAGGCCAGAGCACGGGTCTAACAACTGAAAAGCAGAATATTAATGTTCACCTTTTGGGGAGCAGTTGGATATGTCACTTCCAATGAAGAACGGTATCCATTTCAGTGCTTGTAAGAGACATCCGAGGCAGTTTCCATCATTATCGGGGAGACGTGGCGGAGCTGGCGTGAGCTGTCTGCTGGGAGCCGAGAGCAAAAAGAGTGTATTTTTCTTTTTTCATTTACAAAAAGAAAAATACACCTCACGTGCCTGCTCTCTCCGAGCGGATTTCTAGCTGGAGTTCATCATTTCTACCCGCTTCCCTATATCTGGAGTCCCTCTCAAAGCGCGTTTTGAGCGGTGACTTGGGTAAATAAGCTGCCGGGGGCATTCCCTTCAGTTCCTTCCGAGGCACGTGCACCACCCACGGGATCAGATTTCCTAATGGTTCAAATCAGGCTTCACCGTAGAGCCTTGCGTGAAGCGGTGCCTAATTGCATCTCTTGGGGCTCCCACCACTTCCCGGCCCCGCTACCCGATCGCAAGCAGCTCATTAGTTTGCTTTTAAGAAGCAGGCGCCCGTCACCCCTGCGCGGGGCCGGCGGGCTGGGGGGGACGCGGCGGTTTGCACCCCCCCGGGCACTCCCCTTCCCCTCGCAGCGCCCCGTGCCCGCACCTCCGCGCCAGCTTGCCGAGCCCTGGTGCAGGGGCGCAGAGGGGCGTTCGGGCAGGTTCGATGCCCCCAGCCATACCTTGCGGTCCGGGGGCCGGTTAAGGCTCGCCAACGGCCGGCGTGGCACGTCAGGCTGGGTACGGCCCCCAGCCTCCCCTCTGCCGGGGGGGGCTGCGAGCCCCGGGAGGGTGGGGAGGAGGGGGCTCGCCCGGGGGTGCCGCTCCACAAGGGCACGCGCCAGGTCTTTCTTGGCACGTCATAAAATTTACGTGCAGAAGGAAATTAAAGGACGGCTCCGAGCAGGGGCTGCAGTAACGACGTGAGATTGGCTGCAGTAACTAGCTTTTCCAAAAATATCTCTCCTCTGTCGGAGACGCTCTATTTTTAGAGCTACGAAGCACCACATTGACAAGCGGCGGGGTCAAAGCTTACCTTTAAACTTCTGAAACTGCTTTGCCCTTGCACAAGCACCTTGGCTTCTCGGCCGGCTCTCCCGCGTAACGACGCGCAGCGCCCACGGCCGGCGAGCCCGGGCTCCCGCCTTCCCCCGGCGCTCCGACGCCCAGGGGCCGCGTGGGCAGGGTCGGCTCGGACCTGACCGCACACCGGCCGTCTGATGGATTGCTTTCGTCTTTTCCCCGAGCAGCTGACACGTGTTTATGAAAGCGATTTGTAATTAAAAAACCCACAATGAGATCTGCAGGTGGGGAAATCGCTGCTCCGTGACTTTCGTGGGGGAGATGTACGTGCTCAGGCGAAGAAGTAACTCCCTGGATGTCTGGCTCCTTTCCCCCTGCTCCAACAGACGCAGCGGAATAGGGCAGGTTAATTAAATTATCACAGATCCGAGAGCTGCTCGACAGCAGCGGAGACAGGGGAGACCCCAGTCAGAGCTGTAGGACTGCCACGTCGGCACAGACAGCGAACCGAGCACGTAGCGTGTAAAATTAAAACTCTAGCAGTCCTATCGCTAGGAATAAAAGCCATCATTTGCATGTTAAAACACCTCAGCTTACAGCAGCAATTTCCCTCTTTTTAACTTTCGTGGTTTACACAGTTTCCAGGATGAATAATGCAACGAAACTCCTCAGCAGCGATCCGTATTCAAAAAAGTGACAGGGCTTCTTTTTCCCCCCTAAACCTACACTTCTCCTGCAGGAAGCCTTTCCACCGAGACGTCTAAATACCTGCTGCCAGCAGCTTCTGCTAGCAGCTTTTAAAAGAGCTTTTTAACCGTGAAGGCTTGGGAGGAAACGCCTGCCCGTGGAAACAAGCCTGCCGGGCTGCGGGCAGCTGCCTCCGGAGGGTCCCTGCCCGCCCGGCCGGGGCCGAGCCAGCCTCCGCGGCAGGCTTTGGTGTTTAAAATGCAAAGAAGCCACATCCACTCTGCTCGTCGTGTGCGTAATGATCGATAAAATACTGGGAATGCGTTTTCCTGACTGACGTGGAGTCCCGTTTCCCCAGTAGCGATCGCTGGGACATCAGAAACCCTGCCGGTCTGGCCCCTTTTATGCTGATGGGATTTCTGTGCCTCTAATAATGCCCCTAGTAATTTTTCCACTGCTCATGTTACAGCCTGACAGCTTTCCTGTTTGCCCACACTAAACCACGATCCCTGCAGACTTCTGGTAACGAGATCCTGCATCGCTTCCTTTAGGAACAAGCTCATGGGGGGGAAACATTGCCGTCAGCCTGGTTCTGAAATCTGGAAGCAGATTATCTTAAATTTGAATAACCTGGATTACATTTAATTTTAAAATGCCCTCTTGTCTGAAGAGGAAAGAGAATTAAAGCGCAAACTAATTGATCGGTCCCTGGCAAGGGGCTGCCTCGCCTGGTGCCTCTGCAGCAGAGCAGCGGCCGAAGCCAGCAGAGACAGGACCGCGCGCCCGGCCGCGACGTCCGCTGCCCGTCCCGCCACGCCGCCGTTCCGTGCCTTGCTCACCGTTCCTGCTGGTCCTTGGCCTGCTCCTGCCTTTCTCCAAGCCGCCTTCCTGCAGGGGCAGCCCAGCCGCCAGCCTGGGCTGGGCTGCGACGTCCCCGCGGGCTGCGACGTCCCCGCCGGCGGGCCGGGCACCGCGCGCGCCGGGAGACGCTGGTGCTCTGCTGCTGCAGAGCAAGGACGTGGCTTGCCCGGAGGCTGCCCTGTTATCGCTCACTTTGTGAGATATTCCTGCCTTTCTCCTCTAAGGCCGATTCAATGCGGAATTGGAGGGAAATGCATCTTTCTCCGGGCTTGTAGGTGTTGCTTTGTGAGGAAGAGCGAGGCTTCTCTGCTCGGGAACAGCACCAAGAGAAAGAAAGAGGCCATGACAGCACTATGAGGCAACTTGCCCTCTGAGGAGGTAATTTATAGCTTCACCCTCTGCCATCAAAGCAGTTTCCTCTGCAGCTGAGTTTAATTTCCCACGCGAGTGCCGCACCCACCCACCCACCCACCCACCGCCCCGGCCCCAGCTCCCGCTGGTCCCGCTCCTCAGCTGGGGAATCGTCCCCTTCACGCTGCTGCACCCCGGGGGCTTGGCCTGGCCCGCTGGGCATCCCACGTGTAAAGGAATCCACGTACACAATTACACGGAATATTTTGCTTTCCATGTCCACTAACACATAAGTAATCTATTGGTCAGCAATGCACATGATCTGCTTAACGTACGCGGTGTCCCTCCCCTCGCTTGCATTTGCAAGTGTTTATTAGCTTTTACGTTTATTAGGCACCGATCCTCCACCAAGCTCGAGGAGGCTGCCTTGCTGCATTTCACTCGCCCCGGGTCCCCACGTGCCATGCTCTGCTTTACAGGCGCATGGCTCCATCCTGGCACCGGTCGGAATGATGCAAAAAATGTTCCTGAAAGCAGCACCACAACAGGTATTGAAATAAACGTCATCATTCCCGTCGCCTCCAAAGTGACTGCGGAGGGCTTGTGATACAGCAGGACCCGACCGAGACCTCCCACACCTCCAGGCTCGGAACAGTCAACGCTGACAGCACCTAACAGAGCTCGGGATGTTTGGGAATTCCAATAAAAGTGAGAAACTCCATTTGCAGGAGGCTGGAAGCGGGCGCTGGCAGCGCGGCCAGCGGTGCCGGCTGCTCTGGCACACCAGCACCGCTCAAGGAACATGCATTTTCTATCAATGCAAATCGTTCGCTTGCATTAGAAAATCAAATTATTTCCATTTATACATGTTTAATGAGAATTTCAAGAGCGCATCACGCAGCTAATGCTTCCAGGCTGCGAGCAGGCATCTGGAGCTGGAGACGAAGAGGTCTGCTGCGCCGCCGGATCCCGGCCCCGCAGCCGGGCTCTCCAGAATCGCCTCCCGGCGCTCGGCATCCAAAGGTCATCGCTTAAGACGTGAAACGCATCTCGGTCCCGCGGCTCCCCCTGCCCAGCTGCCCGCAGCAGCAAGCAGGCGGCACGGCCCGAGCTACGAGACTGAAACTCGCTCATTAACAAGCTGTTAAATAATTAATAAGTTTATATATAATTGCTTCTGTGTACATAATCTTGCATTTTTCAGAAAACTATCATCAATTTTCAGTTAGTTCCACTCGAGGAAACAAGGGCTAATGCTTTCATTTGAGCAGATGAATATTTATGATGTGCTTGTTCTGTCTGGGGCTGGGGAAAACCGGATGATTCGGCTTCCCAGCGTGCGAAAGGTGGGTGGTGGGAACCGCGCGTGCCGTGGCTGCCCGACGGTGCCCGTCGGCCGCTCCAGACCTCCGGCCCTGGCGCATGAAAGTTTGGCCAACTTCGGGCTGGTGAGCAGGTCCTGGAGATGGGCTGGCTGCTCCGAAATGGCGCTGGGACGTGGTCCCCTGCTGCTGGGAGCCCCTGTTGCAGCACGGAATTCATCTCTTACTTATCTACCGTTTCGTCTATCAGTGTCTAAGGCATTTCTCCACGTGCTGCTGGGAGCCAGCTCTCCTTCCAGCCCGATATCCACGGACATCCCTTCCAGCAATGCTTGCAGCCCACGCCTCGTGTCCGAGCGGGTACCGGCCGCACAAATCCTGCCGAGGACTCTCCTGTCCCGCGAGCAGAGCCAACGCGATGCAGCAGACGAGCGTGCACGCTGCCTGCGGGGAGCCGCGGCCGCCGCGCTCACGGGGTGCCGCAAGGTCTCCCGCTGCCTCGATTACTGCTGAAATGAGCCATCTGAGGGGCTGCTGGAGGGGTTTGGGTGTGAAGAGGCAGCAACCAGGAGGGACTCAGAAAAGCTTCATTCCCGTGGGAGCGGTGGAGGTGGCTGGCTCTGCCGCGGGGTGCGGATCTGCGCCCTTGGAACGTGGTCACTCGGCGCCGCAACAGCTCGATGCCGAAGCACCCCGAGCTGAGCAGGAACCGTGAGATCTCCGAGTATTCTCCCCTTGGGTTTGCGCCACGGCTCTGCGGCGCGTGGCTGCTCAGCTCCTGCGCCGTAAAGTCCTACGGCAGCCTCGGCTTGCTGTGGAAACCAAATATTTTGACTTTGCTGTTTGTTCCTGGGTTTTTAAAGTGTGTTCTGAGTGAATAATAAATATGTTTTTTAAGGCAGCTGGTGTTTCTTTCTCTAACGCACAAGGTAAGGTAGAAACAAACATGTTTGCTCTTGCTCCATCTATTTATACAATAATAGTAGCTGCGGTTTTAACGGCAAAAAAATGTAATTACCGCACGTGTTCTCACAAGCCCTAATTAGCGCAATGTTTAAGCATACGCTTCAACACATGGCTGTTCGGTGGCGGCTTCAGCGTGGGCTCTGCACGGGCCGCCAGCAGCCGGCTGAGGGGGGCCCTGCCCTCCCCAGGCCACCTCGCGCTGACGGAAAGCCGACATTTGCGCACCTTGGAAACCTGGGAGCTATTCTGATCCCAACCGCTGCGTGGTCGTAAGGAGTTTCAGCCACCAAAGCATCGCGTCTTCCCGCAGAGGTCGTTGTGTGGGGGAGAACGCTGGAGCAAGGGGCAGGACGGAGCTGTGGGTGTTCGGCCACGCTGCATGGATGCTGCCCCGGGAGAGCATCTCCCGACGGAGCTGCGCCGACTCCCCATTCCAGCTGAGGGGGGGAAACGCAGGGCTAATCGCGCCCGAGAGACCCCAGAGGGAACCGGCGATGCCGCCGCGCCCGTGCGGCACGCCAGGCGCCGCGTACGGTGTTTGGCAGCAGCAAGCATCGTCTGCTGTGTCGCGCAGAAATCGGAGAGCAGGTGTATGCACAGCAGCGAACCGCGCCGAGGCACGGCAGCCCGTCGCTCCTCCGTGGCTCCAGCCACCTTTACTGCATTTGCCTTGATCTTTCAAAGCCGGGGAACCTCGTGCCGGTGAAAAGCCAAGTGCAAAACCAGCCCCTGACGTGCCCGGAGCCCGCGGCGGCGAGGCAGTACCAGCGCTAATCACAGCGGGGGAAGCAGCCTGACCTCCCTGTCATCCCGCTCCGTCCAGCCTGTGCCCGGCAGACGCAACAGCAGCAACCGAGGCTTTAAGAAGAAACACGTTACTCACTTGCCCGTAATCCAGGCTTCGCTAATCCAGGAGATTTTTTTCTTTTCTCCTTTTTTTCCCTTTGTATCGGCAATAACACTCGCTCAGCGAAACCATAATTAAGATAATTAAGTGAGCAATTTACTCATTAACAGATTGCAACCTTTTCAACAAGATTTACTGGGCTTCCCCCCTTTGAATGCAAACTCCTCGCGCACGAGAAGCAGGGAAGGACACGTCTACGGCCGGGGCTGCGCGGCGTGACCCGAATCTCTGCTCTCTCCTCCATCGGCAGGACCCGGCTCGTGCTCCATCCCCCGGTACCGCTGCTGCCCCCGGGGAGGAGCGGCTGAGCCCACCGGGCCGGCGCCGGGGAGGGTGGGCTGCTGCCTCCCGCATCCCGCATCCCCCATCCTGCATCCCGCCTCCCGCCTCCCGCCTCCCGCATCCCACCCGGGGGCTCGGGGAGCGCTCCCCCAGAGCAGGAACCAGAGCCAGGTGTAAGCGGCTCTGCTTGTGCAAGCTTCTGTCATCGTACCCCTCAGACTAAGACGATGTGCTGCTGTGGCAATCCCGTAAGTAGCTGGAATTTGATTCCTGACTTAATATTTCCCTGGATGCTTATTTATAATGAACTGAAGCAAAAATATCATCTTCCCCGGTGGAAGCGGAGCAAGGAGCTCGTTGCAGGTACTCCTGGAAGCACAGAATGAGAAATCGGGAGCACGCGAAACGCCCTCCCGGGCTCGCTGCGGGTGGCATTTGGGACCCGGTGCCCGGCTTCGAGCGCTTGCCCACCGACGCTCAGAACGACCCGCGGCAGCACTTCGCACTCGGCTCAGACGCATGGCAAACACACCCCGGCATCCCTAAGTCACCGAGCGAAAGGAAAACACATTGATTTACTCTAAATCAGCCTGAAAAAGGCTAGACGGCCTCTTTCTCCCCCAGAGCAATCTGTTTTATCAGAATAAGTGCTTTTGAATGAGTAAGGGCTGCTGGTGCAAGGTGTCCCCAGGCTGCCCAGCCGGTTGCCACCACCTTGGCGCGGTGCGTGGTGGGGAATTCAGGGACCTGCTGCTCAGTGGGAAACACTCCCTCGTCCTTTGCTCATCAGGCTGCCTCCGGACAGAGCTGAAAGGTGTGATCCGCGCTCTGGGAAAGGAGCTGCCAGGGCCGGCGGTGCCGCCGGGGCACAGCCGGGAAAGCCAGCGCTGCCGGCAGCCTCCCCGCATCAGCACGCACGCGGCCTCCCGCCGCCGTGACTCGCCAGTCGGGATGGAAACAGCTCTGAAATCACTGGACAGAAAATTAAAAACTCCTGGGAGAATTTGCCCCAATCTTTCACTGTGCGTTCAGGAAAAACAGCTGCTGCTTGTACTCAGGAGACCCAGCTCCGCTCTCTAGAATAAACTCAGCATTGCCCTTTTCCACTCCGAACTTAAACTAGTCTTTTTTTTTTCCCCTTTCAGTTTCCCTGGTCTGTCCAAGGTAAGCGACACAGAGGCCACGAACGGCTCCTTCGACCCGTGCGGGCCAGGCTGGTGCTCACGCCGGGGACGTGCTGCGGGGGCTGTGACTCCCCACGGCCGGGGCAGGCGACGCGCTGCTGCCTCGCAACACCCCTCCGGTTCCCCGCGGCTCGTGGCCTCCGGCAGCAGCGTGCCAGCGTGGAGGGGAGATGCCGGGAGCGTGGGCTGGTGCTCCGGCTCCAGCACCGGCATGGCTCGTGCCCGGCGGGTCGCTCCCAGGATGTGCAGGCATCCTCACCCAGCGTGCCTTCCCAGGGCTCCCGTGCTGGCGGAGCCGCGGTGCTAATTGGCTTCATTACGGCACAGAATTACTGCGATTCGTGGCGTACGCGCCAGGAGGGATGTGGATGTCATTTCGAATCATCGTTGTCTTGTGGCAAAGGGACCGCACGCTCCGACAACAGGATCTCTGCATCGAAGGGCTGTGACCCACCGACACCCAAACCCACACGGCTCCGCAAACGGGGCGGCAGCAGCCCTCCTGGCCCGGGGCTCCGTAACCGGCGTCACAGATGACAGCGAACGCCTCCAGCCACGCAGAGAGGGAGAACCGAGAGCGCAGCACCGGGTCGGACCACGCTGCATCCCCGTGGGCACGCGGCATCGCCGTCCTCGCCCGCCCGGCACCGGCCACGCGCCAACGGGCCTCCCTTCGGCCGGCCAGCGCTTCGGACCTCGCCGCATCCTCCTCCTCACTTGGAAAGCGCCGCGGCAAACCCTGAAATCATCTCGATTGCTGCCGTGGGTCCCTGGAGCTGCCCCAGAGGGAAAGTACTCGCAGGCCATTAACGAGGCACTAACGGCCTCTCACTTTTCCCACCCTTTCCCCTTCAATCACAGGCGGGTCCGGCTTTTCGGCAGCCGATGTACTTCAAGGAAAACACCAAACTGAAATCTCAACAGCTCGCCCCGATGGGAAACTGCTGCCGTTCTCACCAGAGAAAATGGCTCGGCGCTTCCCCGGGGCGTCCTCCCCTTCTGCAGCGCTCAGTTGCCTGCGGTGTCTTACACTGCGGCATTAAGAGAACATGGATAATTATTACTGTTCGCCAGCATAATAGTTTCAAGAACCAGCATCCCCACTTTTTGCAAGGAACATATCCCCAGGCAGTTTCCTTTGCGTATAAGCATACAAAAAAAAAGTTCAAGTGAGAAAAAATCGTATCAGCAAAGCACATTTATATAGATGAATTATTTTGAAAATTTCTGAGCATCCAAACTAATTGCAGTAGATTTGAATTATAGAATTCTAAGCAACAAGTTCGTTTTGATCCTCCGGGCTAAAAAGTTATAATTAGCACATGCACCATAAAACTGGCTTTTAATTAAATAAGCCTCGGAACGGAGGAAGTTCTGCGAGGTCCCTCCCTCGCTTAAATACGGCCCGGACGGGCAGTGCCGGGGGCGCGGCGACGGCTCCCGCGCCCGGGGAGCGCTGAGCTGAGCTTTAAAGAAAGGCAAAAGAGAAATGGGAAACGAGGCGAGCGGGGAGCCCGCAGCCAGCGGCTGGATCTCGTACCTCAGCGGCCCGAAGAGCCTTCGCAGCCAAATGAGCTGGAACGATGGTTCGTCTCGGTGCGTTCAGCTGCGTTTCTGGATCTGCGGTGACCTGGGTTATACTGACAGCAGCCCCCGGGCAGCCCCGGCGCCCAGCAGCCGTGCCGGGCATTGCAGCCGGGGGCTCGCCGGAGCCGGGGCGTCCGTGTCCTCCCCGGCGGGACCCAGCCCGCGCACACGCCGGGAAGGCAGCGTCTTTACAAGGGCCGGCTTGGAGGCCATCACTTGTACTTTCCAAGTCTCCAGAAGACCCGGCAATATGTCACGCTACCTGTTGCCTGCGTTATAATAGGCTGAGTTTATTCACGAAAAGCATATGCTGCGGTACCGAGCGTGGAAATGCCACCTCTCACAGTTGTCTCTTTCTTCGCACTTTCAAAAGGCTGTAGGAAAAGATGACATACGGCACCTCAGCTCTCGACGGTTTCATCCACGCTGGTGGGGCCGGGGGAAAGCGAGCGGAGCGGCGTTCCCCGGGGAGGGCACCCGGTCCCACCGGGATGCTGCCCGCCGCCTCCCGTGCCGGCACGTGCCGGCGCCTGCAGGCGTGTGCGTCGCCGGTGCCGCCCCAGCGAAACCGCGAGGCACGCGCCGGCGCTGGGAGATAAAATAAGCCAATTAACAGGCTCCTCCTCGTCAACGCCAAAGCTGAACCTCTAGTCCTTCAAATAGATAATTAAAGCACGCTCTCGTAATTATAAAATTTTATTCCACTTGAGTGAAGGCGGGGGCCTGGCGGGTGCTTACACGATTTGAGTGTTTCCACTTTCTCTCCGCTCCGCTGAAGAGCGGCACAGCCTGAGCAAGGGGGCGAGGGAGGGCGGGCGGCGGGGCTGGGGGCAGCGCCAGGGGCTCGCCGCCGAGACCCCCGCGGCGGGGCTGGGCCAGCCCCGGGGCCGGCACTGAACGGGGCTCCTGACTTGGAACGCTGAAGGCAGCGCCGAGGCTGGCGGCGCCTCTGGAAGGGTGAAACTCTCCCACTTGCTGCCTCCGAGAATAACAAAAAGTCGTGAGAGGTTTTACGGGAGCGATGGGAACGGTGCCTTCGCAGGGAAGGCTGTCAGCACAAATACCTTGCGTAGCTGGGAAAGCAAATGCTGCTATTTTCCCTTAATATCCAAAATTATCTGCAAATGCCATTGCTGTAACATTCTATAAATATTCGCTGTTCTCAAAGCCTCCTTCTCCACAGCCCTCCCCAGAGCCCACTCCTCTCTCCAGACCGCGCACCAAATCTCGCTGTTCCCTCCCCAGGGGCGACAAACGGCACGAACAAAACATCGCGGGAACGCGAGGACCCAACTCATCACGTCCCAGACCGGAGATGGAAAGCTGGAGAACTCTGGCCACAGGGAAGACATGAAGCGCCACGGATCACGGGACCGCGTTTGTCTCTGCGAAAGCACCCCAGGAGGCGATGGTCACCCCATAACCACCGCTTTATTCCAAGGAAAAAGAGCTTTCTGTCCTGACTCTGAGCCAGCAGGAAAACCCCGAGGCTGGACGTGCCGCGGGGTGTCCATCAGTGACGGAGCCAAGCCCGGGGGTCCCCCGCAGCAGTGAGAGCAGCCTGGGGCGGGAAGCGTCGGCGCTGGAGCAAACCGACCGCTGGCCCCCGAAAGGGCCCGAGGGCCGCAGGGAGCGGTGGTCCGCAACGCCCCGGCAGGAGCTGGGCTCTGCCGGCCGGGCTCCGGGGGGAGCGGGGCTCTGGACCTGCCTCCGCACATGCAAAGCCCACGCCGAGGAGAGCGGGGTCGTACCTGTCCGGGCTGTTCAAATTGGGATTCTGGGAAAGCCAATTGAAACATAAATCATGCTATACCCGTTTCCATGCCATTGCCCCTTCTCCGGGGGGAAACAATCACCGCTGAGGATCTCTGCAAAAATTAGTTCCCGTAAGATCTAAGGAATCTTTCTGCTTCTGCACCGAGCACTGGGAGAGAGCCTATAAATCCAGTTAGTCACACTCGCTGGATTACATTGGACCTTGTACTTCTGCTTTTATTAACAAGATTGTTTACTATATAAGAAGCTTTATATAACTGTGAATCACGGGTGATTTGTAGGACTGCACAGATGGGAGTTGCCAACCATCCGTTTTCTCTGTGCTCGTGTGAACCTCCTGCTCCCAGCCCGTACCTAAAAAATGAACAAAACCCTTGCTATGGTAATTAAATGTCTGGCTCTAATCCACTTCAGCGGTGCTCTCGGTACGGGATTTAAGAGTCTCTGATATTCCAGTGTAACGCGCGGCTTAGTATCGGTGCTGATGCAGGGGTGAAGTTACCCCGAAAAGCGCTTTCCACCCCGTGCCTCTCCCTTGAGGACATCCCTCGGGTGCGGGGGGAGCCGTGCCTGCTCCCACCCGGCGCCAGGCAGGAGCCCGCCGCGCCCCAAGCCCACCCGGGCTGTTCAGTGACGGCAAAGTAGTTACCAGCCGCCTCATTTATAAAGCGTGAGCACTTGACGGCAAAGTCGCCAGGACTGCGTCATACCCTGCCCGCAGCTGCGCATCAGTCTTGCCCAGTACCATTAAATGTCTGTTTTATCACAACCGAGCAACCTCCGGACTCCCCCCAACGCCCGCTGGGCTTCTCCGCGCCTCCCTTTTCCTCTGGATTTACACGTCTTTTTAAGTCGCTCTGCTCAAAGGTGTTTATGCAGCCAAGGCTGAGCACCGGCGCGAGGTGGCAGACGGATGGGAAGCACCAGCCGATATCCCTACCAGTTAGCCGCGGCACTCTCGGCAGAGTGCTGATCTTTAAGGATGAGCTCGTAGACTCAGCACAGCACCGTGAATTCCAAATTAATTTACAATTTCGCCATGAGGTGATGGGACCCGTGCCTGGGGCTCAGCAGGGCTCCTGCGGCTCGCCCCCTCCCACGGCAGCTGTGGCACGGTGCCCGCACCGCCGTCCTGCCCGCCTCACCGGGGCTGGCACGAGTGGGAAACGCCGGCCAGCACGAGCATTTCCATTTGTGCACAGGCAGCCCTAATCCTCCAACAGAGTTAATTCGTTTACCGTCATTTATTTTACCTGTCACTCTCTAGGAAACGAGTTGATAGCCCTGTTGCCATGCCACAGCCCAGCACAGCTCCTCGTGTCAGCGCATCCAGCCGACAGCCCGGCGGTACGGTATTGTTCATGCAAGCAGGGAAGGGGAGCCAGGCTGAAGCTCCCAGCTGGAGGCGACTCGCAGGGAAAATATCAGGAAAACACGGGAAAAACACAGGCTCAGCCTCGTCCAGCAGCAGCAGGAGCTGCGATCCCCCAGAGCCCGGGCAGACCGAGCAGGGCAGAAGCTGCTGCCTCCCAGCCAGGCTCCACGCCTGCCCCCAAAACCTCATTAGCAGACCCGGCGTTGGCTGTCCAGGACAGTCTCTGCACGCCCTGGTTTATCCTGCGGCCAAGATGCGACCGGGAGCTCCCCAGCGGCGTGCCTGCAGGCAGCCCACGGACTGGCCGGTCCCAGCCCCAAGACCCAGGCGCGGCAGGGCGAGCGCCGGCGGCTCCGGAGCTGGCAGTCACCAGCGCCGGCGCCCGGCAGCGCAGGGCACCCTCGGCAGCGCCCGACGCCCCGAGCGAGCCTTGCTGGATACATAAATATTCTAGAGACGCTCCAGGTCATGCATTTTTCATGAGTTCGTTCCGCTATCAGAAACTGCACCCTTTAAGGAGATCAGATGCATCTGTAACAGAAGTAATTTTTATAATGAATAATTTGTTTGAAAAGCTGGTTCTGATCATCCCGGTGAAAGAAACGCAGGTTGGCTTGCCCTGCTCCGCGGCGGAGGCAGGAGGGATGCTGTGGGGACCCGCGGTCCCTGCGGCGTCTCGGGGGCTGCAGAGGGGCTCAGGCTGCACCCGCAGAGGGGTACCGAACCCCGCGGCAGGCGCTTTGGGGGGAAAGGGGTGCCCTGCAAGCGAGGTGCACCCAGATGGCTCTTCCCAAGGCGCGCTACCCTGCTATCTGGAAACACGGGCAATTTCGGGAGGAAAACTATATTAAAGTGCACATTTCCTGCAAATCCAGGGAGTCTTTGGGGAGACGTGCGAGCCCCTCCCGGCCCCGTGGGCTGGCTCTGGCAGACCCGCTCAGTGCTGCCGGCGTTGAATTCGCGCTGCAGACGACGACAGCGATGACAGCGACGACAGCTTTGGGATCCTCGTGGAACGGCCTGCGCAGCTATTTATTATTGTGCTAGATTTAGACCACGGATTTAGAGCCTCCAAGCGCAGAGTGCTAATTAGCACATGCAACAAAGAGCCAGCTTTTAATTAAACACAGCTTAGCGAGAAGGACCTGTCACAGACAGCTCTCCTGTACGGGAGGAACGCGTGCGGGAGCATTGCAGAGCAGGACCGAGTCTGGAAGGCTGACCCAGGACGGGGTCCCACAGCAGGAGGGCTCAGCGCGGGACGGGGCGGTGGGTGGGCGGCTGCTCCCCTCCCCGGGGCACCCCCAGCCAGGCTCCCGCATCGCCGGGGCCGAGCGGAGCTGCGGGGCTCCCGCTGCCTGCACCCCTGCCGCTGCCCACCCTGCCTGCTCCGCTAAGCACCAGCCCTTTCTTGCCATTGCAAGTAACCAAACAAGCAGCACGGAGAAGAGAATAATATTAATATTAAAAAGGCATTTATAGTTTTAATCAAGCTTTGGGGGGAAAAGACAGCTTAACACGGCACTTTACACAGTTGATAAAATGTTTGACATTTACTGGTGCCTGTAATGAATCTTGTCTCAATTTTCTCTTTTAAAATGCCACTCCAGATACTCTATCTATCTGTAGGGTTTAAAAAGCACTTATCCAACACAGTGTTATCACGACTGAGACTATTAAACAGAGGCTCGGCGGAGCACCGCCAGCTGCAGGGTTTGCAGGCACCCGAGTGAGCACGGCGAGGGCTTTGCGGTGGGACGGGAGAGCCGGGGCGTCTCCGCGGGCCCCCGTAGCACAGCCCAGCAAACCACCACCATTTTCCCACTGGTTTCCTAGTTCTCGAGTGGGCTGTCCCCGAGCTCCCAACTTATTCTGCTCAGCCTGGTGCCAGGACACAAGTCCCAGCCCTCCCCACGCTCCCTGGGTCCCCCTCGTACTCGTCCCCAAGCCAAACGCTCCCTTTGTGCCTTGGGATATCGGCTCAAGCGTCGGGTACCCAGTAACCAAAAGGAGATGCCAGCCCCAGAAAACGGCATGGTTTCCTTCGCTGCAACCATCCTCATCCTCCTCGTGTGCTTTGACCAGTAACGAGATCGGTGAGCGCGGCGCCGGCAGCAAAGTCGGCGTCAGCCTTCGAAACCCGCTCCTTGGTGACGGATTGGGAAAGCGTGTCCCCCTGGGATGGCGGCTTTGCTCCTCGGCAAGCCCTGCTCCAGGCGCCGAAGCGCGGTTCCGCATCGCTGTCACGCCTTTCTCTTCCCTGACGTTCATCCCTCGCTGCCCAGCTCTGCCCGCAGGCAGGACGCCGCGGGCTCTGTGCTTTATCAGCCGGCAGCAGTTGTCTGGTGCAACCAGAGCCGGTGCTCCGCGGCGGCCGAACGGGCGCTCACCGGGGGAGCGGCTCTGCTCCCCTCCTGGAAGGACACCGCGGAGGGAATATCAGCGGCAAACACGCAGGCAGCTGCCGCCCGGCGCCGCGGCCCCGTCCCACGCACTTCTGCGTCTTTCTCTTCTCTAACATCCTTCTCCTTGCTCTTTTTTCTTTCTTTTTTTTTTCCTTCACAGGGAAGAAATGAATTATTCTATGAAAGTTAGTGCCTGTCTCAGGAGCCTGGTATAGAAAATTAGGTTTTAATAGCTTTGAAATTGAGGTTCTTCAGGTCAATAGGACAAGATTCTGCCAGTGAAATGACAGACCCATAAAGGGAAAAAAAAGCAAATATTTTGTTATTCATCAGAGAGTCACAGTCCAAAGATAGCAGGCAGCAGCTTAAAATACTGCTGTGCTCTTCAGGCTACTGTAACGTTTAGTCATAAGCTCCTTTTTTCTCTTGTTGTCTATATATGTATAAGCTTTGGGAACGGAGCACTTGGCTTTCCGTCCTCGGACATGCCTGGGAATTCCTGAAGTTACTGCTGGAACTGGCAAGTTTGCTCTGAAACAAAAGCCCTCCGCCCTTCCAGGTGCCTGCACGGCCACTGCTCCCGGACGCTCCGTGCCCACGGAATGGGGACCCCGAGCGTGCCCGTCGGTCGGGGGAGCTCGCCCACCGCGCGCGCAGGAGCGGACCTCGACCCGCCTCCCGCCGTGCCGAGTCGCTCGGCATTTCTGCTGTTAGCAGCCTTTAAAAGCCAAGTTGATAAAATGGAAGCATCCTACCCGTACGAGAACAGGTAATTACGCGTGAGTTATGGGAAGGGGAAAAATGCAACGAGCTAAAAACCAATGCACTCCAAATGGAAAACCATAAATAAGCTACAGACAATGCCCTCGTTACTTGAGAGTTGGAGCTTGATCCCCCTTTTGCTAATTAAAACCACAGCAAAATCAATTAAATGACAACCAGGAGAGCTCTCAATGCCTTTTCCCGCGCGGGGCTAGGAGCCGGACGCCAGGGCAGGAGCCGGGCAGCCGGGGCAGGCACACACGGGCCGCCCAGCCCGGCCGCGGGAGGACCGTGGACTGCTGCAAGGAAAAGCCGCTACCTCAGCCGGCAGGGAAATCGCTTCGGCTCACGCAGGCCGGAAAACTTCCGGAGAACTTCTGCCAACGAGCACTGGAATTATTTGACTCACTATTAAAGGGATGAATGGATTATAATTATTCCTAATTTCATATTCAGAGATCATTACCATCCCTAAGAAGGGTAGATGGGGAGCCCTTGAGATCCTGCAAGTTACTTTAAATATTCATAGAGAAATTTCTCATGGTTTGGACGGGCTGCGACAGCGAAAGCGTCTCCGGCTGAAGGGGCCGGGCAGCTTCTCCCCCCGTGGCCGCTGGTCCCCGAAGGAGCAGCCCAGCCTGGGCATCGCGGGGCCGGTCACCCCGGGCAGCACCGGCCCCGCGCTCGGAGCTAACGCGCCGTTAAGGGCCTGTGCGCCGGGGAGCAGGAGACGGACACCTCGGCACCTCGTCCAGGTCACTCGCTGCTTTGCGGCTGCTCCAGGTTTTAGCTGCGGGAGGCGAGAGAGAGGAAGGCCACGGCGAGAACGTTCTCGCCCCGATGCACATCAGTTCGCTTGCGCCGCTGCTGCAGGAACATGTCCCGAAGGCTCCCGACGCAGCTTTATTGCTGTGCAGCAACGGATACAGCTGCCGCTCAGCCGACTGCGAATTCCCCCTTGCAAGCGCCAGTCCAAGCTGAACTTCCACTTCTTCAGGCGGATGCACGGGAACTGACAAAATTACCTCCGCAAGCCCGCCAAGGGCCGCAGGAGCTGCCACCTCCGACAAGCTCCCCGGGAAATCCACACGCTGCATTTTTCTATAGGCCTTTTATTCACGCTTGGCAACAGGTCGTCCCTCCTACACCCCGCGGCGAGGCTGGAAACGCTCCCCAGAGCGGAGCATGGATGCTCCTGGGCTGCTGCTTGCAGCACGCCAGGACTTGCTGAGCAGCCACGAGCCCGCGCAGGCAGCACGCGCAGGCAGCACGCGCAGGCAGCTGCCCGGCACCTCGTGCTAGCAGGATGCTTTAGCAAAGGCTCTCTTCTGGCTCTTTGCTCAGCCTTTCTCCGGGGAGAAACCAAGCTCAGCTACTCCTGCTGTGGTGTGAGCAGCAATAGAACCAATCTCATAATTACCTAAGCCAGAAGTTGCCTTTTTTCCCCTCTTAATATCCATTGGCGTAGGAGCTGAAGGAATACACACTTGCTAAGGAGGTTTCAATGATACGAAAGGACCTGGAAATACGCTGTTGACGCAAAACTCATACACCCCAAAACTGAGGCAGTTCCCCGTATCTGCCTCGTCCCGCCCTACGCGTTGCGGAGCTGCACAGCAGCAGAGGAGAGCCGGCAACGGCTCAGCGGGTCAGGCAGGGCCCGGGCTGGCAGCTGCCTGCACTGATGCCAAAGCTAATCTGCTCCATCGCCTCCCCCATGACTGATAAATCCGTATGTGGTAACGACTGCATCAGCTTTCCCGTCATTCCCCACGCGAGGTTTTACGGCGGTGCTAAATCGCCCATCCTTGCGGCGATGACCACGGCTGCTCCCCGGGACGGCGCCGTGCCCGGGCGATGCGCTGGGCAGGGGACCGGGACACGGCGCCTGGCGAGAGCCGCGCTCCTCCGACCGCGGGCGAAGGTGCGCAAAGCAGCGCGACCGGGAACCGGTGATTTACGCCCCAAATTACGCCTACCGCGCACACTTCCCTAACGTATGGAAATGTCACATTGCTTTAAGTATTGTGCTGAACTTCTGTCCTCCAATCAATGCCCAATTTCCTCCCAAGGATAAAGCCGTACATTATTTTTGGCTGACCAATTCAGCTCAGGGCACTCTAATTTTTCCCTGTGCACTCAGAGGACAAATGCTTCACCGTGATTGCCTCAGAGCAATGACAGAACAAGCACATTTCTAATGGCTGGCATAGCGCGTACAAAATATATTAAATGTATTAACTTTGGCACTTGCCGGGTCTCGGGAGAAGCTCTCGGAGCTGCTCGTGTGCTTCGCCTCTGCTCCCCCAGCTCTGTTCCGCTCTCCTCTTCTGCCTGGAAAATTCCCTGTCCCCAAAACTGCGGCTGGCTGGAGGTCACCGACATTTGCCGGCAGCTCGTCTCTGTGCCCCGCTGGGAGCTGCCCCGACCCGCTCGGCGCGCGGGAGAGGCCGGCGAGGCTCGCAGATGGCGCTCAGCCGTCCCGGTGCCGCAGAGCAGCTGAGCCGTGCCGGCAGTGCCCGGGCTGGGAGATGCTCACCGCTCCCGGGGGCACGCGCGACCCCGGAGCCAGCACGCGAGCAGAGCAGGGAGCACGGGAACGCATCCAGGACAACACGGCCAACTGCTCTGTTGGCTCAGTAACACCCGTGTTCGTAATGTCCCGATGCTTAAAGCCTGGCCCGGATTCGCTTCAGGCTGAGCCGAGGCTCTCGGAGGAGCGAGGCGGGGGACGAGTCGAGTGGGGAGTCACCTTCTCGCCCCCGTGCCGGGGCGAACGGGCCCGCTGCCGAGCGGCAGAGCCGGCGGCGGGGCAGGACCGCCCGGGGATGCCCAGCAGGGAACCCCGCGGGGGCTCTCCCACCGCCCTGCCCAGCAGCCCGGCTGGAACCGGGGCCGGCGCCGAGCAGCCGCCTGCTGCAAACACAGCAAGCTCCCGCGCGGGGAGCAATTCCCAGGGCTCGCTCTCCGGCCACACGCGGCTCGGGATTTTATTACATTTTCAATAAAAAAAGTGCTGCGGGATAACACCCCGAGCGGCATCTGCCACGCGGGCTGCTGCTGCGAAGATGGGAAAATTGCCCTTTGTTCTTCAACTAGAAATCTGAGGGAAAGCCCTTTACAAGCAGGCAGCGTTCTCTGGGGGCTGCCAAGGACTTCACAGGCATCACCATGAATAACAGTTTATCTACAGAGTTTCATTCAAAACGAAGCCTCAGACATGGCCTAAAATTATGGGGACGCTGTGAAAATGGCTTTATAAACTATCGCTTTTTCCTCTATGAGCAGCAGCAAAGTACAGGCCAGACAAAAGCCAGCCGAGACTCTAAATGTAATAAATAAGTCAGCGGAGCTGATAAAAATAAAGGATGAAATATAATTCAGCCATTCAGTGACAGATCCCATCTTAGCTGTGATATAGGGTCTGTTGAAACTGTCATTGCTTCAGGAAATTAAAGAATGAGCCCATTAGTAAGGATATTTAAAGATGTTCATATTAAGATTATGACTTCCCAGACGTACCCCGTGCAGGGAACATGCTCTATTCGAAAGTCATTTCTCACAGTCCCTTTTCAGTCCCGCTCCGAAACCCTGGAAGGTGCCACGGGGGGGTCACGACACGCGGGGGGAGCGGGGGGACGGGGGCGATGTGGCACCCAGCTCAACTTGGGGCTTGCCACGGCGATGGGAATAACCGGCCTAAACTTAAAGAGAAAGGGCCACGTGGGCAACCGGTCCCGGGAGAGGAACCCAATCGCCGCCGCATGCGATTCCTCGGCCCCGCAGCGTCGCTTCACCGGGGCTGCAGCGGGGCAGGAGCGCCTCGCACGCACGCGGGAGCCCCTCGCACGCTCCCTCGGTTCTCGGGAGCCAGGAGCAATTGCTGCCGCTTGCTTCCGCCTCCAGCTACCGAAGCAAACGCCGTTGCTGGCACCAGTGGAGCAAAGCACACAATAAAAGCAAATAAGCAGCGGCCACGAGGCGCGGCGGAAGGAGAGCTGCGGCGGCGGCTGTCACGGGCAGCCTGGGAGGGGGCTTCTGCGCGCCCGTGCCCAAAGGACGAGGGGGTGGCAGGTAAAATAGGAAGACAGTGGTAAAAAAAGGTGAAGATCTCTAGTCCTGGTATGTTGAAAAACTGATGGATAATTGTAATTAGCTTTCAGAATTTTTAATTATAGAAGGGGTATAAATAATCACAAAGCACAGCTTCGCTAATGAGAGCCCTTGTGCTAAGAAACACAGGGATGCATTTGTTAGGGAGACTTTGAAAGCTCTGCTGTTAATTAGGTGTCTCACAGCCAGCAGGGTTTCAGGAGAAGGAGAAACATGTATACATTTAAATCAGGCTCATTGTGAGAGGTATCCAACATCAATTATGGGATAGCAGGGTGCTAAAACGAACACTCTTTGTAATTAGCACATGGATCTGAAAGGCAGGGAAGAGCCTTTGCTCCTCTTCAGGTGCCCGTCAGAGGTATTTAATGCTGGTCAGGGCCTGGGGGAGGAGGAGAGGTGACCTGCCTTCCACGCGCGCTGGAGAGCGTCCCACGGCATCCCTGGTGGGCTCCGTCGGGCGGGGATGGAGCAGGGATGGAGCAAGGCTTCAGCAGAGCATCCCAGCCAGGGCTTACGCAGCCCCGGACCGCTGCTTTTATTGGCAGGGAAGCGGAGGGGAGGGCTTGATTAGTTTAATGAGTGTGTAGGAAGGGGGAATGGGCTGCCATCTCCCCACCTGCAAAGCCCAACGGGGGCACCTGGGGGGTGCCGGCCCCGCTCTGCCCCTGCCTGGGGGCTGGCGGGAGGTCCAGCCTCCCCGCGCTGCTCCGTGGGCACAGCTGTGCCAGACCGGACCAGAACGAAACGCAGCCAAAGAGAGCGAGCACGGGCGCTTGCTGCCCCTGCTCGGGGCGAGCTGTGACGGCTGAGCTCTAGCCGGGGATGTCACGGGTTGGCCCGAGCCAGGCGCGTGGCACCGGCCGCACCGGGAGAGACAGGGAGAACGCGGTCGGCGATGGAGTGCCAAGCCTTGCCGTGCCTCCGGCCGGCTGCCGAGCTGCCTCTCGCGCCGGCGCAGCCCTGGCTGGAACCGCGACGCAGCCGCAGAGCAGCTCGGTACGCCGGCTGCTAGGTCGCTGCTGCGTTTGCTCGCTGGTTATAAGCGAGCAGGAGAGGAGCTGGCAAAGACCAGGAGACGCTTTCCAAAGCACGTGTGTGCCCGTGCCCCCGCCAGCCCGCTCCCCCAGCAGCAATCAAGCTCAGAAAGCAGCGGCGAGCTCAGGCCCCTGCTAAGACCCACGAGTCTGATTTCCATCGTCCTTCCTTAGATTTTCTTTTTGGACTGCCAATTTCAAGCCTTGCCACAGGAGTTTATGCAAGTAATTATGTTTAGCCGGTATTTGGCTAAATCTAATGAAGCAATGATAAACAGCTCAGCGTTTTCTTCCCTGATGAATAATGAATATTAATTTGTCTGTCAAAAAAGAACTTCTGCTCATCGCAAAAGATTAGATTTCCGTGCTCAGACTTGGGGAGGGGATAGGATTTCACCAGGAAGGACGGCATTTTGGGACAGCCCGCGTCTCCTCCTGCGCACGCCTGCACGGGGGGAGCAGAGGAGCCTGCCCGCAGTCCTGGCACACGCCAGCCCGACGTCTAGCAGTAACTCGGCCGAGTGCTGAGGGTTTGCACAGCTAAGGAACACGCAGACACTGCTCAGCGTTTCGGTTCACGTCGCCTCTGCAGACAGGAGCAGACTTTGCTTTTGAAGGGTTTTCCCTAGACGGTGAGGGCTGGGCACGGGAGAAGGGCCCCCCTTGACAGCGAGGACGGGAGCGCGGGTGCAGGGCCGCGGGCTGGGTTCAGGCGCCTTCACAAGGAGCGGCCGTGGACGCCCGTTCCGCCCTGCAGCCTGCGGGTTTTGGCAGCAAGCAGGCAGAGCGTGCGGTGTGACGGGCGCTGCGCGTCCCGCGTCGCAGGCAGCGATGGCTCCAGCAATCCCGCTCCGGACTGGGAGCATCTTCCGCAGGGACACGGCACAGAAGCCTTCGACAGGTTATTTTTCCCCACATCAGCAATCCCACGGAATTTACGGTGCATCTCTCCGCCTCCCAGTGAAACGAAGAAGACCCGTTACGCTCTGTGTCCCACGTGCAATGGGTTACTTTTAATTACTTTGCTTATTGCTTGATAGCTTTTTTTTTTTATCGTATTACTTGACCACACAGTTTTTACGACTTCGCCGTGTGCCGCTGCGGTCGCTGTCGGGCAACACCTCTGCGGCTCGGCTTCCCAGCTCCGGGCGGGCAGGAATGGGGCACTCGAATTAATTAACACGGCTGAGGCTTTGGGCGGTCTGTGGCGCACGGGAGGATCGTGGCCCAATTAAGAAACGCCAGGACTTTGTTTTCTCCAACAGGGTATTGCTGGCGAGTGAGGCACGGGCCAGAAAGCCAGCCCGGTTTTCAGCAAGAGGCCGAGCAAACCCAGACCTCTGGTTTTACATATGGTATGTTTATGCACGGCCCAGGCATTAAAATATAAATCGCCACGGACCGTCTGCTGCACCTATTGCCAGGCAGAATTTACAGCGGCATAACAATGACAATTTATACAGAGAAATCACGAAAAGCCGCCTACTACAGCTCAGGAAAGATTTTGGAAGTTACCTGTGTTCAGCCGGCCCGTCCTTCCCCGGCTGTAGATGATTTCCCTGCATTCCCAGCCGGCTACAGCTGGAATTAACGTCTGTGGCAACGGGAAGAAAATCTCAGTGCAGCCAGCGCTGGACAAACAACCCCTCGGTGTCCCGAGCCCTCCCTACGGTGAGACGAAGCCCCGATGTGCAGTAGCAGAGAACGGATTTTTGCGCATCGATAGACAGAACCGCGTCTCCGGGAAACTCCCGAATAGCTGGAAGGTGGAGAACTGTTTCAGAGACTACATGTTCACCGTGCAGGAGAGCAAGCGGCACCAAAGCATCTTCTCTGCCTTGAGAATAAGCCTCTTTTTGCTGCTCTGAATCCTTTCCCGCTTTCAGTCTGACTTTCCCATTTTCAGGCTGGGTGAGGAGCCACCGGATTTTCGGTGGGAAGTGGAGAAAACATTCCCGGGGCCAGGGAGCCTTCAGCACCGGGCGATCACGGAGCAGCTGATTTGCATGAACGCTGTTACCAGCGATGTTCACATCTACCAAAGCTATTGCATTAATGCTCAGGAACGATCACACCCACCACACAGCTCGTTATGCTCCATAAAAATTTAATGGCAAATGAAATGCGCTGCTGTGGGTAAATCGATATTGTTATTCTCTTTCGGCAAACTATGAAATATATTGTTTTCATAATGAAACCCACCATGGCAACACACTGGTGTTGGGTAGAGAAGGAAACCAGGGGATGGGAAGGAGTATGTGACTTCCTGCCGCGGCCGTGTCCCTCTCCCGGTGTCGGCTGGGTCCATCCCGCTGCCCAGACGCCACCCCGGTGTGGTGTCCCCCGAACCCCACGAGGGCCCCCGAGCCCTCCGTGCCGTCAGAAAGGGCAGAGAGGCTTTGCTCTGCCAGCCAAAGCCTTCGCTCTCGGGCCACGGCGCCAGCTCTCCATTTCCCCACCGCGCCGTCCCCCAGTCCTGTCTCCATCACCGCCTGCAGCTGCCTCAGCGCCTGGGAGCCCTGGGGGACACCAGCGCTCCTTGCTCCCGGCTACGACATGGCTGCTGGTACGAACGGCCGGGTGAGCGCGCAGTGCAAGCACAGCTGGGCATCACTGATTTCAGGAGGGAAACGATCCCGGAGCTCCCGCTCCGTATCCGGGCGGGAAGAGGTACCAGTGGCGGCCGTGCCTGCTCCTTCGCCTCCTTTCTCAGAGATGTTCAAGTTACCGAGGTGACGTTTTGCCTCACGATTCATGTCTTTGTATCCTAGTTCCATTTTCCCGTCAAGCGGCTGCTGGCGGGCGAGGAAGGCTGGGACCCCCGGCACAGCCAGCAGCGTCGCTGCGCCCGCTCGAGCGGCCGGTACGAGGCAGCTCATGCTCGGGGCACGGGGCGGGAGCTGCAGGGAGCCGCTCCCACGGCCGCGATCGTTCCATCCCCGCGGCCAGGCTGCTGTCAGAGAAGCGCAAACTGTTTGTAATGAGCCCAAACGCGCCGCGGCTTCAGCAGCTGTAACAGCTGCACGCTGGGCTCTAAAAATACCGGCGTGTGGCTCTCCCTTTCTGGCACTTTCTCCTGGTGTTTTTGAGTGAAACATCAAAGCCCAGCCTTGGAGGAAGATCTGAGCTCTTCCCCTTTACGGGTGTGTATTAATCTGCCACTTGATGGTCTTTTTAGCAGCACGGGAAACGTGGTGCTGGTGCTGCTGCCACTGCGGGAACCCCGGGGCTGGGGACGACCCCGCGCTCCAGCATCCCGTGGGACGCTCCTGCTGCTGGCCCCATCCCAGCCTGGCAGCCCCCGGCAGCCACGGGGGCTTAGGGGGGGTCACCCCAGCTCACCCCAGCTCCCCGCTCAGCACGGCCCCCGAGCCGCGCTGCTCCGTGCTGCTCCGTGCTGCTCGGAGCGACGTCTCGGTGCTGGCATCATGTTAATCGGTTTCTAACTTTAACCAGCATGTGGGCTGCCGCGAAATGTGGTTCGCACATGATGTGAGGGGAAATGCGCGGCTCCTCCCAGGGCAGAGGCGGGCGTGAAAATGAGTCCGCCCGGGTGGGCGAGGGGAAGCGAGACCCAGGCGGCCGCTGCGGGCACCCGGCCGTGCCCGTGTCGGGGTGCGCTGGGCGGGTAACTGCCAAGCTGGCTCCTTCCAGCACGCTGCCGGCTGGCATCCCTCTGCCGAGGAGGGAATTGGACCGTCTCATTCCCAGTGGTTGCTCTCAACAGCCCCGTGGGATGTGTCAAGTTTCTTGACGTTGCCCTTAAGCACCAGCCCCCGGCGTCCGAGGCTGTGCCCCAGGCTGAGGAAGCAGCGAGTGCAACGGGGGATCGAGGCCGCCCGTTTCGAGGGGCGCAGCGGGACAGAGGCTGCCTCTCGGCGCTGGCTCCCCGCGGGCGGCTGCCGCTGCGTGCGTCTCAGCAAGGCAACCGTGCAGCCGCTCAGGGAGCGCAGGAGCACACCCGAGCGCGAGCGCTGGAAGGGGACCGGAGAAACAGCGTCAGGGTTTACTGTAAAAACAGATGCTAAACTTTGAATTTGGCAAACGGAAGCGACTCCGGCATCTGCTCGAGAAGATGCCCGGGCTGGCAGTGCGAGGGCTGGGGAGCGCGGGGGCTCCCAGAGCCCAGCAGCAGCCTAACGGAGCCCGTCTTTCCCGCTTGTCCTTACGCAGCTCAGAGACAACAGGCACTAAGGAAAAGCACCGACGACTACACCTGCTGACTGGTTTAAAATACTTACACGCGCTAAAAGGTTTGCCCGTATTATCGAACCTTGTTCTCCGCAGTCCAGGCTTCCCAGCGGCTCTGCAGCCCACCAAGCGCCAGCACTTCAAACCCACTTTTCTCTCCAGAGCCTGGCTGTGAAAGGGACGCGTGTGGCTGCTGTTCCTCCGCTTACGGTTATGACTGAGCACTCCTTAGAACAAAAACGAGGGGGAGAAGAGAGGGTATTTCTTGCCTGTGCAAGTACAAACGCATTCAGATTCAAATAAATTACAGCAAATAGAATCTGCAGCATTGGAGATAAAATGGTAATGAGTTTTAATAGTTCACTTTGATTTCCTCCATTGAAATCGACTCTGGGAGGCTGATATTGTATTGGGGAGATGTTAGATCCCTGGTCACACACCAGGCAGCTGTACAGCTTCCAGGGGGCGAGGGAGAGGGAACGGCACGCTGCTGCTGCTGCCACTGCTGCCGCCGCTGCTGCTGCCGCTGCTGCCATCGCTGCTCCCGAGCATCGCGGCCGTGGCGAGAGCGGAGAGCCGCGAGAGGCAGCCATTACAGCGACCCTGCAATTAGACCAGCTATCGATCGTTAATATGCTTTTAATCAATAACCTGGGCAAAGCTGCGAGCTGGATTGATGTTGCAGGGGTGTGAAGTATCCATAAAATTGTCATCTGAGTACTCGGGGAGGGCGAGCGTCTCCTCTGCTGCTGCTGAGCTGGACAGGGACGTAATTGGCCAGAGAAAAGCGGGGGCTGACTGACAGATTTCACTTCTGAAGCGCGCACATGACTGCCCGGCGCATACGCTTACACACAGCTCCAGCGCCACTCCTGCTCCTTCCACCACGGTCTACGTGCCAGCTAACGGTGCATGGGCACACACGACCTTCACAGCAGAAACCCAGGCTCGTAATCTTCTGTTCCCTGGAAGGAAAGCGCGATTGAACTCATTACTGATACCACTGATGATAGCCGACGAATTACCGATCTGACTCCAGCCTTGTGTGACCAGCCACAGGCGCGGGAGGAATGAGGGAACTAGGAATGAACCGCCTCGCAGCCCGCAGGTGCCGAGCACCCGTAACTGCCTTCGGCAGCGCAGCCGCCGCCTCGCTCCGAAGCAAAGCCCCGTCGTTTCCGCAGGCAGCTCGCGGCTGCGCAGGCAAGCCTGGCTTGACCGAAATGAAGGCATCCTCCGTGGCGGGGCCACTGCCGCCGGGAGCGCGGGGGCCAGCACGCCCCGGGCTCCGAGGGGCCGCGCGCCCTGGCGAGCTCCGTGCGCTCGCGAGGAGCCATCTGGGTCAAACAGCAGGAGGAAACCTCGAAATCGTCTTTTTTTTTATGCTCTGAGAGCTCAAGGCGAGATTTGAACATCAGAGGCAGGGAGACGTATTCCTGGGCTGATCTGTGAACATCTTGTTGAGACGTCTAGGATCAGATCTGAAAATATTTTAGTGATGCAGAGAGTGATTCAGAGAGTCATCTGGGTTATCCACCCCTCGCTGAGGATGTGATTGAAATGTTTGTGGCTGAATATCAGCCGGGAAGAGCAGAGCAGTCGTACCCGCGTATAAACTGTCATGTTTATATCCCAGGATCTCCTCAGCCTCGTAGCAAGGCTGAAAGGAGCATTCATCATTTTTGTACACGCTCCTTGGGTTGCTGCGGGGCTTCCTCATTCAGCGCCACTCCCGGCTTTCACCTGATGGCCCCCGAGGGACAGAGCCTTTTCCTCAGCCTCACCCGCAGTGGGTCCGGCCAGGAGGGACGAGATGCTCGTGGGAAACGCCAGGGATACCCCGCGGCTCGGGAGAAGCTGGCCCCTAATTTCTTACACCAGAACTTTCAAGCACGGGAGGTTAACTTCTTCAGCCCCGAGGCTGCGGCTCAGCTCGGGGCTCACCCGTCCCGGGGCTGCGGCAGCGCCCTGGGGACCGAGGGACCGTCAGGGCGGGCGGCTCCCCCCGGCTCCCGCCCGGGGTCCCCCCGCCGTGGCGAGCATCCTGGCTGCGCCGCAGCTAGCTCGGCGAGGGGGCGAGCTCCGAGCGGGAGCAGCCGCCCCGAGGGATCTCCAAGCCCCTTTTCTGGCGGGTGCCGTTTGCCTCCTGGCTGCTGGCACGCTCAGATGAAAAAGCATGTTGTTTCTTCCCTCCCTGGCTAGCCAGCTGCCCAAAGACAAATTGTCCTCCCTTGGGGTGCACATTATAAATGCTTAAGCAAATTAGCCATAAATAGAAAATGTAACATATGGGTCTGTAGATAATGTTTCATTATAAATTATCATATTCTCCAGGGAGATACGCCTCTTCCCTTCACACCAAAGACTTTGTGTTTCTTCTTCTGTGCAGATTTTGAGTTTCTTCTTTTTTTTCTTGGTAACTGTTTCTGACAACGATTGGACTCAGTAGTTGATTTCCTGGGTGCGGAAATTGGGATATGAAACTCACTTCTGCTGCAAATCCTCTCGGATTTAATACTCTCTCATTAAAAAAAAGAAATGCAGTTAACACAGTTCTGATGAAAGGTGTCTGAGCGAAAGCCCTGAAGATTAAACGTGGCTGTTTATCCACCGAACAGTTACACCAAGGACAACAAGCTTCTGCCCGCGCAGGCAGCCCTGCCCGCAGGACGGCCGCTCCGGCTCGCTCTGCGCCCGGCGCCGGCAGCGATGCGGGAACACGGTCCCAGTCCTCGACTGGATGTAAATGAAGCGCTTTCCAGATCAAGAACGCCGATGAATTATTCCCTCTGTCCAGCTGATCCCTGAAGTTCCCTTCTACTCCTGCTTGGGCTGAGATGCTCAGGAGGAGCTCGCCCAGCGCAGCGGCTTTGCCTTGGATGCCCGGCCGTCATCCCGACGCCCTTCAGCCACCGCAGACCGCGGTGAGCATCGCCGAGCACCTCCCTCCTCGCAAAGTGCTTGTGAACTGCGCATTATTCATCTAGCTACAGAGTCCTCGAAGGAACAGACTCCCCAGACAGTCCAAAATTCATCTTCCACGTCTTGAAAATTGACTGGTTTGGTGCTTTTTCCCCCCCCCCACTTTTAATTCCGGAGGTTTGTTCCCCATGGATCCGGAAACAAGTTCTCAGTGGCTGCCTGGAAGGTCTCAGCTCGCTCCGGGAAGGCGTTTCTCTTCTCGCAGAAGGCTCCCTGGGCTGCGACTCGCTGGGGCCTCGAGCATCACACTAACAGCAGCAGCAAAGAGATTTTTTTTCAGAAAAACGAGTGCATCTGTAAGCACAGACTTTACAGGCGAAATTCACAGCGTAGCAAGTAGTTTCCTACGACACATATATAGGTGCATACGGATGTATGTCTCCGCATAACAGAAATTGAACTAATTTGAACCGCTTCAAATGAGATTATTATAGACCGAGAGATTTACCTGCCGTAATTGGAGAAATCTTGGCACTTGCACCCTGAAGCTAATTGATGTCATCAAAGCACCGAGCGAGCCCGGATTCTGGTAGTTAGCGTCCCACCTGGCGTCTCTGCCTCTCAGTAATAACCACAGACTTAAGGGAAAGGAATGTATAAAGTAACATCTGTTGCAATGCAAATATTTGGGAGGGTTGCGGCAGCTCGTACCAGAGACGCTCCCTGGCCCCGTTGCGGGTGTAAAACCATCCACTCGTGGTTTGTCGGCGTCTTCCTCGGGCTGCTGGCGCGACGCAGAGCGCTGGCAGCGCACGTGCCAAGGGGACGCTCGGCGAGCCCGCGGCGGCTGTAAAGCCCTTTCTGCGCGAGGCTGCACCGCTGCGGCACCCCAAGAGCAGCCCGGCGCCGCGCTCGAACACCAGAAGCCGTTTCGTTGGGTTTTATTAAGCGCCCTTGAAGCGCCCGCCGGACCCGGGCGCGAGAGGCCCCGCAGAGCCGCAGCAGCCAGCCGCGCGGCAAAGCTGCTGCCTGCCAGGGCTGGAAAGCAGACACCAGCTTATTTGTGAATGCTTTGGGAAAAGAAAATAAAAACAAGAGGCAAGCACGCAGCGGAGCGACAGCAGAGCAGAGCCGCGAGCTGCATCCACCATAAGGCAAGTCCTTTCCAGCGCTCTGAGTGAGCCCGAGAACAAAGGGGTGATCTCCGTCCTTCCCAGGATCAAAACACACCTTGCAGGGAGGGATGCAGCCGTGCACGGAGCCTGCGGGATGCTTTCCCCGTTACCCCGACCCTCGCTCCCGGTGTAACGCAGCACGGAGCCTGCGGGATGCTTTCCCCGTTACCCCATCCCTCGCTCCCGGTGTAACGCAGCACGGAGCCTGCGGGATGCTTTCCCCGTTACCCCATCCCTCGCTCCCGGTGTAACGCAGCACGGAGCCTGTGGGATGCTTTCCCCGTTACCCCGACCCTCGCTCCCGGTGTAACGCCGCGCACCGTCGGGGAGGATTTGCAGCGGCTCGGCGGCGGCGCCGAAGGTTTAGCAGATATCCCGTTACGCCGGGGACAGGTGACTTAACTGGGTCAGACGGCTTTGCTCTGAAAAGGCTTAAACCTCCGTATTAGCCTCCTTAGCGAGTTTCCTAACAAACTTCAAAAACAGAAGGGAAAAAATACTCAGATTTAGCTAGAATTTCATTCTTGATGCAACTGAGATGTGCCCTTGCTGGCGGCATTGCCAAACAGAGACGAGCTTTGGGTGCCGGGGGTGCGACCTCGCTCCCCTGCGGGACGCTCGCAGCCTGGCACGGGGGATGGAGATGCCCTGGCACAGCCCACCTCATCCTTCCGCTTCTCTGGCATCGCTCCCAGGGGAAGTCAAAGGCGCCATCGGGAGCCCTGAGCTCAGGACTCTCGCAAGGAACCTGGGGCGGCGGTGGGGTCAGACCCCCTGTTCCATTTACTTCACACATCCGAGCCGGCCGTGGGCTCGCCCTGCGCTGGAAGGCAGCGGCTGCCACGTCTCGCAAGGCTTGGAGAAACTTTCTGCCCGAGGAAATATTTACCTTTCCTCCGCAGCGGCAAAGCGAGAGGTCGAGCTGAGCCGCCCCTTCCGCATCCCCGGCCGAGAGACGAGCATTAAGCAAATCAGCTTAGTCACTTAAAATAAGTAACAACCCAAACGTATCCCTGCCAGCCGCGGAGCTTTGGCTTATTGTTCCAGTCAAAAAATAATTATCACCCTGAGGCCTGGGAGATAAAAAAAGGGGAAAAGGACCAGAAAAGGCAGCGAGAGGGAAGAGCTGCAGCAACGAGTTCCCTCGCCAGCTCTGGGAGCTGATGCGGTTTTCCTGCCGGCACAGGGATGCGGATGCACTGCCGAGGGAGGGAGTCGCAACGTACCCGGGTGCTTCGGTACCCTCCTTCGCTCCTTGCCAACCCGTTGCTTTTATAGCCTTGTACTTGTACTTTTTTTTTTTTCTTTAAATCTGTGGCTAATCTTTCACGCTGCGGCACGACGCGCTCCGTATAACGAGACGAACAGATGCAAAGGCAATATCTTGAGCGCGGAGCAGCGCAAGCCGTCGCCAGCAAACCCTCCGCACCCGATAGCTTCGAAGCCCTAATCCTGTGGGGAGTCAGAGGGGGAGGCAAAACCCTCCAGACATCTCAGCTCTCCTTCGGAGCCCGCGACAGGCTCCGGGGCGGGCGGTGATGCCCTTTGCACACAAGATTTCAACCAGGTGGGAAAACGAGGCAAAATCCGTCCGCTCCGCGTGCCGGCGATGAATTATTCATCCCCTCCCAGCCAGCACTGACATGCAGAGGGCTGCCTTAATATTAAGCAAACAGCAGGGAGGTGGCGGGGACACGGGTCCCCTCGCGCTGCCTTCGGTGCCCGCGCGCGGCAGCGCGTCTGCGGCGCTCCCGAGCTGCTCCACTGTAAATGCCGCGTACATCCAGGAGCGGAGCGGGCGCGTACCCCGCGCGTCTACGCAAAGCAAACACAGATTATGCCGTTTCTTCAGGCCTTTCATTTCACACGTCATTTTTTCTATATAAGTATAGGTTTACATGAGAGGTAATTATCATCCTTTCAAAGCTCTTAGTGCAGAGTAAAATGAGACGGAGTATTACATTTGTAATATAATCGTAAATAAAAAGGGCCGTAATAACCCCCAATTAGCACATTAAAACACGTCGAGGATTTGTTTTAGCACTCCGGTGTAAACAAGACCTCCAGGAACACCTTCTGCTGCCGAGCCAGCCCCTTCCAGAGTCTCCCTTCCGGAGCCAAGTTACGCAGCACCCTTAAACCCAGCTGTTAGCCGGAGCCAGCCACGGATTTTTCATGAGGATAAATTAATCACGGGCAATTCTGTTCCCTCTGCCGAAACATCTGGCGCCAGGCAGGGAGGAGAGGGGCCGGAGGCGCAGCCCAGCCTCCGCTTCCCGGGCTGCGGGAGCAGCACCGCCGGCTCCCCTCGGCCGGCTGCGGGGAGGCGAGCGGGGACGAAGCGAAGGGGCGGCGTGAAGACGACGGACAGACAGACCAGGAGCCCACCTCTGCTCTCACAGTTCGGCGCTGGAACAAGCGTGAGATGAGCGGCGTCTTCTCCCGAGGCGCAGGAGCAGGCGACAGCGGGGCAGCGCCCGACGGCCACGCGTCGGCCGCCCGACGGGAGGTACCGACTTCTCTGTCGCGCGCTGTAAGAGCGCGGAAGGCAAACAGGCTGGGGCCTTTCCCAAAGCCGTGACTGCGGTCCCCCAGGGAGACTCATTTTCAAATGATCTTGTTAGACATTGTTAGGAATTGATGTATTTGCATAGCATGAATGTTAAAACTCAGAAAGAACTCAAATGCCAATTAGAACCACAGTGGTTTTTTCCCCCTAATTAATCAGTCATAAAGAGCAGCTCCAGGTGTTTTTCCCTGACTAAACACCAGCAGAAGTCTACCGTTATTAATCTTGATGACCCAAGTGTCATCACCGTATGCAGATTTTTTCAAGGTGATGGGAGACTGGCAACAACTCCAGACGCGAGGCAGGAGCGCAGCGACCCGCGCGCGAGGGACCGTTCCCGGGGCCTGGGGACGGCCGCCGGGACAGCGCAGGCTTGGAGCGCAGCCTCGGCGCGGCTGGGGACGCTGACAGAGAGGCTCCGTTTCCTTCTCCTCCACTTAGAACCGTACCGAAACTGGCCGTTAGCTCATTCTAGTTTTTTTCTTCTTTTGCTCTAGTCTGCAGAACAGGCCAGGAGAAAAGACGACTACTATTTTCTCTTTTGCTAGCGGTGCTTTCTCTTCACAGTTTCATCGATTTTACCAAAGCCACGCGTCGGGGTGGAGCCCGGCCAGACCCCCCCCCCGGGACCCCTTTGCTGCGGTGAGCGCAGCTGCCGCGTGCCGACGGGACTGGCCGTCGCGGGGACTTAAACGCCGTGAGTCAGAGATCCGGGTGCTACGGCTCATTTGAGCAGGCCAGCTACTCCTGGGACGTTACGCTCTGCATAAAATCAGCAACAAAACCTGGCATTTCTTTTCAGAAAACAGTGAGAAAGTGATGAGTCGAGCAAGACTGGGCCCATCTCCGAGCTGGAGCAAACGCACTTGCCGAGAAATGTGCACACCGATGTTCGGAGGCAAGAAATAGTGCACTCGGGTGACAGGGGATGCCGTCGGGAAAGGAAAAGGCATCGCAAATAAAAATAAAATGTGTGCCCCGCAGGCAGGCTTACTGTGTTATGTTAATGGAGAAAATGCACGTACCTGCTGCAGCGGGGAGGATTTGTGCTGATTCGCCTTCTCTGCGTCCCGGGAGCCGAGCGATTTGCGTAAGCGGCTTCACCGCAGCCCGGCGTCGCTGGCAGCGGGCGCTCGCCTGGCAGGGCTGTGCCGGGCTGCGCCGCCGGGCACGGGCACCACCGGGCACCCATCCTGCGCCGGGGGATGGAGAAACGGGGAGGAAAACGGGCGTTTGCAATGCGGCTGGTGCAGGGGTGAGAGCACAACCCTGGGCACGGGGACGGGGCAGCCGGTCACGTGCTGCCTCCCCGGGAAGGTGCTGCCCCCCAGCCCCGTCCCCTCCGCAGGGAGAGGAGCCTTCGCTCCGCTTTCTCCGAGCGGAAGCCAGCTGGGAATCGCCTGCCCGGCAGCAGCAGGGTCCCCTCCGCCTGGGGCGGGAGCACAGCGTCAGGCTCGTCATTGGGTTCACCGATTGAACCCTTGGGGGTTTCCCCCCAGCATCCCTATCCCCATCCCGAGGCACCTTTGTTTCCCCCCCAGCCCGTTTCTAGTCTTGGCAGCCTGCGCCTGCTCGCTGGCCTTGGCAGGACCGGGACCCCTCTTCTTGGCATCGCCCGTTTTCCACGCTGGGCTTCGAACTGCACAGCCTGGAGAGGAGCAGCTCGGCTTTCCCGGCTCAGCCGGGGCAGGCACCGGTCACGCTGCGAAGGGCCCTCCCGGCACCTTAGAGAGGAGCGGGGCGCGCGGCTCCGACGGCAGCCCCTCGTGCCGGCAAAGCTCGGGGAACACCGTGCCGGCGGGACCAAAGCTGCCTCTCGACACGGGGCGACCTGCAGCCACCCCGACCTGGCCGCTCCCGGGGAAGCTGCCGCTCGGCAGGGCACGGCGGGGCGGCTTGGAGCCCTCCCGGGAGGGATCCATCAGCTCCGCGGTGACGAATTACCCCGCCAGAGCCGCAGGTGCAGCCCGGGGACGGGAGGGGCAGAGGCTCAGCCCTCGCCCCGCTGCCCACCTGGGAACAACGTGTGCACGGCATCAGCTCTAATGAGCAGCGCCCAATTTATGCATCCTACTACAAATGATGATGAAAAAAACCACCCCTAAACTAAAAATATCATCCCTGGGGAGAAGCGTGGACAGCATTTAAGCTGGTAAGACAGCGAAGAAGAAGATGAAGAAGAAAACTGTCCTTCGACTTAAAAGGTAGTGTTTCAGATATGCAGATTTTTAACATGCTTTTGAAATTCTCTAATGAAAATACTGTTAAATATTAATTATATTGCTATTTATAAATGTATACATAATTAATAGGAATAATTAACGTAGCAAGGATTGGTTAAGAACTTTCTTCTAAATATTTGAATAGTGAAACATAATTATGTTTTGATGTGAAATGTCAGAAATATACTGAAGTGTCTTTACATTATGGAAACAGGGAAACTTGCTGGGAAATACCAGCTCTGGGAAACGGGCCGTTTCACCTTATTCCACTTAACTTTCAGAGTTTTTCTGCACTCTGCGGCCCTAGCACGGCAGATGCCGCAGAAGGCGATAGCTGTTGACGCAACACGTTGTATTTCATCGTTGTTCCGGGCTACCACCATCATCGTAACCCCGCGGGAGAGCCCCCGAGTGCCGATGAGCTTTGCACCGGCGGAGGCTGTCGGGCGCCCGGGGCAGGGGCAGCGCCGGCTGCGGTGCCAGCGAGGAGGAGCCGTCCGGCCCCGGTCGGTGCCCGCAGCCCAGGCAGCGGCTGCCAGCCTGGGAACGCTGCTGGAAAAGCGCCGGTTCCCAGCTTGGGCAGATGCGGGATTGTGTTTATTACATGCCAAGTTTATGGCACCCTCTCCCGCTGCTTTCGCTGCAGTTTCAAGGGCAGCAGCCGAAGCCGCGCTGAAGCGGAGGGCCGGGGGCGCGAGGGCTGTCCGGGGAGGCCGTGGCCGGCGCAGGGATCACCGTCCCCGCTCGGCATCCTCGGCAGGGCTTCCCCCCGCGCCTCGCAGCCGGGGACGGGCGGGCAGGGAAGGGCAGCGCTGGGCACCCACATCCATCGCCCCAGGGACGGCCCCGCCAAAGCCACCCCCAGGCAGCTCCCTCCGTCACCGAGAGGCCTCTGCTTAAATCCTTAAACCACCTTCTCTTCTTTTCTTTTTTTCCCCCTCCTTCTTAAAAACCTGGGATAACTTTTGCCAGCCCGGGGGCACGGGCAGCGCCCTCCCGGCGGGACGGGACATCGGCAGAGCCCGGCCAAAGGCGAAGCGGCGGCCGAGGACAGACCGCACGCGTCGTGGGAAGCTCACGCAGGTATGCGGAACACTCTGCCGCTCGGCCGCCTTTTGGTGAGATTTCATGGGAAACAGATGCCAGGCTCTTTGCTTCGGGAATTCGTGGCCTCTGCTGCATTTGAAGTGAAAACGCCGTGCCAGGAATGCAGACACACGCGCTAATGAATGACCAGACTGAGGAGAAACACGGGAGATGAAGGGAAGTGCCTTGTTTGATCCCCGGGTTCAGGAAGCCTGCGGAGACACTGGGCAGGATTGCTTGGTCTCCCCCAGGAGCATTTTTGGGATCTCTGGGCAGACGCTGCACGCGCCGCATCCCTGGGTGAGACGAGGGGCAGAGCTGGCCGAGGCGCCTCTGCAAGCAGAACAACCGCCGCAGCCTGGCTCTGTAGGTTTGGGAGGTTTTTGCACTAAAAGCGGTGCGAATCACACATTTTTCTTTCCAGGAGAACGTAGTACATGCTTTTGCACTTAGTCAAAAGGCTTTTCTACCTTAAAAGTGAGATTTGCTCCAAGGGAACAATGAATCCCAAGTAAGTTTTATTTCCAAATGGTCTTTTATACCCGCTTGCTTTGTCCTGAAAAACTCCTGGTTGGTTCTGCTCCCTTGTTCTGTGTTTGCTGATGAATACGGTCATTTAGCGATTGCTGCGCTGGAGGGTGAGCGCCGTCGCGAGGCTCCTCCCCGGTCCCGGCCCTGGCACGGAAAAGCAAGGAAAGCTCGCCGCGCGGCTGGATGCTGAGCCGCCTCTGCTCTCAGTAAAAATCTTGTGACCTCCTGCCTGGGAAAGGGCCTCCGTGCAAACGGGCTCCAGCTGGAGCCGGCAGCACGCGGAGCAAGAAACGCTGTCCCATCGTGGCACCGGCTCCGTGGCGGCGGCCGGGGCCTCGACCCCGCGCCTGCCCCCGGCCCCTGCCCGCGTTTCAGCCGCCGGCACCGCTCCCAAGATTGAACGCAATTTAAACCTTTAATGGTTTCTATACCTGACTCTTTGCAGGAGAGCGCTGCGTGGCGACACAAAGATGCGTCATTTACATCGAGTAACCATCTCACTTTCCGCGAGGAGCTCGCTCGCGCTGCAAGGCGTGCGTCGCGAGCTGCCGCTGCAGACGTGCCCCCGAGGGCAGCGTGGCTCCGCGGGGACTCCACGCCGGCAGCCGACGTCCCCCGCGCCGCGGGGCTGGGCCAGGACCGTGCCGCACGCAGCCGTACGCCACTCTCGCGGCACCAAACCTCTCAGGGCGCAGCAGTTGCGTGCGGGAGCTCGTCCAGTCGTCTGTTAACGTTACAGAGCCTTGGCGTTACGCGATACCTGCCTGGCACTGACAAGAAGATGGTGTAAAACATGAGGAATTTAGTAGAGCATGTGAAAGACGTGTTGCAAAATCATAAATTTTACCCTAATGCAATCTTTATGCAGATCTCGGCAAGAGGCCGGGCCCGCTCAACCATCCGTCACTGTGAAAAATGAAACTTCCCAAAACTTTTGCACATTAAGGAGAGGTTTGCAGCTTGTTTTCCGTTTGCTTGTTTTTTAAATGCATAACATGTCTGATTATGTCTAAAACCGAATGCTTCAAAGGTCTTCTAACTTTCTGGAAGATTCATGGCATAGCTTCCCCGTGTTTTTTGAAGAGGAAAGTATATTTATTTATTGCACTTTAAGTGAAAGATAGTATCTCACAGCCAATTCCCTAAAACAGCTCTTCTGTCCTAAGGCACTTACTGAGGATTGCTTCTGCTCAGCTAATACATTACCATACAAAAGGGAAAAAAAGTGACCTTAAAATTCGGACATCTGTCTCTGGTGGGTTTTGCTTTGGTTCTCAGAAAGAAGCAACAGAGACAGACCTCCCCCAGGCCTGCACAAAAAGAACGAGCTATTCTGGCTGTCCTGCTCTTACTGCCAAAAATCTTTGGCTACGTCAGTGCCCGAGCATCTCTGGGTCAGCGAGCCAAGCGGTGCCCTTCACGGCTCCGCGTCCGCCCGCGAGGGCCCGGCCCAGGGCTCCGCAGAGCCCACAGGGAGATTTTCCTCCCGACTTTGTGGACTCTGGACGTCCCCCGCGCCCGGGCTCTGCACCACACGGGGCTTTGGGATGCGGTCGCGGCGCCAGGTGGGAGGTGCAGCCGTGTCCCACGCGCTCCAGGATGCGCCCGTGCTTGCACCCGGCTCACCCGAAACCCACGGCGCGCGTCCCTGCGTCCCCGCGGGCGCTTCTCTTTTTGCGGGGGACGTTGAGGGAGCCGAGCCCGAGCGCTGCGCCGAGCTTCTGGCGACCTGAAGTCAGAGGAGATGAATCCCGAGTGAGCACAGAGAGCCGTGCCCAGACGCCACGCCACGCTGTGCCGCAGCTGGTCCCGCCGGCCGCGGGCTGAGCATCTGCCGGGCGCCCGTCCCCGCGGCGCGCGCGTCCCGAAGCGAGCGGGAAGCACGCTGTGCCACAGCCCGCGGACACGGGCTGCTGGCGGCAGCAATAACTGCGCGGTCCTCCTCACCCCCCCCCCCTCCAAATGTTGCAGGCGATCAAAAACGGGTAATGAACAAGCAGTCAGCATTTGTGCTTGAGATGTATTTAAAAAGGTTAAAGCAAAACAGATCAAAACATCCTTTATTCTACAGCCATTTCCCCAAAGTAACACGTTAGCCCTAAGGTAAAAATCAATGTTCAAAGCCTGTACCAATTTTCAGA
The DNA here is from genome assembly GCA_009819775.1 of Phoenicopterus ruber ruber. NCBI lineage: Eukaryota > Metazoa > Chordata > Aves > Phoenicopteriformes > Phoenicopteridae > Phoenicopterus > Phoenicopterus ruber. Next base: position 9,338,238 of record CM020235.1, on the reverse strand, counting down.
AAGATAACTGCTGTGTTTAATACTTTGCAGCGATGATTGTTCAAGAAGCTGCCCTTGGTGTATACGAGACGGTACTAGCATTTCCCAATTAATGCCTACGCATCAGTAACGCAGCCCCTTGACTGCTGCGCGGTTTGAGGAGAGACACTTCAGAAAGAGATAAAACAGGTGCCTGCGAGGACTCTACTTTAAAAGGGTTCGCACCGATGGATTTAAGGATGCCGACACTTCGCATCGCAGCTGACACTCCGGGTCTGTAAACCCAAGTCTCCCCAGGACAGAGGCAGGGAGGAGCAGGAGGGTGCCTACGAACGGGGCTCCCACGCCGAATCGGGACGGCTGGTCCCCGGGGATGCGCCAAGCGCTGCCCGGCACCCGCATCCCATCAGGGGACCCGTGCCGGGACCGGCACAGTGTCAGCTCTCCCCTGGGGCACTGCTGAAGCCACGCGTGTGCCAGTTCTGGTGACCTTCTCCAGTCTTTAAACTCGAAGGCAGCACGTAGCTTGGACTTGTAAGGAAAAGATCATTTTTGTCGGAAGCAGCCTTGCGATGTTTTTGAAAGGTGATTGCAAGACACGAGGGCTCGCAGCGGAGCCACAGTGTTTTGTTCGGTTCCAGTTACACGATTCACAAACATCGGTCATTTGGGTGTAACCAGAAACGCATTTGACCTCCTGCCTGCGCCTGCCCGCAGCCCTGCCCGCTCATACCGGCCGACAATGCTGGCTCAGACCGACGATGCCGGCTCCGACCCGGCGGGTCACACACCCCAGGACCCCGCACCGGAGCCCCCGCAACGAGCTTCCCACCTCGGCTCCGACGGACCCCACGTGCGGGAGGGGGGACGAATCCCACTCAGCACCTCTCCCACCACGCTCCTGCACAGCGGGAACGGAATTTAGCTTTGAATCAGCTCCGAAACTGAGCGCAGATACGGACAGCACAACTAAAAAGCCTTTCATTATGGGTGGCGTGCCTGCTGCTGCCGCGGCGAGGTGGGCGATGGGCGTCCCCGTATCGGCACGGCCCCGGGGCGGTCGCAAACCGGGCGCGCTTCGGGCTGCTCCCGCGCGCGGGGCAAGAGGGGGGTAAGCGATACCGACACGGCTGCTTAGCCTGCGGCAGTTCGGCTGCGGGTTGCCGGGATGTCTGTTCGGAAGGACGGCGAGGGGCACGCGTCCCTGCTGCTCCTTTCCCAGCAAAGGCGGGAGGTCTGGCTGTTTCCCATTGCCAGGCACTTCCCTGACGATGGCAACCTACTGCTTCACCGAGCCTTGCTTTCCGCGGCAATGCCGGCGGCGAGCCCTGCCTGCCCGTCCTGGCGGAGCTGCTGCCGGCGGGGACCGGCTCCTTTAAACCAGAAATGTGCAGCTGATCAAAACTGAAGTAATAAACAATTCCCTCAGCCCGCAAACACCCTGCCTAGTTAGCTAAGCATTTTCTGAGCTAAAAGGATTTTTTTCTTTCTTGATGGATCCCAAGTACGATAATTGTATTTGCTGTGATAAAAAGTTAAATTGCATAAAATTAATATTGATTCAAATTAAACTCTTTATCTCCTTTCACTTTTCGGCTCCACAAATACAATTATTGCTTCAGCTATTACATACCAAATAAAATTACAAGCTGAAACTGCGGCTTGTTTTCTGGCTCTTGTTTCCCCCGTCCCCTGGCTCCCGCTCGCTTGCGGGGCAGACGGGAGCGCCCGAGCTGGCGCCTCTCGGCGATGCCCCCCCAGCCCCGTGGGCTGCGGCACAGGGCCCGGCCCGGGGCGTTCGCAGGGGGCACCGCGGTGGGAACACCCGGCAGAGCAGCTCCCGTCCCCCGACTTCAGAGCCCGTTCCCTCCTGCCTTCCTCTTCCCTTCCACCGCCTTCTCACGGCGATAATTGGAAAGGAAGGAAGGAGCTATAAATACCTCTTGAAATTGAAAGGAGCGTGTATAGTCTTGGCAGAGAGGGAGAATATCCTGAGGGTCCCAGCTCCTCTCCCCTACACCTATTCCCAAGTGTTTACTTTGAAATTTCTCATTTGTCTCCTCCGGGAGTACAGGCAAAACAATATTTGACAGCCCGGGAGAAACACAGTTTCTATGGAGTGCTGTTCGCTTACGCCAGGGATGAAAATTGGGCTTGGAGGGAAGCAGGCTCAGGCGCTTGAAAGCCGGGCTCCTGAAGAGGAGCAGGTCTCCGCAGCGGGAAAAGCTGCCGGTGCCCCGCTGCCGTCCCCTCTGCCTGCGCACGCCTCTCGGGGCGGAGGGCGAGGGACCGGCCCAGCCGGGGACACGACGACTGAACCGCCCCGGACCCAAATCCTGACGTCCGCCCGCGGGTCTGCCCCGTGCGCAGCATCCTCCCCGGCACCCCCAGCCCCGCACAGCCCCTCCGCGGCACTGCCCGGAGAAACCCCGGGCCGGCTTCTGACCCCATCACCGGGACGGGCTCGCAGGAGCAGCCTCCCAGCCCAAACCTTTCCTCCAAAGGCCGGGGAGCTGCAGACAAGCCGCGCTGGGGCATTGCCGGCTGGAGCCAGAGCTTGCCGGGGCACGGATGGAGGCAGAAAGACAACAAGGCTTCTCGGGGTAGGAAACCACATCTTTTCCCTGAATCCGGGCTTGTCCCAAAGCGAGTCCCTCGCTGCAGGGCAGCTTGCCGGGTCCAGACCCCAGCCGGGGAGGCAGGAGAAGTTCATCGGACTAGGGGGGTTTCAAGCACCACACCTCTGGCTCAGCGGAGCAGGGCTGTTCATCAAAGCCATTTCAAATCCGCTCCAGCACGGAACAGGTTCATCTCCGTAAACTCCTGTGGATTCAGAGGCAGGGCAGACCTATTGAAATCGCTCTCACCGGGCAGATTTGGGTCTAAGCTGCTGTGTAAAACTCTAGGTAATCACTTCAGGCAAGAGGCTGGGGCCGAGCTCCGGCCCCGACTGCCCCAACCCAGCCCCGCGGGGAGCACTGCACAGGAACGGGGCGACTGGTGACTCTGCCCTCGCAGCCCATCGCGCACCGAAACCCAGCCACAATCAGATATTTGTAACCAGGAGAAGTACAAGTCCTGCAGAACAAGTTTCGACGGAAAGGCAAAGCCAGGCTTTGCTGCGACCTGTGAATAACTGACAGGCGCCGCGCTGGCCCCGCGGGAACGGCGAGGCTGGTGCATCGCCACCTTCCACGGCAAGTGCCGCTCACTCGAGGGACCACGGGCTGGCACCCGGGAAAGCCGACAGCGGTGCAAGCTCATCCGTCGTACGATGAGATTCAGGAGTCTCAGGCTCAGAGCCAAGGAATTGGAGAAACTGGGATTGCCACGGCGAGCCCCCAGAGCCAACAGTTCCCACGGACGGCGGGTGCGTGAGCTCGGCGCTTGCACGGCAGGCCGTGTGCGGGCCGAAAGGATAACAGCACGTTAAACCGATGAGCATCGGTGTCTCTGACACAGCTCCCAACCTGCTACACCCCGTGTCGCCTCTGCCCCCCCGCAGCGAGCGCGGGCGGAGGGACGGCCGTGCAGCCGGGAGACGCGCGTCTCCCACGGCTCAGCACCAGGAGCGCCACCGGTGCCCCGACTTGCAGATGGACCCGCGCGGAACGGCGGTACCCGGACCACCAGCCCGCCCTGCCGCGCCACAGCCGGTGCCGAGTGGCTGCCGACCTCAGCAGGAGTGGGAAGGCCCAGGCTTTAACGGGAGTGGGGAAGGGAGGAGAGGACAGAAAGGGAAAGGAAAGGCGATTATGCATTCAGTTCAACCCCGAGCCGTTCTCCCATTGCATTCAGCGGCGCTTTACAGTGCTTAATTTAAAGTGCTGCTCCGTGCAGGAAACTCGTAAAGCAACGCGATCCATATTTATTATCTCTTCATGATTCCAAGTGAAATTTTCCCATTTTGTAAGCTTAAGGGAAGGGAAAAAAGGTCCGTGCTGCTGCTGCCAGCAGATCGCACGCGGGGTCTGCAAGCAGCCCGCGCTCTCCGCTTTGCTCGGCCACCTGCACGGCGACGAGGCCGTGGACGAAATGCCGCCCTCGCCGACATCTGCCTCCGACTGCTGCCCCTCCTCTCTTCCCGCTCCTGCCCGGCCCTGCAGCTCTGCTCCCTGCCAGGGAAATGATGGGTAACGCCTCACGAAAACCTCTGTGAAAGCATTCCCGAGCCCAGGAGCGCTGTTAGGTAGAGACCGGCAGCCTAATTTTTCCTTTTTTCCTCTGACTCCATTGTGAGCAGCTCCCCGCGTCCCTCCCCCCGCATCCCTCGGCTACTCCGCAGCCGAGCTCCGCTCCTGCCTATTCTCCGATGCCTTGTTGTCCCGAAGAGTGAACATGAATCGCTGCCAGCTCAAATTAGTGTCTGTCCGCACACGGCCAGCGGAGACGGCGGAAGAGGGGAAGGAGTCAGGATCTTCCAATCTTTGTATTTCGTTTAGCGTGCGTCAAACACCGCGCTACCGCCGAGCGTGAGAGACGGCGCTTGGCAATTCGGTCGCCTTCGTCTCCTCTTAGATGGGAGCCGGGCTCCGGGCAGCAGCCGCGGGGAACGCCCGCTCGCGAGGGGACTCGAGCAGGGCTCTGAAGGGACACTGAGCTTGATACGCAGGCGGACGAGAAACAGCAGCCGCTGCAGCCGCAGGCCCCGAGCACGGCGTTTCGGCAGAGCTCGGTGCTGCGATAGGAAGCCTGCTGCAGGCAAAACCCGCCCTTACCGGGAGATGCTGAGGAACGTTATAAAATTGGAAATCGAATAAACAATAACAAAATGGCCCCAGAAACGCCTCCGTGATCGATAACTCGGCCCCACCGGTCCCCGGCTCACGCAGTGCACGCGTAGCGGCTCGGAGGCGCTTGCTGCGTGAGGTGAGGAGGGCGGGAAGCCCCACCTCGTTGCTTTGCAAGCACAAATACCTCCAGCGGACCGGACTGGGTGCAGAAAGCCTTTTATCGGGGGCGTTGATGGATTTTATCAGTTGTGCATTTGATCGCTCAGGCTCGGTAGCTAATTAGCACACGATATTCCTTTGAAATGGCATTAGGCTGCAAACTAAGCCAACGGAAGCCAGAAACAAACACAGCTTAATCCGGATACGTTTTGCCAGGTTATTTTTGATTGCCTTCCCAGTCTGCCCTCAAACCCTACGGAGGGGCATGTGCTTTTCATTGACCAGATAGATGTGGCTGTCATCTCTCTGGAAATGCACATTAAAGGAATTTTAAAATCGGGATTATCTCTGTAAGTAGTTCTTAATGACTCTCTGCAGCTGTTGCAATGCTTATGTAAATATTGCGAGTGAATCTTTAAGGCTCTGTTAAAGAGAAATTTACTGTGCTGTCCATAAAGCATTGAATATCTCCGCAAATCCCGCCGCGCAGGTTGGCGCTCTGGAACATCCCCATTGCTCCCCGTTCGGCTGTTTCAGCAGGCCTCACCTCCCCAGTCCTTATGCGATCGCAAATAAAGCACCGGAGGCGTCCTCGGGAGAGACGCAAGCGTCTGAGGGAGACCCGCACCCCGACTCTATCGGCTTCGAATCAAAATTTCAGAATAACGTCCAAGTAGGAGAAGAAAAAAGTTAAACTAGAAAGATGTAAGAAAATGTGAAAGAATTCAACACGAATTAATATTCCGGGCTAGGAATAGTACACTTGTGTACATACGCACGATTGCTATCAGCTCTTTTGTTACGAAGCTGGAAGAGCATGAAAAGAGTAACGCGTCTCCTAACAAGACCTCGGACCCGCCAGAAGCAGCTGTGCACGTGAGCAGAGCCTTTGGCACTTTCTCTGGGCTCATGAAGAGAAAGCCACACTAAGTCAGATTAATTTTCACTTGAAAAGCCACCTCTCTGCGGGATTTGGGCAGCAGATGGACAGAGAACAGCAGCACCGTGAACTTCCAGAGCGCTCCTGCCGCATCTCCCACTGCCCGGGCACCGTGGCACCAGGCAAGTGCCGCGACAGGCTGGCCGGTGCTCCACGGCAACAAGGTCCCGTCTGCCTCCCGGTCAGGTCCCCAGCGCCGACCGCGAGCTTCGCTTGAGCCGTGTGTACGAGACGGGTATTTAAGCATCGCCTGGAGCAGGAACCTCACGGCAGCACCCTCACCCCTCGCAGCTGCCGTCTTTCACTGCGCATTCTCAGAGGCTGTCGACAATCAGTTTCGGTTACTGGAACTGATCTCCTGACCATCTGCAGAGCATCTCTGTATAACCTCTCATGGCTCGCGCCGGCGCGGAGGTGGGACACGGCACCCCCAGACGTGCGGCATCTCTGCCCCTCGGCCCCCGCTCCCCGAGGGCAGGGCACCCCAGCTCTGCTCCCCACCATGTTCAGCAGAGGATTAAAAGCTGCCTCCTTTTGCTGCTTACACGGAGACTGCCAAAGGACGACCAGCACACTGGGTTTCTGACGCTTTGCTACCGTGCATTACTGTGCACGAAGGGAACACGTGCCACTCGGGCAACCAGCTCCCCTTGAGCCGCCAGCCCTCTTATCGAGCCCTCTTCGGTTTGGGTTTAGCTCACAATTCAGTGTTGAATAAAACCGGTTATCTCTGCAAAGCAGCCCCATTACCAGCAACAGCGACACGCGATCTGCTGTGAATCTGGGGTTTTGCTCACGGCGAGGGCTGGGAAAGAGCAGGGGGCTCCGAAGCCCAACCCCAGCACGGTGCTGGGGCGAAGGCAGCCCCTGCTCGCGCCCTGCCCGGCCGCAGCACCCTGCCCGCAGCACCCTGCCCGCAGCACCCTGCCCGCAGCACCCTGCCCGCAGCACCCTGCCCGCGGGTGCTCAGGGCAGGCAGCATCAGGCTGAGAGCTGGGGTGAGCCTGGGACACCCCCGCCCCGGGTCCCCAGCTCTCATTTCTGGTCCTCCTGCTTTGCGGTGGCACTTGAATTCCAGCAGCAAAATCCACGTGGCCTAGAAGAAGCGGCCAACGCGGCAGGGAGCCCACGGCCTCACGTTACGCTGCGCGGCAGCTCCCACGCAGTGGCGAGGCGCAGCCAGGATGCTCGGGTGCCCGAGCGCAGGCAGGGGTGCCCGTGGGCACCCCGACCCCAGCTCCTGCCTGCTGCCTCGCTGGGGAGGCGCAGACGCAGGGGGGCCCTGAGGGACCCCTCAAACAGGCACCCAGGCTCTGCGGGAGGAGGCGAGGGAAGCACCAAAGCGCCTTTCAGCAGCAAACCCGGGCGACGAAGCACGCTTAGGCTTTTTAGACCAGATTAGGAGCCTAGGCACAGAAATTTCCGCTTTTCCAGTAACCCTTTGAAAGAGCCTTACAATAACCTACACAAGAAGCAGTGCAACATGAGCTTCTCTAAATCAGAGGGCAATTTTCTTTCCCACAACTACAGGCTCGGAGTCCGGCCACGCACATCTCCCCGGCGGCAGCGGGGATTCCTGCTGCTCAGCCAGAGCCACACCACGCACCCACGGGTTGCTCGTACCCAAGACCTTAGAGAGAGGAGGAAACCAAAGACCACAACTAGCAGAACATTTTTTTTTATTATTATTATTGAAAGTTTACAAGCAAATATAGCATCAGAATCCTAGGAAGATTTAATGGAAAAAAATTAATTTTCCTAAACTAATGAAGTACTTGAGCTCTAGGGCAACAACTGTTAATGGTGCTTCTATCTCAGCTGAAGAGGCAAAAAATTCTGTTTAAGAGTAATTTTAAACACAGATTTGAGGATCTTTCCCATAAATCATGAAGTCAGATAAGGACTGTGCATAACAACTTGTCAGATTACATAAACAAAACTGATTTCAAATACTTAAGAAGAAACACTTCTATTGCATTTGCAAGGCTGTAAGCTTCAGAGGAGACTTTAGCATCTGCGAGATCCACCAGCCATTTCAAAACCTTCATCTGCGGTAACTGTCACTGTAAGTTAATGGCACCAAATCTGAAAGTCATGCAGGCTTTAAAAAAATATTTTTGAATTGTATGGACAAGAGTTTGTCTGGGAAGGGACCTCCTGCAGGTTTGCTCAGAGAACAGCTTCCCACGAGCTGCGACGACGAGCGGCTGTGAGGAGCCGGAGGGGGAAAACGCATGGACGGGGCCCAGCCGGACCCGAGGGGACGCTGCCGGGGTCGAACAGGGCTGAAACCTCGGCCGACGGCTCGGGGGCGTTTGCCCCTGGGTTTCCAGCCCCCCCAGGCAGCGCCTGCAGCGCTCGGCCGCGTCACAGGAGCACCCTCCATCAGGAGCCTTACACGTAAGGCAAGTGCGGGCATCCATCAGATTTATTCCTCGCGCGCAGCCCCGAGACGCCTCTCGCTTCCATGAGCCGCCGCCGCAGCGCCGAGCTATTACTTCAAATGTAAATAACGGCCCGCGCTGTTACACTCCTTTACAATAGGTGTTATTTTAATGTTTCCCTCTTTGAATCCCTCTTCCCCCGAGGGCTGAAACGCTGCAGGCTGATGGTTACAGCCACAGAAACCGCTCAGTAGAGCAACACCCGCCGCCAGCACAGCGGGCTCGGCATCTCTGGAGGCCGACGTTCACAGAGATGCACAAACGCTGATAACGTCAAGGTGAGTATTAATATCCTCCCTGAACCTCTGGTCTATCAGACTTCAATAAAAGGATACCGGGAAGGAAGGAAAAAGCCTCATTAGCAAAGCCTGAATTAGTGCTTTGGGGTCTGTAGATAAGAGCCGGGGGACCTGTGCAACAACCTCCAAATCGACCACCTCTGGCCTTGGACCGCTCCTAAATCACAGCTGCCAAGGCGACTGCCCCGTCCCCACCGCTGCGGCCCATCGATCGCATTTAGCGCGACTGCGAATTACCACCGGATTATGCTCCACTGAACGTTCCCGCGAGGGGACGCCCGAGCCTGGCCGGGCTGGGCCAGCAGCTCGCGCTGGTCCCGGCCGAGCAGCCCCGACGCCGCGCTGGGAGGGAGCGGGTCTGCTTCCACCGGCAAAACCGTCTCGGGGGAGCCGCAGGAACCGGGGCTCTGCCGCGGGCACGGCTCCTCCGGGCAGCCCAAAGCGGTTCGCTTCTCCAGAACAAACGGAAGGAGAGTGTTGCCATCTCGAATGCCCTGCTCTTTTCAGTGGTTTATAAACTTTTTATCCATCTGTAAAATTTCTAATTAACTGAGGTAACTAACCAACGTTGCATGAACTCAAACTGAGAATATTACAGTCAAATACATAATTAAAAATTTCTGCTGTGCTGGTTCCTTCCGCTGGTTACGTAAGTTACTGCACATGGTGCAAGCGCCGCAGCCCGAGACCCCATTTTGATGATTCCCGTTCCAGCAAACGCCGGGGTCACGAGGAAGGAGCCGTGCTCTGCCCTCCCCTCCTGCTCACCGCCAGGACCCGGGGAGGGGACCCCTCGCCGCCGGGCTCGCGGGTGCCCCGGCTCTCCCGGCCGGCTCCCCATCTGCGCTTGTTTTGAAGAGGAGCCGTAAGCACCGACAGAGAGTGGGAGCCGCCGGGCTGCAGCCCAGGAGCGCGGGCTCTGCTGGCAGCCACCGAGCCGCAATTAAAGCGAAGCGCATATTAAGCTCTCTCCTCCTCAGAATTAACCCTGGGAAATAGTCTCCTGTAAGTAGCTAGCAGCTGCTGGAGATCGACAGCCTGGAAAGCCACAAAGAAAAGAGAGACCGCGACGGGGAGAAGCTGCCGCTCCCGGCTTCCCCGGGCGGCGCGTGCCCTTGCTGCAGAGGGGGAGCTGGGACGCGGCGTCTGCGTCCCACCGGCCACCAGGAAACTTCTGTGGCTCTTCAAACAGTGCCAGAAAACACGATACTCCCCTTAATGACTCACCTGCCTCCACGCTGCATCAAAAACATCAAGTGGGTCTCATAGCAACTGCCAGGTTAGCACATCTCCCTAAACCAGGCTTATCCCTGCGAGCTGCGGGCTAGGAAAAGCGCGCGATGCCAGCCTTTGAAACAGGGGCAAATCCCCACGGGCCACCACGAACCTGCTGGGGCCGAGCTGCTCCTGGATGCACGAGCAGAGGCTGAGCCCCAGGCAGCTCTGGCTCCTTCCCTGCCTGTTAAATAACCTCTCCCCAGCCCAATCAAGCCCGGGAGGCCCCCGCCCCACGGGCAGCTGCCCGCCCTCCTGCCCACCTGTGAAAGGGGCTGACTCAGCACCCAGCCCCCCATCCAGGGGAACCGTGGGCACCGGCTCTCCCCAGCCTGGGCGCGACCTGCTGCGCCGCACGACGGGCTTCCAGCAGAAGCTCCTCTTTCTGAAATGAAGGTGTCCTGGGTGCTGGTGGCCCCCAGCCCCTGCGAGGCGGCACCCGGGCTCGGGCTGCCGAGAGCCCTGCTTTGGCCAAGGCGCGTCCAGCTGTCCTTGTGTTTGGCTGCTACAGCCAGTTTTCTTTGCAGGGATTTTCTTGCTTCATGGACCGAACGGTGTTCCAAGTCCTAGTAGCCATGGCAAAGCCCTTCTTGCTAGCGAGTGTGATGGATAGGCTCTCCATCCGTCCATCTGTCCCTGCTGGGGGTTCCACCCCACCACACGTGGTGGCTCCGTCCAGCTCCCGCGGCTGTGCAGGACGTAACATCCTCCGGCACGTTATGTGCATCACGTTCGTGATTTCCCTTCGCTTCCCATAGCCCCTGTCAGCAGGGGAAAGGGTCTGCAGCCGTTTTCTGTGTTACGTGAGCACTCGCCTTTGATGTGAGCGTGCTGATAGAGGGTGTAAGCCCCTGTAAGGATGCAGGAGTGATTCCACCTACACTCTCCAGCCAGGCCAGGGAGTACCAATACGGAGACCGTGTAACCGTGGGGTACCCCCACCCCAAGCAGCGACGGGCTTTCAGACACTGGCCGAGCCCCTGAGCAACGTGCACTGAGCGCTCCCTGAGCCCGGGCTGTGCACTGGCTCCGGGACCCGCTGCCGCTGGAGCAGCCCTGGCCTGGGGCGGCTGCACCGCCCCATGAAAGCGCTGGTGGGAGACGGATGCTGGCCACGCTACCCGCTTCTGGCAGCGAAAGCACGGGGGGGCGAGCGCTTCTGACTCCGCTCCAAATCCTCTTTAGATCAAAAGGCGTTTGCCTAATTTCAAAGAACCTTCCCGCCCACCAGCCCAGTCGCTCGGCTTCCCAGGCAGAGCCCTAATCCCCGCTGCCACGCGGTGCTGAGTGCGGTGCCCGGCCGTGGGTGCCCACCGGCCCCGTCTCCTCCGGCAGAGCCGTGGCAAGAAGGAGAGAGTCTGGAGAGCCTCAGCCGGCCAAGCCAGCTCTGGTTGCTTTTTTGGAAAGGGCTGCAGAAATCAGCTCCCTCAGGTCTTGCTGCTGCTCCGCCCGAGCGTCTCCAGCCCCTTCTTCGCCTCCGGGTTTTATCCTGCCATCTCTAGCACCGATGGGTAACGCCGGGGAGCGGCAGCAGGAACCCGCAACCCCAGGGCACCCGTGCCAGTCACACCATGGCTCCAGGGATTTTGCTCGCCAGTTGGCTGGATAGAGAGACAATCTTACATGGGAGCGTTTTACAGCTCTACACAACAAATTATTGGAGGGTGCTTTAAACCCTACTGCTATTATGCCATTATCTGTGCCTAATTTTCCGTTCCAGCCCCTAACATTTCAATTTCCCCCTTCACTGAGCTCCTGCTTTAATAGCTCTTCCAAACTTTGCTTAAGTTGAGAAGTGCCCATTTGGTACCGCTCCTGCTGCATCCTACCGATGCTTCGCCTCCTCTCCCCTTTCTCATCTTCTCCTTGGAAACGCAGCCTCCGTTTCCTCGCTGCCCCGGGAATGGCGGCGCCGGCCCTGCTGCGGCCGGGGATGCTGCACTTCCCCCGCTCAGCTCCCTCGCAGGGAGCCTCAGCTGGACTCTGGGAAGGAATTTCATGGAGCTTGTGAACCTTCACTTTTCCTTTTCTTTCCTTTCTTTGCAGCCCTCAAACCTCGCTCAAGCTGACACTCCACTTGTATAGCCCCAGCGTGACTTGAGGGCTGTGCCTGGCCAGAAAACCATTCCAAATCAATTCAGAGGGTTAAAGCTGCGCTCGGACGGTCTCCAGCAAGCACCACATCTTTGGGGCCTTTTGTCCTGCCGCTTTGCTCATTCAGTGTGCCGAGCGCTTTTGGCTGGCTGCCACCGGAGAGGCTGCACTGTCCGGTCCCTTCACAGCCCCCTGGAGAAAGGATGGTCCTGGGCTCCGGCGGCCGGTGTCACTCAGCTGTCACCGGGCTTTGTCCCTGCCAGCGTGCCATCTCCCCGGACGGGGTCTGCTCCGAAGGGCTCGCTCGCCCGCTCCGCGTTGCCCTGGCACGAGCAACCCACAGGCTGCTCCCAGCACCGAGCCGGGACGCGGGCTCAGGAGAGGGGCTTGGGGGCTCTTGGCTGCCTCTTCCCCCGTATCCCGCTGAGTCGCTCCTAGGGCGGAGGGACCCTGGGAGGTGGAAATAGCTCAGTACAGGCGGTCGCTGCTCTGCCCTCCCCTCTGTCCAAGAAGGGGCAGCCTCCGCGGCTTAGGGAGTCAATTATTTGAAGCCAGACAGCGCTAAAACCTGCCAACCCTGAGGAAAAGGTTTTATTTGCATTTTAAATACCAGCCCTGGCTCCTGCTTTTCAGCCACACGCTCCACCTGACTTGCAAAGACATTGGCGGGATAAGGGTAGCACCTCTGAGCATGCAGGAGCCAGCTCCTGCCCCTGCGACGCGCGGCACACGGCCGCAGAAGAGCCCCAGCGTCCCCGTTTTGCTGCCCAGGAGGGCCACGTTTTGAGGGCTCCTGCCTTCCAAAACCTCGGGGGAATAACAGCAGAAATATGCCAGCCCAAAGCATTAGCGGTGGGGACGCACATCGCCGACTGCGGGCTGGTTCCCAGCTGAGTGGTCTCTGGGCTGATTGAAAGCCAATTGGTGAATGTGGGGCTTTTCTTTACCAGGGACCGTGATCGTGGCTAATTGCCTCGATGTACCGGTTTATGGACTGTTACATGGATATTGCTCTTCTCATGGCCTCACAAAACCATCTGATAAATGGCGCTGGCTGCGATCCACAGCTCTGTGTGCAGCCGTTGGTCTGGGTGTCAGCGCGGAGTCTGCAGCGAGGAGAAGGAAAACACGAATGAGAAATAGATAGGGAAAAACAAATGTCAAGCTGTGCTTTTTACAGACCGAGGGCAAAGTGCTGGCCAGCGTTTTAAACATGGAGAGGTAGAGAAAGATGTGCTGGTAGCTGGAAACACGTGCCCGGGGAGGACGGCAGACCAGCTCCTTGTACCCCCGGGCCATCGGGACCCCTGGCCGGCCATCCCTGGACCGGGATGCTGCGCTCCGACTCCCCGCATCGGGCTCGGCTCGTGTGAGACCAAAGGGGCTGTGTCCCTCGCAGCACAGCCCGGCATGGGCCGGTCCAGATCTGCCCTGGGCACGGAGCCAGCGAGGTTGGAGAGAGGAGACTCGGAGGAAAGCGTTGAGCTGTCACGGAGTGGATCCCACTTTCCAGGCAACAACAGGATGAGGGTCGGCCCCCCGTCACCATCATGAACAGAGCAGTCCTCTGGGTCAGCAGAGAACTTGGGAATACTCAGTGGCAACCAGAAGCTGCATTAGCATTGCTTGACTATGGCTTTTTCTGGGAAACTAAAGCCCCAAGGCCACACTTGGGCCATGCGTGTTAGTGTTGCCCATTGGGAACGTCAGGCGATGCTCTCCAGGCAGTGAAACCTGTGATGTATTTCTAAAGACTCACACTATCGAAAGCCAGAGTGAGTATCAGGCAGAGAAATCAACTGTTCCCTCATCTAAGCCGACTGAAATCAATTGCCGCGGGGGGAAGCGCGGTCAGCCACGTCTAAGCCCTTTGACAGGTCAATAAATACCGCACCGGAGGGGACACCGCTCGCCCGCGGAGGTGGACGTGCTTCCCCTGGCATCGCTGCTTGAGTGACAGACACCCCACGTGGGCGGGCGCCGGGCACTGGGAATGGCCCCTGTGCTGTGGGCTCCAATGCGCTGCTGAGCTCGGCTTTGCACGGGGCTTCGCACGGGGCTTTGCACGGGGCTTTGTGCAGGGCTTCACATGGAGCTTTGCACAGGGCTTCACATGGAGCTCTGCACGGAGCCTTGCACAGGGCTCTGCACGGAGCCTTGCACAGGGCTCTGCATGGAGCTTTGCACAGGGCTTTGCATGGGGCTTCGCACGGGGCTTTGCACGGAGCCTTGCACAGGGCTTCACATGGAGCTTTGTACGGGGCTTTGCATGGAGCTTCGCACAGGGCTTCGCACGGGGCTTTGCACGGGGCTCCACACGGTGCTTCACTGGAGCTCTGCATGGGGCTTCACATGGGGCTTCGCATGGAGCTCCACACGGGGCTCTGCACAGGGACGTTCCCTGCCGCAGCCCTGAGGTCCCACCGGGGCTTTTGCTGACGCCCCTCCCGTGCTGGTCCTCTGCGGCAGCGGAGCGAGGAGCGGGCTCCCGGGACGCCTGCCACCAGCTCCTGCCTCCCGTCCTCTGCTCGTCACATCACTTATTCACGCTTGAAAATCTGCAAGGGAAAGATAATAATAACCCCGAAGAAACTCCAGCCCCGTTTTGGCCTGACAAGGAACTAAGATAAATGTGAGTTTTCAGTTAATATCATGCTCAGAGGATGAACAGAGCTACAGGAACAGCGAGGATTTCATTCTGGTAAGTTTATTAAAAACATACAGACATGTCACTGCTGGCAGAGCTGAACAGGTCCCAGAGTCTCAGGGCTCAGGTCGTAACGGCATCAATAAAACCCGAGACTAGATCTAACACCAGCCTGGCATTTGAATCCTGCGAATCGCATCCACATGTGCTTCCAGAGTCCTCGGGAGAGGACAGGAGTCCCATCGGGGAGCAGGTCCCCAGCGCAGGCTGTGGGCAGCTGCCGTGCTCCCCATCCCCGGTGGGCAGGTGGAGGAGACCCCAACCATGGGCTGACCCCATCATGGGCTGACCCCAGCCATGGGCTGACCCCAACCACGGGCTGACCCCAACCACGGACTGACCCCAACCATGGACTGACCCCAACCATGGGCTGATCCTGACCATGGGCTGACCCCAACCATGGGCTGACCACAACCACAGGCTGACCCCAAACACAGGCTGACCCCAACCACAGGCTGACCCCAACCATGGGCTGATCCTAACCATGGGCTGACCCCGTCATAGGCTGACCCCAACCATGGGCTGACCCCAATCACGGGCTGACCCCACCACAGGCTGACCCCACCGCAGGCTGATCCCACCACGGGCTGATCCCACCACGGACCGACCCCTCGGCGGGCTGCACCGGCGCTTTCCGTGCAGGTCTCCTCCACTGCTGCCTCCTCGGGGCTCTTCCTTTCCACCGCCCTCCTGCCATAACGCATCTCTCTGCTGAGAGGCTTTGCTGCTTCAAGCTGCTCATTAGCACAGATTGCCTGGCAGGAATAAAATGCGCTCTCAGCACTCGTCACTTACTGGGCACGCACGTCCGTGGCCAAATGCCGAGAGGCGAGCCCCACCGCCTCAGCCGCACGCCCTGCCGCAGGGCTCGTGCCGGGGGCTCGGCACGAGGCGGGGGGGATGGCCCGTGGGCTGCTTCCGCGACTGACAACAGCGGTAACGAACCCCTCCGATTTGCAATGGAACTTTTTGACGAATCAAGTAATCGCAATTTGAATAAAAGGTTTTGTTCAGCCCGAAGTCCGGGCGCGTTTGGGCCACGCCACCAGCCGGGTGCCGGCCGCGCGCCGGGGTCTGGTACCCGACCAGGGAGCGGGGAGGCCGGCGGCAGGGCCGAGCGGCCGGCCGAGCTCATCTGCCCGTGTCCCCTCCACCCTGCCGCGGGCACCCACGCACGGCCCCGGCCCCGTCCCCATCCCCACGAGGAGCTAATGGCACTTAGACGGGGTGTGAAGCATGGAGATCTTGGCTGTGACACCCATCAGCTCGGACGATGTACTTAAACTTTTAATAAGAAATAGCACTCAATATAGCACATTTCCAGCATTTATTGAACTGAAGTGCCTTCTGCTGCTTCAGTGCTGAGCCCTGAAGCCTGTCCTGGATGATTTAAGAATGATCCATCTGGAAAATGATGCAGACAATTTGTTACATCCAGCCAGAGAGCCATAGAAACCACAATAACAAGCTTAAATGATTTCAGCATCGCTAAATCATCCAGCCCCAGCCGATCTTCCTCAAAGCCACCGCCAAGGTGGGGTCACCGCATCGCACACGGCTCCTCTTCCCGAAGCCGATGCTCCTCCTGCAGCCCGGCGCCAGGAGCCCAGCTCCTAGCACACGTCTTGCGGGACACAGGGGTGCTGGCACGGCCAGTTCCCCATGGTGAGGGGACTTTCTGCCTTCCCCCTTCTTGTCTCACCCTCCCACCCCCCAAAAAAATCCCTACTTGCAAATAAGAAGATCTGACCAGCTTAAAAAGCCTTTCTTGGTGGGCTCCTCCTTCTGCAGGCAGCATTGTTGCATGTTGATGGTTACCACCTAGCCCTGGATAAATCAGGGCTTCGTTTTTCAAAATAGCATGTTGATTGATGCTTAAAATATCTCCAGCAATTACTTCGCCCCGGTATAATTATAATAATTAAACTCGGATAATGCTTAGTCCTACTTTTTAACAGAACTGTGTGCTGCGGCATCAGTGCGCTCGTGTTTTGTTTCCAGTCCCATTTTTCAGTCCCACCCCGCTGCCGGGCTGAGGCAGCCCTGAAGGGATGCAGAGCTCGCAGCCTCCGCCGCTGAAAAGGGGACGGTGACCCAGCCGAGGCCCCTCCGGCCCCGGGGACCGCTCGAGGCACCGCTTACCCCGGGGCACGGCGTGCGGTGGCTGTGCCCGAGTCCTCACGGCAGGGCGGGCGAGCAGCAGGCGGGGATGCCCCTGGCTCCGTGCCTGGGGGCGATCGGTGCTGTTGGGGGCTGGGGGGGCCGGCTCTGCGGGGCCGCGGTTTTGGCTGGTTCTCCCCTTTGGCTGCAATGCAGAAAGCCGAGCTCGCCGGGCTGGGCAGGAGCTCCTGCAGCAACGGTCTTTCGCGGAGCACAAGAAGTCATCCAAACAGCAGAGCAGCGAGGAGCCGCCGCCTGCCCCTGCCGCCCGACCGGCCGCCCGCGCCCGGCAGAGGCTGCAATCTGCGGCACGAACCACACGGGTCCGCGCAGCACCCCCGGCCCAAGCCCAGCTCCCCCTCGTCCCCACGTCCCTCTCCCACGCGGCACGGCTCCGCACAGTATTTCTCCTCTGCGCTCCCAGCAGCGACACTTGCAACAATTCAAGCTGGCGAGTACGTTTCCGGCTGTGATAAATAGCAGGGGAAGGAATGAGATCCCAACACTGTATTTCATGCCCTGAAATCCCACTTGTATCTGGAAACGAACAGAGCTCTCCGGCTGATATATGCAGCTTCGGGGCCATTCGCATCCTGTTAGCTTGTACACATTGTCACGGTGATTTAAGCTGGCAATTTGGCCCTAAAATGAAGAGCATCTCACTTCGTCCCTCCCTATTTTCCTATATATTTTCCCACAGAAGAGAGCTTTTGGGGAGGACCTGGCCGGGCTGGGGATGGGCAGCATCTCTGGTCCTCATTTCGGCGTGCCGTCAGGCGCCTGGCCCGGCACGGTGAGCTGCAAAGGGTCCCGGCGCTGCGGGAAGGCTCCTGCCACAGCCTGGAAACGAAAGCAGCAGGCGGCCGTGCCGAGCTCTGTCTTCTCAGGTCAGCCCTCTTCAAAGCCGACACAGACACCAAAAAGGCTTTTTTCCCCTTTCTAGGTCAGACGGCGTTTGGAAGAACCGCAGCCACGCCGTCCCGCGGCGTCCCGGGGAAGGGGAGGATGCAGGCGGGAGCACGGGGGGGCTCTGGAAGCCGTCCCTGCTGCCCCGCAAGCTCTGCAAGAGCCCCCTCCGCGCGGTGCCCGGGTCCCCACGTCCGTCTGTCTGTCCGGCGAGCAGAGCGCGGCTGCCCAACGGCAGGGCCAGCCCGCCCGGGAGCACGATGGCCCGAGTGTCGACCATCGTCACCCGTTTCAACCCAGATTTGCACACAAGAAACATCATCTTAATACGCAACTGCTCATGGCAAGCACGTCTCCAATGCAAACATGTATCTCGGTTAAGCAATTCCGTAACGCCCGCTTACCCCACTGCATAGCTGTTTATTTAAAACATCATTAGTGACGTTTAATT
Source organism: Phoenicopterus ruber ruber (assembly GCA_009819775.1). Taxonomy (NCBI): domain Eukaryota; kingdom Metazoa; phylum Chordata; class Aves; order Phoenicopteriformes; family Phoenicopteridae; genus Phoenicopterus; species Phoenicopterus ruber. Next base: position 9,320,091 of record CM020235.1, on the reverse strand, counting down.
AACTCCCTAACTGTCCTGCTAAAGGGCTTCCCTCTTTCATGCACTTCGTCCCAACGCACACGCACGTGTGTCCCCCCGAGCCCCGAGGGTCACCGGGCGAGCCCGGGGACCCGGCACCCTCCTGCCTCCGCTGCAGGGTCCGGAGGTGGGTGCTGCTGCGGTGGGGACCCCGAAGGGACGCGCGAGACCCCTCTCCCGGGCTGAAGGCAGGGCCATTTCTCGGCCGCTCGCCCGAGGGACATGCGGCCGGGGAGACAGGGAGGTTCTCCAGGGAAGCCCCCCGAAACGACCCGGTCCCCTCCCCAGGGACCGCGGGCGCCGCGCGGAGGAACCCAGTCACCACCCGGCTGCGCGGTTCTCATATCAGTTTTAATAGCAACATCAGAGTACTAAATATACACAGGGAGATCGGTATAGGGTGGCATTTACAGTGCTTCCAAATACACAGCTTCAAAGTACAGAGACAAATTAAAAGCCACTCGGGAAGAAACAGTTCGCGCCTGCGTGGCCCCGCGGGCAGCCGGCCCCCCGGCACCCCACCGCGGCCCCGGCTCGCGCCGGCGGGAACCGCGATGCCGAAAGGCGCCGGCCGCTTCCACCGGCTGCCAGGGCTGCACGTGCGAACGGCGCGCGTGCAAGAGCGTCGCACGCGTACGCGCTGGATGTCTCGCGGTGCGGGATTTTCCCAGGAAAATAAAGAAGTACTCAGTGATGTAAAACCGGTTACAAAGTAAAAGCTGTCTCATGTTAGAAAACGGTTTTTGGCAAAATAAAAATAAAGTGTAAACTTCACTGTACATGTCCTATCAAACAAAAAAATAAACCCCTCGGAACCTAAAATAGAAGAATCTGGGTCAGAAATCTGTGCCCTTAGTGTACATTTTTGTGCAACATATACTTTTTCTCAAAGTAAATATTATCTCCACTCGTGACACTATTAAAAATGTACCTACAAACGCTGAGAATAATTCTTAAAAATGCGTGAGAAGCGTTACATGAGATCTGGAGACCAAACCCACGGACTTCTGAAATGGTGAGGGATTTCTTGCTGGTTTTGAAAAAATCGCTTACAGATTTTATACCTGGTTGAACGAAAATTCCAACCACATTCATCCTGAAATGGGTGGGCTGAGATAGTATATATATATTTTTGTTCTATTTTATTTTAATTTTTTTTTTACAAAATATATAATATGTGTAGAATATCTACTATTTAACTACCATTTTAGCTCAACTACCTTCCTTCGCAACAAGCTGCCGATGGAGAAGAGGTAACCTGAAATCCGCCCCCGCTCGCTCGCCCTCCGGCGCCGGTTTTGCTGTTGCTGCTCCGCTCCCGGCCGCGGCGCGGAGGCTGGAGAGCCCCGCGGAACGCGCCTGCCCCGCGGCCCCGCCGCCGCGGCGCTGCCCATTTCCCTCGCTGGGAAGACAGAGTGAAGGTAAACGATCAGATCTGGAGGATGGGCAGCCGCCCGGACCCCCGCGCGCCGGGGATGCCGCGGGACGAGGCTGCGGGTGGCTGCTGCCCTCGGGATACCCCAGCTCGCCAACACCCGGGGGTACCCGAGCACCGAGCCCTACCGGCCTGCCCGCTGCACCCGCGGGCGCTGCGGCACGGCAGCTCGGAGCAGCAGCCCCGGGCCAGCTCCGTGTGGTGCAGGAGAGCCCACCGGCACCGGCCGCATGAGCAGCCCTGCCTGCAGCCCTCGCCCACGGTGCCGCGCGGCTCCCGGGCTTGGCAGGAGCGGCGAGTCCTGCAGCTCCTGCTCGGCATTTGCAAGGAATTTTGATGGAGGAGAGGTCCCGCACAGCCCCGGGAGGCAGAGCCCGAGGAAGAGCCAGCCGTAAAATGAACCAAAAAGAAACAAGCAGCAGCTTATCTGGAAGTCTACGGCAAAGCAAGGAGCAAAACTTTTTTTTTCCAAGCTGCCAGATCCACAATGAAACAAAACACAGTAAAAAGCTGTTTTTCCAAGGCAAGGGCACACTGGAAACATGGTTTTGCTAGGCGGTGGCGGATGCCCGATGCTGTGTCCGGGCTGTGCCCTGTGCCCGCTGCGGCTGCTCCCCTGGGTTTACTGCACGCCCACCGAGTCCCACCACACGCGTGCCCGCAGGTCCCCGGCACGGCACCGCAGCGAGGTGACCGCCCTGGACACAGCGGGGAGCTCACAAGGGATGCTCTCCACCTCGCTGCTCGCAAGCCGTTGTTCAATTCATCGCACGGCAAACGATGCCGTCCAGCGCACAGGGCTGTATTTCACGGTGGAACATCTCCTGCTACCTGCGCAACGCTATCGGGCTGGCAAACGGGCTCGGCTCCTGAATGACAACCGAAAAATCCCTAATTCTCCAAACGCGCGCAAGTCCTTTCTGTCCCCGCACAGGAGCAAGACCCCGCGCAGCTCCAGCCGATCCAAGGCACCCGGTGGCACGAGCGTTTGCAAAACCTCCCCCGTTATTGCTGAATAAGCTTTGGGCTGGCTCGCGCCGACGAAGCCTGGCACAATTCCCGCCAGCTGAGGACGAAGCTTTGTGTCCGGCGCAGGGCAGCGAGGGAAGGAGCCCAGCCGGAGCCTTCACCTGCGGCAGCCCAAAGACCTCGGGGCGAGACGATGTGGCCGAAACGTGGCAAAGCTCACGAGGGACCGTGTCTGCAAACACCACGCTTGCCTGCTTTCTCCACGGTATGAAAGATCTGCCCAGTGGGTCTATTCCGTGAAAACGTGACTCTCTATTTTCATTTCTTTCTTTTTTTTTTGGCTTTCATCAACAGTAGGGAATGAAATAACCACAGTTCATTTCTCTTTACTACGAAAGACCTCGGGACGCTTGGATCCTGCCTCATAAATCGCCACCTTTGCAGCTCTGGCCCTTCCTTCCCTCCTGTCCCCCCTCCTGGCAGCTGCCCCTTGTCGGTGTGCTTGGCATGCGTAGGGATGGGAGGGCTTCTCTGATAAAGTGCAAGTGCTGTTGGTCCTTATAAATAAGGGAAGATTGTGCATCTACTTTTGTTCCCTGGTTCACCGCTCGCCTCTCGGTGACCAGGACGTGTCCTTCTGCAGACGATGTGGAAAGCTCATCAAGTCCTGCCGCCAGAAACCTGCTCCCGTCCTCTGGGGTCAAAGTTATTTGCCTTTGTTCTCTCTCCCTGGCACACACAGACACACACACACGCTTCCCCCTCCTTGCCCCCAGCTCCGCAGGGAATGTCCCAGGAGCCGAGTGCCGGGCTCGGGACAGGGTGCTGCTCCGGCACCGGCACCGGCGCTGCCCCGCCAGCCCCCGGCTCCGCCTGACGACTCCCTTCGGGCAGCGGGTTCCATACACGCAGAAATAAATACAGAACGATGCTTCAAACGCTCGGGAACGAGGGAGCTGAGATATATTTTGCGATGTCAAATTGCTACCGAGATTACACCGGAATACTCGCAAGAACCACTGGGTGCAGCCAGCACATACAAATAAATCGGAAGATCAATGGGTGAAGCACAACAGCCGCGGCTCCCGAGCCGGGGTGGACTGACGCCAGCAAAGTCCAACAAAGACGGAGAATTCAGAACCTGTGCCAGCGAGGGCAATTTGCAGGGGCCGCACCATTTACAGCGGCAAACCACAAAAGCCCGAGAATACCGAGATGAGGGATCGATCACCCTGGAGCGGTCGCTCAGAATCCGCGCTCCTGGCGCGGGTTTTGGCTGGCCCCCGCTGCCACGAAGCCTTGCTCCAGGGGGGAGCCGGGGCTCAGCGGGGCATTGGCAACCCGGGCCAGGTAACGCACCGCGCTTGTAACCGCACCCCGCTGCAGCCGAGCCCCCCGCGCACACGCGGGGCCAGGGCCCCCCGCAGCACCGCCATGCATCCCCGGGTCGGGGCAGACTGCCGGAACACCCCGAGGGCAAACGCTCCCCCCGGTTCCCGGGAAGACTGAGGCTCTGGGGGGGTCGCTCCTGCAGGGAGACAATGCCCCCCCGCTGAGGCATCCCACCCAGCACCCCGGAGACCTGGACACGAGAGCTGCCCAGCAGACCCGCTCTGCCCAGCGCCCAGCCCCATCACGGACGGGTTTGCTCTTGCCAAACACACAACGAAGAGCAGATCTCCGCTCCGCTGCAGAAGCCTACGGGGCCCCAGCCCTGTTAACCCCCCCCCCCAACACCAAGATCCAGCACCGGGACGCGCATCTCTGCTGCTGCCTATGCCCACCTGGCTCAGCGCGCACGAAAACCACCTCGGCAGAAGGAACGGGTTCGGTCACGGGCTAAAACCTGGCCAGGGGCAACAGGAACCCCCCTCCTCCTCTCTGGCTGCCGGTCGGCAGCGACCCCGGTGCGGAGCGCGCCCGAGGCGATGCTCGAGGCTCATCGGAGTCGCAGGGCCTGTTGCCGACGCCTTCGGAGATGTTTGGTTCAAGCCCGCAGGTAATGGGCAGGTCCGGCAAGGAAGACTTCCTCCCGCGGTAGCTTCTAAAAATTCAGGAAAACTAATCCAGACTGTGCAATTCCATCAGAAAAGGGTACGGAAACAAGAGACTGCACGCGTGGCTATGCGCGACACCAGAAGTTTCTACTTTTTTTTTTTTTTTTTAAACTGCATGTTCATTATAATAAAGAAATGGAACTGAATAATTAGTGGATGAGTAGAAATGCGTATCTGGACAATTCTAAAAAATCGCTAGCATTTACGAAGGGCAGTTTACAAAAAGAACTGAAGGACTTTGGTCTGAACTCTGCTGTCGTTCCCACCCACGTAACGTCGAAGCAACCCACCCGAGACCTGTCTCGGCGTTCGACGAGAGGCAGACCCTCACACGGCTCGTGCAGCGCAGCCGCCCGGGAGCCTCTGCGAGCTTTGCCGTGGCGTGGTCTACGTGGGCAAGCCCGGGCTCGGAGCAGGGTGCGTGTTAAAGAGCAGAAGCAAAGCGTGGCGAGACACTGGGCAGGCTGGGAGACCCCAGCCCGCCGCTGCCACCCCCCCTCCTGCCTGGCTCTCCCAGCCGTGCCGGTTTGGAGCGGCACGGCACGGCACGGCACGGCACGGCCTGCCGCATCGATGGCAGCACCCAACTCCGTGGAAAGACTTGGACGGGGGGCTTGCGGGCAGGCTGGCAAGCTCGTCAGCACCCACCAAAAACACCCGCCCCAGCAGGAGCTGGACGGGCAACGGGACGTGTTTCTAGAGCAACACACCAAACCGGAGCCAGCGGAACCGTACTTCCCCGGCACACCGCTGGGCAAAATTCCCTTTGTAACGCAACTCAGTGATCCCCACGACTGCGGACGGCGGGCTGCACCTCCTGCCGCAGCCGAGCCAGCCAAGGCCGTGAGAGCGAAGGACGGGGCTCCCCGGGGCTCGCTGGCCTTGGCCTGGGTCAGGAGGCGATGGGCTCCTTCCTCTCGCTTCTCACACAGGGCTGAGCAAGCTTTGGTGTCACAGCCAATTTAGAAGCCATTTTCCAAAAATCCTCCCACATCCCAGTACTGAAATTTGCCTCTTGTGCCAAAGACGTGAAAGTCCACGCCTAAAACCCATCCCTGGCCAGCCCCGAGGCATCACATCTAACACAGCGGGGACCGCAGCTCTGCGAAACACAGGGCAGACCCAGGCTTTCGGGCTTCTTCCTATCTGCCTCGGTCACGAATCAGGCTACAGAAGTCTGGAAACACCCTTCACCACCACCTTGAGCTGCCAGGAGCCGGGCGACCCGCCTGCTGCGAGCTCCCTGCTCGCTTCCCGCTCGCCCTGCGCCACGATCCGCTGCCCTGCTCCGGGGAACACCACGGTGCACAAACACCGTCTCAGACCCGGGGTCCGTGGGGAGCAGGAGCGGGATCTGCCCCGCGCAGGCGACGTCCTGCATGGGGAGCGGGGGCTTGCGGCGGCCGAGCGCCCGGCGAGCGCGGGGGCAGCCAGGGAGCTCCCCGGCTGCCCGCTCCTCTCGCCGCGCCGTTACGCTTCCTCGGACCTGCGGCAGCAGGAATGCACTTTGTGAATTTGGCCCAGACGCATCCTTCTAGCTACAACCCCAGCCCGTTCCCGTTCTCCTTTCGCTCCAGATCACCCTCCGGAGCTCCCCGCCGTCCCTTCCACGCTGGAGGGCCCACGGCGCAGCGCGGCCGCGCTCTGGCTGTTTTTCGGGAAGCCTCTCCCCGGCTCCGTGCCGGCAGCGCAGCCCCGGCCGTCCCCTGCCGCTGAGGTCACCTCGCCACCGCTGGAAAAGCATTTCCAAAAAGAACCAAAACTATATATATATATATATATGTATACATACATATATATGTTTATACATACACACACACACGTATATATATGTATATATGTCTACCTATATATACACATATAGGTTTGAAAGGCAAGCTGCCAAAGTAGAAAATATCAGTTCACCTAGTTCGTGTTATGCGTGTTAAAGAAATTAGACTTTTAGCCCATGACATCTTCTTTAAAAATGAGTATTTAAGATCTTCAAAAATTGCTACAGTACAAAAAGTGTTTGTGTGTGTATATATATATTTTCTCTCTACATATATCGTATGTATGTATGCGTATGGACCGGGATGAATGACCCCACCAGAAGAGACGCCCCACTCGTCCTCCGCGACGTTTCCAGGCGTTATCGACTCAGCTTCGGCTTCTCGCGAAGTCTCTGCATCGGTACATGGCACATAATGGTATTATTGGCACAGGTTCAGAGTCACAGTCCGCGTCCCGGCTCCAGGCGCTCAGTCCCTCCCTCTCGGTCCCTCGCCGGCTCCTCTTCCTCCACGGGATCCTTTGCTCGCACATTTGTCTTTCTCTTCTCCAAAAAACGCGCTCTTTGAAAAATGCAGTTACCTATAGGCGTGTTCATTTGTATAAAAATATATTTGGCCCATAGAACGCTGCTCTTTGAGTCTCCTACTGGTAAACAGAAATGGTAGGTACAGGTAACCCATTATTTTTTTATATTTTTTACAGGTTCACCAATGGAATCCTGTGAAGGACGAGAAGAAAAACAAAGGTTAAATCACGACAGGGAACCGCATCACGACTCGCTTCGCTTCTCGGCTGCCCCCCGCAGCGGCACAGCAGGGCTCAGGGCAGCAACGGCCGACGGCCGGGGACGGGCACCCCGCGGCGCCGGGGACGGGCACCCCGCAGCGCGGAGGAATTGGGGTGGCAGCGACCCCCCGGCCCTGCGGCCAGGCGGGATTCGGGGCTGGGACCGCGGCGCCGGCCGCCCCGGAGGGGCCCAGCTCCTTGGCGAGCGCGGTGGCGGGGCAGCCTTCCGAGCGGGGACGCGCGCGTGGGGCGGGGATGCGTCTGGCGAGCAGCGGGAGCGACCGGGAGGCCTCGGCGTGCCTTCCTGCACACTGTCGGCTTCCCAGGGCGTTTTGCTAAGCGCGATTTATTTGTGAGCGTCTTTGCCTGCTGGAGCTTGGGCTAAGAGCAGCGAGAAGACGACGATGAGCACTAACAACGTTCTAAAGTTAAATGCCCTAAAGAAATCAATAGAGAACTGGTTAAGCATCAAAACCAGAGATCCTATTGGAGTTCTTCTTCAGCTATGTATTTGCCGTCTTCCGAAATCTCTCTCCCTGCGTAATCTCCAAGCCTTTATGCAAAGACAATTACTCCCCATCATTAGCGTGCGGCCGCTCGCTCTACGTGTGCGTGACTCTGCGTGTAGCCATACATGCCGTAACACAGCTGAGCGTGCCCGAGACAGCTCCCACCTGCGGGCTTTATGTACAGCACGTATAGAGAGCACACGCAGAAGGGCTGCCTGTCCCGTGCTCGTGACATACGTGCCCTCGCGTACGCTGTGACCTCTGCCCAGCTGGGCATCGGCGTCTGGAAACGCAATACGCTTTATGTTCAAGGGTTCTTTCTTCGACGTTATTTTTAAGCGAGATGCCCAATATATACCATCTCCAAGAGCAACACTGAAGTCTTAATTAGCGAGACAGATTTTACAGTCCTTAATCTCCTGCACCAGGGCTGTGTTGGGACTGCTGTTATTCCTCCAAAGACGAGCCTGGATTTTTTATGATGACTCATTATCTGTTAATGTTAATACAAACCATTTGCTGTTGTTAGGCAGAACGGGGCCATCACAGCAGCTGCTCGCCGCGTTCAAAGCACGGAATTAGCATACAATACTGTACATTTTAACTGCCTGGTGGAAAAGCGAGGGTCAGCCCAATGTTACCGTACCAGTACGACGTTCAGGTCTCAAATCGCCACTTCCCTAACAGCGGTGTCGAACATTTACATAGTTCTGGATGAATACTACTTAATGCATGCATTGCAGGACGTAAAATTTATATTGTATTCCAAATAGCCTCTTTGTGCAAAGTAGGTCAGCGCTTGATCAACCTTACAGATTTTTGTATAATCTCATTCCATGGGGTTTTTCAGGCAAAGAGAGTGGGATTAAGGACAAGAATAATGCAAAATCTCAAACTTCCATTTCAGAAAGCCCCAGGGCCGGTAAGAAATCAAACCACAACAGCCGCAGTTTGCTGTGGTGCCCGGCCACAGCCCCTCGCGCCTTCAGCACACTTCACCGTTCGGTTTGCAAAGCGGCTGTTCCCGCCTCTGCTCGGCGCCGCGTCTCCTCTGTCACCTGCCGTGAGCGGGGCACAGATAGTTTTGCTTCTTACGCCTCCGTGCAGGCAATTCCCCGGTGAGCTGCCCGGTACAAATGCTTTAATTGACTGCTTTACTCTTCGCCTAAACCAGCCTCGGGCCACGCTGCTGCCGCGTCTGCGCCGGGCTGCCGGGGCCGGGCGCGTCCCTGCCTGCAGGAGCAGGCGTCGGGCTGCCCGCTGCCCGGCTGTGACGCCCAGCCACAGCCGAGCGCTCCAGAGGCCCGCACCGCCGGCGGGGAAGCTGCTGGGAAGCTCCGACAGCTGCTCACCGCGGGCGACATCGCCCGCTCGCCCCGGCAGGGACCGCGCCGGCGGCGCAGGAACCCTCCCCGTCGCTCCTGGTGGCACGGGATGAATCTGGCCCCAGGAAAGAATCTCAGCATCTGCTTGCCGTGTAACCAGATGACTTTCACCAGGTTTCCTGACACAACCTCAGCGCTGCCTGCAGCTCTCCGGGCTGGAGACTGTTCCATGGCGCTCTCCCCTACGTCTGCTCCCTGCAATCGCTCAGCCCGCCCTTACGGTGCCACCAGCATCGTCAAATGCCACGCTGCCATTTAGGCAGCACGACGTTCGGTACTCGCACAGTGCCGATGGACTGTGATATGTAAAGCCCATGTTAGACTCCAATCAGCCTCCCGGTGCTCATCCAGTCGAAATGCCCGCGCAGCCGCTCTGCCCTGCCATCCCTGTCCCTGCCGCATCGTCCGTCTTGCGCCTCCAGCTCTGACTACACGTTCAGTAGTACTAATTTGCTTATTAGACAGCTAAGAGCTGTGAAGTGCCATCAATTAAAACTTGTAAAGTGCTTTGAGCCTTTCCAAGGAGAGAGGTTTCCAGCACGGAGACCAGTGCAGCATCTGACCCCCCCCCCGGCGCGTGGCCGTGTGCCTGCAGAGCAGGGAGAGCCCCCCACCCTCCGCTCGCCCCGGCTGCGGGGGTGCCCCCCTCCTGCCCCCCTCCGTCCTCTGCACAGGCCGAGAGAAAGGGGCTGGGGAGAGAAAGGGGCTGGGGAGAGAAGGGGCTGGGGAGAGAAAGCCGCGCGTAACCCCTGCAGCCAGGAAGCTCCGCGTGCTCTGGAGCATCCTTCCGCCTCTGCGGAGATGCACCAGGTCAGCATCAGCCGTCACCCTCAGGCTACGTTGCTGCTACTGTAAAAGCCAGCCAGGAAAATGCTCAAAGCAGCTGCGGCTCCTTTTCCACCCGCCTCTCCTCTAAAACAAGGGCTGAAAGGCATCCTCAGTCCCCCCGCTCTCCCTGCGCTTCGCAGCATCTGTCCGGTGGCCGTACGAGGCAGCCGCGACGACAGGGGACAATCTACCGGGGAGCTGTCTCGGTACCACCGGCCACGCCATCTGCTCTCGGAAGGTTTTACCTTACACAGTGCATGTGCAACCTGAAATATTCATTTTGCCTGTGGGATGTCCCAGCTGGCCCATACGCATTCGTGCACAACGCTGTTTGCAGGGGGTTGCGATGCATCTGTCGACCGCCGGCCTCTGGGAAGCTACGGGGAGCCGCGCCGACGGCCACGGGCTGCGGGGCAAACGCCGGGGTGCAGGGACAGCCGTGCAGCCCCGCTGCGCAGGGCAAAGCCCACTCGGGACACGCACGCCGCGACCCTGGCAGGTCCCCGCGCTAACAACCATGCCCCGGCAGAAGATGTGGGCAAACGTGCACGGGAAATAGTACAGTGTGGAAAAAATATTAAGCGAGCTTTTTTGAACTTCTAAAGGATTTGGGTTGACCCCATTTTGGGACGAGGGCAATTTCTCCTGGTATTTGTGCCGTGGTGACATTCCCCACATTGCTCCCCACATACGGTAGGGATCTAGGGCAGTCACCTGGTTTTTACCACGATGTACCACTTATGCATGCGTATTCTGGAAATACCCTGGTGCAAATACACATATAGAGAACAGTTTTTGGCTTAAACTTGCTTTGTTAACATTAATGAAACCAAACATCAGCTTCCAGAACTGTATAAATAATTTAAACACTATTACAGAGCTAAGGCTCCAGGTACAACTCGGGTAGATTTTTCCAGAGTGCGTCAATACGTGTTTTACGGATTCCATGAAAACGGGTCAATGAAAATTTCAAGGATTTAATACGGCATAATGGACCAGCTTTGGACTATTTAAAGAAATCCATGGAGATGACCAGGGCGCGGTCTTTGGCAGAGTCTCCCAGGACCTCGGGCAGGAGCGGTGGGAATTGCACAGGCTTCCTACAGTGCGCAACGGCTCGGAGCTGCTCATTCCTCCCCTCCGCTTCAGGCTCGAGAGCTGCTGATGGCATCCCAGTACGGCTGCCTTGGTTTGGGGTTTGTTTTTTAAACCATTTGAAGCCAACGGACAGCCGTGACAAACCGCAGGTGAGAGAGGTGCAGCGGCTCACCGGGTGTGCTGTCTGAAGCTAGCGTCCGCGCGTGCTGTGGAGGACCCTGCAGAACCTCTCCCCGCTGGCGAACGCCAGCTCTCCACCAGCTACCTTCGCACTTTGTCCCCCTGGACAGCGGCCACCGCAGAAGAGTCAGAGAAATAATGAGAGAACACTAACAGATGGGGAGTAAGAGCCTTTTCACACCTCACAGTAAAGCCCCGCCAGCCGGGAGAGGCTCTCGGGGGTCAGAGCATCCCGGCTGAGCAGCGGGGCCGTGCCCGCGGGACCCTGCGGGCGAAGGCGCCGGCGGGCAGACGGCTAAGCCCCTGCCTCGGGCTTTCTGCCCTCCGCCGCGCCGGCAGGCAGGGGCACACCTCGCCTGGCCTGCCCAGACACAGCCAGCCCCGCGCGCAGCCGAGACCATTAACTTTTTATTCCCTTCCATTCTAATCTAATTATATTTCTGTGTTCAATAGCTGAGCATAATGTTAAACAGGCTATTCCGAGTAAGCTGCAGTCAGGGAAGGCTGGAAATTTCATTTACACTGAATATGTGATTCATTACAGCAGGGACTTGGGATAGACCAATTAATTCACCTGAGCGCGTGGCTCGAACGGGCACTGCTGCCCCGCTGTGAGCTGGCACGCCGGGAACCCTAATTGCTTTTCCTGCCACTGCTATCGGCCGTGCCACCTTCAAAAGCAATACAAGGAGGTGAAAACGGCTCCAGTCAACTCAAAGAAAAAGAAAAAAAATCCCCAAACAATGTACTGTTGAAACCAGTACAACATTGTTGTACTCCTTTGGCTGCAGCAGTATCCGAGGCACGAACCCGGCTGCCGGGGATCGTGCACGCAGGCTTGCTCGCTCGGCTTCCCACAGAGCAAGGAGGGGCACGGGAGCAGGAGGAGGAAGAGGAGGAGGAAGAGGAGGACCCTGGCACCCTGGCAGCGGGAGCACGGAAGAGTTGATGACAGCAAACATCATCAAAGGAGCTTTCGGGTACCGATGGAGCGTGCATGTCGGATGCATGACCCTTGAACGAGACGGGCTGCCCACCATGCAACAAGAGGTTAATTACAGAGCAGGCCATTTCACGGCACGGAAATTACTATCGCTTGTCGAGGTTTTAGAGGTGAGCTGGAACCACAAGGTCAGGCTGAAGTTCAGGGCTGCCCCAGGGGCCCTTCGCTCTCAAGTCCACATCCATCCCAGTCCCTGGCTTTTAGCTCGTGCCCGTCTGTAATTCACCTCATGCAAAAACCATTTCGGTACCCAACGTCCCAGCCACGGCGGGAGACGTGTCCGGCCATCCCGGCTGGGTGAGCCACCCTGCTCGGGTCCGACGTCCCAAAAGCAGCGCGGGCGGGAGGATGGCACCAGGCAGGGGAGAGAGCGGCTGCTCGCGGGCAGGGGACGATGGGCACGGGGCGGTGGGTGCAGGGTGGACGCGGGGGGAGCGCGGTACGTACCAGGAAACAGCCCGATGGCGTCTGCCCTGCCCCAGAAGTCAAACAGGCTTCGGCCAGTCAGCAGGAGATTTCAAACCATTTCTCCGACACAAAGGCCACGGGAATAAGATGCCGGTCAGAAGAACTGGGTCTGCAGCGAGCAGAAAAACGGGCTTGCACGTGCTGGTACGTAACACACAAGGAGCAAGCCGAGGCGGCCTGCCGCAAAAATCAGCTTTTTTAGAGGGGGGGGAAAAAAAAAACTCTAAAATAATGCTTTGAACGGGCTTATTGGCCTTGGAAACCAGGGTGGTGAAAGCAGAGAAAGAAGAAGAAAAAGATGGACTGCAATATCAAACGCTTTCACCCCTGTGCACAAGCACCTTTTCATGCAGCCAATTGCCCTGGGGACAGTTGACCCCCAACGGCAGCAGGGCCTCTCCTGTCCGCCGCCCCCCGTCTCTCCGTCCCCCCGCCGCCGGACGGCCACGGGTCTGCCGTGCCCACGGCCTGCACGGGCTCCGCCGGCCTGCCCGGACACGCACCGCAGCCAACCGCGGCCCAGAAAACCCGACGGCAGAAAAGCGATGAGCCCCTTCCAGCCAGAACAAGAGCAGCCCTGGACCGCTCGGCTGGGGCTCACGTCAAAATCAACGCACGCGTACGTTCAATGAAACGGTCTGAAAATCCCTGCCAGTTCTCTGCCTTCTGAGGAATCCCTGAAAAACGTGAACCGGCAAAACCCCCCATGCACACGCAGAAGATGATGGTTAAAAAGGCGTCCGTTAAGCTGCTGCCTCCCAGGGCTCTGCCCCTCGTGCAGGCGGACGTCAGCTGCGGGGGGCACGCACGCCTCGGTCCGGCCAGGCTGCGCGCCCGGGCACCAGCTGCTCCTTTGCTCCCTCAAAACGCTCCTCCCGACATTTCCTCCAGCTTTGCTGGGGGACACGCGTTTACGGCGTGGTGCCAGTGAAAGGGCTCCGGGAGCCAGCCCAGGGCGCGGGGAGAGGTCCCTCCCGTCCACCTCCCTCCTCGTGCCGGCAAGGGGCACGCAGCGCGAGGGCTCGCGGCTCTTCCGCCACGCCGCCAGCCGCGATTAAGCCCCCTTGTTAACGCATCATTATTTCACGCCAGACAAACGGTTCGTTTGGCTCTCGCCGCCTGCTCCTCCATTAATCACCCTGCTCATTTGCAACCCAGCAGCTCTTTCGATGCCACTTAGGAGACAGCACGAATGTTGGAAGATGGATCCAGCAGCATTTACGTGCTGGCGGCGGCAGCCGGGAACTGAAAAACGCGTGGTGCCGAACGCTGCCAGGGCTCGCCGAGCCGTGCGCGGGGCCAGGCCGGCTGACACCGCGGGGACGGGGGCTGCCGAGCCGCCCGCCCGTCCTCATCGGCGGAGGAGAGGTCCGGCGGCCGTGCCCACGCCAAGCTACGGGGCGGTCCGGCTCTGCCACGCGCTCCCAGGGCATCTCCCCGGGGAAGGGAGGGAGCAGCGGACCCCCGGCGCGGGACGGCGCTGCCCAGCCCGCAGGGAAACCGCGCTGCCCGCCTCACCTGTTTCCATTGAAGGTGGTTTTGTAATCCCCGGGCGAGTGCAACGCCTCCTCCGCGTAGACGGGCACGGGGGTCCGGACGCACTCGTGGGAGCACTGCAGCGTCTCGTTGTAGGCGGTGAAGATGTCGAGGGCGCTGGGCACGCGGGCGGGGGCGAAGTCGGTCAGGTTCTGGCAGCTCTCCTCCTGCTGGTCCAGCTTGCGCTGGTGGCTGTTGCGCCGCGGGCGCCCGCTCTGCGCGCAGCTGGGGCGGCGGGGAGAGAGAAGGGACACGGCGCACCGCGCGTCGCTGACGCTCGGCAGGGGCGCGTGCGTTACCGGCCGCTCGGTACGCACCGCTCGATATTAGATTAGAATTCAGGCACTTTGGGAAGATCAGCCACAATCAAGCAGTCATTTGCCTTGCCTGTTTTTTTTTTTTTTTTTAAGGATCAAATTTAGACTTTAGATACAAACTTTTTACCACCAGAGGAATGACTTAGGGAGTCACACGTTTATACCTGCAGGAAATTAAAGCCTTTTTGCAAGTGCAAAGACATAGGGGAGAACAATGAAGTTAAGCCCTTTCCGTTTGGGAGGCACCAAAAGGTTTTAACTTATTGGGATAAATAAGCTCAGAAACTGGTCTGACACGGCAGACAGGCTCGCCCTCGGCCGAGGGACGGCTGGCGGGGCAGCCCTGCTCCCCGGTGACCCCGGAGGCTCCGGAGGCTCCAACGGGATCTCGTGGCTGTGCAACGCCTCTGGTTCGGTACGTGTGAAACAAGGAGAAGGCCAGCTAGCAGGAACCTGCCCCAGATCGGGCTCGTCCTATTTTATGGTCTAGACACTGATTTAATTAAGATGTCACTTTTTTCCCAACAGGATTGACAGTGCCTGTCGTAATACCGGAGTTTGGGAAGATCGCAACTCCGAGGGCAGCGGGAGCGGGGGATGCTGGTGCTGCCTGCGCTGCCTGCGGAGAGAGACCTGCGGGGCCAGGAGCACGAGGCTCCCCCGGGAGCGGCGCCGGCCGGGGCGGCAGCATCTGCCAGCAGCAGGGCACAGCCTGCTCTGCACCGGCTGATGCAACCGCAAGAGACAGCCACTAAAATAACCGTCAGCCCCACCACGGCGCGGCTGCAGCAGGAGAAACGACAAGAAGGACACGTGCATGGTGCGTGGCCATCGCTGACCTGTCCTGCCCGAGGGGGACAAGCACCAGCCGAAGGACGGGGGTAGAGACCGTGTCCCGTGTGGGGCCGGGGACTACGTGTGATCTGGCTCAGCTCTGCCACGGAGCCTGCAGCCAGCGGCGGCCGGCCCTCGCCTGCACACGCAGCGCCGGAGGCAGCTCGACGCGCGGTGTGGAAAACCCGAGCGGTCTGGCCGATGTTAGAGCTGAGCAAACTCACCAGGGCGCTGCTTTTCCGCCTGGGACACGCCTGACCGCTGACCGTGCTCGCCTGCGGGTATACTCCAGCCATTCCCCAATTTCACTTATTGTAAACAAGTCCTATTCTACACTGATCACCGTATTTATTTTTTTTTTCCCTTTTTGGCTTCAGCATCAGGTTACTCGAGCTGTCGTGCCAAGCTGTGGTCGGCCGGATCAATGAGATGTGCTGCTATGACCACTGTTAGAGAAAAACCCCAGAAGTGTTTTGTACAGTATTTTCCCCGCTCTTTCACTGAAATGCTGCTACGACTAGGGAAGTTTAGTAACGTAAACCCTGTCTGAGACACAGAACGGAGCATCGCGGGCTGCGCTCCCGATGCCTCCCCGCGGGCCTGCTCCCAGCGAAGCAAACTCGGCTGCGGGACGAGTCCCTCGGCGCATCCAGCCGGCGGCAACGCTTGGGGCGAGCCCTGCCTCCCCGGCGCTGCAGACGGGCCGTCCCCTCATCCCGGGGAGCGAGCCGGCTGCTTCATCAGCCCCGTCTCCTCATTTCCTCCCGGGCGCAGGAATGGACCTGCCGCAGCGCCCGCGGAGGGCTCGGGCGGGCAGAGGGCCGGGAGGCGGCCGCCGGAGGGGAGAACCGCGGGCGCCGAGCGCGGCAGCACCGCGCGGCAGCTCTCTGCCGGCCCAGAGCTGCAGCCGTACCGTTACACCAGCAACGCTGACCCCAAAGTAGGCCAGTTTCCCTGGGAAAATAGGTAAAGCCACGAGCGCCTGAAGCGAAAAGCTAACCTATTTTGCCATACGCCCAGCCATGCTGAGAGAATAAACGGGAGCAAATTAAGCTGGAAGGGCACCGGGGGATGGGGCACGCTTCGATCCGGGGGCATCCGAGGGGCTCAGAAGGTGCCCTTCAGCCCCCGGAGGCGCAGGGAAGGTCAGAAAACACAATGTGGCTTGCTGAGCCCGGCTGGCGTTTCAAGGAGCAGCAGCAAAGCTGCTTAAGCAAGGCGGCAGAGGAGATGCCGCCAGCGCAGGGCAGGTCCCGGCACCCTGCGGGGACACCCGCTGCGGCCGAATGCACGACTCTGACTTCACCAGGCGGCATCACGTTGCAGCGGCTCCATCCTGGAGCAGCGATGCGCACGTGCCCCACGTGGGACCCGGCCACCCGGCCCTGGCCACGTGCTGGCCCCCAAAGCCACCCACCCCGCGTGGATGAGCCCAGGTGCTTCAACCTCCTTTGGAGGTCTCAGCATTCAAGAATCCATTTTCTCCTGAAATGCCTTTCAGAAGCCATCCCGGCGGATGCCACGGGCTTTAGCACCGGCAGCTGGACAGGCACCCCCGTCCCCACCCTGTCCCCGTCCCCGCACCACCCCCCCAAGCCAAACAGACCCAGGAGGGACCTTACCAGTTTTTTAAGACAAGAGTTGTTATCAGAGCAGCTATGACCATGATGAGGGACACGGTAATAGTGATTATCTGATGAACCGCCAGACCTGTGGAGAAAAGAAACGAGAGAGAGTGGGGACGGGAGCCGAGGGGGATCCCGGCCGCGCCGAGCAGAGCCCCCACCGCTGCCGCGCTGAGCGGACCCCCCGCTACCGCCTCCCCCGAGCCCGTCCCCGGCGCGGGGCCGTAGGCAGCCCCGGCAGTGGCGACGCAATCCTCTCTCCTGCCTTACATAAAATAATCTTTAAGCCAGGCTTCTCATTTCCTATCCTCTCAAGTATGTTCCTTGTCAGCCCGAATTAGGCACGAAGAACGGAAGAGATGTGAAGACGTATCCCCTCCGGGACGGAAAGGGAAACTTGAGCGCAGCCTTGCAGTGGGTGCAGGATTAACCAGAGATAATAATTACCGCACTAACTGCTGCTCACTTAGAAGGTCGGATGGGCTCATTTTCTCCTAATTCACCTTACACAGGGTATAATTTTGGCTCGTGTATCATTCCTAATGAGCAGTTTGGAAACAAAAGCATCTCAATGTACAGTATGTTTGTGATTTTGTGCTGCTTTACAGTTGCAATTTCGTAATGAAATGATTTTCCTGGCTGCAGCCCAAGGATGTGCTATTTTTCACAAACAGATGTTGCGGCTCCTGATGGATGGCATTTTTAATAAATAAATAAGTGTTAGCATGACAAGAAAACAAGCAGTTATATATTTTTTTATCTACATATATATATATATGCATCTGTGCAACACATGCGCAGGGCTCCCAGCTCGTGCAGGTGCACGTGGCAAGGAAATTGCTGCTTCTTCCCACACAAGAGCACTCGGGCTCCGGCCGAGCCGCGGCTGCCCGCGGGGCTGCCCTGGCTGCAGACCCGGGAAGGAGGTGGGCAGACGGTGGGCAGACGCTGCCCGCCCGCCCGGCCGCGGGTCTCGGCAGTGAACCGCCCGCAGCAGCTCCTCCAGCGCCGGCAGCCGTACGCACGCACGCCCCTTCCCCGGAAAAGCGGCGAGCGCCAGGCGCACCCCCTCCTCGGAGGGCAGAAAACCTCCCGGGAGAGGCGCGTCGGGGCGGCGTGCCCCCGCCGCAGCCCGGAGCGCTGCTGGTCCCCGGCTCGCCCTCCGCGCGCTCTCCGTGGGGACTTTGCACAGGGCATCCCCCCGTCCCCACGGGAATGCCACCCAGGGCTCTCCCACGCTCCCGAGCAGCGGATCCGGGGCCACGCCGTGGCTGCCCAGCTTTCGGCACAGCTCTCACGGCAGGCTTGCGCCAGGCTCCGAGCAGCAGCCCGAGCACCAGGCTGGGGAATTAGGCCAGACGAGATTTATCAGTGGTATTTTAAACCACGAATCGCACTTGCTGCTCCGCTGCCTTCTCTCAAAGGACAAAAGTTTTGACTCCGTTCAAATTTGTTATCTCGTCTCCCCCTGCTCATCCCCGCACCCCGGGGGTTTCAGCTCCCTGCCCACGCTGTGACAACACTCATCAAGGGAGAAAAGCTGCTCGAGCTTAGCCCGACTCCCAGGGCAAAGCTGCCACCTCCCAGGGCGCGCAGGCATTCAACGCCTCCCCAGTCCACGCACCTCCAAATAACCCCTAATCCCTGTGAAACGTGACGGAAAACGTGCCCGGCCTGGGGAAGAGCAGGAGAAAAGCTGTGCAAGGCTGCCAAGACCCACGGTGACACCCGAGGGGAGAGGGAAACGGCTCGGCGCGGGCGCACGAAGAGACCCGAGTCACCTTGCGAAGGCCACCTCCAGCACGCAGCGCAGCGGCCTCCCAGCTTTCGGGAGCACAAGCGCGCGTCACGCCACGGCTCGAGGGGCCACCCCGGCTGTCGTCAGCCCTGCCCACGGGCACGCGTGCCTCAGCACCACGCCTCGCCACATCGGCACCCTTGCTCAAGATCCACCATCAACCCGTCCTTGCCGGCGTTACCGTGCTGCCCGGGCTGCAGGACCCCGGCTTCGCCGCTGGCGCCCCGGGAAGGAGGCGCGGACGCCTGCTCGGGATGCGGAGACCCATAAAATCCCAGATTTTGAGCAATGAGGCCAGCCAGCAGCGACACCTCTTTAGGAAGCGCTGCGGGCTTTGCTGCCAGGATGCATCCCGGGCGTAAATCAAACGCTCAGAAACGCGAGTCTCGACAGTTTAATGTAATAAAACCAAGGTCACCTTCGGCGAGTCTGATTCACCAAAACACGCCCAGCGCCAGGCACTCGGGCAGCGACCGCTCGCGGGAAGGCTTCGCTCCCAGCCCCGGAGCCGGCGTGCCGGCAGCAGCCAGCGACCCACGCCAGGCTGCCGGGGAGGGAGCTGCTCGGGAAGGAGCCGTGCGCAGGGGAGGGCAGCCACGGCCCGGCGTCTGCCGGAGCAAAGGCACTCACCTCCAAAACAAAAGCAGAAGGGTTTCTGGAAAGAAGTGTGCCCCCGGCATCTTCTGGCGCTTATCCTGCTCTGCCAGCGGATGTGCTATGGAAGAGACTGGGGAGAAGAGCTGGAGGAAAGAGCGGGGATCCCAATGCTGTTAAGGGCAGGATGTAGTCCCAGAGCGGGAGGCGGTGGCAGGTGACAGCCACACCACGGACACCGCTGGCAGGGCCGAGGAGAGATGACTTCCCGACGGCCAACGCTTCCGAAATGCCGGCTCTTTGGATCCTGGCACGGTCCCAGCGCCGAGCTGGCAGAAGGCAAGAGCCCACCAAAACACAGGGAGGTGCTGAGCACTGCAAAACCTCGGTACTTTGGGGTTCCTCCGCTGCTCCCCAGCGCCACGAGCTGCACGCTCCCTCCCGGGGAGCCGTCGGACAGACAGAGGGACGGCTGCGCGCCAGCCCCCGCGCCCTGGCCAAGCCGAGCGCAGCAGGAGGGGATGCGTCAGGGTTATTTTTCTCCCTCGACTCAAGCACCTATTTTGCAAATGACCTATTTCCTCCATTTACTCCCAATTACACTTCAATTGGTTCAAGCAGGCTGCGACAAGGCTGCTCCGGAGAACGGCTGGCACCAGCAGCTGCCAGAACAACGAGCGGGTCAGGGGGAGCAAACACGAGGGCTGGGGACGCTGGTGGCGGAGGACAGGGAGGACCCGGCCCCCCCCTCCTCCGCACCGGCTCCAGCTCCGGCTCCGGCGGGGTCCGATGCCGGGGAGCAGCCGCCGGGCTTTGCGCGCCCGAGGAGGAGACCCGGCAGGCGCCTCGTGGGCTGCGTTCGTGGCTCCGCAGGCTGGGGGGCTCCGAACCAACAGCCAGCGCCCGCGGGGCCACCCGGGGCAGGCAGGATCGCTCGGGAGCTGCCGAGCCCGGAGCTGCGCGGGCTGGCGGAGTCGTCCCCCCCGGCTGGGGAGATCGGCCACCTCCCACGGGTGACTCGGGAGCCAGAGCCAAATGATTTGCTCCTCAGCTGCTCTGCCTCCAGCTTTCGTTTCCCAAGGGAATTCACAGGGAAAATGCGACAGAGCTTCCCACCTCCTGCCGGCACCCCACCGGCTGAAGGCGCGGTGCGGACAAAGACTTCTGGCCCCGCGCTTTGGGTCGCTGGAGGACGGTCGCGATGGGAGCCGTGTCCCGACGGACCCGGGGAGCGGAGCCGGCAGCTCCCAGCTCGCACCCGCCCTGGCGCTTTGGTGCTCCCGCACGTGCCGAGGTCGGGAGCGACGCCCACCCCGGCAGCAGCCCGGCGCAGCCAGCCCGGCCGCATCCTTCGCGGCAATCTTGGAGCAGCTCCCAGTGGGACACTGCCGAAAAAGATAAAAGGAAAGACTCTAAAAATAAAATAAAAACAGCCCAGTGCCCGACTCCTTTGAAAACAGAAGTGGCATCGGAAATGAGACCTTCTGCAAAGACGGGAGCCGAGGCAGAGGCGGCAGGGACACGGGAGAACCTAACGATGCAATTAATCCTTGCGCTTACATAATGGAACGCACAGGCAGAACAGATTGCAGGTGGCTGAGCACTGGGAAGGATGGCAGCTCTTGGGAGCAGGACACATGGATTTTAAGAAGGGCTGGATAATTTTAGACTCCATCACATACATAAGTTGCCATATGTACCAGCATAGAAGAAAGTTCCTTTGCATCATGTATTAATTCTGCCCCAGAGCCCAGGGGATTTCAAGGGGATGGGAAATGTTTTTCCCAACAACATTAACCACGGCAGCAATGGAGAGCGGGAAAGGGACCTGGTGGGCAGGTGGGATGATGCCCTGGGAAGCCCGATAGCAAGGTCCACTGCAATGAAGACTAATGGGTCTTTATCCTTACTTTGCAAATACATCAGATCCTTTCCTCTAGGCCTTCAAAGAAATACACAGAACCAGACAGAGCAAAATCGAACAGAAATATCCCATCTGCACGAGAAGGTGTTAATGGATGGGGTGTCCTGGGAGCGGAGAACATCCCGTACGGGACACACAGCACCCGGGGCAGTGAGGCAAGATGAGAGAGACGGCTGCGAAGAGCAAAGCTTTATTTTGAACGCAGCCCTAGGAGCCCAATCTGTCTGGAGGAAAGGGATCTGGAGGATAAAATCAATAGCTCATAAAGCAGAATTACCCCCCTCCTCCGGCACGGGGAGCCTTCTGGGGCGCGAAGAACTCCTGCCGAAAGCCTGCACCCCCAAAACGCAGGGCAGGCTGCAGGGAAGAACATGGAAGCAGGAATTACAGTGGCTCCGTTTTGTTTGCTCATCTCCGTGGCAAACGTTTCAAATGGCAAAGCTCCGATCCCAGCAAGTTACAGAACCCGGCGGCCATTTAATTACACGTTAGAAAGAAACAAGGTGCAGGACGGGCAGCGGCCGGCGCGCGGGGCCGGGGGGGGCTGCCCGGCGAGCTGCCGCCCCGTCCGGCGCCGGCCACGGCAGCTGGAAACGCCGCACCCCTGCGAGGGGACCGCGAGCGGCTCCCTCTCACAAGGCTTTTACCAGGCAATTTGACGCAGCGACCGTTTAACTCGAGGGTAATTACAGGAGAAGTATTTAATGGAATTGAAAGTGTGTCCAAACCCCCGTGCTTCTGCTAGTGCAGCAGAATTTAATGTGTCGCCTGCCAGGAGGGAAAGCTCTTCAAAGGCGCTCTTTGAACCCTTGGAAACGCTGAAATATCGCTGGGTTTTTCCACTCTCGCGCCGGCCAAGTGCACTCTGCACCGAGGGAGACCCAGCCTGAGCATCCCCGCGGGCAGCAGCCCCGCGTCAGCCCGCAACATGCAACTCCAGGCTCCCCACGCCCAGGGAGAAACCCAATCTCCTCAACGCGAGCAAACGCCAGGGCTTTTTTTTATATGTTATTTTAAAGACCATATATTTGCCACCGAGATGAAAGCGCTGAGTTTTGGCCTTTCTGGGCACCTTTGGAAACAGCTCCCAGACAGCTCTGCATCAACAGAATTAATTCCATGAGAAAATCCATTCGAGACTAATGTCTTGCTACCGCAGAAGTGCGTAATGGCAGCGAACAGGAGATATAAGCTCTTAATTAAAAACAAAGAGAACCTCTATCCCCCAAGGCCTTTATTTCAACAGCTCTGGTTAGGGAAACCGTATTTTTCATTTTCCCAATAAAAACAGCTACGAGCCACAACTCTTTGAAGACCCTCGTCAAGGCCTCTAAGCTGCATAAAATTAAAAAAGGAAAAAACAGCTCCGTTTCATTTTGCAGAGCATCGTCTTGAGTTACCATTAGCGGCAGAAAAACAACAGATGCTCCGAATACCTGGTGCACCCCAGCCAGGAGGGCTGCGAGGAAGCACCTGCGCGCCTTCCCGCACGCGTGCCGCACGGATTGCTCCCCTGCTCCTTTCTCCCTCCAACTCCCAATTTGAGTCGATGTGCTGAACGAGGGCACATCTCCTCCGTAACCCGCGGCCGGTTCTGCCGGCGTGTGGCGGGGGCCGGGACGGCCCGTCCGGCATCGCAGGGCTGAGCCAGAGAGGCGAGTCCTTGACTGCAGCAGGGTTTCCGCGTGCACGGTCAGGCCCTGACGCCTCTCCCTCTCGCTCCTCAACCAAAGCGTCGCATCTAGCTGAGGAGAGACCAGCCCAAACGGGCTCCCAGTAACGAGCGTTATGAAGAAACCGGCTCCTAGGAGCAGCTGAAGAGCTTACAGAAGGAAATGATGAAAATGCAGATGGAATCGGTGCCCATGGCAATTGTTGCCAGCCAAAACAACCTTCTAAGCAATTTCCATGGTGAGCATCAAAGTGCTTGCAGAAGCCAACACCCGGTGCTGTCACCTCCGCCCTGCCCCGCGCTCGGCTCGGCACCGCATCGGGCAGCCGGTCACGCCGCATCCCCCAGCGCGATGGGCACGCCAGCACCTGCTGCCCGAAACGGCCGTACCAGCGAAGGATTCCTCTCGGGTGGCTCAGCAACTGTCCTCGGCGCTTGGCCTGGCTCCCTGCCAGCGTCCCAGCAGGCAAAATACAGCTGGAAGAGCCGCGTGAGCCCGGAACGGGGAACGGCCGGGCTGACGGGCTCCGCAGAGCCTCCCCG
This sequence comes from Phoenicopterus ruber ruber, assembly GCA_009819775.1. Lineage (NCBI taxonomy): Eukaryota > Metazoa > Chordata > Aves > Phoenicopteriformes > Phoenicopteridae > Phoenicopterus > Phoenicopterus ruber. Next base: position 9,296,739 of record CM020235.1, on the reverse strand, counting down.
TCTGCAGCAGCTGAGCACCGGGTACCACCTCTCCGGGGAGCGGAGCGGGCAACGTGAGACCGCAACCACCGGAGAGGATCCACTCTGCTCAAACCCAGTCAATCGGGCACGCGAGCCCGGCCGCTGGCCGCCTGCCTGCTCCGCGCATCGTCCCCAGCTGCCTTTGGACGCGGGGACACCGGTGCCAGCGGCTGCCCGAGGAGGGGCTCTCTCCAGAGCAGGGTCTTCTGGCGGGGCTCGGCATCCCATCTTCATCCCTGCCACGCGCCTCCTTCCTCTGTTCTTGCACACCCTGGGCACCGGGATTCCTCCACCTCCTCCTAAGCATCGCGGAGAGGCCGGGGAAAACCAGCTGGACTCGAGAGGCATTACAGCTTCCCCAGCCGTCACAAAACGCATCTGATCCCCAAAAGCCTCATCCAGCCGATAAAGCTGCTTTCGGACAGAAGAATTCAATCAGGAGCGTTGCGTGGCCGCTCTGCTGCAATCGCAGCCACAAACGGCCTTTCCCAGGGGGGATCAGTCAGACTTTGCCGTAACACAAACCCTACTGCCGTTTAATAGCTTGTAAGAAAAATAATTTACAAAGACCACAAGGGTTAGATACAGGGGAGGAGATATGGCAGGAGTCTTCTGGCGCAAAGCCGGTTCATCCGCTGCCCGACCCGCTGCGCCGGGAAACCGCCCTGGGGCCGCTCCTCTTGACAGCCCTCTTGCCCTCAAAGCAGTTCGTGCAGGCAGAGCCCCTTGGTTTTCCACCTGGTAAACCAGGGCGATCAGCTCCGACACCCAGCCCAGAGAGCATTAGTCATCCCGAAGTGAAAATGCAGCTCTTCAGCAGAAAAAACAAGGTTCCTGGAAACCTCCCGGTATTTTGGGTTGGACTGATGAAAGGAGGAGAAGATCCTGCTGCTGCAAAATATTCTTGCCAAGAACGAAGATCCAAGAGGCTTATGCTAAAGACACTGGGACTTATCTTCGCAGGTGTTACAGCAAACATCACGGAGCAATAAATACTCCGAGAGCAGCAGAGGAGAGTTTCTGGCTCATTTAGACCCACGCGGGCGAAGGCACACACGCACGCACGACATCTGCTAATCCCGGGGAGAAGGAGAGTCCCTTCTCCCTCGCCGGAGAGAGCACAGCTTGTGGCCACGCTCACTTCTTGCTTCAGCCATCATCCTCCATCCTTAGGGAAAACCACCTTCACGCGCGGCCTCGCAACGGATCCTTCGGGAACCTCCCGGGAGAGGCGCCCGGCGGGTGCTGGCCCAGGAGACGCCGTCCGGCCCCCTCGCCTCCTCTCGGGCCCCCGGCTGCGACGGCTCCCCACGCCTTTGCACGGTGGATCAAAGAGGCGGCTCCATCCCAACCGCCCAGGGTCTTCTTTTAAACACATTTTATCTTTAATTAATTCCTTTGAAGCCTTTTGCATCCGCTATCTCCTTCCATCCAGCGCCCCCTCTCCCGCACCCCCTTTCTGAAGGCAGGGTCATCTCCCAGCGGGGAAGCGAATGTCTCTACATTATTATTGTTTACTCCCGACACGCTCCCGGGCGGCGGTGGGGAGGGAGCGGAGGGCGGGCCGGGGCACGCCACGAGCTCGGCTCCGGCTGCCGGCGCGGCGGGTGCCCACGCAGCACCCACGCCTCCACCCAGGAGCACCCCCTCCCCGGGGACAGGGGTGCCCCTTCGCGCCGGCCCCTTCGCGAGCATGCTGCCTGCAGAGCCCGACGCGTACCGGCCATCGAATCACCATTCAGAGCAGCAGACGGCACATAAAGTCTTCTGCCGTATAAAGCACTTAAAGGTTTAATTAAAGATGGCTTTATTCTAATAATACTGAGAGGAGAGCCTCACACAACCCAGCGAGCGCAATTCATGCCTCCACTGACAGCCTCTGACTCATTCTGCTCTTTCCTTCCGTTTGTGGCCGAGCCCGCGGTACGGGAGGATGCTCTGCCTCGGCGGCGGAGCCCAGCCTGCGCGGAGAGCAGCCCCGCGGCCGCCCCGGCGAAAGCTCCTTGCAGCCCTTGCAGCACGCTGGAATTTTCATTATTTCTCTCCTTCCGTGCTCCACCGTAAAACGATTACGACAGCCCCCGAAAAAGGGAGCACGTTTTCGAAAAGCGTAAGCGTAAACTACGCCTGGGTGAACATATTGCGTGCCCATCTGACTGCCACCAGCACCCTGCAGGCGCCGAGCCGGCAGCGGCGGCACCGGGACAGACACACCTGAGCCGTGGGTTACCCGAGGGAAACCCCCGCACGGCGGCACCCACCAAACCCGACCGGCACCCCCCAGCCCCTCCCGTCTTCCCGGGCAGTACGAGCAATCACTCGTCTGCCTTCTCTCCTACCTACAAGCAGAGAATTTGCTATTCCAAGGGAATTTTTTAAGCTTGTTTTTGCTGCTCGTGAGTCACGGAGACATTGTTTCTGGCTTTTTTTCTCTTGCTTTTTCAGCAAGGAGGAGCGGGGCGAGAGGAAGACCTAGCTGAGATGGCTTTAATCGCTCGTCTAAGCGAGCACTGCTGCCCTCGCTGAAGTGCCCCCACCCCACACACCCCCAAGGACCCCCCGCTCCCCCAGCGGCACCAGGCTCCCCGTAGCAAGTCCCCTTCTGGCAACGCACAGAGGGAAGCAAGGGCATGGCACGGGAGGGACACGGGGGGAAGCAGCCCCTTCGTTAGCACGACGGCAGCACCCCATCCAACGGGAATGAGGGTGCCGCTGGCGTGCCGGGCAGCGCAGGTCCCCTCGGCTGCGGGAGCCCTGGGGCGGCTCTGCCGGCTCCCCGGCTGGCCCCCGCTCCCTCGGGTGCTGCCCGCGGGACCACCCCGACCCCCAGGGCTGCCAGCGAAAGCCGAGGGACCGCGAGCTGCGAGAGCGGCGTCGCTCCCCGCCCGCCCGCCTCGGGCTCCTGTTGCGCCTTGCAGGACGGCAGGACGGGGATTCGCGATGCTCGCTGAGGCAGACAAAAAGTACAGGCGGGTTACCTAATCCTAATTTGTAGCCATATGTTTTTCCCAGCAGAGAACAAACACTTCCAGCCGCTAAAGCTTATATAACAGAGAGGAGCAGGGCTTGAAAAACGCGCGGCCTCGCACAGGCGCGTCGCCAGCAAAACCGTAGCCGGCGCTTCGAGACGGCGCTGGCCGCTGGCCCCCGAAACGCTCGTGCCGAGGCGCAGCGGGGGCTCGGCACTTCCCGCCGGGAGCGTGCCGGGGGCTCTCCTGGGCGCTCAGCGCCGGCGGCGGAAGGAAAAGCAGAGCCGGAGCTCAGGCGCTTTTCAGTCTATGGTGGACGGGCTGAGATCAAAAAGGTCCTTTAGCCCCGGGAAGGGGTTTATCGTATTCACCACTCAGCGAAAAGAAGTTAATTAGCAAAAACTCTGATCCTGGAAAAAGCCCCTAACGAGAGCTACGAGGCGGCAGATTACAGCAGCCGGCCCCCCGGGAGGCTGCCGGGGACGCCGGCGGCTGCGGCTCTGCCGATCTGCCGGCCAGGGAGGGCAGCGGCGGCAGCACAGCGGCGGGCAGCACCGGCGGGCAGCACCGGCACTCGTCCTCGCCCGACCGAGGCGGCCGACTCCAGCACGCTGCAGAGCCCCGGCACGCGCCAGGAGCTGTCTCCCACGTGCTGCTAACGGAGCAGGCTGCCGCAGCCGGCTGACGGCAACGCCAGGCCCTGCACAACCGCACCGGACGATGCCACCGAGGCCGGAGGCGCCGACCGCAGCCGGCCCAGAGAGATAAGGCTGAAGATCTCATCGCGCGCACCACGCAGCTCGCGCCAGCCGCCGTTATCGACGCTCCCTCGCTAATTTATCCAGCCGATTCCAGCGTTTTTTTAAAAGGAGTGTAGGCTGGGAGTTTTTTCGCCACTATAAATAACTCCTTTAAGTCAGGAACAACATTACGGTTGGCTTGTCTCTTTCTGCCAAGCAGGCCAGGCTAGATGAATTAACTGGGATTAAGATTAGGCCATAAAATTCTTTTTCGATTCGACTAGAAAATCACTGTGGGCTAAAAGCAGTCGATGCACAGTGAATAAATTCTGTAAACTACACAACGGTATCCCACGGTTTAATACTGGCAATAACAAATATAATTTGAAATAAATGGGAAGCAGCTTTCCCATCCATGTCCACGCAGCAGACAGCGCTGGGGGAACGTGTCGCCGTGCCCGAGCACCGCGCTAAATACGATTACAGGAGATGGGCTGTGGACGGATACCGCTAATGGGAAAAACACAGCAAGCTGCTGGAAAACGCCTCAGATAACGGCGATGAATCAGAGCTGCCGCTTGCCTCCCGAGCGCTCTCGTTTAACACCACGCACTTATCTCCATCCCGGGCGGCTCTGCTGCCAGGGAAGCTCGTGCCGCAGTGACCCCTCGCTCCAGGACCCCCCAGCCCTCCCGATTTACCCGCCACCGCCCCGGCCCCCCGGCAGACCCTACCTGTGCTGTCTCCCAGCCCGCGGGGCGGGCGAGCATCCTTGCCACTGCTGCTGTGGCCGGCGGCTGGCTCGGCGGTGCTGGTGCGGCCGGGGCTGCTGCGGGGCACGTCCCCACCGGGCACGGGAGCCGGGGTGCTGGGGGGCGCGCGGGGCGGCGTGGCGGCGGCGGTGGCAGCGGCGGCGGTGGTGGTGGTGGTCGCGGCGGTGGTGGTGGCGGTGGTGGTGGCAAAGGCGCCGGGCAGCGTGCTGCTCTCCAGGGAGTCCTCCTCGCCTGTGGGGCCCCAGACGATGACCTCGGGCAGCGCCGTGGGCCGCCCGTCCCACGGGGCGAAGCCGCGGCCACGCAGGTGCCGCCGGCCCCTCCGGGAGCGGGGCCGGCGCGGGGGGCGGCCGGCGGGCAGCGGGGCGGTGGGGGGCGGCCGGCGGGAGCGGGGTCTCTGCGGGAGGGACACGGGGGTGCAGGTCCAGGGGGGGCCGGGGCGCCGCAGCTCCTCCCCGCTCCCTGTGCCCCACAGCGAGCCATGGGACAGTCTGTGCCGGAGCGCCGGCCGCGGCGAGAGCCTCCCCCCGGCGCCGCTGGCTGGGGGCTGGCAGCTGGCGAGGTCCATGGCTAGGTGGAACATGGCTATTAAAATCCAAGCATGGCTTCCGAGCGGGCAACTTGACCTGCGGACAGACAGCGACGGTGTTAGAAAGGCAGGGGAGCAAGCCAGCACTCCCTCCCGGCACGGCACACGCCGGCTCCCCGAGCCCAGCCACCCGACGCACCCCCCCCGGCAGCGCGGGAACGCGGTGCCATCACCCTCCCCGGCGCTCCGGTCAGCACCCCCCAAACAGCATCGCAGGGCACCCCGCGCCCCTTCCCCACCGCAAAACCCACCGCCACGAACAAGGCGGATCGAGGACCCCCATCCGGAAACGCGACTTTGCTGCTTTTCGGTGGATCTGTGAGCGCCGGGAGCAACTTGAGGACGGGTTTTACCACGAAATGCCCCGAGGAAGCAGCCAGCGTCTGCGTTGGCCAAACTCAGCCGTTTTAGACGAATTCTCTAAAGCAGATGGCCCAAGCGCAGCGCCAGCAGCGAGAGCCTTTGCTCCGGGGTCTCTCAGTCGCAGGGTGCTGGAGCCCCGTCCCTGCTCCCCCGCTTTCCGAGCCAGGGGACGAGCAGCGAGCCCGCGGAGGGCGGCACTGACCCCTCAACAGGCTGAAACGGAGAAGGACCCGCGCTCCCGCGTCCGTAACCCATCTATCGAGGGGGTCGCCCGGGCCGCAGCAGGAGCGTCCCCTCCCGCGGAGCACGGCACCCCGCGCCGAACGCGGCCCCGCAGCACGGGGGCTCGCCGGGCGTTCCCTTAGCGAAGGCTCTAGCCTCGCAGGGAAGAGGAGCGGCCCCTTTCACAGGACAGCTGGAATCGCACTGAACTGTCGGCAGGCTTGTCATTTAAAATTCGGCTTTGATGTAACGTGCCACCATCAGGTCAGGTCACGCCAAAGCCCACTCCCTGCCTCAACGGCACCGCACCGTCCCCTCAGATGCTGCCCCACGTGAAGCACGGTGTTTCACGGTAAGAAAATGCCTGACGCACACATTTTTTCTTGTTCTTTTTTTTTTTTTTCATAAAAAAAATCATTAGGCCAAAGCCTAAAAATCTTTACTCCACTTTATTCAGCTTTTACACAAGAAAGGCTTTTGTCGAACTCAGCAGGAGTTAATGAGAGCTTTATATGGCTAAATAGCCTAATCCTCCGCAGCGCTGCACCCGTGAAGTCCTCGGTAGCACTACAGAACGTGCGTCGGGTTGACAGAAGCGTTTGTACACTCCCTCCGTGCGTGAGCAAATGAAGCTAAAGGAGCTGACCTGGATACTCCCAGGCACAGTCTTTTTCTGCTCAGAGGATCTCTTTTTTTTCCCTAATTGGGTATTTTTTCAAAGCGTAACAGCATTTATTTTGGGGAGGAATAAGGCGACGCAGGGAAAGAGCGCAGAAAGAGAAAGGGAAGAGCCAGAAACAGACAACATAAACCAAAATAGTTCAGGCTGGGGGAGGAAGGATTTCAAGGCTTCAAAAAAACCCAAACCACCCAAAACACGTTGTTGGTGGAGTCTTTTTTGGAGGCTGGCAGAGCGGTGGCAGTGCCGCGGGGGGCAGCACGAAGAGCATCCCCCCCGTGCCGCGCACCGGCGATGCCACAGGCACCACCACGCCTCCACCGGCGAGGACTGAGGAGCTGGGGCTCCCAGCGAGAGCGTTAAACACCGATTCCCCTTTGCAACGCTCATGTTCACTCCAGCAGCACGTCAGGCTCCGTTTCGGCCTCTGCCCGACGCCCTAACACCATCCAAAACGTCTCCTTGCAAGGAAGGAGAGGTGCCGGCACCTCCCGGGCGCTGCGCCCGCCCCTGGTGCCACCTCTCGCAGCACCGGTGCAAGCACCCAAACCTCCTCCCCGCCCGCCGCGAGCGAGATAATCAACAGCCGCTGAACGAGGCGAGGGAAGATGTGCCCAGCCCAAACCCACCGCTCGCTAAATCCCGGCTGCTCCATGGAAGCTTCCGAAAGACAAAACGCCAGTCCGCGGTACTCGGGATTGGCAGCTCGCAGGAAAAACAGATTTCTCCCCTCTTCCCGTTTCCTCCTGCTGGCTCCTGACATTCTCAAGCTGCAGCGACGGCAGCCCCGCGCTCACGGGGGTTTGCTCCCGCGCAGGACCTGCCCGAGCATCCCTGCGCTGCTCCCTGCGGCGTCAGGAGCACGTGTGGGGAAACGCAACGTACAGCCCCCGGCTTCACGTGGGTCAGGCCAGAAACTCATGCCCAAGCGTGGCCAGGCAGCGCCAGGTGACACCCCAGCCCCAGCGCAGGGGTGTCCCTCGCTCCTGGCATCGCTCCCCAGGCCAGAGCCTCTGGTGACGGGGAGGGATGCGGTGGGGGACGTGCGCGGCTCCAACGGGGCAGCACCCCGTCCTGCCCCAAGGACGGCACAGGTCACCCTCCCGCCTGCGTCCCGTCGAGTGACGCGGGGCAAGGGGCTGTCACCCAAGGAGCGTCCTCCGGGCCACCCCGCTGGCTGGCACGTCCCCAGGAGGCGGCTTTCGGGATGGGAGCAGCGAGTCCGGTTACCTCGGAGGAATTTTGCGTGGCATGCAATCTTTTGAGGGCTTTGCAACAACAGATAAGAGCAAGTGTCCTTCAGAATAAATAGCAGCGTGTAGGAGTTGCTGTTGTCTAGGCAACGCAGCGCGATGGGCTCGGCGCGGCGGCGGGGATGCGGCAGCGCGTGGCGGCGGGGCCGGTGGCAGCCAGGGATGGGGCTGTGCCACAGGACCACCCTTCCCCCCCCCCCGCCACCCCGGCCCCATCCTGCCGAAGCGGGCGCGAGAGACGCGTCCCAAACGGCAGCCAGGGAGCGGGGACGTCCCGCCCGGAGGTCGCCTTGCGCTCGCCCCCACAAACCCGGCACCCCCCCGGGGAGCCCCCGCCTCCCCGTCCCCAGAACAGGCAGGAGAGCATCCGCTCGCCTCTCGGGAGGCGCGAGCAGAAAGTCACCGCTGCTCGAGGCCGGGAGGACGTTCGAGCTTTGCTGAGACATCAAATGGCACAAACCCTCCTCCAACTGCACGAGCTGCATCCCACCGGCCGGAGAGCAGAGGCGAGAGGCACCTCTGCTGCTCTCAGCGCGCGGAATAGCTCGCAACTGCACCCAAAGCGGGGTTCAGTCGTAGGGAAGGGGATAAATCGGTCACCTGTGCGCACAGCACCCAGCTGCCTCGGTTCGGGGCACGGACCCAGCCCCGGCTGGGGTTACGTGGCGGGTTGGGGGGATGCCCCAGGCAGGGCTGCGATTATGCTGCTCGCTGAACCCCCTGGAAATGGGGATTTTGATTATTCGTAACCCCCCCCCATGAACACAAACACAACTTTTTTTCCATTGCAAAGAGAGATGCGGAGCGTAGGCAATTTTCGTGTTCTTTCTTTTCCCATCTTGAAGGTGAATGGGAACATTATCCCCAAATAATTCTCAAACTCAAGGAAAAATTCAACAAAACTCTGAAACCGGGTTAAAAAAAGAAACGAGCAGTGGAGGTATTTGAGAAGACGAAATCTCTTCTTTGCCCTCCTCATCCGAAGCCTTTGCTCCCACGAACCACAAATCCGCTCCCGTGGCTTAATGGAGGGAGAGGCGGCCGCATTCTCACGCAGCGAGGGAAACCGCCTCAAATATTTACCTGTGCTTCGTGAGAAGTACAAGAGCAGATTTCAAGGAAACTCCTCCGATAATTACAGGGATCATGCACGTTAAGCGCTCCGGGGCTGCTCTGCTGAGCCCAACCCAGCCAAGCTCTGTTTTAAAGGCGACGGAGCGACGGGCGTGGAAGGTGTTTCTGATGGAGCCGTCACAGCCGTCCCGCCGTACGCGACACGTTTCAGAATTCTCCCCAGTATGAAACCCCCTCCTCAGATCCTTTCAGATGCAGCTGTTTGCTTTGAAGAGGAGGAAAGTTGGCACTTAAGAGAGAGATTAATTTCAAGGAGGCCGGAGGACGCGAGCTCGCCGCACTCTTTGCCGGTCGGGAAGAGGCTGCCGGGGCGCTTGCGTGTCCAGGGCCGGCGCGGTGATGCTGCCCGGCTCCTCCGGCCTCACCGCCCCCGCGGGCGGCAGCAACGCGGCTCTGCCCACCAGCCCTGCACGCCTCCAGCGCCTTCCCACCAGGAAAGCTGGGCCGACCGAATCTCTCCCGCCCCGCTGAAGCTTCACGTGCAGCCAGAAGCCCCCGAGCGCTTTGAGGAGCACGCACACACAAGAGAAATGCTTTGGTAATTAGTGATCTCGGATTGCTGCAGAGCTGAAAGCGCGAGATTGTCTCTGTCCTGGGATCACCTTATAAACACGTGAAGCAGCGGCCTGGGAGAGGCAGCCCCCGGCCCCCCTCGACCCGCATCCCGGCCACGAGCCCAGACCCGCTGCCCCTTGGGCATCAGCAGGGCCCGTGGCCCCAGGGCCGCCGCTTCGCAGCCACGGCTCCTGCCGCGCCGCTGCAGCTCTGGAGCACGTGCGCGGGCTACGCAGGCGCGGAGCACCCCTTGCGTCAACTACACGATGTTTCCAAACCAAGAAGGAGCACCGAGGGTTGCTTAGTGCTTTTGTAACGACGGAGCTGCCCGCACTGGCAGAGCAGCACAGTATGGAAGTGGGACAGAAATCCATAGGAAAACCAGCGCACAGACAAGAGATGAGAGCAGTCGGGGCAAATGGAGTAAAACCCTCTTCTGCCGCCCTCCACGCACGTTATTCTGCATTTCTATCCACGGAGGCAGCCGGCATGAGCAGCCCCAGGGCAGAGGCGGCTGTGGGGGCACGGGGCCCAGCAGCACGACGGCAGCGAGAGCCCCCGAGCCCAGGGCTGGCAGCACCCCAGGGCCGGTCCTTGGCTCGGTGCCGCCTCACCCTTGTGCCAGGCTACCTCTCACGCCCACTCGGCCATGCCCCAGCGAGAGCCAGGGCTTCCAGAGCAGCTGCTGCCGCGCTGCAATGCCTGGGCTTTTCATTCACACAGCTCTGGAGGCTGCGAAGCCCGGTGCCCTTCGGGATGCTGCCTTGGGAATCGGCCGTCGCCACTTACACGCACGCAGGAAGGGAAAGCAGGAACGTCCGGCACGGCCGATGCACGACAGGAGGTGCACGGAGTGGGAGGGAAACGCCTCTGCCCCGGTCCCAGGGCCCCTCGGGGGACGGCGGCACCGCCGGCGAGCCCCGATGCCGCGGGCAGGACGCGGGTTAATCCAGCGGCTGCAAAACCAGGCGACCGCCGTGCGCCCAGAAATCCCCGAGTTGGGTAATCCGTCCGAGCAATCAGCTGGGATCACGGCCACCGAGTGGCTCTGACAGACCGCAAAGCACGGCCCGTCAGCAGCTCGCAAGCTGTTTGCACATAACCCGTTTCCCCGAAGCCTCAAAAGGCTCACTGGAGCGCGAACCCCAGGGCAGCGCCGGCGAGAGGTGCCTATTTGCGTCCCTTTCATAAGGTACTTGTTTGCTCTCCAACACCGGCCCCTTTCTCCCCTGACTGTGGAGACACTTCACCGGCAGCATTAAATGCAGAATAGGCTGATTTTTAATGCAGAACTATACAAATGGAACCATTCTTCCATTTCATGCCTCCTGTTAGGTAATCTACTGGTATTGCACAGGGAATCAAGGTCATGTCCTTGTTGGGATGATTTACGAACTCTGAGCATTTCGTATCTCCAAATACCGAGCGAGACAGAGACAAAAATATTCCTGCAAATGCCCGGAGTGCGAGTGGGGCCACGGCCGGCGGGACGGGGCGATGTTTGCTTGTCCCAGGCAAGACGTGGCAGGGAAGCGGGCGCCACGCTCTAGGAAAAGCATCCCTGGCGGCGCGGCTGCGTGTCCTACGCAGGCGTTCGGAGCACGGCATGCTGTGAGAGTGTGTGCAGGAACTCGCTGGCTTCGTACGGAAAAAGAATGAGGCCGCTGCATCTCGGCGGGTGACTTTCACGCTGGAGCAGGAGGGAGAGCGGAAGGTTTCGGTGGCGGCGGTGGCAGATTCTTGGCCCGCAGTCGCGTGTCCTTGCCGAGGTGGGACTGCAGACCCGGCACCTGCAGCAGCTGCTCTCCTCTCCAGCCCGGCTTTCGCACGGATGCTCCCCGCGGTGCAGCGACCGTCCTTCGTTGTGACACCACCAGCCATCGCCATGGAAATAGAGCGTCGCCGTTTCACTCCGGCTGGGATGGAGCGGGACCCTGGCCGGGGCTGGAAGGAAGGAAGGAGCACGTTCCCGTGCGAGGGCGGCACGACAGCCGACCCGAGCACCTCTCTCCTAAGCGATGTTTTGCTCCAGGACGAGTCGCTCTGAACCCAGACCCAACGGGAACCGGGAACTTACTATTCCCTGCACCGTCTGCAGCCACGACTTCTTCCAAGATAATTATAAATTTGAGGAAATATGGCTGCCAAGCTCCTTAAAGCCGGGACTGGGAATTAAGGCACAAAAGCTGACACACAGTAGCACCTAAGTAAATTAAATGTGCCACATCACTACCTATCTATATTACAGAACTGAGCTTCAGGATTACCTACTAATAAAAGTGATATTTAAAACAAGTCCTAAGTTCCTCCGTTCTCCCCCTTTTCCCCACAAGTAATTAAACCGACACCGCTTCCCGCAGCGGAGGGGATGGGATTTATCACGGAGGGAAATCAGCAGAGGGTGAAATAGGCTGAATCCTCACCACCACGCTTCCGCGGCCGGGCAGACGGCGCCCGTTTCCCCGGGAAAACGGGGCGGAAAGAGGTCGGCCGGGGCTGGGGAGCAGCGGGTCCTCCCCGGGACAGAAACGCCGGGACAGAGGTGGCCGATCGGTCCCCGCCTGCCCGCGGAGGAGAGCGGTGCAGGAGGGCGGCCGCGGCGCAGGGCAGCCGCTCGCACCCGGCTTTTCTGCCTCGGTCTTGAGCTCGCCCAGCTGCAAATAAACAATTTTAACATTTGAATAGCCGCGAGTGCGGAAGGCATAATTAATACCCAGCGGTACCGCCAATATGCTGATGCGGTAGGCGCAGGCCCTGCCGAGGCCGTCAGGGAGCAGCTCGGCGCAGCACTGCCGCGGCCCCGGCTGCTCTCCCCTTCGGCTCCCGGCCCCCGCTGCAGGCAGGGAAGGGCAAAGCCGCATGCGCAGCAGCCCGGGGCTCGCGCTGGACCCCACCGGCGCGGGAGCCCAAGTGCCACCCGCGCCGCGAGAAGCGCCACGGTCTCGCAGAGCAACGCAGGAGAGAGAAAAAAGGAGAAGACGGACGCACGCGGCATTGCTGCAAAGGCAAAAGCAAGTTTGCTCCACGGCGGCCACGTGCCTGTCGCTGCCAAAGCCGAGCCAAACTTCAACCCTGGGTTTTAAGTTCATTTCCCGTTTTTAAACATTTAAATGGTGCTGACAGGACTGATGGGTGCTCGGTGCCCGCGGCCGGCCCAAGGATGGGTGCAAGAGCTCAGCTAACGCAGCGAGCTGGTGAGCGTCGTCCAAGATTGCCAGCCTTAGTTCGCCTTGCTCTAAGACGGACGCAACATCTGCTGTAGAGTGTTTTCCCCGGTCTTGCGGGATTATTGCAGGTAGGATTTGAAAAGCGCCGGGGACGGGAAGCCCAGAAGTCAGCGTGTGCCTTCAGACAGAGAAACATCTTCAGCAAATTTCTGTGCAAAACCGGAGCTCGGTGATTCACCCGCCGCTGCTCCGGCAGAAGGAGCTCCACGCGCGGTCTAGCTCCCCCAGAAAGACCCAGCGGGCTGCGGCTTCATCTGCCAGACGTCGCGAGGCAGGGCCCGGGCAAGCCGCCCTGAGCTGCCTGCTGCGGGCAGGGGACGGTGGTCACGGCACCTCCCGCCCCGGCCGGGCGACAAACCGCCCCGAGCCCTTCCCGGGGACACCGCTCCGCTGCGGGCTCGGCCCCTGCAGCCCAGGGTACGGCTAGAGCATCCCCCTCAGCCGGCACGGCACGGCACGGCACGGCACAGCGCGGCACGGCACAGCGCGGCCGCCGCTGCCAGCGCCCGGCCAGCCCAGCCAGCAAACACTGCACGCATTTAGCGTGGCAGGGCCCGACAGTGGGGCATTTCATCAAACCGTCGGAAATAACACTCGGTTTTTGTCCCGCCAGATAAAGGGGGCTTGTGTGCGCTGGCTTTCCAGCCCAAACCTGCACCTGTCGCCGACTTATCCCACTCGTCCCCCCCGAATTCCACACCAGCGCCGGGGATCAGGCAGCAGCAACAGCTTCAGTTCAGACACAACTTGCTGGGAAGTTTCTTGCAGATTTTCAAATCCACCAAAAATCTTGTTGAAGAGCCAAAGCCTTGAGCTCCGTTCTCGGTGATATTAAAAAAATCCCATAAAGCTAAGGAAATTAGGTGGGGAGTCCCTTATTTTAGCTTCTATCTAAACCTCCTCGTGTATTCCATCACCCCGCGTGCGCCACGAAATCGCTTCCTAGTCTCTGCTCGCTAACACCTACCGGGAGGTCCCCGGGCGCGCGGGCCCACGCTGCCCTCTCCCACCGCCACCCCGAGAGCGGAGAACACCTCCGCCTCTTCCCAAATACACGCAAACACCCGAGCTGCTGCAGGGAGGGCTGCGACACACGTACGGGAGCGCTAAACCCGGGAGCTTAGCGATCATCCCTAACGCAGCGCAGAACAAATAAGGACGGCGGTTCGGTTTGGCAGCTCCCGGCGCGGCCGCGGGCTCACGGAGGAAGGCGCGCTTCCCCCGTAGCCACACATGAAGGATGTGCTCGTTCGCCCGCTTTGCTCGTGAATTTTCTTCCTTCGCCACCCGTCCACCCCCTGTACAATCAATTCACAAAGGGGTTTCTGCAGGACGACGAGGCCTCCTCTGACGAAACGACCGCACCGGGGTGCACGAGCGGGACGCAAAGCCCGAGCGCTGCAGGACGGGGCGGCGGGAGCAGGGTTCTCCCCCCCGGGAGCCGAGCGGACAAACGCCAGGATTGCGACAATCCTGCCTGATCCCAGGCTGGAGCAGGAGCCTTACGAGGGGTTCTCCTCCTCGGAAGCCCATGTCCACAGAGGTGCAGGGATTGCAAGAGACAGCGACAATTTCAACCCAGCCCTCCGGCTCTGCAGGGACCTACAGAGAGGAAGACCACGGTACGCGCTACTGCTTACACCACCCTTTAACACCGCCGCTTCACTGGTAAATAACCCGAGCGCTTATCTTATTTTCTAAGTTAATGTGCTCAAGCGTGTCATTACAACGTACGCAGGAAACGCTTTGGTCTAAAACAATAAGGTAAGTGAGCTCAGTACCTATAAAGCAGCAGCTTAACGAGCTTTCAAACAAAATAATTAAAATAGGTTCATTGCATTGTTGTAACACAATACGGCTTCGCAGGAGCCACACATCGGAGTCCACCGCTCTGCCCGCCGAGATATCCGCAAAGAAAATATCTTCCAATGGGCTTTTTAATGATGATCTCCCAAAGAGCCCCACTTCCCCGGGAGCGAAGACAAGCATCGACCGGCTGGAAACGCCCGGATGGGCGGCACAGGGCCAAGCCGTCCCCTTCTCGCGATGAGGGACAGACGTCCGCATGGGGCTGGAAATCCGACCGACCCGGGTCTCAATCCCGGCACTGTGGCCTCCTAGAAGAGCTGCTCTGGATTCACACCCGAGCACCCGAGAGCCAAGCCTGGCTTTCTCCCGGGAAGTCCCCGGCAGCCCAGGGATGCACAGCCTGCCCCGAAGCCTCAGCGGCCGCACGAGGAACGAACACAGGGAAAGCATAAAGAATTTCAAACGATCCAGTAACTCTTACAGAAATGGAGATGAGAGAAAGAAAGCCTCTAAAAGCAGACAGATAGACAGACGGCTTTTATGGAGCAAGAAATACAATTAAAAAAAAAAAGGCAGCAGCAGAGCGCTCTTTGAAGGCGTGAAACGTCAGCAGGAAAGCCTGGAGAAAGCCAAGGCACGAGAGCCGGGGCGCGAGGGAGGGGAGCGCAGCACAGGGCGTCGCGTCGCCCGGCCGAGGCTCCGGCGCGGTGCCGGGGAGCTCCCGGCCCCCACTCCCGAGCCAGGCGCGGGGGCTCTGCCCAGCCCCGCAGCGGGGACGTCCCGCTGCTGGGGGCTCCCGGCGTGACCCGCTTCACAGGGAAAAGAGAACGGCCCAAAAAGATGGAGAAAAAGCCAAACCAAAATAGAAAGCGAAGGCAGCGAGAACGAAATCCGGGGCAAAGACTCTTGATCCTTTCATACAGAGGTTTAAATCCCCTTTTAGCACCGAACAATTTCTTCTCCACGGAGAAGAGCAATTCTCCCTGCCACGGCCACCTCATCACGCGTACAGCACGTGGGCAGCTCGCAGGCGCTCCCGCTCCGGCAGCCGCGGGAGCGAAATCCTGCCGGATCAAGGTGAGCATGAGTCACCAGAGGCACTGTGAGCGCCTGGAAAACACTGCGCTGTTTGTGGGCACACACCCCCCGGAGCCTAATTGCCAGTGAGTCAGATATCGCTGCGCTTTGCATCTCATTAAAAATAAAAAATCCCCTTTGCGGCAGCGATTAAACTTTTCAAAGCGTTATCTCCCGAGGGGAGACGGAGGTCTCTGCCAGGCAGCCCGGCGGCGACAGGAGACCCCCCGCATCCCTCGCTGCTTTTCGCAAACCTCTGCGATTTATTGCACCTCCCGCGGTACCTCGGCCGCCTGCAAACGCCCCCCGCGCCGGGTCCACGCCAGCAGCCTCGCGCTGCGCAGCTCCGGACCTCCGCAGGGACCAAAGGGAAGAACGTGGAACCATACCCCTCCCCACTGCATGCCTGAGCAGGACATCCCCCAGGAACTGCCCACGAGAAACGTTTCCATCCCCATCCATCAAAATTAGCAAAATTTATTTCCGCCAGAGAGTACATCACTGCGATGGGAACCCAGAACGAGCTCTGAATATTTCACTTCGGAGGACGCTAAAGGTGTACACAGCCTCTTACGGAGCCAAGAAGCAAGAAGATGAGTAACTCATCCTCATCCTTCCCAAAGAAAACTTAATAAGAAAACCCATGAAAGGCAACTACTTGTAGAAAATGGGTTTATTCTTCTCGGGAGCTCTCTCCAAAATAGCGCTTGCCAGCATGTGAAATGGCAACGCTCTCCCTGCGTAACGCCCAGCCGCTGCGGGCTCAGCCGGACCTCGGCTTCTGCCCGGGAGAGGCAGAGCCCGGGCGCGCTCCCGGCGGGAACGGCGGCCACGTGGCCTCGGCTCCCGGCATTAATCACCCACGTTTCGGTGGGTACTTAAGTGGATGTCCTAATCCATGTCAATTAACCGATGCTTCATTACTCGAGTCCTGCAGACGGAGGCAGAGATGCTATCGCAGGCACCGGGAGCGGGGCTGGGGTCACGCACGGGCTCCGGCAATTAGAGGAACGCGTCCCCGAGGAAGCCGCGCGTGCGGCGGGCTCGGCTCGCCCGGCAGGCGAGTCCCAGGGGAGGAAAACCCGGGCTCCCCCCCGACCTTGCCACGTTTTTAACCTGAATGACGCGCAGTCAAGTGGCAACATCAATTAGCGCCGTTTGCTCTTAAGGGAGCCTCAAATGCTGCCGGCTGAGCGACGAGCCCTCGGCCACGCCGAGCCACAAAAGCTTCACGCGGTCACTAAGGCAGCGTTACGCAGCCACGGTTCCTATCGACTGGGCCATAAGCCCCGGCTGGAGCGCGTATCACTGGGAGGTTCTCCTGAACGTCCCGGGACGCTGCAGAAGGGGAGGCACGGCCGAAGCACCTTACGGATGGGAGCGACCGATCCCTGCGAGGTCATAGCTGAACTCCACAGAACTGCGTTCCTGCACGGAACGGCGCAGTCCCTCGCATGGCGTGCGCTGCTCTGCCGCTGTCCCGGGGCACACGGTCACCTCCCCCCGCCACGGGTCCCCGCGCCAGCGCGTCGCCACCCCCTCGCTTCTCTCGCGTTAGGGCACGCGCACTCCGGCAAGCCCCGGGTTTTCCACCTCAAGGGTCCAGACTCGTATTTCTCTTGCAGGAGCACATCGCCACTCGAAGCAGCTTTTGCTCAGCCTCTGTCTGGAAGCCGGCGGGGTTTGCAGCGCTCGCGCCCCAGCCAGGCGGAGGAAAGCTTCGCCGCTCCCCCCTCGCCAGCGGCTGCAGCAGCCAAGCCTCGGCCCATGGACGGCTTCGCCTGGGGCTGACAGCAGGTCCGCAGCCGAGGCTCTGCCCCTCCTCGCTGCTGGCCATCTTCTTCATTAGGAACTGGCGAGTTGCTTTCGTTCCCCGCTCCGGCCAAGGCTTCCCGCGAGACGCAGCGCCAGGGAACGGCCTCGGCTCCCCGCCGTGCCAGGGAACGGCCTCGGCTCCCTGCAGCACCGCGCAGGATTGGGCAGGCTGGACGCTGCCGGAGCGCACCGGCAGCATCGCTCGTCGCGGTGCACCAGCAGCCACCGGCAGAAGGGACACAGGGCCGCCGGGGACACAACAACGCTTCCAGAAAAGCGGAGGTGCCGAGAGAAACCTTCAGAACAAATTTCAACAAAAATCATCCATGTTAAAGTATACCTCCTGCCCACACATCATTTCCAAGTCACAATGAGACATTTTGCAGAGCAGAGTTGAAAACGAACACTTCATGAATGATAAGCTTCATTATTTTTTTCTTTTTCTTTAAGTCCCCAGGACAGCCAAGGAAGGTGGAAGGCGCAGGAGCTGGCGCAGGGCTGGGAAGTCTCTGCCACCAAATTTCAGCGGGGCGCTGGCCTGAGGGCGGCCAGTGGTCTCGGACAGAACGGCAGAGCCAGGCTCAACGGCCTCGCCGGGGATGTACAACCCGCTGCTCCGCCGGGAATGCCCTCGGGTGAGTCCCTGGCCGGCACTTCGGCCTCCTGCCCCGGGGCGCTCGGCCCTGGCCGACCCCGTCCCCGCTTGTTTCCACGCCGCTGCTCATCCATCTCCAGCCAGGCCAGATTTCTTTTCCTTTCGTCGCTGTTGCTTGGTACCAGAAAGGCTGAACCACTCGGCACCGAGGGGAGGACACGCTGGAGACGCGCCGCATCCTCCCGCGCTTGGGGTTATCGCTGCCAGTCTCCGTCTTGCTCCACGAGCATCGCGCCCAGCAGCCCCGGGCGAGAGCTTCGCCGCAGCGCCCCGGCCCTGCCGCCCACGCCACCAGCAGCGCGGGCGCTTCGCCGCCGGCTCGGGCGACGCACACGGGGAGCACCGGAGAGAGACGGCGCCTCGCCAGAACCGCCCGGGGGTCCCCGCTGCCTCCCCCCGCGAAGGCATCCAACGCCGCGCTGAAAGGCGGCTTTAGGGCAGCTTCTGCTCGCAGAGCCGCTGAGGCCGGCGCAAGCACTTGATAAACCCAGAAAGCAGTAGCAGCTCGGTGGCAGACAAAACCTCATTTCACGAGGAATCCTCATAAAACCAAATTAATGTTGAAGGATGAAGGCAGGTAAACCTCTCACAGTTAAGTTCAGGCCACAGAGACTCAGTTTAAATCTCCCAGCAGTTCTGATTTAATCAATGCATTTCAAAGTGAAATTAGATGAAGTACATCTCCATCACAGGAAATTATGTAAGCTATCGAAGTCTGTAGGTGCAGGTCCCAGTAAGAAGAGCCAGAGGAAATATTCATATCAACTCGAATTCCATTTTGAAGGAGGCAGTTCAGGTCCAGAGTTTTGTTATTCCAGTGGAAAAAAAAAAATCACTCTGACGAAAACCGCGTACCCAAGCGAAGAAGGGCCAAGCGGCAGCTTCGGGAGCCCCCTCCCAGCGGCACCGTCCAGCGTGGGAAGGAAGGAACAACCCCTTTGTTTTAAACGAGGGGGTGAAAGCGCCGACGAGGCCGCTCCATCCTCCCCGCGGATCCCGCCCAACACACTTGGCTTCCAGGAGTTATCCCGCCAGAAGAGTTTTGGTCTCAAACCCAAACTCCGTTGGGCCTGAACTGCTGGAACCCACTGCGTCATCACCAGCCCTTAACGAGAATAACGGACACCGCAGCCCGGAGGGGAGCAGCTCCCGCTCCTCCGGCTCAGCATATTGATTCCCATAATCTTTCCTCCCAGCCCTTCTCCTATTAGCTATATTTAAAGGCTTAAGCACGCATACATTTCCATAATGAACCCCAGACCTGTCGGAAGTCATATGGATTATTCACACCCTACGGAGCCGTTGTGCGAAGCCGCTCTCGGTGCTCACCGCTGCCCTGTATACATACATATAGATGCAAACGTAAATAAGCCGTGCTGGGAGACCTCGCGGATCAGACTTGGCGGAGGAAAGGGAGGAACAAGGTTATCGGGCCACCTGGAGAGCTGGTCCCTGCCTCGCTGCGCCTCCCCTTTACAGGCTGGGCTTGGAAGGGCGATTAGCAACTCCCTTTTGCCAGCAGACGCCCGTTACGTAAAGCGAACCCAAGCTGCGGCACCCCGACGCCTGGAGCAGACGGGCAGGCAGCTCGCGCGTCCCACGTCCCGCGGGCAGCCCCCGAGCACCCAGGGCGGGCGGCAGCTCCCATCCGTCACCCCGCCGGAGACGCCACAAAGGCAACGCGGCGGTGACGGCTCCGCGTTATTACAACAATTATTCATGCTCTGGGGAAGACGCTGCTAAAGACCAGCGCCGCTCCCTTTGCCTCATCTGCGAAATTGCTGCCAGTTAGGAGGTACGAACCGCTGCATAAAAGTGCAGTTTATTCAAGCATTATTGTGGCTGTTAAGTATCATAGCCGGTGACACTAGATGAATTTCTGTGGCAATCAATTCACCCGGGAGCAGCCAGCTCAGCCCCTGCGTGGATGCGGGATGAGTAAGGACTCCTCAGTGGAGGCCATTAACTCCCACTGCTTACTGCTCTCATTACTTTCCAGACTGCAAGGCTTGCATCTTTGACGAGCGGCTGAATCTACATTTGACAGCATGAACTTGATGAGTGAAATTCATGGAAAATGTTTGCTTTGGCAGTAACTACAAGGCCCATAAAGTTTCCTCGGTGCCAACGCGCAGGGATGTATGCTTTTAATGAGTTGTTTTATACAATCGGGAAGAAATTGCAAACAGTATTTTTACTCGTACTGCAAATCACTCTGGAGCTAAATGCTGTAAAAAACGTGGCATATTGTTTAAAATACTGTGTTTGTAGCTATGGAAGTCCTCAGCCAGAGCCAGGCAGACGGCACGCTGCAGAGAGCTGTCGTGCCCTCACCGGCACGCGCGGGCGCTGACGCAGCCGTAGGCACGCACACGTATGTCGGTGCACATTCAGGAGGCGACAGAGCAGCTGCCGTCCCCCCAGATAACACCAAAGAACAGGCCTTTGCCCCGCGGCTCCCGCGCCGCGAAGGGCAGCGCCGACCCGGAGCATCCCCGGGACCGCACAGGGGCTTTCAGGGGGAACGCTGCACACCCGGCCCGGCTCCTCGCGGCGCTCAGAACCCGGGGAGCAGCAAGCTCCCCTTCACGAAAGCAAGGGCAGAATAATTCTGAGTGATGCGGGTTTGCAGGTCTTGCCCTCCTCGGCTCAAGAGCAAGGCTCGCCTGCAAGGTCACGCAGCTGCCGCTGCCCCGGGGCGGAAGGAATCCGACTTGAAAGGAGCAGTGAGGTACCATCTCCCCGCAGCAGCCAGCGGCTCCAGGCAGAGACTGCGCGCGGCGAAACGGGCGCTGGAAAGGTCTACTGCTTCTCTTGGAGCTATTTTTCTAGCAGTCTTCAAGAAAATGAGGGGAAATGACATGGGAAATGTCAGAAATAAAGCCAGAAGCAATTAGAGTTAGAGAGAAGCGAGAGCAGCAGGCAAGGTTAGCAGTAAAGTTATCTCTTATTAAAAATAAAACACGGAGGGACTGGAAGCTGATGAGGTGGTGCAGAGGACAGCCTGGCGCTGAGGATCCAGGATACACAGCAAAGAAATTCGCAAGGCGAATCGAGGAGAAGCGACCGGAAGGCTCCTGTTTTCATTGCTAAACTCTTCACAAAAATAAAAAAGCAGAGGGCGTCCTCTGTTTCCAAGATTACAGTCTTCTGCTGGCTCCAGCCTCGGGAAACAGCCCTCCAGCTCCACCGGGCCTTTCATCTGCCACAGAATAAATCCAAACGCGAGGCACCCTGAACAACGTCTCGGGTGCTTTCCCTAGGAGTAATTCCTAAGGTCACTACATCACCGCAGACTCCCCGGAGACGCTGTCCTTCCCACCGCGCAGCAGCACTCCCTCGGCGGACGGACGGACGGACGTCTCCGGCAGCAGCGTGAAGGTGCTCGCGTGGCCGGGCCGTCAGGGTGCATCAGCCGGGGACGAGGTGGGGGGCATCGGGAGCTCGCTTGCCACGTGCGCCTGGAATACGCCGCACGGCACACGGGGGTGCAAAACAAAAGCCGAGGGCCTCCCCCAGCTCCTCGGCGCAGACAAAACCCCAGTTCAAGTTTCACCCTCCAGGACTCCATCCAAAGCTCAGGCAGAGGGACAAAGCCTCCAGCGACTCCGAAGGGGGACGGACAAAGGCCTCTCGCATCAGCCGCGGCGTTCGGGGGGCCCTGCCCGCCTCCCCTCCCGCGCCCCCAAAGCAGCAGCCATGTTCTGCCGGCGCGCAGGGGCGCGGGGAGCGGAGCGGGCTGATGGGCTCCCCTAGTTGCTGCACGGGGTACGGCTGGTGGCGGGGCCGCATCCATCCGCTCGCCCCGCAGCCGTCCGGGGCGTCGTGTCCAGCTCCCCAGGGAGCGGTCGCAGGGCTCGGCGCGAGCTGCGGGAGCGGGGCCGCCTGCTCGGGACCCCTCGCCTCGGGACCCCTCTCTGCAGCAGCCGGAGAACGCGACGCGGCGCCTGAGCCGCTCTCTCGCTCCGCAGAGGGGAGGCTGGGGCAGGCGGCAGGGATGGACCCCTGCCCCACACCAGCCCCTCACCGGCTCAAACCCAGGACTTTTTAAATACAAAATCGGGCTGGGGTGGGGGGTGGGGGTGAGGAACAGAACGTGAACCACACGGCAGCGTAGTTTTCCTTATGCTCTCACTTGTTTAACACGCTGCTGCTCTGAACGTATTCCACCGAGAGAGGCTGAGGCCACACAAGCCAGGTACCCCCGCGGGTGGGGGCAGCGGGCAGGGCTGGGCAGCTCGCGCTCTCCGGCCACAGCACCGTGGAAATAACAAGATTTCGGCTCGGATGACTTCGCAGCGGTAATGAAAACGCGTTACATAACACTTTGCCTCCGTCTCCTCCGCTTTGCAATTCTCGATTAATCTCCCAAACACATCCACCCGGCTGCCGCCCCCCGGCCCCTTCCCCGAAACGCGCCCGCCGGGGGCAGGGCCCCCCCCCCCCGGCAGCGCGCAGGGAGCAGCGGCGAAGGGACCCGGAGCTGCCCGGACAGGGCGGCCGGGGCCGGGGGGACGCGGCCGGGGGAGCCCCGCCGCCCCGCCCGGAGCAGCGACCGGCCGCGCCTCCCCGGGCGCGGGAAGCCGCCGGGCTGCGCGGCCGCGCTCGCCCTCCCGCACCCCGCTTCGGCAAGTTCCGCGCGTCGCTCCCCGAGCGCAGCCGGGCGGGCGGCGGGAAGCGCAGCCGGCGCTGGCTCCGCGGGGCTCCGCGGGGCCGCCGCGCCCCGGCCGTACCTGCTTCCCGGGAGCCGTCGCATCCACATCGTCACGTCTCCGGGCCGCCCGTCCCGGCCCGGCCCGGCCCGGCGGGGCTCACCGCCTCAGCTCTCCATGCGGGCGCGCCGCTCCGCGCCCGCGGCGGGGCAGGCGGCGCCCAGCGGGGCGGGCATGCCCGGGGGCCGGGGGGGTCGGCGCTCCGGCGGCCCTGGCCCCTCAGCGCCGGCGGGGCAGCTGCGCGCCCGCGGAGGCTGCGCGCCCCATGCGCGGCGGGGGAGGCGCGGGGCGGCCGGGCCCCTGCCGGCGCGGTGCGGCTCGGCTCGGCTCGGCTGGGCTGGGCTCGGCGCGCCCGCGTCTGTGCGCGCACCCGCGGGGCGGGGGCGGGGGGCCGCGGCTCGGGGAAGTTGCGCGGGGAGGAGGCGGGGGCGGAGCGCGGCCCCTCCGCTCCGCGGCCGCGGCCGGGCGGGGGCGGACCCACCGCCGGAGCCGCAGCCGCGGATCGTGCGCGGCTCCGTCGGGCGCTGGAGCCCCCGCGCAGGCGGCGGGCAGGGTCCCGGCGGCGCAGCCCCGCTCCCCCGTGGGGGAGAGCCCCGCCGGGAAACGCGCTCCGGCCGCCCAGGACGCCGCGTGGGGCCGGCAGCGTCCCCTCGTCCCTGCACCGAAACGCTCCTTTTCCCCGCTCTCGCGAGTTACACCTCGGTGCGCTCCCGGGGGGCCGCTCCCCCAGCCCCGTTTGCGGGCTCCGGCCCGCGTCCCCGCTCAGTTCTGCGCGCGTTTAGCGGGTCAGCGATTCGCGGCCGAGGTGTCACCGCGCTGGCTCCGAAAGGGCACGGGGGAAGGGGATGCATTTGTAATCCGTGCTCCGGCGGTCCCGGGGCGCGGGGCTCCCCCCCCCGACCCGGCCACAGGTGCGGCGCGGCGCGGAGCCCCGGCCCGGCGGAGGGGCCCGGCGGCGGCGGCTCCGTGCTCCCCCCGCCGGCCGAGCCGGCAGGCGCAGCCTGGCCGGGCCGCGCCGGCCCCCGCTCCCGCTCCCGGCCCCGCACCTCCGCGCTGCGGGAGCCGCCGGGCCCGCGGGAGCGGCGCCCCCGAGCAGCCGCCCCCAGCCCGGCTCCGCGGGCGGATCCTGCAGCCGCCCCCAGCCGCGCTCCCGCCGGCTGAAAGTTCGTGCCTTTCCTCCTCCGTGCTCGCTTAAAGACAATGGAGCACAAAGAGGAGAAGCGAACGTGTTGGGAAAGGCTTTGGTTATTTTAAGAGGTGTTTCATCAGAGCCCGATACGTTTTCTCTCCTTCCAGGGGTGCTGCCACTGAGAAGCTAAATTATTCCTCTAGCTAGTGTATTGAAAGAGAAGCGTCTCTCTTGAAAAGATGAGCTGCTTTGGATGGTTTCTGTTCAGTTGCTGCAATAAAAGAAGTTTTTGTCTGAATTTGGGGACAGATTCTTCGAAGCCGCTCCTGGCTACGAGCGAGGAACGGGACTGCGGCTTGCAGAGTCAGAACTGCCTGGGCGGTCTCCTCGCGGGAACAAACCTCCGCGCACAGGGCCGGCGAGGAAGGGGCATTTCAACAACCACGGCTCGCTTTGTTCCAAACAAGCACACCAGACAGCAAGACTTCAGTAGAAACGAGTCTCTCTCTGCTGCCTTTCTGAGTCACCGGGTTTCTTTTCTGCCTCTGTATAAACTTATCCTAGAAGCAGAAGGAGCCTCCTTTAAGCAAGGCAGCCCCATGAAAGGTCAGCACTGTCCCTAGGACGCCTCGCAAGTCCCTGCTCCTTCCGTGTGCTCCCGGTGGATCAGCTCCAGCTGCCACTAGAAGTGCTGTAGCTCAGCGTCCAAATCCCCACGTTATCTGGAGCTGGATGCCTGGTTGGAAGGAGCCTATTTTGGGAAGGATGCAATCTCGGGGGTTGGCCTGAAGGACAGCTCATGCTGTGAGATTTCAGCTGCTGGGGACGCAGACCTCTCCCATCCCAGCCCGAGCAGAACCAGGGCTGCAGAAGTGTCCTAAGCAGCAGCCAGGCTGATTTGGGGTTTTTCCTAAGCATGCTTCTGACCCACTGGGGCCGCGTGGGCTCCCTTCCCTCAGGGCCACCGAGGAAATCCCGACTCGCAGGCCAGGCAGCGTGCGTTCGGTGACGCTGCAAGGTCGGTGACGGTCCCCTCTCCACCTCCCCGTAACGAGGCCAGTTACAAACTGGCCCACGGCTCTGCCCAGACTTCTCGTCCCTCCGCAGCCTGGAGGGAGGGAGCCACGAGCCCCAGGGAGGTTCATTACATGCAAACCCTGATTTTACGCATGATGTTCATAGCTGCAAATTACGACAGCTTCAGCAAACGCAGATGTCAAAGCACAAGACTCACCTGGACGCAGCCTTTCCGGAGGCTGTGTGTGTAGTGACTTGAAAGAGAAAGCTTGGCTTTGCTGCAAGCCCAGTGACTTTATCATCCATTAAAGCCAGCTAACTAACATGAAAGATCTTTAGAGAGAAGACGGGAAGAGCGTGCAATTGTCGGTCTCGTAAGAGTCTGTTCTGGAGCCTGAGAGATACCAGAACGCAGTTAAGTAGAAGACAATCAATTAAGGCTTAAATAAACCCAAACGAGCAAACATTAATGAGAGCTATCTTGTATCTGAAACAAATCCTCTTAACTCATCCCCACTTAAAAAAATATTATTTCCCCATTTGTGCCGAACGCACGGAGCCGGCGTGGGGATTGCGCCAGGGGACCATCGGGGGGGCAGGGCCGTGCCCGGGGAGCTCTGGGGCCCGGCAGCACAGGCCGCGCTTGGGAAGGGGCTGGAAGTCAACGGGAAACTGTGCCTGTATTTATTTGGCGATAAACATCTGTTCTACCTCTGCAGGCATTCCTAAGGCAAGCGAACCCCGGGGTTGAAAGGCCCCGTGCCCTTGCCATCAGCTTTCCTCTGCCCTGCATGGAAACGTCACCAGCCAGAAGCTCCCAGAATATTTTTGAAGCAAAAAAAAGAGATATCAAAGGAGAGTTGAGGCTTTCAACAGTGCCAAAGCAAGCGTGCACACAAAGCTTTTATATCTAGGCCATTATTTGGGTCCAGGGCTGGTTTGAGACGCTTGGAGCGTAAACCTCGCGGGGAGGGAGATACTTGGCTAGAGTTTGGGCGCCTGAGCCGCGTCCTCGCTGCCCTCCGGAGAGTCCTGCCTGCCGCTGGGCCGGGCGACACGTGAGGCACTCGCTTCTGCGCCTTCTTAAAATAACCAGCGCACCATTTTTAGTGGCGTTTTAAAAGGCAGATTGATGCCAATTGGCAATCTTGGCCCCCTTTGTCTGGCTCATTTACTCAGCAGCGCTGCCGGGAGCGGGTGCGGGCGATGGAGCAGCCCGCTGCGGGAGCAGGAACTGTGAATTATCCCACCATTTAAGTAGGAGGGAAGGAAGTCATTAGCGAATTCATTTGTCTAACTTGTTCTTCTCAGAGTCATCTCTCCCAGAGAGTAAAGTTCCTGATGCTGGTGCAAAGCTGTAAGCGCCGCCTGGAACTGGCTGCTGCACACGGGTTGCAGATGCTCGCACAGACCCGTATTCTGCAAGAAAAGAGGAGTTTTCCTGTGATCCCAACTGCACTTCCCAGGTTTCCCGTAACAGCACCTGCGTTATCACCCACCCACCCACCGTGAGCTTTAATAGGTGTGGGCACCCCAGGGTGCTGCCGACCGCAGGGGTGGCCGTCGCCAGCTGCACCGCACTTACCCATCGTGTTCTTGAGGCAAAATCTGTTAATTTGCCTCGGAGCGGAAAGGCAGACGCTGCCCTGGCTACACTGGCCAAGGAGGAGTGAAAATTGTCTCTTCAATAGAAATAGGTTGTCATTAGCCATTTTCCTTTCATAGGGAAAAAGCAGAAGTGTTACTTAGAGCCTGTGAAGAAGAGAGGAGTGTAATGCAATTTCTGCCTCCTTGTAACATCGTACTTTGGTTTTTCAGACCAGTGCTGACAGGGAAGAGGATTCTGGAAAGCACCTAGCAAATTTTATACTCTGAGCTGCTCTTAGGGGCTCCGAGACTTAAGAAAGCATCCCCCAGGGTCTCCAACTCCTCTAATGGTCTTGATGGGCCCGAGTAGCGAGGCGCAGCTCCGGCTCCAGCACGCCAGACCCCTGGAAGGAGAGTCACGAGGCAGGGGAGCCGGGGGGGCTGAGAAGACGTGAAAAAGCTGGAAAGTGTTTTGTGGGGCACATCTGCCTGCGGCCCATTCTCCAAGCCCGAAAGAGCCACCGCGAGCCCCCGCAGCCCTGCAGAGCCTCCC
The DNA here is from genome assembly GCA_009819775.1 of Phoenicopterus ruber ruber. Classification (NCBI taxonomy): domain Eukaryota; kingdom Metazoa; phylum Chordata; class Aves; order Phoenicopteriformes; family Phoenicopteridae; genus Phoenicopterus; species Phoenicopterus ruber. The sequence continues at coordinate 9,269,860 of CM020235.1, read as the reverse complement.
CGGCTGCCTGCCCGGGGACATCACCCAGCTTTCCAGCCACAGCTCACTTTTCCAGGGAAGCGTGCTGTTTAGCCACTTCTGTCCCCGACGTCCTTCCCCAAGGAGAGGAGGCAGAGCATCCTGCCTTCGCTGACTAATGCCGGCCCTGCCGCAGAGCCTGCCTCACGCTCCCGGCTCCGTGCCCCCCCGCGGGACTTGTCCAGTTCCGAGAACCAGCAAGGAAGGCAGGGGAGCCGCTACCCAGAAGCTAGCGCCCTGTACGGTATTTGTCTGGCTAGGCTGCTCTCGTGCATTTTCTTCTTTTTTTAATCTAAACATTGCTAATCAGCTTCCTCAAGCTCCAACATACGTCCTATAAATATCCCTTGTGGAAGCAAAATCTGTCTCGTATGTGTATGCAAGACAAAAGAAAAAATTAGAAAGCATGAAGCCCGGACTTAGCAGCCCAGTAGCATAATTAAGCTAAAGCCTAAGAGATTAATGAAAGACGGAAAAAATGCCTACCTTCTCCATGCCCCTGACACAGCCAGGGAGCGCACCAAAGCCCCGGCAGCGCACCAAAGCCCCGGCAGCCTCAGGCCCCGACAGACGGAGAGTTTGCCCCGGCGCAGGCGCTCGTCGCTGCCCGCAGGTCTCTCCTGAGCCGCCCAGAAGGCACTGCCAGCCTGAGGGCTGGACCGGGGCTGACGCGGGGACGGAGCTGGGGAGCGCCTCAGTCTTGGAGCTAAGCGGGAAACTCGGTGGTTTCGCTGCTGCTTGATATTTGGCAACAGCCCGGAGGTGCTCTTACAGTTCTTATTTAAAGAGCTTGCTTAGGAGATCTATGGGCCCCTGGTAGAGCTTGGGGTGGGGTGGGATGTCATGGTTTTCAGCTTGCTCCGAATGGGGTAGGGTCGGGGCAAGCTCGTCGGGCAGGAGACCTCCGGGCACAAGCACCCGGAGTGCAGCAGCATTCCGTGTAGACGGAGCTGCTCTGGCTCTGCCTCTCTTCCAGCACGGCTGATCGGAACGAGCTCAGATCCATCCTCCTTCTCTAACGGCTTCCAGCTTGCATCCCCCAGCCTCCTGGCCGGGCCGCAAAGCCCCGACTCCGGAGCAGGACCCTGAGCACAGACGAGTATCTGAGCAGCTCGATCGCCTTCAGCACAGGCATCCCGAATCCACCTGCTCACCCCACGCTTTGCACTCAGGTAGCTTTTGTTTTGACGGAGACGCAGTCAGCTCTTGGCTGGCTTCATCTCCGGCACGCCGAGCCCTCGCCCCCTCTGCCGCGCTGCCGGCACCTCTGTTTCGGAGCGGGCAGGGCAGGCAGGGGCTGGAGAGCCCGAGGCACCAGCTGGGGTCAAAAGCAAACGCCTCGGAAACAGCACTTGCAGGAGACTGGGCACTGTGCTTTTAACAGCTCGAGAGGTAACCTGCCTTTGTTAACTCTGCCGAGAAATCCTTGGCATCATTAGAGAGGTGACACTGACTTCAGCATTGCCATGGTTTCCCCAGGTTTTACATCTCACTGCTGCAAGGTGAAGCAAGGTGGCTCTTGGCTGCGAGGCATTAACAGCCCAGAGCCGTGAAACTAAAGCAGAGGTCTCCTCTGCCTTGCGAAGGAGGGGTACCGTTACAGGGTGCAATGCTTCGCACCATTTCTCACGGAGAAAGAAAAGGTAATCCAGTCCTGTTTTGCTAAATAGGATAAGGTAAACTCATACAAGAAGATAAACGCAGCAAGAGGGGGGTTCTTTCTGAACCTCTGCAGGAGTGGGGGTTCAAGCTATGGCAGGAGCCTGAGCTCCAGGTAAACAAGGTGTAGTCGGGGCAATAGCAAAGATAATTTTGATTTCACGACCTTGCAGTTCCCGTTGGCCACACAGCAGCTGCCTCATGCGGAGCAGCCGCTGCTTTAAAACCACGGCCCCTGGCAGAAAAAGACAGCGTTAGCAAACCAGCTCTTGGCAAAGCTCGAAAGAGCGGGCTACCGCTTTCTGGTTTCCCCGTGCAGGTCCTTCCATCGCTCTCGGGCCTGTCCGCAGCAGGTTCCTCCCTAGGACACCTGCGCACGCCGAACTACGGGGTTTTCCCCTTGATGGTGCCACGCAGTACGTGTAGGTCCAGCCCCACGGTTCCCTGTGTAAAGAGGTTTTCTTGGGAGCGCGGGCCTGATGCTGCGGCCGGCTCGTTTCCAGCTCCGGTGCCGGTGTAGTCGTCTCTCACACTGCCCTGGCTGCCGAACTTTCCTGGCTCTCCATCGCTGGGAGGTGGTGCAGGGGTTAATGAAATTATAACACTTGGTTTCATAAATGGTATGTGCTGCTTAAACCCTACAGGCGTCTCTAGCAGGGCAGTTATAGATTCCCTTTGCTTTGGCTATATTTGTCTTATAAACCTCAGCGATGCTGACAATTAGGCACAGTTTAATTTTGCAAATCTGAGGAATGATCAGGCCAATTTAGTTCACATTTAAAGCATTTGTGTTCACGTGCTGGAAAGCCTTTTTTCTTCCTTGCTCCTTGCCTAAGGCCCTTATTATCTGCTGGCGCTATTTATCAATGCACAGCAGGTATATTACAGAAAGGTCTCTTTTGTAAAGTGATACGAAATAATCACTCCTGTTCCTCATCTGCTCGGCAAGAAAAGTGAGCCCGACTCTCATGCATGTCAGTATTCCTGAGCCGCAGCATTTTTATATTACTGCGGGAGGAGTGATTTAACTCAATAAGCTTTTCTCATAAATGGCAATAGTTTTATAAAAGGAAAGGAGGCGCGTGTAAATTAACACAACATTCCCCTCCGCTCCGCTGCTCCAGGCCCTGCCCGGCTGCGGTGGGAGTTTGCCGTCCCAGCTGGCTGCCCCGCGCCCGGGACGCCTCTCGCCGAGCCGGAGATGCTGGGAGGAGCTCGTTTTGGGGCAGATAACTCCCAGTTTTGCTCCTGGAGAGCGTGAGATGAAGGAGCAGTCTTTAACAACAGCTCATACCTCTGGAAAACCCCACTCCTCCTCCTTCACACGCACGTAACGGCTCCTTATCCCCTCTTCTCAGTACGGACTTGTCTGCGTTTAGCAAAGGGATGGGCAGATCTGTTACGCCATTTAATTGACACAAATGCGTGTATTTGTGGCCTGCAGGACGCTGCCGGTTCGCAGCGGCAACTGAAGCTGACTAGGGCGCATCTTCCTCTGGCGTGTGATTAAACGCTCGGTGAAGTGTCTCGAGGTGTCTGCGCGCCCGACAAGCGCTACAGAAAGTACGGTCAGGGCGCGCATCTCCCCGCCGAGGTTAGGAAGGAAGATCGTGCCGACCCGGGAGCTGGGGAGGAGCAAATCTGGTGGAGAGCAGTAAATGCCGACCTGCGCGCGCCGCGCGTCGGAGCTGGGCTGGCTCCTCGGTACGGGACCCGCGGGAAGCCCTGGCAGAGCCGGAGCCGAAGCCCCGGGCTCCTCCGCGCTGCTTCTGCCCTCGGAGCGACGGCCTCTGCGGAGCAAAGGGGATGATTTAACGGGCTGCCTTTCCCCGAGCACAGGGAATGTGGTTTTTGTTTGGCTTTCTCCTCCCCCAGGGACCGAGGTTTAATATTACCTTCCCATTAATTTATATGAGAACATTTCCAAATAGTAAACTTCCAATAAATTACTAATGCTGATCTATAAAAGGGAAAAAATGGTGCGTTGCAAGTTTATAGCCCTGCGGAAAGGACATTAAAGAGAGGCGTCCTTAGCACGGAGCGCTCTGGGGAGAGCCGGGGGGCCGGAGACCGGCCCGACTGCGGCGTGCCTGCGGGGCAGGGGGCTCGCCCCCGCTGCGAGGGCGTCGGGCATCCTTGCCCTCTGCCCGGCATGCCGTCTGACGCAAGACGGTTTGTCTCATCGCGGACCAATATTGCCTTTATCACTTACAAAACTCTCTTGCAGAAACAGGTTCGTGGGCAGGCGCTGGGGTGACGTGAGGCGGCGGGACTCCCCTCCTCGAATTAAACTCATAGACCCTGCGGCTCCTTCCCGCAACGGGGGGGGGGCTACGGGAATGAGTTTCTGCGTGTGCACAAGCTGTCCCTGTAACAGCCACTTTAAATATAAGTGGAGTTGATTGATAATTTTCCCACTGAAGAAACCCGAAATGAAATAAATAGGATTTGACATCTGAGGCAGCGATGCTCCCTGCTGTTCTCCGGCACCGCGTGGCACGGGTGCGCCTGCTGCGGCTCTCGCCGGTCGGGAGCTCCGGTCCCACCAGAAACACACGGAGCAAGCGGGGGGTGGAACCCTCGCTCCGTGCGCGTTTTGCTGTGTGTTTGACACACGGCTCAGGACCCGCTGCTTGCGCGGCATCAGCATCCCGGGCGCTTGGCACTCCCGGCTTCCCGGAGAGGCTTCTTCCAGCAGAAGCAGCAACTGGCTGCAGAGAAGATACTGGGGCAAACTGGTCGTGAAATCTGTCACTTACGTGTCAAGGGAAAACCTCCGCGTGGGTTTCGCTGCCCAGCCGAGTCCCCGCTTACCCAGCAGCCAGCCGCGGTTCCCCGCAGTGCCAGGCCGAAAGCAGATCTGCCCTTCGTGCTTCATCCCTTCTGCGTTTGTGGCTTGTGTCTCGTGGTCTTTCTCACCACGAAGGCAGCGGCAGACGGGCAGGTCTCCGGTTTGGGCGCGGGCGGGCTGGGATGCTCGGGCACACAGCTCCGCACCGCGGGATAACCGTGATCCAGCGCCTTCCCTTCCCCAGCTTATCCCTTCCCATTCCGAGAGCAAACGCGGACGTTAGCCGGCCCGGGGGCACCGGGAAGGAAACTTTGATCTCTGCTGTCAAGACCCCTCACGGCACAGAAGAAAAGCAAGCGCTTTCTGGTTGGTTTTTAAACATGCTCCCCTCTCAGTATCTCTTTGTCAAATCAGACAGGGAAAAAAGCACAAAAAGATTCCCAACGACCAAACCAAAGGCGATGAAAAATGAATGAGAAGACAATTCAGCCTGGAGAGTACAAACAAACTATCTGCAGCAAATAGTTTATTTTAAGATGCTAACAAATTTGCTCCAGAGGCCCGTGGAAAAAACTCAGGTACCATGCAGCCAGCCTTTCCCTTATTTATAGAATAATTACAATGATTTATTAGCTGTGATCAGAAATATATTTATGGCGTGGAAGTTTTCAGCCATATTTCAAGTAATTCACCTCCTCGCACGTCTCCCCGTTGCTGTCATCCCAGCTCCACTTTTTCTTCCCCTGAAACCTGCTTGCACGACAATTTATGGCTTTGTTTGCGGGAAAAGCAGGTGTCTTGCTCCAGAGAACAAAAGCAAAACAAGTCCTCAAGGGTAAAACCCTCTCGCCAGCAGCCCGCGGGCAGCTCGCTGTGCCGGCGAGGGCAGCGCCCGCCCGGCTGCCCCGCTCCCACGGCCGGGCAAGCATCCCCGGCACGGCACCGCGCTCGCTGGCTCCGGCCTCCGGCAACGGGACGCGGCTTTCTCCCCGGCTGCCCCGTCCCGGGCGCACGAGGCGTGGGGCTGAGGACGTCCCGGCAGCGCCGCGCGTCGCCCTGCGAGGCTCCCGTCTCCTTCCCCGCCTGCCCGCCGCATCCGGCTGGGTAGCGCGGATGGAGAGGTGACGGCCAGCATCCCATCCTCCGCAGGTCTCCCCGGAGCCTGGCTCGCTGTCTCCGAAACGGGCAGAAAAACCACCTCCATGTTCTCATGCTAGCCTCTTAATACAGCCCCGTCCCCTCCCCGCTCCCGCTGCTTGATATATATCGCTGTTTTCAGCGCAGGGAGGAAGTAAACACTCTCAGAAGAACGCCAAATGTAACAAGTTTAGGAGAAACACCTAAATATTTGGTCTCTGCCCCAACCAAAGCACTAAATATTTTGTTCCTGCCGCACCTGCTGTTTCCCAGGCGAGCAGCGGGGCAAGGCAGGCGCCGCCGGGCTGCGGAGCCGGGAAAGACGCGCAGGGCTCCGCTTCCCAGGGCTGTCTTCGAAGGGACGCCCGGGTGTACCCGAGCCGGGTGCTGGTGCCGGCAGCTGGCGGGAGGGACGGCTGCGAGGCGCCGGCAGCCGCACCGCGCCCGAGGTCTGGCAGCGCCTGCTCGCCGCGCGGCCGCCCTTCCCCGGGGACGGAGGGTTGGCTTTGCGAGTCACTGTGACAGTCGCTTCTGCGGGACGGGACACGGCCGCGGAGCGCGTGCGTGCGTCTTGCACGAGGGCTCGTGCGCGGACCGAGCGCGTGAGGCTGCAGACAGACAGACAGCCAAGCGAGCAGCCGCGGGATTTGTGTGCCAGCCACAGAGGGGAGCAGAGACACCCGTCTCTGCAGTTACCCGCTTCAGATGTCTCTGCCTCTTCCTCTGACTTCCAGCCTGAGCTGCAGAGTTTAATTTAAGCGCTTCTCCACTCTCTCCCCGTCTTCTTTTTTTTATCTCACAATAAAAGAAGGCTGTTCTTTCCAATTTGTTTCACGATGCACTCATTCATCCCCCCCAGTACCCGCAGGGCTGGCAAGCCAGAGACTGTGCCAGCACTTGAATACTGAGGGGAAAAAAATGGTCTTAAAGTTTGGAGGTCCTTAGGAGTGAATGAAGTTTGATGCTGCTGGAAATATGGGCTGCTGCGGTCGAGGTCCTGCTGCAAACCAATTGATTCCCATCAACTCTTATTTGCTTGCCTGCACCGTCTCAGGACCAGCTTATTGCACAAATATCCCCTCCCACTGCCTGGCTTCTCCGTGCTTCTCTTCTGTTCAGGCTCTGCCATAAGCTGTCTAGGAAGCTTTAATTCTCTGCTTTTAAAAGGTGATTGCATTGCACCGGCCGAAACGCTGGATTTTATTGCAAAGCCGGGATCACAAACTTCATAAAAGAGGACTAAGCCTCCCCTCCCGCCCCCTCCAGCGGCTCCACGGCCACCGTGCCGGCAGCGTCTGCCCCCTCCTTCGGGGCACGTGTGTGGGCAAAGGGCAGGCCAGAGGTAATTAGCTACCGTTAATCGGCCGCTAAGCCCCGCTCCTGCCCTTCGGAGCCCTGATGCGGGAAACTGCTTCCAAGAGCTTTGCTCGGTGCCCTCTTCGAGTGACTCGAACTTCACGCGCCCGGGACCAGATGCAAAGGCTGACACTAATAAGATTAATGACCAGGGACCAGAAACAGCTCCATTACGGTTTGGGAATTAGATGTATCTGGGAGCAGCCAGGATATAATTTGGTTCATTTGTTAAAATAACATATATAAAAAGAAGTCTAAAGCAAGCCCATTCTCGGGGCCCGAGAAGACAAATAAGAAGGATGGCCCTTGTCCTGGGTGGCATTTGTTTTCATTACGTGGGTGGAAGAGACCTGATGGAGGCAGAGAGCTTGATCCTCGAGTAACCTTGTTGACTCTGGAACACTCAGAAGCTTTCAAACCGGAATTAGCAAACCAGCTCAATTAAAAAGAAATAAAACCCAACCTAAAGCTTAAACTTCCACATCCCTCGGCTTCTCACCCGTGTTGATGAGCCTCCAAGCATCAGCTTCCCACCCGGAGCCCACGGGCAGAGGACGCGTCGGCGTCGTGCGAGAAACGCGGTCGCAAGCCGGGGCGCTCGGGGAAGCCCTCTGCACGGCTGGAGAACCGGCAGCTGGAGCTGCCCGCCCAAAGGGCAACCGGCCGAGGGAAATTTTCAGTTCCTCTGGCTTATTTGAGTCTCTGGGCTTTGTTTTGTGTTTGCTCCCACGGCGCCAAAATTAAAGAGATTTGTGCACTAAAATGGTTTGGACATTTGTGACTTGCAGCCTGATGTTCTCCAGGAGCCTCTCCTTGACATCCATCTTGCTGTTTCTGTCTGGTTTTCCCAGAAGCAAAACCTCACCTGTCTCTTTCCCGAGTCAAACGCCTTTTCCAGCCCTAATCCACCTAGAAATAGTTACTGCGCAGGAGCCTGTCCTGCAAAAGGAGCTCTTGGACGCTCCCGCTCCTCCGCAGGCAGCCGGCGAATTCTCGGGAGCCGTTTCTGATCCGCCGTTACCCTCGTGCCCGGCCCGTGGTGGGAGGAGCGTGCCCGCGTTTCCAGCCCGGCCGCTCTTCTCGCTCGGTCAGCTTTGCTAAAGCTTGTCAGCTCGCCCTCCAAATCTTCTTGGCAATAAAGTCATCCAGGGCAGTTTAATGACTTTTAGAAACAGGTTAAACAGCGCCTGGCCCTTTGCCTCCTAATTAGAAGTGCTCTTCCCTGATACGTTCAAGGTCGTGGCTCCTCTCCCCACGTCTAATTACGACTCTAGGCTTATGTGCTCTTTCGCTAGTCCGGCTTATCCACCCGCGCTTGCTTTGCCGCCGCTCCTAATCGTTCCCTAAAGCAGCTCCTAATCGTTACCGCCGTGCCCACGCGTGCCTCGCGCCCGGATAAAGGGGGCACCTGCAATACCCCTGCCGCTGGCAGGGTGAGTCCGGGCGGGAGCCGGGGAGGGGGGAGAAGCTTTTCTTGCGTGGGCCGAGGGGACGCTGCGCGGAGAGGAGGGGAGAGCGACCTCCGAGGGACCCGCACGCAGGGCACGGGGCGATGGGGGCACGCAGCGATGGGGGCACGGGGCAATGGGGGCACGGGTGGCCTGGCCGGGCACGGACCCCGCTGCCCGCTCCTCTCCCTGCACCTCCGGGCCGTTCCCTCCCTTTTCTCTGCAGGAACATCGCCACAGACCGCTCCCTTTTCCCGTTCCTTGGCTCCGGGCTGCGGCGCTGGCCCCGAGCACCCCGTTAGTGCCATCGCTCCTCCTGCTCTGGCTCTCACGGGACCCGTCCCCGTCATCGCGGACCCCAGCAGTTAATAAGGGCAGCTCTGTGCTGCTTCAGAGACCCGTCCTTCCCCGCAGCAGCTCCCGGGTTACGCACAGCAGCGAGAAAAGGTGCCTCATCGGTGCCTCTGCCATCTCGTCCCTCTGATGCCTGAGATTTTTTTGATAAGCTCCTTGTTTCCCAGGCATAAAGTACAAAACTATTTTTCTTGCACTGAGCAGACAAGATGTTGAAATGTTTTTTCCTGTGATAACTGAAAGTGGAAGAAATCCTGCCTGCAATTCCTGTCAAGTCGAGGCATCTCTTTGTAGTTCGGTGAATTATTTCATCCCCAATGTTAATTTAAAAGCAAACAAACAGAGCTGAATGCATTTGATAGCAGAATTATTGCCGGTGCACTTCAGGTTGTGTTGCGCTGTGTTGTAAAACGCCGCTGCAGGGGCATCGCACGGCGGAGCCGGGGGGGGGGCTGGCAGCTCGGCTGGGGACGGCCCTGGCCCGGCTGCACCCCACTGCACCCCACTGCACCCCACTGCACCCCACCCTGCCGGGCTGGATCCTGCAGGGCAGCAAAGTCCCGTGCTGGGAGAGCAGAGCGTGCTGCCGCTCCCAGGGAGCGCCCATCCCGGGAGCATCCCCGGAGCATCCCCGTTCCTGCAGGCGCAGGGGAAAAGGCTCTCGTTCACCGACGCAGCTACAGCAGCACATCAGGAGTTAAAAACTCCTCTTGAGAGAGGGAGCTGCAAAACATCAGCCTTGTTCCACCTCAAAAGAGCAAGAATGAATCAGAAAAGGGCAAAGTGCGTGAAAGGGATGAATTGTAATAAAAACGGTGTTTAAATGTGCCACTGAGAATTAATCACTTTTTCCTTTGTGGCTTCCCCTTGGTGGGCTATTCCTGGGAAGTTGTAGAAGGAAACATCAACAAGGAATTAGTTTTATTTTGCGTGTAAGCTAGATCGGGGGTGTAATTGCCCTGGTTTACGGGCCCACAGCTCGGCTGGGCAGACAAAAGCCCTTACCCCCACCAGCACGCAGTGAGTGAGCAGGGGGCAGCTGGGGTGCACAGCCCCGCGTCCCCCTGCCCGGGGGCTCTTGGAAGGGGGAAGTAGTCCCAGAAGGCGATTTTGGCTCTCCCCCGGCCCCAGCGGCTCCCCGGGCGGTGATGGAGGCTTCCCCCCTGTTTCGGTGGCGGCAGGGTTGGGGTGAGAAATGCCGGCGCTGGGAGAGCGGGAGGCGGCCCTGGTGCGAGCCCAGCACCGCGGGGACCGGGCTGCTCTCCGGGCTCGGTAAATGCCTGAAATCGGGAGTGCTTATCCCCTTTGAGTCAAGGACTGGAAATAATGCTTCCCAGGGAGAGGCAAAGCGCTCCATCTGCTCGCCTCGTCGGGAAGGAGACGGAGCAGCGGGCACGGAGGGGCCCCGCGGAGCCAAGCCGGGTCCCAGCCAGCCCAGGTCGGAGCCGGGCAGGGTGGGCAGCGGGCGACAGCAGAGCCCGGGGAGGTGACGCTTTGCTCCCCATCATCTCATCCCACCTCCTCCCCCCCCCCGTGCCCGGGGTTATCCACGACGCCCGCCAGCCGCTCGCTCCGAGCAGAAGCGAGACGCGTGGTATCAGCGGGGAGGATCAGCGCCGGAGGATGCTTTGTCATCAAAACCCCGCTCGCTGGCAAGCCCAGGGAGCGTCACCTTTTCAGATACACAAAATCAATGCCGTCCTATATTCCAAAACCTTTAAACACCAGACAGGCCATTTGTCTTCTTTTATGGTGGCTGAGAGTCCAAAGGAGCCTGGCCAGATTAAATAATCCAGCAATAGCAATTTGAGGTCATTTTCATCATATTGATGGTTTTCCTGCCTATAGTAAAAAAGCGAGCCGAGGAGCTGGGCTTGGACCGACGCCGCGATGGCACGGCTTTTCTGCAGAGAAGCGGTTTTTGATGAACACTGCAACAAACTGGAAGCAGCCGGCGAAGGGGCAGCCTCCGTCCTGGCGGCACACGGCATCTGCCGGGGCCCGGGGCCGCCGCGTCCCGACCCCTGCCTGGCCGACGTCACGCGCGGCTTCGGGACCGGCTGTGGCCTCGGTGGGCTGTTTGCCGGCTCTGCCAAGGAGGCAACGGAAGGAGAACTATTTGACGCTGCTTTTTCCCCCCCCTCTTTTAATGAAGGAGTAAATAGAGGTGGAGTTTATGAATCTGTTTGAATGTTTCAGTGCAAAAATGGAGCTCAGTATTTTCAGAGAGATTTCGGTAGGGAGACCTGCGGCTGTGCTGCGATGTAATTACGCATCCAGCACACCGCCTTGCTCCTCCTTACAGACCCAGCTCGTACGCTGCAGGCGGGGGGAAGGGGAGGAGTTGAAAGTCTGAGTATTCCTTAGAAATAGAAAGCAAATTTGAGATAACATGAAAAACATCATTTGACGTGTCTGAAAGCCTTTTGTAAGCACTTTCCAGGAATATTTTACGGCCTCAGTTTCATTGGTAAGAATACTTGCAGAAAGCAGATTCTCAGCTTGAACGCTCGTGCGTTTGGTGCTTGCAAATGTTTCCTACAACTGAATCTATAATGCAACACAACTCGCGCTGCGAGATAACTCCCACCAAGAAACGGAAGGAGCCGCGTGTGGCTTGTGGGATTCCCCAGCACAGCCGGCTTCGCCAGACCTCCAGATCCCCTGAAATTCGGTGCCGGGGTAGTCTCCGTAGCATTGGGTTTGTTTACCGAAGGGATATTTCCGTAGCTCTCCGGAACGGCGTTTGCTCGCAGCGGTGGGTAGCACGTAGGCAGATGTTTACCCGGGGAAGGAAAAGCAACTGTCCTGTGCGACACCGAGTCGGCGCACGCAGTGCGAACGGCAACCTTTGCGGGAGAGGGGCAGAAATAACTGCGGATCCCTTTGAGAATGTCACTGGCTTTTCCCCTGCGATTCGTAAAAACCAGGAGAAACAAAATGTACCGAATAAGTAGCTGCTTGCAGAGATTTGATCGAAGCCAGTTGTGCGTGGGGTGTCCGGGAGGGCTCCCGCCGTCCCTCCGGCCGAGCCCGGCAGCTGTGCCCGCCGCAAGGCAGGAGGTGGGTGCTCCTGCCCGGCGAGGTTTCGGGGTCCCAGCCCTTCTCCAGCTTCCTGAGCGATTCATCCTTGAGGATTTTCTGCTTCAGCACATTGCCGAGAGAGAGACTGACAGATAAAGGAGAGGAGCTCCACATAACCTTGATTACCCAAGGATAATGAGGCCCAGTGCACCCTTAAGGTATGGGCAATATTTGTATCTGTTCAGCTTTTTCAGCGCTAAAGGTGACCATTTATATCCATTAAAAGCAGACAACTGGATGGCGAGCGGAGCCCTGCGTGTGCCTCAGCCCCGGCTGCCTCTTGATGGGCAGCATATATCACGCCATGGGCGCTCGGACATCCTTGTCCGCAGCTCTTGTCGGCGTGTGGCTCTGCAAATGTCACTGCCCTCCAACGAGTGGCTGCGACGCGTCAGCTTTGAGGCTGCCCCGCTGCCCGCTCGGGCGGCGCGAGCATCCCCGTCCTGCCCAGCCCGTGCGCCGCGCAGCGCCCGGCCGGGCCGTCACCAGCCGACCCGGCTCCTGCCATCGCCGCGGTTCGTTTCCTTCAACCCTGGAAAACCGGAGCCAGAAGGATCCCCGACGGATGCCACGCGGGCAGCAGGCACTGCCTTCTCCGCCGCCTCCTGCCAGGATCTCTCACGCCGGAGCTGCAGCCGGGAGCAGCGTCCCTCGCTGGGGCGCGTGTGCCCCACGGACGCCGTGCGGTCCTGGATGTGCTCAGCACCTTTCCAGCTCCTTTGCATGGTGGCATCCTGACACAGAGCCCGTGCAAATCAGAATCACAGAAGGGTTTGGGTTGAAGGGACCTTCCAAGGCCATCTGGTCCATCCCCCTGCCGTGAGCAGGGACATCCTCAGCTAGATCGGGTTGCCCAGAGCCCCGTCCAGCCTGACCTGGAATCCGCAGGCAATTCTTTCCTTCGCAGTTGCTTTTCCAGCACTGTAACCCATGATATACTACTTTTAATTGGGGGGAAACAGCGTTAAGTAGACTAACCTTCACAACAAACTAATGTTCGATGGCTGCGACGTGCCTCATTGGTTCAGACGTTTTGTGATTAGAGCCCCAACAGAAAACCCCTTGTGTTTCCTGCCAGATTCACGTAACCAGATGAAGAAGTGGCTTTTTTTAGCTTATAAGAAATACAAAATTAGGTGAAGATGGTGTAAGAAATAAAAACCGAAGTCCAAACCACGCATGATGCTGGTGTGTCTCCTGAATAATTAGACAACTTGCTGATGAAAACAGACAACGCAGGAGCCCAGCCATGGGGCGCGTTACCAATTTTGTTTGTTCCCAGAGGTCACCAAGTGTTGGATCCGCCCTTGTTGAGCCGGCCTTCGGATGCGATACGCACCCCCTCTCAGTAAATATTTGGCCAGCGGACGGGGTTATCTTCCCGTTCGCAGCCTCTCGTCTGTCCTGGCGCAGCCCCAGCCGCTGGCTCCCGCGCCCTGATTGCTATTCCTGCGGCAGCGGGAGCGCAGGCAGCGGCACCGAGGCGCTGGTGGGATAGCAATAACAATCATACGTCTCCGATATTGCTTTCCGCCCATAGAACGTAATTGCTTCTGCAGAAGAAATTAAGCATCATAATGAAACGACCATAAAAAGAGACTTGGCTCTCCATCACCGGATCAGGCGTCTCGCAGACGTCGCCCTCCAGCCCGTCTGCCTCCGGTAACGCTGCAGGGCCCCCGGCCCGGACCGCCCGCCCTCGCGGGCCTTCACCCGCAGGAGCGTGGGATGGAACCAAGCCGTAAACTTGACCTCGATTTGCAGACCCTTTCTGCCTTCCCCAGCTTCAGCGTTCGCTTCATTTCCAGTGTATGGGCTGCCTTTTGCTTGGCTGTAGCTCTCTTGAAAAGCGAGTCAGGGTCTGAGGGACATCACGTCTGGCGTTACACCCGGGGCTAAGCCTCTCAAACCCGAAAGGGAGGAAACACCATTTTCTAGAGAAGCCGCACGTATCTGAACGCAGGGTTTGCAATGCGGCAGGAAAGAACTTCACCAGAAGGGCTAAAAGCACAAGAGCAAAGTAAAATGCCTGTTTTATCAGCTGGAGCCTCGCACTGATCCGAGCCATCCCGGGGTCTTAGATCAGGGCTTGTGCCAGAGCCTCCTCCCAGCCAGGAGCTGTGAGCGATGCAAAGCCGAACCGTGTCCGTCGCTGCCTTCGCATCCGCTTTATTGACGTTCTCAAAGAGCATCTCAGACACGTGGAAATCTGCTCTGTGATCTTCCATCGAGTGAGTTAATCCCCTCGCAATTACTGGGGACGGGGACGGTCACGCTGCTGGCACTGCTGGCCGGCGGCGGGGAGAAACGGCTCGTCTCCCGGGGCACGGCCGGGCAGGGCCAGCCGGCTTTGGGAGCGAGCGCTCCGCAAACGCCCGCATTGATTTTGTCTCCTTTCCCTCCATGGTGCGCAAATTCCTGCCCGAAGCGTCCTTTTATTGTTCTCCGCCTGGGTTTTCTTCCTCGATTCGTCACCCACGCTGGGACGCCGGCTGAAACCGTCGCTAACGCGCCAGCCCCCCACCGCATCGACCCCGATTAGATGAGTTGTGTTCGCGCCAGAGGTCCCTCGAGGAAGGGCCGGGAGCCCCGTTCGCTGCTGAGAATTCACTCAAGCAGCGCATCGCCCATTCACCGTCTCCTCGGGCGCTACAGAAGAATCTGTCCACTTAAAATAGGATTATTTCTGGGTGGCAAACCACAACGTTAATTTGGCTCTAATCCCTTTAAATGGAACCAATTATTGGAGTGCTAATGACGCTTCTGGAGGTCTCTCCCGGGCCGCGGCTGGCGAGGGCACTGGAAGGTTTGCAGGCAGACGAGCCCGAGCTCCCGCCCGGCGCGGCGGGACGGACCAGCGCCGGCAGCAGGGAGGGCACCGGGGTGATATAAACCACTCCCTGAGGGGCCACAGCGCTGGGCCAGGACCCCAAGGAGACCCCCCAGAGCCGGGGTCCCCTCCTGCCTGCCCCGAGTCCCTCGCCGCCTGCTTTCAGTGAAAACACACGAGAATAAACAGCTTTAATCATACAATCCCCGCTTCCTATTGCTAATAATATTATCATCATGATATTAAGCCAGTTAATTCTTTCTCTCAATTTATTTGCTTTTGGTTTTGTACTCCCATGTTGTAATTTTCAATTTAATTAGTTTCAGTGTTTCTGAGGGCAATAGGTCTTGGTTTATCTTTGCAGCTAATAGTCCTAATTGTTTACCCTTTCTGCAGCAATATCTCATTAACTTTATGGGCCATCATTTCCGTGGCACCTCCAGAATTAATTCCCTCACTGTTTGAACCATATTCCTAAAATCTTCCCCCCTGTTCACTTGTCTAAGCCTGCTTGACCTTGCCCATCCTTGCGCGCCCGGCTGCTCCCACGGCTCAGGGCTGCCGTGCCCCACGACGCCCCCGGGCAGCGGGCAGGGGACGGAGCCAGGGGCGGGCAGGCAGCAGGGCAGGCAGCAGGGCAGGCAGCAGGGCAGGCAGCAGGGCAGGCAGCGCCCTCCCCTCCTGCATCCCCGAGGGTTTGTAGCAGGGCTCTCCCAGGGCAGGCGAAGGCGCGCACGCCGGCCGGCGCGGGGGGATCGCAGCGTGCTGGCGCTGCCGGGCGAGGCTCCCAGCGGCCGGGGGAGCGGAGCAAGGATCAGCGCCGGCCGGGGAAACCAAGAGGCTTTAGGTCATTTCTTATGCCGGTGTCAGGGCACAGCAGCAAGAGGAGCTTTGGTCCAAGTGCACTTTTGATACATCTAATCAAGCAGGCAATTTAGAAGAGAAACCAAACCAGGTCCCTCCCGAATACAAATTTCGCCAGCGCTGAAAGCGGGCTGTGCTCCAGGGACCTCACGGGACGGGGACACCTCTGGGTCCCCGCTCGGGCGCTGCAGGGACGCCAGCTCTGGGCAGAGCCCCCTGCGTCTGTCATCTAGTAATTGCAGTCACGGCTCCTCGGTCGGTGCCTTCCCACAGTTGGTCCTGCTCCTCCGAGAACGTTTTTGGTTGTTGTTTCCATCTGTAACAGCCCAGGGTGGCTCTTCCTGCCGTTGGAGTGGTCTGGCTGTTCCCCTCGGCTCCAGCGAGGGCAAAATTTCTTCCCTCCAGCAAGACAAAGCTGTTGGAAAACTAAAGCGTTGCACTTTGAGGCAGCTAATGCGGTGCAGAGCTCCCCATCCCTCCGCCGGCCCCAGGAGCGAGCTTGGCTGTCCCGGCTTTGGGAGAGCGGGGCCGCTGCCGTTCGGCACAGCGCCGCTTGTGCGGGCTAAGCGGAGGGCAGAGCTTGCAGACAGCTTCGCTGCCCCTGACTCCTGCCTTCAGACCCCATTAATCACGCTCCTAATGAGTTTGTGTTCACAGATGAGATGCTTTTGGCTGCAGAGACAAATCGCAGATTATATCTCCCATTGATTGTTTCATCCCACCCGAATGATTTGTACCAGGAAACGGTTCTGAATTTTCAGCTGAAATCACGCTCAGAGAGCGGGCTGGGCACGTGGAGATATTCGTTCAGTTGTGATGATTGTAATGAGTTTGGGTTTTGTCCTCTACGTTTCCCAGTTTTATGCTCACCTTCACCTTCAGGTCTGCTCTCCCCGGCTTCGGAGGGCAGCAGCCCCCGAGCCCCCCGCTCGCAGCCGGTGCCTTCGGTTACAGCCGGCCCCTCGCCCGCGGGTCGCTGCGTGAGCCGGGCACGGAAACGCCGTTTCCCGTTAAGCCGGCAGGGAGAGATCTGCTGGTGGTAGCTGTAAGGGCACCTGAATTATTGATGGGTACACGGGTTCCAGCAGAGGCAATGAAGAGAGCGCGAGCGGTTCCCTTCCCAGCAAACGGCATCTGGCTCGCAGGAAACGAGCCGGCTGAGCCCACCGAGCGCTCGCAGCTCTGCGCGCCTCGCGCTTCACGGCTCGCTGGAGAGCTCGGGCACGGCAAAGGCCACGTCACCGCAAAGACGGCTTTAATGTTTCAAGGCGATCAAGGTGGCTCGGATAAATAGCCCTGAGGAACAGCTGAGGGAAGGAAAGCGTGCCTAAAGCTCCCAGTCTTCAAGATAATTTTGATCGGTTTGAGACTATCGCTGGCATGCAAAGTGCACGGGGGGTAAACAAACACATGTACGTACAACATATGGAGAAACACACATGAAGTACAAATCAGCCATATGGCCAAATGTTTCTGCCAAATTTTCTTTTCTCTTTCTTTCCTTTGGCTATTTTTCATCTTCCACGGGCTGCCACAAAAGGTGCCCAGTCTGCTCCACGTCCCCAGTCATGGCATCGCGTCCCACCTCCCTTTCCGAGGGCCACTTTGAGCCATTTTCTGGACGCCTCCATTCTTAAGTTTTGTTGTATTTGTCTTCCAGATCGCACAAAGGAAAACTATTCCCTGCTAACCAGAGACGGGTGGGCAGAGGGCTCGTCCTGCGGGGCAGAGGGTGCCCAGGCACCCCGCTGGGGAAGAGGCGTCGCTGCCCTGCCGCTCGCTCCGGATTTACGGCATCGCTCCCACCTCCCCCTCGGCCCCGTGCGTCGCTCTCACCTTGAGCCTCCGCAGGTAAGGAGGGAGCAAGGGCCACAGGAGCCCCCGGGCCCGTCAGACCTGGCAAAGACAACATCGGTGTCTTTTCGCCACGCGAGTCCCCCCCTGGCTCCCCGTTTCCCCGGCAGG
The DNA here is from genome assembly GCA_009819775.1 of Phoenicopterus ruber ruber. NCBI lineage: Eukaryota > Metazoa > Chordata > Aves > Phoenicopteriformes > Phoenicopteridae > Phoenicopterus > Phoenicopterus ruber. Next base: position 9,252,354 of record CM020235.1, on the reverse strand, counting down.
CTGGGCGACGCTCTGTCGCGCTGCGGGTCTCACCACAAACACAGGACTTCAGAAAAGAAAGGTGCCCGAGGGCTGGCAGGTGGGGAGGCGGACACGAGCCGACTTGGGAAAGGCAGTGGTGCTCGGGAGGCGCGTGGCAGCGCGAGCCAGATGTGGCAGCGCGAGCCAGATGTGGCAGCGCGAGCCAGATGTGGCAGCGCGAGGCTTCTGGAAGGGAGCCCGCAGCAGGCGGTGGCGTTTCTCTAACCCCGTATTGACTTTGGCTTCCAGAATCAATTTTCTTTATTAGCTGATGAATCTCCTCAAAAGACTTTCTGTACTGAATCTAGATAAATTATTTAAGCAGTAAATTCCTTCCACTCGAGCACTGTTACGGCGCGGTGATTTCATAGGGAAGAGCAGCAGAGAGGGGTTTAGGGACAAGGTCACCGTCAGCAGAACATCGGAACAGGAATTGGTTTGCTAATAAGTGACTGTACAGCTGAGAGCTACTGTAAAACAGAAGTGATTAATAAGAAAGAGGTTTTTTGGCAAAACGCTGGGATTAGGGGTGAATATGAGGAGCAAGTCATAGGAAACTATAGTCAATTATTTATGCAAGGCAATTGCTGCGGATGAAGGGAGAGCACAGTACTGGGCGCAGGCAGGAGCTGCTTTCTGCCCCAGACGAGGTGTGTCTGTGGGAAGCAATTCTCAGGCTGCTCTGTGGCTGACAGACAGACAGACTCGCCACAAGCTGCCACGGGGAGCGCAGGAAGGTGCAAGCAGCGGCACAGCAACGCACTTGCAAACGTCCACGTAGCATCGGGGTCCCACGCGCGGGAGGACGGGCTGCTCCCGGCTCTTGGGGCCGTGCCCGCCCGTACGTGCACTGCGGTTGCAGCAGCGACGTGCGGGGGCACGATCGTTTGCTAATCGTCACCCAAAGCCCAAGGTGCTAGCGAGGGCCGGGGTCGGAGGAGCGCTCTGCTCCACCACCCTGCCTCCCTCCAAGGTCTGCTGCCAGTGTCTCGTTTGCTTTGTAAATTGGACTTCGTGTGCTTGTCAGGGGCCAGGGAGCTTCAAGGCCAAAGCTAACCTACGAGCCACGGAGTAAGAAATAATTCTGCCTCCAAGAATAATGCTGGCTCACGAGGTCAGAGAATTCAAACATATTTATAGCCGGCAAAAGAAAATGATTGTGTTAAACGGCAGCTGAAGTACGCAGAGACCCGGCAAGAACTGCTGGCTGCGGCCATTCATTATGTTACCAGGAGCGTAATTACGCAGCTCAGTATTCGCATCCTGAAGACTTTACTGCGATCCTTCTCAAAAGCCCACTTTGGAGATCAAAAGGCTAATGCATATTTTCTGCAGAACAAAACCGTAAATCAAAGGCTAATCGGAGGTTTAAGAGGCATTCTCGTGGGGCGGATGCGAGGCACCGGGAGCGCTAAGCAGAGGAACGGCGGGGCCCGGCGCGCGCGTCCCCCCGCGCCTGCACAGCCCCGCGCGCTGCCGCCGGGCGCGGGGACAGCGGCAGGGACTCGGCGTGACTCACTGCCTGTCTCCTTATGGAAATCGCACCGAGACGAGTTCGACCTGGTTCCAATAATCAGCTATAAATAGCAAGCTCAATTAAGGCAACCAAACAAAGGAGATGATGGATACCTGCACGGAAGGACCTGGGGGACGGGGGGGCAGGGCGCCGGGGTTTTTCACCTCCCTTGTGCAAACACCCCGTTTTTACGTAAAGCTGCGAGCAGCAGGTCACGCTCAGGACGAGGCGGGAGGGGACCGGGGCCCAGCACACAACCCTGCTGGAGGCTGCAGCGGCGTTCCCCCACGCTCGGGCACCCGCCGAGGAGCTGCGCCCCAGCCCGCAGCCCCGGGGGGCCGCAGCCGCCGGCTGGGCTCCGTGCCCTGGCTGCGTGCAGCCTCCCGGCCCTCCGCGCACGCCCGCTTCGCTCCAGTCGGGCTTCGGACCACTGAGCCCATCGAAGTTTTCAGACCTGAGCTTTTGTTATAGCCCCTGGCCAAAGTGAAAATCTGTTTTCCAGTAAAATCTTCCCCTCCGCTTGCTTTTCAGTTTACACTTGTGGCAGATTCATACTCAGGACCGAATACGATTAGCACCTTTATATTCACTTTTCATATATACTCCACAAACAAAGCAAACACAAACAAAACATTCAGCTAAATGAGGCTGGCGGTATTGCTACCTTGGTGCGGCGCCTGGCATGAACCATCATCTGCGTGGAAGAGCCCAGCCCAGCCCTGCCCAACACCAGCACTCACTGCCTGCAGCAGCCCAGCCCAGCCCAGCCCCAGCCCCAGCCCCAGCCCCAATGCCCTGCATTCACCGCCCGCAGCAGCCCAGCCCAGCCCCAGCCCACCACCAGCACTCACCGCCTGCAGCAGCGGCCGCCCCAGCTCACAGATCGCCCGGGTTCGGAGGTTTGCCATCTGGGTAACCGGCCCAGCTAATGGGGCAAACCCACGGTGCCCCCGCCACTGCTGCTTTGTACCGCAGCCTCGCTGGAGTCATTAAAGCCCAACTTTTGCTAAACCCTTTCACTGGAAGTGAATGCAAGTGTTTGACCTGCAACAACTGATTTTAAATAGATGGGATAACGCCTGTCAGCTGCTTTTACACAGGCTCCCCGTCAAGGGGGAGAGGCAGCCTCGCAGCAGATGTGTGCTGAGCGCGCAGCAGCACCCATCCTTTGGCCCTGAGCCGCGGGGACGTGCGGCTGCGAAGGCGGGTGCTTGGGTGCCCCTCACCCCGCGGTGGCAGGGGCTGCCAGGCGCGGACATGCCCCACAGCTCGTTAGGGAGCTCGTCAGCGCTCCCAGCGAACCCCACAGCAGCAGGGGTTCGGAGATAAATTTAAAAGTATATACACCTCGCGTTGTATACATCAAACCCAATTTATTCAGAGCGAGCCGCTCAGACATGCTCCCAGCAGCCTTGAGAGCGTGTTTATCAGCCGGGCTACTTGGGAGATCATTGCCATTGATTGCCATGTCATTGTCACTTCTGGGCACAACGGGAGGCCGGAGGGAGCGAGATTACATTGTCGGCAGCAACCGGCGCGCGGCGGGGAGCTGCGGCGTCCCCGGCCGGGCAGGTGCGCCGGGGTCGGGCAGAGCCTGCCGCGCTCCGCTCACTGCTCCGAGCCTGCCTCGGCGGGGAGCAGACCCCGAACGCTTCTGAACTCTGGAGAGCCAGGTATGATGGTGCAACCTGCCAGAGCCATTCCGTGGTATTGTTATTTATTTATGGCTTTCTATAGTGCCGCCTGCGAGGGGAACATAGGCTTTTTTAAAAAGGAGAAAAGAAAATCACGCCTGATGGAAACAGAAACAGAGCAAACGCTCCACAAATAGAAGGCAAGCTTCTTCACGGAGAAGAGGCAGGCAAAAATGAGTTGAGGGCTGGAAAAATCTGTCCCCCAAAGGAAATTAAAGAGCTCAGTCTATTGAGCTTATTAGGAGAAGACCGAGGAACGACTTGGCCCCTTTGCACGAGGACCTGCACGGGAGGGACAGCACTGCAGGGCTTCCAGGCACGGAGGAGCGTTGCGAGAAGCAACGGATGGGAATTAAAGCTGGAGACGCTCCAACTAAAATTGAAAGCCTTTTTTTCTGATAGCATCATGGGCAATTAATGATACTGGGAGAAATGACGGACTCTTGGTATTTCCAGCCCCAGGAGTACCCTTTGTGCTCTCCCGAGGGAGCAGCCGAGGGCTGCCCCGCTCCTGTGTCACCTTGGCCCCGGGGTGGGGAGCGAGGGCTCAGCCAGGGGAGCGGGGAAGGTGCTGGCTCAGGGCCCGTGGGTGCTGCTCACCCTGCCAGAGGGGAAAAAAACTACACACTAGCCAGAAAGGAACTGCTCCTGAAAAGGGCAAAGCCCTTTTATCTTTACTCCGAATCATTATGTCTAATCCTGACCTCCTGGATGCAGCTGTTGATCAGCAAATCCCCAAGTACTTTGTAAAGGAGGTCGCTCTCGTTGTCCCCTTTTTTGCAGACAAGGAAATTGAAGTCAGCTGGAATTGCTGGTGCTCAGCCCTCCGAAAATGAGGCTCTAAATAACCGAGACTGCAGGGGACAGGAGGGAGGCAGCATATAATAACCTGAGCAGGAAGATGTCCAGGGCGGCAGAGCGGACACTGCAGCTCAGGAGAAACATCTCGCAGTATTTCACGGCTGCGAGCAGTGTGAGCGCTGCCGTTAGCACCGTCTTCTCGTCACCAGGGCAGAGGCGGCAGGGGAGACGGGTCGCGGTGCCACCTCGGGGGTCCCGGCCAGGCCCCGCGCTGTGCCCTCCCGGTGGGTCCCCGCTGCCCGCCCCGGCCGGCGCCTTCGCCAGGGCTGGATCACGCACAATAATTTTCCACACTTGACACGAAATCGGGCACGGCTGCCGGCTGACCCGTGCGGCTCATAGCGGGGCGGCCGAGCGGTGGGAAGGCAATTCCTCGCTGGCAGAGGGCAGGAGGAGAGGCTCCTGGAAAATTAATGGAGCCAATTCTACCGCTGAAGTTCCTCCTGGTGAAACTCGCACCAAAATAGCTCGGGCTTTGCAGTCACTGTGGGGTTTGGCTTGTTTGCCTGTTTGCTCTTTGCTCATCGTGTTTCCAGCTGCTCTTGTGTGTATTTGCACTTTGCAGGCTTTAATTGGGATGGCTGAACAAAACCCATCCACAGCCCACGATGCTGCAGCGATAAGTAACAGGAGGCACAAATTAGAACAAATAAATCTGAATCAAATTCAATTCCTTGTGCAATCACGAAGATCAACATGTCAAAGTGCAGGCGCTATAAATGAAAAGCCGCCAAGAAGACAGTCGAACGCGCTTCCCGGCTGCTGTGGCTGGTATTCAAAAGGCATTTATTCTTTGCAGAGCGAGCTAGAGCCCTGCAAGCTGAACAGCGGGAGCTTTCCCTCTGCTGCCAAGAAAGTGCAGAACGGCGGTCTGTGCAGCGTGGTGGCGGCGGGCAGGGCAGGGCGGGCAGGCAGGCGGGCACGAGAGCTACGCGGTGGCGGCAGCAGCGTTGGGCTCGGCATCGGCAGGTCACGGCGGAGGAGGGTTTGTACCCGCGGGCAGGGAGGTCCAGGGCTGGTGCGGGGTGGGCACGGGTCTGGCTCTCCTTCCCGCGTGGTCACCGGCTGCCTTCAGCCTCGGGGCAAGAACCGGGCGTTCGCAGGCCAGCTCCGCTCGGGGCTTCAGAGCGGGACCAAACTTGGCTCGGTGCTCCTGCTGGTTGGCGTTCCCCCGAGCATCACGTCTCCGGGGCAGCCTGCGCTCGGCATCGCGCTCCTCCCGCTCAGCAGAGGGGCCTGGCACGCAAAGCAGCCGGCAGACGAGAGGCTGCTTACCCCGATCCAGAAATTAAGGCTTCTCTGGTAGATTAGTGCACTTCAAAGAGCAAAAAGGTTCCGCAATATTGGGAAAAAAATCAAATCAGTGTATTTCAAAGGGCGTACGGGCAAATAAACAAGGAGACACTCTTGAGCTTGCTCGGTGTTACATTATTTTTCACGTTCCTTTAGCCATTAACTGCCTTCTGTTTGATCAATGAAACTGTCTTTGCTACAGGGTACAAAATAAGTGGCGTATAGTTAGGGAGGGGTAGAATTAACCTGCGTTACAGATAAGCAGAACTGTCTTCTGCAGCTTTAGCAGCTACCAAGAGCTGCACCCACCTCCGTGCTACGGGACACTTACCTGCTTATTGATTTGGTGCCCGGCGTGTGCCGTTTGCTTTGTCACCTCCCAGCTGCCATTTGGATTTTATTGGATTCTTGTGTTTAAAATTACAAGCAGGTCCTTTGAATCGGCATTAGCTCTTTAAATATGTGCTGCATCTTCGCGTGTCATGCCAGCACGAGCCAAGCACATCAGAAGCTGCTAGATAATAGGCAATTACTGCTCTTAAACAGACGAGGCATTCACTAGGAGAATGGGCTGCATCTTAAATCATCCATAAATTCTCTAGTAGCGCTTCTATTAATACCTGGTTTCTGGCACATTCCTAATTATTGTGTTCCTTATCAAACCACCGCCTTCCCTCGGCAAAGCAGCGCTGCCGGGTAGAGGAGATAAGGCAGGAGCCGGTGCAGAGCTCCGCGAGGGATGCCCGGGCAGCCCAGGCTGACGCTGGCAGCACCGGCACCGGCACTGGCATGGCTGTGCTGCGCTGGAGGGACGCTCCCAAGCTGGGGGCCGCGGCGAGCGGGCAGGCAGGGTGAGGGCAGCTCTGCCTGCACCCCGCTGCCTGCAGGGCATTGCCCCCCCCGGGAAGCTACTCCCCGGGGAGGCTGGAGCAGCCCCCCGGCACTGCACGGGTGCCCCCCTTTGCCAACCTTTCCTAAGTCGGGTGCCGCAGCTCTGGCTTCCCCGCGGCGCCGTCAGACGAGCAGCACCTTTTGGTAGAGGCTGAGGCTTTAGAGCACACGAAACTTCCCGGGGCGTCCCAGCTGAGGCGGCTCGCTGGCGCCGGAGGAGCCGAGCGGGTGCCTCGAAGCTTGGCTCCTCTGCGGGCGCAGCGCTGGCAGCGGCACGGCAGCCCCGCTCGGCGCGTGAGACGCGGTGTAAAGGCCACTCGTCCTCCCTCGTGAACCGTTACGCACTGCAGAGAACGAGCGCGTACAATTCGGGTCACATTACATCTTTTGGAAATATTATCCTTCTCTTCTTCCCTGCGTTTTCCCCCTATTAAACCGAAATCGTGCTTCCTTTGGAGAATACAAGTCATCTGTTACCATAACAACACCCTTCCTCCCGCACCTCCCCTCCCTGCAGCCAGCAAACCCCACCGGCCCGGCGCGGGCAGGACCCCCGGTGCAGGCAGGACCCCCCGGCGCAGGCAGGACCCCCGGCGCGGGCAGGACCCCCAGGTGTGACCCTTGGATGGATCAGCCCAGGGCCTGCGCTCTGCCGAAGGATTTGCGTCGCCTCTGGCATCGCTGGAGCAAAGCGGGAGCCCCACGTGCAGCATCCCGGCAGCGCTCCCGCCCGCTTCTGTCTTTCGAAGGAGCCGGTCAACGCGTTCCTCGGCCGGGTCCTCACTTCCTACGGAATCCTGATCGCACGAGATTCTCCAGTGCCGGTAGCTTGGATCATTGTTTTTTCAGCCACGCTGAAAGCTCCCCAGAGCGCGGGGGAAAGCACTGCTCCGCGAACCTCCTTCTCCAGGTACCTCCCGCAAGGCCGTGAGTGCTGCTGCCCCTTAGAAATTCCCCGCCCCGCCTCTGGACCCTGGCTGTGCCGATGTAACCCTGCTGTGCTCACATGAAAACTGAACACGAGAGATGAAGCTGCTGAATTGGATTGACTTACCTCGACCAAAATCGCCCGGCAGCATCAGCGCCAGGACCAAAGGCAAAGCAGCACCACGAGGGAGCGGAGCTCAGCCCCTGGACACGCGGACGCGGGACCCGTCCGTGCAAACAGCCCTGCAAAGCTGACGGCGGGACGCTGCCCGCTGTTCAAGGAGTTTTGCAAAAATAAAACGAAAGTTATTTACAACCTGGGTGCTCCTCGAGGGACAAGAAATGGGCCCAGGGTTCCCCGAATTACCTCCCTGCCTCAAGCGGCACGGCGGGACCGTCCGAACGGGGAGCAGAGCCCGCAAGCCCCTCCTCCGGGCAGCACCGACCGGCTCCTCAGCTGCAGGAGGCGAGAAGCTGCCTGGCAGGGGAAGGAGAGAGCAAACGCTGCCAAATAATTCCCACGCGTGCTAATTCCCGTTCTTTCTCGCCACGCAAGATTGATTTATTTATTAAATAGCCTCGCTTCATCTGGCCCCTCACCCTCTTAGTATTCCCTTTCGGAAAACCCTGCCACGGTTTGGCCGCTGCTGAGGTTGAAACACAGAAACAGCTCACGCGCCCGAACGCGTGGCGGCTGTGCCTTTGGGTTTGCAAAATTAACCAGCACCCCAGCAAATGTGGAATGAAAATGTGACGTGAAATTGAGACTTCGGTTGGTTGCCTCCGCGAGCCGGGGCGCAGGGAAGGGAGACGAGCTCCAGCGATTTATGCAACCTGGCAGCGCAGCCCAGGTTTGAATATTCCTGGTGAGTGGATGGAAAATGAGCCTTCCGTCGGGGAGCTGCCTGCGGGGAGCTCCGGAGGAGCCGCCTTGAACCCCCGGGAGCGGAGCCGCTGGTACCCGGCGGGAACGCCAAAGCTCCGGGCATCCCTACGCAGCGCCCAAGATTTCGTCTTCGGGGTTGTTGCAGAGTCCCTTCAAGCCCACGAGAAGCCCCTCACGCCCTGCTCCGTGGGCTTAACTTTCCAATTTGCTATTCAGTTCTTCCGCAGCTGCCCATCGCAGGCCACCGAAGACGGTGGGTGCCACCCGGCGTCCTGGCACCTGCAGTCCCGAGGCAGCGGGATCCCCGGCCATCCCGCTCCCCTCCAGCCAAGCCCCTGGAAGCTCAGGCACTGTCAGCTCCGGCAAAAAGCGGGGTTTTTCCGAAATGGAAGTCATACGTGGCGTTAGTGCCCCAGCTTTGTGAATCTCCCTGACATTATTTGACTTTATGAGGTCCATAAATGAAATTAAAATACAGTTAAATGGATTTCTTAATGGACTCGTAAAAGCTTTGATGGAAGAAACACTTTATTCTTCTAACTTTTTTATGACATCTATTCACACTTTTCTTTCACTATGAACTTTTAATGACTTAGAATTTTTTTACCAACCGATTCACGTGTAACCCCAGGAGACCCCTTGACTCCGCGGTGTAAATCCACGGCAGAGCCAGCCCTCGGGGCGCTGCCGGGGCAGACCCACCAGGACGGCCGTGCCAGCACGCCCGGGGACCGGCTCTCCGTGCTGCTCCTCCGGGAGCGCAACGGGATCGGCTGGCTCGTGCCTTGCAAAACGCTACGTGTTGTTGTTCTTGTATTACCATACTATGCCATGCTATACTGCGCTATACTGTGCGTTATTATGTTAATGTTGATGTTGAGGCAGAGCAGCCCGCGGTGCCGGGTGCCCCGGCGGTGCCAGGCGAGGTCCCAGGGCCACCCCAGCTCACCGCTCCGTGCAGGCGGGAGGCGAGGCCCCAGCCGCTCGATGCCACGGCGCTGAAATAAAGATGATTAAGGAGATATTCCAGCCTCTTCTTTTTTTCCCTCTCCTCGGTAAATGTCATGCTTCAGGGGAGTATAGCCAAGAAAAGTTCAAAGTAATAATATCAGAAATCTGCTTCTCTTTTCCTTTTGACATTTTATTGTGATATGAAATAGCAGGGGATAAAAGCTCTAATGGGGATATTTGGTCCTTTCTTTCGGTGAGCATTTAAATGCTGGCTGGTTTATGACTCACATTTATTATGATATATGCAAATCTTAAGGGCCTCATTCACAAAGCCGAGGCAGCCACGGCCGCTGTCGGGGGATTTACCGTAGGGGAGCAGAAGCCTGGCGGGCGAGGAGGGCTGCTGCCCCAAGTCCCCGCGCTGCTCCCCGGGGCCGACGGGGCCGGGGTGGGACGCGCTGCTGCACACGCCGCACCGGCCACCCCCGGCAGCGCCCGCGCAGAGGACGGGCGCCTTCGTGGGGCAAACGGCTCTGCTTCAGCCCTGCTTTCCGTGGGAGCGCACAGCTGCACCCCGCACCCGCTTTTTGCAATAAAGCACAAACTGCTGCTCCACCGACCGCTTTGATTGTGTTTCTGTGTTGACTTTAAACCAGAAATTTCAGATGGATAAACAGTGGCAAGTAACCAGGCTGTAAAATACAACTTTAATAATATTTAGCTGGTAATGCGCGTGGACTCTTGTTGATTTGTGTAGGGGAAAAAACGGGTTGATTTAAAAAAAAAAAATAAAAACCTCATTTCACATTGAATCCTATCCTAATTAGAAGCTATTATTGCTCTCCAACAAATAATCTTCTGAACTAAGTCCATTCCACAGAGAGCGATCAAAGGGTGATTTAATTAAATTTTCATGTTTAATTTTCCTTTTCATTTCTGACTTTTGTTTCTTTCCCTAACAACCGCTGTCGGAGGAGGGAGAGCCGCTGGCCAGGTCCCGCTCTGCTCCGGACGGGCGTCCCCCCCGCCGGCCGCGTGCCTGGGTATCAACCCCCCATCGGCGCGAGAGCGGGTTTCCTCCTTCCTCCTATCTTGGGTTTAGTTATCTGGTCCGCAGCCAGCTTAAATGTTATACTTAATTTAGAGCAATAACACTTAAATTATGAATTGTCTGCTGTAAGTATAAATTATACATTTTGGAGATGAATATTCAGGTCCTAATTCAAAGCAGCAGATGTGGGATGGAAACGTTTGCAGGCAGACATGATTCCAAGCCTGGTTTGGTTTTATTTTCCCGGGGAAGCCGTCCCCGGCCGACCCTCCCCTGCAGAGCGGGGAGCCCGGGGGGGCCCCGGGAGCGCCCCAGCCCGGCCGCCCCCCGTGTTTGTTTGCTCTGCGCCTTCGGGGAACCGGGTTTGTTTTGCAGGAGCTGCTGGTGGGAGACCCCCCCGCCAGCCACGGCCGTGCCGCCGGCACGGAGCCGCCGGCCGCACTTGCCACGCAGAACGGCAGGACCAGCCCGCGCCTGGCGAGGAGCCGTGCCTGCCGGCGCCGCGCTTGCCCCGCAGACCCTCACCAAAACCTCCCACCAGCGCCGAGTAATTTAATGTCAAGGGAAACGTGGCTGAGGGTATCCCAGGAGCGGGTAAATCGGCCGCGTTCGAGGCGCAGGCGTGGACGGGGGGAATCGCGCCCGGGGGTAAGCGGGAGGTGGCTCTGCTCGCGTTGGCCGCCCTGCTCAGATGCCCCACGCTTGGCTGCTTTGGGGGTCTCTTACACGAAGCCGGTGGCGCGGCATGGCATGGCGCGGTGTGGCGCGGCGTGGCATGGCGTGGTGTGGCACGGCGTAGCACGGCGTGGTGTGGCGTGGCATGGTGTGGCGTGGCATGGCGTGGCGTGGCATGGCGTGGCATGGCATGGCGCGGCGTGGCTTGCCCAGCGGGACGGGCTGGCCGAGGGGAGCCTTTGCCAGGCGTTTCCTCCGCAATCGGCCCGAGGGCCCGCTCCTGGGGAAAGGCACAGGCAGGAATCGGCGCTCCTTCTGACGACGCTTCCCTGTGTCCAATTTGTGCTTACAAGGAAAAAGTATCTTGCTGATTAGCGGAAACCGCATACGCTCTTCTCCGGAACAAGGCTCCCCGCGTCCAGCCCGCGCTGCTGCTCCAGCTGGCATCTCCCTGACGGGAGAGGCGGCGAAAAGCCCGAGTCTCCCGCGCCGCCTCTGATGGTACTAAAGAATTCATCAAAGTGACAAGGCTACAAAAGCCGCACATTACGCTCCGCCGTTCCCTTGCCACTCACCGGAAAATAATGCCCCTGCTGAGTTGCATATGATCTGTTTCAATTATTTTTTAATTTTCAATGTGTTAGTCAAACTCCGACACTCGGAGAAAGAGGAAAAAATCATGCAAAGTACTTCTGAAAACTCCCTTCTGGTAAAAAGCTCTCCTGCTATGAATACGCAATATCTCCTGTAGCAACTGGTAAGTTAGCGTGCATTTAGAAAAACCACATTTACATACAAATATGATTTCAGCCTCGCATCTGCATAGATGGAGAGATAGCTCCTTTTTTCTTCCAGCCACTGACTGATTCTGCTATCGTTGGTATAGACGCTCGTATTAAGACATATGCTGACGTACATCTGTTTCATAAGAGCATGGTTAAGGAACGTGGTTTGCTGCCTGTGATGTTTCTCCCTGGTTTTTTTAATCATGCAACTAATCTTTCCCCAGGGACTGCTGTGTCTGTGGGCACAGGGATGCAGGCGGGATGGGGATGCGGGTGGGATGGGGATGCAGGCGGGATGGGGATGCGCGTGGGACGGGGATGCGGGTGGGACGGGGATGCAGGCAGGACGGGGATGCGGCGGGATGGGGATGCGCGTGGGACGGGGATGCGGGTGGGACGGGGATGCGGGTGGGAGCTGCTCCCTGGCCTCAAGGCACCTTTATGCCGGCCAGTTGTGTGGACACAGACAGGTGCTGTGCAAACTTCGGGTGCTCGTATTCAGCTCCAGGGCTGGCAACAGCCTTGTGCTAATGGTGCCAGAGACGGCCGGGGAACTGCGCGTCGGCTCTTCGTCCCCGTGGCTGAGCCCAGGGGTTGCTTTTCCAAACGGTCACCCTGGCGATGCTCAAATGCTGAAATATTGACATGGAGCAATGCAAACCCAGTCCGACCTCCTGTTCGCTCACGATGCCCGGAGCTGCTCTGCACAGACCCTGCATGGACCCTGCATGGATCCTGCACAGCCCCTGCACGGCCCTGCACGGCCCCCGCGTGCCTGAGCACCACAACCCTCTGCGTTGCCAACGTCCCCAATTCAGCAGACTTGGAAGGCGGGTCCCGACGTCCCGTCCCACAGCGCAGAAAGTGGCTGCAGGAGCAACACGCCTGCATCTCCGGGGGCTGCCGGTGCCCGGGGGGATGTGCCGCTCGCGCCGGCGGCTGCTGGAGGAGAAGGCAGAGGGGCGATGGTGCAGCCAGAGGACGTACCGGGCCAGCCGGGCGTTACCCCCGAACGCACATCTCCGTGGTCCATGGGGACCTCTAAGATCCTATGGAAGCAGGACTTCACCGGGATGGGGCCAAATGGGGCAAACGAAGCCTGTGAAGCTCCGGCCGGTGGCAGAGCCCGGCAGCGCTGCCAGCCAGCCGCCGAGCTGCACGGGGAGCCATCGCGCGGCAGGGAACCGGCCCTCTTCCTCCCTCGCTCCGCGCTGCGTTTTCCAGATCAGATTATATATCGGCGCCGCTGCCAGCGCCAAGCGTGCTTTCCAGCCGTGGCTCGCCGCACGGTGCCACGTGCCGCAGGACGCCGGGAAGCAGCGGCACGGCACCACCGTGCCCATCGCACACCGCACCCTGCCCGCTCCCGCTCCTTCTCCCTTTCCTAATTAGTTACCACCAACAAGTTGCAAGATAAATACTGCCCTTGTGTTTCCCAGAATCTCAGCTCCTACAAAAATACTATCTGATTGAAAAGCCTGTATTTTTAGCTTTGCTTTTTCACTGAAAAATGAAGAATTCCCCCCAGACCCCTCAGTAATGAATCGCAGAGCAAGTTTCTCTCCAGTTCATCTGAATGACGCTCATTCTGAGGGGGTGGAAAATTACCGAAAAACTTTAATAGTAAGTAACAAAAAAAGTCTTAAATTCAACCTTTATGGCATTTTTAATCACATCAGGCGTGATTCATTTCAGATGCAAATCCGGCCTCACGCTCTCTGTGCCGCTAAAGCATCTGACTTCAAACCATTCCAGCACAAAACCGTTTCAGCAGAAGACAGAGATTCAGATCTTCACCAAAGAACCACCGAATTCTAATTTCGCTTTGAAATCTGGGATTCCTTTTGTGAGGGGGAGAAGCGGTGGGCACATATCTGACAGGCATCGTCCCGTGGAGCACCTTTCTAGCTCTGCGGGGGTCAGGCCAGGTCTGCGCGGCCGCGGGGGTTTATCCCGGCTGCAGGAGGCGTGTGGCCAGCGATAACAGCGCCCGGCCCTTCTGCCCAGCGCGGGGGCTCCCGAGGCGGCACGCAGGCGGGTGTCATCCCCGGTATGGCAACTCAGCTGCTGGCTCTCTCCATTCGTCTCTCAAGGAAAATACGAATAAAAGGGTCACCTGTCCAATCTGCTCGGAGGGGCTGCGACGCTGGGAGCGGGGTTTCGTGACGGGTGAACTGGGCTCACCGGGACGGCACCGGCACTGCACTCGCCACGGTGCCGACGCAGAGGTCAGGCAGCGGTGCCCATACCACTTGCCCGGCCCTGCCTGTGGCCGCCTCGACGCAGGGCTGGGAGCCGGCTGCACTGCCCCGGCCGTCGGTCCGTCCCCGGGTCCGGGGTTGAGCGGCTCTGCCCGGCCATCGGTCCATCCCCGGGTCCGGGGTGCGAGCGGCTCGCTGCCCTGCTGCGGGAGAGGAGCACGTACAGGGGGAAGGGAACGAACGGCTGGGTATAAACGCCATCAGGGAGGATTCTGCTCAGTGCCTGTTGTTTCCAATGAACCCGCTTTAGAACAACAGCAGTTTAGCAGGGGTGGGTTGCGCTCTTACTCTCCGATCCGCAGGCCGGGCAAAGGCATCTCTGGAAATCAGCTTGTGCTCGCTGCCTGGATCAGGCCACCCTGCCGGGCCAGGAGGCTCCAGCGCCTCCCAAGCTCCGAAAACTCTCCGAAGCCCGGCAAGGCCCCCCGACACAGGCAAACGGCACCGGCGTGCCACCGAGGCACGGAGGCAGAGAAGCTGGGGACCAAAGCCCAGAGCTCCCCGAAACCCGACGTGCCTCGGGCTCCACTCCCTGGGAAGCGCAGACCACCTTCTCCTTCGCCCGAGATACTGCGTATCGTTTGCAAATGTGCAGAACAACCAAAAATTTGGCCAAGAGCTTTGTCACTGATTCACAGGTTTGCAGCCACTTTTTTTTATTAGTAAAAAAATCCCGCTCCAAATCCTGCGAATCGCCCTCTGAAAGAGAAGCCGGGCGTAGCACAGCTTTTATCAGCTCATTTTTCTTCCTTAGACTTTAGTCTAACCTGACCGTTCTTTGTTCCCGCCATACTCCTTCCTGTCGGTGGGATAAATAAAGCACAAAGTATTAACCGATCAATAGAGACGTAATGAAGGGGACGTTGTCCGGGGATAAATGAGCGGCCAAAGGTGACTCCTGGATTGCAGACTGCGTCGGCCACGGTGTTCATAATAGGGCACAGCTCCCAACCTCCCCTTCAACTGAAACGCACATCAAATATTTATTAGGACACTCTTAATTAGAATAAAGCTTAAGGAGAGAAGGGAAATAAAGCGGTGACCTGCATCTTTAGAAGAGGGCTCTGAGCTGCCCCACGAGCGCTGGTGTATAAGCCCGACGCCTTTTGATTTCAGCAGTGCTATGGCTGGAAAGGAGGAGGGAAAAAACCATCTCCTTGCTGCGAAAGCCGTGGAACCAAAGCCAATAATAAGTTTCCTTCAGTGGAAGGGATTTGGGGACATTCCAAGCATTTGGTTTTGTCTGTCTTCTTCCCTTTCTTGCTGTATTCTGTCCTGGGGCTAAACCACGACCATTTCCCACTTCTTCTTCTGGAAAAATACCATGAAAGGAGGTAGATTTTTTCAACGTTCAGATTTGCATTGAAACCTCACGAACCAGGGGATCAGCAGGCGTCGGTGTGACGGAGAAATCGGGGTGATGGGACAGCCCGTTCTGGTGCGGGCGGCCGTGCCAGGGGACGTCCCCTCCGGCCGGGCCCGGGGCTCCCGCGGGACACTCCTCCTCCCCCCCAGCCGGGGCCGAGCCGACGGGGCGGCAGCTGCCCGAGGCACGGCGAGGCGGTTTGGTACCCGAACCTGCTCCCTCCCGCTGGCGGGGGGACGGTACGAGCTCCTGAAGGCAAGGAGAGAGACGCGCCGACGCGGGCGCTGGGAGAGGATGCAGAGAGATGCCAGCGCCTCCCGCCCGATCCCGGCTTGGCCGGGGGTAGTTCAGACGTTAACCGCATCCCAAATCTGTCTTGGAGCACTGCTCGCTCTTATCTGCGTATAACATGGCTATTTATCATAATACACAACAGAAGCAGGTTTCTACTGCCAAAACTCCAGCTTTTTCACGCTGGTATAATCCTCGATTTATTCAAGGACCGTATCGCAGTGAATTCCTCTAACGATTATTTTTTTGGAAGCGGAACACGTTGTCCAGCTGCTCTTGCCGAAGAATTCAGCCCGTCCGCTTTTCCCCACAGCCACGGGAATCACACAAAAAAACAAACCACAGAAGTTGTTCAGAGGGGAAACCGAAGCAAAACGTCTCCGGCCCCCGCAGCGCCGCGGGGTGAGACTCGAGTCCGTCGCTCAGCGCCGGCGTCCTCCCCTTCATCGCAGGCGCTTCCTCGCAGGGCTGCGCCCCAGCGGGGAGCTTTCCCGAGGGCGACGGTATTTCAGCGTGCAAGGAAACCACGCTCTTGCTCTTGTAAACAAGGAAACGCGCAGCAATCGCCCCCCGACGCCGCGTCACCCCAGCCCAGCGGCAGCCGGCGCTGCCCGGAGCAGCTCATCCCGGCCAGGGCCCGGCTGCTGTCTCCGCGCCCGGGGTCCGGGTGCAAACGAATCGCTGGGTTCTGTTGCGTTTTCCACACTGGTTTTGGCTCCTAATTGGATGCGGTTTCCCACAAGGAGATAAAATATTGAAAACAAGTATATGAAAGAGAAAGTCAGCCTTTATTAAGAATGAACTTCATCGTTTTGAGCTGATGCCTTCAAGTACTCTTTTGTAATTCATCCTTATAGATATAAAATTATCATCTGAAGGAAGATTGTTAATAAACTGACACTTCCCCATCAGTCAACTTAATTCACAATATAACACTTTCCAAAACCAATTATGTCTGTTCTGATGACTGACGCTCCATTCAACGTTATTGTTCACGTGGAAAGCGGATACAAAAAATCAGATGCAAGGAATTTCTGAGACGGGGCGATTTCCGACCACTGCTGCTCGCAGCAGACCCCTCTCTGCCCCGTGCTGGCGGTTTACAGCCCCGCTCTGCACAACGGCTCCGCGTCTCAATGCATTTACCTGATTATTTTCAACGCGCGATCAGACGCTTTCGCAAGCCAGGACCCCTCCGCAGGCACTGGCTACCGAAACCCGCGCTGGCGGGAGCCCCGGCAGCCCCGCGCCCCGGGCTGTGTCGTTACCACGCTCGCAGCGTTACGTGGCACCGCAGCACGAATGGGTGTACGTCCCCGAGCTGAACGAGACGCGGGATGTCGAAGGACAAAGCTCTTGTTCATCTGGGGTGTTGCCTCTTCCCACTGGTTTTCTACTACCTTCTGGCACAAATGGGATTTTTTTTTTTTTTAACATGTGGATTTAAATAAGAAACTTACGTTCCTATAGAAGATTTGTTTTTAAAAATAGCAGAGTTATCTTACAGCGTAACTCTAACTGTTTGCTGGGGGGACAGACAGCACTCCTGTAAGAGCGTTAGTCCATCAATCATGGAGTGCAGAAGAGGCTGCGAGACTGCGGCGACAAGCTGCAGCTCGGGCATCGACCTCAAAGAGCTGAATAACCATCAAAAAATGGGTTATAAATGTCTTCCAGGCCACGGTTACGTTTGGAAAACTGCATCTGCTGCACGGCTGTGACTGATGGCCGTGTTCCACGGCAGGACGGGATTCTGTCCCTGGGAAGGACCCTGGAAGGGCAGGACACGGGCACAATGCCGTTCATTCCCGCTGCGATACCCACGTCACGCCTTTGCTGCAGGACCGGGGGGCTCAGACCTCAGGTCTCCCTCCCATCCCCCATCAGTCAGGGGCCCATCCATCCACAGCCCTGAGTCCTCACGTCGCAGGCTCCTCGGTGCCTGTGCCCCTCCCCGGGGACTCCGAACACAACCGCGTTCCCTTGGGAAGACAAATGTGTTCTACTGACGGCAGGCGGACGCGGTGCCACAGCAGCTATCGCATGGCAACCATTGCCAGGGAGACCGAGCTCTCTGCCGCGCTGCGCTGGGCATCTCCATCAGGCAACGCCGGTCGGGCCGGGCCGTGTCCCAAATCACCTGCCTGTGCTTTGTGGGCCTTCCCCGCCTCTTCTCCGCGCTGCACCGGAGCGCTCCTTTCCCGGAGATTTCCCCCAGCGCAGTGGAGAGGGTCCCAGGTGCGCAGCAAAGGCACTTCGCCTTTCTGTAACGTTTATGCAGTGTGTTGAAGCCCCAGCAAGCGCTGCTCTGCACAGCACACCGAAAGCAGCACCGGTGCCGCAAGCAGCCCCGGCCCCCGCTGGGTGCAGGGTCTGGGTGCTCAGCTGCTTCGCACAGGGGTGCCAGGGGACGTTAGAGCTGTTTCCAGCAGCAGATGGACAGCGGGGCCGGTGTGCCGCGTCCTGCTCCTCCCCATCCGGCTGCGCGCTATCCGGCTGCCCGGGGACGCGGGTGCTGCTGAGCGCCAGGATACGTCCGCTGCCTGCGAGGAGTCGCCTCTATTCCTTCAATGCGCTGTTACAGCATTTGAATATTCTTCTTTGTTAACTAGGGTTATTTGTTTAAAGACAAAAACGCATCTGACCGTCGCAAGGAGCAGCAAGTTTAGCGCTTTAAACCGCTCTTCGGGGATGCCGTTTGCGTGGCATTCACATTTTATTCCCTTTTATCGGCTGTGGGGTTGTTACAAGGGAACGAGGTGCATCGATCACACGTGCGGGAAGCCTGCCGAGGTGCCGGTGCCGGGCTGGAGCCGGGAGGGGAGTGACGAGGCCACGGAGATTCGCCGCGAGCATCCACCCTCCGGCGACAGGAGACAGGAGAGGGGAGTGCTCCGGGCAGAGGGGACGGCAGGGAAGTGACGCCCCCATCGACGGGGTCGCGATGCCGACAGAATATGATGCACAGTGGATTAATCCTGCCTTTCCACCTGGTTTAGCAGAATGCTCAAATAAGCAGCATTAATTTTTATTAGAGTAATAAGTCACTGGCTTGTCTTGCAATGGCAACGGCCGTTCCTCAGTGCCGGGCGGGGGGTCATTCATACCAGAGCGGCAGCGGGTGCGGGGGATGCAAAGCGCAGCAGGGACGCGCAGGGGTGCTGCTGTCTCTGACGAGGGCTGCTATGGACAGCCACGGCACAGGATCAGCCCCTCCCCGGATCCGGACGGGAACAGCCTGGGGCTTTTCTTGGTGCTTTCCACAGTCCAAGAGAGCACGAACACGAGACCGACGTGAAGATGGGCAGCTTGTGCTTCCTTCCAAGGCGCCCCGGGCACTGTGAGCAGCCGGCGAGCTTCATCAGACTCGTGAAAAGCAGCTTTCTGTTTAGCAGCGATTTCTGTTCAGCATTTAAAGCTGAGCTGTGAATGGTTTCAGGGTGATCTGGCCTGTTAAAGCGGACAAAGAAATACCGTGCATCTACCTGCGGACCTGAGGCTCTCCGAAAGCGGCGACTTACCGGTTAGATGCACCTCCAGACCTCACTTGAACGAGAAGGTGGCCTTAGACCTTGACATTGTGGATATCTGGCCAACCAGCCCCGAGGCACGACTGTCCTGCAGACCTTCTGCTACTTCATCGCTGGCATGGCTGTGGCTATAGAAATAGAAAATCTTGGCTTCGAAAAGAGTTTGTTCAGGCAACGCTGCTCAGACGTAATGCTGAGAAGCGGGGACCGACTGCTCTACGCAAGCGGAGCTCTGAAGCTCTCCATTTCGAGCCCCTCCGGCGGGATGCGAGCGGCGCGGAGCTGCATGGTCGCCAACCACCTCCCGCCCGCCGTAACAGGCAGTCGGTGAGGGGAAGGGGGCTGAGCTCCCGTTTCTGCCTCCAAAAGCACGTGCAGGGCAGCAGCTGGGAGGAGGGAGCCCACCTGCTGCTTGTCCACGTGCCTTAAAAATCCAGCTCCCGCACAGCCTGCTCCGACCAGATTCAGGCAGAGGAGAGAGGAATTCCTCGCCATGGCCAGCGAGGAGCAGGGTGAGTTACAACACGCATAAGAGACACAATCTACAGGAAGAGAAAGGTGCAGCATCAAAGGGGGCAGGAGCACGGGGAGCCCCAGCAACATCAGCCGGCAGCAGCGCGGGGTGCTCGGCATCGCACTGGCCTTTGCCTGTCCTCGCCCCCGGGAACAAGAAACACAAAATTAAGACAACGGACGAGCGTCAGTCATCTGCAGATTCCCAAGACCAGCAGAAAAGGTGTAACCCGCCTCTCCCTGCCCTTCGGCTCCAAGCTTTAATAGCTCCCGTCGGCACAGCCAGGTAGCGCCTGGGAATGGCAGACGGCAGCACCATCCGCCACGGGCGCAGGGAACACGTTCGGAGCCCCAGCCGGCAGCCTGTCCGCTCGGGCTTTGCTGCTGCGTGTCAGCAAAGAGCGATTGGAAGGCAGCAGGGAGTCTCAGACACCAGGAGACTCCTCTTAGAACAAAACCAGGATTGGATTTTAACAGTTTGTGTCCCCTCGTGCGCTTGCTCAGCCTCCAGCATCTCAGGCAGGCATGGGGGCGGGAGTCATGGTGCTGCCGGCGCTGCTCAGGGACTACAGGCAGCGCCGTGGGCAGCCACGGTCACCACGGTCCACGCCGAGCATCCAGCCAGGTGTCCCGGTTAAGGCAGGGATAAAACCCTAACTTGTCACTCCAAGGACGGATCGGAGAAAGCTGTTTTCCCAGCAGCCGTGGCGCATACCTGCCCCGTGCAAGCCGAAACGACGTGAGCCGTCACGCCCTGCCTGCCGAGCGCCCTGCGCAGGCCGGGTCTCACCCCGGGCTCCCAGAAACCCACCGCGGGCTGCTGCGCCTCAGAGCACAACAGCTCGGTAGAGCAAGTAGTGCCAGGCGCAGGACTTAATTTACTTGGAAAAGGTTGTGGTGGCAATAGGGGTCCAGAGCACACAAAATGAATGGTTCCAAGAGCTGGGCTCATTTGTCTTACTGCCCTACTAAAAATATATATATCTGTTTGTTGTGCTTCTCTGCAGGGCTGCAAGCATTCCCTTCCAGCAGAGAGGTTCTGCTCGCTTTCTGCCGTGAAACAAATCCCCCCCAGCTGGCTCCAGCCACGCACCGTGCCCTGCACCCGGGTTCCCGTGGGCTCCTCCAGCTGCGAAGCAGCTCATGCCACCTGCTTCCCAAAGGGACCAGCAGAAGCCGGCGGTGCCATGGCACGCACCGGTACCCAGCTCCACGGCACGGCATCCCGCGGTCGCCATGGGAACCGAAGATGCAGGCAGCGCTGCCAAGCTGGCGGTCAGCGGGGGGACCTGTCCTGACGGAGGTCTGCGGTGCCCGGCGGGTCGCAGCGGCGGGCAGGAGGGACGCGGAGCGCTGGCTCGGGCAGGACCGGGGGAGGGCAGCGGGGAGGAGGGCTGGTTGTGCCGAGCCCGCTTCTGCGGGGAGGGAGAGGGCCAGTGCTGCCGGAACAGCGCAGCACCGCGCTCGCCCCTCCGAAGGGCTTGGAGGAGGTCGCCCAGCCTCAGCCGGAGGGCAGGGGCGAGGAGAGCCCCGGACCAGCTCTCTTCGAGGCTGCGGGTGTCAGAAACCCCTTTCTACGAGGTGTTTGCAGGACACGTGTGACCAGAAAGCACAAACCCCGTGGTGTTTCCTGCTCCAGTCTCCCCAGCCTGGGATCAGAGCTCCTCCGAAGCCTGGAGGCAGGTGAAGCATCACAGCGCTGCCCCATTAAATATCGTCTGCCCTGGTATTTCATCTGTCCTGATTTGAAACCGCACTGTCCTCTTGTTTTCATCCCTCTTCAAGAAATACATGGATCAGTTAATTACAAATCCGCTTTGTAATTAAAAGGAAATGAAAGGTCACTCTGCAACAGTCTGCACTTCCTCCAAGAGCATCCCAACGACTAATCCAGGGGCGGCAGCAAGCTCCGCGTTCGCTTACACGAGAGAAAGGTGACGTTACAGAAACACGGCCACAGCAAGGACTGACGGACCCACTCCACAGCATCCTATTTCACGTCCAGTCCAAGACGCACGGCGCCTTTGCCCTGCCCTGCCTGCAGCCTCCCGGGGTCCCCACGCCTCTGGAGCCGAGTATTTTCATGGAGACGCTGGAGTTTGGGTTTCTCCTCCGCCCAGCGCGAAAGTGCCTTTGGACCAGGGAAACCCCAGCAGACCTGCTGAGCTGTTTTACACTAAGGCAAAACATAGAAGAGAAAAATAAATCATCTGGAACATCTGCTGCTACTTACTATTTTTGTAGGGGAGAGCACTGCAAAAAGCGCAGGAGCAGCCCTGGCGCAGCTACTCCGCTCCTGGCGGGGCAGCCGGCAGAGCCCGGTCCCAGCCGTGTCTGCGGCACCACGAAACCGTGCGGCAGCAGCACCGGCACCAAAATCCCTTCGCGTGCTTTCACAGTTGCGAGCCTTGGGGACCACTTACTCAGCTTACTGAGAGAACTTGCTCTAGGCAAACATTAGGACCCAGACACCCAGCGGATTAAAAATAGTATAGCTTTAAAACAACAACAAAAATCCTTTCCATCCAGATGCTGCATTCTGGACTTGAAGCGACAGCTCATCTGCTGATGGGAATGGTACGGGGGTTCTGATGTCAGAGGGGAGGCAGTTATGGCAGCGTACGCTGTTTAACACTTGTATGAGATTTAACTGACAGAATTAATCATCGTTGCTCAGCACTTTCACCATATGTATTAGTTTCCTATTTGGGCCTTGGAGAAATCCCAAGCAGCATCGAGGAGCTGCCTTAAAAACATCTTTAGGTGGAAGTAAAAGGGAGAAGCAACCCAGTACTTCATGGGTTTACAAAACTGTAAGAAAGGACATGCGATGCCCCGTTTTCCGGAACAGGTGCCCCTCTTCATGGCTCCAAGTTGGAAACCAGCAACCAGTAAGAGATGCAGCAGGGGTGCGACAAACAGGAGAAAGGCAGCTACCTGCCAAGGCAGTTCCGAAAGCCTCGCAATAAAACAACGTGCCAAACGGAGTTGTAAACCACCGCTGGTACTTTCGGAGCCGGCTGGGAAGCTGTAGCACAGAGAACAGGTCTGACGCAGGCTCTGAGCTCGGTCCACGCAGACTGCTGCCGCCGGACGGGACAGCGATGCCGCGGGAGCTGCCCTGGCCAAAAGGCAGCACTGCTGCAAGCGGGACTGAGCTCCTGCCTGTGCTCCTGCCTGCATCCCGGCTTCTCCATGTTGCAGAGGAGGTCAGCGCTGGAGACGGCGGCAGCTTGCTTTTCACAGCGAGGATGAGAGCGGAGTCCTCCAGCCTTCGGCCCCTGCACATGTGGTCCGTGATCCCCAGGCAAGACCTCTGCGAGTCCAGCTCCGGCACGTGCACGAAGCACAAGCCGCTGCAGCGCGCTGCGCAGGCCGGGTTCGCTGCAGCCAGGCTTCTGCGCAAGCTGAGCTCGACAGCCGGCTTAGCCAGCTGCTGTTAACGGGGGCTTCAACACCTCCCTTAAGCAGGCTTCCTCCGCCTTGGCGTGGCGGCTGCCGTCCCGGGACGTGCGCAGGAGCGGGCGCCTGCCCGAGCAATCTCTGTTTCTGCAGAGGAGGAGAGCGCTCACGTCTTCACGGGTCATCAACAGCAAAACTTCGTCTGTTGCTGGGAGGAAGCACCGGTTTGATGAGGGACCGTTTCAGCTTCTCAGAGTGTGAGTACTGCTGAATCACCACAGTATTGCTTTTTCTCCTCTTCTTTCCCCTTTATTCTTCTGAAACAGTTCACTTTGCCGTTAAGGCTAAACCACAAATCTATGAGGACCATACGCTCCCAGCTACGTCGCAGGAACCCAGGACTAATTCAGATCTTGAGCCCGTCTTTGGGCCATCTGTTCGCAGGATCACACAAGACAATGTGTCATTATGGCTGGGAATTTGCATAACCGCTTTGGAGGAATTGTGTCCAGCTCTATTCATACCAGCCACAATGAGTTTTCTCACGCTGCGGGAAGGGAGCAGGAATCGTGCGAGAAGCCGATGAGCATCGCAGTGATGTTTCCCACGAGGGGCCTGGCGGAGGAGCGGACCGAGCATCCGTGGGACCCCTTTGAGCTGCTCGGGCACCAGGGATGCCACCCCCTCCACCCTTCCTCCCCACCCGTCACGCTTTCAGCTCCGATCCGACGTGCAGAAGCCGACCTGCTGAAGGGCAGAGCGTCGGGTGCTTCCAGCCTGCCGGCACTCCATCTCTCGGCGAGGTTAATGCATTAATTCTCCCAGCTATGACAACAAAGGCTTAAATAACCGTGTAAATAATAAATCACGCCGCAGAAGGCTTGGAGCAGCGATGCCGTGCTCGCTGCAGCCCTGGGCCCTCTCTCTCCTTATCTGCCGCGGAGGAAGCGATGCCAGCAAGAGATAGCAGAGGCTGAAATCCCCCAGCAGATGCGTGGTCTCCTCCCTGAGGCCGCGCCGGGCAGAAACCCTGGCTGGGGAGCCCAGCCCCGGTCCAGCCTTCCTCCTCCAGCACGTTTCCAAGCCTTTGTACCAAACCCCAGCACAACCGGTAGCTCACGTCCGGGGGGCTGTGCTGGGACCCCCGTAATCGCTCTGTTACGAGGCTGCACGGTGCCTCCTGCCAAGGAGCTTCACCAGGGGATGGGCCCTGCCTGAAACCCAGCGGGGTCTGGGCAAAATCGGCGTAGTCGCGTGCCGGGACCTTCCCGGCTGCCAGAGCAGGCAGGCACAGGGAGCAGGCAGGCGAAAGGAGCAGGCAGGCGAAGGGAGCAGGCAGGCGAAGGGAGCAGGCAGGCTTCGGCCCCAGCTCCGCTCCACCTCCCCTTGGCAAGCGGGAGAGCCAGCCGTGGAAAGCCTCACCCGCGGCTTTATCATCGCCAAAAGCACAATAGCCCTTTAATGATAATTACAGGCTTTCCGGCAGCTTTGTTGTTCCGTGGGGCTGCGGCTTTTTTGGTAGCGATAGGTGCTGTTTAAGTACTTGAAAGAATGGCACTTAGCAGATGTCTTGGGGTAAATGGTAGGTTAAGCGATACCGAGGGCACCAGCGAAATGAGCGCTAATTTACGCTCACATGATTCAATTTGCATGGTTAATTCTATTTAAAGCAAACATCCAGAGCAGGCTGGAGTTCCGAAAGAACCATCGCTCTCATTTCGTCTTCTCTGCAACGCTTTGGAGAAGAAAATGGTCAGGATAATAGATCTAATGAACGTTTACGTGCCACAGGAGCAAACTTTCATAAACACATTTCCCCTGAAAAGAATCGGCCGTACCTGACCACATCATCGCGCGCAAAGGCTGCCCGCCGCAGAGCACGCACAACCGCAACACTGATGAGATGAAACGAGCGTCCTTCAGCTACGGTAATCGCTTCATTAGCCTCTGCGGGCCGCCAGGCTTCTGCCAGGGGCCGGGATGCTCCCACCCGCCCCGGGACGTGCTCAGCCTCCCGGCCACGTGCGAGTAGCACCCAGGCTCGTGCGAGCGCTGAGCCGCGAGAAGCCTCCAGCGGAGCAGAGAACAAAACCTCGCTGCTGCCTCCGCCAGCCCGGGCCGCGGGCAGCAGCACGCCGCGGCCGGCGCCTGTTCGAAAGCCGCTCGCGAGCTAGACTAGCTCCAAGCTATTGCCCGCACGAAACGCTTCGTCAGGATACGAAACTGCCGCCCGCACATCTGTGCTGCAATGTACGCAAATGCATTTTGCACCCCAAGGCTCCGCTGTCAGGTACCAGCTGCCGGGCAGGCGCTGCCGGCGAGGATCTGCCCGATGCCATTCCGACATGGGGCCGGTTTGCCGCTCGCTGCGGTGCCTAAGGGAAGGGAACCGCCGCTGCGGCCTCCCTTGAGCTCCTCCTGGAGTGCCCGGAGCCGCCGGCTGAGGGCGAAACGCGGGCAGCACGCGCAGACCCCGCGGCGGGGAGAAGCATCGCCGCTTCCCCCAGCCTGGCCGGGGCCAAAACGTGGCACCCACCGGCCCTCGGCGTGGGCGCCCGCCGGGACTGGCACCAAGGCGGGCTGCAGAGCCGGTGCCCGGGAGCCTCCGCAGCGCCGGGGATGGGCGCAGGAGATCCCGTAAGAGGAATAAGTCTAGAGCAGGTTTTCTCTTTCTTCTCAGCTACCATTTAATAACGTGGGTGATGCTATACATGGAGTCGAAGCATCTTTTATTTGTTCCTAATTAAGATTCCTGAAAATTTACCACAGCACCATGGCCCTTTGCCACCTGGATGTGGTTTTCCCTGTTCTGCACCACTTGGGATTTTCCCCGGGGCTTTTCCCCTCCAGTTTGACACCGGGAGGACGGAAGGCAGTGATTTTGCTTTTTAGCAATCAATATCGCTTATTAGCTGAATAATAACCATTCTCCAATACAACGCTTCAGGTTCTGCAGGGAACAGAAGGCCTGCGAACACCTGGATGAGCAAAAAAGCGCAAATTACCTTGGAGATAATAAACCAACTGTAAACAGTATTTACGGCTCGTTGAAGCAGCGATGCCGTGCGTGCGTGGGAACACACGCAGCGCGAAGCCGGAAGAGGAAAGCGTTTGCACATTATTTCTTTTCAGCCTGAGAAATGGGAAAGCAAAATATCGGAAGACGTTTCCAAGCAATGTCCTACAGAATATTCACACCAGCGTACGTTGCGGTTTTCCCTTCCTTTCAGAGGGCAGAGAAAAAGCACTGCGTTGTGCCGGCGGACAGAGCCCAGGCACAATTTGGGAATTACAGGCAGCAAGCACTCAAAAGCAACGATCAGAGGAGATATTTCACAAACAACCAATGCGGCTGAAATCTTTCCAATGGAGAGCAAATTTGCAAGACTCCAAGGTGGCATCTGGACTATTTGTGAGCAGTAAAAGGAACCAAATGCAACAAATGAATTGCTCGCTGCAAAGCGGCTCGCACGGCTCGAGTAACCACCCAGTAATACCAAGCCTCCTGCAAATTGCTAGGTAACTACGCTGAACGGAGCCAAAAATAATCCCTCCTGTGACTTGCTCTGACAGTGTTTGGAGGAGTGAAATAACAGCGTTTCAGCACGTAACGGTACGATACCGGCTCTGCAGAGCCGCGCCAAAGGGCCTCCATCCACCGCACGCGAGCCACGTGCCGGCGGTGGCCGGTCCCTCGGACGGGCACTGCCAAGGGGCTAGGGCACCCAGCTCTGCCCGAAGGCTTCGGACTCCTTCAGAGGGCGAGGATGGGAAGAACGACACGTGGGCGTTTTTGACAATGCCAAAAAAAGGGGCTCTCCAGGTCCTCCCGGGAGCACGGTCCAGCGATGCAGGGACCCCTGCCTCGACCCGCAGCTTCCAGCCCGTGCTCAAGCGCCGGCAGCTCGGGGAAGTCCTTCAGAAATACTGCATGCACCAGGGATATAAATAATGCCCAGCCAGGTGCTTCTTGAAAAATGTCTTATTATTGCCATAGAAGTTTAGGAAATATCCTGATTAAATCAAAAAGGCACCATAAATTGCCAAAGTTAGAATTCTCTGGGATGAAAAAAGAAGCAATTTTGTACCCTGTCAGCAGAATGTAAATGAATGGTCTGAATGAATTAGTGCACGATAAACTTTTAAAAAGCCAAGTTACAATTTAAAACAGTAGCGAGAGCTTTGGAATGATTTAAGATTTACAAAAAACCCCTACCAAACCACAGCACCACTCTAACGCCATTCAATTATGGCCTGCACGGCTACCCATAAATATCTTTTACCACCTTCTGGGACAAGACATCTTTGTTCCGCAGTGCTACGAGGGTTGTGCGCCCGATGCCTTCTGGATGACTGTCCCTGGCACGGGACCGCGAGGATGACGTTGCCTGTTCGAGGCGCCCGCGGAGGGGCTGAGCCCGCAGCCCCCAGCAAACCACTTTGCTTCTGGCAGAGTTTTTTGCAGAGCCACATACTGACCCGGCATCAGCAAACAGACGTTTACATGGGAAAAGGCACTAGGGTGGACCTGAGGAGCAGCACCCGCCTCGCACTCACCGGCCAGGCGCTGCTGCGAGCAAGAAGGGGCTCCCTGCAAAGGCAGGCAGGGCAAGGAGATGCTCCGCGGGGAACATCCCTCCCACGCGTCCCTGCCTGGCCCCGAGGAGGGGCTGAGCCCCCAGCGCATCCCCACGAGCGGCCCAGAGGTTCCACTGTAATTGCTTTGTGCAGCTGCCGAGCGCTTTATCAGCACCGTGAGATTTCCCCGGTGCCTTGCTGCTCTGCGCGTAATGAGATTAGCCACAGCCCCCCGACAAGTTCCGAATAATAATTGGCTTTGTTTTGTTTTCAGTAAGCCACAATGACTCTGCTGATCCGAGCGATTAATTCTGCTCCTTCCCCATAAAAGTGTTGATGGCTGTGGCATCCAGGTCCCTGATCCTTTGCTTCTCCTTCTGCAGAGACGGGAACGCCGTGTGCTGGTGGGAGCGCTTCCCAGCGCCCATCCTCTGTGCCCACCCGCCAACGGGGCTGCTCCCGCAGTGGGGCTCCGCAGGACTAACCCGGCCTTGCTTAGGGTGCTATTCTGGAAGCTGGCAGAGCGCTCCGCAGCGCCCATCCGAACGCCCAGTCCACCCCGGCACTGCTGTTCCTCACGCGGAGGCCTGGAAGGGTTGTGGCTGAGGATGCTCAGGAGGTCCTGCATCCCACTCCAGCCATGGGGGATTAAATGGCCCAGCTTCTGCCTTTCCTCTGGACAAAGGTACCGCATCCTCCCTGGCGAAGCTAGCCGAAGAGCTTGGCAACACCTCCATTGCCGCAGCCAGAAGTGCAGAAGGATAAGGATTAGTCACAGAAAAACCCTGCCTCTGATCTGGCGGCTGTACAGAATCGGCACAGACGCTGAAAGATAGCGGTGTAGGCGTGCAGGTCTCTTCCGCGCCCTTAGCACGTTCGGGCTGCGTGCAGGGGCGCAGGCTGCCCTGCGCTGCTGGGGAGAGCTCCAGTCCCACCGCGGGCACGAGGCAGCGGCTGTCGGCACCCCACCGCCGGGCACCTCGGGGTGCTGCAGGGTGGTTGGCTCAGCAGAAGGGACACACAACTTCTTCCCCCATCCTTTGGCATTTTGCCTGCAGCCCCTCCAGCTCAGCACTTTGCTGCGTCCCCCGCGCCGCGCGTTCAGCCCACAGGCGAAGCGGGCAGGCAGCGAGCCCAGCAGAAGCCGGCAGCACTGCAGGCAGGCTCGCTCGCAGCCAGAGGCGATAGCAACAGCGCCGAAATGCAGCCATAAGCATTTGATCATCTCTCTCATCCAGGACAGATGCCTGTTGCTCTAACGAGGCTCCTCCAGGGCAGTTCAGGCAAACGTCCCCCCCATGAGCAAGCCTTCACGCCCGCTCAGCCTCCTCTGCGGGAGCAGGGCTTGCCGCGGCTTCTTGCGGGAGTCACTCACTGGTAAACAGCCACGTTGATCCAATTTCACGCTTATCCTGGAGCCTCTCCGCCACCACCGCAGCTGCTGTTAGTGGCTGTGCTTTGTGGGTACCCGCTGCCATTAGGCAGCCCTGGGCGAAGGGGCTCTCCAGCAGCTGCAGCCCCCAACCAGCCAAGTGCCCAGGCCATGCAGTGCAGACCTCCAGGGGGGAGCTGGGGGGACAGACAGCTGGACAGATCGCCGACTCCCTGCCATGGGCACGCAACTGCTCGCTCTCCCGCCCTTGGGCAAGGAAGGCAAGACAGGGCCATCTCCTCCGTGCTAACACAGCCTGGAAGGGCTGCCCAGCCCTGCCACTCTCTGCCAGCTCAGCCCCATTCCTGCGAGGCCACGGAAAACCGGAGCAGGCCCTGCGCCTCCGCAGGGACAGCACATGCTTGCTGCACATTGCCAGGGTCCATGCATCACCCCAGCAAAGCCCTGACCCCCCCAGCTGCGGCACCCCAGCCCTCGCTGCTGGAGCCCGGGGCTGCTCCCCAGGACGCTGGCGGGGAGGGCTGCAGAGCACCGGCAACAGCGCAAGTCAGTAATTGCAGAACTCGTTTTCAGATAGTGCTGCAAATGTGAGCTGCTGTTAATAGGCACATCTCCTCCGAGTGATTTACCTGTTTCATTTTATTCAGTGAATTAAACACAAAAATAACCGTGGTCTACACCGATCCTCTTATCGATCTGCTTAAAATGTGCAGCATCCGTCACTCCTGGGGCCGCGCCACCCGCCCGCCTCGCAGGATGAGCTGCGGGGGAACGAGGTGCCTGTCTCGGGGGAAACGCCGGCAGGTCATCGGCTGTGGACGGGATATTCGCTTCCACGGGCGCCCATCTGCCTCCCGAGCAGCCAGACGTCAGCCCACAAGAATTATTTGAAGAAGGAGACAGTTTACTGTCCGATTCATGACATGTCTTACAGCATGCCCGACATTAATGTTCTTCTAAATCATTGCTGGTATAATATTTTGCCACTGATGCCGCACGTAATCTTCACGTTTGATATTCTCCTGTTATCTAATGGTACTCTGTAAAATTACAGTGACAGTAATGCTTACCACCCTTATTGAATGGAAAAATCAAATTAAAGATGAAGTATCATCGATTTTGTTACAGGCTCTAAGGTGGCGGGAGTCAATTGACCTTTCTCAAAAAAACAAGGTAGAGATGTTTCTGTAGCTTTTTATTGCCCTCCTCGCTTCTTGTAGCTTCTTTGGGGTTCATTTCCTCGCTAGCTTCACTGTGGCCGGTTTTCTTCGCAGAGGTGCAATGCAACAAAGCGCTAAAACGCATGGGAAAATGGGAGAATTTTCCCAAATGGGCAAAGAATTTTCCCAAATGGCAAGGAAAATCCGCGAGGACCACCCGCAAGCGTACAATCTGGGACTGAAACAGCCCAGCCAGCAGCTGCCAGAAGCACGGCCCTCGTCCCGCAGGCGTTGCGCAGAGCTCCCGCCCGCAGCCCCGCACCAGGGTTAGTGCCCACAGCGCCGAGCGCATCTCGAGTCGCAGCCGCGCGGTGGGAAGCAGCCGCCCCCGGCACCCCGGAGCTCCTTCCGAGGAGCCGGCAACGCCGCTCCCCCGCCTCGCCCGCTGCCAGGCACCCCGCTGCACGCTTCTCCCTTTAAACGAAGCCCGTCCACGCTGCGGTTTCGCACAAGCGGGCTTCCCCGCCTGCTTGCACGGCACGATTCGGAAAGCTAGAGACATGCTAATGCATCGCTAAGCCCTGAAGTGGAAGCTGTGCTACCATTTACCAGCCCTCTCACAGAGCTTGAAAAAGTCATCTACATGCATCATTACTCTGTTGAGATTATTCTTAAGAAATTCATAGTAAAATGCAACAAGGAAGGATAACTTCATTATCAGGATCCGCGCCCCTTGACAGCCAAACTTGCCTCTTATTACAGATGGAAACCACTTTTTTCCCCATGAATGGCCTGAGGCTCTACAGATTTGATTAAAGATGGAACAACTGCTGCAGGGTTCCTGCTTATCGGGAGCAGGCGCATCGTCTCATTGAGCCGAGAGCCAGCATGAGCACGTGCTCCACGGTGGGCACGGGGAAGGCATAGCCTGGCGACCGGGAGCCGTGGGCCGGTGACCCGGCATGGCTGGAGCTCCAGCGAGGAACGGCAGCGTCACGCTGCGCGACGGGAGACTCCGCTCCCCACCGGCCCCACGACCTCTGGCAAACCATCTAACCCGCCTCCACCTGCGCTCCTCACCACGCCGCTCTCTCCAGCCTCCTACCTTTCTCCATCCTTCCTTGCCTCTTGAGGCTGCAGCGCGTCCCGCCTCATGGAGCATCTGGAGAGGAGGTGGGGGTCCTGCCGGTGCCTCCCATCACCTCTGCAACAAGAAGGGTCACCTCTGTGAGTGTGGCAATGCCAGCGGCAACATCTCAAGCACCCGACTCCGGCAGCGTGTGGTTTTCCTCTCCGGGCTCCCCTCCCTTCCACAACATGCAGAGCAAGACCGCTCCCTCATTAACTGGAGGGCAGCTTTATCACCGCTGATTGCATTAACCTAATAATACCTGCATAAAGCAATCAAAAAAAAAGACTAGAAGGTTTTCTGTTTGTTTGTTTCTTTTAAAGAAAGACCTGGTCCATGAAGTATTGATTAAATTAGAGGATTAAATTAAGCAGTGACTGAATCAAGTGCAAGGGCTTGATTATATGCAAAACATACATGTTCTATATGCAGAACATTGATGACAAAGGCCACGGGGGAAACACGAAGGGCTTTGGAGCCCAGCAAAGACATGATGCACAGCAGCCTTCAGAGGAGAGCAAGACAGGCAGAACGGGCAGCCAACAGGCAAAGCGGGCACCCTTCGCCCCGCGGCCGGTGGGCACGGGGCACCCCGTGACAGCCCATCAATGCACAACACGCGCTTCTGCTGTCAGCCACCGTCAGGGAGACACGAGGCAATCCGAAGGCAATCCTACACAAGTCTCTCCCACCAGCCCCTTTTCCCCGTACAGTTAAACCCCCGCAGTTCGATGACGCCCCCCCGCATCGGTAAGCGCCGTCCCTGTAGGTGGGTTTTCTTTCATTTCCACGGCTGGCGAGGGCCCAGCAGCGCGTTTCCGTGGGTGACCGCTCACCAGTCCTCCACGGCGCCCGGCTTCCCGTCGGGCACCGTTAGGATGCACAGCGCAGCGCCCGCGCTGCCGAAACGCCATAATCGCGGTGATGTGGGAGTTCGCGTGTGCCTTCCATGAAGTGTCATTATAAGCTGCTAAAGTGATTTCTCAGTGGTGATCCTGAGAAATTGCTGCTTCTATTTTTCTCTCTCTGAGAAAATTCTGATGCCGCGTCAGAGATGAAAGTTGCATCATCTGGGTATGCAGTAAACTGCTTGTTGTGGTTATCGGCTTCTCCTCGTTTCCTTCAGGCTGGGTCAGCTTTACTTAGACAAAATTGTCACCACAAGGCAAAAAAAGACCATCTTTTCAGCTGGTATAAGTTGGCAGATCCCAGCTGAAGTCAATGAATTGATTTTAGCTTACATTATCCAAGTATCTCACTGAAAACCATAATATCCAGACTAAGAAATTCTCCAAGAATTTATCATTTCTGATAAAGCCAAGATCAAGGGGGTTTTTGAGCTTCATAATGAAATTAATACCGATATCTCCGTGCTTTGCAGAAGGGTGCAAAGGATGCGCAAGGAGAAGGCGGGCTCTCCCACGCTCCCCACCCTGCCCAAGGCTCACTCTCAGCTCTCCTGCAATAGCGTTCCTGGAAGGCAGGATTTAGAAAATCCCTTGGGTTAGCCAGCAGCTTTTCCATTCATCCCAAGAAACTCGGGGAAACACGTAAGGTAACATTAGCACTTGTAATTCTGCAAAAAATAGGCACCGACCTCGGCTGGAAGGACAAAGCGGCTCCCCCCAGGCTGCGCTGCCCAGGAAGGTGCATCCCAGCCCCAGCCACCTCCTCCGGCCCGAGGTCCTCGTCCTCCGGCCGCCCGTGACATCCCACCAGGCCAGTGACAGGAGGGAGGCAGAGCCCCGCTCTGCCTCCGCAGCTCCGCGCCCGGGCTCACCCCCGCGCACCCTGGGTCCTCTCCCGGGCAGCTCTGCCCACCCAGCTCCCCGAGCCGGGACCCCAGCTCAGCGGGTTCCCGAGGGTGGAAGGAACAGGCAGGTAAATGGGTAACCAGCCTGGTGATTGACAAGAAATACTTGCTGAACAAGGAGTAGCAAGTTAGCTCAGGGTTGGTAAACTCTAGATTGCTGTTGGAGAACAAACACATCTGACAGGCAGCGGGCGATGCCCGCCAAGTCACTGGAGCACCCGGGATTCCCTGTCACACAAACCAAAATTAGCAAGAGGCCAGAGGCTGACGTGCCCGCTGCGTGGGGCCAGCGCTGCCCCAGCGAGCAAGCCATCCCCACGTCGCTCTCCCGGTGCGGAGAGCTGCCGAGCCGCACCGTGCTGCTCCTCCCGACGGCAGCGCTGGGAGCTGGGTGCTGCAGACGGGTCCCCTGCCTGGGCATGAAGGCACGGTGCTCCGGCCACGGGACAAGCCACCCGCCCTGAGCAGCAATCCGTGCCTCACTCTTGCCCACCACGCACAGCTGAATTTCCTCCAGAAAGGGATGGGAAGGGAGGGACGGGGATTCCACAAAGCCAGCCGTTCCTCACGGCCCCTGTCCCCCGCGCCCAGGTCCAGGAGTGCAGCACCAGGCACTGGCGGCACCGTTCCTGTAGTGCCACCGCAAGAAGCACCTAACAGATCTCGGGAACGTGCTGCACTCTGCTGCCATTTCAAGTCATCGAGGCCCACATCTGTAATTCGGCAGTCGCTTTCATTTCCAGTGCAGTAACCGATAAGGTGCCTGAACCGACGAACCCGCTCGCCGTGTCAGCCAGGAGAACAGTCAGAGACAAGCAGCCAGAGCACCCCCAGAACGGACAAGCAGCCAGGAGCATCCCCCAGAAACGGTCCCCTCGGGCTGGTCCCGAGGCAGCCAGTGGCACGAAGCAGCCCGTGTTACATCTCCGGCCGTGGCTCGTTAAAGGGCTGCTCCCAGCCCGGCGCAGCAGCAGCACCTTCCATTTTAACAGACGCCAGTTTATAATCTTGATGACTGGCCTGGAACCACGCTCCTTTTTACCATGATTTCAAAGGAGAATAATGTTTTATACTGACTTCCCATTTTTGTTTGGAGGGTATTAAGAAATGAAACATTAATGGAATGTAGAAAATGAGCTGAGTGTTCAGCTACTATTTACCAAGTTGTTCCTGTTCATCTCTGGGAGAGGAAGAAAAAATAGGAGCAAGACTAAAACTGTGCCTAGAAACATACCATTTCTCCAGCGCACGCATGGCTGACAGCCACTAAGCACAAACGAATAAATATTTTATGTACTTTAATTTCCTCATCTACGAGCTTGATGTTCTGAGCCTCTTTGCTTTATTTTGCTGTTTCATAAATGTTAAAAACGTTTATCCTCTTATTCTTTCCAACAAAAGTAAGACTTTTGCCAGTCTCTGCTCTTGTTCCATTTGCTTTCATCTCTTTATTAGCATAGCAAAATAGCACATCACCTGCAGGTTTCTCCCTTCAGTAATTTCTCCTTTCTATTTTTTCCTCCTTCCTTCGGTCGCCTTCTTATCACCTGTACTCCCATCTCTCTATTATTCAGGAAGCACGGTGTTGCATTTTTTTTGTCCCAGTTGCTCATTGAACCCTACAGTCTATTGAGATGCAGCTTGTTTTTTTTCTTGTCTTTATTTCATTTCCCTTTTTATTATTATCTCCTCTTCCTTACTATGCCATCACCATTTCCCCCCCATTCCCCGGCTCCTGCGTGCCGCGGCTGGGGATGCCTTGAGGCTGGCATCCCTGTTCACTCTGCATTTTGTCTTGCATTTGTCCTTTTAAAAACACAGTTTCTGGAAAATTCCCACTTTGTCTTTCCTTCAGAAAAAGCTATCAGCGTTCGTGCATCAGCTCCCAGAGCCAGAAGTTGCTGCCCTCACCGGCATGTCCGGCTGGGGTCGGGAGCGGGCTCTGCCCCCCGGACGGGACGCCGCGTCGGGGGACGCCAGCCACCGCCGGCCGCAGCTTGCCAGGGCTTCGGGCTGCCCCGGGAGCCTCAAAGAGCTGCCAGGCAGCTCTGCGACACCACAGCAACATCAGGCAAAAACCCCTGCAATTAAAAGCTTAATCCTGCTTAAATGGAGCAGGAAAAAGGCCAGGTGGGCGAGGAGGGATGTCGCCCCGCTGAGAAAGGGAGGAAGCGGTAATGGAGAACAGAGAAAGGTGAGCACGAAGGAGGGTTAATCATAGGCAGAGTTCAACAGGAAGGTTCTACGGTGAGGTAAGATAAGTGGAAATGTCTCCCGAAATGGAGAATTGTCAGGAATTTGGAGAATTACCAGCACTGACTGTGTGTGTAGCTCCAATGCTGCATTAGCCTTTCTTGGTGATTTGCTAAATTTATTCCTCTGATTTTAACAAAATTCAAAGCTCATCATCACCCAGTGGGTTATTTCCATTTGTCTGCTTTAGAAGTGGTTTTAGGAAACCTCAGATACTTTTAATTAGCTTTAAGTTTCTCAGCTCCTTTCCTCAACCTGTGATTACTGTTAAACAGAACTGTATCTATTGTCTTTCCTCCCTCCCCTGGGCTAAGAAATTCCACTTTCCTTCAAACCAGCCACAGCTGCTGAAAAATTTGCAGTTGCAAGTTTGGTTTTTGGAAGTGCCTTTTCTTTGCCTGTCACAACCAAATACGACCGGAGTTCAGGGTGCGAGAAATACGCCGCTCCTCCCTGAAACGAGCCTCTTCCCACCGGCAGCCGAGAAGGGCTCTTTCGGAGACCCTTCCCTTTCCAGCTAAAGCTCTCTCACGACGAGCGGCAGGATTACAGCAGCGTCCGGAGCTGCGCCCCGCGAGCCAACCCAGGCACCAGGAACTCGCACACACATCGCCAGAGCCGGGACTGCCCTGGCAGCCGAAGCGACGGACAACGCAGCATCCCACAGCTCGCCGGGCTGCTCCTGCCCTCCGCGGGCACCCGAGCTCCGCCACAGCCATCACCCTTTCTCATCGCATCGGACTCCCACCTCCTGGTTCTCTGGGATTTAGATGGCTCATTTGAAGTGAGCCCGCTCATTTTAAAGGGATCTGGAAGTTCAGGTCCCTCGCGTGACTCTGGAGGTCTCAGCCTTGATCCCCAGCCCTCAAATCAATAGTTTTTAGCATATTGCAGAGGCACGGGGACTCGCATCGTGTCCCTCAGGCAGGTTCAGCAGCCCACCCGTCCCCGCACACGTGCAAGCCCTGCTAACGCTCGTGTGTGTGCACACCCGGCACGCGTGCCCATGCAACGCCGGAGCTCACGGAGCTGGAAAGCCACCGCGGTTTGCACAGGATGAGATCAAAGCTGCCCGGGGTGCTGATTACCGAGATGAGCCCTGACACGGAGAACTATTTTAATTCAAAGAGTTGTGTCTGCCTATGTGCCAACCTGCGAGCGCTGTCAATTTGCAGGGAAGTAGTCAAATCCGATTACTACGGAAAATATGCAGGGAGGGTAACATGGTGTGAACTGACATAATACATGTTGGTTAAGGTGCTATCCCGGGCTTGACTGTTTTCTGAATGTTATAAATCCCACAGCAGTAAAGAAAAAGAGACATATCCGAGGGTTATTATTGCCATAAGCCCTTCAGCTTGAAATACATTTGCCGTAAGAGTGATAGATATGAAATTTCCCTACAAATGAATACGCCTTGTCACAAGTGGGGTTTGCATCTTCCCTTTCCTCTGGGAGGAGGCAAAACCATACTGGCTTTATTCAGGATTGCAGACCGAGACCGCCTGCACAGGTACATCAGTAACAGCATCTCGCATTCATGCTCCAGCTCTCCGGTGCCCAGGGAGCCCTGGGGACCCACAGCAACACTGGGTACCTGCACCCAAGGCGTTAGGGGGAGCTGGGACAGGCGCTGTAGATGGGGCAGGAAAGGAGGCTCACCTTTAAGTGGTGGAAGAGGACAGAGAAAAGGCAGTGACCCAGCAGCAGCATCTTCCAGGAGACCCGTACAGAAGCAGAACCAGCCTCGGCAGCTGCTGCAGAGATATGCCTACAAAGGCACCTCGCAGCACGGAGCCCCATGTCCTCACCCCTCACAAAGCCAGTCCAATTAGTGATCCCATCAATAATCCTGACCCAGAAACTTCAGACAAGAGCTACGATCAGAGCAACGCCTCCCCAGACGCAGCCTTGCAGGCACATTTCATGGTGTGCAAGGGGCAAGACCCCTCTCAGGCCATTTCATGGGTCCTTGCCTTGACTGCGAGCTGCAGATCAGGGACAGCAGCTTACAGCGTGCTCCCAGATCCTCTGGGGCAAATCACATCATTGGCATGTTTGATAATAATTAATTGCCCCTTTGTTGCACTGGGTAGCTCAAGGTGACACACGCTGAGCCTCCATAAACTGGAAAGCACACCAGGTTCTCCACAACACACTCTAAATGCTGACAGTGACTAGAGAGAGGCGACACCAGGCTCATCAAGGCAAGGAGCAGCTCCTCCCTCCGGGAAGGGTCCTGCTGTCAAGAACAGCAAAACAGCACAACATGCTGCCCCGGAACAAACGGTACCTCCTAACGCAAAGGCATTTTGCTTCCCCTCCAAGCAATTACCTTTCAGATTCCTGTAAAAGGCTGCAGATGCCCCGCTTATCCCAGAGGGTAAACAGCCCGCGTCTCCTCCTCCTCTCCCCAAGCATCGCAGAGTGCAGCCCACCTCCATGCCCCATCCCAGAAGGAGGGCTGCAGAGCTTCCCAGAGGGAAGCCCAGGGGCTGGGGGGTTTTAAAGCCTGAGGCCTGATCACCAAAGCAGGAAAACCTGCTGCCATCAGAGCGTAGCTCAACCCAGCCCACCCAGATGCTCACGCGAACACAGGTGGAGTTACTAAACCTGGGCACAGCTGTGCAGGTACAATAGATAGAATTTATTTTTGGAGGACTCATTTAAGGGTGAATACAATAAAATCCATCTTTCAATGGGGAAAAAATATTGACAAAAGGTAAAAAAGAGCTCTGTAAAAGAGAGCCGCTAAAAAAGCTGCTGAACAGAAAGGGAAAGGGAAAGGCAGCTAAGGACCGCCGTGTGGTGACAGGGGACAAGCAATGCCGTGGTTTGGAAAGACCTTCTCAGCACCTGTGTGTAAGGGCATTTTTGTCCATTGAATCTGTGCTCTGCTTTGAAAATTCAAGATCCTTTTAACATCAGACAAGCCATCCCTCCTGAGACGGCTTTTATTGTCCCAGCATCTCCAAAGCAGAATGTGTTATAATGCCAGAAGTCTCATCTTCATGGTCAGCTCCTGCACAGAGCCGTGTTTCTGCCCGTACCCCGCACCAGCCCTCGCCCGCTTGCACGCCCGGGGATGCTCTCCGCCCCAGCGGCTGCTTGCACGCCCGGGGATGCTCTCCGCCCCAGCGGTGCGCGGGACAGGGGCTCACGCTGCACAGAGCAGCCAGGCACGAGGGAGTTAAGTGTCTCCCTCCCCGTGACCATACTGGAGAGGAATTTGTTCCTCCGAAAGGTTGAGGACAGGGAGGTAGAGCTTCAAAGTTTCTCCACAAGCCACTGAAGCAGAATTTTAATGGGGAAGAAAACAAAATATGAAAGTGAATAGAACAAACAAGAATAAATTATTTATGAGGATGAAAGTGAAGAAAGGAAAGTTAACCGAAACAAAGGGAACCACACATTTCCCACAGCTGAGGTATCATGATCAAAGCTCTTGCAAAACCAAAGCCGATCGCTGAGCAACCCGCCGCGGTGGTGAACGCGGAGGCTTTGATAGCGCGCTGCGAGCGGCGGCGCAGCCGGGCGGCCCGGGCTGGGCGGGTGCTCCCCTCCCACGGCACCCGGCCGGGGGACACCTCGCCTCTGGGGAACGGACTGGGAGGCCAGTCAGGCACACAGGGCTCGTCAAGAGCCGCTGTTTCACTAATCCCTTATTTAATACATCCCGCAATAATCTTCATCGCTTTTGAAATTCAATGGAAACGAGACGAGGGCTCCCTCCTGCACCCCAAAAGAAGGTCTCTTCCAGCGATGCTAAGAGCAGCCCCGCTCGGCCCCGCCGGCAGCGAGCGGCTCCGCTGCTCCCCGGCTCCGGCGGCACGATGGGCGGTTTCAGGGGCTGCTCTCTCTGCCAGGGAGAAATATTACAGCGCTGAACTAAACGTCCAGGTTTTCGGCCCCTGGGCATACCGCGCCGCGGCCCCTCCCTTGCAGTAACCCCTTTTATGTCTCACCTACGCGGCCCCACGAAGGGCCTGACTTCTGCTGCCGTACAGATAAATCCCCAGGGAAAGCTCGCAGCCCTTGGTGCGTCCCGGGAGCCCGGAGAAGCCGCAGTTAGGGCTGGTGTGACCCCCTCAAGAGAGCCTTTTCTCCCCTTCACCCCTGAACCGGGAGCCCCTCGCCGCCCTCCTGGCGAGCGGGTCGCCCCGGTAAATCACGCCGGAGCGGGCTGGGACGGTCACACCTACCTGCCGCTTAGTTTCTCAAATAATCTCCCTCGGTTGGGTAAATGAAAGACAAACTACGGTGCGCCCAGGCAAACATCTTCTCTTTAAATATTTTAGAGCCATTAACCTCTCCCAGCACTCGGCGTCATCTGCCAGGTAATTGAAATGGCTTTGCCTAAGCAGAATTTTTCTGAGATCAATTATTTACTTCCAGCAGAAGGGTCTGGCTTCAGGCTTATTTACGACGCAGCTGTTGCTACCGCTAGCTTCCTCAGCCTTGTTTATTCCTAAGCAGATAAAAGCCGGCTGATTGGAGATAAAGTTCTTGATTTTTCCAAAGTGCCTGATTGATCTTGTTGGCACACTTGGAAATTGGGATGCAATGCTTTCATTACGCTGTTGTCTTGCCTCTATTGCCATTCCGCAAATAAGCTACACTACAGCGAGCCGGCTAAGATTGGCGGAACGAGCTGGTAGGGAGACGGGAAAACCCGCTTTGCCGTTCGCACCCCGAGGCAGCAGCGGCCACGGGCGCATTCGGACGGGCTCCTCTTCCCGGGGAACCTGGTGTCGGCGAGCCCCCCGGAGCAGGACTGCGAGCGACGGGGCTGCAGCCTCCTGCGCGAAGGCGGCCGCGCTTGCAAACCTTCCTGCCCCGAGCTCGCTCCCCGTTTGCGGCTCTGGACACAAATGGGGAGCGTGAAGAGCGCCCGTGTCTGCCTCGGGAGGAGTATGAAGTTAAAACGCATCTTCCACTCTTTTTGTGAACAATATAATTGCCCAGCAAAGGCAAAATGAAAGGGAGGAAAATGCATCGATACGAGGAAATAATGCAGGGGCTTGACGGACGTGGCTTGCCCAGCGCCAGCCGGCAGAAGACGGCAATCGCTGCTTCACTGCGAGTTTGCCGTGCTGCGAACGAGCCGTATTTGACCATATAAATGGTCTTATTCAAAGCAGAGAATTAAGGTAATGACAGTTCTCTGGGAAGGAAAAGGAATTCAATTGCAAAGCCAAATTAAACAAAGCTTCCAATTAGAGCAGAAAATGTTTTCAGTGAGCCGAATGGCCTTTTTTCCAGCTCCGTCTGAGTTTAATTTTTCTATCGGCTCTATTTTGTCACTTCGGTTACTTCAAGGTGGCCAATTTCTCAGGAATTGGCAGATATTGACTGAGGACGCTGGGCTCAGAATAGCTTTTTTTCCCCGGCGCCGAAGCCTCTGCTCACTCGCACCGCCGGCGCCTGGCTGGGTTCCCGCAGCCGGCACGGCCCCGATCCCCGCGGCACGGCCCCGATCCCGCGGCACAGCTCGGGCAGCTCCCTGCGCTTCTCCGGCGTGCCGTGGGGCCGCCCGTGGCTCGCGGTGCGGCTCGGCTCCCTCGCTGACCGGGCGTCTCCTCGGCTTGGCCTCCGGCAGGACCCTGCCAGCACCCTGCCTGCAGCAGGCCTGCCCGTACCCCATCAGTCTGCGTGCGCAGGGGCCAGATTTGCATTATTAAAGGAGACCTTAATAGCTTATTGGGTACGTGTAGATGAAAATATCGATTTTGTGTTTTCAGGAAAAAGCCCAATTAGGAAGATCTAATGGAAACGTGACCCTTTATCCCCCTTTGTCTTATATATCAGGAGCTAATGCTCAACTGTTTCAATGAAGGAGAAAATCTCATCATTTTTCTTGTATTTCCCTTCTTGCTGCTCGCTGCAAGAAAGACTTGCTGAGTGTGGAGAAATTCTCCCCAAGCACACCTGACCTCCCGAATGATGCACTGCGGTCCCGGGGGAAGCAGCTGCCTGGGAATGCGGGGGGGAGGCGGGATGGGACAGCAGACCCACCGCAGCAGGGAAGCCCCGGCGCCCGGTTCCGCTCTCCGCCTTCGGTCTCCCCTGTGCCCCTGCCATTTCTCCCCTTAAATAAGCCAAAATGAGGCACGCCAGCGTAACTGGAAAGAGTTATCAGCCTCGTCTGCTGATCCCTGAGTAGTTTTCTCATTGATTTCTCTCCGGACTACACGACAGAGATGCCACTTCCCAGTAAAGAAGGACTCTCCAGAGAGCCGATCCGTACTCCTGATGTGACATGAATATAGCTTCCATAATGGCAGTGTCGGGGGAAACTGTCACCAGAGCAGAGGCGAGAAGACAACATGATTGCTTTAATACGGGTCTTTAAGAAACTCCGCTTGTTGGGGAATTGCGCGGAGCTGACGGGCTGAGACGCCGATGAACTGCTCCCGCTCTCCCGCGCCCGCCCAGCCCGGCGGCAGCCTGCAGCCACGCACGGGCTCGTCCCCGTCAGAGCCTGCGGGGCTCCTGCTCATCAGCTTCCAAAGCGTTCCGTACGGAACCGGCTCTGGAGGGGCCGTTGCAGACTCACTTTGCTCGAGCTTTCTGCCAACCAAAATTTTCCGGGGGAGCGCGGGCGCAGGGAAGGGTTCGGGGGGTTGCCTGTGCCAAGGCTCCTCACCCTCTCGTGCTGCTTTGGATGAGATCTGCAGGAAAAGTGCCAGACACGGGCGGGGGGGCGGCCCCTTCCCGCCCCGACGTGAGGGGGAGGGCGCGAGGAGCCGGCCCTGCCGCGCGGGAAATGAGTTTGGCCACGGGTCAAGCCTCTGCCCACCTTCTCGTACAGATAACTCAATTTCTCAGCTTGTTTGCGGTGGTCTGTGTGTGTGGAGAGCCCGCCTTTCCCTTCGGACAGCGTCAGGCGAGCGCGTTATTCCCAGCTGCTTCGGGGGGCTGGGGGGCTCCAGCTCCTCCCGGCGAGGGACCGGCCACAGTCCCAGCTCCTGTTCCCAGCCCTCGGTCCGCAGCCAAGAAGCCCGTGGCTTAAACCTTCCAGGGCCAATCTCTTCGCTGGTTAATTACGTTAGAGGATTTCACTTATTAAAACTTCCCACTTTGGCAGCTCATCTGAGATGAAATCCTCTGGCTTTGCACAAATAATTCGCATCGGATCTCGCTGCCACATATTCGAGGCTTGCTTGTTAACTGCGAGCTGGGTGGATGCCAGCGATCGTCATTCCTGACTATCTGGGAAACGGATGATTTCCTGAGAATAAGCTGTTTTAATTTCTACTGATTTGATAAAGCACATACATTCTGGGATTTTCTAGCCATCTTCAGCAGAGACAAGTGAAGGTTTTTTTTTAAATTGCTTTGCCTACAGCGGCACTGCCGGCACACGCTGCAGGGAGCCGTGCGAGCTGCGCTCCGTACGGCCCCGCTCTGCTCTGTTCGGGGGGCATCTCCGTGTCCCCCGGCCAGGAGCCTTCCCGGTCGGGTGGCCGCGGCAGGCGCGTGGTATTGCCCTCTCCTGGGAGGAACCCGAACTTCATAGAATCATAGAATTGTTCTGGTTGGAAGAGACCTCCAAGATCATCGGGTCCAACCATGTGCAGGCAAATAACGACAGTGAATGCCACCAATAGCCCGGCTCCTAATGAAACGGGATCGATGGCCGTGGCTTGCACACCGGCCCCTGGAAGGGCTGACTGCTGCCCCGCGTGTGCTGCCAACCCCGGAGCCGCAATAACGTGCATCCTGACAGGAGCAGGACCTGAGCGGCCCCGGCTTCTCGTGCAGCTCCGGACACATACGGGCACTCTGCTCATGCTGCCGCTGCCCGCAAGCTGCACACAGGGATGGCACAGAGCTGCACGCTGCCATTGCCCGCAAGCTGCACGCCGGACGGCACACGAGCTGCACGCTGCCATTGCCCCCAATCCCGGGGTGGAGGCCTGCGTGGGGGGGGTGGGGCCCGGGTTGCCCACGAGCTGTACGCTGGGTTGCCCGCACCTGCACGCTGCCATTGCACGCAAGCTGCACGCTGATTGCACACAGGCCAGACAACCCCGGGGAATTGCGCTGGGCTGCCGGCAGAGAGCAGGGTGCAGG
Organism: Phoenicopterus ruber ruber; assembly: GCA_009819775.1. Lineage (NCBI taxonomy): Eukaryota > Metazoa > Chordata > Aves > Phoenicopteriformes > Phoenicopteridae > Phoenicopterus > Phoenicopterus ruber. The sequence continues at coordinate 9,209,038 of CM020235.1, read as the reverse complement.
CTGTGGCTGCCGGACCACCTGGCAGCCTTCCACGTCCCTCCTCTTTTTTGCCAGCTCTTTTGCAGTTCCGCACTGACACTGGTTCTTCTGACGCGGGCTTGTAAGGGCGAAACAGCTAAGCAGCTGCACGACACTCCCGGTAAAGCGCTCTCCCCCAGCTGCCCGACCGCACAGCTCGGCGAGCTGGCGTCAGCTCTGATAGCCCACGCCAGGCATATGGCTCCTGTCGCATCACCCACCGGGACGGCGCGGGAGCTGTGCCGGGGAGGCACCGACAGCTGGGGCAGCAGCTGCCGATGTCTCCGGACGAGGAACGCAGGCTCCCACGGACAGGAGGATCTTCTCGGCTTCGCTGCTAAAAGATGGCATAAAAACGGTTCCAAGCTACCGTGCGGGGAGGCAAAAGCGGGGGGAGAGGAGCCTCTCGTGCCGCGGGCGAGGGAGGATGTCGAACGGCTCAGCCCCGGGTTTACGCCGATCTCTGTCTTTCTCCTCGCCGGGTTTCCCCAGCGCACTCTGCCAACGCTCACTTAACCCCACCGCTGTTTTAGCGAAGTCTCCCTTGCACGGCTTCTCTGCCAATAAATGATTTGCAATTAGTTCAAAAGCAGGTTTATCTCCTCCCCGCACAAAGTGGTTTTTGCACAGGACTTCTGAATAAATATTAGAGAGAATAACCAGGAGCTGATATAATAGAGCCTTCCACTCTATATTTTACCTCTTCCGCTGCAGGAGAAGAGTATGAATATGTTTATAGTCCCACTTACAACCGTCCCTGGGAGGGTTCCTTTGGGCAAACTGAACTGATGATCAGCGAGGATAAATCACACTTTCCCCACCACAGTCAATAACGCTGCGCGAGCGCGCACCGTCTTGGGATGCTTAAAGCGTAACCGGGGACGGAGCCCGCTTAAATCCAATCTGGATCTGGCGGCTGGGAAAGCTGAACGATGTGAGCTGCATTGATTCTCAGGCTTTGCACTGGAAATACTGGAAACCTCAGGAAGACAAATGTCTGTTTTGGAGGAGATTTGGAAAGGGTAGCCCCTGAAAGCAATAAATATGCCTCACAAAAAAGGTTAAACGCGTTACTTGCGTCTGCGGGTAGCAAACCAGGTTAGAGCCCGGCTCGGAGGGGATGACTGGCGGAGCAGAGCACGGCCAGAATATGGAAATTCCTGCTAAAAGACGGTGATTTATAGACCTGAAAGCGAAACAGAAGAAATCGGTGAAATATGGAGCCTGTTTCCCAATGTCCTTAGAAGCAGTTTAGCTCCCAGGCGTGAAAGTTTTGAAAGCGCAGCCAGGGGCTGCCGGGGCCGCTCGCTGCCAGCGCGGCCGTGCCGTGGCCAGGGCTGCGGCTGCCGTGGTTGGCATGGCATGGCATGGCATGGCATGGCAGCACCGCCCTCGGGGGGACGAGGTGAGGTGAGAAGCCGTGAGAAGAGGTGAGAAGAGATGAGAAAGGTGAGAAGAGATGAAGAGATGCTCCCTGCATGCTGGAGCAGGAGCAAGAACAAAACTCTTGGCCTGGGAGTGACGTCCCGGGTCACGGTGTTTACCTGCTGTCAAAGTGCCGGCAGCGTGTTGCCATCTATCAGGAGTCATTGCCTTGCAACGAAGCCATCTACGTGTCCTGAGATCTCTCCTGCGTTCCATCATCCTCTCGTTCTCCGAAATGCTAATGGCATTAATATATTTATCATTAACAAATCTATTAAGTTGAGAACTGGATGAAACTGCTGAGTCGTAACACCTTGTAATTTTTGTCCCCGAGGATGCTGTCGGATTCGAAAGACGCATCCCGTACCAAATGGCGGATGGCACGTGGCTCTTCGGGGAGCCTGGCCCGGGCTCTGTCGAATACAGCAGCGGCCGTGCGGAGCGGCGGGGGCTCGGAGCGCGCCGAGGGCTGCGGGGCAGCGGGGCCGCTGGTCAGCACAGCTGAGTGCTTCAGCGGGGAAGAGGAGGCTTCAAGCTGTGACGGATTAGTGACACGCTGGCGCTTAATGCGGAGGCAGGTAGGAGCAACCAGTTTCACCCGGACATGCCTGACGTGCCGATGGCGCGGGGGTCTGTGCGGATCTGCAGGGCAGCGGCAGGGTTTTCCTGGGGACCGGGCGGTCAGACAGCGGCGGCGATGCCCCTGGGATCCCCGGGGTGACAGCCGCGGGGCGGGGACGGGGCGGGTTTGCCGCCCGAGCTCGCGCGAGCAGGCTCGCAGCCTGCCGGCGGTGTGCCCGCGGGACCGGCTCCGGCCGGGATGCGCTGGAGAGGGGCAGCAGCGCTTCGGCACCGCCGCCTCCTCCCAGCGGGATGCAGCCGGGCCACAGGCTACGAACGGGTTACAGCAGGCTGCCGGGGTCATCACTCTCGTTATTACTGTGCAGAAATATTAAGACAATGAGGAATAAACACCGGATCTATTTATAGAAATTCATGGGAAATCTCGCTCGAGCCATAAACCCACTTAATTGCAAATCTGCACAGATGTTTCCTTTGAATTTGAAAGTGATTAATAAATAAATTAGAGTAATGCTTGTTTTGGCTGAAATATAATAATAAATAATGTTTATAGTGCTTAGTTACCAAAACATCCTCAGCGCTATGTGACAAATCAGACACGCGCTAAATGGCTAAAACATACAAGATGGAAACAATTAAAGCCAGGCTCAAGCCATAAATAAACTGCAACTGCGGGTGCAAAGGCGGGCGCCGACGCTGCCGCGGGGCTGGGATGCTCCGCAGCCCACGCCCGATTCAGCTCCGGCCCCGGTGCTACCAGTCCATCGGGCTCTGTGGCACGACATGGCATGACATGGCATGGCACGGCATGGCATGGCACGGCATGGCACGGCACGGCACAGATGGCACAGCACGGCACGGTGCCTGCATCCTGGCACGCCTCCACCGCTGACTCCGCGATGGGAAGCTTCCCGCACAATCCCCCACTCGATCCCCCCTCTTCAAACCGCTGGCAAAGCCAACGTTTACTGTGTGCTCGTGTTGACTTTTTAAAATTCATGCATAATTCACACTATATATAATTCCAGGTAAACACAGCCATAACTTTTCTTTGACTATTCCTTGACCCATTACTGTACAAATACGCCGTGGAATTTAGCGGCGCTGGGAAGGCGAGACCGTCAGAAATTTCGAGGGCTCGCAGGCAGCCGCGCACCTCCCGGAGCAGCCAACCGGCTGCGGGAAGGTCACGGCCGCGGCGTGGCGAGGCGGCCGAGGGGCCGTAAACCTCCCGGCAGTCCTGGGGGAGCACGCACGGGGAAGCCCCACGGCCCCCGCGCCGAGCGTGGCGGTGCCGTGCCGGGGCAGCGGCAGGGAGCTCTGCCCGCCGGGCGCCTGCGTGGCCGTCCGGCTGCCCGCGGCCCCGGCCCCGGCGGCACCGAGGCAGCGCCGGGCGCGGGGACGACCGGGCTGACGGCTTGCGGAATTACCGGCAAATCCGTTTCGGTTTCCCCTGAAATAGGAGCTTTTGTTTTAATTTATATTGTAATGAAAGCTTGTAACAGTACTGTATCGTAAACACAAACAGTGCAGTCTTATAAAAATTTCATCTTTATCTATTTGGGGAGAAATAGCCCTGTCTGCCTAATTGAAGCATCTGTCATTCTGACATTAAATAGTGCATCCATGGCTCTTTTATTATTTCCTGCATTTCTCATACACTGTTAAATTGAAATAACACTGTTGGCTAGGAGATAAAGGGAGATAATAGGTATTTTATAATGAGCAGAAAGGAGGATTCATCTTCAGTCGGATCCGAGAATTGCTTTATCTCTTTTTGGTGGCGTTATTTTGTTACCCTAAAGGGGGGATTCTGCTGCTGCTCAGCTTTCCCCCCTCGAAGCTCAAGCGAGGAGCATTTATCCGCACGTGAAGAGGCGCGAGTACCAGGCAGCTGCTCATCACACCCGGCGACAGGGTTTCTGATGCGCCGCTTCCCCGGATGACCCTGGACGTCGGCAGAGACGTTGCACAGCAAGGCTACGCCTGGGTAACACTTAACGGGGCACTTTGGGGATTATTTGTCACCGCTTTAAGGATCGTCTTTTCACCTCATTGCCATTTGTAACTGCTCTTCAGCGTCTGCTGACACGCGGCGCCGTCGTGGAGTTTCCGTGTTATGTGCGTGGGTGTCCGGGGCATGGCATAGCACAGCACGGCATGGATGGCACGGCATGGCACGGCACGGCATGGCACAGCACAGCATGGTGCAGCATGGCATGGCGCACAGCACGGCATGGCACGCACAGCATGGCGCAGCACGGCATGGCACAGCACAGCATGGTGCAGCATGGCATGGCGCGGCACGGCACGCATGGCACAGCACGGCATGGCACAGCACAGCATGGTGCAGCATGGCATGGCGCGGCACGGCACAGCATGGCACAGCACGGCATGGCACGGCACAGCATGTTGCAGCACGGAATGGTGCAGCACGGAATGGTGCGCATGGCACGGCGCAGCATGGCACGGCGCAGCCAGTGGCATGGTGCAGCATGGCACAGCACGGCATGGCACAGCACGGCAACGGCGCAAGCACGGCATGGATTCATTCTCAAAGCCCACCCGCTCTCGGCCTTGCAACATCGGTGATCTCCACCGGGCCCCAGTGCCGGCCGCCCCACCGCAACGCCGGGGCCGCAGCGGGGAGGAGCTGGCAAAGCCATTCAGCCTCGGCTTTGTGTGGAATAACTAAGGAAAAGTGGATCCGAAGGGGTTTGGGGTCCGGCTGTGGGGGGATGCCGGGAGCAGGGTCCCTCCGGCTGCTGGGACACACAAGGCCCAGCTTGGCTGGACCACGTGCCGCCTGCTCTGCTCCCTGGTCCAACCTCTCAGCAGCGGAGCCGTGCCACTGAGGGCTGCCCGGAGGAGGGGGACACCCGTACCCCGTCTCCCAGCTGCAGCTTCGCCGCGAAGCAAACAAGCCGCATAAAATCGAACCGTGCAGCAATGCCCCTGTGGATTCCTGTGACTAAATTCCATGCAAAATGAAGCAATTACCAAAAAAAAGGCGCCGTATGACTACAGATAATTATCAGCGCGGAGGCTCCCCAGGTAGCTGGCAGAGCGGCTGGCGGCCGCCCGCCCTGCCGATGCCCGCCGGCGGGATGCTGCCCTCGGACCCTGCCACGGCATGGGCTGCCTTGCCACGGGAGCTGGCTTGGGCAGCCCCCCCGCCCTCTGCCGCGCTTCCCAGGCTGCCCGCCAGATCCCCACGGCTCCGGCTGGGCTCTGCCGGATCCCCATAGCTCCAACTGGGCTCTGCCAGATTCCCACAGCTCCAACTGGGCTCTGCCGGATTCCCATGGCTCCAACTGGGCTCTGCCAGATTCCCACAGCTCCAACTGGGCTCTGCCGGATTCCCATGGCTGCAACTGGGCTCTGCCCGGATCCCCACAGCTCCAACTGGACTCTGCCGGATTCCCATGGCTGCAACTGGGCTCTGCTGGATCCCCACAGCTCCAACTGGGCTCTGCTGGATTCCCATGGCTCCAACTGGGCTCTGCCAGATTCCCACAGCTCCAACTGGGCTCTGCCGATTCCCATGGCTCCAACTGGACTCTGCTGGATCCCCGCAGCTCTGGCTGGGCTTTGCCGGATCCCCACGGCTCTGGCTGGGCTCTGCTGGTGGGCAAGGGGAAACGTGGGGAAGGAAACGGCACTTGGGGAAGGGAAGGAAGAGCTGATACTTGGAGTAAAAGCACAAGACATCTAATTGAGATTTCCCTGAAACCCACTGGAAATAATTAAAATTGACTTCTAATACTTTACAAACTAATTAAGAGTATTGGACTGGATAACTACATTGACATGTAAGTGGCATTTAATTGGGATAAACTGAATCACAACTGGAAATAGCGCAGCCCAGAACAACAAGCAGCGTGGCAGGAGAGGTTATGGGCAGCTCGCTTTGACGCAGGAAGCGCGGCGCTGGCTCGGCGGCCGACCCTACACGGATGCCAGTGCCGGCACATCTCTGCCGGCACGTCTCGGAGCAGCGCGGCAAGCAGGCAACCCCGTGCCAGGGCTGCCGGAGCTGTACTGGGAACGGGTGCAATTAGGTTCATTACAAAGACACCAGAGATGTTAAACCCTCTTGGGAAGCACTTGCAGGCTGAGCTCAATTCTAGAGCCCGATCTGCTTTGTGAGCCCCGACTCGTGCCTGTTTGGTTATTTATCTGAGCTCTAATCACCGTACCCTGCCTGTAGTACCCAGCAGCCGAGCCGCTGCCTCGCCCGCTCTCATTCTCTTCAACGAGATAGGAACAAATGAACTGGATACGGGAGCTGCCGGGCCTTTGTTCTCCCTCATCTGCTCCACTCATTACTTTGAGGAGCCCTATTTCCTTTTCTTTCCTGCTTTCTTTTCCCAAACAATGGGCTCTGAATGTATTCAAGCAATTCTTTTATCACTCACTTCTGCGGAGATCTTTAAGTTCTCCACCTGAACAGTTAGCATTTCTATTTATGAAAACTTTCTTGCTGACTGCTGAAATTCAGGTTTTATTCTTCCAATGACTGGTTAGCTCAATTATCTCCTGTTTCCTTCCCCCCCTTTAGATTTAACAGCTACAATTTGTAAACGCCATCCTTTCCTCTTGTTTCCTTGTCTCCTACACACTTGCTAGTGAACCCAGGAGCCTTCCGATCACCCCTGGTGATTATCGGAGGTGGCCAGACCATTTATCTTCCATTATGTGCCCCGCTACAAGAGAACAGGAACAAATTCGGGAAACCCTCAACCGCATTCCCTCCCTCTTGCCTTTTACCAGCCGCAGACTTCACGAAGCGCTTCACCAGGCGCAGGGAAGCCCCCGCCAGCCCTGGGAGTCGGCGCCCCAAAGCCCCCAGGCCCCCCGGTATTTGGAGGATGCTACACCCCGCTGCTTCTTACGTGACTGTTTTTCCTTCCAAGCCTGGCACAAAATATTAAAAAGCTTAATGGCTTTTTCTTCTCTCATTCGCTTCGACAGCTGCTTTGAAGATCGTTCTGCTTCTCGCTGGTTTCTGGCCCCGCTGCTGTCAGAGCGAGTTTTCCCTCCCTGTTAACCGGTTCACGCACGCGCGGCCGGGCAGTGCCGTGTATCCAACCTCCCGCCCTCCCGCCGGCGCGAGCTGCCGCTTGCCGAAGAAAACCAGCTTTTCGCCCTGCTTACGGCTCCGTGCCCGCGGGGCTGCCCAGCCCGCGCCCTCCCGTGCAGCCGGGGGCCGGTCCTCGGCCGCAACGCCTCAGCCACCGAGCTGCTGCCAGCGGGCAGCCGCCCATCGCGCCGGCCGAGTGGGCAGCCTGCGGCGTGCCGGCTGTCCTGGCGTCGGCCAGGACGGAGCCGGTTTTGTCTCCAGCAGCTCCTGTGGTTTGGATCAGTGTGAGAAGGATGGTGAGTGTACACTGACGTTGTTGGGTGCTGCTGAACAGCCCAGGACATTTTGCAGTTTCCCAGGTTTGGCTGATGTGCAGGTGCAAAAACTCGGGAGGGGCAGAGCCGGAATAGTTGATCCCAACTGGCCAGAGAGAGTGTTCCCTACCAGAGACGGCATGGCCGGGATAAGGGAGGGTCGGCCAGTGGGCCACTTCCCTTAGTGTCTTAATCCTTAAGCTTACCTTCAGGTTGCTTTTTGTTTCCCTGTTTTTCCAGGTTTTTTTGGTTTGTTCGTTGGCTGTTCATTCCCTCGCCTGCTCTCTGGAACTGGCTGTTCTGGGATAGCTGGGGGGGGATACCCCTGCTCCCTGCCTGCTGCTCGGGACGGGCTGTATCGGTCGTCGGGTGGTGAGAATTGTGCATCGTTTGTTTTGCATATTCTATTATTATCCTTATACATATTATTATTATCATTATTAATATATTTTTATATTTTCCTTTGCTGTCCTGGTGAACTGCTTTTATCTCAACCCACGAGTTTTCCTTTCTCTCTGATTCTCCTCCCCACCCCACTGGGGAGTGAGCGAGCGGCTGAGTGGTATTCGGATACCAGCTGGGGTTAAACCACGACACCTGTGCAGCGTGGTGACGGGCGCGGGGTGCCTTGCACAGCGTGGTGACGGGCGCGGGGTGCCCAGCGCAGCGTGGTGATGGGCGCGGGTGCCCTGTGCAGCGTGGTGATAGGCGCAGGGTGCCCCGCGCAGCAGCGGTGGCAGCGGCGGCAGCAGCGGCGCGGCAGCCATCCCACGCTACGCAGCAGCGAGGGGTGTGCAGGGCGAAGGGGCGCGCGGGGCCCTTTGCCCAGGGCTCCTCCCGCGGCGAGCCCGTCCCGCCGCCTGCGGCAGAGAGCGGCAGATGGGCTGGAGTTCATCAAAGCGTTCGCATCTCACGGTCCGAGGAGCCCTGAGAGGGGCTCGAGCGCGGCTCGCATGGTCTCTCATACCAGCCCGGCTCCTCAGCTGAAAATAATTTTATGGTTAACTACAGACCATCTGTTATCCTCTACTTTTCTAACGCAGCCCCTGTTCTTTATGGTTTATTAATATTTATTTAGCTTGTTTAAAACCTAAGCATGTTGCAGGAGGCTTGTGATACATCTACAGAGATTCTATCTCGCAGCTCGGCCGCTGCTGCGCCCAGGCACCCTCAGAGCGCCGAACGGGAGCCTTCGGAAGGCTCTCCCTGAGCTTGCAGCTGGCAGACACCCTGAGCGGGTGAAGCCCCCGTGCTGCACGGCAGCTTCTCTTGCACCGAGGCCACTCGTCCCACGTGGCCCCGGCCTCTTCTTGGGCAGCGCAAGGCAACGCCTGTGACGACGGGGATCACGGCCAGCAAGGAATTCCCCGCCGGGCCTCCGGACCACGCGACATCCGCTGCGACCGCCGCTTTGCGAGTTCTTGGAAGAGAACGGCTGGAGGGGGGTGTTTGGTGTTGGTCTCCGGTGCACCGACGGCTCCGATGCCGCCTCCCCCGCAGACGCTCCCGCCCCTGCTCCGGGCTACGAATTCCTCCCTGTCCCACGCCAGCGGCGCAGCTGTCGAAAGCCTGCGTGGCTATAAACCACGAAAACATCGGCTCTGTGCCGGGACAGAGAAAGAGAAGTCTCGCTGCCTGGCAATTCCGAGGAGGATTCAGGAGGCTTCTTGTAGCACCGCGCAGGCAGCAGCTTTGCGGTGGCAATGCCGGCAGGATAAATCACCCCGGTGCAGCTCCGCTCTCAGCAGAGATCTGCTTTCCAACAGCTATTCCCTTCCAGTTTTAGGCAGCTACTCGGAATAAAATCCCAAGGGGATGGCAGCGCGCTTGTGCCGGGGTGCGGAAGGAGCAGCACCCGGCAGGGCTCCCGGCACCCGGGCAGGGCAAGCCCCTTCCACCCGCAGCACACGGGCTCCTTCGGAGAGAGCATTTTATTGCACTGAAAAAGTCAGGGATGGGGAGGGAGATGAAAGAAAGGAGGTTTACTGCGAGCTTTGATAAGCTTTAACACGCTGCAAGTCTTACGGCTCTTGACAAACGGCGAAGACGCTGGGCTGTAACAAGCCGGGCGGCCTCTCAGGAGGCCAAAGAAAATAAAGGTTTAGCATCAATTTTTAACTCTCACTCTGCATTATTTAATAAGTGGTTTGAAACCTGCCTTGCATCACGAGAGTTTTTTTAAATTGTTCCTGCAGAAGAAGAAAAAAAATATATTTTTTTGCAATTACAGAAACATCCCCCTCAGCTGTGCATGCTTCAAATACTGGGCTGTTGGCTTGTTTGCTTTTTTTAAGGAGCCCTCAGCAAACGTTTGCAACACATTTAATGAGACTGAGCAAGGATGGAACAAGTGGAAACTAATCTGCGCGGGGGGGCCCTTGCGCGCCTGTGCCCTTGGCTGATTTACACGCCCTGGCCAGCTTTGAAGGAGCAGAACAAATTAGTCCCGTCTTTTCTGGCGACCAGCGAATGTGCGCAGCCCTTTTCTGGGCAGACACAGACCATTCCCCGTGCTTCTCCATCCTCCCCCAGCCGGGAGGGTCTGCCTCGGGGGAGACGGAGCCACCGAGCCTCCCCGCCGCGCTGCGAAGGGCTGAGCAAAGCGCGGGGCCGAGCCCGGGACAGCCGGGGCGCGTCCTGCACCGCTGCACCGCTGCATCACTGCACTGTGCCCTGCACGGAGGTACTGCTGCATCGGTGCATCGCTGCATCGCATCGCTGCACCCTGCACGGAGGTACTGCTGCATTGCTGCATCGCTGCATTGCTGCGCCATGCCCTGCACAGAGGTATCGCTGCATCGCTGCATCGCTGCACCGCACCCTGCACGGAGGTACCGCTGCATCACTGCGTCGCTGCATCGCTGCACTGCGCCCTGCACGGAGGTACTGCTGCATCGCTGCATCGCTGCATCGCTGCATCGCTGTGCCCTGCACGGAGGTACCGCTGCATCACTGCATCGCTGCATTGCTGCGCCGCGCCCTGCACAGAGGTACCGCCAACCTACCCCTGATGTGCCAGGCCAGTAATATGAATTGGAACTAATTACGCATCCTCATCAGTATGCGTCTGCCGAGCTGTTACAACGGAACCTCAAAACGGTCCCGAATTGATTTCGTAACCTCACCTCGGCGTGTTTTAACCATGCTTTTTCCTGGCTGGCGGCTCTTTCTGGGGAGGAGCATCAGGCTCTGCCCGGGCTCGCGGCAGCGCTGCCGTCCCCAGCCCGGCAGCAGAGCGACGCGCCTCGCTGTGCGCTGCTCTTGTCTCCCCGGGTCCCCGACTCTTCCTGAGCGCCCAAAGGCTGCACCTCATCGGTGCCGAAGCTCCCCGGGGAGAGCGCAGCGATGCGCAAAGCTTCCGAGTCGAGGCTGGAGCAGGCTTTTTTGGCAAAGCAGCATCTTCCCGCCGGGGTCAGCATCGCCGTTGTCCCCCAGAAAGGCGCGGGAGCCCCTGCCTTCCCTTTGCCAGATGGGACACGGGCTCCTCTCCCGCTCCTGCATGTCGAGGGTTTGATTTTCCAAAGATTTCCAAGTATTCCCCAGCTGGAGTAAAACACACCTTTTACATTTCAGTGGAGGCGTCAAGCTGTTCATGCTTTCTATCGCACGTCGCCTTTTTTAAGGGAAGCTTTATTAGACCCCTCGATGGATTTTCCAGTTAAAATAATGGGTGTTTTACACCGTAGGCATCAATAAAAATGTAAATACAAACAGGAAAGGCAGCGGCAGCAATGGATTTTCTGGCTTTTGCTCCCTGGGCTGAACTGGCAGGTCTCCGGTTCCCCGCAAGGAATAATAACGAAGTGCCTAAGCGGGGCCGGCCAGCTCCTCGGCTGAGCCCTGTTACCAAAGCTCCTCCGGCTTCTGCACTGAACCATGGCTTCCCCGGTTACTGCCCAGGAGCTGCGAGGCCACCGCGGCGCCTGGCACGGCAGCGCTTGGCTCCGGCGGCGGCCAGCGCGGGGACAGGCTCGGGTCACCCCGCGCTCCTCGGCACCGCTCACACTGCGCCCGACGCACGGCCCTGCCAGCTCCGCTCATCGGGAAATTAATGGGATGATTCACATGAGCGAGACGAGTAGCTTGCTGCTTCCAAATTTCCGTAATGATCATGCCCTAGAACGGAATACAGCGCTTGCTTTGGTGAAAATATTTATAAACGGATGGTTTTGAATCCCTGCATGACAATATTTATCCTCATGGATGGCAGCGTTACCAACAGGCGACGCCAGCGAAGGCTCAGCAGAATATAACCCCTTCCAGCACAACTGTGTGGACATCCCCGGCCGGATTTCATTGGCATCGGCGCAGATCAAACCGATCCCCGGAGCAGGAGATGCTCTGACGTGAGGGGGACCGGGATGCCCGTCCTGACCGACTCTGGGTTTGAAAACGAACGGCAGGCTGCCCTCGCTCGGGCCGAAGGAGCTCTGCCATCCCTAGGGAGGAGCCGGCTAATACACCCCGAAAGCAGCTCACGAGAGCATAATCCCCGGTTCAAATGTCACGCCAGCACACGGCACTCGCCCGTGTTGGTGCATCCCTCCCTTCCCGGGCAAGTAAACTAATCCCGGGCACTCTCTGGCAGTGGTGGAAGGAGGGACTATATGGTATTCTATACTTCCTCCTCCATTTAGATGGATTAATTGACCTTTAAAAATGTACCCAGAAAATAAATGACCTAATAAAATGAATTATCCTCTTCCCCACAGTGCTCGAAATCCACTGTAACTTGAGAGGAGACTAATGAAACATTGAAAGCATTGAAGAAATGACTAATGAAAGAAATAAAGCTAATAAAGAATAATTGATTAGTCACTTGGAAGCGCTGCAAAGCGCGGGGCGAAAGGCTCAGCCCGGCCCCGGGCCCAGGGCGGGCGCTGGCCAGGAGACCCTGAGCCGGCTCACCGACCCCTCGGCGCCCGCGTCCGCCCCGGCAGCGCGGACCTGGGCAGGGAAGGGAAACTCGGCTCCTCGAGCGGTTTCAGCAGTTCAGGGCTTGGGTCAGCTCCCCCTCAGAGCAAAGCCGAAGCGTCTCAGAGCCTTTGCGGGGAAGGTCTCTGCCCTGCCCCGCCTCGAAAACGCGCTCCCTCTGCTCCCTGCAGCCTCCCCGCCAGAAGACGTTTACCCCACGGATCGGCAACGGCACTGACGAGCTCTCTCCCTGTCTGCAATGTCCCCGCCGGCCAGCCCGGCCGGGCTGGGGAAGAGCAGCATCCCTGCCGTCCTGCCTGCGCCGGCACGGACACAGGAGACGCTCCTGCACCCTCCTGCTCCCACGCTGCTGCACCCCAGCTGCTGCACCCCAAATGGCTGCGCCCAAACCGCTGTGCCCAAACCACAGCACCCAAACCACTGCACCCAAACCACTGCATCCCAAACCACAGCACCCAAACCACTGCACCCAAACCACTGCACCCAAACCACTGCATCCCAAACCACAGCACCCAAACCACTGCACCCAAACTGCTGCACCCAAACCGCTGCACCAAAACCACAGCACCCAAACTGCTGCACCCAAACCGCTGCACCCAAACCACTGCAGGCTCACGGGGAGCCGGAGCCGGAGCCAGCCCAGCAGCAGCAGCTCCTGCCCGTGCGCTTGGGCCAGGCAGGGACGCTGGGACAGGAGAGTCTCCACGCGCCCACGACCACGTGCACGAGGACTCCTCCCGAACGCCAAAGCAAAAGCCAGTGCAGGCTCCCTCACGGCTGCTCCCCGCCGGGCTTTCCCCAGCGCTCCAGCACCCGCGTGTCTGCTGAAAGGCGACTCCCAGCCGGGGTGACCGCAAAAATCACTTTTTGAACCCTACTCGGGCGCAGTAATGCCAGCCCCTGCCACGTTAGTGCCCTGCTGTCCGTCCAGCAAAGCCTAAGCGTGTGACTTGCAGAGAGAATGAGCAGGACCAAAACCCACCTGAACTTGCTGGTTTTCCCCCGTTTCTGCCCCTCCGGCAGCTGGGCAGGCGGCGTGGGAGCCGCTGCCGGGGCCCGTGCGGGACCTGCATGCTGCCAGCGTGCTGCTCACATCAAATCATCCTTCCTTGGACAAAATTAAGGGTTAAGGGAAAGCTTAACAAGACATCCGGAATTGCTGCCGCTTCTTTAATTGTAGTTTACAAGAATTTGGTAAATTGGACACGGAAAAGGAAACCTCGCTACGCTACAATCATCTCCTCAGGCTGGAGCAATTTTGTGCTTCATTTTTGGCAACCATAGAGCCCTTATCTCGCTGAATAAAAACCATTCCTTAATTTTTACGAGCTCCTTGGTAAGACTGGTGGAGCAGAATGACTGCAGTATATCCTTCCCTCTCCTCCCAGTTTGGTGCGAGGGGATATTGTTCCCTGGGTGAGAAATAAAGGTGGAAGTGTCTGCGCCGAATTTACAGCTCGCAATAAGCAGGGTTTTATCAACAGCCCTCCAACAAATTATTTTTATTGTCAGCCTCTTACTGCCTGGAGCTGCGGCCATGAAAAAGCAATTCAGTGAAACTGTAATTGTGTCACCTATCGACAGGACCTGGCGATGCCCCGGTGCCGGTGCAGCCGGAGAGGCCGGAGCTCCCGCAAGCGACACCTGGGCAGCTCCGCCGCTGCACGACACCGCGTTTTCCCGGCGCAGGGCATCCCATAGGCGAGCGAGGGACGAGCCGCGGGGCTGCAGCCCCGGACCCGGCGCCGACAGCCCCTCGGGCAGCGCCCGTGCCCGCTGGCAGCGGCGCGGCAGGCTCCCGGGGAGCGCTCCCGGCAGAGGCACCCGCTGCAGAACCCTGCGCGCAGAGCGTTCGGCCTTATTGGCATGTGCTGCTAAAATGGATGGATGCGTATTTACATATTTATTAAACAGTTATTAGAAATTCTGCAAAAGAAAGTCGTGCCGAAGCACTCATTAATAATCCCGCGTCGACTGCTGATCGCAGGGCTGTGATGCAATTGTTTAAACCAGCAGACGTGTTTTACAATACAAATAGGATGTACTCCTGCGACGGTTCCATCCATAATTCTATATTAAAAAGTGTCATACGAAGCTTGCACTCGTTACTCAAACTCCATTTCTTCCATTTGTTTATTTGTTCTTCCAGCACAAAACAATTCAACCTCTACAGTTATTTTAAGCAAATTAGGTTTTGCTCAGAGTTTCATTTCCATTTTAAAATACGTCCTTGCAGGAGCTGCTAGAGGTGCAGACATTTTCAGCAAATCAATACATTCTGGTTGCGCTATTTTTTGAACGGCATTATTCACATTCGCAGCCGCAGCTGGGGCGCCGGTGCCGCGACCCGACCGAGCGCGAGCACCGGCTGCCCGTGCCCGGCCTCCGCGGGTCCGCCCAAGCGCGGCAGAGGAGGGGGCACGGGAGCGGCCGAGCCGGGGGACGGAGACGTGAGCCCTTGCCTTAGCGCTGCTCCAGCACGGCGCTGATCATCTCCTCAGACTGGTTTTCTCCTCTTCCTAATGATAATGACTGTAAGATTCGCTAGAGGTGAAGAGAATATTAAAACTTCAATAAAGCCGTCGAGACCGACCCCACCTCTGGGCTCTGATCTTGCCTGTGCGCTACCTTTGGTTATAATTCGTATTTTCATAAAAAGTTTGAGATCTGTAGTGGACTGGGAGGAAAAAATCAGGCTCTGGTGTAGTTATTGGCATCCCGGCGGCACGAGTGAACCCGATGCGGCTGTGTCCATCCAGGGATGCTGCCCACAGCGTGAGCCTCACCCGGGATGCTCCGCTGCGAGGCTGTGAGGGGAGAAAAGGCTTCGCACTCCGTCCAAAAGTGCCCGCAAATCCCTGCGAATCAATGCCTTTCACCCATCAGAGCTTCTGCCGGGAAGATCCACGGTGTGTTTGCACAAAGCTCCGGAGCAGCGGCCAAGCACGGCGGCAGGAAGCAACTCCAGCTCCCGGATCGTTTCCCATAACTCCAGCCCTCACCTATTGATGTTCCTCCCGCCCGCTCGGCTGTGCCGGCACATGACGTATCTGGTTAATAAAAGCCAAGTGGGAGCTGCGGTTCACCACGCGGCACCCCGCCGTCGGAACCCCTCCACACCCTTGCCCCGGCTCCCGGCGCCCGCAGGGTGACCCCACCGACCCGCTCCCGGGGCTCGCCGAGACGCCGCAGGGTCCCAGCCCCGCTCCGCTGCCCGGCTTCATTGATACGGCCCGGGTGCTTATCGAGGAACGAAAAGACACTCCATACTTGTTTATAGTGGGAAGCAGTGCCAACAAAGGCTTATTTTAGCCCCCAAACACCCCCTCTTTATATCCACTCGCGCCGTTGAAGAGTTTACATTTCACTCCTCCTCACTCCAGCCATCCAACATACCAGGCTTCGCGTCGAGAGGGAGGAAAGGACGTGTCTGCTCGAGCCGCTCTTCACAGAAACGACTCGAGCAGGGGAGTAGGATCTGCGCGGTAGGCAGCAGCCGGGAATGCCGCGGCTCAGGCAACACGAGGGGGATTCCTTCGCAGGCGGAAGAAATCTGGAACAACTTCGAAGCGCAAATCTAAATGACAAACATTTTACAATAACTTTTTGCAACGAATCGCCATCTCTCGACTCATCGTTTGAGCTAACTGCTCGGAGCAAACAGCCCCTGGAAGGCTCTGGCAGGTTCATCGCTGTGCCGATTCCTTTAATCATTCCTCAGTTCTTGCGGTTTTTCTTTCCGACAAAGACGAGCGGGTTGGGCAGCCCACACACAGGGAGAGCTGCGAGTCAGCTAACGCCACGCATCTCCCCGTTAAACAAGTGTACAGGCAGCACCAAACGCCCTCAGGTTTGGGACCGGAGCAGGTTTGGTGGGTAACCCCGTCAATGGGGAAGGAGATGCAAAGTCCCCTGTGATGGGGCTCCCTGGTGCCACTCGCAAGGTGCAGCGACTGCCCGAATCCGTTATGAGAAGGGAACGTCCCCGCAGCCCCTTTGCACCCCGGGACCCGAGCCCCGTCCCTCCCGCAGCTCGGCCCGCGCAGAACAGCCCCGAGCGGCAGCGGGGTGCTCCTGCGGCAGGTCCGGGCGCGCCGGCGGGACGCGGGACGCAGCAGCTCTGATCGCTTGAGATGCTGAACCGCGCACTCCAATGCCCTTCGCTAATGAGTCTCCACATCCCGTTTGTGCAGCCCTGCGATGTTCCAGGCCGATGATTAATCACGGCGCCGAGTTTCAGATTGCAATGAGCGCAAATTGAACAATAGTTCAAAACCACCACTGAGGTCACTGACTCGAGGTATTGAAGAAATGTCTGCCCGGCGCAATCAGTCCTAATTCGGGTTTATTACCGCTGCGTGAGGAGGGGGCTCTGCTGCTGCCCGTTGTCCCTGCGCTGGGGTACCCCGGGAACGGGAGCAGCCCTTCGGAGTGAGCACCAAGCGATGCTGCCACGTTGCACGCGCGCAGCCTTCCTCGCGCGGCCTTAAGGGGAGACTCCAGATTTAACCCAGAAACTCGTCTTAAAATAACAGCTTGACAAGTGCACTTGGCGCTAATGAAACGAGAAATGTTTCCGTTAGGATACAGAAACTGTTAAGACAGCTTTAAACATTGTGCTATTCTGTCGACTCCGAAGTGGACAAATTTTCCATGATGTTCTTATATATATTTGTTCTTAACCTTAAGAATATCATTGCGGAGATAATAATTCAATTTTGCGAGCGGGAGAGAAAGCAAACAGAGAAAGCTGTCCTGCTGTTTGCCTTGGGAAAGGCAGAGCCCTTGCGGTGCCTGGAGACGAGGCTGCCTTGCCCTGAGAGTGTATCCTCTTCTTAACCCAGAAACGGAGACCTGCAGTCCCTGCATTATCCGAACCGCGGGGACGGCGAGGAGAGGGAGGCAGTTCTGGGGGCGCGCAGCTCTCCTCGAGGGCCACAGGGCATTGCCCTGGCCATCAGCCCCTCGCAGCGGCTTCTCTCTCGTCGTACCTCCGTGTGTCGGGCTCAAACAGCTCTTCTCTAGCTGTAGTCGTTGCAGGCCCAGGCGAAACAGCTATTGATTGAGAAAAGTCACCTACGGACAAACAGTCTTTTTGTGGATCCCGAGTTCCAGACCTACGGCTGATCCTCAGCACGCGGCAAAATCTTCCTAGGAGGAACAAGCGCGTTTTCTATCGTCGAGTGACTAATGCTTTAAGTCGTACGCGCAGCGACGAAGTCTAACTATCAGTGAAATGAGATTGTCCTCCAGGTAGAGCGTGGGCAGGAAACTCCGATTTGTCATGATGGAAACAACATTCTGATGCAAATTTCCCAGTTCTGTTGGTAATCCTTAATTGGCCAGTATATCAAATCGGGTACGAATGCAGTTCTGGTCCCGGGATCTGACACTTACCTCCAGCTCTCAGAAGCAGGCTTATGGGTTTTCCAAATTGTTCTTCAGCTTTGAAAAACCTAATGTAGCCTGAACAACCGAGATGAAGGACTGCAAACTGACTGCTGCCTCCGTGCAGGATCCAAATCCCCGGGCAACAGCATCAGGACAGCTGGGGAGTAATAGCACAGAGTAAGTGTTATAAATTACCCAACATCTCCTGCTTCTTTTTTTCCCCTTTTTTAGCAAAATGTGAATTTATGAACACAGACTATGAATTATTATCCCAAAAAGGCACATTAGGTATTTTACAGCATATTTCATATAGTTTCTAAAAAAAGGCAGACAGTCAGAGGAGTATAAGAACAAACTGTTCTTCACTAATAAAGTGTCGCCGAAGATAATCGGCAATTTCCTTTTACTGTAGAGCACGTACATGGACTTGATATTTACGGTCCTGTGCCGTGCCCCGAGCCGGGGCCCCCGCTCCCCCGGAGCCAGCCGCAGCCCCCCCAGCCCCTCGGGGCTGCGATTCTGGGGGGACCTCCCTCCTCCCGAGCTTCTCCAGGGTGACAAAAACCTCTATTAAGTCCTACGACAGAGCCTAAAGCCCACGTTTCTGCCTGGCATTATGATATAGCTAGAAACAGCTCCAAATCCGCCCGTGCGAAGTCCACAGGAGTAAGAGGATTAGGAGCGATGCGAAATTAAATGCCATTTTCTCCAGAAGAGGAGAACTCTGCTGGTGCCCCTCCGGGCCGGGGCTCGACGCTGAGAGATGCTGGCTGCCGAACGCGGCGTTCCTCGGACGAGGAGCCCGAGTGGATGCCCTGAATTGTCCCCCTCCCTCCCGCTCTTCGGCCCGACCCTCGGCCCGTCGCCGAGCCTGCCGGGTTCTGCAGCCCAAAGCTGCTCCCCTGGTAGGAAGCGGCAGCGTTTGCCTAAACACACGAGGCTGAGAAATAAAATCTAAACTGAATGTATCCATCTGCTATAAAATATGATTAACTCCTTGACCTGGAGAAGAGTTATGGCCACTTTGGGAACTCTCGGGGAGAGGAGAAATGTTGGGCAGATTGGTTGAGGCAAACGGTAATGAAGATTTATGGGGTCTGCCGGTGGCAAGAGTTTATTTAGGTTCCTACAAAGTGCTCCTGAGAGAGGGGTATGGACATGTAACTTGATGGGATGGCGGAGAGGCGACCGGTCACGTCCCCCAGCCAAGCCTGGACGCGGAGGCTGAACTGCCCGCGACGAGAAATCGATGACAGCACGATACTCCCCGGTAGCTTTTCCACTGGAAAGCCGCTCGCTTTGGGCTTCCTTGGAAAACCTCGCTGCACCAAGGAGCCCCTTCTGCCCCGCGCTCAGAGCCCACGCGCCGCGCAGCCGCTAACCGCGCTGTCCGCGGCTGCCGGCACCGGCGTCTCTGCTCCTTCAAACTGCAGCTGGAGCGGCTGGGACCTGCCTCCCCGTATGCGGCAGCTTCAGGAGAACGTGCAATTAAACCAGTGGCTGGAAATGAAGTCGGAGAAGAGTCTGCTCTGCTGTGCATGTAGGAAAGGAAACAAATGTTTTCATATAAAGGAAGTTTACACTGCATATAAATCTGAATGCCAGAAGCCTAATGTATTGTGGACAGAAGCTGTTCCATCATTCTGAGGCTATTAAATTTTTTAATCAAACGCTTTAGCTATTAAACTGCCTGTGGCTGGCAAGGGCTTGCTGTTACTATAGGTCAAAACCCATCACGGTCCCAACAAACACAAAATTAATTTCAGGTGCCAAAGGAAAGGAGGAGTCAACATAACAGTGACATTTCCTGGGGGCTGGCTGCACGGCCGCCGTTTCCACCCCACCTGACGGGAGGTGGCCCGAGGTTCGGGAGGTTTGGCTACCTGCCCAAGGCTCCCAGGGAGCACGCGGCCAAGCTCCGCGAGGACCCGGGCTCTGCCCCCGCCGCTGCCGCAGCATCGGGCCCCGCCTGGCAGGCAGGGACCACCGAACACCAGCCGGGTGCGTCGCGGGGGTGATGTTGACCGCGGCCGTGGCTGCCTTCACGTTTCAGGCCAAGCGTTACAGCTGCGAGGCTGCGCACAAGGCGGGAAGGAGCTGTCACAGCTCAGGGAGAAGCTGCTGCCGGAGCAACCGGTGCCAGCGTGGCCGCTGTCGCCCGCGAGCACCAGCCCTGCGCGCGGTAGCCGCGCTGCGCAGCTGGGTACCCTGCTAGCCCTCACCAGAACGCGCCGTTGAAAGTGCGGCTCCCCGCACAGCTCCAGCGTCCTGCCGAGCTCCAGCGAGCCGGGGGCGACAGGAAAACCCGCGCCGAGCCCATCCGTCACGGCAGCTCTGTCCCCAGGCAGAGGCCTCCGGAGCCACGCTCGTCCATCACTGCTGAAGAGCTGCGAGCTGGAGGACTGGCGGGCGGTGATGGAAAGAACCAACACGGAGGAAGCAGTGGGAGGAAAATATCTGCAGCCTGGCAGTTTAAACCTGTTTTTAAGGATACAGAGAAAATTCGTGATGGGTGAGAAATGTAGAAGTTCGCTTTGATTAGGTAGCCTGAAATACGGAGCCTCACTGCACTTCTTTGCTCCGGCAGCTGGGCTGATCGTTATTTCTCATGACATTGCCAACGTTTCCTGAGCTGAAAAGACGCCGGGAACAGATCTCCCACCTCGAGACCTGCCTGCCGAGCCTCTCCGCAGGGTAGCCAAGGCAGAAGCGTGCCCGTCATATTCAGTGTCTTCTCTCCCAAAATAACCCGTAACTGATGCTGCCGACAAAGTTTCAGGGAAGGCGGCAGCAGGTAATTATGATTTCCCGCCTGCACCTCGGCTTCTTCCCTCACACACCGATACCCTTGCAGGTTTTCCCTTGTGCGGAACTGTAGCTTTGGATTTGCTCTTTATCCCTCTAAACACATAATCCACCCCAAACCCCGCTGCTCCCTTGCAGCTCATTCTGACAAGGCAGCGCCGCGTGTGCCTAGTAACACATTCTTTTAAAAAACATTTGCATTTATCCTTTCTAATTGTCTTTCCCTGCAACCTCAGGGGAAAAAATATGTAAAGCTGCCAGCTTCTGAACTTCGGAAGCGGTATTTTCGCGAGCTCCTGGAATTCTGCGGCGTTTCTTCGAGGGCGGCCGTGCGGGCGTCAGCGCAGCCGGGCGCGGGCGGGCAGAGCTGAGCTGCCGGGGCACGCTGCCGCTCGCCGCCTGCCCCTCCCCGCCGCCAGCTGTCCCCCGTGGGCCCAGAGCCGGGCTCTGCGGCTCCGTGGGTGCCCGCGCAGCTCCCGGCACTGCCGCCCACCCCGGGCAGCTCGCCGGTGGCGGCCGATGCCGCTCGCTCCGCACGGCCGCAGGGAAAGCGCGAGCGCCGGGGCTGGCGACCGCCCGCCAGGGTCAGCTGCAGGCGGCTCACGTCAGATCCTGCACATGTCTGTGCTCACTGACCCTAAAACCTAAGTTCCTCTGTCTTCTCACAAGAAAAACCCAAAACGTTTTGTCCTGGGTTTCCAAACACTGAAATAAGCCCGGAAAAGATTAAACCTCACTTTGAGGTCTCCTGGGAGGAGGAATTGCTCTCTCTGCCCTGACGTTTTCTGCGGACGCTCAGCTGTTAAGCTTGCAAGGCGTGATCCCGACAGCCCTGCCGCGTCCCTTGGCAAGGTCAGGAAGCCCCGTGGGGTGCTGTCACCTTGCCGGCGACGCCGAAACCAGCCGCCAGCGCCTGCAAGCTCCGTGTCCCCCGGGGTGGGTGCCAGCCGCCGGGAGCCAGCGCTGCCCCCCGGGACTCGGGCAGCACCCAGCGCTGTGGGGGACCCTCCCCGGGACCCCCTCGTGCACGCTGACGTCCCCGGGCTGCTCCCGGCCCAAATGCCCCGCTCTGCGCTCCCCGTACGCCTGCTGCTTTGTAAAACACCCTCTGCAACAGCGGATGAAAAATGCAAAGTCTCCCCAGCCCGCAAACCCGGCTTCAGCCTTTTGCTATGTAGGATGTGCAGCGTAGGGAACAGGAGCTGCATCGGAAACACGCCGGGGTTTGGAAATGGTTTGTCTTTCAACATGGGAGAATTGTGCCTTAATTGTGTCCCGAAAAAGCCCAAGGCTCCCAGCACTGAAAAAAACGAGCGTCTAATAATAATTCCCCAGCGTCCCTTTTCACTGATGATGTCTTGAAGGGTTTGGAGAAAAACAATTCAAGGAAGAAGAAAACCAAGAGGGTTGTCAGAAAGCTGAGGAAGTGATGAGGGACTCGTAAAGCCGCCGGGCAGGCGGGGGGGACGGGCAACGCGTGAGCCACAGGGAGCAGGGGAGTCGCGCGGCCCCGTCTCGGTGGGGAGACCCTGGGCAAGGCCGGCGTGGGAGGCTCCTCGTGGGTGTCTCCCCGCGAACGAGACGGGAAATTTGGAGAACAAAACAGCAACGCAAGAGCTGTTCTCTTGCTACAGCCATGAGCCCAGCACAGTTTTCCTGCACAGCCTTCCTGCACTGCCCCGGACCCGCGGCACACCGGGAGCACCGGAGCCGGGCGGCAGCTGAATCGGAGACCGTCCGGAGCGGTGCGACACGGCACCTTCACGTCCGAATCCCACCCGCATCCCTCTGCGCTCCCTGCCCCTTTTGCACTGCAGGTGCTGACATCTTCGCTGCTTTCATTACATTTTGTACAATTAAGCTTTAAAAATATAAAATGTCATCAAATTATTAGAATAATAGCCAAGAAAGGACCGAGGCACTTAACTGGGAAATGGAAGCACGTGCATTACAGCAGCACGGAAGGAAGATAAGCCCTCCAGGAAATGGAGTTTAGTTTCAGTCACTGTAACGACACCTTGTCTGACCATGCACCGAGAGCACGAGGCGGAGGAGCGGAGTATTCGGCAAGCAGAGGCCAGCTCTGAAAGTCAGCACGCCGCTATTGGCAGGGTGGCGGCTGACGTGCAGGGTGTAACGTGCAATATGGTTAGTGGAGCCGAGGCTCTTTGTCTACGAGCGGCTTTTCTCCCCATCCTTCCTCTGCAATGCACAGCCCTCACCAGTGCTCTGCCCCCCCCAAAGAAAGGTCGTTCAAGCATCAATGTTTTATCGTTTGCGGAGCATCCTGGTGAGCACGAAACCACCTCCAGAAGCAGGCGATCTCGGCAGGACGTGTCCCAGGAGCCCCCGCACTCGGGCGCGAGCGGAGCCGGTGGGTGCCTGCTCATCCCCGGAGCCGGCGCAGCCAGCGGGCTTTGGGTTCAGGCGTCTCCTCTGGATCTCAGCAGCCGCAGCAACACAAGTGGCAATGCCCTCGGCTCCGAGCTTTGTGTTTTTCTCTGGGACAGTTAAAACCTTGACAGTTCAAAATGTCTTGAGCTGGTTTCGCCGCTAAGCCCATCGCTCCCCAAAGCACTCTGAGCAGCCGATGAGCCAACGTAACGCCGTGTCTGCTCGCCGCCCGCCCACCCAGCCGCTCGCCTGCCGTAAGCCGACGGGCTGAAACCAGCCACGTCTCTGCTTCCACCCGTCCCGGGGAGCGATGCCCTGGCGCAGAAATCACGCTGTCAAGGGCGAGGTGACGTGTGCCACCGTGCCATGTAGCGAGGACCCCCGCACCGCCTCGCGCCCATAATTCATGGCTTAGGGAAGCAGGGGGCTGCTTAATTGGTGTGTGCAAGGAGAGCGATGTGATTTCTGCTTATCAGAGATCTCTGTCTGGAGCTAAAATGATATACATGGCTTTAGGGACAGTGGGAATATTTTTTCTTTTAAATAACAGCACCTACATTTTTAATTTAGGTAGCACAATAACCATAAACTCTACAAAGCAATTCTTCATTTTAATAATTCATCTCCTCAAGTTTTACTGTGATTGATCAAAGATATTAAATTTAATAAGAGAATTTATCAAGGTTATCTGTTGTCAAAATGAAAGAGAGTCTGTCTTTTTTCGCCAGCCGGGGGACGCTGTGTGTTTGTGCATGTCCACATCATATATCCACGTCCCAAACACATGCGGTAGCAGCAGAGCCAAGGCCACGCTGTCGCAGCCTCCCCGGACAGGGCCGGGAGAGTCCATCGGGAACATGCCCCGGCTCCGGCTTCGCGCCCAGCTCCCGATGGGGGTGCCGAGCCGTTTCCCCTCCGGCTGCAGGCTCCAGCCCTGACGTGGCTCCTGCGGCGAGGCCGAAGCCCTGCGCGGTGCCCGGGGCGGCCGGCGCGGCTCCTCGCAGCGGGGGCAGCCCCGGCGTCCCCGAGGGTCGCTCCCCGCTGCCACGGACCCGTCGGCGCGAAAGGCGCCTGCAAATCCGCACGGACCCTGGGAAAGGCAGGCGGGAAAGGGCTGGCGGTGGCGGGGGCGGCTCCCAGGGGCGAGGGCAGCGAGGAGCGGGAGAGGGCCAGGACGAGCAGGAGCTCGCCGAGGGCAGAGCGAGCGGGTCACGAGCCGCCGGCGAGCCAGAGCTGTCCCCCAGCGCGCAGCGTTTGATGGCAAGGAGAGGAGGGAGCGAAAGCGGCATCTCTAATTGATGCTTCTAAGCACTGGCATTGACACCGGGAATTTAGCATACATCACCTAACACTGGCGGTGATTAAAATCATTTTGACTTCAATGCTGTAGGTGTAACTCAATTACAGAAGGGAAAACCCGCTACTTTAATGCAGTTATCAATCTGAATTAAATTGAGCATTTTTAATAATGTAGCTCATTCCAGGAGGCTTTCCATGCTCGCTTCAGCATCTTTATCCTTTCCATACTTTTAAAAATGACCCAAAAGGGAAGAAATAAGCAATGACGGCTGGGTCGGGCTCAGCACGCGCAGCAGAGTGTGTTTGCGTGCACGCAGCTCCGCTCTGGCCACCGGCCCGGGGCAGCAGGGACGGGCAGGCGATGCTCTCTCCATCCACCCCAGCGCCGGCTCCGGGCCAGCCCGGGGGGATGCGCGGCCCTGGGGACCCCCACGCTGGGCAGAGCGGCTCCCCGCCGCGCCTCTGCAGGGAGGCCCGAACATCCAGCCCTGACCGGGAATTATTCTGCTCATGAAGAGGCCGGATTGCGTTTTATATTTCTTGTTAATGTTTCATTTTCTCCGTGTGCTGAAGGATAAGTTCCGTTTATGAAAGAGGTTGAATATCCATCAAGAATTTGTTCAGACAGGTCAAGTGGAAACTGATGTATTCAAATAGTAATGGTAAAAAAATGTCCATTATCTATAAATTAAAGCCCGTCAGGAGCAGATAACTGCAAGGTACTAAGGACTGCAGGCTGAGGTCCTCAGTTTGCATGTGCCCCTGCAGCCCCCGCCCCCTGAAATCCAAACCCCGAACGAACAGTAACGATGCGAGGAGAGGCCGTGCCGCAGCTGGCGAGAGGGGAAACTGCTCCGTGTGCGTCGTGAGGAGGAGGACGAGCAGCCTTCCTCCGCCCAGGAGGACCAGCGGGGCAGGCTCTGAGCTGGCAGCGGGAGAGGGAGTCCATCGGAGAGGGAAACTGCTGCACTGAGAACCCTTTGGACATGACTCCTCTCGTTTCGCTGCTCAGGAGCAAGTCTGCTTTTGAAAGTCACGTCTTGCCCAGCTTCCAGCCCAGAAGAAAAAAAAAAGACCCTTAATTTGCATAGCTACAATATTGACTTACCATTACGCTCCTGAATAAATAAAGAATGTGGTTTCTGGAAATTCCCATAGATCAACAATCAACATAAAATGCCTCATTATTGTCGATGCGGTTTATGACAGGGGCTATTAACAGGCAATGGCATCGATAATGAGACAACGTGCAGGGAATACGCCGTGCAATGGAAACCCCGTCGCGGGAAGGCGGTTCCTAAGGCCAGGAGCGCGGGCGGCAGCACGGCGTGCCCGCTGTGCACGGCGACGGCACCGCAGGCGGGCAGGGGCGGGGGGTGCCTGCGGCTCGTCCCCTCGGGCGAGCAGCACCCTGTGCCCTTCAGCCAGCGAGGAAGCCCACGGACAGCACTATGCCTCGCTGGAAAGCGTGAGGTGGCACCAGGCTCCCGGCACAGCTGCTTTTCCAGGCGTGGGAAGGGGCATTTGGGGGCAGACCCCGGGCGTCTCTCCCCGGGAGCCTCGCCTGCTCGCTGGGAGAAAGCAGGATCATTGCCCGAGGCTTCCGAGACGCAGCCGCCCTTTGCACAGAGACGGGGAAGCAGCAGCGGGATGGCCAGGGCCAAAAATCTCCCCCGCCTTTCCCCGTGGGCAAAACTGCCCATTCCCAGCCCGGCTCCATCCTCAGCTCTGCCCCGAGCAAACGCCCCAGCACCCAGGACGTTTTCCAGGGAAACAGCTCCGCTGGCCAGAGAGGAGGAATCATTCGTTTAAAGACTAAAGTATATTTTGCTAATCAGGATTACAAAGAGCGAGGGAATAAAAGAACCAGCAACAACTCTGTCCTCTAAATGCTAAATTTGCCCTTGGATACAAAGAACAAATTGATAATTATTGTTCTAATTCTTTTCCCTGAAGGTCTGGCTGGATAATTAAATGTGTAAGCTTTCTAGAGATTGAATACCTCAATTTATAATTTGTTGCTTCCCAAAGCACGTTGTCCTACTGCTTACTGCGTGCTCCAACCACGACTCCATCAGCGCTGCTCACTCTCCGTGCGCGCCGGTTGCTCTTGTTCCTGCCTAAGGGGTCTCCGGGAGCCCCTTCGTAATTTGTTCTGTGTTATAACAAGTAAATAAACTTGTCGGCCGGCGATCCGAAGCGTGCGGAGACAAGGGGGCGAACACAAACCCCAGCAGCACGTCGTGCCGCTGCGGTGTCGGGAGAGGAGCTGCGGACGGGGCTGGGACGGGGCACTGCAAGAGCATCACTCTGCCCGCGCCGCCCGCGGCGCTGAGCCCTGCCTGGGACCAGGACGGCCCGCAGCGCCCGGCACGGCCTCGGCCGCCAACGAAACCCCAGGAAAAGCCGTCCCTGCGTCAGCTGGCTCCGCCGGCTGCCGGGGAGAGGGAGCGGTGCTCCTGGCAGCCGCCCGGGTTAAGAGCCGGGGGACCGGCGGGCGCATCCCGCTCCAGAGTGTTGCCGGGGAGCTGGGGGCTGGTGAACCCCTGGGTTCGCTCCATGAGACGTTTCAACCTCGGCAAAAAATGAGAACTAAAGACTGACACGGGCAGCATGCAATAACACGGCAGAGGGAAGGGCTGCCTTCCCAGTGTGCCGATGACAGACCACGCTCCCGTTCGAGGCTTGGAAAACATCGCCTTGCGGCGTGCCAGCTGGTCGGTCGTTTCCCCGGCCACCTCGCCTGCTGAGCCCGCTGCGGGAAACGGGTGCTGCCAACCCAAACAGGCCCGGAGAGCCCGCTCCCCCCCCACGGCCTCGCAGCATCTTTCCGGTGCTAGTAACCTCTCGGGATGTTCGGGGACAGCATCGCTGTTGCGCACAGCTCCCTCTCCGGGGCTCCTCTTACGCCGACAAAAAGGAAGCGCTG
Organism: Phoenicopterus ruber ruber; assembly: GCA_009819775.1. Lineage (NCBI taxonomy): Eukaryota > Metazoa > Chordata > Aves > Phoenicopteriformes > Phoenicopteridae > Phoenicopterus > Phoenicopterus ruber. The sequence goes on along the minus strand of CM020235.1, from coordinate 9,181,863 downwards.
CTGAAAATGTGTTTGCTTTTCGTGTTAAAATAGAAGCCCCAAAGCGTGAAGCAAAACTTGCTTCAAAAACGGGGAACATAAACGCTGAAATCACAAGCCACACATGACTCTGAATTACGGAGAGGACAGCCCCGTAAATCTCCAGGCTTAGACCTTAAAACCTGATCCGGGATATTAAAAGAAAGTAGATTTGAAAGATATGCAGAGTCCAATATTATTTAAAGCCTCATAAGTCAGTAATAATGCTTTAAAATCCACTCTAAATCTTGCCAGGAGCCAGGGGGGGTTGGTTTGACGCCGGGAGCTGATGAGCCACAGTTTATGTGTTGTGCACAAAGCGCGGTAAGGAAGCGGAGACCGTCGCTGGCCACCGGTCGCACTGCGGCGGGGAAGGGAGAGACCTGCGAGAGCCCACGGGCAGCTCCTGCCCCTGCCCCTGCCCCTGCCCCTGCGTGGGGAGCGCTGCGGCTGCGCCGTCGGGGATGCTGGAGCCGCACGGGCGGCACGTCCCGGCTCCCCAGCGCGCGAAGCCCTCCGCCATCGGAACACGCTCTGCGCTCGCAGCGCCGCGATAGGCGTTAGGATCAGCGTGAATGGTAAGGCAGTGTTTTCCTACCCCTGGCGCTGGCGTTCCCTTCTCGCAGGCCCTTCCACGGCTGACGCTCCCAGGGGCCGTTAAAAGTGAATTAGCTGTGGTTTTAATTTCTCCTGCCCGTTCCTATCTGCCTCACGGGAAAAGAAGAACGGGCAAAACCCGGGGGAAGTGCCTGCGGGGTCGAGTCGACGAGCCCTTTCGGTGCGGGAGCGGGGGGCTCGGTGCGGGAGCGCTGAGCACGGGAGGAGGCGGCTGGGCTGGTCTGACGGCAGAGGGGTTCAGTGCCGTAGCTCGCGGGTGGCTCGCAAGCAGCACGCGCAGGAGAGCCCTGGTGATTACGGGTTTGCCGTTCAGATTTCCGAAGTGGGGAAGCAGCCCAGTTATTTAGTGCTCATCCTCTGAGCGTCGCTCGTTGAAATAACAGTGGCGTTTCCACCGCGAACCTCGTGGCAAACCAACCGGTGAAGCAAGACGTGACCGTGCCGGCTGCCCGCGCTGACGGGTGCAGGGCTCGTGCCGCACGGCAGCATCGCCCGCTGCCCGGGCAGGACGCGCCTGTTTGCCCCCAGCGAGAAAGGCTTCTTCAGCCGTGCAAAGTAACCGTGTGTGCTCGTACGCGTCGTCCAGGCGCGCAGACCCCTTCGGCACCACCAAAACCCTGCGGGTTTCCTCGCAGCCGGAGCAGCAGAGGTTACTCGGCTTCGTGCCCCCGTAAACACCCGCTGAGTCTCAGCCTCTTTCTTCCTGAGACATCTAACCGGTGACTGCAGGGTGCAGAAAGCCCGCAGGCAGGTACCGCCGGTGAGTCGCGGAATACATGTACAGATCCTAATTCCCCAGCTGGCCAGGGCAAAGTTTCCAGCAGTGCTTTGGATTCGGCCTCGCTAATCCCCCTCCCTCGGCAACGCCGCACGCCTTGACCCCGGGCAGCGTGGTGCTGCTTCGAAAGACCCAAAATGGCCTCGCGGCGGGACCGTCGTGCCTTCCCGGCAGAAACGCGTCTGGCTCGGTTTTCACGCTGGCCGTTGCTGTGCCCTTCTGCCGAGCCGCGGCTCCACGGGGACCGTCTGCTTTTCCTCCGGGCTTCTGAGTGCTGCTACTGCTGGGCCCGTGGACGGAGCGACCTGGCTATTTATAGCCTGGAAAGGATGTTGGGAGCCTCGGAGACGAGGGACATCGGCTGGGGATGAAAACAATGCAAGTGCATTATCTGGCCTCCCTGGCAGCCAAAGGCATCTTTCCTCTTAGTGCCTAGGAGCAGTAATTCCTCGCGCTGCTGCAGGAGCATCATGCTGCTCCTGCCCGCAGCGCCCGCGGGTGCTGCTCCGCCGGGCGAGGACCGGCACGCGCGGTGCAGGATGCGGCACAGAGCCAGCCCGGCGGCTGTCAGGATCCTCACCGCTGCGACTCGCTCGTCACAACGTGGGCTGGAGATGGGAGATCTGTTTTTCCTGGTTAATAAGGTTTATTTTTGTTCCGAATGAATAATACATGATTAGTGTCAAAATAAATTACAGTCCTTCCATTATAAACCACTTTGCCGTTCTGTATCTTCCCCTCTCCCTGTCTTTCGCCTTCTTTCAACTATCTTTCTTTCTCTTTGGCTTCTTCTCTCTTTTTAAAGCTCCTTCTTCCTCTTGTCGCCGTCATACCATTCATTTTCACAGCAGCAGAACAGAATATAAATTCGCCGCCTTAGGGCTCAGCAAAGTTAAGAGCTTGTTGCGTTCGGAAGCGCGCTGATTGGTCTGAATTATGTAAGAGCAGACCAAAGCGGCCGGGAACTCACTCATCTGATACAAACAATAATAATATAAAAACCTAAATGCCTGCGCTTTTCAGCCGCGCTGGCTTCCCCGGGGAAGGGAGGGAGCAGGGCTGGGTGCCCGCTCCCACCCAGAGTCCGCCAGGGGAGGTTTAGGTGGGATACTGGGAACCATTTCTTCCCCGAAAGGGCTGTCAGGCCCTGGCACAGGCTGCCCAGGGCAGTGGTGGAGTCCCCATCCCTGGAGGGATTGAAAAGCCGTGTAGATGTGGCGCTTGGGGACATGGGTTAGTGGTGGCCTTGGCAGTGCTGGGGTAACGGTTGGACTCGATGATCTTGGAGGTCTCTTCCAGCCTGAATGATTCTGTGGTTCTATGGTTCTGTGACCCCGCGGGTGGGAGCTTCGAGCGCACACGCAGCTGTGATGGCGACTTTGAAGCGTGCCCCGGTTTCGCCCTTTGTCCGCCTCTCGCATCCCGGCCGCTCTTCACGCTGCCCGGGGCACACAAAGCCTGTCCGGAGCGGGGACCTCCCGGCCTCCCAGCAGCGGCTCAGCGGCGGCGCGGGCTGCGAGGGACACGGCTCCGCCGGCCCGGCCGGGCCCCTGCGCGAGGCGATGCACCTTCCCCGCCTGCCGCCCGCCCGCCCGCCCGCGAGAGGGTCCCCGCCGCCGCCGCGGCTGCTCGTGCCAGCAGCATCACCCTCCCCGGGCAGGGGCTCGGCGGGGCACGGCGGGCTTCTCCCGGAGCCCGGCCGCTCCGCTCCGCCAGCAGAACGGCTGGCCCCGACATGCATAATTTAACAGAGAATATTGTATTTCAGACTCCTTTCTAAGGTGCCTGGAGCAGGTGACTCAGGTGGAGTGCTGCAGGCTCTGAGACGGGATTGCTGCACTGCTTTCTATCGCTAAAGAGCAAAATGGCTGTATTTTTCTTTATTCCATCATTAGAAAAAGAAGCAGCTGCATAAAATATTTATATTTCTAAGAATAATTGATTTCCTTTTAAGACCCTTGAAGTGAAACCGTATGATGGCGTAAGCGTTGTCTGGGTCATATTCCAAAGACTAAAAACCATAATGAAACAGCCAGTACCAGCCACTTCAGAGGGAAGAGCGATGGCTTTATTTAATTACCTCATACAATACAGACTTTGCTTCTCAGCCTCGAACAATGAGAAATCCTCTGAATCTCCACAACAACCCAAGGCTCCAGGCAGCTGCGGTTCCTGCCGGAGCTGCTGAGGCACGCGGGGCTCCGGCGGCTCCTGGGGGTGGGAATGGGGGAACAGCAGCTCGGGAATCTGGGGGTCCGAGGGGACCCGGGGCCTCAGCCCAGCCGGGGGGAGCACTGGGTGGGAGCACCCGCCTGTACCTGCCGAACCTCTCTTTGCGAGGCTGCAAACAGCCGGAGCTCCCCGGGGCAGCCGAGGACGGCAGCTGAGGATGGCGGCACCTCCCAGCTCCTCCCAGCCCCCGCGAACATCACCCCTGCCGTGCCGACGGCAGAGCGGGGCCGGGAGGCGAAACTGCCGGCGGTGCAACAGAGCAAAGAGAAATAGGGGTGCGCCTGTTGCAGCAAGTGCTGCTTAGAGCAGGCTGAGCTCTGTGGGTGCTTCGCCCGCAGCTGTCGCTAAGGGCCCAGCGGAAGGAGCCGGCGCGGGGGACGCGCGGCTGTGTGCACGCGCGGGAGGAGCAGGGCTCCGCGTCCCCCATAGAGCATCTGATGTGCAGCATCAGGGACGGCTCCCGCAAAAAAGAAAAGACGATTCCCTTTAGGTACCGTGAAGTTTCTTCGAGTTTCATGCCACGGTTGGCGCTCAGCCAGGTGGAGGGCGACGCTTGCAGCCTCTGGGAGAGCAGCAGCAGCGCACAGACACCCCAATGCAAGTATTCGCCGTGAAAAGGAAGGACTTGCACGGGTGGGCAGCCTGGGTTTGCCTCACCTCAGTTCTTAAGAAAGGCCGGGCCGCACAGGTGAGCAGGGAGGAAGAGCAGCCCCGGTGCTCCGCACTTCTGCTCCGGCAAGCGGCGAGCCCCGGCGGGTGCACACGGAAAACTGCGGGATGCATAAGGCCTGCTGAGCTGAAACTGGATGGGAGCAAGCTCGCCAGGGGCTGAGAGGCCCTGGCTTTGCTCTCCATCATCTTACTATGAACTTTCCATGAACAACGCCTTTTCACCTCAAAGTTTTCTAAACAGACACTCCGTCACGCACCAGGGTAGTTGCCCTTGTTCTTTTGTACACCATAAAATAAGGCGTATCGTGACCTTTCCTGAAAGAGAACGACGATCTTAGTTTGATAAATTCCAGGGAACAACGCGCATCTCATTCAGTTTTATTACCCTTGTCGTAAGGTTACAGAAATGCTGTTTCAGATTATTGCACTTAACCCGCTGCCAGCCCCCGCAGTAAATTCGCAGCCGCTGCCCGTGCCTTCGCACTTGGCAGGGGGTGGGCAGGCAGCTCTCCCCGGGGCTCCCGGGCAGCCCGAGCCCGCGGGTGGAAGACACGGTGGAGGAACCCGCTGTCGTTTTAACCTCACGTGCAATTTCTTCCAGGAAACCTCCTCCGGGGCATGAATATATCATCGCCGTCTGTTTCACAGGCATGATGTTTCTGCCTTCACGAGGTACGAACCCGGCCAGGGAAATATCTCCTGGGTTGATTTGTGCCAACAGCTGAGTCATTTAAATGGTGGGATTTATACAGGCAGGAACAAATTGGACACCTGCACTGAGAAAGCTGAGTTAAAGCCAAAATAAAAATCAGCCCCCAATTGTTCGGAGACGGCTCCGCTATTATGCATCAAGGGCATTGTCTTCGGTGAGACAATTCGTTTTCGGAGCTCGTCCTCAAGATGCCACGGGAGAAAAGCGGCATCCTCTTTCTCAAATTCTTGTCAATTGTTCACGATGATGGCATGTCCGTAAAACCCCTATAAATTCCAGCGTGTTTCAGCTTTGCTGTTTAAGGATCAGGCCTTAACAATTCGGTACGGGATAAGGTTTAAAACACGGGTGTTATCTAACATAAAGTACTTGCTGCCACGGGGTACGGAGGCAGATGGCTCTGCAAGCTGCAGACGGCCGTGGACGTGGCCGCGCCGGCCGGCTTTAGGGTGGCTGCAAAGGGGTGCATCGGCGACGAGCTGGAGGATGCCCCGGGGGCGCAGCCCCTTCCCTCCGGCCAGCCCGCTCGGGGGCTTGCAGGACGCTGGGCACGGCAGCCGGCGCCGCGGGAGTAGTTTCACACGTAGCGCAATGGCCAGACGATGCACAAAGGACTCATCTGCAGCAACGGAGCTGCGGCTGAACTGGAACAAACCGAAAACTGAGTTATGCTGGACCACGGCGCTATGAATCCCTAATTCCTCTGCCTGGGCTGCTCAGCGCGGCTCAGCGGAGAAATGCTAATGACAGGGTCTTGCTCAGAAGAAATAAAACATGAGTGCAAAGAGCCGAGGCCACGGGCATTGATTTCCCCCCCAGCAGCGGAGATGGTGTGAGCAGGCCGGAGGGTCCCGCGTGGGGCAGGGGGTGACGGTGCCGTGGGGAGCCAGGGTCTCTGGGGTCTTGTGCTTCCAACCCGCAACGGCTTCACCCAGCTGTGCACCCCACACTCGGGATCCTCGCTTCCCTTTTAATCGCACTTCAAAACCAGGGTAACGACTTAAAAGCAAGCAAAGGAAGCAGCCAACAAAGACATAAGGGCTTGTTTGATCTTCCTCTGAAAGGAGATTAGGAATCAATTCATAATAGAAAATGTGCAAGTGACAGTGCTGGAAGGAAAAGCCAGAAAAGAGCTGGGACCAGCCGCACTGGGGGGTTCGTGCTCCCAGGACGCGCTTGGCACCTTGAGGGCAGCGAGCACCCCCGGCACTGGCCTCGCCAGCGCCCGGCCTCTCCGGCCGCGCGCCGCTGCAGTGCCGAGGGGCTCAGCAGCGTGAAGGCTTTGGCGAAACTGGAATCGTCCGGCACCGTGAGGCGTCCGGATCCTCTCACGGGGACAGGGATGCAGATTCCTGCCGGGACGTGGGGCGGTGCTGCCCGTGCCCCGCTCCAGCCCATGCTGCAGCCCTGGGTGCTTTTCGGGGCAGCCGGAGCTAACCAGGACGCTTAGGAGTTGCCAGCTCTCGTCCCAGCTCTCCGACTGTACAACAGGCCTTTGTAAAACCACGATCCACAGGCGAGTGCGTGGCTATGGCCACACATGAGGTAGATTTCCCTGTTTCTCCCTGGACCGCGGGTACAGGCAGGGAAATCCATGAGGACGAGGCCAAGAGCCCCCACGCCGGAGCGGGGGCCGTGCCCGTCAGCAGGCATGCCCGCGCCGCAGACGTCTTCCCAACGCTGCTTCAAGAAGAGTCGAGTCTGTGTGGAGGAGGAGGAGGAGGGACGTAAAGCCCACGTAAGGTCAGGCTTTACATCGCTGCGGGCGATGTCATTACCCCCGGCTGTCCTGAACGCACGCTCCTCTCGCGAGCGCGACGGCTCTCCTGCCCCGACCAGGCGCAGGCCTCGAGAGCTGCCTGGGGTTATGCTTTTTAGAGCCAGGATTTAGGAGAATTAAATCTAAAAGCTGGCATGAGGCACGAAGTGAAGTTGCTGCCTACAACAATAACAGCGTATTTCGATAGCTGAATTGAATATGACCCCTCTTATGCAGCAGGTCGGCAAATAAATCGAGGGATTAATTGCTGCTGTCGATATATATCTCTGCAATATCCAAACATTTAGAAATGTGAGCTTAGCACTCCAGTCGCAATGCCGGAGCTGGCGTGTCCAGGCCTGGCACCGGCGGCTGGTCCCGCTGCACCTCGCACCGAGCGGCGTTAGGGACGTCGTCCGGGCTGTTCTGCTTTGCTTCCAGCTCGATGCTCTGCACAGTGACTCCGGCTTCTGCCAGAGCCAGCCATGGTTTCCCCACGCTGGTTTTGGCCCTGGACGGTGCTCACCGCTCGCCCAGCAGCCCCGGGGCACGTCCCAGCTCTGTGCCCGCAGCACCGCGGCGGCTGTCCCCGCGTCACCCCACTAATAACAGCGCTTTCAGAAGGAGGTTGCTAATAATCCCAGCACGCTGCTTCTCACGCTCTCCTCTGCTGGCAAACCCTGCCAGCAGCCTTAGCTGCCACGTAAGAAGCAGTAAAAGAGCAAAAACGGCTCAGCTGTGTGCTCTGAGCTGAGCTACGGGCTGAGGAGCAGGGAAACGGCGTGCAAAGAGACCGGAGGGGAGCCGGGGGCTGGAGCTGGCAGAGCCGCCGCGCAGGGCGGGGGTTTGCTCCGCGCGGAAGGAAGGGCTCTGCTCCGCCGGCAGCCCGGCAAAGGCGCTGCCCCGCCACCACGAGCCGGCTCAGCGGGCAGAAAGGCGGCAGCGAGGCCGAAGATGCGGCTGCAGCCTGGAGAGGGGCTGCTGGTTTCACGGGACCGTGCACACTGACTGTGTCACTTCGTTATTTGAACTCTGCATCTTAGATTCCTCCGCTAATAGAGCCAAACATTATTGAACTGGAAATGTCGTTTAATTATTTTTTAAAAAATAGACTCTGGAAGGTCAGTAAAAGGAAATACCAGCGAAGACAGACCGCGTCGCTGGTCGTACAGCGACAAATGTGGCCTCCCTTCTGAGGGCAAGTCAGCTGTGGCTTGATCTAGCCACCAGGCTGCAAATGATTCCTGGCCTCTGATGACCGTCGTCAAGAAATCATAAGCCCTTCTGCTCCTGAAAGAGCTTCTAGATAGATATAATAACCTATTTATATTCATGCATTCATCATAGAGATTATTAATTAATATGTTTTATTAGTTTTGTTAAAATCATCTGTGCTAATTTTAGGGGGGATTTTAGCAGTATCATTGCATGAAGTGCAAATAACCTGGAACTAAGGGATTGTTTTTGTGAATGTGGATATTAATGCCTCTCCTGGAAACGCTCTGCAGCGGGGGGAGGGAAAGCATTAATGCTCCCATTACGCTGTATTACACAAATGGCATGTTTCGCTCATGGAGGGGATTTAATGGCTTGGTGCAATAACAGTCTAAAAGCTGACAAGGGTAAGATAATGGACTGTAAAAAATATATGTTTATTGACACTTTCCCTCATTGTTTGGATTTCTGCAGGGCTGAATCTCCTCGGCATGCTGCGCGATGCTGCGCGGGAAGGTGCCTGCGCAGGACGAGACCCTCCTCCGGCGGCCAGGGCGCGAGGGAGGGGGCCCGGCACATGGCCCCTCCGAGCCACACTCGCCGGCCACGATCCGGCTGGGAAGCGGCAGCAAACTCCCCCTCATAGCGCCGGGTGATGTGACAACCCCCCGCCTGGAAGCCAGCCGGACGCGCCCCACGAGCCGGGGGGCCACGGCTCAGCCCCCTGCCAGCGCGTGGTGACGGAGGCGCGAGGGATGCTCGCCCATCTCCCGCAGAAGGGGCAGGTCCTCATCCCGCTTTCCACTCCCCCGCGCGTCCGAGCGGCGAGAGGCAGCCCCAGCCCCGCCGGCGGCCAAAAGCTGCCCCTTCTGCGCTTGCCTGCGAGTGCCGGCTGACGCCGAGGAGAGGCAGCCCTCAGAAATATGTCAAATTAGCGTTCCAGCACAATGCACAGGCTTTAAATAAAAACTTTGTGAGGAGCGGCTGACATCGCTGTCTGTCTCCAGGTCCTCAGAGTCATTTGATCATCTCCCTAGCAAAACACTGAGCCCTCCCAAAGACACACCGCCACGGGCTAAGAAATAAAATCCTCACTAAAGATGCCACGATCTGGAATTATATCATTTCTCGTTACCCAATGAGATGGCACGATCTGGCCCCTGAAACCTAAGATGCCTTTTTCAGACGTATTCAGAACGCATTTTTATTTTAGGTATTCCCGCCCGGCTGCATTCCCAGGGAGACGCGGGGCTCCGGTCCCAGGGCGGTTGTGCCAGCCGCCCGCAGCAGAGGCAGGCAGTAACAGAGCCGACGGGACCCGCGTGAGCCGCCCTGGTGCTCCCCACGCCTTCAGAGCCTTGTAAAAGCGCTAGAGCAGGCAGCGTCGCAGGGCTTATTTTCTAACCCCCCCAGGGAGTCTAACACCGCTGAGATCCAGCAGCAGCCACAGGCTTGTTTGTCTTCAGCTTCTAGACATGGGGCTATAAGGGGAAGAAATTACTTGGCTACTTCCCCGAGCAGTAGCAGCAGGGCAAGAAAATGCTTTTCCAGCGCTTCCCTGGCCGAACCGGCTCCAGTCCCCGGCACAGGGACGGCAGCGGGCAGGAGGCGCTGGCAGCTGCCGCGGAGCACCGGAGCCGCCCGGAGCTGTGCGGTGTGAAAACAAACCGAGGGGCGGGAGATGTCAGCGGAGACCCGAGGCAGTTAGTGATACAGCCCTCGTGATAACTGCTCTGCTTGGAATCTCATGCACTGGTAATTATTACTCTCCTAATTTCATTATTCACTATTGTGATAGGTAGCTTCACCTCTCTCTATTTCCCTCTTTCATACAAACCGCTTATTAGCATTCCCTGCAATGAAATTATTCCCCGTCCTACAGCTGAAGCAAGCCAAGAGCAGGCTGGTGCACGGGATCATCGTGTTACAGCTGCCTTGCTGTGGCTCCCGTCTTCCGCGCTTGCTGTGATACCAGAAGCGGTGTCACGGGAGGGTGGTGCGGGGCCACGGTGCAGCTTCCCGACGAGCTGCGGGACACGTGGCCTTTCCCGGGGGATCGCAGCAGGGGAACCCGCTCCCGAGCTGGCAGAGACCCCCCTGCCGCCTCCTGCCCAGGCGTCACTCAGGTCTCTGCTCCAGACCACACAAAGCTGTTCGACTACGGCTGTTTGATCTGCTTCCAAAAAAAAAAAAAGAAAACTTCCACTTAGCCTTTCTTATGATCCATAAAACGCTGCTGGAGGCAGAGACAGCTGCTGATATAAAAAAGTTACAGTTGGTAAAGAGAACTTATTGCGGTTGGAGGGGATGCCTGTGCCTGTGCAAGCGCTGTGCTGCTAATGCAGAAATAAAGCACCGTTGCTGCTCCAGTTCCCGGTCTGTTCCCTGGAGAGCCACGTGCCAGCGGGGCGGGGGTCTCAGTACGGCATCGGCACCCCCGGCTCTCCGACCCCCTCGCCGTGCGCTGGGTAAGGGATGTCATGCGCTGGAGCCGGTGCTGTTGACGTGGTCGGTGCAGCACGGGCTGGCACACGGGGGTCTAATAAGATACGCAGCTGCTCCCCCGGCCACGTCCCCGGGCAGCTGAGCGTGTGGCCTTTACAGCCCACCCTGTGCGCCAAGGTCAGGGCCATCAAAGCGGGCAGGAGAGGGTTAACGGAGGTACCAGAGCAGCCTAATTAACCTCAGGTGCAAGGTTATAAAAAGCTGCAGGGGGAGGAAGGGCTCTGGAGCTCTGCTGGAGGAGGATAAGGGTGTGGGGGCTGCTGGCGTGGGGGCTGAAGGAGCATCCTGCTGCCCACCCGAGAGGGCTGGAGGTGAGGCTGGGCAGGGGCAGCTGGGGCCCGGGCAGGCTGCGTGCCGCTCAAAGAGGGAGTCCCTGCAACCCTCCCCGTTCAAATCAGGAAAGTCAGCAGCCATCAAATTCCTGTCCACGATCCATCACCTTGTTTTGCCTCCTGGAAACTCAAGAGGCGGAGGCGTAAGGTAGGAGGAGGAAGGGGGCGTGTGGAAGACTAATTGCAGCTACACCTTGGGACTGTGGGTGCTGCAGGCATTTGAGATGGAAAAGAGTAATTTTCAACTGCAAATTGGTAACTGGATCCTTGACGTTAGCTTTGCAGTTCCAGAAAACACAGTAACCTGCTGTAACGCCTCGCCACGCAGCGCTGGGACGCGGCCAGGCAGGGAACAGCACAAGCCCACGCAGCAGCCAGGATGGTGCCCCTGCCACTGCCGCGGCTCCGGTGATGATGCTCGCAGAGGGCTCGTGATGCTCGCAGAGGGCTCCATGCAACTGTTCAACGGCAGTGTTTAAAAAGAGGAGTTGCCATGGCAACTGCCACCCGGGTTTTTTTGTGGCTCGGTACAGGGAAACGCTTGCACCGTGTGTGCCCAGCCACGGCGCAGCGGTCACGCTCCTCTGCCCGCTCTGCTCCACTCCGAGGCACCCCGCGGTGCCCCCTCCTCCACGGGCACGTCTGTGGTGGCTGCTCTCGGGGGCCTGCGCCCCAGAGGGTCCCGCAGCCGAGCTTGCAGCAAGGTGGCTGCTCATCGCCCGCGGCTCTGAGCATGCCAGGCTCTTGCAGGAGCTGTGGTTTCCTTTAGCAAACGCTTGCTTGCCTTCCAGGCTCCCCACGAGGAGCACGGCGCGCAGGAGCTTGTGCTCTTCGTTAAGCAGAGACCTGCTTCTGCATCGGCCCAGGACAGCCCGGCGTAGGGACGACCGGCAGCTGCCCTGAGCGCGGGGCGTGTGTCATCAGGGAGGTAACTGCTTGTTTCCCACTCGTAATTACTTTGCATGCTGTCTTAACAGCTTAGTCGCTAACTAAGACTAGATCTTTGGTAGTAATAAAAGCAGTCCCTTGGTGGGTGGGGTTTTTGGCATTTCATCTCAGTTCCAAAATGAATAATTTATACCAGCCTTTATTGGAGCCCAGAGTTATACAATAAATGTTCCATGCAAACACGCTCACATATTTCAATGTTAATATCTCTCCAGCGAATTTCCCTGGCAGGCCAAGCCAGTCTGGGATTGCCACATTGCTTATTTACGTAAAATATCATAATCTCACTTTTATTTGCATTTCTGAAGTGCCATTAGGGTGATTTGGAGCATATGAGCCCAGCCAGTTGATTGCAGCTGCAGCTCCTGGTCCGGGGTGGGAAATGACTTTCAGGACTCCAAGGCGAGACGTGGCCAAGAGCAGAAATAGCTGCTGGCAGTCGGGCGCTGCGGGAACGCAGAGCCCGCGGGGGTGAATGCCAGGGCGCGGGAGACGAGCGTGCGGGTGTTTCCAAGGGGCGGTGTGTTTGTACGGGGCTGAGCAGATGGAGACGGGAGCGGCGTGTGTCACTGGGAGCTGCTGAGCTGCAGGCTGAGCCCATCCTCCTGCCTTGCTCTGGGCAGCAAAGCCTTTAAGGCAGTTTAAATCCAAGGCAGCTCTTGCACGAGGAGGGTGGCAGCTTTCGGCAGCGATAGCCGGGCTGCACCCCCACCCCTCCCCAAACCAGCGTGCTCTTTAGCGATTTCTTCCTTTCTCAGTTAGGTGAAATTGTACCCGTGTAAAATGATTTCATTGCTTAAATCCCAATCGTAGCCTCCAGAGACTAATTACCTTCTTCCTGCATTTGCATCGTTTACATTCAAGTCAGTTTAAGGGAGATGCAACGTTTTGGAAGGAGATGTGAAACTGAGAGGCAAAAATCTTCTGAGAAGTCAATGGCTTGGAAGAAAGATGCAAGAACACGTGCATGGTGCGTGCAGCCATTTTGAGATGGGTTTGCTCCTCCTTCCGTCAGGCCCGGGACAGGGGAGGCGATGGTGGGTAAGTGTCCCTCGGGTGCGCACGTGCCAGCCTTCCACCTGCAGAAGAGGAGTCTCCAGCGGGAACGGAGGCGTGCGGCTTGTGCTCCTCCACATCCCCTTCAGAACGAAATGACAAGCACCAGCTCGGTGATACTGTGCCTGTCTGAATCCAGATGTCTGGCTCCCATACAGATTCGTGCTGCTTTCGCTGCTTACAGTGGAGAGGCAGCTTTTAAGACAGGCAAAAACAATTTCCAAGTTGTTGCTCTGTGCACTGCTGTCTTCAGCCAAGCTAACTGCTGCTGGGGCTTTCTGATGTTCTTTGTGTCATCTGAGGCTCTCTTTAAAGCTCAGGGTTGTGCAGCCACAGGTCTCGGTGATGGAGAGGAGGGAATGGTCTCCTTGCAGCCAGGATGCCTATTGGCACGTCTTCTGCTTTGCTCTGCTCCAAAACGGGACACGGAAATGATTTTCCAGGCATCTATGCCTGCCACTCAAACCTCCCAACTTCGTCATTTTAAGCACGTTCTCTGCTTTTCTTCTCTCCCTGCAAACTCCACCTGGAGCTGATGATCCAGTTCAGCTCCTGCAGCCAGGAGTAACGGCTCCGCAGACCGAAGGTGGTTGGGATGTGCCCCGTGCCGTGGCTGGGTGGCCAGCAGCCCTCCTGGGACTCACGGCAGCTCGTGCTGCCTGCTGGTTACAGTGCCTCTCTGGGGAATAAGAACTTAAAATGTCGCAGGTGAGCTCAACAGTTTCCAATGAAAAGCAGTGATGGTTGTTTGAGAAAATTAATTGAATTTATTTGACAAATACTTGCAGATCTAGGGAGCAAGTGCATATATATCAGAAAGAATTGCTTCAAAGCAAGCCTATTGTGGCTGCTGTCACTTGTTCTGCTCCTTTTTCATACTTTTTTTTTCCTGTTGAAACTGATATGAGCCAGCGCGCTAGTGAAAGAGGACTTCATTTCATCCAAAAGCAAACTCAGCGGCACCTGGCGTATTCTGGAGGATCTCAACAGGCCTTCGTTGTCTGGCCGTGCTGCTGTCTGGGCAAATTTAGCACATAGCCAGTGGGCTGCTTTAATAGGAGTGCTGCGATTTCAGGAGAGCTATAAATTTATATTCCCCTGTAATTGCAATAGCACACCTTAGTGCTGGTGCTGTAGAAAGAAAATGGCTCTCCTGGTGCACTGGGGACTTGGCAAAGATGCTGGCACAAACAGGATAATGAATGTTAGATAACTTGCATGTTTCGCAGACTGAGCTTAAATATTGAAAGAGCAGCATCCCTGCATCAGAGAGGGGCTTAAAATGATATTAAATCTAGGGAATGTTTTCCCCTCTGCATGCTAGGATTTGCACGGGGACCTCACTTCAGCGTTAATGGCATTTGTGAGTTTGGAACATATCTTAATGCACTGCATCCCTCGTATCTCCTGTCTAAGTAAAATGAGTTTGAATTTTTCATCTTAATCACAGACTTGTGATCTGGAATAGACATCCTGGTACTGAAAAGCATCTGCTTTTAGATCAGTTCCTCGGGGTATACAACAAGAAAGGTGTGTCCCCGGTCCCTGCCGCCTGTACGCTGCATGCGGAGAGCACAGCTGTATCCCAGCGGTGGTTTGCATTTCAGTACTCGCTTCAGCCAGCCAGAAAATCTCAGAGATGCCCCAGGGCTCCAGGAAGACTCCCCTTCTACGGGCAGGTAAACTCAAGCAAGACTTTTTGTGCTATTATTCACTACCTAGCTTGGAACTGTGATTTCAGTCTGCAGCGTGGATATGTGCAAGGGGTCCCTGCTCTGAACAGCCCCGGTTCGGAAGAAGCGGGTGGGCAGTGGGGAGCAGTGACGGTGCTACGGGCTGGGGGGCAGCAAGCCCGGGGGCTCCCCTTCCTGGGCCAGCCCCGGCCGGCTGGAGCGCTTCAGGCAATGCCTCGTACCGCTTGGGACCGGGCTTCCCTGGCCTTAACATCAAGCTAATGGTTTTGGCTCTTGCTGCTACCCTGCAACTGTAGGAGCACTCTTTACACTGGCTGCTGTAGTGGAATAAAAAGTTCTCTCTTAACCCTCCAGGGATTTGGCAAAGATGCTGGCACAAAAATAGTTTGTAATGAGCTTTAAGACATATTAATGAAGAGAAGTATAATTATTATTACTGAGTTCAATTACAGCCCCTGGATTACAAATATTCTCCCACAATCCCTCAAGAAAGAAACGCATCTTGTTTCTGCAATTAAATAAACTGCATATCAAGGGGAGGGAAGAGGATTAAACTACAGAAGAAAGAATTGCTTCAACTTGACTGTGGTGGCCCCTCTCATCCTCCCGACCAGCTATCTATGCTTGGAGGAGAAGGATCCCTGCTCAGCACAGTGCAATGGCGATAAAAATATTCTTTGGGAAGCTGGTGGTTGGCTTCCTTCCAAAGTCCTAGGCATCTGTAATGCAGCAGTTGCCATGTTAGTAGAATCTAATAAACTCCTTTCTGAAACTTCCGTGGAAGTGCACACCTGTACATTTCTGTTTCCCAGAGATGCAACCTAGGCACTTCTGAAGGGGTTTTTCCTTCGCCAGTTTCTGAGCGTAGAGACAAAATTGAGGAATTCGCATGTTTCCCGCAAAGGAGCATGACCGAAAGCACAAAGCGGTAAGAAATGTGTAGCTGCAAATGGAGGGCATTGCCACGGGTCAAGTGCTGGGGAAGCTGCACACTGAGCACAGGGAGCTTGACCTTGACAACGCAGCAGCAGTAAAAACAATGTGCTCCCTGGAGAATAGCAAGATCCAGGGGCTGGAGCGGCTACTGATGTGCCTTTGGGCTTCTTGGCCAGCGAAGCTTACCTCCAGAGAGCTTTGAGGGAAGGAGAAGCCGGTGCTTAGCTGTGTGCTGAGCAGCGAGGGGCACTGCATTTCTTTCCCTCGCAGTAAGAAACCCATTCCTGAGAGGATCGCCCTGGCGTGGATGCTGGATGGCAGAGAACCAGGCTCCCACCAGGGTCAGAGCAGCTCTGCTGGCCGTGACGCCAGTGCAGAAGACTCTGCTAGCATGCAGGAGATGGTACAGGCGGCCCACAGAACAGCGCTGCGCCGTGGAAGATGGTGCTGCTCCCTCCTGCTCCCAGGGCAGCGCAGGATGCTCCAAGCTGGCCAGAGCAGGGGGTTTAGCGTAGCTCTACCACTTGCTGCTTTTCACCCTAAAACCTATCCTGAAACACTTCTGACATCAAAATGCACCGAGCTAAGCATGAGAGCAGAAGTCCTTGGTGATGTTGTGGCTTTTTCTGCAGGACATAAAGACGCAATGTCAAGCCTTGGCGAGTGTATGAACACACATGGAGACCGTGACGGCAGCGGCACTGCTAAGTTACCAGCTGCCTTGTTGAGCGCTGCCTCAGAACTTGGTTTCTTTTCCCGTTAAGCAGGATGACAAAATTGCTGCCACGCATATTGTAGTAGCTTCTCCTTAAACATTGCTATTGTCTGCAGACGGAGCAGTTTGTCTGCCTGCAGTAGTCGTCTCTGGAAATGACAGAGCTAACGCTTGTTTAAATTCTCTCAGAACCTGCTATCTGCATACATTTCTTGTGCAGCCTGATTGTTGTTACATCTTTCCCACCTAACCTGGTTTACACACTGTTTCAGGGCTTTGTTTTGATCGCACTGGCTGTAGGACACTTGTTCGTACTGTGAACCCTACTTCTTTGTTCCTGCAAGTGTGCTACCCACGGGGAAACCTTTGTCCAAATAACCTCAGATTCCCCAAAGAGCGAGAGCTGCCGGCTTTGCTTTCTGGTTGAAGTGACAGAAAGGAAGGTATAGATTTATTCTTCTATTCATTGGTGGCTTTCTATTAGTCTATCCTTACATCAAATCAAAGTTTCAAAATAACATCCCCTGTATGCCAGCCACAGCTTCTGGCCACTGGACGGGCATCTGAGGAACGGCTATTTTTAGTTGAAAAGGATAACCAGCAAGGGTTATTTAGTGAAGAAGACCCAAGACATGGTAACAAGAAACTGTAATGCACAAACTTTTACTAGAATCTGAGAGGACCGAAATTACAACGGTCACTGCTGCCTGCTGCATCTCTGCTGTGTGCCGGGCAGCCCCGGACCCTGCCGGCATCCCCAAAGCAGAGCCGTCGCGAGCACGGTGAGTGCTCCTGGTGACAGCGTGGCTCCTGGCCGGGCACGCGGCACCGTGTGCGCAGACAACCAGCGCCCAAGTCGAGAAAGCAGTCTGCGCTGCCACGCACCTGCCCTGGGTGCGGAAAGAGGCAAGGGCAGGGACAGAAAGATGCGGCCGTCAAGTTTCTAGCTATATGACAGCGTTCGTGTTACTAGAATGCTTTTAAGCTCTAAGCCTTCTTCCCAGGTTTCATTTAATTCTGACTCTGCTCAAGTATTAAGCACTATCAGCGCACGCAGAAAAGAGCCCTAGAAACTCGCTGCTTCTGGAGGAGTTCTCAGCTGAAGTCTTTGTCCACTTAGGTGATTAATCTGTCTCTGTCTGAAGTGCAGCTATCGCACACGGGGATAGTGTCTGGACGGTCGCACTGCATTTTCTTTACAGTATGCAAGCGGTGTGGATGGCAAGGCACGCAGCCGACCCTGCAAAGAGGCAGCAGATGACTTCAGCGCTGTGGCATTGTGTAACAGAGCTACTCCTGGAAAAAAACTGCTTCAAAAGAGTCAGTACACAGGAGATCCACCAGTGATTTCTGGATGGAGGCATACTTGCATGTAGAAAATACTTAAACAGATTGTAATGAAGGTCTGGCTTCATTACTGGAGCCTCATAGGGCTGATAACTGAATCGCTCCTGTTGCACTGAAGTCCCCAGTCGGAATGAATGTGCAAACACACTGCACTCCAGGACGCTGGAGCAGTTGTCTTAGCATGAATCCTGCCAATGGTACAATATTGCTTGCTGTTGCATGAACAGAACATGTCTCCTCTGATTGTTTTTTCCTGCTCTTTTGATATAGATGCTGTCTGAGGATCCCCACTGGTAGAAGGTCTTCTCTGAGGTACAGTTACAGCTCTTTACATGTAACCTCTGGCATCGGTAATGGAGGGTAAAAAAAGTAAGTCTAAGTGCTTTTCGGTTGAAGCTTGCTCCTTTTCTGGAAGGAGTTTGTGAGACTTGACAAGAGACTGGCCTCAGTGGCCTGTTCCATGGTCCTGCTCTAGGGTGTTTCAACTGTAATTATCCTTTTTTAATTTGGGGAGCTATTGAACTGTGATAACATTCCCCGAGTGGCTTAAACTCCCACTCCTGTAAGATACGAGGGAAAAAGATGCCTCTTCAGGAAAATGCTGATGGCTTTTTGCCCTGCTAAGAAGGTGCTACCTGGCCCAGCACCTTTTCCATCTTGGACTGGTGATCACCAGTGGGGACTGCACCTCTCCTTGGGCCAACTCTGCCCTCGGAGGTATCACTCATCTGCCCAGCAACTGGTGACTCTTGGGAGCCAAGAATTACATTGTTGAGGCTTTATAAACTTTATGTATTGAGTTATTACAAGGTAAGTGACAGAAAATGAGCAAGAGTTAATTATATGACAGAGAGGAAAAGTGCCACTGCGTAGCAATCATTTCAAAGGCAAATAGAAATATTTATAGACTCAGGACTGCAAAACTTGACACTGCGCTCTGACACGAGATGTGCTATTGATTCACAGAGCAACACTTTAGGATGGGGCTTTGACAGTCATGTGGGCCACAGCTCTGCTAAAAGGTAAGTCTCATCTCAAGCGGGGCCAAAGGGATGTGCTAATGTGATAAAATTGGGTAAAATTTTGTAAAATCAGAATTTAAAATATCCTGGCGATCTATTTTCAGTCCCTCTTTAGATTTCCCTTTCTGTACCGCTCGCTGCCCAGCGCAGCTGTGAGGGCCTGCAGAGATGACCCCCACCCTGAGTCGCCCATCGCACCACGCCACCAGCGCTGAGGGAGCCGGTGCCCCGCGTCCCTTCCAAGGCAGGGCCGGACACGGCTCGGACGGGCTTGGTCACCTTCAGGCAGCGCTTGCTGCCGCCTTGTAAGCCCAGATTTCAGGTGCATGCATAGTTCGTGCAGGCGCTCATCTCTCGGGTCTTCCGTGGCTCCCCGCCATGCAGTGTCCCGCAAGGCTTCCGCTCCCTTCTGCGGTCCAGGCAGAGCGCTGCAAAGTGAAGAAGCTGGGGAGAGGAGACGAATGCAGTCCTGAGTCTGCGTATGCGGAGAGGTAGAAAGACTTCAAAGCCGATAAACTCCGAGAGCGGCCACCCTGAAGCCGCCCTCCTGCAGGATGCTCCCCTGCTTCCCTGCGCTGCTCCTGAGGATTATCCCGTGCTTGGAGCAGTCGTGAAACAGAACAAATCCTCGGTGGGTGTAACTCATCAGCAGAGCGGCATGCCTTCCCAACAGCTGCCGACTTGGCCCATGCTATTTTTGCATTGCTAGCAGGGACTGACTAATTCCAATGGGAGCAGAAAGAATTAGCTATTACCTGCAGACAATAGAGGGAAGAAGATAATTCATTCCCATCCCAAAAGCAATCTCTGCAGGCGGGCTTTGAGACAGGTTTCCAACCATCTCCCTTTGGAGACCACCAAGCAGGCTTTAAAGATTCCTTTATATTTTTAGCAGCAACATAATAGTAGTGGAAATTTAATAAACTTCACCATCAAATATTTATCCCATTACACTGGCTTAAGTAATTTAAGCTGCTGAAATCAACACTGTGGTTTTATTTTTAATGAGCCTTCTGTAAAACAGCCTCTTCTATCATTGTCAGGTATGTATGGAAGAGTTGCATTTACTCAAAGCGGTTTTAATCTCCCCAAAGAAACAATGTTAAATAATGTACAACACTTACCAAAATGCTACCTGTCACTGGTAGAAAATCTAGCTAGGGCTAGGCAAGCCTGGTGGTTACTGGCGCTGGGGACGGAGGAAGAGCGTATCTTTTTTTTTTTTTTTAATCGAACTGGGCAAATAATGCTGAAAGGGCCCTGGGCTCAATTTTTGGATGGAGTTGCACCTTGCTGAATGCAACGTTCCCAGCTTGTCCCACTGGCAGTGCCAGGACGGGTGGCTTAGCTGCCTGCAGCCAGGGGAGAGAACGGGCAGGGGTGGGCTGGAGGAAACAGGGAGAAGCTGTTTGTTGCGAGCGCCGCGCCAGCTGGGAACAGCAGACTGTCAGAGCTGCTGAACACGACTGCTCCGGCTCCCGGGGCTCCCCAACAAAGGGACCAGGCAAAAAGCCGGGTGTCTGGGCCACTCGCGGGGGGCAAAAATGCTTGGTGGGGCCGCGAGCCCCTGCTGTGATACCTGGGCGGTGATGTGGTCTGCACGGACCGTGGCAGCGGGCAGCCGGTTGCCCACGCGTGGCTGTGGGCGCCGCACGGCCGGTCTCACACTGACCCCCAGCGCCCAGCCGCGGCCCCGAGCCGGCTGACCAGCGAGGTGCCCGGCTTTGCTCCGGGAGCAGCTGACCGGGGAGCAAAGTCGAAGCCACTATTAAGCTTGATGTAAACAAGACCATAGTCCCAGTAGCAAAACAATATGAAAAAGAAGCAAGTGGTGGGAAGAGGGTGTTTGTTTGCACGACTGCAGTTAAAGCAACTATTAAATTAAGTTGGGAAAAGATTTCTGTAAACTGTTGTTCTGCTTTTTTAATGGCAAGGCTAAGTTGCCACAGTCCATGTAATCAGATTCCTGGAGCAACGGTAATGATTTGGTCTCAGTGGGATGTTTTGTGCTGGAAGAGATTTACTTGCGTTTTGTGAAACGCTTTAAAAATCAACACTGCTCAAAGCAATTAAGGTCTTTGGAAGGGCAGGAAACCCTGGGCAAATCAGGTGCCCTGGATTCATTGGTTAGCGTTTGCCGAGTGCTCTGGAAGGGATTTGCCACGTAAACACTAGAGATATTGTTACGAAAGACAGCGGGGAGGCTCTGATTGCCAGCAGCCGGCCCTGGGCAGGGGTCCGGCAGTGGTACCCGCCACGGGGGGGTCAGTGCCGTGCAGCTCCTCCATCAGACAAGCGTTACAGCTATCTGACTTGAAAGGGGTTCTCTATTCTCTGTTTCTCAGATGTCCCTTAAGGATTTTCATTAATGAATTTCATAGTTTTTCTCCTTGCTGCTCTTTCTTACAAAGCCTATGTACTCCGCTCAGTTGTGTTAATTAATTTCTTCAGATACTGGCTTTCCACATTTGGTTCTTGATAAGATACTAGAAAGAAATCTAAAATAAGACTCAAAAGGAGATTTCTCACATGGCAAGCATAAAGTTTCATTATGTATCATAAATTCCCTGTTATTTCTGTGTCAGGGCTCTCCAGTTCCTGGTGTGAATACTCCTCAGTAACGAAAATGAAGGTCTTATTCAATCTGAGTGGTGCAGATGTGCTGGGGACAGCCGCATCGGAGGACTGCAGACCCCTTGAATGTTTCAGTTCTAGCTGGGATATCAACTCATCAAAACTTTGTCCAGGAGGCAGTGCCTCTGGGAGCCCCAAATCGGCGGTTCAATATTCACTGTCATTACCTGAGGCGGCACGACAACGCTGTTTGACAGGAGAGAACAACAGCTAAAAAGTTGTCCTCAAATCTTGAGCGAAAGCCTGACTCGTGCCGCCGGTGCCTGCCCTGCGGAGGAGGCAGAGGAGGTGGCGGGGAGGAAGGATGCCGCAGCGGGGTCTGAGCAGGGAGAGAGGCTCCCTCTGCCAGTTCCAGGGTACTGGATCCTCCTCCTGCTTTCTCCTCAGGTGTTGCTAACGAAGAAGAATTCAGCCACCTTAACTAAAAATAACTCTCCCAGCGCAGGAAAAGACCAGCCAGTGCTCCTGCTGGCTGTTTAGTTTGAGAGACCTCTCATTCAACAGTTAGCAGCCAGTATGTTTGCAGGCAACATTTCTTTTGGCTGCTGTCCCTAACATGTCACTATCGTTTAGCCAAATGAACTGGGAGGATTATAACAGACAGGGACACTGGTGAAAGTGGCAGGCACAGAGACAAGCGCTGCAAGAAGCTAATTTACACACCGAGTTTCACAGCCTGAACCTCCCTTCCTGCTCAATAAGCTCATCAGCTGCTGCTTTATACCCGCCAGCCAGCTTTCATAAAAATGAGGGAGCTCAAAACCTTTTTTTTTTTTCCTGCCTGCTTAGACAACAGATTCTAATAAAAACTACTTTTTAATATTGTTGAAAATAAGTCCTCTTTTATGTGGAAATGTGGATTTAATGTAAATAGTTTGTGCTGCTCTGATTCTCTTCAAGGGCTGCTTGGCTGTTAGCAGTCCCTGTGCAGCCTTTCAAGTCACTCCGGAGACGCTGCCTGCTGCTGAGATGTGGGCTGATCTCGGAGGGGATCTGCGTTCTCGCCTGCCTCTCCCGGGGTGCTCTCTGTGCTACGTGATAGTAGTTTTCCCAGAGAGGGATCAGCCATATTTCAGAAAATGCAACAACATCTCCAGTTGCAAAAATTGCCACCCCCTTCCCACAAAATAACGTGGTTTTAGGGGAGAATGTGGTGACCGTAGCACAAGAGCTCTGCAAGGGAGCCCTGGCACCCTGGCTTCATCTGCGTACGGTGCTCTGTCCCTTGAAGCATCCGAGGCGACCCGCAGAGTCTCAGGCGCTGGTGGCCGTGCATCTCCACCGCCTGCGAGCCCACGTCTGCGCTGGGGCACCGGAGCGCACGAGGCTGCTTAGGGCTTAGCCACCCCTGCCCTTATCGCTCCAACACGCACGTCAATTTTACAAAGCAGCGTAAAGAATGAGAAACGTATAGTGTTGCCAAAAGCATTTATTAAAATTTTCAAAATTAAATTTTTCTTGCCGTTTTCAGTTTGTTGGGGAAATTAAAACAACAACCAAGTTTTCCAGCTGCAGAAATGCTGTTCTTCAGCCAGTTCTAGTCCTCTTCTGTTTACGAGACAGTATAAGTTTTCACTGCCTAATAAAAACAATCATCTGTATTCCATGGCTGCAAGCAACAACACTGTGAGAGAGTGGAGCAAGTCGAGAAGCTTTTGGAGGAGAATATGAATTATCTCAGCCAGAGAACAAAGCACAGAAGGACCCCTGAGCACCGAGCAAAAATGCAGAACAACGTATCAGGCACGTCTCCGAACCTCCACTGTTTGACTGGGAGACTTTATGCTTTTGAGAAAAAAATGTCTTACTTGAATATTCCCATAGGTACATTTTTGCCACTTAGTTCTGCGATTTAAATTGTTGTTCATGTTTTTTAAGGCCAGGATGAATGGACAAGCATTTTAACAGCTAAGTTGGATTGAGGAGCACAGGTAATATCCTCAAACCACTGAGACTCATGGTATGGCTCTGCAATGAGCAAGAACATTAAAGGCTGCTATAAAGAAACAAGCTCCTGTGCCCTCAGATGGACAGAATTATAAAAATCCCCACAGCGTCCTCAAAGAACTGAATTAACAGGAGAAAGAGCTGTAGTTTTATGTGATGGATAGAGCCCCTGGGCTCCATTGCGGCGGACGCTGCTGTCCCTCCTCCGGTGTAGACCGTCAGGGCACGCAGCACCTACAACTTCTCAAAATGGGCAAGCGTGCTACCTCGCCTCCCCCAATAAAATAAGTGAAGATAATTACATACTTAAATCTAGGTGTCGGGCTGCTTTGCTACACAGAAATTCATATGCTATTGTCAGAGTCCTTGAAGTTAAAGAGGGATTTGAGTTACTGACATAATTTGTTCCCTGAGGGCTCTGGAAAGGAACTGAGAGGCATATCTGAATAATAACTCCCCAACGACACATCTTATAACAGGAGCAAGGCATTGCTTCAGAAGGAAGACACAATGGGAGGCAAAAGATCTGAAACGTTTATAACCTATACAGTGATCAGGCAGAATTTGTTTGGGTTTTTTCCCCAGGCAGCAGCCCATCAGGGAGATCTGGAGGCAAGCTCCTCTGTTTTCACTTTGCTAAAGCTTATTTTGAAGTAACGCTGCCTGTGGGCCACGTCAGGGTCTGGGTCCGTGGGACGGGCGCTGGCTGCCCAACCTGCTTGCAGCAGGCCGAGCCGGGCCCCCCGCCCAGGCCCCGTCTTGCCCCAGAGACAGGCGATGATAAGGCCCGGCTGCCTCTGAGGCGAGAGGCTCCACAAGATGGCGAGCGCGGGCTCCCACGCGCTCCCCAAGATGGCGGCGGGCGGCCCGGTGCGGCGGGCGGGTGCGGCGGCCGGAGCGCGGGGCCGGAGCCGCACGGAGACCCGCGGCCCGGCGCTCCCAGGGCGGCAACGGCGGCGGCCTCTCGGGCGCTGTGCGAAGGGGTCTCTGGAGGGCGGGCGCCCGGCAACCGCCTCTGCTCAGCCCGCGGGGGAAGCGCCGCCGGCGGCCCGCTGCCAGGAGCGGGGCGGTCCCCGGACGCCGAGCCTGGTAGGAGGGCCGGGGCCGGGGCGGCCTCGGGCTGGGGGAGAGGGCCGCGGGGCCGGGCGGTTACAGTGTGGGGGTGCAGCTAGTTATTAACAGCTGCAAACTGAGCATCACCGTGAGGGAATTACCTGGAGAACTTAAGTAAATTCTTCGCCTTTCCTACCTTCCCGCCACTTTGTCAGCCGCCTGCATGCAGACAGAGAGTGCGGGGGCATGTTTGTGTGCTACAGGGCCAGCTTTTGGATTCATTGCTGCTCCAGGCCGGTGGTGGGCTGTTAGCTGGTGCGCTGTGCCGCTAGCAAGCGGTGGGACGCTTTGTCGTACCGGGTGGTAGTTCGTTCTGCTACGTTAATTGCCTTCTACAGCATCCCTAAGAAAATATTAAAATGGTGATTAGCCACGTACGGTGCTAGTTTATGCATCCACTGGTGATGAACTGTACATTGTGCTTTAGTGTAAGATGTCTGCTCCTCTTTTCTTCTTTTCACGTGCACTTTCTACCAATTATTTTTCTTAGCGATGCAGCTTTGGATCAAGGTGCCGCTCGCTTGATGGAGCCCTTTGGTTCCACATCCAGCCTTGCAACTAAAGAGATACGGTGATTTTATTTTTCTTTATTTCAAGTAAGCTTTAGGATCTTACCTTTTTTATAACAGTGTTCTTCACGCAAAGCGGCTGACAGACGACCCTCAAAGAGGCTAAAATGTGAAAAAAACAGTCTAGTAAAATCAGAAATAGAAGGACTTACATGTGGAAGTGGAAACCTTGCTGCATTGGGGGAAACACCTAAAACGCCTGATGGGGATCGACGTTCAGAAGATCCAGGAGACTGCAATATAATTCAACAGAAAAAAGGTGAAAGCATTCCAGAGACTAATGAAGAGAAACAGGAAAAGGAGCATAATGTTTCTCTCAAGCCACATGCAGTGAAATCAAGCAGTGCTCCATCAAAACTGGACAGTGATGAAAATCTGCACAATCATGTCTGCAGTGAAGAGGAGAGCAGCTGTGAGAGTGCGCTTTCAGATGGGTCTAGCTTGGAGGATGGAGATCTCCCGAAGAAGCCGATACAACTAGACAATAGTGCTTTCTTGGATGAAGACAGCAACCAGCCAATGCCAGTGGACCGATTCTTTGGAGATGTTGAGTTTTTACAGGTAAGATGGCGACAGTCTGTTCACACTTTACAGACTCAGCTCTGTTCCGCTTAAGTCTTGCATCTTGAAACAAAATTAGGCTAGCCTCAAAATTGTAGGCAAACTTGACCAGAGTTGGTAGACATCTGGAGTTGTATCCCTGTTCCCTAGAGAGAATTGTCTCAATCAGAGATGAATTTAATTGCCAAGCCAAATTAATTTCAGATGTAAAATCTACCTTATTTAGATTGTTTAGTCCGATTCCATAAGACAGATATCTTTACTCATAAAGATGTACATAGCTGTATTATGGAGACACAGCGTTATTGTCAAAATAGTTTTTCACTGGTCATTGGTTCTTAATAGTGATTATTGTAATTCTTTGGAATGGAAGCTGGTTTCTGGCCACCTCTGCTTTTGGGTTGATCAAGGGCTTTAAATTCGACTCCCAGGTCTGCCTTTAACATAGCATCACTTTGGGCAAGCGATGCCGCCTTCTTGTAGGTGTTTCACGAGGATTGGTATTTAGCAGGAGCCACGGTTGGTGTTTAGCAGGAGTAGTGAGGATTCGTTTGGGGAGCACTTCCCCCTCTCTGAATCCTTCCCAAGCCTGCAGAAGGAATGCCAGC
Source organism: Phoenicopterus ruber ruber (assembly GCA_009819775.1). Classification (NCBI taxonomy): domain Eukaryota; kingdom Metazoa; phylum Chordata; class Aves; order Phoenicopteriformes; family Phoenicopteridae; genus Phoenicopterus; species Phoenicopterus ruber. The sequence continues at coordinate 9,155,872 of CM020235.1, read as the reverse complement.
CCTCGCTTTGAGCCGTGGCTGGTTCAGGCAAGCTCCCCTCAACGCTCCTCTGCTTTAGCTCTGGGTTTATGCCACTGCTTCCAAGTGAAGAGGTGCGTGTTGGTGCCTCATGCATCAGATGTGGAAGAATGTGAACTGTGTGAGAGGTGGGAGGCCTGCCATTTGCCGCAACAGACTTTCCTTAATGATTTTATCCTTTTCTTAAAGGATCTCCCAGCAGTTGCACTCCCAAGCACAACGATGAGCCGGCGAGAATTCAGAAAGCTACATTTCATTGCAAAGGAAGATGAGGAGGAGGAAGAGGATGTTGTCTAACAACAAACTGTAAACAAATTAAAGCTTTTTTTCTTTTTCTTTGCAACCACGTAACGATGGTTGGCTATGTCACTAACATAAGGTGTCTGCGTTTGCCTTTTCTCAGAGAGAGAAGTGGTAGAGTTTGTTTTTCTGGAATTGGCAGATACAGTATTCTCCTACGGTTATCTGGGGCAAAGATTGACTGAATTTTCAGTGATTTGGAAATAAATTGTAATTTATCACTTTACCACTAATATTTAGGAAAAAAAACCCAGGGAAAATAGAAGTTCTTATTGCTTTTTTATCAATTTGAGCCCCTATCTAGGGTGAATATTTGGTCTCACTCCTTCTTTAAAAATAGCCAAAAAAACCAGGTTAGAATAAGGTCCTTTTAATTCTGTGATGTCTGCCATTGCGGCATCCAGTTAGTAATGCAGCCAGTTCACCACCCAGTACAAAGAGGGTCACGGGCCTCTGTTGCGTAAGTTGTGTTGCGCCGTTTACATCTAAGCCAGAGCCAGTTAAACCTCCACAGTGCAGTTCTGCTGGCAAAACTAAACGCCTGGGTGTCCGTGTGAGTTCAGCAGGGTTCACCTCTGGAAGTCAAGTACATTTTTATTGCATGTCGGTTCTCTGAACCACCACCACGTGCGGCTGACTGCTGCCCTCTTCCACCAGACCAGGCGTAAGCATCGCCTTTTGTAGTAGTTGTGTAATGCAGCTCGTGCAGCGTTTTCAACTGACTTTCAAGGGTTATGAATAGGAATTTTGTAAACAAATGCATTGGTGGTGATAAAGGAGGAATGAAATCTCTGTGTTGGACTTGATCGGTAGATGAACGAGTATCGATTGCTAAGGATATGGGTCAGTCCACCAAATCTGTTATTTTGGCCTGCATTTTGAGAAAATAATGAGCAACCTCAGATGATTTCAGGAACTGTTAACTCACCCAGTGTTTATGATAATACTTCTTTGAAAGTGTTATTATGCAATAAGCTTCCAGATCTTTATTGTTATAGTTTCTTCTACATTTCTAAAAATACAGAGAAAATGTTATCAGCAGATGGTTTAAATAAATATTAATTTCTACAGCTATAGCCTGTTAAACATTCAAAAGTTGTAAGCCAAACAAATTGTATATGCATGACATGTTAATTTATTCACATTTCCACTCCAGCTGATGCATTGTTTCTGTCAACGATATTTCTTGGCTCCTTTTCACTCTAATTCTGTAACACAGAAAAACCTAATTTTTTAATAGCATATTCATGGTTTTCAGCACAACTCCATCTTGAAGTAGCTCTCCCAGCTTTCCTTAAATGCCGTATTTGCTACTCTCTCTTTCTAACAAATATATCTTCACACGCAGACATGCATTTTAGTTCCAGCACTGTGCAAGTGGTGATTTTCACTTTGTAGGGAGCGTGCCATGCAGATGACACCGCGTTTGTCATCAGAACCTTAGCTGTGATGCCTTCCCCAATGTCAGAACAGCGTAGCGCGCGTTTCTATCTCGGTTACTGATGGCGTACGTTCAGTAAGGCAATCTGGAAGGATCGATTCAATGCATCGGTATTAGAAATCCTGTACTTAAAATGCACCTACTTACTTTTCATATTGAAATGTTTGGCAGGGGGATTGAGTTTGTTGTTTAGAGGAAATCAATACTCCCTGTAGCAAAGCTCCCGCGTTTCCAAGACCTAGTAAGTTATGGCTCACGCAGCAACACTATCTTAACACAATTCTGTGTGGACTAGCTGAATTTACCCAGGTAAGAAAGAGGATCAACGATACAGGGGAAAAGGGAGCTCTTCCCTAGCGATGAGTGAAGTTATTTACATAGCCGTAAGCAGCTAGTGCTCCGTCACAAACGCGTTTCCCCGTGCTCGGTCTTTCTAGCCTGAATTGGCCATGCTATATTACCCCTGATTAACCACTCATGCGCCTCTGCCTCCACATACACACACAGAAAGATGGTGGTAATTTTTTTTTATTTAAAAAAAATTCACGTCGTTTACACTGACAGTCCCTAAAAGTTCAGTTGCTATCAGCTGGTATTTAAAAAAATATCAAGTAAAAATCGATCTGTTGGTATTTTGTTACCTGAGGTAGGAAGTGTTTTGCAAAAGCAGTATTCTCTAAAACAGCAGGTAAACACAATTCTTATATGCTAACATCGCTTGTACTGCTTCAAGCAAACTCCAGCTAAAGAGGCAGAAACTGTTTGAAAAGAGAGGGAAATCAATGGGAAAGATGGCAAAGAACAAAGGTGGTAAAAGCAAAGATATGCCATGGCCTTGCTCGTCCTGCTAGAAGATGCACGTCTAAAGCAAGAGCAGGCGGAGCGGTCGTGGATGAGTGCAGGTGTTTCGGTGCAAAAGAGCCAGCAGCTCTGGCACTGAATCGCCCTTCGGCATGCCTGAAATGCAGTGGTTGTCTCCCTGGAAAAGGCACAGAGCAAAATAATTATCCTGAAGTATTCTTTGTTTGGCTTAGTGTTCAGAGAAATATGAATACACAAGTCTCCTCGGATTTTTTTTTTTAAGAAATGTTTTGTCCCAGTTTCATTTCTGTGTACTGTGAGTTTTGGGCCTACGTCTGTCATGGCAAGAAAGAGAGCGTAGGGTGTAATCGGTGTCAGCCTCTGGCCTCATTTTTATACTCTGGCTCACAGCTGTATTTTATCGCACTTAACACAGCGTGATCTAAGGAAGGCTTGTAGGAAGCGAGAAGGCGGGAGAGTAGAATTAGGCATGGCATGAATGTATGCTTTGTGAGATTGCAGTTGAATTGCTTAGCAAGTCTCTTTTGCCAGGGACTCTTAAATGTTGTTTAAGAAATAGAGCTATTTAAAAATGGTACCGCGTGACGTGATTTTGAAAAAAGCTGAAGTCACTTCCAGAGACAGCACTATGAAATCTTGTGGTTTTGCTTCCTTTTTCTGTAAATTTTAGTTTTGTCACAGCTGAGATTATGATTGGTTTTCTTATGGCAAGCAATATGTACAAGTTTTAAATTATCCACGGTAAACAGCAGCTGATAGAAGTATTCCCAGTTCACTTCTCTTCCATCTCGTGTTTTGACAGCTTCTGCCAGTTCTGGCACAACAGCACGTTTCTTCTCTATTCTTCAGTACACAAAAGAGAAAACAATATTGCCATCAAAAGTTTTTTCACAATAATCAAGTCTCCATCTTCCTTTTAGAGCCAGGCGGAATCTGAATTCTTTCCCCATAACTAGGTTTATGATTTATTTTTTTCCTGAGGAAATTAGCTTAGCAAATCCTGTTTGCTTCATAAGTGCACAATGCCTGAAAATGGGTCTGAGGGTTTTTGCCAGAGAGGAGTCGTCACAAAGGATAACGTGGTGAGGAGGGGTATGTTTCCATACAAAGAAAATCCGAACAGAAGCAAAGCAGCTAATAAGAGACGGCATTATAGTCTCTCTTCAGGAATTTAAGGTACCAGAACCAGCTGCAGCATCCAAGCATCTTTTATCATGATGCACTATTCAGAGCTAACTGCACAGTGGGGGGGGGTAAAGACTCAATAGCTGTACCTTCCCTGCCTAAGATTAAAGAGCATGAAACGGGTAAGTTTGGATTAATACTCTATACATACATGTGATCGAGATTCCAGGTGCTGAAGAGGATTCTGCTTTCCCTGTTACCGTAGGGGTTGATAGAATGCTTACACGGGCAGTCCTCTCTGTCGAAAGGTCCCTGTAAGACAGGACGGCTGCAGTGAGAGGCGTCCTGCTCGTCACCCCAGCGCCGTCCTTCCTTCCTGTAACTACCCAAAGATGGATCACGCATGCTACGGCAACGTCACCCCGCCAACCTCGATACTGCGCTACACCGGCATCCAGGTAACTCTCTCCCTCCTTGAATGGTGTCGTTGCAAGTCGTGCCACAGCTCGCTGGAACGCGACTCTGCTTTAGGCAGGGCTGAACTTACCTGACAAGAGAACCATCCCTCCGAAGTGCACAGGCGCGCTGCCTCCTCCTCTCTTCTGTCAAAGTAGCATCCGTTATACTTCACCGATTTCAGTTTATCTGACATCAGGTCAATTATCCCTTTATACGCATCTCTTGCTGTAGGATGAACATTTGAAATAAAACCACTAACCTGGGGGGATGGAAAAAAAACCCAAACCAATCATTCCTTGGTACCTATAGCAGCCTGAGGCTTCTTTCTACAATCAATACGTTGCACTGCAAAAGCGTTTTATATATATGTGGTCACAGAATTATTTTTACCAGAAGCTTGAAAATAAGTTACTTCAAGAGAAACTTTTACCTCTTTCATGTAGCTTCGTATCCTGCTTTCACAACTGTACCGCATGTAACTCGATTTGTTCTTAAAACGAGACTCCAGACCTAAAGGGAGTTAGATTGTGTTATAACTTAGTACTTTTAGTGCTGAGCTTCTGCCTAGCTGCGTATTTATCCCTTCTTTTCACGAACTCAGTATGCACAGATTTTTTTTTCTTTCCCATTTTTATTTTACTAGTTCAAGACTACCCTGCTCTTAGCACTTAAAAGGACCACGCAGAGCATCTGCTTTGAGAGCAGTAGCTGATACTACAGTTGTTAAATGTTTCTCGTTAATGCGCATACACAGAACACTAAGAGATTGTGAAAAGAAAACTGAATTTTTCAGGAAGAACTGCAGCAATGACTTGGGAACGGGAGGGGGGACTTGCAAAGAAAGTATAAAGAAAACATAAAGAAAGGTTAGCTGGCTGATGCAAGATATCGATATACTATTAGCAAATGTTAAAAGATTGTAAATGCAGACCTATGTTAATGGAAAAAATGTATTCTAGAGCAATCTTGGATAGAGCAATAGGGAACAATGGTTTTTTTTACCATTTTCTGATAGTAAATATGCATATATTTTAAAGAAACTTAAAAACGCATGCTAACGTAAGCGATAAATACCCCCCTAACCAGGTACCAAATCACACCAGCCAGAAGGACTCCCAGGTTTTTAAACTACTTTTCCTCACGAACACTAGAATCGACAGAAGCGGCTCTTTTGCGAGGCTGCGGCGCCCCAGAGCAGCTCCCGCGGGTGACGGGCGTACCCTCAAACCATTGCTCGTCGTCGTCCTTGTCCTCGGCCAGGACGTTTTCGTGCAGGTTGTGGATGAGATCCGCCAGCAGCTTCTGCCTCCTGGGGGCCCGCTCGTCGGAGAGCAGCTGCCGCGCCGCCTCCACCACGGCGTCTCTCCGGGTGTAGAAGGTCGCCAGGAACCGCTCGATGTCGCTGGCACCTGCGGCTCGCGCGGGAGAGGCGGCGCCGGCTGAGGGGCGGCTGAGGGGCCGCGGCCGGGCCCCGCCGCCGGTCGCTCCCCCCCGAGCCCCGCGCCCGCCCGCCCCCGGCGCACTCACAGCCCCGCCAGGTCTCTCCGGGGCCCAGCAGCACCAGCTCCGTCTGCGGCGGCAGGGCGCGGAAGTAGCTCTCGGTCAGCTCCGTCCCGTCCTCGTAGAGGCAGAGGCGGCTGCCTGGCAAGGGAAGCTGCCCCCCGGGCGCGTGAGAGACAGGCGGGCCCGCGCCGCCGGCCCCGCGCCACGGCCCCCGGCCCGCACCTGCAGCAGCCGGCAGCCCTTCCGCAGCAGCCCGCGCAGGCTCCCGGCCGCCACGCCGAACTTCTGCGGGCTGCCGCTCCCGCGCAGGCGGAAAGCCCGCAGCGGCTCCGCCATGGCCGCGCCGCCGTCCCGCCGCGGCCGCCGAGGCGCGCATGCGCCCCGAGGGGCGGCTGGGGCGGGCGCGCATGCGCGGCGTTGGGCGCGGCGTTGCCATGAGACCCGGCGATGGGGCCGCACTGAGGCAAGTGGGGCCCGGCCCGACCCGGCCGCTTCCCCCGTCCCTCTCTCCTCCCTTCCCTTCCCCTCCAGCCCAGCGAGCCTCCCCCGAGGTCCCCTCTGGGCCGCCGCGTAGGGCGGCTTTGTCCGCCGTCCGTTCCCCTGAGCCAGCGCCGTGACCCCTCCGGGGCCTGCGGGCGCCGCCTCGGCCTGTTGCTGCCGCCGCCGCCTGTGGCGAGGCGGCCGGGGCTGGGGCCGGGGGTAGGAGGGAGGGGGCAGAAATTAATGCTCTAACATCACTGCGGCACGGAGGGGGGGTGGCGGGCGTCTTTGGCGCCTGTCCTGCCCGTCGTTGCCTCCCTTCCCATGCCGTCCCTGTCAGCAGCCCAGGTGTGTGCGTAGCTGTGAAACGGCGCTAGCTAGCTTTTCGCTAAATTGACCCCGTTCTTCTTTGTTGTCTGTTTTTTCCTTTGGCTTAAGTGCACAGAGGATGGTACGGGTTGCTCCTGTGCGTGTTTTGGAACTCAAATAGTTTCAAGTTCCATCTCGGATTAGCAGATTTAATTGAGTGAGTTGGCAAACTGCTATACAAGTTAGCCAAACCCTTGTTTCACTAAATACTAGTAAAATGCTCAGCATAAGAATATGGTGCCAATATTAACTAAAGAAAATTCGGATTTATAGCCATCAGCTCCTGACCTGATGAACCACAGGATGTAATTCTTTGACTATAGTGTTTCAGTGTTCTTTTATTGTGCTTCCAGGGATTACCTTAAGCTTGAAACATCACTGCTTTGACTAGCTCGCTTCTGCAGGATGCCACACAAGATCGGTTTTATAGTTGTTAGTTCATCGGGACACGAAGATGGCTTCAGCGCGAAAGAGCTGATGGTTCATGCACCGACGGTGAATGGATGGCGGTCACCCAGGTACTGCAAGTGTGCATAGTTCTGAAGCACTGAGTGAGTTCAAAATGAGTGGGAGATGTACCTTGCGTGTTCGGAGTAGTTTACTGCATCCCAGACCAAGCTGATTGTAAAAACAAAAAAGTTACTTTAATCCTATGGAATCCTTATCCTGGGGGGGGGTGGTGGTGGTGCCTTGGTTACCACCTAAAGGCATCACATTGCATTTAAATAGAGTCCTTCAAAAGAAAAAAAGGAACTATTTTTGTTCTTGTCAGTCACCTTGGCGTTCACAACTGCTTTGGCTTAGTATTCAAAACCCAGTCTTCTCAGCACATCCTCTAGAGATGTATGGGGCACCTCAACATACACATGCATGCGATAAAGTGAAAAGTGTTTTCTACTCTACTCTTTGGTTTCTTTTTACAGTATCTGTAATGCTGAGTTAAGCTATAATAACTTTCTAAAGTTTCATAATTCAATGTTACTCAAGTTGGAAGTGAAGTCATCTTTAAAAAGATGATTCAGAAATTGTGTATGTTTTCAGACTCTGTCAGTATCCACAGGAAATTGTTCTGCAGTTGGTGGAGAGATGTCGAATACGAAAGCTGCAGTTGCTTGCTCACCAGTACATGATCTCAAGCAAAATCGAGTTCTACATCAGTGAAAGCTTGCCTGAATACTTTGCTCCTTATCAGTCAGAGAGGTTTCACAGACTAGGGTAAGTCAAAAAGCACTAAGTCGTTTATTACCTTAATCAGAAAGGCGTCAGGAGGGAATAATATTTATTATGCTTTGCGTGCAACATTGATACACTGTGCTGCAAGCAGTAAAGAGATTCCGTACTGGCTTAGATCTGTAGCAAAGCTGAAGATGTAGGTGTAAGAGGCATGATGCAGATGAACAGTCTTGTCAGATGACAGCACAGACTGTTTCAGTTATGACTGAATTTTAAACCTTACCAAAGTTCTAACCTGAGGAGCAAAAATACAGCTGTGTATTTGTACGTTTCCCATGCTTACTTGTTACATTTTCCTTCTCAGTTATGTCCCTCTCTCGGACAATGAAAAGACTGATTTCAAAGCACGAGAGTTAAAATCTGTGTATATGGATGCAGTTGGCCAGTACCTGAAGCTGATTTTCCATAAAAATTATGTCAATAAATACAACTTATACGGTCAGGTAAGTTGAGCTAAGAGTCCTTGCTTGGTAAGCTAGCTGAAGTTTCGGTAGTACAGAACAGGCATAGAAATCTGCTCCCTTGATTTGTAGAAGCTAAAAATGTTGGTTGAAAGCTCCCGAGTTTATTTTTGGTTTCTTTTAAAACAGAAAATACAAATCAGAGGTTATAAGTGACTTGGAATGATGACCAAGTGCATGCAACTTATCCAGAACAAATGAGCCAAGTGCATGTTCCGTTACTGCCTTTCATTTGGAGTTTTAGGCTGTGCAGCAGGCTCTGTGCTGAAGACAAAGTACTTCCTCTGAGAGCAGCTTTGCAGTCACTACAAAGCCACTCTTGGTCTTTAGGATCTGATGCAGCATTAAGTGAAGGTGGTGTACAGCCATCCTGATACAGAAAAAGCAAATATCTGCCTCAATTCTGCAGTGACTCTTTTCACTTCCATCCCAGACCAGAAAAGGGAACAACTGGTGACTGTACAATGTGGTCTGTAGATTTGGTAATAAATTTTCAGTGAAGCATGAAAGTACATTGTGCACTTGGTGCTTTGCCGTGCTTCCATACCACCCTGGAGACCACAGGCCCTGTTTGTAGAATTTTTTGTTCTGATTTTTTTGTTTCAGTTGTCATAAGATATGGAAAAAATAATGACCTTATGCATTTACATTTTCTTTACATCTATCCCAGGTTGCCCTAGTAGCTATAAACATTATTGGAGATCCAGCAGACTACAGTAATGACAGCAATAATACTGTAAGTGCAAAGCACCCCTGTCTCTGTACTGTTGCTACACGTGTTCCGTTACAGGGTTCTTGGGGTAATGGAGTGCATCTTTCCTCTGCTAGTGTTGTGCTGTAGCAGAGCTGCCATGTATTGATTTATTTTTTTTTAATGTTATCTTGAAGCAAGAAAGCTCTCAAAAATTGAGCCTAATTTGCGGATACAAAAGATAAAACATAATCAATTGGAACATTTGCATTTTCAGCCTCTCCAAATTCTCTTGTATCAATATGCCCCCAAACATACGTATTATAAGTTGCATATCTTATGCTGATTGTGGCAAGTCAGAATTTCTGTCGATGAGTGTGCGTTAAGATTTTTCTTTTTTTTTCCTCCCCTACAAAGCCTTCCAGAGAGAAGCTGATAGACCACTACTTAGGAATTAAATCAGATGATCCTGCCTTAGATGGAACTTACCTTGGGTAAGGATGTTCTTTTGCATATACCCTGGCAAAACGTCGACTCAGTCTGAAGTAGTTCTCAGTCTCTGTATTTTGTTAGTTCCCTGCTAGTGAAATATGCTCAGCCTGGTCTATTCTGGATTAGCTGAAAGTTTATTTTATTCACTTTATATCTTCAGGAAACGTGACTCCATTTCACCTCTGGATGATTTGGCTTTTGACATGTACCAGGATCCAGAAGTTGCTCAGATAATACGTAGACTGGATGAGAAGAAGCGTGAAGCTGTTCATCACGAACGCTATGATTATGCCAAGAAACTCAAACAAGCTATTGCGGACTTGCAAAAGGTGTTGTTGAAAGCCTGTTTATCTCTTAAGCCAAACAGTGTTCCAGTGGTCCATCGGGGACCCTAGCATTCATGTGGAATCATAATGATTTCCAGTGTATTTTCAAAATTGTAATTTTAAAATCAGATAGCTTGATGTAATAACTTGGCTGGAAATACTGGAACATATATGTATGTACAGCGATGTGGTTCCAAGCTAGCTTGTTATACCACCTTCTAGGTAGGGGAACGACTTGGACGGTATGAGGTAGAGAAGCGCTATGCTGTAGAAAAAGAGGATTATGACCTTGCTAAGAAGAAGAAACAGCAAATGGAAGCGTACCGCCTGAAGGTGTATCAGCAACTGGAGCTCCACGACCTTCTGGATGCGGAGCTGATGGTGGGTACTGTTGTTCCTAATTCAGGAGGCTTTATCATGCGGGTCTTGTAAAGAGAAATGGCAGAGGAACCAAAATAAATTCAGGGAATGAGAGTTGCTACACAGGTATTTTATGACCGTTACGTATGGATTTTAAGTTTGCTGTTTGGATTGTGGATTTCCCTAACCAAAGATTTGCACGTGGCATTTTATGAACATCCTTAGTTCTTCATAAATTATGTTACATTGAACTGTTAAAGGTCTCAAGCAAAATGACATTAGAGTCCTGAATGTATTGCATAATTTCAGGGCTACCCAACGCAGGTTCATAAGGTACTTTCTCGTATTTTGAAGGAGTGTAACAGGCTGATGCTGGCATCATGGCTAACCATACAGGGTCAATGTGATAAAATATAGTTTTATATTGTTTTCAGAACGGGAAGCTTTATAACCTCTCCCCACACGCATCCACACAGAATTGTTTTCCAATTGTTTCATAAAGCTGCATCCAGTGGAAATGATTACACGTCTGTGAGTGAGGTCTGATATTTACTTGAAAGCACCGGGATCTTGCTGACTGTCAGAGTTGTAGCTGTACTAACTCTGATTTTGGTACGTTGTTAGCCTTGCTTTACAAAATGTCCTTCCCTTTCTCAGATTCGAAAACCATCTGAATTGCCTTTGGAGTCTATGATTTATACTGACAATCCTCAGCGCACAAAAGCTACAAATTCACCTCCTTGTGAGCACGTGGAACCACAAAAAGGACAGCTATGGAAAGCAGAGCCTTTGCTGGAAGAGAAGTCAGCAGATCCCACTTCTGCTGAGCCTGTTGTTCCCCATCAGTCCCCTCGTCCTCCTGTGCCTCATCCCACAACCTCCGGGGAAATGTTTCCCAAAGAAAATGTGAGTAGTGTACCTCTGTTACTGCAGAAATCTACCAGAGCAGATGGGCTTGTATTCACCCTTCCAAAACAACAAGGTCTTTTGTGGTTATTGTCGTGGCTTACCTAGTATCTGAAATTGACTGTATTACTGAGCAGTGCCCATCTGATAATTGGCATTGGTCTTTCTCTTTCCTGAATTTCTTTGGAAGCTTTTACAAATGTTCATTGAGATTGAGACAAAAAGAGATTGTACCTGATTTACAAATCGATGAATGGAAGCGAATAGACATTAAATGACTAATCAGGGGTCACACAGCCGATATAATGGAAGCTGAATTCTGCTTGCTCCATTAATGGCTTAATAAATCTCCTTCTTAGGGATCATGTTGGATGAATCTACAGCAGCAAGGGAATTTGTTGGAATGTGGTTGTAGGGTAAGAGTCTTGGTGTCATGTCTAAAGAGAGGAAGAAAATCGTGGTGTCTAGTTAGCTTGATCTTCAGGTTTTGCTGCTCCAGCTTTTGGCAAAGCTAAGGAAGAGTTGCGTTGACCCTAGTAGCAGTAGTATTCTCTCTTTACTGGATGTTGACTTAAAATAATTTAACAAATAAAGCTTTATGACTTGCTGACTTCCTACCGACAGGTGATTTCTTCTGTAGATGTGTGCACTTCCACAAAAGGCATTTTGTGTGTTTTATTGTATTCCATAGAATACAAGAAATAAGTTTTATTCACAGGCACTGATTCTGTTTCTTCATGATGTTATTATGGGAACTTCAACACCTGTACTTAATTGTAAAGTGCTACTGCTTTGACAGGGAAAAAAATGCATTGAGGCGAATCCAATTAGTGATGAAACAACTTCAGATCTAAGTCATTTCTAGAAAAGCAAATTTTATCTTCTCTGTTAGGTTGAATTTCTACCTTATGATGAGAGACCTCTTCCAGCTATCTGTAAACAGTCTGATGAAGCCATTGCCTACCTCGAGCCAGAGGTGACCGAAGAGGATATCGGTGATACTCCCAGAAGTGGCATTGCTGGGGAACCAGAACCGTTGACTGAGAAGGCGCTGAGGGAGGCCAGCCCTGCTATTGAAGTTTTTGGAGAAGCTTTGGTAAAGAACAACAAAATAAACGCATAAATTATTGTGATCTGTGTTGAGTTGATTTGATATGCGCTCTGTCGACAAAGACCTACTGATACGATTTTTACATGTTCAAAGCTGTTACTTAGAAATCTGAGATTAAAATTTGACCTTGGATATATGGGTGCCTGTTTTCAACGCTTATGTGATGCGGTAGCTTTTATGATTGATTACTTGGTGAGCTGTTAAGCAGATAGTGTCTGGTAGAGTGCTTTAGGGTACGGCCCCTACCAGAATACCCATAACGTGCCTCTGTGAATGGTCTTTTGTAGGGAGATAAGCCATTACTCTGAAATGGTTCCTTGAGCCTGACCTGTTAATCCATTTTAACTCATCGTTTTTCAATAATATGTGCAGAAACACCTCTTTTAATAGAAGCCAGACTCCTGTAGGAAACACCTGGGGATTTCATGCTTAAGTTCATATGTCCTTTTGAGGCTGCTTCTGTATATGAATGTTGAATAAATAGCGAAATACCAGTATTGACCTTTTAAGAGATAAATGTGTTCTGTGTTCAGGTTTCAGGAGCATATTCCAAAACTTGGTCGTATCGAGAAGATGCATTACTGGCTGTGTATAAGAAGCTGATGGAAATGTCAGTAAACACTCCAAAGGATGATTTAAAGAACATGCTGAGGGCTGCCATTTTTCTTGTAAGGAGAGCCATCAAAGACATAGTGTCTTCAGTAAGTTGTAGTATGTTTGATTAGAAATGCTCCAGTGAAGAGCTAACAGCAAAAATCGTAGAACCATGTGGTTAACTCGCTTTAAATCATTTAAACAAATAGTTTGTAAAACTACTTTTGAGTAAGTTTAAAAAGAAAACCCAAAAACCAAAACCTGAACCAACCAACCAAACAAAAAAAAACCCCAAAAAACACCCCAAAACTGAAATGTCAGCTTTTAGTTAGGATCAAGGACTGGGCCTGTCTAGCATCCAGCAGTGTGGAAAATACTGCCCTGGGCTGAGTGCTGAGCTGGAGAAACAACTGCGATTGCAGCAAGTGTGTACTGGATTGATCCTGTTGGGTTGGTTGGTTGGTTTTTTTTGTAAAGTTGAAATACAGCAATGAAGTAACTTTTTGTTTCCAGTTTGAGAGACTGCAGTTAGCGTACGGAGACTTGGGCTTTGAGTAAGCCTTAAACAAGAAGAAAAGAAAAAAATCAAGAGCTGTGTTACTCTTTATAAAACAAATTCTGAAGCCTTTCACCTAAGCCCTAGCAACATGTTTTCTGGAAGAGAGATACCTGAAGTAGCTTCCATTAAGAGTGTTACTGTAATTCTATATTCCTGTTGCTGCTGTTCTTTAGAACTACAGAAAAGATTTTACAATATTATGTGAAAACAGGAATCTGTGTGGTATTTTTGTTCAGTGTTTCTTTTTTCTTTTTAACTTAGGTTTTTCAAGCTTCCCTGAAACTTTTAAAAATGATCGTTACCCAATATATACCAAAACATAAACTAGGAAAACTAGAAACCTCTCATTGTGTGGAAAAAACACTTCCAAATTTGCTTTCTAGAACAGGAGACTCTTCATCCCGTCTTCGCCTTGTGGCTTCTAACTTTATTCAGGTAGGTGCTTTTCTTCAAATTACAGTTTGATTTGCATTAAAAATGTCACAGAGCTTACAGGTGAGTAACCTCTAATCAGACTTGACTTCAAGTCCAGAGTTTGCTGCTGTACAGGATTACGCCTGATACAGAAGGCAAAGCGGTAGAACCAACTTAGTATTTCTGCAGTGTTTTTTATAGCAGTGTATTGTCACCTTTGTTGTGGGGGACAGTGGGGAGACAGCAGCTGCTGCAGACGCAAGAAAGATGTGACTCTTCCATTCTTCTTAGTTGCAAGTGATCTACAGAGATGAGAGCAGGAAGGTACAACATTCTGCTCAGACTGGCAATTTGCATTTTTGTCAGTCAACTTTTGAAAGTCAACTTAGCAAAAGCGTAAAAAAGATGCCCATTTGAAAAGACAGAGTCCGTTCCTTCCTCAGTGTTGGCAAAGAGCAGCTGTGAATAGCTGCTAGAGGATTACAGGCTCTCTTGTCCAGTAGAATTTAGAAGAAAGAACAGTAGTTCAGTGTGAAAATGTGTTAATTCACTCCCAGGAGCGGAGTGAGTCACTGGCGCTGCATTATTTATCCTTGCTTGCATCCACACGTGGAGAGAAACGACTTTTCTTTTGCTGTAGACGTAACTAAAATTTTAACAGGGTTATTGTGTGAAGTGCTCTGGTATGTCCCTGGAACCCCAAAGGTGACAGACTACTTTATTACTGCTGCTTGGCTTGTTTGTAATAGGTTTTGTAATTGAATGAGAAAGGAAATGAGAAAATGGTTACAAATGTTTTTTCATAGCACTCTTGAAATCCATCTTGATGCAATGTCAAGGCTTCGCATCCTTTGTGACACTTCTCATCTTCCTCCTCCTCATGTAGTTCAGTGTGAGATGGAGTTCTTGAAATTCTTCTTACAGGCCAGTTCTATAACTCTTGTCATCTGAGCATGTCTAAGATTTTATCAGTTTCTCATTAGCTTTCTCTCTGATGCCAAAAGCAAGACCAAACATCTGTATAATCTTCTCTTTAAAGCTTTTGCAAGCAACTTCTGGCTGCTAAAGTAACAAATAAGCAGCTACTCCTTATGGAAGGCTTATTTCATTTTACGTAACTTGTAAGTAACTTAGAATAACTCTACTTTGCAAAGACAGTTCATTTTCCTCATTTAGCATTCCTACATGCACACTGACTCTCTGTATGTTTGTAGGAAATGGCACTGTGTAGTGAAGTTAAACCTCTTCAGATTGTTCCAGTTCATTTGGTTCAACCATTAAAACCGAACTCCCCACCCCATCTGGCAATGAGTCACGTGGAATTAGTGGAACGCCTCTTGAAAGACATGGGAACTGAAAACTCCGGGTTTACTATCGGCAACGTCATGAAGGTAGGAGTCTGAGTTTACAGCACGTGAAGTTTTTTCTGTTACTGTTTTATTAGGGCTTATCTGTCTGTTTTGGAGTGCTTGGTGAATTATTAAAGAGAATTTGAGCCTCTTGGAGGTGACAACACCCAACCTTGTGAGGGAGCAAGATGCCAATATGGGAAAAAAGAATCACTGGGTCAAAACGTGTTTGCAAAAACCTGTCTGTATGAAGATTTCTCCCGCTGCAATGAAATAATTGTCTTAGACTAATAAACAAGTCCTTAAAAAACATGTGGGAAAAGAGAGGCATAATTGTTTTTATTATTATTTATTTTCAGTTTGCAACGGGAGCTTTGGAACACAGAGTTTACGAAGTTCGTGATGTGGCGTTGCGGATTATCTTTGATATGTACAGGAAGCACAAGGCTGCTATACGGGAATATCTTCCTCCAGACGATGCAAGCATTCGCAAGAGTGTTCTCTACAAAACACTCTTTGATGGATTTACTAAAATAGATGGTAAACTTTCTGAAGCTGAAATTAGGGTACGTAATAAGACTGCAGAACATACATAGCTACTTTAAACATTGCATTCAACTGAGCAGTATCCTGATTTCATAGCTATATCAGACATTGAATGACACGCGTAGCAGAGTATCTTAAGGTGTGGTGTTAACATTACTTGGTGTAAAAAGCTGGTGTTCAGTTTATTACATATACTTACGAATAAAGCCTACAAAGAATACAGAGATGGTACTTCTGAAATAATACACAATCATTTCGGAAAATACACATATACTGTTTTATGCTGGCTGGCCTTGGAAACAGTAAGCACAGAGGAAATGCTGTATGTTTGTTTCAGGTTAGTACGGGGGAATGGGAGGGGAGGGAGGTGTTACTGGAACAGACCAGTCATTTAACCCAGCAGGATTTTTCTTGTGCTACAGTGAGCATTTGTTCTATGCTGATGTGTTTTGCAATCTCTGCTATATGACAGATGGTTCAAAAACTGCTGTAATTGAAAGAGTATTTCTTGACAGGCACAGAGAAAGGCAGCAACAGAAGAAGCAGAGAAACAGAAGAAGGAAGAAATAAAAGTTCTGCAAGGTCGGCTGGCAGCTCTAAAGGAGATACAAGCAGAAGTTCAAGCTGGAAAGGTTAGGGTGTTTGGGGTTTGATTTTTATTTTTTAATCCTTTTTTTCCCCACGTATCACAGGCTTACATAATTAACATTACTGTTGTCTCATTATAAACTTAAAAAAAAAGAAAAAAAGAGAGAGAGAGAGACTCCATGACATACACTGTCTGACTTGCACTCTCAGCAGTCCAGCTTAAAATCTGGGGCACTGTTTTTCCTAACAGTATAAAGTTTGGATTCTTTTTTATGACAGCTTTGTCTATCATATGGTACACTTGAGTGTTTCTAGAAGTCTAAGTGTTTCTGTACCAGCAAGAGTATAGGAATTGTACCGAGTGCGTCGAGGCCCCCCAGAAGCATGCTGTGCCGCACACCCACTAAGTTTCATACCTGAGCCTTAGCAAGGTAGTCAGCTACCCCAGTGCCAGGAAGTAGGGCTGGTTTTCCATCCTCAGAAGATTGCTGCCTCAATACCCGAGAGATTTGCCGTAGGACCAGAAGCACAAACGTTGTAATGCATTGGCTCTGCTTCTAAGCTTTTAATTCCAGAGGAAAAATCGGGATATAACCTGTTCTCTTTCTCCCTGGCAAGCATCACAGTCATTAAGCAAACTTCTGACTTAAGTTTCTTTGTTCAACAGGAGAAAGAATCTGATTTTCAGAAGCCAAAGAATCAAGGTAGGTAGTTTCAAATAGTATTAAGAAATGTAGAGATGTTTCAAGATGTCTTTGAAACACTATAGGTGCTTAGTAGATTATTGAATTATCTCAGTTGAAAACATGCCAGAGTGCTTCGGATTGGCTGAGCCTCAACCTGCCGTAGAGGTAACCATTAAGTTCGCGAAACAAAATTTACCATCAGCTAAACAGTTAATTTCTAATAAGAAATTAGTATGGCTTGGCTTGAAACCATTTTAGATTTCTCCCCGACCTGAGGTAGATCATCTACTACATGTAAAAATAATCACTAAAATATTTTACTGTTGTAGATCACTAAAGCAATAGTTTCCCGACTGCCTACGGTTGTCTTTCAGTGCTCGGTTACCAATATGGCAAGGGTATGCTTCTGTTAGGGTGTTTTGCTGTTAAGATCTGGAGAAGCGGTGTTTCTAGGCATGCACAAAAACTAATTAAAATGTGATCTTGGTTTTAATAGTTCTCTTTTTACAGGTCACCAGGTAAACGAAAGCCTGCAGCCTGCAGCAGCAGAGATTCCGGATAATCGTTCCTCTGTTGCAAATTACTTGGATAAGTAAGTTAGATGAGCAGCTTCTTGTCACCTTAAGCACGTAGTATAACCTGCAAGCTAATAGCGTTAATAACATTTTTCCAGTAGATCAAAGCTAATACCTTCAGCATTTAAACAATGAGAAAGAAAATCTCTACTAACAGATTTGGAATTATCACCAGGCAATCCTAGATGTTGGTTTTTTTAAGTTCTTGGATTGTGTGACCTTGAACTTGTTTTCTGAGTAGTTGCTTGTGAGATAAGAAATTGCCACAGTTCAATGTTCAACTGCCAGTTTAAAATAAGGAAAAGATATATTGTAGCTTTCATGTGTATTGTAGGATAAGGGCATAGAAGCATTTGAAAATTCTGGAGCTGTGAAAGCCAGTTTCAGTGAGCTGTTCTCAGTGCTCTTGTGGAATTATGTCTTTCTGTCTGAACAAACGCTCTTTAGTTGTATTTACCATAAATTATATAATAGTATCTGCTCACGCCCTGTCCTAAGGTCAGCACTGTATGGGGAAAATAAGGTATACCAAAATGCTAGCTATTTTTCAGAAT
The DNA here is from genome assembly GCA_009819775.1 of Phoenicopterus ruber ruber. Classification (NCBI taxonomy): domain Eukaryota; kingdom Metazoa; phylum Chordata; class Aves; order Phoenicopteriformes; family Phoenicopteridae; genus Phoenicopterus; species Phoenicopterus ruber. Next base: position 9,137,910 of record CM020235.1, on the reverse strand, counting down.
AGTTTCTAACAGAAGAAATGGGGATCATCCATTTGACTCTGTGGTGTTACTGATGTTCGTGGGTTTTTTTTCCTAGCTTATGCATTTTTTGTGGTGAAAGGGATGCATCCTTCACAGAGGAAAGATTGGATCTCCATTACTGGAAACACTGTCCTATGTTAACCAGATGCGAGCACTGCAAACAGGTCAGGCATAAACTTTCTAGAGCTACTACAAGACGTTAACTGTTGTTACTCTGTTTTTAAGGTGCTATAAGATATTCAACGCTAAGGTAGATGAATTCTGAACACACTGTATGATCTTGGGTAGTGCTTTTTGAAAAGAGCAGCGTTATAAATTGTGTTAATAACTGGACTAAAATTTCATTTTCTCTTTGTTATTTTAGAAAGTGAGATTTAACTTCCCAAAATCGCATAAGCAGTTTTTTAAATACTATCTTTATTTACTCAGTACAGTCCAAATCTTCTTGCTGCGTTGCAGATGGTGGAAATAGCAAGCCTGACAGAGCACTTGCTGATGGACTGTGATAAAAAGGACAGCTTTGGGAAATGTCAACGATGCAGTGAGGCCCTTCCAAAAGATGAGTTGCCCAAACACATTAACAGCAAGACTTGCAACTGTGAGTAGTTTCGAACAGAAAGGTTGAACTTCAAAAGTCAAATCAGACTTTCAAATACCGTGTATTTTTGGCAAGTCAGACCACTTCTGTTTAGGTACTGCACTGTAGATTTAGAAAGCTAAGTAAATCCTCAGGAGGGAACAGCGTTGGAATAAATGCCTGAGTTTCCCAGTGCTTGAAATGCTTCACTTCCATGAATGCACGTGGGGAGGATGAGTGAGGAGAACAGAAAGCCTCTACCACATCCTTGCGGATTAAGCCCTATCGTTCCTTTTGATCTTGTTTCAATGTAGATGATTAAACAGGGGACTTCTTTGAGAGCAGTTAATGATAATAGGGTAGGAACTGGTTTAGCCGTGGGGTAGTTTTATGCTCTTTGTTGTGCAGGTTCTCCTCTTGTATTTGAAATTAGTCTGTCTTTGCCATTCTTACGTTATTTTTCTAATCGTTTCAGCTGCCAAACCAGAAAACGTGGCAAATCATTGCCCGTTGTGCCATGACAACTTTTCCCCAGGAGAGGAGGTAAGACCACCTTCTAGATTGGTCTGATTTTGTTATGTCGCTGGGACTGAATTCATGTCCCCTTCTAACCCTGACTTACACCCAACGACTTAAGAAATCGCCCGGATAATCGCCAGGGTCTATAATGGCTATCTCGCACTCTGGGGACCATATGTGAACCTGGGTCTTCTACCCTCAGATGTGTATATGGGAACCACAGGGCTACAGGCTATTCGGTGTCGGTCTTTCTCCTCCTCCGTAGGCAGTTACACACCTTGCAGCTTTCCAGATTCCCAACTACTGCCAGATTCTGAGTTCACTTGTCAGCCCTCCAGGGTTAAGATGATGTTGATTTGGGTGTAAGAAAAAGTTGACGTGAAGAAAGTAAGCAAGAACTGCTATAATTGTCAAGAGAGTTGAGATGGCCTCTCTGATTTCTACAGGCCGTTCCCTGTAACTGCCTAATGCTATGAAACCTCTGACATGCCAGCTCCAAACTGTGCTTTCAGCAATTGAAAATTCAGTGATTTGTTCAGAAAATCCTTAACATATCTGTTTCAGTCTTTTACATGAATCAATCTAACACTACGTTGTGATCGTATTTAAGTAGTTCTGGGTATGATTTAATTTCAGAAAAAGACTATCTGGGAGGCAGCCAACAACTCTCTGCTGAGTATTAGATCCAGTTAAATGTCAAAGGCTGATACACAATCTATGTCATTTTCTTCCTTTTAATGGGACATGACCGTTGAGTAGTGCTTTTGTTCTCAAAAACAATTTTTTTCCAAATCCTTTTTGCTTTGCCCAGCGTGAGGAGCTCAGAAAATATTGTAACCAAGTCTGGAACATTTGTTGAGAATTGTATGTGCTGTTTGGATTTGGGGGTGGTTTTTTTTTTTTTCTTGCTTCTGCCTAAATTATTCTTGTAAGAAAGAGACTTCACATAGCCTCTAGTTTGAAGAGGCTCTCATGTTTTCTTGTAATAGCAGCTCCTACTCCTTTGGGTTGCTGAATGCTTTAACTATGATCATAACCATGTAGTTATGCCCACACTCTTTCAGTTTAAAATATGTATAGATGAAAAGATTTTCCATATTATTTGTACTTTTTTTTTTTAATTTTCTTAATTAAAAACTGAGTTCAAATCAGGAAAAAACAAACAAATGAAGGTCACTTGCTTTTAACTTCTAGCATCTGGCTGATTTTTTTTTTTTAGTGTGATGTAGCTTTTAAGTTATATTAAAAAATTGATGTATTAATTTCTGTTCCACTTAGTAAGTCGTAAGGTGCTCATGCTTTTATGAGTGAGCAGATTAAAATGCTATTGCTATAAAATCTGTCTACAACTCTCATTTTCCCCATGTTTTAAAAAGTATATGTGCCTACATAGTGACTAGATAAAAGATCAGCTAATTTTGCTGGTTTTGTAATATCACTTCTTTTTAATTGACTTTAGGCCTGGAAGTTTCACCTAATGGGCAACGATGGCTGTAAAATGAATCAACGGAGGTTCTCCACAATAAATAAAACTCTTCTGGTGCACCCTGGTAAGATACTATTTTATGATAATGATGATTATGGTTTTTACTATGTTGCCTTTACTTAAGAAAAGTATTTTATCCTTGAAAGCAAGCTGGCTCTTAACTGCTTGTTCCACATGCTTTTTGCATTTGGGTAACCTAACTGCTATTTCTTTTGCTGACACAGACTACCATATACTTGGGAAGCAAATTCTCAAAATCATTCAGTAACACTAAGTTCAAAACAAGGGCATTCGTGCAGTTGATTGGGGAAACTGGCATATTTGATAATTTGATCAGTTCAGTCTGGTTTCTGCATAATAGTGTGACCGTGAATAGAACAATCAGCGGTGATACTAAACAGTTAACATTCTGGAAAGGTCCTGAACGCTGACACAGAGAACCGAGTGCCTGATTTAGCTTTTAATGTCCAATCAGAGGATGCTAATCTAATCCTAATTACAAGCTGAATTGAATAGTTAGTGCTGTGTGCTGCTTTTCCTTTTCAATTCAGACCCAGGAGCTAGCCAGAATTTATGATTGTGCAGCTTCTTCATCAGCAAAGAGAAACTGATGCTGATGTCAGGTGTTTTTTTAACAGTTGTCGTTATTTATGAAGCACATGCAAAATCCTTTTATTTCCTGAACGCAGAAGTTAAACAAACAAGCTATTTTCACTGCCTGCAGCACCAAAACTCTTTTGGCCAGTAACATCCAAAAACTTTCTTCCTTCAGACTTTTTTCAGAGTTCTTTAGTCCACTGCATGTTCAGGTTGTTGCTAGAGTTAATCTCTTCTGTCTGATATTTGCTTTGCTCCTATCTGCGTTTCACAACTACTCCAAGCTCCTGGAAAGACCTGCTGAATCGTCTCTTTCAGCTGTCGTAAGTGAACGCGGTTAAACTCAACAGTTCCCAGTCTTGAACTGGACCTACAATCACGTCTGTCTGGCTTCAGCCTTGCTATTTCTACTTGCTAATGAGAACACTAGTTAGTTTGCTGCTGCTTAGAATTTGGAAACGTAGTCAGAAGGAACTTAAATCCTGCCTGAATAAAGCTGAAGCTCCAGAGCAACTTCCTAGAGATAGGAAGGGAACCCTGACCCTTTCGTCCTAGCGCTGCTGGTATGAGATGCCCCTCAGGCTGGATGCCTGCCAACTTCTAGTTGCTAGTATGAGTCATTCTGACTTAGAATATCTCGAGAATCAAAACGGGAGATAAAATTCAAGGCTGGGACTAGATGTACTTGCAATAACAATCTGTATTTTCTCTTCACAGGCAAAATAAGTGGCCAGTATTTAAGGAAACCGGGTCCTTCAGGAGCAAAAGCTCGACCTCCCTCTATAGGAAGCAAGATCCCAACCCCAAGAGGGGGCCCAAATAAAAGCACTGGCAAAACATACTCAAAGCGATGACAGGACAAGTATTTTTTTCCTTTGTCTTAATAACTGGGCATATAGTTGTTAATAGTTATTTAAAAATTGTGAGCAACTGCTATGATCTTTTTCATTTGACTACATGGGGCTCTTTATCGGCCTTGAGCTGTACTTGCCTAGTCTGATAACTGCGGCACATAACTTTGGTGTCAGCTGTCTGTGCAGCACTGTGGTTTTCTCCTAGAAATGCTCGTGTTAGAAACGCGCAAATGTTCTGGGAGAGATCTAGCCTGCCACATGCCCCGTATGGCACAAGGAAGGCCGTGCATCGGTCTTTCACTGGTTCCTCATATTAAAAACCCTCCCCAATGAGCGTGGCGTTAGCACGGCCACGCTACGTAGCTGCTGTGACAGTCGGCACAGAGGCTGTGCCCCCGTTACGGGATTACTCTGGGGCTCTGGTTTTGAGATCCAATAAGGAATTTCCTTGAGATCCAATAAGGAATTTCCTTGAGATCCAAAAGCCACAGTTATTTGTGTTTTGGCTTTGGAAGAGCAAGAAGCCTACCAAGCAGAAATTGTACTAGACTTTCAGGACGGAGCTGAAAAGCATTTGTTCTTTTGATCCAAGTGTGATGCTTGTGATTATATATTCTGAAAGCTTGGGAAGTAATACCTGTATTAGCTGACTTCACCACTCGATCACTTCAATGTAATAATTGCAGAATATATTGCTAATAGTTTTCTGCCAGAATTGAGTTTATAATGTGCTGAAAGTAATAGCATCAATTTTTTTGTCTTACCGTCAGACACTTGTGGTAGACAAATAGCTTGCAAGTTAAACTGTGTGTACTGGTTGGGTAGGAGATAGGCCGCCGGTGTGTGTTTCTGCATTACATCAGTGCATTTACAGAGCACTTATCATAATTGGACTTGAGGAAACACCACGGAAAATATGGATACACAATGAGCAAAATAGGCTTGTCGGAGTCACACAGGTTCCTTTGATGTGGTGATGATGTCGGTATCTTAGCAATACCATCATTCATCTGCTGCGATGTGCAGCTGGCTTCAGGTGAAATGAAAAATGCATGCACGTGTAGAAGGAAATACATGTCAGACTGTATGAAATGTGTATCTCCGTTTTCTGAAAGACTTGTATGATCCTGTATAGGTAAACTCTTGAACCAATTAATAGGTGAACAATTCCATACAGCAAAATTCTTCCTCACAGGTCTGCTAAAAGAAAAAAAAAAAAGGAGAAATTGCAATGTAGTTGAGGAAAGCTACGGGGTTTGGTTTTTCCACTGCAGCTCCTGTAGTGTGGATTTATTTGCTTCAGTTAGGGCATGTGTACAAGCAGGGCCAGGAATTGGGAAGACTTTTCAGGTGTCCACTCCTCAAGTATAATGAAGTCAGTCAAAGAATCATGCCACGCTCTGGTGATGAGTTTAGCTGCTGTGCCAGGATCTGGTGTATTTTGATAGTAAGAAAGACACGATTAGTGTGTTTACAAGAGCTGCCTCTTTCTTCCCTGTATTTGTCGTGATAAACTTTGCCAGCTAAAATGCGGCAAATGTATAGCCATTGTGAGAGCTTACAAGTCCCTTTATTTGGACTAGGCTCTAAAACTCTTGGTTCCCTCATTGGACGTGGGAACTGTACTTTTTTCTAAAACTGACTGGTATCCTTGAACACCTCCTAAGTCAGCCAAAAGCTCTAATGGACCCTGCAAGGAAAGCAGTTGGATCAGGGCCATTATAAAATGTTTCTGCTCATTTTTAAAACTTTCAGAAACATTATTTTGACAGATAGATAACTTTGCTCTCCTTTCTAATACCAGTGTCTGTAACTTTATGAGTTTACACATGTCAGTAATGTCGAGTGAAATAGCCGTCTCCTCCTCGGGTCCGCCGAGGCTCTAGCAGTAACACAAGCCACGCCTGGTGAGAAGCGGTTTTGCTGTGGAAGCCTGGCCTTTACGTATACTTCAGGTTTAGAATCTTAAAGGCAGTAGAGCAGTACCCAAAGCACTACTCAACACCGAGAATTAGCACCAAATAAAAAAGCTCAAGGGCTGGTTGGCTGTGGCCATATGCCGTGCCCTGACGTAGGAAGTAACGCGAAATAGCTGTTCCGCGCTGCCTCTTCGCTGTGCACCAAGTGCCTTATTAGTCCACTTGACAAGAGGATTAAGCTGAACCGCGAGAGTCCCATTTGGTACCTAATACGAGTGTGTATCCATGGAGCTACTGTGGAAATTACAGTTATGCTTTAAAATCTCACAGTTAATTCTGAAATATATCCCCAAGAAATGGCCTCTTAAAGAAAAGAAAAAAATCTTAGTGGGGCCCTGAAAAGCTTGAATTAATAAATTCAGACCTTTTTTCCTGCTTTAGTGTACTTCCTCTCAGCTTGCTTCTAAATCCAGCTTTAAACTGGGTTTCTCTAGTTAGATCTTGATTAAAATACAGATCCGTAGACTACAGCATGTGACCACTTAATAGCTTCAAAGAGAACAAATCCTGCTAAAACACAATGTATGAAGCTTTGCACCTAAAGCAACAATCCTAATGTTTCTACTTGCAATGCTCAGGCAGTTGCTTTCCAGGATAGAATTAATTGCTCCCACGTCGATGTACCCCCAGGTACCAGAATGAGTGAGCATGGCAATATAAGCAGGAGTTTTGGGAGCTGGGCTTTTCGCTACCACGGAGTGAATTTGTGGATTGTTTTGTATATACAGCACTGATTTTGTAATACGCAGTTTTTATCGTTTGCGTGCAGCCTGTCTACAAGCTTATGAATTTTACAAGTAGATCGGTGCGCTTGTATTTTGAAAGTCTTTATATAAATTGGTTCTTTAACTCTTCCAAATATATATATTAATTAATATACATATGTTAGGAATATATATATTAACAAATATATATGTATTTTTATTTCTACTTGAGTGACAGAGGTTCCTATTTGAGAACCCGATTCCTTATGCAAGCAAAATAACCGCTGCTTTTGCTCAGAGATTAGCACGTGCAGTGGGCTGCAGGCTCGCGAGCTGTGCCCAGAGCACTTTTTCCTTTAGGACATAAAACTGTGAGCTTGCCGTTGTGCGAGTTTAATGAAAAAAACCTATTTGCAAAGGCCCTCCGTGTATTCTGGGTTGGCCAATGTGTGCATTGAATGGGCAAATACAGCTCTCCATTGCTCCTCAACCGCGGCTTGTAAACCCACTCAAGCAAAGCGTGATTCACATAAGCCATTAAATCCTGCCCCTAGCAGGATGTGTGCTTTCTATTTTATAACATTATGGGACAACCTTTGTAAACATGTTTAAAAACAAAACAAAACAAAACAAAAAAAATTAAGACTTGATTTAAAAAACCCCAAACCAAAACCAACCAACCCCCCCAAAGCAAGACCCCACAGACACCATTAGTTCTAGCAAGGGTCGGATTCCCAGTGCCGACCCGCCCGCCTAGCGGAACAGTTGGGAGCTGCGAAAGGCGCTTTCCCTTGGGTAGCGCTTGTTTCTCGTTTGCGTACGGGGACGCTTTCCTGCCGTCCTCTGCTCAGGCCTCCCCGCGCGGCTGTTGGGGCTCCGGAGCGAGCGCAGCAGCTGCTTCTCTTTGCTCCATCGCGGAGCACAGTAACGATGCCTTAGGGCCCGTGCAATACCTCTGCGGCTTTTTCACTGCAAAAAGTTGTCGTGCAGGAGGTTCCTGCCTCTCCCCTGTCCTTCCCACCCGCCTTACCTGCCTTCCCAGCCCGCGCCAGAGCAGGAATGGGGTATCTGCCAGAGAAGCGCATTGCAGAGCCTTTTGTCAGCCAGCTTTGCAAAGACCCGTGCGTAGCCTTGCACACACCACGCTGCATCTTGGGGCTTTGTAATTTCCTTTTTTTCAAATCCAGAATAGCTTTTTAGTAACATTTTAAAGAAATCAGTTAAGTATTTTAGAGTGCGTAACGTTCAGTGAGATTGCTGGGTGTCTTTAGAGTAAAAAATGCACTTCTAATGTGAAGTCTAAAGATAATATTAACTACTCAATGGTACGAATTGGAAACAACTTAGAAGTGAGAAAATGGCAATTTTTTTAGGATGTGAAAGGACCTTCTTTGAGCATAGTAGTACCACCTGTCATTTTTGAAGGATGATTTCACTGGGCTGCTTCCTTTCACTTAATAAATAACCTGTGTTTTCTGCAGTGGCAAAATAAGCACTGGTGTGAAAAGCACAGTGAAGGTTGTTCCTGTGCGATGAAGTCTCAAGCGAAATGTTCCGGAGCAAAAACGTTGCACAGGTGCAGGGCTGGCTAACGGAAAGAACTTCTCCAAACTGTTGGACTGGAAAACTTAAATCAGCAATGACGGTACATCGTTATTAAAGAAAGAATTGCTGTCGTCCCTCTCTCCTGGGCTTTCTTCTGTCTGGTTTCTCTTTGCATGCTGTGCCTGAATGTCAACCAAGTTGTTTTCATCCGTCTAAACCGCAGAGACGACTCAAGAGCAGCCCGTGTCCCTGCCCGCAGGAATTCAGCGCATCTCCAGCCACTGCTTGGAGTTCTGCTAACCCAAGAGAGCGTTTACGTAGATTATGCAGTTCCTAAGTACTGGATAAGCAGATAAGGTATTTAAATCCTAGAGCTTTTATCGCTATCATTTCAAGAGAAAAAGTCACTTATGTTAAACATGCAAGTTATTTTTATTGCACTTATTTAATAAAGTTGTTTAGCAAGTTCGGGCGGTACCTCTGCGTTTTGGGGCTGTTATAACTGAAATGGCTCCCGGGTGGGGTGAGAGCGTGGCTGCAGCCCCTCAGCGTACCTGCGCTGCAGCAGGCGCGGTGCTCTGTCGCGATGCGATCCCTTCCTTGTGCGTTTAAGCTGCCGCTCGCCGCAGCGCAGCGCGGGCCGGGTCCGGCTTCTTTGGCGGGAGAGGCGGGACGGCGGTGGCCGGTCGTGGGGGGCCCGGGCCGGGGCGGTGCGGGCCGGCCGCGGCCTCGGCAGGTGCGGCGCTGCGCGGCGGCGGCGGGGTGGGCCTTCCCGCGGAGGAGGGCGGCTCCGGCGCAGGCGGGCGGGGAGCGCGGCGCCATGGCGGCGGCCTGGCCGGAGCTGGAGGCGGCGGCGCGGGAGCGGCGGCGGGAGCTGGCGCTGGCGGGCGCGGCCGTGGCGGAGCGGGTGGCGGCGGGCGGCGGGCGGCTGCCGGCGGCGCTGCTGGCGCTGCCGCTGCTGCAGTCGCTGGAGCTGAGCGGGTGCGCGGCGCTGCGGGAGCTGGGCCCGGGGCTGGCCGCCGCCCTGCCCGCCCTCCACACGCTGGTGCTGCGGGGCAACGCGCTGGGCCCCGCCGGGCTGGGCGCGGGGCTGGGCGGGCCGCTGCCGGCCCTCCGCATCCTCGACCTCTCCGGCAACGGCCTGGAGGCGCTGCCCGCCGCGCTGGGCGGGACGGCGGGCGCGGAGCCGGCGGCGGAGCCGGGGGGAGCCCCGGCCTTCCCGCAGCTGCGCAGCCTCAACCTGAGCGGGAACCGGCTGCGGGAGCTGGGCCCGGGGCTGGCCCGCGCCGCGCCGCAGCTCCAGGCGCTGCTGCTCTCCGGCAACCGCCTGCGGGCGCTGCCCGGCGGGCTGCTGCCCCCCGCCGCCGTCCCCGGCGGGCCCTTCCCGCTCCTCAGCCGCCTGGAGGCGGCCGACAACGAGGTGGCAGAGCTGGGCGCCGATATCGCCGCCCTGCCGGCCCTCAAGGTGGGAGCGGCCCCGCGGCCCCTCCGCTGCCCCACAGCCCCCCGCCGCCGCTGACCACCCCGCCTCTGTCTCTTCCAGAGCCTGGACGTGGCCAACAACCAGCTGCGGGAGCTGCCCGCCGCGCTGGCCGACTGCCCCCGGCTGAAGGAGGCCAACTTCAGGGGCAACCAGCTGAAGGACAAGCGGCTGGAGAAGATGGTCAACGGCTGCCAGACGAAGGCCATCCTGGAGTACCTGCGGGCCGGGGGCCGCGGGAAGGGGAAGGCTGAGAACACCAGAGAGGAGGCCAGGAAGAAGAAGAGGGAGAAGCAGCAGAAGAAGGACGGTGTGGACGGGGAGCAGGACGAGCTGGAAGAGGCGAGCAAGCTGCTGGTGAAGGTTCTGCACGTCTCCGAAAACCCAGCACCCTTGGTGGTCAAAGCGAGCCCAGGTGTCAAAGATGTTCGACCCTTCATCGTGTGCTGCGTGCTGAAGGGAGTGAACTTAAAGCCGGGAAACGCTCTGAAGAGGTTCCTGTCTGCACAGGTAACTGCTGCAAGTTTGTGTTACTCGTTTGCAACGGGAATGTTACTAGCGGTGCTGGAAATGGACCGTTCTAGGCTCCTTCCAGCAGATAAGTTTCTGACACCTAGGGTGGGCTCCTCGCCTAGCAGGTGGTGAGGGTACGGCGGGGTGGCAGCGCAGCGTGGCCTCTGCCAGCCGCCTGCCGCCCGGCCCGTCCATGGTGAGCAGAACTGGTTTCCCTGAAGAACCTAACAGGAGCTCAGATGTTGCCGTGAGAGGGCGACGAACACGCATGCGTTTGCGTTGCCTGTGTAACCACAGCTTGTTAGTGCTGCGGAACCTGTTGAGGACTAATAATAAACCCGCGTCCACGTTAGAAGTGCCCTGGTGTGGCTCCAGGTTTCCCAATCTGTGCTAAAGCTGTCTTGCACGCCTAACCTTCTGCCCGAGGTGTCGTAACCACAGGCTTTCACCTGGCATACTGCTCGCCTGGCCGTTAGATGGCAGGCGTTCGCTTCCTTCAGGTTACGAGACTCGCCTGTTTGTGATTGTTTTCTGATTTAAAACTGTCTCCCAGTTGAGGAAGATGTTGTGTGCTATGCTTCACTGTCTTTACGTTTGGGTTGTAATTCAGTTAAAATTATTTCATAGGTGAAGAGAAGGGGCTCCGTTTAATGCAAAAGCATTACTCAACTAGCTGACAATGCTACAAACATTAAATACATCAGAGTGCTGAACCCTAGGAGGAATACATCATGATGTTTTTGATATATTTTGATGGCATTCTTTGTTTTAGACTAAACTGCACGAAGACATCTGTGAAAAGCGGACAGCAGCCACAATTGCCACCCACGACTTGCGGCTGATCAAAGGTCCTCTGATATATGATGTTCAGCCTCCTGATGAGCTGAAGGTAGGGCCAGTGGCATCGGTGGGCCCTTCTGCTTTTTTTTCCTCTTGTTTTCTGGAACTGTATAGAATGGAAGGAATTGTTTTCTTACCCTGTAGATCCTAGAAAACTAATTCTAGGAACTTTAGTTTAGAAGCTGTACTAATTTTCTTGTTATCCTGCTGTAACAAAGCCTGCTTGAAGAAGCCTCGCAGAGCTACCTAGCATCACTCCCGGACCAGATAAGAGTGCATCTGTCCGAGGACTTAAAGTAATCAGGGAAAGCGGACATAGCTTTTTTTTCCTCTAAAAACATACTGATCTTGCTTAATGTGTGCCTCTGCCCAGGGTGACTGAGGTGCTGGTGTTCCAGTGTTGGTCCTTTCTCCTGTGTTGTGGTGTTACCGCCTTAATGTTCCCTGGAGGTCCGCGGATGTTAGGGTGTGCCTGGAGTGTCATACAGCACAGCGGGCGCTCGTTTGTGTGCGTGCACCTCAAATGGCAGCAGCCTTCGAGGTAACCTGATGAAAATCAGTTCAGGTTCTGTTGGTTTACCCAGTCTTGGGTTGTTTACATGGCTGCTTTCAAAGAAGAGGGGACAAAAAAAAGCTTGCAGTACGTTTTTGTGACAAGCTCTTAGACTGTACTTGTAACTTCAATCCAGAAGGTAAAAATGATACCTCAAATTTGTCACCCCTATTTATTTAGGCCTGTTTCAGTGTGTCCGTTAATACCCTGCCTCCAGAACCCATCTCGCTGAAGCACCGAGCAGTCAGGGTACGCTGGCTCTTTGGGGCTCACCCAAAGCTTTTGTTGCATTCTGCTCTCTAGACACCTTGTGTTTGTAACTGCTCTGTGCACGTGGCCTGGTCCTCAGGAATGAATTCTTCGTTTTCCTGATGGCCTGCAGAGCCTTTCGTTCTTGGCTTCTGTTACGAGACAGCAGGTTCTCGTGTTATTCAGTAGGTAATGACAGTGAAGGAACTGGCTAAGAAAGCTGTCCGTGCCTGGTTTAGCGAATGAGCCTGTTTTTCAAGTGGGTGTTGTAGCTCACGTGAAGGTTTAACCTTGGTGTGATCATAGTAGTCCATGTTAAATAGAAAGTGTATTTCCACACTGAATAAGGTGCTAGGAATGATGGCATGCAGCAGTATGGTTTTAATTATTGACCTGCTTGGAGGAGAGTTTTAATAACCCCAGTGTTTGAGTCACTCTTAAATTCAAATGTTTGTTTTCTTGTACGGTGTAGATAATGCCTCTGGGTCGAAAGGAGATCAAGGCAAAGGATCTTCTCCGTCAGCTGCAGTTAGAAGCCGAGGAGCAGAGGAAACAGAAGAAGCGTCAGAATGTTTCTGGGTTGCACAAGTCAGTATACTGATCTCTCGTTGGTTTTGGTAACTTGTGGAAAAACAGCAGTGAAGAAAACGTGCTCAAATGTATTATGAAGCGTATTCTGTAATGGTGATGGGGCTAACAAACCCAGCACGAGCTTTTAGGAGTTGAGATGAAAAACACCGGGCTGAATTTATACACAAAGAGTAACCCGGAGTGAAGCAAGAATGGTGAATGCCTTCCGTTATTTCTAGCCACATCAAGAGTAAATTCTTGCCCTATGAATTATTCTTAGAGGTGACAAATATATTCAGAATAGCAAATAGAAAGGAAACAAGGAGGAATGGAGTGTATGTGATGCACATTCAATAAATTAAGCAAATCAGAGGTGCAGTAAATCTGCATGTAGGAACAGATAACTGTAAGGTGGAGCGTGGCACTGCCCTATTCTGTTCACTGCTCGTGCAGAGGTCACCACCCATATCCATCCCTCATACGGCTTGGGGAATTCACCAAGTACGTGATGGGAGAGCTGTATATCGCCACAGAAAGTAAGAGGGAAAATTAAGGTAGCTGTCTGGAAGAATCGGGCAGTGGACTGTATTCCTGTGTGAGCACTGGGATCCCTGAAAGCACCAGGAGCATGTCTGTCTGCTCTGACAGCCTGGATATTAAAATGGGAGTTACTTTATGGTTCTAGCCCATCGCTTCCTGCAGCTGGTGGCTTTCCTCAGCTGCATCACCACGATACCATTTGGCTGAATTTTAGTGCTCCGACGTCTGGTTTTGCTACGCAGTAGGTCAGGAACACACTGAGTGGCTTTTGTCACTATTTTCTGCCGTTGTGTGCAGCTGCTGTTTCCATTGCTTACTGTTTGCTGCTTTGTTTCTCTTGGCAGGTATCTCCAGCTACTGGATGGCAAAGATAACTACCCGTGCCTGGTGGATGCCGAAGGCGTTGTGATTTCTTTCCCACCAATAACCAATAGTGAGAAAACCAAGGTACTCTCTGTTAGTGCAAATACATTAATCAGAACTAAACAGTGTTTCTTTCTACTGAGAGAGATTTAACTCCAGATTCAAAGGTACGCACAGTTCTGTGAAACTTGTGATTGCGTTCCAAATATAAATCTTCAAAGCCCAAATCTTCTCTGCTAGACTGTCAGATTGAGGTGGATCTTGGAGTTATATTTTTACCTTGGTAAATCTCTAAAGCTCTGGCAAGCTGTTCCAAAGGCACCGGTCTGCCTTTGCAGAGGTGGCTTTATTGAAGGGCAAGAATATGGGGTCGGACTTGTAAGGGACGGCAGTACTTTGCCTCTGGATGAATCGAACGGAAGCCTTTCATTCAGTTTGTGTATTGAAATGTTGCCAAGTGACTGTGGGGGAGTGTGCTCTGGTTCCTTACTTGCTCTACTTGTGAAATTCTTACAGATCAGAAAAGACACCCGTGACCTATTTCTGGAAGTGACAAGCGATACCAGTTTACAGATATGCAAAGATGTCATGGACACGCTAATTCTGGTAAGAAGTTCAGTAAAATAATCCCGTCTGTTCTTGGTGTGCTTCTCAGGGAAATGTTTAATTGCTCACGTGTATTGAGAAGAATACCGAAGTTGGTTTTTATTTTATTATTGTTATTCCCTCTCCTTCACTTACTCATCCATTCTTGCTGTATCACAAAAGGTTTTTATATTTTTGTATCCTGACTAACTGGCAGACCTCAAAACTCGCCAGGTTAAATAATGTTGTGTTTCCACAATTGGAAATTTATGGTTTGACTTTCAACAGAATTAATCTTGTTTTCTGTATTTTGCTTTTAACAGAAAATTGCAGAACTGAACAGATTTACCTTGGAAAATAAGGAAGACTCGGGCTCGGATAATGAATCTGATGCTCCTTGTGGACCAGTGAATTTGAACCCCAGCCAAAACGTACAGGCGATGAATTTTCCGTTGGTAGTGGAGCAGGTTCGAGTGGTGGACACGGATGGAAACTTGAAAGTACTTTATCCTTCAAAAACTGACCTAACCACAGTTTCCTCTCTTCTGACTGTGATACGTTAGCAGCTGTCAAAGCTAAGAAAATTATTCCATTTTCTCCTCCCCCCCTCCCCCATATTCAGCAATGCAACTTGTACACAGTGAGGTGGTTTGGCTTTTTTAAAGAAAAGATGCAGTGCATCCTGCCTGGGTATGTAAAAACTTGAAAGTTTGATCAAGCTACAGCAAGAAGTATTGCATTCCTTCAGCCTTAATAGAAAGTCATCAGTATTCTGACTAGGTAGAGATAACAGCATCTTCAAATGCAAACTGAAAGGCAGAGAAGGTATTGGAAGTCAGAATGCATTAACTTGTGGAGAAAATCATTATGACATCGTAGCGGTTATAAAATGAGTGCAGTCATATTTTTCTGCAAGATCACTCTTTCTTCCTGGTATGTTTCAGCTGAATTATTATTTTAGCAGCTTAACTGTGAAATCGAGTAGGTGACAGCGTTGAAAGGAAGTCACGTGCTGTACGCCAGTACTGAAGACAGAATGCGAAACTACTTCGCTACCATCTCATTCTGCGTAATTTTATTTTTATATCTGGAGTAATTGTGAAAATTTAACTGCTGTCAGAACTTGAGGAATGAGTTTTAAAGTGATGATTTCTGTGTTCAGACACTAATGCAGCCTCTGTTTTTAAGTGAAGTCGGCTGAATTGACTGCAGGGGTTTGTGTGTCCCAGTGCATTTCAGAGCCACCATCCATCCTTGTGGAGGTACCAGTTGTAGTGACCTTGTTGTGTACCCGTTGAGTTACTGTTGATCGAGCATGGAATTTATTCTTGCTGATGAAGTTCGGTTCCGTTCAGAGGGCTAATGCTGCCTTACATCGACACTACTAGAGCTCCCCGTCTCCCCAGAATACAAGTGCTCTTGCCCCGAGTGACCCTCCGGGAGCTTTCTGTCACACTCCCACGCGAAGAGTGTTGGGAACACCCTCCAAAATACAGCTAGTTTGAGTGGTTCTGAGTTTTGCAGTCTGTGGGTGATTTTTACATCCGGGCTACTACCTGTATGAATGCAAACCTCTCCGTAAGCTAGGGTGACCTACAGATTGACCTTTTTCTGTTAAAAATGATACTGAGCTCTAACAGAACTTCTAGATACCGTGGCAAATACGTCCACGTGTTGGGACTTGCATATTGCACGGAAAAATAAAAAGGTTCTTGCAGTCATATGTCACTGTCACTTCTTTTGGCCTTGGTGAATTTTCCAGTCGTGTAACTATACAAATGTGCCAAAGCAGCTACTGTATGCTGCAAAAATGGTAACTTAACGCTTTCTAGCTACTTGTAGCCAAGCAGTCCTTAGTAGTGCTTCAGGCTTCCCTGTGAAGTCAAATGTTTCTACAGACCAATGATTTACAGTGAATTGTGCTCTGAATTGGTTGAAACAATTGAATTAGATATTCCCGCAGAACTGGATTTTGGTAAAATGAGTTTAATTTGTTAGTAAGTCACCATCTGAGAACCACGGAACAGGCGCCTGCAGTTGGTGACGTATCCTGACCGGGCCACTGGGGCTGCTTTCAGGCATTAAAAGATGCTTGTCCTTGCAGGACTCTTTCTCCTTCCCTTAGCGCTGGTAGGCGACAAAGTAGATGTGTCGATGCTGTAGAGCGATGGGACCTTGACGCCTTTCTGTTTCAGCATCTGATGGAACTCCATCCGTTCGTTAATTATTTTCTGAAAATTAGGGATGTGTAAAGAGGTGGGAAAGCATTAGGTGGAGAGCAGTATTGCAGAGCGTTCTCTTATCTCATCAGTCCCTTGCCGGCTGCTAGAAGCAGAGTTCGAAAGAGCCACGTACCTGCAATGCCTCTAGCACCTCCTCGTCTGTGACCTCTGCCTGGGGAGGCTTGCTGCCTGCTGCACTGAACGTAGCCTGGATTATTTTGCTGCGATATCTTTCGAACTTTTGATAAAAGAGGAAAGTAGATGTGTTTAGTCTTTATATACAATTCTTTGGCATTTGCATGGATTTACAGAGACTACACTGTCAGACTTGGGACAAAGTTCTAGTGAATGATGAAATGGAAAGTCTGTTTATGTGAAATTATGGGCAGTTTGACTGGGCTTCACTGCCAGTACTGTGGTAATGATGTGTTTGGGTGGACCGAGTCCCTTACCCGGGTATCGGGCTCTGTGCTTGCCACCAGGCACGTATGCCTGCAGGAAACGGCTTTAAGGTGATACCTGTTACTTTGAGTCTGGAAGGACATTAGAAATCTGCTGATGTAACTGTTCTGAACGCGAGTTTCTCAAGGGCTTCTGGTATTTGAGGCCTGTTTGCTTTGTGAGTGACATGAGAGCTGCATGCTAAAAAGCTGGGAAGCAAAGGGGCTGCGTTTTCTGCTCCTCTGGCCCTGTGGCTGCAAAGGGAAGCCAGGCCCCGAGAGCAAAGGACAGCAGCGCCCTGGTGCACCTCCCGCTGTGCTTCTGCCCAAGAATGTCTCTAAGCTTTCAGATTCTCTGCTTGAAATGGTTGAAGTGCCTCCCAAGAGGGCGGCAGGAGTCTGAAGTGAAGGGGGCTACGCTTACCCTGCTGGTGACGCACTCGAGTGCCACTCTAGTTTGCAGCTCCCTGTGCTGCAGTGTCTCGGCTTGGCTCTGCATCGCCTCTTGGGCCCGTTGCTGCTTGCGCGTGTGGTATCGGCTGGTCAGAACCTCTGCCTCTAGCTGGCTGACTGTCCCCTGTAACTCGCTGATCAGCTTGCTCTGCTCAGCCAGTTCAGATTCTTGTTCTGCGACAACCTGAGGATACACAAAATCAGGCCACTGTTGTGAGGAAGAAGGTGAGCAGGCTTGGCCGCATCTTCCCCATATCTGCTCCAAACGCTGCTTGTATTTCCTGCGCAGAGCCTACAGACGAACAACCTTGCCAGTACTGGTAACTGTTATTACGTAGCATTTTCTCCAAAACTACTGGATTGAGTAGGGTTTTTTATGTGGCAAACTCCCCCAAGCCTAAACCAAGCACAGCTAAGCAGGCAATACAAGAATTTTCTATAGCAGCTTTGCACCGGATTTACCTGTCGAAGACTGCAGTTCTCCTTCTCTATTGTCACCATCATTTCTTCGTGTTCCTGTTCTTCTCTCAGACTGCAAAACTTAAGAGAAAACATTTTACACATCAGTTTTGCAGTTAACAGGTGCACGTCCTGCCTGTGAGAAAGGGAACGGCTGCATAGAGCCCGAATTCCCCGCTGCCGGCTCTCCTAACAGCGACGGCCACCATGCTCTCAGGGCGGTACCTTGGTAGCCAAGGCTTGTAGCTGATTTTCTCGCTCTCTGAGCTGCTTTTGGAGCATTTCCTTTTCAGATTTGATTCTCCGAAGCTGAGATTCTTGGATCTCCAGTTGCCTTTGCAAGGAAGAGATGGCACCTGTAAAGTCGGAGTACTACTGTTAAGCAAAGCGAATCCCTGCCAAAAGCTTCGTGGCTCCTTGTTTCAGGTAAGCACGAGCAGAGCTGCTGTTGTGACCATCTGAGTATAGACCGTGGGTGAAGTCAATGCCTCAGCGACAGTGGCACTGGTTGATAATGCCCTTTGTAGTACTTTGCTGTGATGTATATTAAACAAACTAACTTCATTGTGTGAGACAGGGCTCCCCTGAGGACTAGTAGAGTCGGTAACACAAGCACAGGTTTGCCAGAGTGCTGAAGTGCTACTGGATGCCCCAAAATACTGCTCGGGGCCTTCTCTGCTGGGTTTCCTCGTGCGCTTCACGTCTAAGGGGAGGGGGACGTGGTTCCAGAACAAGGGGCATTTCAGCCTCGCTCTGTAAGCGACAACCGAAAGCAGGAGGTTTCGTGCTCATGAGAACCTGACCTAGATTTTTCTCTAGGTACAAGGAGCAGAGTCGCAACAAGGTGAACTCGGTAGCTGGGATAAGAGCGTGGTGTCCGGACGCCTTCCCAGGTACCTGCGGCCATGTTGTAGTCGTCCCTCGCTTTCCGCAGCTCCTGGCGCAGCTCCCACTCGGCGCTCAGGCTCTCGGTGAGCTTTGCCGGCCGCGCCGGCTCCGGCAGGACCCCGCCGGCGTCGGCTTCATCGGGGGCTGCTGAGCCTGGGCTCGCCCCTTCCATCGCCGCGCTGGGGGGAGGGCGAGGCCTCCTGTGCGGCGGGAGGTGCGGGCCGGGCCGGGCCGGGGCCGCGGTGCGCCGAGCGCTGCCTGGGAAGGCGAGCCGGCCCCTCTCCCGGCGCGGTGCGCGTACGCCGCCCCGGCGGCTGCTGGAGCGGGACGGGGCCGCGCTCGGGACGGGCCCGCCGAGCCCCCGCCTCCCGCCCGGCTGCCAGGCAACGGCGGCGGGGCCGCGCCTTCCGCTTCCGGGGCGGCCGGGCCGGGCCGCGCCGCCGCCATGGGGCGGAAGAAGAAGACGCTGCACGACTACGCGGCCGAGTTCTCGGAGCTGGCGGTGAAGCGGCACCTCCTGGAGCGCGGCGCCGCGGGGGAGGCGGCGGTGGTGGAGACGCTGTACTGCACCTCCTGCCAGCTGCCCATGCGGGTGCGCCGCGACCGCATCCTCGAGCACCTCTCCTCCGGCCGCCACTACCGCAACCGCCGCCTGCTCCGCCAGCACGGCCTGCGCGCCCCGCTGCTCCTGTGAGTGCCGGCGCCCCGGCCCCGGCCCCGGCGGCTGGCCCCGGGCGCTGCAGCAGGCTGAAGCGCGGGGCCTCTGCCCCTCGCCCGGCGAGGGAGAGCGGAGGCTCACCCCCACCCTTCCTCTGTCTCGCCCAGCTCTGCAGGTCCGGACGTCGGCACCGGCCTGCCGCTGCAGCTCGACGCGCCCTCCCTGCTCTCCCAGCCGTCCTTCGTCCTCGCCGCCAGCGCCGGCACCAGCACCGGCATGGTCCCCTCTCCGCCCTCCTGCCACAAGCCGCCGGCTCCCCACCGCCCCGCCGCCGCCCCCCGGGAAGACCCGGCGCCCTCCACCTCTGCCAGCCGCCCCTCGGCCCTTGCCGCCTTCCCCGTGCGCATCGCGCCCGTCCCCTCGCAGCAGGGTGGCCCGAGAGGGGCTGCGCCCGAGGCCCCCGAGGGCCCGGCGCCCGCTGCGCGGCACGGCAGCACCGTCGGCCTCGCCCTCTTCGGCGCAGGGCTGGTTAACAAAGCCTTGTTTCAAAGCCTGATGGAGGAAAACGGCTGCTGCTTGCTTTACGTCGTGGAGGATCAGCTGGAGGAGGTGGAGCGCGCCTTCGGCGCCGAGTTCCTGGCCAGCACCAGGGTGCTGCGGCAGCGGGACGCCGACGTCGCGCTCAACGATCAGCGGTACTGTCCGCCGCTAACTCCCGTGCGTGCTTCTCCCCTGCCGTGAGGCTTGCTTCCCCTCGCTGGAAAATGCCGCTGCGCCGTAGCGGACCCAGACCTTGCTCATCTGGCCCCACGCGTGGGAGTGGAGCGAGGGCGAGGGGCCGTTGCGGGCTGAGCCTTACGTAGTATGTTATCTACCTATAGATGCTTCAGAAGTCCCCAAGAAGCTTAGTTTGACTCACATGCCCAGAATCAATGGCAACTCGGAGGAGTTTAGTTGCAGGCAGTTTTGTTAAGTGTAAAAAGTCCTTATTTCCCTCCATTCTCGTAGAGCAATAAACGACGTGCTTTCCTGCTGCCCGCCAGTTCCTCTGCCACGGAGCGGCTGGCTGACTTTGAAACTGTTTGAGATAAGCCAGGATTGCTGTAAATAGGAAAGGTGGTGGCGTTTTGCTTTACCGTTGGACCAAACAAGTAACATCTAGTGATGTGGTTGCAGTCAGTTCTCAAACCGGTATTTTAAATATCATTGCAAAAGTGAAAGGCAGAACTTTTAAGAAAGATGGATTTGATATTAGAAGCTAAAGAGTGGTAATAAGCTAAGACGTACCGATCACTTGTTCAGCAGCTCTACCACATAAATGCTTCCGATTTCACTGTATGTGTTGCCTAGCAGGATTTAACTCGTTTTCAAAGGACACCTTTAAAAGGTTTTCTTCTTTAAGATGCAGGGAAAGCAATGCAATTCCATTGTGCCACTTGTAATTTTAGCCTATATATGTCATCCCATATTTCATCCTTGCAAGCAGGTACCGAGTTCTTCTTATAACATAACTTGCTCTTCCAGAGCAATGGGGTTTTATGTCTTTTTTTAACTCTTCCGCAGAGTTTAAGGTGGCTATCGTAAAAATAGCTGTAACTGAAAGGAGCTTTTGAGCGTTGTTCATTCTAGTAAAAACCTTGTCTTCACTGGAGATCTTTCTTTTGACTTCTGCAGAGTCTCTGGAGCCATTATTTGTTCACCACCTGAAGAAGCCTCCGAGATTGTAATAGACGCTTTGCGAGCGGGTAAGAGGAGCAGCTGCAAATTCAGCTTTTATCTGTACAGTGGCACACGTTGAGGCAGACCTTGCATGCTTGCTAAACGCTTTAAATGTGGATGCTTCCTCGTTTCGGCGGTGGCCTTGGGTTGTGCAGGCTCTCTAATTGCAGAATCAGAGAGATTTTAGTCCACTGATGGCACCGATGTTAATGGCTTAACACCAGTGGAGTTTGTACTGTGCTGGTCCCAGTGTGGCCACGGGGAGTGTCTAGTCCTAGAAGTACCGCTGGGACTCGAAGGAAAGCTGTCTGTCAAAGCAGGCACGCTTCTCGGGGCCGTACCCAGCTAGTAGAGCCGCAGCTGGAGGCCAGAAGGGACTTAGTAGCATCAGCAAATAAAAAGCCACACTTCGGTTTCATCAAATGTACTTTCTAGAATGTAACGACACGTATACACTGTTGCGAGATAAAAACGTTTTGTGCAGACTGTGTCTTGCCTTCAGTCCCGTGTTCTGTACCGTTCTGCGCAGGAAAAGGTGTATTTTGCGAGAGGCTGCCCAGTTTTGACAGGCAGACGGCAGAAGCTTGTTTCGATGAAGCTGACAGATGCGGACGACCATTGGTGTGTGGATTCTACAAGTAAGGCCAGCATTTTTCTTGTGATCTATACTTGACGAGAAGCGCGTGTCTGAAAGTAGCATTGATTCCTCAGGCTTTCCTGAATTTGTCCTCAAATAAACTTAGTTTCACTGCTGCTGTTAATGTTGTTCATCTGGGATTTAATTGGATTTGATTAATTCTTCATGCTTAATGGAGATAAAAATCTAGCTGTCATGAGATTATTAAAGTCAGTGTTCGCTTGAATGGATGCTAGTGGAACTTGAACGATGAAGCTTTCAAGATGTGAATGCTCCATTTTTTTTTAGAATGGCCAAAGGCAGTTGGGGTCCGCACCTCTGCAGTCCTTTTGAGGTTTTGCAAGTGCTAGAGCTGGTTGGAGCTTCAGAGAAGGAGTATTCTGAGGGTGCTGTGCCGTTCTCTGAGGCAGTTTTTTAGTCTGTGGTTTTAGGGCGTTTTTTGTTCGTGGTTTTTCGTGCACGTACAACCGCCAGGTCAGGCAGAGCTGTGATTTTACTAAGTGTGCAGCTGCTGAGATCCGCTTTTTGCTGCTCTGTTGTACAGCGTTTAGTTTGCAACCCTGTTCAGGCCAGTAGTGCCCCATGACATTAAACTTTGCTCAGGTACTAGAGTTCCGTACGGAACTTCTGCCCACATGTATTGTACTTCCCCTGGATCTGAGGGTATCTCTCCTTTTCCCCTCTTTGACAGCTTTGTTGCAATAAACAAGAAATAACGTTGGAAGAAGGCAGTGACTTAGCTATGTTCTTGGAAGTAGCAGAGAAAAAGGCTGCTCTGTGAATATATTTTGATAATATTGAAAGCTCTTGCCTTTTTTGTAACTTTTTTGTATTTTCACTGATTTGCTAATTATATTCTGTACGTACTGAGATGATGTTGATCCTGTGAAACGTAAGTACGTGCATTAGCAAACACTAGTGAAAGCTTAGGGTAACTCTTCAACTAAAGAACAAGCGACCTTTTGAAGTTCCTTTTAGAGCACCGGCTCCAGGGACACATTGACCCCATCCACTGCTTAACTTTCCGCTCAAACTGAATTTCCACCCAGTGGGGTCTGCATAGGGCAGTGTTTTACCTCTGACTTCTTCCTCATGCCTTTGGAAGGGATGGTGCTTGAGGATTATTAACCTTGAGGATTGCAAACTGTGGCCGTGAAAATTCTGCTTGATGTTAGAATTACTGGTCTATCCGATGGGAGTAGATTTATTAATCTTTATAAAGTGATATTTCCACTTGTGACCTTACGTCTGGACCCTTAAGATTAAATAACTGAAACAGAAGGAAAGTAGATTAATTTTAATTTGCTTCTGCTCTGTTAAGCTTGTGGGAACTCGGGGAGCTCTGCTGAAAGCCAAGAATGCCACCTTAAACTTGCGCTCCGCACTTAACTCCATAGGCTGAGTGGATGTGGGTTGTTAGTAAACACACGTGATCGTTTTGTGCTCCTCTGCGGAGAATAGTTAATTTCATTGCAAATAAAACTGACTTGGACAAATACATATGTATTTCATATACGCTAATGTGTAATTCGACAAAATATCTGCCCTAACACTTGCCTTCCCCATTGAGTGCAGGTCTGATCCCAGCCACGAGGCTGAACCTCAGCGGAGGTTTTGGTCAACACTCCACTCACTATAAGCTTGGAGGTGGGGCTCTAAGAAGAGCTGTGGGTAATTTACTGGACCTTAAATGCTTTAGTCCCCATAGTTTCATTTCTTCATTAAAGCTGTTAGTTTGAGTCTTCACAAGTGCAGATGTTAGGCTCGTTTGCAAGAAGCAAAATTCACACCTCATAAGCGGCTGAACTTAGAAAGCTGTGTCTGACCCCGTCGCACGCTCGCCCTGTGCCGGCGAGTCGGCCTCGCGCACCGCGGCCCGGTGACCTCCCCTCTCCCAAACGCTGTCCCGCGCTCCCTGTTTCTCTTCGAAGGCGCTTTGACCCAGCGCTGCAGTTCCTGTACAAGAAGGTCCGCGGCAGCCAGGCGCTGGGGAGGATCCACCGCATATCAACGATGAGCAGCATCTATCCGGCAGCCTCTCTGAGCTTCCTGAAAACATCGGGTACGGAGCAGCTTTCTTCTGAAAAGTTTGTTCTCAAAGGACCGTGTTCTGGTGAAAGTCCGCTACGTTTGCGTAGTCTTAAGATGCACGGGTTTTCTTTTGAGGAGCATTTTCTTTACCAGTCTTTATTTTTGTTGCATTTTTCTGTTTGCTTTTAGTATTAGTTTCTTCGATGTAGGGGGCTTTTTATATCAAGCTCGGTGCAGCTCAGAATGTACCTTGGCTGTGGGTTTTACACGTGGAGACCTTAATGCCCAGTTTTGCTTCTTCCAGGCGGAATTTTTTATAATGCTGCCGTGCACGATATAGATATTATCAGTTTGTTGTTGGGAGAGAGTGCACCAGATACAATATTTTCACTGGGGCATGCGTTCTGCGCAGGTAAGAATAAATCTTTTGATAGTTTCTTGTGTATCTCGGGACGTCAGTACTAAAATGGGGAAGAAAGAGTGTGCAAGAGCACAGTAGCCATGACATAATTGTTCCATCGTAGAACAGTGAATCAGCAGGCACGTTTCTCAAGAAGTTGTTGTCGACAGGATACCTAGCGATGATTTCTGAATTTTCAGTTCCCCGCTGATGCAAAGCGGTTGCTGTAGAGGGATCACTGGACTCCGCTCTGCACGGCAACCGAGGGCGATCAGGTTTGCCGTTTGAAAGCCAGAGTGCAGAAAATAACGAGCGAAGCTTTGTGCTTACCAGAATGTCCACGCAGCCTTTTTCAGCTCTTTGCTTTCTCTGGCACTTTCCTGTTGATCTCAGCACAGTTAAAGATGGGAATTTACTCTGGATTGTGTTGAGCTGACGGGCACGCTCCGGGTTACCAGACTAATTTAAACTAACCATAAAACTGGAAGCTGCCATTTTTCAAATGGAAATGCAAAGTTTTAATTAAGGTAATTGCAGCCGCTGCCAGGTGACTGGCTGTTGTTCGAAGGTGTAGCGTGCAATGTTATAATTTGTGGTAAAGCACTGAAATGCAACAAACAAAATGCCCCGGGGAGGACTTTGTACCATCCGCCTCGTTCCAGCTACGTGCTGCAAGTTGCCTGATCTTGGTTGTAATAAGCTGCAAAGGCAAATGTGTGTGGAAGAAGAAGGGGGAGCCCTCTCTAGGGAGCGCCACGGGCTGGGAAGGTGGAGCTCAGGGGCTGTGTGTCTCTGCAGAGCTGCTTGTTCCCATCAGAAGTGCCGGTAGAGGTAAACCGGCCGGCGTACGGTGCAGGAGGCACTTCGCCGCCGCCGCCGATTCCTGTCTGAAGGTATCGTAGAGCCGGCGTCGCCTCGTAAAGGGAGAAGAGCGCTTTGTAGTCGTAGTACTTGCGGGTTTGCTGTTCCTGGTGTGAGTGAGCGCCTTTTTTGTCACTCAGATATGGCCTACTTGAAGGATGCAGACACTGTAGCGGTCAGCATGAAATTTCCTAGCGGAGCAATTGTTACTTTGGACGTCAGTCAGCACTGCACTAAAAGCTGTGATCAGAGACTAGAGGTGCGTTCCTCCTTTTCGGTCAAGTCTGCCGCGGCACCGCAGGCTAGCACGACGTTTCCCCTGGGCGTCTTCGCGTGGGGCGGCGTGTGTTGTGCCCTGTGCGTGTGCCTGCAGGCATGTTTCGCCCCACCTCTGCGCCTCGGCAGCAGTGGGTTGCTTGTCTTTGTTAACCTACAATCTGCTTTCTCTTTTGCTGCCCGAATTTTGCCTCTGTTTACACGTCTTCTGTTGGGGTTGTAAGCTGCATGCGATCGCACTAGAGCAGGAATTGGTGTCAGCTCTCCCGAGGCTGAAGTGTTGTTGCACAGTTCACTCGTTGCCTTCCCAGGGCGCTTCTAGGTGTACAGCAAGCCAAGAGTTCAGGGTATTAAGGGGGAAGAAACTGTAAACTTGGAGGCAAATTTCTGTAAATTCCTGGAGTCATGAATTACAACAGATGCGTGGGCTGGATTTGGGGAGTAATATCTGTTAAATACTTCAGAAAGGAGCTTTGCTCAGGTGGAAGCAAAAAACGGAGGTGTCACATAAGCGGAAGCCACCGTGCTACAACCCGTACCTGGTATTTTCTGTCGTGTCTGATCCGAGCAAGGGGATGTCGCTTGTAACTCCCTGTTGTAGAAGCTACTTTTTTCTTGGTCGTGCAAACCAGGCTTCTGCAGACTAGCCAGGCGGTCAAGATGAAAGCACGATAACTTAAAAACTTTGTTCTTTTTCCTGTTTGCTGCCTCCCTGCAGGTTCACGGTTCTCAAGGAACGTTACGGGTGGATAATCAGAATCCTCTGGGGATTACGGAGCATGGGACTTCGGTGTCCATATACTCACAGACCCAAGCTGATCGCTACAGAGATGCGCACAGGGAGCTCTTCCGACACTTTCTGAGAACGCTGAAAGGTAGGAGGCAGCTCACATTAATGGCTGGCATTGCTCTGGGGTTGCTTTCAGCGAAAACTTCCCCTGGAAGCTGTTCCAACAGCAATTGCAATTTGGTGTTTGTGTCTGAAACCCCCAAAAGAAATGAGCAGGAGTGAAAACTGGGAATGAGACTCGTCACGGTTAAGTTTAAGCCAGTGTTGTGCCGGTGATGAGCGAGCTCCCCGTGAGTAACACGGGGTTTCACGGCCTGGGCTGCTGCCCTGACAAGCGCTGGGGTTCTCAGCGGATGCATGCGGAGCACGACAGCGCACACAGCTCGGTAAAAACGTGCGCGGAGCGGTCGGCCTCTGAAGGAGCCCGTAGTTCGATGAAGGTGCAAACAGCTAACCCTGCTTCAGTAAGTGGAAGTGAATGGCTCGGCTTCGCTGGGGCGTGCGCTGCTTTTCTCACTTCCAGGTCAGTGAGGCGGGTGAGGGAGGGAGCGTTGATCCGAAACTGCGTTCGGAGGAGATGAAAATCGGGAGGGAGAATTACGCTGGACCTTACTGCCATTTGTGAAGAAGGCAGCCGTTTCTCACAGCCAGGAGACCCTCATCGGGAGTCTTGGCTGCCGAGAAGGAATAAAAATACTTCTGTCCTGCTGGCTGCATTGACAAAAATACAGGATTTTAGTCACAGGACAGGAAGGAGAGGGGGCTGAAACTTTCCTTTCAGAATCCGGGGCCCAGCTCCGGGAGCTGAGGAGGGATGCCGCGGTGCACAGCGACATGCCGAAAGGCAGAGCAGGTGACGATACGGGTTTCATCCAGCGCTTCGTTCCTGTCCCTGCAGGCAAGGAACCCCCCGCCATAACCAAAGAGCAGTTTCTCTGGACGATTCAGGTCGCTGCAGCTGCTGAACAGTCCTGGAGAAACGGATCCGCTGTTGACTTGCGCAACGAAGCAATAGATTCGTCTGTAATCAAGACTGAGATACTGTGACAGGGGCTGCTGCTTCCCGAGGCGACGCGTGGCCGTTAAGCTGTGCTGCGGGGGGGTCTTTCGCCCAGCGGGGTCTCCACTGTCACCTCAGCATAAGACCTGCGGTTTCGACGCTGCTGCCCAGAACACGGAGGCACTTTCGAACCAGAAGTGCCCGGCGCTGAGGCTGCGGATGTTTCTTGGTGCCTCAGCTGGAGCCCTCGGGAAATCCCGGGCAGTTTCATCCCGGCGGCTTTTCCTCCTGGAGAGCTCTGCCGGCCACAGAGCTCTGTTTTCCTGGGGGAAGGCCGATGCTCCGTGGGCCGTGGTAAGGTGGTGCAGACCACCACCAGCCGTGATGGGAGCGCTGCCGGCGGGCGGCTTTCCTGGCAGCTTCGCAAGCGAGATGACGTAGTGCTCCAAAAAAATATGGGAGCATCCGTCTGGTCCGTGCTCATTTCCCTTCGGTACAGGCAGGAAAGTGACTTCTGTGCTGAACTCGCCTCTGGGCCTCCTATTTATTGTTTTGTTTGTTGTTTTTACTGGGTTTTCTAAAGCTTTTTGAAAAGAAGTTGTGATGTAATTTTCTTGGGGGGTGGGGAAGAGAAATGAAAAGCAGAGCGGGAGAGCTCCGACCGTCCCGCCGTCGGGGAGACGAGAGGCTTCGAGGCAGGGCCGTGAACTGTGGCTGTTCCGTAGAGGGGCACCGCGCTCGGGCGTCTCAGTCACGACCACGGCGCCACGGAAGGGCTTTCGGACTGCGCCCCGCGAGTCGCGCGGGGGCCCCGCGTGGCCTCTGCTACCGCGGCCGCTGGGCGCGCGGCTCCGCGCTGGCCGGATGACGCCCGCGGCGAGGCAGCTGCCCGGAGCCGGCTGTCCTCCTCGCTCAGAGGCAAGGCTTGTGTGTTAACGTTTTAGTAGCAAACCCGAACTAATAATCACGTTCTTTGAGTGTAGGAGGGGCATCTGATTACGTATTTTAAAGGTATTTTTTTTACAGTCCAGCGGATTTGGAGTACACACCACAGAAAAGACAGTGCCTTCAGCACCGGGCGAGTCTGCTTTTAAACCAGGTTCTTTGTACCTTTTTATTCCTGCGTTGAGCTTTTTGCAGATGTACAGATTTGACTATTCTTGTCTGTTTCTCACACGCCAGGTTTCAAGATCTTTTGAAAGCTTTTTTTATTGTATTAAAATACCGTTCTTGCCTTGAGTGTCAGTTTATGAATGACACTTCTTGCAAGGTTCTTTAGTTCAATCAGTTTCCAGTTCCTACATATGGAATATATATTACTAAAACTAGAAATAGCGGTGACGTTTATAATGAAAGACAGTTCTCTCGTGGAAATTGTTTTTAATGGTGTAATTTTTGAAACTCAGAAGAGCTATGTCTTAACAATAAAGATTGGTATCAGTTTCAGTCTCTATTTTCTAGTCGTTTATTGGGGAAAAAAAGCTTTACCTGTATAGAAGCGAACATCTCCCTCTGGACGTAGCCACTACAGCAGTTTATGAACAGCAAGCGGGTTCCTCTTCGCTTCGGCCGGGTTTCGAGGCTGGCTCTGTGCGGGCGACTTCTGCGGGCCGTGCGCTTCGCTCACGAGGCCCGGGGCACGCTCGGGGAGGGCCACGGCCGCTCGCCCGCGGGGAGCGAGCTGCTCGCAGGCCGCCCCGAACCGCGAGCCCGGGTGCGGAGGAGGAAGGCTCTCCCTCCGCTCCTCGGGCCGCTCGTCCGGGAGGAGCGAAGGGCCCGTTAGGGGCCCTCGTGCCGTGGCGGCTGCTCCTGCGCGGAGCTGCGTGTCTGTAGCGGCGTGTTTGCTTGATGAAGCAAAGCCACTTCGGGCCCTTCGAGGTCTTACGCTTTGAGGCTTACGCTGGTATCGCAGGACACTTTCCGTACAATATAAGCAAGACTTCAGTTGCCAGGTGTTGTAATTCCCACATGTGCTTTTATTGTGTTACAAAAAAAAAAAAGAGAAACCACAGCTATAAAAATAACACATTTTCCAAAGATAACATTACAAAAAATACCATTCATACCATGGCTGGCGCGTATCAGTTAATACTGCCGGAAGAAGCTCTACTTAACATTGAAAACATGACTGACTGTTTCAAAACCTTTAAAGCATTAAAGTGCTTTAATTAGCCGTTATCTGAGGAGGCGGGTTCACGTTTCCGCAGCGCTAGAGGAGTCGGGTTCCTCATCGGTGCGGTGTGGAGGGGCGTAACGGCCGCGCGGAGGGTGCGCTCGCCCCGGGCGGGAGGGCAGAGCCGAGCCCGTCGCCAGAGGCCAAGGCAGCCGCCTCCTGCGCGCCTGAGGCTGGGGGCTGCTGCTGGGCGAGGTGACGGCGAGGGAGGGAGGGCCCGGGGCTGCCGTTGGGACACGGACAGAGCTCACACTCGTTTCCCCGGGATCCTCCCTCGGAGTGGGGACAGACGCTGGCCCGCAAGGAGGGGAAGGGAGGTGCATCTCTGAGGCGAGCCCTGAGCGTCGTAGGTGAGACTCGAGCTCTTTTGCGCTGCTGGTTCGAGGGTCCGGGGCTTCGCGAAGGGTCTCCTCGCTGCTTCCCCAGCCCGGGGCAGGTGGGAAATAGCTGGAGACCGGCCGCCTGGCGGTCTCCATCGCAGAGGCGGGAACGTGCCGGGCAGCACCATTCCTGCATGGATTCCCTCGGGCTGCCCAAAATCCCGAGCGACCCGAGGTTGCGGGGGCAGATGAAGCAGCTCCCTGCCCTCCCGCCCTCCCTCCGTGCAGCCGCAGCCTCCGCGATGAGCCTTTGCGAGACCGTTGGGGGATGTCGCCTTTCAAAGCGTGTAGTCGCTAGTGGGGGGGGGGGGGGGGGAACACGCCTGCTCGCGTCCCTGCTTTCTGCTGAGGTTTTTTCCCAGCCTGAATCAACAGACAAATTACGCCTGGAAAAAACGACCAGAAACAGCAAACAAAACTGGAAGGGCCTCACGTGCTCACCTCGTCCATCCCCTTGCTCCAAAGTAGGATCAAATTCACACCTCCCGCGGTCCCGCTCGCTGGGTGTAACCTGGCTGCAGAACCCCCCGTGGAGCAGGGAGGGGTTGCCCAGACCCCCGCCTTCCCAGGAGAATCACTGCCTTGCCCCCTCCTCTGCAACTGCATGAAAGACACTCAGAGGAGGAAAAAAAATTGAATTTTGAATAGATAAGGCTGGAGACATGATTTTCTGCATGTTTACATGCTAGAACATGAAATTAATTTACTTGACACTCTAGTGTCTCAGGAGTAAGTATCAATTTTTATAGATTACATGAAAATAAATCTTCTTTTCTCCTTACAGCACAATGAGTATACTGTATGTACATTTGCTTCTGTTTATATACACAAATATTTAAGTACATGAACACGTTGGGAACTGACAAACAGGTTCTTTTCTGCTCTACAAAGAACTGAAGGACACGGGTACTTCTTGGCAGTCCGTGAGGAAAGCAGGTCGCGGGGCTCTGCGTCGGTCGCTGGCAGGTATCTGTACAGAGGAGGGAACGGGTAAGGGCCGAGTCCTTTTCGCGATGAGAAAGACCTGTCGGTCTTGGACACCGCGGAGAGCACGGAACGGGGGAGGTAAGCAGTAATGAAGGCTGGTCTCGCGAAGAGAAAAACGTCCCATCCTCAGGCTGCGTCCGTTGGCTGCGGGGACCCTCCAGCCAGCACAAACCAGCGCGAAGCACCAGCAGGCGCCGCAGCGGCCGCGGGCAGGCAGAAACGCCGGGCTGCATCGAGAGCCGGCCCAGCCGCCCTCCCCTCCCCGCTGCCGAAGCCGCCGCCGCCGTCTCCCCTCTGGGGCAGGCGCCTCCCGCGCGGCTTGGGGCTGTGCAGTTCCCCTCCGGACAACAAAATGACACTTTTCCAGATGCCCAAGGCTGAAAATATTTCTCATAGGGGGTTTCATTCCCCCCTGGTCTCTTGCTGCTGCCTCCTGGAGCCCCTCAGTTGATCTCTCCCTCCGTGAATTCTTCCTTTATGGACTGTTTGCGAGATTTGCAGTCCGGGAGGTCGAACCCAAAGTCTGCCCACTCGTCGGCCCCGCCGCGGTTGGGGATGGTGATGGTGTGGCGCACGCGGAAGTGCACGGCCTCCATCACGCGCTGCCGCTGCAGCTCGCCCGAGCTGCCGATGGAGATGGTGGAGGCGTTGCTGCTGGAGCGGATGAGCTGCTGGGCCCCGTAGTCGTGGCTCTGTTTGAGCTCCTGCAGACCTCTCCAGATGATCATCCTGTACTGCTCCGGGATCTTCAGTGCTCCGAGATCCTGGAAGAACAACACCGCTGAGGCACAGCCGGCAGAGATGCGGCTGTACCGGCGGGAGCGAGCCCCGGAGCCGCGAGCTCGTGCTTCGGGGGGGCACGTGGGCACGATGCCCGAGCACGCAGCGGTGGCGGGGCTGGGCCTCCCCTGGCCACGACGCCAAGCCCGTGGGTGCCTCCCCCGCGGGCGGTTTCTCATTTGTAACCAACGGCCGGTCGAGCAGTTGCTCAGACCCGGCTTTGCAGGTTAGAAATGTTTTTTCTTTTTTTTTGTGGGGTGGGTTCACATCAAACTGATGTGAAAATGGGAGGGAGGGGACCTTTCCCCTTTGGACGCAGGTTGCGGAGCAGCGTGTGAAGCGTCCTCAGGTGCGTTCCCCTGGGCGAGGAGCCACCAGCCAGGCTGGCTTCTCCTCCGGCCCTGGACCAGGCGGCTGGAGCAGCACCCGCCCCCAGGGCCCATGTCGTGCACCGACGCGGGCAATCGCAGGCTGCTACGACGCTACGGGCTGCGGTCGTAGAGCCAAGCGAGGCCGGTGACCTCGGGACTGGGGGGCCTGCACCAGAACGAACACCGTCGTAGCGGAGAGCTGCCAGAGATCCATGTTAATGCCAAACACAGAGACTCACGTGAGTGTTAACCAGAGAAGACAGCGAGTATGCAATTAGTAATTACAAATGCCGACTCGGACACACAGCTCAGCAATCTGATACAGGTTTTGGCCATACCAAACGTTTCCTTTGACAGCTTGCAGACGGTCGCGGAGTTAGTTCAGAAAATGGTCCAAAACCAGGCTAAGGTTACGCAACTGGCCCCAGCTACCAATGACAAATCATCATGTCTCCAACAGCTGCATCACCAAAGCGTGGTCGCGCGTTTTGTTGTGGCTGCCAGGTAGGTGGCAGCTGCTACACACCGCCTGGGGCAAGACGGGATCGGGGCAGGAGCTCTGTCTCAGCCAAAACACCAACTCTGGGATTTACAGGGCTTGCTACGGCTCCAAGGGTGTAAGATTTTTTTTTTTTTCCCTCTCTTCTCGTTACCCCGATAGGCTGGGGAAGCCCCTGCTTCGGTGCCGCCCTCGATATCGTCACCGAGCGACTGCGCTTTAACCCAGAAGGGCAGCAGCAGAGGGCTGGCGCTCCGTGCCAGCTCAGTTCTAGCATCCCCTCTACTGGTTTTCATGCCAGCTTTTGCCTGACCTGGGCTATTTCCTTCCAGGGTTCCCTTAATACAAATGCCCCGGGCTTGAGTTCCTTATTTCAGCCTCTTTTGTCTTAAAGGTTAACAGGGGAAGAGGTAAGATCAGATTTAACACTCGCTGCCCTGCAGTGGAGGTGTTCCCGCTGGCTCAGTGCGCTCTGGGTTACTTTGCTGAGCACCTCAGCCGTTTTTTCTGTGTTAGGTGGAAAATCTCCCTGAGGTCTGATCTGGGGATCTTTTAGCTCTTTTGTTTCTGACAGTCTGGAAGACCCAGTCGAGACTATCGTGGTTGCTGCCGATGACTGAGCTACTGCTAAATCCGCAGGACCAGAAAGGATGCATAAATGGAAGGCGTAAATCCTGGGGAGCACACATTCTGTGTGGCGGGGTGGTGCACAGGTTCCCCTTTCCTTTAAAACGGTTTTGTCCTTGCTTTTCAGATCAACAGCTGATAGAAACAAGTGGTAAGAACAGATCTCCCCAAAGCATTTACCTCTATGGATAGGTTCTGCAGGTGGTAAATATTCTGTAACCCTTGTGAGGTGAAATAGTCGATGCAGTTTGGACACCCCAATCCTGTTAAAAAACTGCAGAAAAAATTTGGAAAATAAAGTGGCATTAACTTCTCATGAATAAAAGCTGTGCTCGCAACCATCGCTGTAGTGGCAAACCGTGTCTCAGGTCACCGAAAAGGCGGGGGGCTGCGGGGAGCTCCTGCTGCCTCCGGCCGCGGCAGCGCTTCCGCACCCCTGCGGCACAGAAGGGCTGCGGGCGGGCGGGCGGGAGCTGGCTCTGGGTGCTCCAGCTGCTCCGTCAGGCTTTTTGTCTGCGGCTCTTGCCGTCCCAAGTGTGACCTCAGTTGCCACTAATGCCAAAGTGACGCGTGGGATTACGTTCATTCCTAAAACTACGTATTTATTTCTCCTGATCATCAGAGGTTTTGGCTCAGTGACTTACTCGGAATAACCCGCGGGAGCTCGAGCTACCGGGGCAGGGAGACCGGGGCATGCCCTCGCCGGGGCAGCGAGGCCGGTCTCCGCGAGGCGCAGGCTGGTGGTGCAGGGGGACTGTGCACGTCGCGCTGGGCTGCAGCTACGCGCCTCTAGTTAAGCTGCACGTACAGGACTCCCTGACTTCGTAGGGTGTCTGTCGAAACGTCGGTGGTCTTTTTAAAGACTGCAACGTTAAAAAGTGGCTGCAGACCTGTTAATGTGTTCCTGATGGAAATAAGCCACGTGGACCGATTTCCAGACGTTGCTGGTAAGGAAGGGGAAGGGGGGGGTTCGCAAAGCTACGTGCCGGTTTGACATGCGGGAAAAGACTCTCGTTCGGATGCATTTAATTTTTAATTAAGCAGGGACGGATTACCCAGATAGAGGTATACGAGGGCAATAGGGGTTTCTAACTGGCAGGTAGCTGGGCTTTGGTTTCTGAGATGAGGAGAATGGTCTGTGTGATTTTGTGAGCAGTGATTTCTCAGTTGGGACCAGCGGCCAGTTGACCAGTTGCTAGACAGATCTGAAGGTTAGAGTGAGGGACAACAGCAAGAAACGTCAGAGGACAAGACAGACAGGGCATCGGACGCCTTCCCTACCTGACGAGGCTGGGATCGGGGTTGTAGGGCGGAGGGGGGGTGCAGTGTGAGCCGGAGACCATGGACTGGGACGAGTGGCCCCCGTTCATTTCTCCGTTGGGTTGCATGGGGTGACTGTTCAGCATTCCGGGTCCTGGGCAGCAGCCGTGTCAACGCAACAAATAGATCCATTAGACATCACCCCGGCCGTGACAACCACCCGCTCCCTCGGCGGCAGCCTACGGTCCGACGGGCAGGAATCGCCCCTGCGAGCGCGGACCGCTCTGCCCGCGGCCAGGCCTTACCCATCGGCCCCAGGCCGGGCGCGGAGCCGGAGCTGTGCTGCGCTGGCTGCCCCACCAGCTGGTTGACAGGCGGCAGCTTGTTGATTCCTCCGCCGTGAACTTTATTCATGGGTGAAAGGACGGGACCGTAGGAGGAGGGCGCCTGCAGCTGGGTCCTGCTCGGGGAAACCAAGCGGCCGGTCAGCCTGTGGCGGGTGGCACGGAGCCGCCCTGCCCCGTCCCAGAGCTCCCCTCTGGCCCATCAGACTTCCCTGCTGAGGCTTCGGGCAGCCGCACCGACGCGGACTGCGGCACAGAAAAGCTGCTCTGTGCCCGTAGCGGCTCTGTAGCGGTTGTCAGCCATTGGTAAGTACCAGGAGTTTGGCAGACGTGCTGTGAGCCAGTGGGCCAGCCCCCGACTGGGGCTGCTTGCGGGCCCCCCCAGCCGCGCAGCCGGGGCCAGGGCTGCTCGCCAGCCTCTCCCTGCCGTGGTACTTACTGCCTCTGCAGGAGCTGCTGCTGCTGCTGCCGGTAGGAGTCAACCAGCTGCTGCGGGACCAGCTCCACCAGCTCCAGGCTCTCCTTTATCTTCATCAGGATCTCGAAGTTCTCCCGGCCTCGCACCTGGAGGAGGGAACAAGCCCAGGGCTTCGCTTTGTTCCCGTCCCGCCTGGCCACCTTCCTCGTGGCCCCTTTTTTCCACCCAGCACACAAGGTGCAGAGTCGCTGTGGGCCAGGACTCCCCTGGACATGTGCATTCACAGATGCTTTTGCTCCTGTTCTCTAGGTCTCTGCTCAGCCCCATGCCTGCCGCCCTGCAGGAGACCATGCAACCCCGTCCTGCCCCACATCACACCCCCAAGGCATTTCCCGCAGAGGGGACAGTGCCACCGCCGTCCCGAGCCGAGCCCTCAACCAGTGCAGCTCACCAACACTTACAGGCACGTAATACATCTCCTCCTCCCCATGCCTCCGCTTCTTAATGCCGGCCCCCAGCGCTGGGATGCCCTGGGGGCTCTGCTTGAAGGCTGGAAGGGAGAGAGGAAGAGCGTCAGCATCCTCGGGAGGGCGGGACACAGCTGGGAGCTCCTGCAGGATTTAAGCTCAAGCCATGCGGGATGCTAGCCGTTCACCTGGGTTCTGGCATTGATGATGCCCCTTTATTAGTAATAATAATGAAGAACAAAAATATCTGGACATGAAAGCCCTGCACAAACAGCTTTGCACTCTGGAGGGAAAAGGGAGTGGGTCCCATTTATGAGACTTCAGATTTAGTCGAGAAAGGCCCAAGCATCGTGCCTGGATGTGGATTTGAGCCCGAACTTCTGGAGTGCAGTGATTTTGGGTGCGATGGGAAAGGAGCTGAGGCAGAAGCACCCGCATGGCTTTCAGCGGCAAGGGGGTGCAAATGCTGGCCAGGAGCCTGGGGCTGCGGCAGAGCAGTGCCCCGAGCCCTCTCCCTCTCCCAGCAAGGGGACTCACTGCGTTTGTTGGCGTTGCCGTTTTTAGCCGCACTCTCGTTCAGGGCTTGTTGCTCTCGGTAATGGTCTTCATCAGCTTTCCGGTCTCTGCCGGGACAGGCACAGATCCGTCCCTCGAACGATCTCCTTCCTAGGACTTGGCCGCTGGGAGGAGAGAGAAATCGATGACCCTGTTTCTGCTTGGGAAGTGCATCGCGGCTCAGTCCAGCACGTTACGGTCCAGCTCAGAAACCAGACCAGCAAAGTGTCTTCCCAGCCCTCCGTATGAACAGATTGCTCAGGAAGCAATCGAGCCCCCAAGGCACTGAGTGCAGGCAGCCCCTCAGCAGCAGTCCCTGGGAGAAGAGGAGCTCCTGGGGCAGAGGAAGGCTCCAGCTGCAGGGGGATAAGGTGACGCTGGGCTGGGTCCCTCAGTGCCAGCCCTTTTCCCAGCCAGCAGAGAAGAGCCTTTCCCCTGCCGCGGGCTGGGGCTGCGGGGGCTGCCGTGTCCCCTTCCCCTGGGGGTGCTCCCTGCAGGGGAGGATTCCTTCCCGAGGGCCCCAGCCCTCCCACAGTGGGGAGGGACGCCCATCCCTGCTCCGACAGCCACTCACTCTCTCGTCTCCAGGGTGATGATGATGAGGATGGGCCTCCTGTTCATTCCTCCCACGCAGCTGCTGTTGCACATGAAGTTGTACAGGATGGTGGTGAACTCGGTCCCCACCTGCCCGGGAGGGGAGAGCAGGCGCTGAGCGGGGAGTGATGGGGGGGAGGTAGGCCGGGCCCCCCCGGGGCGAGAAGAGTGGGGGAGGCAGGCTGGGCCCCCCAGGCCCCGGCGCAGGGCTGGCACCTCGGGGGCACCAGGGAAGGACCATGTGGGGATGGTCCCCGCTGGGAAGAGGGGACTGTACGAGGACTGTGGGGGCCCCGGGGTCCCCCAGGGCAGGACTGGAGGGGATCTCCCTTTGCACCCCACTTCCCAGGAACGGGATGCTCTGGGACGCTTCACAGGGCTGGGAGCTGCAGATGCTTGAGCACAGCTGCCACCGGTGTGGGGAGCAAGCAGGGGGTGGCCTTAGATGTGCCAGGGTGAGCAGGACGCTCCTGCCTTTGTCTCCTACCAAGCAGCCCCGTCACCAGCGGGTTCACCCTCAGCACCAGCAGACGCTGGAGGCAGGGGCTGGGCCTGCCCCCCCCGCCCCGGGAGCAGCCGGGTACCTGCGGGGGCTCGTAGGGCACCATCACACTCTGCCTTCCCGTCACGGGGTCGTCCACGTACTGGGAGAGGTTGTTGCCTTCCACCCGGATGAGGTGGCTGGCGGGGGCTGCCTGGCCTGCAAGGCAAACCTCCGCGTTAGAGGACGTGGCTGTCCGAGACGCTCGTCCTGTGCCCGAAGGGCTGCGGCGCAGGGGGGACGCCTGCCCCCCAGCCCCTCCCGCAGCCCCCCCAGCTGACGGGGCGGCCCCTGGCAGCGGGGGGAGAGCAGCACTCACCATCGTTGAAGTCACGGCCGAGCTCGTGGTTGGGGCAGCGCTTCACCACCTCGGTGACGTGCTCTGCCTTCTTGTAGACGGGCATGGCCCGGATGATGGTGCCCGGGGGCGGGGGGGTGGACACCTTGATCTGGATGGGACATGTTTTTGCAATCTGACAGTAGAGTTTCTTCAGCAGGGGGGAATACTGGAAAAGAAGAGACACCCATCAGGCGAACGTCACTGGGCCCAGTGGGATGGTGGATGCTCCCCTGCCCGCCCTTGGCTTCCTCCGCTGCTGCGGTGTAAGCGCAGGGTGCCCTTCCCTGCGCGGGGGCCGGCGCTGGGCGCGGGCTGCTGCTCCCGCCTGCGCCGAGACAGGCGCTTCTGTTCCCTCGGCTCCTCTCATCCATCCACTGCTGCTTTCTAACACTCCAAGTGAAACGCGAACGTGGTAGTAAAGCAGCAAATTAAAATAATGACTTGTTATAAAACCAATTACTGCCTATCGTACCGCAGCCGCGCTGGAGGGACTGTGCCAGTGCAAAGCTGCTCCGTGTACCGGCAGAGGGAATCGCCCCAGCGGCGCCCGGGCTCCGTGGCAGCTCCATGACGGATCGCAGCGTGGCAAACTGCTATTGCACATTCCCAGCGCGTTGTAGGGGACAGCGACCAAAGGAAACTGTCTTTGCGCTGTTTATTCTCTAGGCTCAATATTTGTTTTTCCTCTGGAAATATTTAAATATGACCAAATTCACCCACACTGCATCGTATCCGCTTTCCACGTAAACCAGGTATAACCACTTACCGGGTCCAGGGCCGGCGCTGTAGGAAGGGTTTCCTAGCCAGCCTAAGTGCTCTGGCAAAGCGGGAGCACCCGCTACACTGTGACTGAGAGGAAACCTTGCCGAAAATCAGTGTAAACCCTCATTCATACATCGCTCAGCCCATTTCGGAAACGTTACCCTGAGTCCATCACACACAGCTCCTGGCTGAGCCGAGGGCTGGGAGCACCCAGGGCGCCGACGCACCACAGCCTAAGGAAATCATGCTTAACGTCGTTAACAGAATCACAGCTAATTATGCAAGACCTCGGAGTTTAATTCTGACTAGCACGTGTGACACAGACAGGGCTTGTCCTGACCACGACTCGATCCTTCGCAGCTCCTGGCAGTGACGGTGGTGGCTCGCAGAGGGGGCCGGGGACTGCTCCCCCGTGCTGGCCGCCGGAGGAGGATGCTCTGCTGGAGGCGGCGCCCAGAGTCGCTTGTTAATAGAAAACGGTTCATGACCACGGACACACTCCTTGTGAGCGCACAACGGGATTTGCTCGGTTAGGAGCGAGAGGCAAACTCCTCTCGCAAGGACCACGGACCTGCTCAGCACGGGGAAAGCTCCATGGAAGGGAACAGCAGCCGGCAGAAAGCAGCGTGCCCGCGAGCCAGCCCTGCTCGCAGCCCCGCAGGGCCCCTCGGCCGCGGCGTCCAGGCAGCTCTGCTCAGGGCAGGGAGCCGGCGCCGGTCCCGGGTCCACCTGGGCCACAGGCAATTGTCTGCAGCAAGGCAGGGGCTGGCAGCGTGCGCCGGGCGGGAGGAGGCTGCACGCCGCTGGAGAAGAGGGTGGGGAAGGCAGGGCCTGTCCTTCACCTTCCAGTAAACGTGTGTCTCGGCTCCCAGGTGTGGGGATGTGCAATTCCCTTCCACCTCACCGGTGCCATGCTGTTTTCCATCTCACAAAGAATGTGTTTGCTATACAAGAGCCCACCCCTGCCGCACAGAGAGAAGCCAGTCCCTGCATGGCAGGGCATGTTCCTGCTCAAAGTATTTTATCTCATCCCCACAACATAACGCCTGATGCCAGAAAAATACCACCGTGCAGAGTATTTGTGAGGATGTTAAAGCTTGTCCTGAGCCTTCCAAACAGAGGTGTGCAGAGGCTAGCCAGGCTCCCCCGCCGCCGCTCTGCTCTCCGGGAGCGGGGTGTTGCTGAGCCAGGGCTGCCTGAAGCCGGGGCAGCGGGACTCGGCGGCAGTGAGCTGCGTGCACGGGACTGGCAGGGCGTCAGGGGGCTGACACGGATGCTCAGCCCTCGTCTTCCCACTGCTGTGAGCCCAGTCCGGCGCACCCGTGCATCAGGCGGGTTTGCAGAAGGGATTTGTGCTTCCCGATCCCGTTGCCCTTGCTGTGGGAGCGGATCTGCCCGGGGAGGCTCCCACCGAGCCGGCCGGGGCTGGGTGGGCTCCCATCACCCTGGGAATGGCTAACAAGGCAAAGAGAAACCCTTTTCAGGTGGTGTTTCTAGGGAAGCTCAGGGAAGATATAAAGGGCAGAGGCATCTGTCAAGGCAAACTGCAGCAGCTCTCGCATGGTGAGGATGTGTTGGAGTGATGGCCGGCTGGCAGCAGGTACCAGCTCCCAGGGAGGCGAGCTGGCGGGGGCATGTCCCGGGGGTCAGAGCCTGCTCTGTGCTGGAGACATCAGGAGGATGCTGTGGTGGTTAGAGGGTGTCACTGGGCGGTGTAACGTGAAGCTGAATCTGGCAGCAAGAATTAATCCTGAGGATTGGAGGCAGGCAGACTAGCCCAGAGAGAGGATGCTTAGAAATACTGCCTTTCACTGAAATCCCCAAATTTTGCACTGATGGCTGGGACAACACCTTGGCTCTGTGGCCAGGTTGGCTTCCCAGGTGCGACCCTGCATCTCCAGCCGGGATTGTGCCTAAGCTGGACGCACGGTCCTGCTTGGAATGCAGTTACTCCCCTCTGCCTGGCTGGGAGAGGAAGCTCTTGCACGGCTGTGGCCCAGGTAACCTGCTTGCCCGCAGCGCGACAGGGGTTTAAAACCCTCGTTTTGAGGAGACAACGTGGCAAAACAAGGGTTATTTGGAAGGGGGGCTCTTCCTTGCCAGGTGTTAAAATACTGACAACTCCTGTCAAAGGATCCTTTCATGTAGACATTCCCGGGCAGTCCTCAACATGCCTGGGAAATAAAACTGCTCTGGAAGAGTAGAGGTGCATTATGGCAAGTTCTTCGGTAACAAATTCTCTCATTATACCATGTTATGACATGGATAAATCTCTGTTAAATAGCAGAGCGATTGCCCCGCAGGGAGAAAGGCTGCCGCTCCACACAGGCATGCCTCCACTGATAACCTTATCATGTCTTAACAGCTCCAGGATTGCCTTCAAAGATCCCTCCACAATAACAAACTATTCTTTTAAGGAACTCCGTGCTGATAATTCTGGGCAAGAAAAGTCAGGGCTGTGCCCCGTGCGGCCACACTCCCGGCTCCCCGCGGCGTGCAGCCGTCCTGCAGCCACCGCTCCAGCCACGCAGCCGCTGCTGGGGCAAAGCGCTTCCCGTCTCGCAGATCCAGCTTGTTCACGGCCACCGGGTAAATAAGCACCACGTTTTTAGGATCCCAGGAGGCTCTACATCCCCAGCCATGTTTTCAGCCAGGAAGAGCCCTCGGCAACGTACGCTCTCCATAGGGGACAGCAAAACGCACGTCTTGCTTGGGTGCCAAGCAGAGTAGGCGCCTCTGCTCCTACATGGTTATCTGTGTTTGCTAATAATCTGCCACACGTGCATCTCTGTGCAGGGCTGTGCTCCATAATCTGATTTACTGGTACTTTACAAGCTGCAGCTAAAGCGTGCACACCCGGTTTGCAGAGAGCACAGAGCCACTGCGCTTTCCTCAAGTGCAAGACAAGAGTTGCAAAGCAGAACTCGGGAGATCAAAATGCAGGTATTTAATCACATAGATAGTGCAGCCGCCTCGCTGCTTGGTACTCTTCTTTTGCCGTGGCCACGTTTCCACCACCTGTACTAGGCGCGGGAGCAACATCTCAGGACACCTGAACGTTTCCCTGTGCTGGTGCATCAGCACTTCCAGACCTCAGCCCCAAGATTTCTTTCACGCCTACAGAAGAGCTTGGGTACGTTCTGCCCTGGGCACCTCCTGCCTTTATTTTCAGTTCCTGCTCTACGCTTTGGACCGTTAGTGTCTGCCTCCCCAGTTACGTTATTACTAAGGCCATCTCTGTTCATAGAAATGTCAGAGAGCGTCTGTTATTGCACGTTTGCAGAGCACAACGGGTTCATGTGTCAGTGTGGCTTGTGGGTGCTGGTTCGGTATAAACAGCAGTAACAGCGCTGAGCAACCTCCCTGAAGCTTACATAAACTTGCAGACTGTATATTGCTCGGGGGTTTTTCTGTAGTCATGCAGCTTTCAGTGTCAGCCCTCATCTGCTGGGGGGAAAGTATAGTGCCACTTCCATCGCTGTCCCTTCCCCGCTTCTGTGATCTGTCCTGCAGCGCAAGTCCAGAGCACTAGGAATAACTGGAAAAGCCAAATTATTTAAACACTAGCAGTATATCAGCATTAACCTCTGTTTCTCCAGGGACTAGGTACCCCAAAGTGTCTTTAGATGGGGTTTCTTTCACCTCTGCGCTGAAACGCGGCTACTTCTTGAGTGAGACAGAGACCACATTGTATCGGTGCTGAACGTAATGGGAAATAAGCACACCAGAGCGACAGAGCCCCGTGGTGCAACCAGCCCCTGCGCGGGTTTACCAAGGTTATCTTGGTACCGCTGCCGCTGTACCCAAGGAAACGTTTTGCGCATCACAAGATCCAAATGAGCTAATGCCCCACAACGATTCGTGGCGACTGATACAGCCGCAGCTCTGAAGCAGCATTGAAATTAAGTCTCAGCATCCACCGCTGCTCACCCTGAGCAAACACCCAGGACCCGCTCTGGAAGAGGCCACTGCACTGCTCAGACCCATAGCTACTTCTCCTGTACAGGAAGCAAAGAGCGGGGAGATGTGTTTTTCCCCATGGATGCAAAAAATAACCTGAATCTTGTGCGTGGAAAGACCTACCGGCGAAGTCCACCTCCCGCCAGCCCTCCCTGGGCAGCAGAACCGCTAGGAGGATGTGTCCCAACAGATTCGGAGCTGATAAAATCTTATTTATCTTCAACTGTTGACACCGAAGCGTCTAGACTTGCCTGCTTCGGGAGGGCTGCAGCCAAGTCCTCCTTTCT
Organism: Phoenicopterus ruber ruber; assembly: GCA_009819775.1. Classification (NCBI taxonomy): domain Eukaryota; kingdom Metazoa; phylum Chordata; class Aves; order Phoenicopteriformes; family Phoenicopteridae; genus Phoenicopterus; species Phoenicopterus ruber. Next base: position 9,095,756 of record CM020235.1, on the reverse strand, counting down.
CTCTTGAAGGAAATGATTTGCTCAACAATTACTTTTTCCACAAATCCTCCCCCCTCCTCCCTACCAGCCTCCTCCTTTTCTACATTCCTGTCTCCTCATTAGCTCTACTCAAGACGTGTCCAGGACTGCAGTCAATGGAGCCCAATAAAGCCACTAGCCTGGCAAGAAAGAGAGAAGAAAAGTGCTGCCTCCGGCTGCTAATTTCCTTGCGCTCCCCAGCAAGCAGCTGCGGAGCTGCATCCTGGGACAGGTTTGGACAGATCGCAGCGGAGAGGTGATAATAATGTGTCTGTCATCTTACTCAGACATGTAGCATCTTGCAAACCGCAAATACCGTTAACCGGCTCGGACGAATCTGTTACGACAGATCCTGGAAGACATGCCGACTACAGAGCTAATTTTTTCTTTCTAATTTTCTTAATAACCATTTTTTAATCACTGGCCTGTAGAACTTCTCACTGAGCTGGAAATTCCTCCCAAAGCTACTTCACTGCTCATTTACTATGAGCCGGGTTTGAGTATGCCCAGTGCATCACTGATGTTGGGAGGAGAGCATCCGCCAGTGCCCGAGCCGCACGGGCGGGCTGGGCAGCAGAGACGCTGCGCGGGGACGGCTGCCAGGGACGCCCCGACACCGGCCTCCCCATGTCGGCAGCCCCCGCACCACGGCGGCGATGCTTCGGGGCGACGGCCAGGGCACCGCCGGCCGTGCCCAGGACAGGGGGGTCTCAAGGCACCTGGCAGAGCCCCCGGCCCCTGCGCAGAGCCCCTCCGCTCGCCCCAGCCATCGGTGGCTGCAGGGGACCCCCGTCACCCGCAGGCCCCCAGCCCCGCTCCCACGAGCGCTGGACCCCCGGCACCGCCCGGGGCTGGGGCTGCCCCCGCAGCAGACACAGCGCAGAGAGGCTGCGTGCGCTCCAGCCTGCGTTCTTCTCCCTTTATTATCATGCCATTAGTGCTAATTAATATCCCTTGGTTCACCCCCAAAGGACTCCTCTCCCTTGCTTCCCCAGTGTGCACATCCTTAAAATAACTGCCAACCAGGATCACAGCTGTTCTTAGTCACGGCTCAAGCAGCCAGCGCTGGCACGTTTGGGGGTTGTTTTATTCTCTTCTAGTAAGTCTGACTCCTTCTGTGGGTCTGGATACCCGGGTCCTCCGACCAAGCCGGCGCTGGAGTTCCCTCTTGTCCAAAAAGGAAGCTGAAAATCCAGCAATGCAGTTATCAAGACTGGATATGGGGAGCAAGCTGGGAAGGAGGGGAAGAAGCAGCTGAGCGTCAGGCTTGGGAATCGCTGCTGGAAACGAAATGCAAAAACCAGAGAGCAACGAGACCTCGATGCGAGGGGAGACCACCACCTCTCGCAGCATCCCTGGCAGGCTGGGCCAAGCAGGAGGGAGCTGCCTCTCTTGCTTTCTCACAGCCCCTGCCTGGAGTGGGCACAGGCAGACAACGTGGTTTACCCACGGCACGCCCAGCATCCGTCTCCCCACTCCTTCAGGCGCCGCAGGTCAGGGCTCCCGGGAACGCTCTCAGCCGTGTTTCTCGTGGTGTGGGATGCAGCCCCATGTGGTAAAGCCCTCTGGTCCCAGCGGTGCGGCAGCAGGCCCCGTGTCTGCTCCCAAAGGACTTGGCTGGGGCGGCCGAGGCAGAGAGCGCTGCTGGCTGACCCCCCGGGATGCAGCCGGCATGCTCCCCGGGCTCTGCCGAAGCCATCGCCCCATGTCACCACCGGGCCAGAGCATGGAGGTGCGTTTCCTTCTGCAGCCCATTTATTATCTCGGGTCCTCCAGCGGGTCCCTCGGTCAGCACCTCCCCTCTGTGTTTCAGACCCCACGGTAGAGGAGCTGGCCAGAGCAGCCTCGTGTCCCCGCTGCGTCCTCGCCCCCCTCCGCGGGGGCCCTGCAGGAGAGCACTGCCCGCCCGCTGGAGCTGCAGTTGCCAGTAAGTCGTTCCCTTGACCTGCGCATACCATACACGTTCGAGATAGTGGAGCTGATAGTGGGATCGTGTTGGAACATTGCACACCGAATTCCTTTGCCTTTTTTCTTAATTCCATTGTGTCTGGAGCTCCTGGAGCCTCATCCACGCCCTGCGAAAGCTGGTGGAAAGCCTCCAGTGAGCTGGCTTCAATGGGCTTTGGAGCAGGCTGGTGCTGAGGTTGCTTTCCTACTTCTGGCACGCCAAAATATCCACGCTCTTCTGCCCAGCTACTCAGATAAAAACAAAGACGTTTGTGGCTCGGAGGTAGAGTGTGCCGAGCCATGCGTGCCCCCTGCTCATCTCCAGGCTGCTGCTGCTGGACAGGTACCTCCCTAAAATATGGTAAGGTGCCACAGAGAGTTTGAAGAAGGGGCTTGTTTTCTATAGATGCTTCTGAAAGTTTTTCCCTCCTCTTTACAACCGCCTCTGCAACAAGCTTCAGACAGCAACCAGGAAGGGAGAACCTACATCCCGCCACAGCAATTATTTCCATCCTCCTCATTCAGTTAGCATCAGACAAACCATTTCAGCTCCCCGCTCCCCCAGTGCCCACGCTCCAGCTGCAAGATCTACAGAGCAACTGGAACCAGTTCAGTGCAGCAGTGTCCCACTGGCCGAGTGCTGGGACACAGACAGGTTTGCTGTGGGTGGCTGCTGGACGGTGTCTGGCACAGCAGGAGCATCTCGCCTTGGCTTTGAACCTCTCCAGCCTTTCCATCGCAGGCCGTTTGCTCCCTGAAGCAGCAGGCAAGACCCTGGACGTGGCCCGGACCCCCCCCGTGCCCACGCCCAGGCTAGGGGAGCCTGTGCCTGCTTAGCTCGGAGGTTTGTCCATCTCCCCCCAGTGCCGGGGGCTCCGTGCGAGCCCAGGCAGCTGCCCCGCGCCGGGGGCTCGAGCCCCCGCATCCTTTTGCAGCCAGGCCACAGGAGGCCAAAGACCCTATTAACGCTTCTGCTGGCTCTGGCGCACGCAATAGTGTTTTAGAGGGGAGGGAGCACCGATCCGCCACAAACTTGACTTGAGAAAAATACTAATTATCTATCAGTTACCAGCTGGCCGGCGTGGCGAGGGGCTGCCTGTGAGAAAACAGCCAAGATCGGCTCGCAGCTCTAGCGTGTATGGGCAGCTCCGGGGAACCGAGAGTCCTGATAGCTTCCAACAAACAGGCAGGCTGCCGGCATGCCCCGTCTTGCAGCGCCGCAGCTCCCAGTTCTCCTCCCAGCCCTGTCAAAGCAGCCTACCAGAGGGGGCTTCGAACCTACAGGGAAAACCTTATTTTCAGCATCTGGCCATTGCTCTCTGCTGATAAGAAGGCCATTAAAAATGAAAAGGGAGGCGGCAGCAGCTTGGAGGGCTTCCCGCAGCACAGACCAGCGCGGCCGCTTCAGTTCAGAGTTAGTGGCAACATGCGGGGCTCAGAGCCCAGCCCGGGAGTCAGGACATCCAACGTCACCCACCCACTGCCCAGCATCCCTCTGCCAGGACAGACCCAGTTCTGGTAACGCCAGCCCCAGACCTGTGTGCCAAGTCTTCGCCCCTTCTCTATTCACCCGTTTCCTAAATTTAGAAATTCAGCATTTTAAGGCTAGAGAGAACAGATGATGATCCTCTGGTTTCATTCCCTACGCCGCTGGCCTAAGACCCCTGCCTACTCGCTCTGCGTTGAGCCAACGGTATCTGCTTGAAGTACAGCTTATCTTTCGAGAGATATGCAGACTCTTCATTTGAATACTTCAGGAGTTGGAGAATCCACTGCATTCCTTGGTAAATTGTTCCTACGGTTAATTATCCTCACTGTTAAAAAATTTCCACCTTGTTTCTAGTCTGAATTTGCCTGGCTTCAGCTTCCAAGCACTGGATCTCATTATGTCTTTTTCTATTAGATTAAAGGGCTGTCTGCTATCAGAAACCATCTCCTATGCAGACTGCGATCAAGCCACCCTTACTCTTCTCATGGAGGCCTTTCATGCAAAACGTTTCTCTGGTATCGCCCTACAAGGCAACTGTTCCAAATCTTTCATCTTCTTTGGATCTCCCTCCCAAACCTTTTCTGTTTTGTCAACAGAGGATTTGAAGTGTGGACACGGGAGCTGCGTGTGCACGCGAGGCAGTGGGCTCGGTGATACCTTGCTCCCCCTGCCCGGGTGATGCTCGCCTGCCCAGCCCCTGTGGAAGAAGCCACCCCACTGTGCAGACAGCGCATCTCCAAACGCTCTTTGGCCGTGAGCCCTGGGCTCCTTAGGAGCCTCCTTTCCTAAGCGCGGGAGAATGGATAACGCCAAATCTCCCAGAGGAATAGCCAGAGGGATTCAGTCAAAACCCTTCAAAAACAGGAGTCTATTGGGCTACATATTTCCATCAACCAAAGCTTAAGATTGTATCAAAAAACTCTGTCAAATCATTTGACAAGATGACTTGCATTGAACTATTTGGTTTGGCGTTGCCTGTGCGCCAGCTGTCAGTTCCTCCTTGGCTGGGTTTTCCATGATCCGACCCTGGATTGCAGGAGGCCTTCAGAGCTGCCGGGCTGGCGGAGTCTTCCTCCAGGGCAGATGGCTCCCTGCTGCTCCAAAATGCTACCCGGCAAGGCGGCTCCACCGAACTTGTGGTCAACGCTTGCAACGGTCCTGGTGTAAATTATTTGGTGCAGTTAACCTTCAAGTATCCAAAAGCCATGAGGCTTCCCTAGCTACGGATGAAATAGGAAGTGTGTTTTACTGTTGTTTCTTTCAAAGTGCTGAATCAAACCATGCATGTCCTTCAGCGCACCGAGACGGTTAACTCAGCTTCCCTTGGCTGGACCATCACCCAGCTGTGACCGTCCCCAGCCCTGCCGACTGCATGTTCAGCTTTCCTTCCCAAGGGCCCTCGCTTCCTAGCAGCTTTCCTTGTCTTACTTGCACGCTGCCCCACACGCATTCACAGTTTATGTAGAGAATCACGCTGCGTACAGACTTCGTTATTTGTATATTGACTGACTGGCAATATATAACGTATGGTTTTTTGCTGAGTTCCTCTCCCCATTTAACCAGGACAGACTTTCAAGCGTGGCAGTGGCAATGCAGAGCTCGAGGCAAGTGGGAGGAAGGCAGCAGCCCTGTCTTCCAGCACAAGAAATTCAGCTGCGGCTGTGACAGCCATCAGGCGGGAGGAGACAGAGTGAATCTGGCTGTCGCTGCAGCAGGACTGTTCTTCATGTGGCAACCTCGGCGAGCCGGACAGTCTGCACCCACGTCAGCGGTCCTGCAGCGGTTACTATCTCAAATTAAACATCCCCCACGCTCTCCAAGGTGCAAGACACTGCCGATCCACTTCTGTTCTCCATGAGGCTCAGCTTCAGCACAGTGAAATCTGGGCTGGTGGGTGCTAGTCCTGCAGCCACCCTGCTTTCAGGGGATGCACAATCACCCCAGCATCATGGTTCAGAGGTCCACACGTTTCACCAACTGCCCTGCCAAGTATTGAAGCCAGTTCAGGCATTTAACTCCTCTGCTCTGGACCACTTCCCAGGAGGCCCCCCCTTGCAGCCGTGTGCTCGGCAGCCTCAGCTCCCAGCCCTGGGAGCATCCTCCGCAGGTGCTTACGGCTGCCCATGGCATGTTCACCGGGCATCTCTCGAGTCCAGCTGCTCCCCCGAGGCTAGGAGGGCTCTCACAGCATCCGTGTGGCACTGGCTGCTCTGACGTACAAAGGAGACCTTAACACAAAGGCTTGAGGAAAAAAGCAACCCTGTATTTCCTTACTACTAATTAAAGTGAGCACAGAGAGTAGCTTTAGTAGGTGCTCTCTCCGTCTTTTGACGTGCATGAATACACCCTGCCCGCAGCACTGTGCGAGGGTGTCCTGCAGCACCCAGCCTGGCCCTGCCCGCGGCTGTGTCCACGCCATCACAAACCCCCCCCGGGCACCACTAGCTGGGCAGTGGCAAGCGAGCATCTGACGCTTCCCAGCCCTCCATGCCGGGACAGCTGGGGCAAGACACCCTGCATCGGTGTGAGTTTGGTTTCCATTCGGACGCTTTTGTGGCACGGGAATGCCTCCTTGCCCCGTGCAGGTCCTGGGCAGCTTTACTTTCAACTGATGTGAGTTATCCCCCAGTAGGGATAGGATTGGGCTGGCATCACATCCTACCCTCAGGACCTTCCGTTTATTCAAAACCTAATGAAATGCATCCTTTAGCAACATCTTGCAGGGAAAGACAGAGGAAAAGAGTGAAGACTTAACCGCTCCTACGAGGGCAAGTCGTATTTAATCGCAGTGCCGGTCCCAAGCCTCCAGTCAGCGCGACTCAGCAGTGAAGCTGTGAAGCTCCGGTGACAGGACAGAGGGAAGCGGCTCCGCTGCCCCAGCCATGAATTTGGCTGCATTCAAACACCAGCTCGCTGCCGGCTGGCTGCCAGTTTGCCCGCTCCTCCCGCCTCTTGGTTTTCACAGGAGAGACAGACCCAGCGCTGCGGCAGCTGCCGTAGCCCGTCCCCTCCTGCCTGCTCTCACCGCGACACACCGGGAGCAGCTCGCCGCGCTGCGCCAGCAGCAGTGAGCGGAGCAGCACCGCCGGCCACGGCCCGGGCTCTGCCTGCACAACAGCATCCGAGGATGCTTTCTGTCTACCGCGGGAAGGACTGTCTTGGCAATTAAACACATTAGCTTCCAAAAATAAAAGTCATTATCACACCTCGGGCTGATACATCGCCCCTGGTCTGCTCTGCCTGTTTCGTGATAATGTCAAACCGCCACCCCGGAGGAAACCCCGTTGCTCCCTCACTGTGTCAGTTGTCTCATCCCAGCCTTTCTGCTCCGCTAACGCTTCCCAGAGGAGAAAACCCGCCTGCCTCAAGCAGCTCTCCCAGACACTCAGGGAGGCATCCACTGCAGAAATGCCCCCGACACCGGATGCAAGTGCTGTTTTTTCTTAAAAATGGGGATAGTGCTACACTAAGCCAGGAGCCAGGATGTGAATTTAGGACCTTTTGCCACAAAAAGCAAAGCAGCCGTTGTACGCTCTGCCTGGTTCCTGGGTCCCTGATCTGCAGGGACTCCTGTGCCGGGCTGCACACGTGCGGTCAGACCGGCAGTGGACCAAACCTGCATCTCCGCTCCCGAGGACCAGGCTGCTGCACCCACATCCCACACAGCACGATGCCGTGCAGCGATCCCTCGGGGATTAAAAACCTGCTCTGTTATTTTACCATGACTTCTAGAGATTCAGTTACTCTTCTGATACGAGATGAAAAAGGATTGTAAATGACAAGCAAGAATTTACAGCAAAGCTGAGAATGGCCCCAGTAGATGCGAGCAAAGGTCCATCTCGCCCACTGCAGTGCCTCTGACAGCGGTCGCCGGCAAATGCGTAGGGAAGCACCATGAGAACAAGGCAGGTACTTCCCCCGGACATTTCTCCAGCTTTGCGATTTCTGAGGACATTCACCCACAGTTTAGGGAATTGCTGGAAGAGCAGTTACATTCGAACTGCTGTGCTTACCAGCCCTTTTGGAGAAAATCCCTGAAAAGCAAGTGCTGATCTCTCCTGCACGTTTTGCTTTCCAGGGCCACCTGTGCAGACAAGGTCCCCATCGGGTGGTGGCTGTGTCCTGCAGCCGCCCCGCGCGAGCGTGCCCTCTGCGCCCCGCTGCAACGCACCACCGAGACATCGGGGTGTTTGCGGCCGGCCAGCCGAAAACGCTGTCGGCAGTAGCAAGCGTCTCTCTAGCAAAGGCAAGAAGACATGCAACTTACTGTCCAGGTGGCTGACTTGGCGGTGCTGGATTGCTGGAAGGTCACCTCAAAGTGGTGGGGACCGGGGTAGTCAGTGTTGGAGGGGATGACGGGAGCTGGGGACATGGCGTCGAAGGTAGAGCTGGGCTGCGAGTAGGGCGAATGCGTTGGGACATTGGAGGTGTGCTCGGAGCTGTAGGGGCTGGTGGAGGCTGCTCTGCTGCCGATGCTCTGATCCATGCTGTTGTTCAGCAAATTGAACTGGGACTGGAGGAAGGGAAAAGGGGAGGAGGGAAAAAAGAAAACACCAGCCAGTTTAGAGACATGGAAACCTCAGCCACACTTCTCCAGGGCTCCAGGTGTCCTGTTACAGCCTCCTTAAAGGGCCAGCATGCGGGAAAGCCAGCCAAAAGAGCTGGTCTGGGTCGCTTGGGTTTTTGAACAGGTCACCACTTGTGCAAGGGATAAACTCAATATGCTTAAATCATCCTCTTCTATCTGCTCCGTCCGCACTGGAGGCAGCGAGGTGCTGAGATCCCTGGATTTCTCACGCACCTGGCTGTGCAAAGCCACTCTCTTGCCAGCGCGGGACCGGGCAGGGATTTTCCAGGGTATCATAGAATCGTTTAGGTTGGAAAAGACCTTTCAGATCATCGAGTTCAACCATTAACCTGGCACTGCCAAGGCCACCACTAAACCATGTCCCTAAGTGCCACATCTACACGTCTTTTAAATCCCTGCAGGGATGGTGACTCCACCACTGCCCTGGGCAGCCTGTGCCAGGGCCTGACAGCTCTTTCGGGGAAGAAATGCTTCCCAAGATCCAACCTAAACCTCCCCTGGCACAACTTGAGGCCGTTTCCTCTCGTCCTGTCGCCTGTTCCTTGGGAGAAGAGACCGACCCCCCCTGGCTCCAACCTCCTTTCAGGGAGTTGCAGAGAGCGAGAAGGTCTCCCCTCAGCCTCCTTTTCTCCAGGCCAAACCCCCCCAGGTCCCTCAGCCGCTCCTCACAGCACTTGTGCTCCAGACCCTTCCCCAGCTCCGTTGCCCGTCTCTGGACACGCTCCAGCCCCTCAGTGTCTGTCTTGGAGAGAGGGGCCCAGAACTGACCCCAGCACTCGAGGGGCGGCCTCGCCAGGGCCGAGCACAGGGGGACGATCCCTGCCCTGGTCCTGCTGGCCACACTATTGCTGATACAGGCCAGGATGCCGTTGGCCTTCTTGGCCACCTGGGCACGCTGCTGGCTCGTCTTCAGCCGCTGTTGACCAACCCCCCCAGGCCCTTTCCCGCCGGGCACTTTCCAGCCGCTCCCCCCAAGCCTGTAGCGCTGCCTGGGGTTGGTGTGACCCAAGGGCAGGACCCGGCACTTGGCCTTGTTGAACCTCATACACTTGGCCTCGGCCCATTGATCCAGCCTGTCCAGGTCCTGCTGTAACACCTTCCTGCCCTCAGGCAGATCAACACTCCCTCCCAACTTGGTGTCATCTGCGAACTGACTGAGGGTGCCCTCGATCCCCTCGTCCAGATCGTTGATAAAGATGTTAAACAGGACTGGCCCCAATACTGAGCCCTGGGGGACACCACTTGTGACCAGCCACCAGCTGGATTGAACTCCATTCACCACAACTCTTTGGGCCCGGCCATCCAGCCAGTTTCCTACCCAGCGCAGAGTACACCCGTCCAAGCCAGGGGTAGCCAGTTTCTCCAGGAGGATGCTGTGGGAGACGGTGTCAAAGGCTTTACTAAAGTCCAGGTACACAACATCCACAGCCTGTCCCTCATCCACTAGGTGGGTCACCATGTCATAGAAGGAGATCAGGTTGGTCAGGCAGGACCTGCCTTTCATAAACCCATGCTGACTGGGCCCGATCACCCGGTTGTCCCGTACATGCCGCGTGATGGCACTCAAGATGATCTGCTCCGTAACCTTCCCGGGCACCGAGGTCAGGCTGACAGGCCTGTAGTTCCCCGGATCCTCCTTCCAGCCCTTCTTGTAGATGGGCGTCACATTTGCCAGCCTCCAGCCAACTGGGACCTCCCCAGTTAGGCAGGACTGCTGGTAAATGATGGAGAGTGGCTTGGTGAGCACCTCACCAGCTCCCTCAGTACCCTTGGGTGGATCCCATCTGGCCCCATAGACTTGTGTAGCTGGTCACTGACCATTTCCCCTTGGATTATGGGGGCTTCATTCTGCTCCCCATCCCCGTCTTCCAGCTCAGGGGGCTGGGTACCCGGTCTTACTTTTAAAGACTGAGGCAAAGAAGGCATTACGTACCTCAGCCTTTTCCTCATGCTTTGTCACTAACTCAGGACCTTCAGATTATGAGGTGTGGGAGATGTCCTGTTGCGGGATGGGGAGTGACAGCCCCGTCCTGCGCACAGGGCTCTGCTCGACGGTGGCCGTTCCAGCGGCCAGAGCATCGAGGCTTGGTGAAGCTGCCCTGGCACTCAGCGTCAGCGTGAGGCGACCGCTGGCCCTCTGATGAAGGCATCGCTCCCATTGCGACGGCGTTACTGAACGTCCGACCTGTTTTCCAGACGTCTCCCGCATGCATTCACTTGTCATGAACGTACACACGCCCCCCACTTCTGGAAGTGTTTCTCTAAGAAGAGCCAGCTCTGAATGGTGGTTTGTGTAATTCATTTCCTAGCCGGGCTGTTTGCTTTCAGTGGCTTTCACTGATGCAGGGCTAATTTGGGGAAAACCTCAAACCTACAAAGCGCGTAGCTGTGATGCAGCACACTGCAGTAAGGTCCCAGAGCAAACGTACCTATTTATGCATGTACTGGCTCTTATTCCAGACATGCTGGACCAAATCCTGACTTTTTACAATTTTTTATCTTATTACTCTTCTGAACAATTACTATCAGATACTTCCAGTAAGAGCTGGCAGCTCTTTTATCTGCAGGCAGAGCCTCCGGAAAGCTACGTTCTCAAAAGCCGCATGGCTAAAGCAGCCTTGGTCTTTCATCTGAAAACCAGACAAAAAAAAATCTTTTTCTATAGTAGAGAAATAAACCAATATTAAAAAAACCCAACCAACCCAAACATAACTGTTTCTCAAAGCAAGTGGGATGTTTTTTCCCCAGAAATCTGCAATTCCCGAATTGCTCGAGGGTTGCTCTCCCGGCATTTGCAAGCCGGCAGCATCCTGGCAGTCCCCGAGGTGGGTGCTGCCGGTGGCTGCCGCGGCCCCGCTGGTGACCACGCACAGCAGCCGTTGCGTTGCCGCTTGTCGTCCTGACTCCCAGCCCCAGCCCCTCGCCTCGCCCCGGCGGGGACCGTCCCTCCAGCCACCAGCACCAGCTGGGGCAGCTCTGGGAAACCGGGTGCTACTGGAAGGCGGCCGTCACCGTCCCTCAGCCCAGGCTCAGCCGCCTGCCTTCTCCTCCGAAGGGCTGCAAGGCTCACGGCTTAGGAATCAAGAGACGTGTTTTAACTTGGGATCCCAACCTCACCCAAACGTCTACGATGTATAATGGTTTAAAAGCAGTCATCCTTCTCCAGGAAAGTTCTCCTGTTGCCTGCATCTCTTGCAAGGTTGTTGGAGCCTGTGACTAACTGGAGGAATGCTGAACAAGACCTGGCTTGCTTTTACACATACAGCCATTTTCTCCCCTAAAATATGTGCGCAAACCCCTCTATTCCTTCTCGCTGCTCTATAAATAGCCCAGTCAAAGACAAACCACCCCCATCCAAGCTTCCCACAATCCCAGGCTTTACCTGGAGAAAAAGTTAGGAGAAACTTTGGCAAAATGGGTGTTCAAAATGCACATGGAAGGCCCTTGCCGTCCAGCTGGGAAACTGCCCGGCTGCAGGCGGCTGCGGCGGGGACTGCCGGGCAGGCAGCCTCGGTGGCGGCTGACACCAGCGTGCAGCACAAGTCCCCCTTGAAAAGCAAAGCTCAGGCATCGACCAGGGGAAGAGCAGCAAGGGGAAAAGGGGTTGCTGCTTGTCAGGGCTGATCCGCAGCCCAAATAATCCACGAGTATCACGACTGAGCTGTTTTGTTCTGCTGGGACAACGGAAGAGCCCCAGGGAACAGGCTGCTCACACGCCCTGGGCCCAGCCACGTGCCTTTTTTAGGAATGAATGGAGAGTAAACGCTCTGCACTTGACGAGCAAACAAGGTGATCTTCAGCGCTACCCTTGCACATGTATGTGCGTACTCAGGAAAAGCAGGCTACGTCCGGACCGCCCGGCAGAGCACGGCACGTGTGCTGCCGCTGTGGCTCATCTCCTGCCGAAAGGGGAAATAACCAGGAAGCCTTTCGCCTCCCAGCAGTATCTGCTGCTCGGGAGCCACGAGCTCGGGAGCTGCAGGGCGGGAAGTGGCTGGGATAAAGACTCCGCAAAAGTCATCCCTGCATGATTTTGTGAGTTTGCGGAGCTTAGAGCCAGGACTGTGAGCAGCTGAAGCCTGCGGCTGTAAAGCTTAACGGGCGGGTAAATCAGGACTGATCCACTGAGAAGAGCATCCCGACCTCCGCACGGAAGAGCGCCTTCCCTCGGGAAAAACGGCAATCTCTCCGCACACAAAGGAGATCCAAGACCCAGAGCGTCACCTCTGCAAGCCGGGCTGGGCACCCTGAGCTGGGATCCCCTGCCAGCACAAAGCAAAAGGCAGCGCCCCAGGTACCGGGGCTTTGGAAATCTGCTGGCACAGACACCCAAAGTCAGGTGCAGGGGGAAAACAACCAGCTTGTTTTTAAAAATTGACTAAATTGTGGAAACATTCCCTTAAAAGACAAATCGAAGGCATGAGTGTTTGTGTGTTTATGTGTGTGTCAACAAACCCAACGCAGAGCTTGTGTGTGTATGTCTGTAAATACACACATATACACACACATGTTTACCCACACACAGAGATAAATATTCACACGCCTGCAGCAATGACCTCCCAAGTAACAGCACTACAGTACAAAACAAACCCGACACATATGTGCTTTGTACCAACACACATAAGCCAAAAAAGAGGAATGAAGTAATTTCTGGTGGGGAAGTGCAGCACCACACCTTTCCATCTCTAACTGCGTCTATGCCGGTATCTAACTTTTCTGAACGCCAGAGAGCAGACACAACCCCCTTCTGACTAGGGAAGCAACCTCCGCGCTTGAGGACGGGGCTGAAAATGGATCATCTGCAAGCGCAGGTACCGTTTCATCTGCTCTGCCCTCCCAGAGACTTTAGACCAGGGAAGGAAAGCCTGCCTGGGGCCACGGGCGCATGCCGGGAGCTCGGCTGAGGAGGTTCCCAGTGGAAGACAAACTGGTGCTGGTAGTGCCCAGCACCACAGGGCATTCGTCGGACGGATGCTCCAGCTAACACCCCTCCCGTCTGCACGTACGCGGGTGAGGGAGCCCGCACCCCTTTGCACCAAAGGTTTAAATCACACCTTGGGCTTTGCAAGCACCGGATCAGGCAAAGCAAGAGAGGAATGCCAACCGAGCGCCAAGGCTGCAGCATCCCACACTGACACAGCTTATCGTTCACGACCGGGGCTGGAGCAGCCGCAGCTCCTCCGTGCAGCCGCGGGACGGGGAAAGGCTTGCACCATGACAAGCCCCCGGCGCAGCCCAGGCAGCAGCAGGCACAACGGCTCCGCAGGCAGAGCCGGGGCATGCACCCAGCTCCCGCCTCGGCAGCGGAGGATGATTTCAAATAAAAGCAGCAAGGCAAAACCCATTAATAACAAGTAGCACCTACCGTGGTATAATGCTGCATCGGGTCGCTAATGTACAGCATTTTAGCTGTCTCGAGAGTCACAGAGCGCTGGGAAACGTCCCGCCACGGGAGTCATGGGGTCGGGGCGGCGGCGGGGATGGCTGGGGCGGGAAGGCAGGTGGAATGAGGGAGCGCGGGAGCAGGGCTGGGGCGGGCAGCGCCAGGGATGCTGCGCTGGCCACCCGTGCCGCCGTGTGTCGGCTTTTTTGCTTTTTTCATCTCCCTTAGTTCTGTCAACTAGCTGCATCCAACAACAAAACGGGGCCCACCCCTTCTGTCCCTCATGACTATTCATTAAAGCACAGGGCAGGCCCCAGCTTGCCCAGTGATGGACTGGGCGATACCAACCATTCCCACCGCAGGGAGAGCGGGGGTCCAGCTCCACCATCAAACCCGGCTGGATTCCACTCCGGAAAGCTGCTTGCAGCCGCACTGGGCTGGAAACCCATTTGGCCAGCACCCTTTACCCGCAGAGCGAGGTGGCTGCACTTGCATCAACCGGACGATGCAGTGACTCTGAGAGAGCTCCGCATCTCAGAGATACGGAGGTATCCCCATCTAGACGGATAGATATGGATAGGTGTGGATAGATGGATATCTAGATGGATAGATAGGGATAGATAGGGATAAATGGCTAGACAGATATCTAGATGGACAGATATGGATAGATATCTAGATGGGCAGATATGGATGGATGGACAGACAGATATCTGGAGCGACCAGGCAGATTTCGTTCCGACTTGAGGCAGATGGGGGAACGGTGTTTCCTACAGCCAGACCCCACCGCGGAAGGCTGCACACTGAAGCAGACAGGCAGTTCAAAGAGTGGCATGGCGTACTTGGAAAGGTGGAACCAGCCCCCCTCCCAACACTGGAGTGCACGCGCAGACCCATGCACGAGTAGGTCAGCAGCAACGTCGTACGTAAAGCCTAAAGCACTGCACAAGCTACCAGTCCTGAGCTTGTTGTCTCTAAGCAAAAAGGGTGGCTGAGGAATCGTTCACATCTTTAATTACAGCAACTCCTCCCACAGGACCCTGAAACAGGTTTTTAGGAGCAATGCAGCATCCATGCGATGCCGAGAGGGAGCATCCCACCTGTCTGGAGGGCAGGTCACAGAGGGTTCAGGTGGCCTGCTTGCAGCCACCGAGCATCGGCACCAGCGCTGGGTGCCGCAGCACCCGCTGCTCCCCGCACGTCCGCTCCAGCATGGCTGAGCCCCAGGAGCAGCAGGCACCAGAGCGCAGACGGAGCAGCCCCTCCTCCGCGGCTCCCGTGTCTTGCCTTTCAGGCCGGCAGCACCACGTTATCTGTGCATTTATGTTCATGCATGTCAGCCTGGCACGCATTTCGGTGATGCCAGCCGGCGAGAGCTGACCACGGCTCACCGGGAGCTCAGCAGCGCAGCGCTTGGTTGCACGATCGGGCCAATGTAAATATTTACTGCCGGCTCATTATCCCAAGCAAGGGCCAGGAGCCGGCTCTGCCCTGCCTGTGTGCAGCCGCTGTGCTCAGAGCCCTGCATGGCCGGGGCTCGCCCGGCCCTGCCAGCACCCCGGGCTGCACCGACTCCTGCCAGGCTCAGCTTCGGTTACAGGCGGAACAGCAAGAAAGGTGACAGTAAGCGCAGCGAGGGGCAGCTCCCCAATTAGCACCACCGCCCCCGCCTGATCCCTCTGCCAGGTTCCTGCCCGCTGCAGACAAAGGCCGGAGAAGGGAGGGAAAGCAAGCAAAAAGCGAGGGAAAAGGGGGCTGGGGGAGGGGACGCAAGCTGGCGAGGAGGGAAACGGCGGCTTTCTGGAGGGAGATGCTGCCAACGGCTGGCGCTGCTTCAGGGATGCTCCCAGGAGGCCACCCTGCTCGGGCACTGAACATGCACGAGCGACCCGGACGTCTCGCACGCCCACTACGCTTTTGAAACCCTTTGCCTTAGATGGAAGCGCACCACCTTCTTGAAGGGAAGCACCCACAGCAATGGCATGGACCCTGGGGGACCGTGCGGGAGCAGAGCTGGGCGTTGGGAGCATGACATGCTTACAAACAGCTTTTACTACGCAGTATGTTTATACCGGAGCGAATTATACTCTCCTCCTGTCGAGGAACTCGAGCTCCACGGCCGTTACAGCACAGAGCCCCTGCTGCTGCATGCAGCAATGCTACCTATCAATAAGTAGCCACTATTTTACAGAACACCGGATCATCCAGCCGTGATCCTGCAGTGCAGTCATCGATTACAGGTTGTCAGACCCTGCACAAATGGCAGCAGCGCTGCACCTGTAGTGTTTGTGTTCGGTTTCTGAACCAGCCAGCATCCCATTTCCTACCCCAGAGCCCCCAGCCCACCGCAGGGAGAACAAGTGTGTGTGTGATGCAGCTCCCACTTGTGCAGTCTGAGCACACTCACCATGACCGAGTCATTCATGCTTCTCATCTGGAAGACGTCCATCGTGACCTCTGTGCGGTTGGAGACCTCATTGCTGCCTGTGTGGTTGGAGGGAGGGAGGTCGAAGTAGGTGCTGTCTGGCTCCCTGTGGAAAAGGTGACGGCAGACAGTCAGCCTTCCAGCTCTCCAGCGCAGCCTGCACCACCACCCCCCCCAACAGCTTCCAACTCCCTTGAACCTCATCCCCTTCTCAACTTCTGCCTCCAGCCTCTGCTTTTATTTTCACATGGCAGAGCAGGCTTTGCTCAGGGAAACTGTTGCCTGGAGGGTAGAGCAAGCAGAGATGGGAAGTTTTCATCCATCCAGCTGCTCTAGCATATCTGTCACCCCGGGATGCCTGTAAGTGAGAGGATAGCAAGGAAGAAAGAGGACAAAATGAAGCACAGTCCTTCTTTCCTCCTTGATTAGAGTGTGAGGCTCAAAGGCCAGAAGACTTGCACAAGTCTTGGTGTGACTGGGAGATGTTTCATTTCAGAAAATACCCATTTTAATTAGGCAGCCACCAAGTCTCATGACATCATGAGTGGAGACTGATGAGTAAGAGTGCATCCTCCCAGGCTCGGTCCCAGCATCCCCCGCCACAGCACAGGCAAGGGTCCCAGCCGAAAAGGGACCCTTGCTCTGGCCCTGACACCATCTCCACGTGGCCCTGTACATGAGACACATGGTGTCATGTACCAGCACCAGCTCTAAGGGCTGCGGTTCAGGCAAACCGGCCGGGTGTGTCGGTACTCAGCCATGGCTGGCCAGGGCTGGCTCCGTGAGCAGGGGGCACGGGCAGGGGCCCCAGGGCGCTGCCGCGGCCGGTGGGGCTCCTCGGCAGGCAGGGCACAGAGGACATGGCCTGGCTGCTCTCCTCGGCGCGCGGATGACTCAATGTCTCCCCTTCCCAGCTGCTGCTGAGGCATTTCTGCTCCCCAAGCACCTTCACTTCCTCGAGCGAGAGGAAGCGTGCCCCAATGCTGACCTCTGACGTGCACGAGGGCAGTCGTGCTGTGGGAACGCTGTGCCGCGCTTTGCAGCTCTCCTGCCTTTGCATTTACCGTGCACATCGAAAACGCTGGTGGCTGCACAACCCTTTTCAGAGACAGCATCCAATATCTGGAAACAAGGTTTGTGGGCTCTGCTTTCAGGCTATGCACGTTCCGTGGTCTTTGCACTGCCTACCATCACCAGGGCAAAGGGGTGTGGCAAATGAAATGGTCTGAGCAGAGAGATCGGAGTCTGGGGAAAAGGAATATGTGAAAACTGGAGCGTGCAAAAGAAACTCGTCTCCCTTCAGGCCACAGTAATGATATGCGCTAACACAGGTTACAGAGCAAAGGGCCACTTCTGCCTCAGAATACACCTCAAGGCAAACGATCAACCACCACTTACAGCGTGCTCCAGAGGTGCTCAAACGTTGTGCCTTCATCCGCTGGAGATGACTGGGACATCTTCACAGAGGGGGAGTCTGACAAAGGATAAATCGCTCTACGGGCAAAGAGAAACAGCAAGGTTAGCATTGCTAGCGAGCCATCTCACGTCAGCAAAGTGGCCGGCGAAGGGCAGGAGTTTCCCACCTTGCTCCCAGGGGCACGGCAGGGGCCGGAGCCCCAAAGGACCCATCGTGGGGAGACGGTGCCCCCCAGCCCCGCAGCGGGCTGCAGGCAAGGAGCGGCGTGCAGGAGGGGCGACCCAAGCTTCGCCTGCCCTGGAGTCTGCTGCACCGACAGATGGCTTGCGCAGCGTGTGAGGCGACTGGAAGCACCTTCACTGCAGACCAGGACTACAGGTAACAGAATAAAATGGCCAGGCTTTCCTGTAGGGGTGGTATTTCTGGTGACGCCGTGGGTGAGCGTTCTTACAAATATACAGGTATTTTGGAAAGGGCCAAAGTGGCAGGGCATTGCGATGTCAGCCCATTTCTGCTAAGCACTGATCCTGTGGCTCAAGGCTCCCATTTAAGATGTTTACGGTGTGTTTCAGCGTGGCTACAAACAGCTGCCCTCGTCCTGGGGAGGCTTCGCACAATTTTTCTCAGTAATCACTTCGGGCCAGCTTCATTCAGCAAAGGGCTTAGACTCTCCGGTTAGACACAGCCATACCACTCCAGAGTATTGGTTCTCTGAATCAAACTGAAACCCCAAGCTAGGTGGCAAAAAAATATCTTGCTGCAAGAATCAGAGCTGAAGGCACCCTTGTTGCAGCCCCGGTCTGGGCTGCTGGGCTGCACGGTGTGGGCCCTGCTCGCCCGAGAGCAGCCCCTGTGCCTCCAGAGTGGGGGGAAATCCTATTCTATGAATCTGGGGGATACGGGAGAGACATTCCTGTCTCTGAATCACAGCAGTGCCACAAATTCAGGCCACGGGCGGTACCCCGTAGGCTGGTATATGAAACATCCTCGGCTGCTGCCAGCTCCGAGCAAGGCATGCCAGGAGAGCGGGATTGCCGAGCTCTGAGCACTGGCAGGAGCTGAGGCATCCCCCATAGCCAGTGGCCACTTAAACAGCTTCAAAAGAAGTCAGCCTATTTTGATGTAGCCCTTCAGCTCTGATCTTGGTTTGTCCATTTTAGGCACAGGGCAGCTTTTATCCCAGGAACATCATTTGCCAACAGGCTAACACATTTTTCTCAGGAAGCTCTAGTTGCCTATGCTCACAAACCCATAAAGGCATAAAGACAGGTAAGACATACAGATGCGTAGTGCCAGTTCACAGAGAAGCCACCATGCAGATATCCTAAATCTTACTTGTTCAGACATTAAAATGACCTTCCCACTTCTAAGCAGCTTGCAAACATTATTGAATGGAACATTATGCCCCCCAGATAACGCGAGGCAGGAACGTTGCCTCTGCTTTGCAGACGGGGAAGTGTTACTGGGAGAAAGCACACCGTTTACCCGGGACTGCGTACGGGAAGTCTGTGGGAAAGGCCATTCTTCAGCCAAAGCCTTCTGAATGCTACGGCATAGGCATCACCAGAGTCATCCCCAATCCGGTCTGGTCCTCTTGCCCCTGGACAATGGTTCTCAGCCTCTTTCAAGCGTGGAAGGAAGCACGCAGCATACCTCGGCTCTCCCTTGCTGCCCAGCACCTCTCCAACCCCAGCAGCAGGAGCGGCAGATTTTGTGGAGCCATCTTGAGCCGCACGCTGCCTTCCGCTGCCGGCCGCCCCGCCATGCGATCGTCCTCCTCCTCGCTTACCTGCTCCCTGGAAGCAGCAGGACCGCTTCCCTGCCCTGGTTGATGTGGATGTTCCCCAGGCACCATCTGGCTATTCCTTTTACCCACGCCAGTATTAGCATCTCGTTTCAACTCAGTACCGACATCTAATAGTGAAAGCCTGAAAACTTCCTGCTGTTGGGGCTCGAGCCGCCGAGCACGAGGGCAGCCGCTTTCTAACTGAGTGATGCTCAGGGTCGCCTGGGCCCCTCTGAGTCAGCTGGGGATCGGGTGGCTGCAGCGGCCGGGAATTAAAATGAAAGCAGGGTGGTGTTCCCCAACGGCTGGTCCCATGGGCTGCTTTCTGCTGCATCTGCGAGACATGGCATCCGCAGATGCTCTTCTAGAGGGTTTGCCACAGCAGAGGAGGGCTCCTTCCCCGTGGGTCTCATTGCAGAATAGCTAGCAGTGAGAGTCTGGTGTCCACCCATCCCTCCTTGTGCCACATGTGACACACACAGAAATGAAAGGACCTACGCGGCAGCTTTGAGAAAAGGAAAAGCCTAGAGCTGAGGCAGGCGACTGCTGGTGGCCTTACCCTGCTTCCATGCTGCTTTCCCTGGCCCAGGGCAGCGGCAGCTTCAGGAAGGAGCCAGGCCTTTCCCTTCAGCAGAGAAAGCTCCTCCGCACCGCCCCGGCTGTGTGGTCATGATGGGTGACACCAGCCCTAACCACGTGGCTGCACTCGTTTTCGAAAGGAAAAAAATCTGAATATTTTAAGGGCGTTTTGGAAGTTCCCTTTCTCTTTCAAAGCACAACGGGCGTTTGCCAAGCCAGGCCAGTATCTTCTCACATTTGAGCTCTAAACTCCATGGTACGAACAGAAGCTCGGGCTTTGTTAATGCACATCCCTGCTGCAGTGATCATTGCAGGTCTTGGGGAAGCATCTCTGCAGCAAGAAGCACAGCCTGACAGCTGGGAAGCTAAGATGATAAAGAATCACAAAAGACTTTGCAAATAGTGTTCCCCGAGGCTGGCAGTGGTGCTGATGACAGTGTAATGTACTCCAAAACGGGGTGCCATTTAGAGTCCCAGCATGCATTGAACGGTGGAGGCATTCACATTCAGGGAATTCGGGAAAGCACTCTGATGGTGAGGTCAAGCAGAAGGAAAAAACACCCCATCGGAAGCAGTGGAGGCCCCGTGGCACAGCTTAATTAAAGGTGAACCAGGAAGAGCCTTAGAGCCAATTCTGCATTGCTAGAGAAGCATTACTAGACGGCTTGAATGTAATTACCTTCCCAGTGCCTATAGGCTACGTAAATGGCACTGGGGCTGAACACATCAGCCGTGGCAGACTGGAGATCAGCCACAGCCGAGGCTCAGCTCCTCTGTCACTCCCAGCCCCCCAGGTCCGTTCGGAGGCTATTGCGCCTCTGCCATAACTGCCAGCTCCCCGATGTCACCCCCTTCCCGGCACCAAGGGAAAGGCCTGAGGTATCACCCCCACTTCTGCCAGAAAGACCTCCCTAGCCA
The DNA here is from genome assembly GCA_009819775.1 of Phoenicopterus ruber ruber. Taxonomy (NCBI): domain Eukaryota; kingdom Metazoa; phylum Chordata; class Aves; order Phoenicopteriformes; family Phoenicopteridae; genus Phoenicopterus; species Phoenicopterus ruber. Next base: position 9,075,209 of record CM020235.1, on the reverse strand, counting down.
ACCCCCACTGGGAGGATTTAACACCTCCAGAGCCCCAAACCCACTTATTAAACTGAAGACCTCTTTGCCCAGGGAAGGGTGCGGCAAGGGGTCCCCCGTCCCACCTGCCCCGACGCAGCAGGGAGGCGACGGGGGATACTCGGCGCGGCTGGCATGGGGGCTGCTGCCGGCGGGCACCCACGCGGCTGGGGGAGCCTGCGGCAGGACGTACACCGGCTTTATGGCAGGCTTCTAGAGGAAGAAAGACCAAAACATGCAAACCAGGGGGTCTGGTGCTGGGTGCCAAGGCTGCTGGCGTGATTCCCCTGTTTTCACTTGTGAGAGCCGCTCTCCCAGTGCTTCCCCAAGCCGGCTCCACCGTTCGCTGGATTGCTGCTTCCCTCTGTTGCTAGTCAGGGCATTGCAGGGAAACTGCACATGGAAAGAAAAGCCAGGAGCACAGAGACAAAGCCTGGAAGAGGCAATCCACCGCCTTCGCTTGCGTGGGGGCTCAGCTCAGCCCACTGCCGGCTTAGCACTGAGGCGGGGGCTGCCACCTCCCCCGGGCTGTGGGAGCTGGCTGGGGCGCTCCGGGGACCGGCTCCTTCTGTCCACACACCTTCCCTGTGAATTGCCACTGACGTGATTTCCAAAGGATTAGTGTGGAAATACTCAGCGTCCTCAGTCTTTTCCCCACTGACTTTGGCTATATCCAAAATGCCAAGTCAGGCCAGCTCAGCTGAAGCAGCCGCTTCTCCCCCAGCCCCAGGGACACGAGGAGAACGAAAGCACACACCAAGGTCCACTGCAGCCATCCCGAGACGGGAGAACGGCTCTCTGGAGAAGCAGGGCAGGTGAACCATGCTTCATTCAGCCCAGGGTTTGTGTTTTGACCTCAGAGTCTGAATATATTCTTAGAATTACTATAAATTCAACTTCCTTCTTTCACCAATATAAGGAACGTAAAGGGTACCGCAGGCGTAACGAGGGGGCTGAGGCTGTGCTGAGAGGGATGCCTGGCAGCTGAGTTTCTGCAGTCTCTACAAGGAGCATCTTTGATCTCACCATTAACTTTAAGCTTCAGTTTTAGGCACTTAGAAATGTCCGTTGCTATTTCACCTAGCAATAACGTATTCACCGCTATCCTGCCACTCTAACAGCCCAGAATGAAATGCGACATCATTTCGCAGCCACCTTAAAGGGAGAGAAATGCACAAAACCTGTATAACAGGGCTATTCCTAATTCCTAAAGACTCTTGGCCCATCCTGAGAGAGGAAGACTTTTGAGAACCATTTCCAACTCTCACATCGAACTGCTGTGTATTGCTCGATGGTTTGTGAACCGGCCCCTGGACCTTCTCTCCTCCCCTTCTCTGCACAATGAGAACCATCAGCCTCATCCAGCCTGCAGCAAATAACTTAATGTTTGCAAAATGATGACAGATCCCAAGGCGCCAACGCTACCCCGTGCTATTGTTCATTTCTCCCAGATCATTAAATTCACACCTGCGAAACGAGGCTTGTAAAAGCGACCAAGAGCAAGCGAGCTTTCCTGCAGCACACTTGACTCTCCGGAGCCCTCCTCGAGGTCCAGCAGCTTATTAAAATTTTTCTTTCCAAGGAGCAGGCAGGTTTGACAGAAATCCTCTCTGAACGATAGAGTCGTCGACAGGCAGCTCGTGGTGGGGCAGGAGGCTAAACCAGCCAACTCTCCCTCCCTCTCTGGCAGCCAAGCGCCAGCCCTGCCTGGGGACCCGGCAGCGGGCAGCAGCCTCAGCATCCTCCCGGTACCCAGCCCCACCTCTGCTTTTCCCATTCAAGGCTTGGCTGGTTCTTCCTCCACGAGTGCTTTAACTCCAGATCTAAGGCACTTGGGACCAAACTTTCCGAGACGCTTTAATATCGTGTAACTAGCCTACAAAGCAAAGCGGACGCAAGTCATCTTCCAGCTGCGTTATCGAGCATTTGAGAGAGGGTCGTGCCGAGTAACTCACACACACAAATAGCAAGGGGTTTCCTTTTGTCGTTTTTTCCTCCTACCTGCTCTGGCTCCCCAGGCGTTTCAAGTTCCCCCGGAGGTCTCCCGCGGACAGGAGCGGCCTGGGATTGAGGATCTACGTTATTTACTGCACTACAATCAAGTAGCGTCCCGGTCGCCTAGGCAATGACATTGGAGCTGTTGAAAGCTATGTGAAAAGTGAGGCAAGGCTTGTGTGCTCCTTCCTGGAATAGGAGGCAGTTGCAAGGGGGTGGGGAATGCTCAGCCAAGCGTGCCGGGGAATTAAGCTGGTCACCAGCGCCAAAGTGACTCTGGGGCAAGACGGCTCTCGGGGCTCCGGCAGCGGCAGCCACCCGGCAGCACTGCGCCCGAGGGAGCCGGTGGCTGGGGGCTAATGGCCATGGACTCGACGCAGACCGCTGCTCCAAGGAGGCTCTTCCCCTCACCAGGCTGATGGCCGCGTTGGTTTTGTGCTTGCGTTGGTCAAAATGACCAGCTCATCTCTCCTGGGGCATCAGAGGACCTGGGGGTCCAGCAAGGGCCCTGCATTTCACTGCACTGCATCCCGCGGTGGGAAAAATGGCTTGCCAAGACACACGTAGAGCGGCAGTGGATGAGGATTGAATGTTTCTGATTAAAAACCATCAGCCATGAGACGCTCATTATCTGCGCTGTGTGGACTCACTGATACACCTTCTCGCTGACATCTGTTTCCAAAAGCTACCGTTTTGATGGTCACTGGCCCTTCAGCCTGCGCTCGGTGACATGGGGCAGACGGCGAGTGGTGTTCCTTACTGTTAAAACAGTGGATGCACGTCGAAGTCACCCATCCCCGCCAACGCTCTGCCCGCAGGCGCCCGCACTTCGCTTCCCGGCGCAGATGGTGGCTGCAGAGCAGCTGCCGTGTTGGGTCCCATCGCATTTACCAGCCCCTAAACACATCGCAGTTGCTGTAAGCAGTTTTGGGGGCCTAAATGCCTAATCCACGATGAAAATAAGACTCGAATGTTTGCTCTGATCCTGAGGTTTATTCTTAAAATGATGGTGATTGTATTTCCCAGACAAGGAGGGCACGGGAGCCGGGCTGCTGCCCATGAGGGCCTCACTGCCCACCCACGAACGCAGGGGGTACAGGCTGGCAGGGGGTACGGGCTGGCAGGACCCAACGGGGAAGACCTGCGTACCCCCCGCTGCTGGGGGCAGGTCAGCAGGGAGGGGAGACGGCGGCCTCCTCGGCCGTGGTGCTTGGTGCCCGAAGGACCGTACTGTTTTTAGGACACAGACGTCCCGGTGCCCCCGTTGGCTCAGAAAGCCGTGTGCCAGCCTGGCAGCCGGCCGCGCCGGGGGGCTGTTCCCAGGGGCGAGCGTACCCCGGTTATCCCGGCGTCCCCCCGGCTGCCCCTTCCCCTCCCCAGGCTTCGTTTATTTATTTGTGCGACTCCAGTGAGCAGCCCCTTGACCGGCGTATCTCCATTGCAACTGGCAGCCCCTCTGTCCCAGCCGGGAGACGTCCCGCCCGTTCTCCCGCTGCTGTCAGTAATTAGCCAGGAGGGGGTAATTAGCCGGGGCGCCCGGGCGCGGGCCGCTGCCCGCGGAGAAGCGCGACGTCCGGGGGAGGCTGGGCCGGCGGCGGCGCGCCGCAGGGGAGGCAGGCGGCGGCGGGAGGAACGGGGGACCGGCGGGACCGGCGCCTGAGCCCCGCGCCCCCCTCAGCGGCTCATTTGCGTAACGATTCCTCTCAGGAGGCGGCTTCCCGCCGCCAGGCGCGGCCCCGCCCCACGCCTACAGCTCCCGGCGTGCCGCGGGGCGGCGCCCCCCGCTCCGATTGGCCGCCCGGCCGCCCCGCTCCCGCCCCTTCCGCCCGCTTCCCGCCGGGGCGCGGGCCGGGGCGGCGGGCGGAGCGGGCGGGTTTGAATCGCGGCGCGGCCGCTCCCCCCGCTCCGCCATGAACTTCTCGGAGCTGTTCAAGCTCTCCGGCCTGCTTGGCAGGTTCTCCCCCGACGGCAAGTGCCTGGTGAGTAGAGGCCGCTGCCTGCGGCGGGTGTCGCGTCTAACCGGGGCCGCTCCCGCCCGCCCGCGGCCTGAGGAGGCCGTTGGGCGAAGCGGCCCCGCGGGGCCCCTCGCCCCGGGCCCGGCGACCGCCAGGCAGCGGCTTCTCCCCGCCGCGGCGGCCGGCGGAGCCAGCCCGGTGCGTGCGGCGCAGCGCCGGCCGTCTCCGCGCCGCCCCCGGGACAGGCCCCCGGCGGGCGGGGCGGCGGCCCGGCCCTCGGGCCTCCGGAGCCGGGCGCGGAAGGAGCGGCGGTAGCGCTGCTGGTCCCGCAGAAGCCTGGCTGCGGGCGTGGGGCGGCTGGCTTGCTGAGAGGCTTTTAGCCACAAGCGTCTCTATAACGGAGTCCCCGTTAAGGTTAATCAAATAAAGTAATAGTGATGGGACAAAGAGTATCTCTTTTGAAAGTAGAATTGGCTAACCGGCGGTGGTAGAATGCAGGAGGATTCTGTTCGCTAATAGAACCCCCTTCCCTCCTGGTTTAACTGTGTGCTGTGGTTTGCAGCAGAGCACGGCGCACATCAAGCCTTTCTGCAGTCAGAAATCCTGGCGGCCTCCGAAGCGGCCGAGGCAGCGGCACAGCATTGCGGCACAGCGTTTCGGCACAGCGCGGTAACCGGCGCGGCTCTCCAGCCCGGTGTTGGTGCGGGGCTCAGCTTTGGTTTTGTTCTTGCGCAGGCTTCGTGCGTGCAGTACCGTCTGGTGGTTCGGGATGCAAGCACCCTCCAGGTCCTCCAGCTGTACACTTGCCTGGATCAGATCCAGTACATAGAGTGGTCATCCGATTCTCTGTTCATTTTATGTGCCATGTACAAGCGAGGGATTGTGCAGGTAAGGGCAAAAGCAGGATGCAATATGTTTCCTGCTGGGGTTTCGTGTGTGGTGTGTGTGAGAGCTTCTTAATGGCAAGCACTAGTTCAACGCGTTTGCTAAAGTAACTGACATTGTTATCAATAACGCACGGTTTGAGGATAACCCAGCATGCTGTTATTTTTAAAACCATGAGAAACATCTTAGTTTGAAAAACCCACAAATTTAGAATAAAAATATTTATCAAAACAAATCAAAGCTGGAGATTACCTTACAGTTTCTCAGTTCACTGGGAAATAAATACATGCAAACTCGTTAAATGGACTAAAACTTTTTTTTTAAGTGTTGGATGTTCAGAATATTTGTCACAGGGAAAAAAAAACCACCTTACTTTACAATTTGTATTCACACAGAGAGGTGTGGGGCTTACTTTTGTAGCGGGATCCAGCGCCAGTCCTTCATGGCCGCGGGCTTTCAGAGGTGTCCTGGCCTCTGGTATGCGATGCGGGAGCCTGTTCTCAGCTGCAGCGTGTTCTCGTTAGCAGAGGTCTTGCGGAGCTGATCGTTTGGTGCGCTGCCTGCTTGGTTTCCTCTCTGACCTAGGTCTGGTCCTTGGAGCAGCCAGACTGGCACTGTAAGATAGACGAGGGGTCGGCAGGATTGGTGGCTTCATGCTGGAGTCCGGATGGTCGTCACATTCTCAATACAACCGAGTTCCATGTAAGTGTGAAGTCATGATTACTCTCGATGGTGTCAGATGTTACTGTCTGCCCTTTGCCTCTTAAAATAACCTAAAGCTCTTAAAGCTGTAGTGGTAAAGAACACGAGTATAGTTCTCCTATATCCGTATGTGTAATCTAGGTTACTTCCAGTTTAGATGTTATTCTGTTAACGTTTTATCCTCTTGGTTCTGATGATAAGATAGAAAATGGACACTTAGCTCTGAAGGTAAAATTATGTGTTTGAGAAAAGTGTAGGGATGACTGGCATTCATCGAAGCAATTTCAGAAATCAAATGTGGTGTTTGTAGCTCAGGGTTTCTAGCAAAAAAAAAACCCCAAACCATAAACATTTAAAAGTGGCTGTGGAGTTAAAAAACATGGTCTTAGGTTTATCGACCTATGAGATGAGATTTAGATCCAGGTCCTGGAAATATTTTCATAATTGTTTGATTTTACACATAGGAGTCAGACTGCTGTTGATAGAATCACTTGCAAAATTAAAATTAAAACACCTGTAAGTGCTTCTTGCTTAAGAGCCGTGTTCCGGAATCCACAGTAAGGTAGGATCCAAATCAGTTTGTGGATGCTGGACACTGGGCTTGTTGAAAGGTGTGTGGAAGTCTGACTCTCCACCTCTCTAGTCTTTAGATTAGAGCTGATGATTTCACGTTACTCAGTACAATGATGAACAGTCAGAAAATAGCTAAGAACCACAAGCAAGACACTTTTCTCTTTGCTGTATTTACTCTTACCACAACTGTAGATGGATTTTAGATGACAGGTTATTGTGTCATAAACCTCGCTAGCACTCAATTCAAATGTTACACTGCAAGGTTTTTCCTTTTTTCACGCAAATCCCAATGTCAGTGGCATATGGATGGGGGACTGTGTCATCTGTGCGTGTGGACTGGAGTTAGTGCAATGGCTGATGCTCTCACGGGAACCTGTGGAGAGACTTGCATACAGCTGCGGTGTAGTCCCTGGTGCACGCATGGCACAGTTCTCCAGCGAGGATGTTTAGTGCCAACGAGGATTTTTAGTGCTAACTGGGGTAGAGATTTTCTGGCTGTAAAGCAGTCTCTTTCCATTCCCCTACCCCTTTAGGTACTGGGTTACAAGGAGTGATGGATTTCAGCCTTAGTTTTCCCGGGAACAAATCACCCAGATGGCGATTAAAATGAAAAAATGAGTCCAGAGTTCCAGCCTGAAGTCAGTAAAGACGTGCCTGCTAGTCAGGCAGGAGCGGTGTAGTCAGTAACCCAAACAGAAGGCCGGTGCTATGTGCTACAAGTGCGTATCTCGTGGCACGTGCGTGTGGGGGTGGACTAGCAAGTATTTATTGCCTCCCAACAGCACTTGGTTTGACCTTAGAGGATTTCATTAAGCCTTTGCCAAGTTGGCATCTGTGTTGGGATAGGTTTTCTTTCCAGCTGTAAACAGGTTGCTAAATTAGCTTTTGTCAGACAGCTGCCTGGGTTATGCCGATGTCTGAGCTGTGTTTACTCTCTGTATGCTAAATCCATAGTCTGGTGGGACAGACGCGAGTAGTGCTCGAGACAGAAACTGTCAGGATACTTAATAGTGGTGTATTATGTACATTATCAAATTCAGCGATTGCTTGGAGGGCTTAGAGGTTCCCTGTCAACCAGTGCAGCTTGGCTTTGGTAGCCTGACATTTTGAAACAGCACCAACTAATTACTCATACTTGTGATTCTTCAGGTCAACATGTGAGCTCCACTGTAAGCTCACAAATAATTTTCTTATTCCTAGAATTTTTTTTAGGATATGGTTATGCTAATTTATTTCTAGCAATCAATACTTAACTAGTGCCTCAGCAAAATTATTCATCGGCTAACTTGCAGTCAAGTTCTTTCTGTGGTCAGCATTATAGTGAATAATGTTGTGGGTTTTTTGATGTGACTGGTGTGCAGTTCCTAACTCGAGTGCATCAGAACTGACACATGCTTCCAAAATCCATTTTGACTCCGTTCAGTCTTTTGAGATGGGCAGCAATGCTCTATATGCACTTAATATTAACATAGCTCTGCAAATGTGATCATTTTATTGGAGATGAGACTGTAATAATGTGCGGTTTTTGAGGTCCCAGAATTGTTACACAGTGTGCAGTAATATAGGTATGGGTACCTGTCTAAGTCTTTGCACGGTTACTGCCATAAGCAGCATGCTATGCAAGGCAACTAAGTGGTACGGTCTTACGGAGGAAGTACATAGAGACTGTCCTTTCATTATTGTGAAAAACAATCCACTACCAAGTGGATTACTGGCAGATGCAGAGGAATTTACCGTGCTTAACTACAAAAGTGTGTGGAGTACCTAGTTACTTGCCCCAAAATTTTGACAGCATCTTTGTGCTGTGTGTTAGCTTACGTGTTATGGGCGGAGGGGTCATTCTACCAGCGTCTAGGATGGAAGTTCTGTTGGGGTGTAGAAAAGATGTAGGCTTGTTCCTTAAGCTCTTGCTGTGCTGGACTGGAGGAACTGGCAAACTGCAAGGTGAGATACACACTTGCTAGGTTTTGCCAGGCAAAAACTAGTTTCACTGGGCAGCCAGATGTATTCAAAAGTAGTTCCAAACTTGGCTTTTTTTTCTTTAATTGTCTGCTTATATCTTACAGCTTTGCATGAGAAGTGGTCAGAATAGTTGCAACTTGATTTTGCAACACCTTGTTGTTTATACCAAGCTAGAGTACAGTTCCATTAGGAAAAGCAGTTTTTTGGGGGGAAAAAAAATGGAGATACTTTTTTTTCTCATTTGATTAATCAAAAGCAGATCTAAATTAGTTGGAAAAATACCTTCTGAAAGCCTGCTAGCAAAGTCTATCTGGAATCTGAAGAAGTTGGAACACTGTGCTAATTACATTGATTCAGGCAGTGCACTGGAACACAGCTCGTTGTCCCGTAGCTATCATTTGTTACTTATTTTGTAGTGGGTGCTTCCTCTCCTGCTGAAATCCACTCCGTTTTGTGAGGCAGTTCTGCATGCCTGTGGTGTGTAACAGCAGGCTGGTTGCTAGAAGACTCCACGTTATCGGTGTGTCCTGTGGAAGGCGATGCACCAGGTTATCTCTCCTCTTACAGTGCCATCGTTCCACCTGAATTCGTAGGCACGTGTAGAGCTTAAACAAGGGCTGCAGATAAAAGATACGGAGAAAGCAAATCCTCGTGACTTTCATGTTTTGTGAGAAATAGTTTAAGATCAGCAGCATTGTTCTTGAGTGTTTCTTTTAAGAGCCATACTTACAAACTACATATATTGTGCTTTCTCTAGTTCCACATTAGGTACTGAAGCATTAAGGAGCTTCTTTCAAACTCCAGCAGCAGGGAAAAACAGTGTGTGTTTCTGTGTATATTGGAGCTAATCCTTAGTAACTGTAAATGGCTACATTGGTTGAAAAATGCTTTCTGTCGAGGAATGTGCTCTGAATAATCTTCTGAAATCCGGTGCTGACAGACACTGCTATGTAAGGAGGCCTTGTGACCCAGTCAAGTCTGGGACAAAAGTTGACAGTCATTTGAGATGCAAGGTTGTTTAAAACTGTGTTTTTATCCATTGAAAATCACCGGTCTTACACCTGCCTATAGCTGTCAACATTGGGATGTAGTCCTGAACCCAGCACTGGAGACTGTTTATCACGTTACCATCTAAATACTTTTTATTTCTCAGCTGTTTTTAGGCTATTTTAAAAATGCTTCTGCTTTTGGTTTGGTTTTCCACTGCAAAACAACAGCTGAAAGCTACTCAGACACCATTATCATTAGGATTTAATTTGACAACTCCACTTAATCGAGTCATCTACGTTAAAGAGAAGGTACTCCTCAAAACGGTCAGTAAGAAGTGTACTTGCTGCAGACTTAATTGACCACAATCTGTTCTGCCCCTGTAAAAGCAATTGTCCCTTCCCCACAAAGTCTCTGAGAAAAGCAAATAAGAGCAATGCAATTCATTGTAATTTAAGTTTTCGGTTTTCTTTTTTCACCCTCTGGGCACTTTATGTTTCTGTCTCTCATAATCATCTCTGCTAGCTGTGAAATAATCTTTCTTGGGCTAGTTTACATTGGCAGCTTGGGCAAGATTGTGGAATAATGTTTCAGTTCCAGTTGGGGAATATGAAGGTTCTCCCCTTTTTGTCACAATTTAATTGTAAGCATATTGTTAATCCATGTAAGATAGGTGTGAAGTCCATACGTTAAGCACATAATGTAACTTTCTCAGTTTATAAAAAGCTTGTGTGTACACAAATAGAACAACTGAAAAGAACCCTAATTTTGGGAATCACAATGGTTTGGTTTTGCTTGTTTCTAACACTGGGCCAACAACTTCAGGTATGTGTTGTGCGATGTGGGCAAGAGGTTGCAATGAAGTTACGGCAGAGCATATCCGTGATCTCTGACTTGCAGTCGTGTGCTTCTCTTACGAGCCTGCACCCTTTTCAGGAGAGAGATACTGAAGTTGAATAGAGGATCTTATTAGTTGTTGTGGGAGCATTGTGACTGATTTAGATCCAGCCTGAAGGTGAAGTGCTTTGGTTATCAAAGGGCTGTAGGCATCCAGTATAATAATAGGCCTTTGTTTTTGAAAGTGTATATTTGTGGGGTTTTTTGTAGACTGGATGTAAACATCCCATGGGTGTGTGGTGGTTGTGTTCTGTAGTCTCCCCAGTACTGCAATGGCATTATTGCAATTTATGCTGCACATGCTCAAAGCGGTGTGTTGGGGAGGTGTATGGGGCAATACAGCACTACTCCAACAATCCCAAGGTTTGCTGTTACTGAAACTTTTGGTGTTGATGAAGCGCATGCTCAGCAGTTCAGCGCAACATGACAAGAATGAACAGGGAAACCATTATCAGTGTCTCCTCTGGGGAGTCGCCGAACGTGACCCTTTTAGAGAAGGTTCTGTCTGAACAGCAGACAGAGGAGTGCACCCAAGGACGAAGTGGAGATGGATGCAGAGACTCTTCAGAATGAAGATGTACTTGCCTTTTCTCTTCTGTGATGGAGTCTTGGGCAAGGCAGAGGTGACAGTAAGAGCTCTGCATGGGGTGTGCTGTTTCTCACCTCTCGAGATTTTCCTCTTAGGTACTTGAGCTTGATGGGAGCCATAAGGTTTTGCCTTGTTCTGAGGCTCTGAGCCAGCCCATGTGGTCCAGGATAGAAGTGTGTTATGGCAGGCCAGGTGAGTTGATTGTGAGGCCAAGTAGCAGCACAAATGTAAGCTTGGATGCCTTTGTCAGGAAAAATTACGATCCAGACCTCAGCATTCAAAGCTTGCAGCTGCTAAGCTTGTATTAAGTGGCTGTAGAATGCGTGTTGTGTACGCTGCGTGTTTTGGCCAAGGGAGGGACAGCAGCAAGGACATTTAACGCTGCAATTAATAGGAGCAAGCAGTGTATCACTATGGCAGTTGCTATAGAAGAATGTGAGTAGGCATTGTGTTGGTATTTTTAAAGTAAATCTTGCATGAAGAGCAGACTAACAATGCTGTATTTCCGTATGTCCGGAAGCGAGCAGTTGCAGTGATAAAACTTGATTAATGTTGTTCATCTAGTGGATTCCTCTAGGGCCTGCTAAACTTAAAGGTGGTACTATAGATGTCTAGTTGTAATTTCATACCCGCAAAATAAAGGAAGAGAATAATAAAGGCTGCATTAAATAGTGGTCCAATACCTTTTTAAATTTTGGATAGAAGTAAACAGAAATCCAATCTGGTTGTGCTCTTTCCTGTAATAAATTTTAAAAAAATATATTTCTGTGTTCTCTTCAAATCTCAAAAGTTTCTTCCGTATATAAAAAGCAGTAGGAAGAACAGCTAATGCTGCTCTTTTGCTTTGGGACTCCACATGTCTCTGGAGGGAGGCAGCATTTATTAGGATTCTGTAGCGTGGTTTGAACACCATGTCAATTATTGAATTGTGCTTTCTGGCAAAAATGATAACGTCGGCAATGAAAAAACCCTTCATGTTCTGTTGCAAGGTAAAGTCTATAGCATTACCAGGTGGAACAAACACATAGGATGCTACCTTGGAGTCCTTTGTCACCATTGAATAGCACCGATTACTTCAGGGAAGGAAAATGTGTATTGAGGACAAACCGGCAAAAAAGTGTAGCAGAAGCTTCCTCCCGAGACTGCTGGGGACCGGCCTGCACCTGATGCAGGAGGATGGTGAAACGGTAGACTGAAGCTTTACTGATATAAGGAATCGGAACTCATTTTGTTGTTCAGTAGTTCTGGGAAAGATAGCTTTATGACTGTGGTGCTTTGTTGCAAAAGCAGTTTTACCTGCCTCTCTTCTAGAATCTCTTACCTTGGTGAGATAAAATGTAGGAAAACACAAGAAAAAAATTACACTGGAAACATTCCTCGCTCCAGATATAAATGCAAAGGTTCACATGACATACTGATTAATGCACATATGTCTGGTGTGGCTGCCGTTGCTAAGGGAGAGTGAGTATTTGTTTTTAATTGAATAATCTGCAGATGGCAACGCAGAGCTTCCAGAATGCGGTCTGTGACCTTGAAGAGCTGTGGAGGAGCTTGTTTTGCAGCTGACTGCCTTCTCTGCAGTTTTTGTGTTCTATGGATGCACAAGCCTCCAGAAATACCCTGTGATGCTTAATGCCTTGCTTCGCGTAGCGTATTTTGGTTCTTTTCTAACTCTTTCAGTCACGGCGTGATGTTGCCTTCTTGTGGGTGGCTGGGGAGGGAAGAGCAAAATGCAAATTAGCTGTCGAAGCTGAGTGTGTCTAAAAGTTGAAAAATACCCCTAAATTTTCATACTTAGTAGCCTTTTCCCAAGAGATACGATGTTCTTAAGCTGCTGTAACCTCTCATCCATTCATAAATGCAAGAAACTTCTCATCTCTCTTCCAGAGTCTGTAATGAAACTGTGTTTTTCCAACTGAAAAGTGACTGTGCACACTACATTGGCAATCATGTAGCTAGATTCACATAACATCAGTAACTAACGTTAATGAAGAGCTTTTGTCCATATTGGTGTTCTGCATCCCCAGGGCATTCAATGTGCCTGGAGTGTTAATTTGGAATGAGTAACCTCAGGGACTGAAGGGAGCTGGGAGATAATGCCTCGCAGTTACTTCTTCGGGCTCTGTGTTTGAGCTCCATAGAATAGCTGCAGAGTTTAATTAACCACAGAAGGTATATTGATCTACTTTGTGTTGTTGAATTACGTTTATAGGTTTCTATTTACTTTGTTTATTTTGGTAGATAAAAAAAAATTATTGCTTCCCTGTCTCTTTCTCTTTATGGCAGCTGCGGATAACCGTGTGGTCCTTGTGTACAAAATCTGTGTCTTACATCAAGTATCCCAAAGCTTGTCAGCAGGGTGAGTGTCACAAATCTAACACGGGAATGGTATTTTTTAATATGGCAGAAAGGGGAAAATGAATTTGAGGTGTAATGACAAAACGCGTGATTCAGAACAGGCTCTCGCACCCTCCCTGCTGCGGGGTTGGCTCGCCCTCGGGGATGCGCGTCTCCGAGACCAGTACTGTGCCACCAGCTGCAGCGCTCCCGGGGCGCCCTGGGGTTCTCGTGTTCTCACCGTGAGCGAAGGATTAGGTCTGATCTATGCGCCTGTTCTTCAAGTACGCAGCTTTTGTTGGGCTCGCCTCTGAGGGGTCCTTTAAGACGTTAAATTAAGCTGGATGCATTGGTGATGAAAAACACTGATCCAACGTGGCTTTTGTCATCTTTTACACATGAAAAGCTTTGAAAGGGAAGCTTGTGTCCCGACTGTCTAGCCACATGGCTGCGGTTAGCAGTTTCCTGCCTGAGGCTTGTATATGGCAATATCCCCTATATGACAAAACCAATTATGTATTGCATATGAAATAAGAGTGGATGGGGACCAATGCCTGGAAGTCGGTGGAGTACCATGGTTGCATAACTAATCCTTTTAGCTAGACTGAATGAACTGTTTACGTGAAATCTGTGGGGTTTGTATAACGACTGTCAGTAATCAAACGTGGGTTTTTGAAGCAGGCTGAAGTCCTGCAGTAGCTGCGAAGCTGCATCTTTAGAAGTAGCGCATTCACAGTTTAAGACTTGCCAACACGAGCAAATTAGTAAAACTAAGCATTGCCTTGATTAATGTGATCTTCTGTGAAGATGTTTTTCCTTCTCCTTTTGCTTCCCCTTTGAACTGGGAGTAACTGTTTTTCACTGAAGAATGGTCAGCTATTCTGTCTTGTTTTCTCTCTTTTTTTTTTTTTGTTAATTACCTCTTCTCGTTGGCAGGGATAGCTTTCACTAAGGACGGCCGCTATATGGCAGTAGCAGAAAGGCGTGACTGCAAAGACTTCATTAGCATCTTTGTATGCAGTGACTGGCAGCTACTGAGAGTAAGATATGTCCTTGCATTCCAGTGCTTCCGCATAGGCTACGCGCATACGTTGCATGCTGCTTTAGGCTCGGTCGCTTTGGTAGCCTGGTTTTATTTTCTGTCCAGTGTCTGGCTCCTGCGCTGGCGTGCAGGCATACTCCACAGCAGTGTTCTGTTCAGGAGGCCAATGTATACTATATGTACTTAAAGAATTTCTGATGGAATGTGAAAGTTCCACCTTTAAATACTTGCATGAGCTTATTTACACTAAACTATGCTACATTAATAATAACGAAAGTATCAAGTGCTTGATAAAGTGATCATTTAGAAAGTAGAATATAAATTGTCGTATTTTCTGTTTAACACTGAGACTGGTCTGTGAAGGATGCACACTGGCATGCCTTAGAGGACCAGGTGGATCTGAGAAACTAAAACCCATTAAGAACCCGTCTGTACACAGTGTCACTTCTGGCTCAGGAATCCTGAGTCTCATTAGAAGCTGATAGCAAAACTTGGGAAATACCACTAAATGCTCGTCATGTTCCCAGGCTCTTCCCTGCTGATCCTGTACCAATCTTTCTGAGGCAGGGGATTTGGCTAGCTAGATTTCTTGACTGATTCAGTGTAACTATTTTTATTTTCTTATGAAATGCTGTTCATTTTGAGGTGTAGCAACTTTTTGCCTTTTCTGTAAAGGGAAACCAGCGAAACAGTGAATGCAGCATACTATTGCAAAAGAAAATATTTCTGTTTCTACACTGGTGTACAAAAGGCTCTTTTGCATTTGTGGTAGCACTTAAAAGGGTAAAACTGAGGATTATGTTAGGTCAGATGCAACAGTATTTGTTAGTATAATATTTCAAATTGTTTTGTTTTTTCTCTTTTGGGGGCAGCATTTTGACACTGAAACGCAAGATCTGTTTGGGATTGAATGGGCTCCTAATGGCTGTGTTCTGGCAGCGTGGGATACGTGTCTGGAGGTATGAGGAAAAAGCAGATTCTTTTCTTGTAGAGTTCAAGTTGATTTTTAGCCGCCATGGATAAAGCAGTAACTAAAATAACTAGTGTTATAATGTTTTTTCTTTTAAACATAACAAAAGCTGAACTCGAACTGTTTTAAATATTATATGGCAATGGATATATATGGTATATGGTAATGGATGTCCTTACAAGTGTGTGTCAAACTGTTACGTAAATCTTTAATGACAGCAAATTATCTTATTAGTTTTCTTTCTAATTTATCTGGGGGAAAAAAAAAATTGATTGTAAACATTGCAGAAGCCACTACTGAAATAATGACAGAATTCTTCTGTAAGACTCTTCTACCATTTTACTTTACATTGCAGTGCAGAGTCATTTTACAGTTAAGTAAAAGTACTCATCCAAAAAGTTAGCAAAGAATATATAAATTGCTGTTCTTTCTGCGCTGAGTAGGTGAACTTCTTGGTATAGAAAAGTGTCCTCCTGTGACCATAGAGTTATGGGCAGCGTGATCAAAGCAAATACCCCGGGAATGGGTAGGGTTGTAGCGTCCCTGATCAGGCGGCTGGCACGGCAGTCTTCCGTAATGGCATCTGCTGCTGATGGTGAAGAGGGTTGGGCTGGATGGGCCGTTGGTCAGGCCTGGGGGGCATTTGTGTTCTTGGGGACAGGGTGGACGTGCTCCATGAGTGCCAAAAGAGCCCAACTGGAAGCCTGGAGCTTCTTGTCTCATGTCACAGATAAGAGACCATGCCCTTTGCATTTGACTTACTGCATTTTAAGCAGGGAGAGATTGGACGGAATGGTTTCGCCTGTCTGTGGCTTTTAACAATATTGTCAGCCTTTGGAATTAATCTATTTATGTTTCAGTATAAAATATTGCTGTACTCCCTTGATGGCAGACTGCTCTCCACGTATCGGGCTTATGAATGGTCACTAGGCATCAAATCAATCGCCTGGAGTCCCAGCAGTCAATTTTTGGCAATTGGCAGCTATGATGAAAAGGTAAGAAATAGGTTTATTTTGTCTCTTTTATCTAAACCATTACTAGAACTTTGTCCTAACAGTTTCGTCTTGCAATGCATTCTTAAATTAGGTGCGTATCTTGAACCATATAACTTGGAAGAAGATCACAGAGTTTGAGCATCCAGCAACCATTGCTAACACAAAGACTGTAAGTACGGATCCAACATCCATTGAATCATTAGCAGTGCTTTGATGCTCCTATTTGTATCTGAAAGATGCTAGTAAATGCATTTCATTCTGGAGCCCTTGCTTTTTCCCCTCCTAATGTGTAAATAGGGCTTGGGAAATTGCGTGGAAATTTGGGGATGTAAGAAAAATAGAGGAATCCTTTCAAGTTCGATGGAATACGCACATGTGATCCTCTGGGCTTTAGCACTAGTAGGTTCTCAGAGGACTCCTGTCATGTGCCAGTGTATTTTGATGTAGATGGTGATTGTGTTACAGATTTGGGTATGCAGATGATGACAAACTGGGAAACTTAACAGGAGAGATTTATCTCAGCGTTACACGATTCACAACTTTAAACAGTTTGAACTGGATTGGGGTCAGATTTACATCTTGTATGTACGAGCTCATCCAGCTCACCTAAAGAGCGTTTCCTGTAAACATCTGTCACTATTTATTTCTATGCTTGCATACACGTATGTGCAAGGCCCAACAGATTCTGGGTAGCTGGCAGCAGGTGGAGAGCTGTAGCTTTTGTTCCAAAAATCGCTAGCTGTTCTCATCCATCAAGGTAAAGAGAACACACAGCGTAGTGGTGCTGCGTGCCACTGCCGAGGGCCAGTCTTGCGCCTGGACAGATATCCTGCAGGAGTTTACACGTGCAGGCTCTGTCTGCATTATTCACGTGACTGTGTGGGTGCCTCTTAACCAGAAGCAAGGCGTGATGCATTAAATGCACCTCAGCAAAGCTCCTCACGAGTGAAAAATGCCCTTACTTCCAGTTAGGTGTAAAATATGTCACGGAAAACAAATGGAAATAGCTCTGTTAATCTCTGCTACACAGACAGGAATTGCAGTTGGTGCGTTTTATCCCGATGCTTATGGTTGGGGATAATACTTGTAGACATACTATTAAAATATTTCTGCTCTTTCCTTCTGCAGTGTTGCACTTTGTTTGTGTTTATGATAGTATCTGAGTAAAGATTCTTTGTTGCAAAAAATGAAATCTATGTTCCTGTTGTAGTGAAGGTGATTTATTGTACTGTCAGGTTTAGCTCTCGGGAATAATGAATGAGGTGTGCTCTGGCAGACTCGTTCTTCATACACTTCAAGGTTCGTTCATTTGTCACAGGAGTGTTTTCCTGATCGTGGTTCCAAATAGCGAATGATTCACTGAGAACGCTGGGTTCGGTGTTTGCCTGCTGAAGCCCTTTCCCCCACTGATGAACTAGGGGATGCTGAGATACAATACACTTGAAAATGAGTTAGTGAGATGTGGATGACTTGGTAATAGCCCATGTTCAAATTCTCCGAGGTCCTTCTGTAGAACTCTCACTTGTTTCTTTGTAGATTGTGTATAAAGAAGTGGAGAAATCCCCATCTGTTGAAACAGAGAGACTTTCTTTCCCTCCAACAAGAGCATTGGCTAGTTCTCTCTTCAGCACACAAAGTAAATGTAAGCCAAAGTTTACTAAAATGAGACACTTGAGTTTGCCATGTGAAGTCTGTCTTTAAATAAACGCTATAGGCGAACTCTGCCTCTTTGATACCAGAACGGATCCTCTGGATGCTCTGCTCAAGGCTCCAAGTTAACTGAAGAGCTCCAGGGGCAGTAAGCACCCTACCCGAGAGGATGCTGTCGGCATGGTGCTTTGAAGGCAGGTTAAAGACTGGCGGGATGTTGTAGAAAAGAACTGTAATTGCTTGGGTGTAGAAATAGCAGCCAGACCTCAGTCTTGGAGTTGCTTGCAAAAGTTGTCTCAACGTTGTGTGGATTTTCTGATTTGTTCAATCTATGCAATGTTGTTTCATGACTTAGTTTAACTGTTGCGGGAAATTGCAATAGTTCATCTGATTCTAGCAATTAAGAATCTTACTGTAGTGTGTGGCAGTTCCAATAATTGGAAGAAAAAAAATAAATCGGGTGTTACAGTCTTGCTGTCTGTTTTAGGATAGTAATTAATCCCTTAGGTATGAGGTTATGTAAAAAAGCAGAGCGTGAAAAAGGCCTTTTGTCTAAGAAGCTGTAGTCGTAGCAATGCTTTAAACTTGCCTCCAGACAACAGGCTTCGAAACAATAAAGAGATGGCAGAGGATCTATGATTAGCATTTTTTCTGGTTTTTTTTACTGTCTCATTGTTCGTCGTACTGTAAATCACCTTTGGTTTGCATTGGTGTTTGTTTGAAATACTAGTTAAAAGGCAGCGGAAAACTTGATCTTTCCTTTTTTTCATAGTTTAGTCTCAGACTTGCCTGGATTTCCAGCCTTTTTGTAGGCTTGCCCTTTTTTTTGTAGAAGGGTAAGAATAGTAAGCTGTTTATATGAAGATGCATTATCTTAAAACAATGGAAGTTTTTGGTTGGAACATCTTGGAGAAGAGTAAAATATGGTCCCATCGCTTCAGAGATGAGGGGGTTTTAACAGTTGGAATGTAAATATTTTGTCCATTCAGGCTTGTTTAGTAAAGCACTTTTATTTCAAATTCCAGATGACATTTCCCAGGTGCCAGTTTCTTTACAGTACATCAAACCAGTGTCTGACAGGGCAAATCCCAAAATGGGAATCGGGATGTTGGCATTCAGTCCAGATAACTGTTTCCTGGCAACCAAAAATGGTAAGTTCCTACTGCCCTATAGTAAAGGGGAAACCTGTTTGTTGTACGTGGTGTGTTTTCATAAAAGAAACGAGGACAAGAACTGGTTATTTTGCACTATGGGGAGACTCATGGCCCTATTTAAAATCAGCTCTGTTATGCAAACATGTAACTACAGGGGAAATTCAGCCTGTGTCTTCTAGTGCACATAAAGTATTGTGAGCTGCCAGAACCGCTTATCAGTGCATTAGCTCAGTCCTGGCTTTGTATTTAATGAAAATAGTATGTTTTTTATATTTCCTCAAATGTATGTGAGCTCACTGCGTTAGAAAATGAAATGCACGAATCCTTCCTCCTCCGTTTACGGCAAGTGTCTCCTGAAAGGCAGAATTCTTCACAACCTGTAGTAGTGGGGCTTTTGATTACCTCAAATAGTGAAAGTCATGGAATTAATGTTTAATCTTTCCCTTTGATGGTCCTGAAGGGCTGTTTATGCCTGGATGCAAAAGCTGTGGTTGAGGCAAAACCCATCAACAGCAGCGTAATTGTGAATAATTTGATAAAAGCCGGTGAAGGACTGGAAGACAAATTGTCACTTCTTTTATCCTTTCTGCAATTTTTCCAAAGTGAAATTGAAGGCACTGCTAGGCAAAACTCTACTGGCATTAAACCTGTCGTGTACCTGAATGGTTTGTGTCATGTTAGACCTCGATTAATGCCCATTTCTTTTTTAAAAAAAAAAAGTGTGATCTGTTTATCTTTCGGGTATTTACATGATTACCTCTTCCTTTTCTGACAGATAACATTCCTAACGCTGTCTGGATCTGGGACATCCAAAAGCTGAAACTGTTTGTAGTCTTAGAGCAGCTGTGTGCGATCCAATCCTTCCAGTGGGATCCACGACAGCCCCGACTCGCTGTGTGCACAGGGAACAGCAAAGTCTACGTGTGGTCCCCAGCTGGGTGTGTGTCAGTGCAGGTCCCAGTGGAAGGTACGGCTGCCTGCAGCGACTGCACAAGCCACCGTCAGCTGCTTATTCACAAAACGTTTTTCCGCTTATAAATTGGTCTGAGCATTATCACGTAAATGGCTCAGACGGGTTCTCGGAGCTTTTTAAAAACGGGTATTTCTATCCTCAAAAAAGAAGAGTTCATAACAATGAGACATAGCAAACGTGATAAAATAAATCAAGGACAGAGCACAGGGGCTAACAATGATTTAATTGTTGCTTTAATCGTATGGTACGTTGAATTCTTTCTCAAGGTTTATATTCGTACCGGTTTATTTACATAGAAACTGTAACTGGGCAGAATGCCAAGCGTTCAAATAAAGACTCTGACAGGCCTATAACGGTTTTGGGTATTCTGAAAACAACTAAACTACCGCAAAACACTAATGGGGGAAAATGTGCATGTTAAATCTGATGGGGAAAGATAGAACATACGTGAACCTGAACTCTGAGTCAGCCTGCATGATGAGAAGTTTTATGGTTGGCAGTGAGTGATACAGGGCCATTAGCCAGATCACATAAATGCCTTTCTGCATATTAAACAGAAAGGAAATCGCAAAGATTCAACTTTTTCCTCTCTCCACAAGGAGCGGCAATAGCATCAGGTATGCAGCTCTGCACCAGTGAACAGTCTTGTCGTTTTAATGCAAATAGATGCCACAAGCCTACAAAAACTGTGCTTGCATGTGGAGTACAACGTAGCTGTAGGCTTGGGGGAAGGAGTCGGTAACGCAGCTTGCCTGTTCGCCGGTATAGCAGTGCAGATTGGCAACCAAATGCAACGCCCTGGCACGGCTTCCGAGGTGGGGAGGGTATTTCTTGCCATGTGTATGACTTACTCCAGCTACCTTTTCCCAGAGCAAGAGGACAGACTGTCGGCTTCTTGCTGACAAACTCTGATCTGTTTCCGCAGGTGACTTCCCGATCGTGTCTCTCTCCTGGCATTCTAGTGGCGACTCCATGGCGCTTCTGAGTAAGGATAACTTTTGTGTGTGTTACTTAGAAAGAGAAGAGGTAAAGTAACAACCATTTGCATTCAAAATGCTCACAAGTTTGAGGAAGAATGGGGAAAGGGGTCAAACCCTGTTGCGCAGTCTGAAGTTTTTGTATTTATAAATTATTTATTTGAAGGAGCGTAACCAAACTCCAATGTGTAAAGTACTGTGGTTGCCTTTGAATGAAGTGATGTAGCAGCGGAAGTGTAGAGAATGAAGTCTGGATTTCAAGAAAATTTTAGTATTGATGTAGTTGAACTTTCTCTTGAACTTTGTCAACTATGAAACCTTATTTTCTAAAATTGTAGCTGTGTGTATATAATGTATAGCTCTTATTTAAATTTTATAATTTCCAATAAATATTTTGATAGTTACAAACTTGGTATGACTCTAACTATAAACCTGCACTTCTCCATTCTAGTGTCTGTTTCTGTATCATCAGCGATGGGATTATGTAGCTGTTTATCCCAGCACAAGGAAACAGTTATTTGCACACAAGAACGTAGAGTTTACATCCAGTCTTTAAGACAATGGATTTTTCTGGTGTAGTAGGACTAAATATTGTAGAAGTAGATACATCAGTAAGACACTTTCTAGTAAATCAATTACCGTTAAAGCAAAACGAGTTTTGTTCAGAAAGCAAATTAAGTCATCTGTAGCAATTTTGCTTTTCCAGACAAAGATGTTAGCAGGTGACAGTAATTGTGCCTGGTCTACCACAGATTTATTGTGCTGAATCTTTCCAGGAAGGATTGTAACTGATACTTTAGAATAACACGTTTCAGGCAACTGGAATGGGAGCTCTTGACCCAGCTATCTGGTGCCAAATTGGAGTGGACGGTTCAGCAGGGAGAGAGCAGTTGGACTGTGCTTTGTCTTTAACCCGAGTAGCCAGTCACTGTGTTCTTCAAAGGAAGGGAGCCCTTTGTTTAGGAATTATTGGATGTTTTTTCTTTTGCTACTTAATGTCACAGACTCAGTCCCCACAAAATGAAGAACGAAGAACAAATTGAGTTGAAATTTAACTTTACTGCAAGATTAATGAAAATTAAATAGCTATCTTAGAAAATGCAGAGAGGGGCATGCAACTTGTTGCATTCCATCACGACTCCAGCTTTACAGAAGTTTCATAAACACGCGTCTATTTCAAGAAAACACTGCACTGCAGCACAGCACTTATTCAGCATTGTCGTTGCGCAGATAAATGCTCTGATAAAACAGCATGTATAGAAGGTTGTACACAATGAAAAAGCTTGTTAGAGTAACCTCATGAGCAATTTCAGTCGTAGTGTCTGTTATGCTGCTTCGGAATTTCACTACTGGACATTTGTATGAGGTTAACTGCAAGAATGTATAAATCAAGATTGATGTACAGTGCTTTAAGTTTTATTTGTCTCCATTAGAAAGTCCTGCACTGCTGCTGTCCCAAACTAGAGGAGATTTAAGAAAAACTGCTAAGAATATAAATCTAATCAAAATAGATTTCCTTTTCAGTTTTATAAATAATAGCTTTGAAGGCAAATGTGTTTGTGAGGCTTTTGGCAATATTCTCTCAAGGGAGTCTTTATTCTGTGGCTGCAGCAAGAAAACGTACATAAGAAACTAGGAAGTTAGACTCAGTTTCTTTGTAAGAAAAGCTAATAAACGCATATTCAGCCATATACGAAGTAGTTCACGTACACTGCGGCTGAGCAGACGCAACAGTACAGCTTTAACAAAATCTGCTGACTCTGTTATGCTAAAGAATGACTGAAACAGCTTTCAAAATTCTTAACAGGCATTAATCAAAATGCTAAGGTTACTGCAATTGCGAACACTAATACCTCTTAAACAATGCAGATCAGTCCCAGGCACGCTACATGATTTGACACCGTACATGGGGATACAACTGTAATACGGCACGAACACTCTCCTGCATCTCGGATATCTGTGCAGAGTGTTGCAGTGGATACTAATCGCACTTAATTAACAGGGAAGAACACGTAGTTAGAAATGGAAAATACCGCTGCTCCCTAGCCCTGTGTAAGAACCAGTAAGAACTGTAAATTAGATCCCAAATACAAAATGACACCACCCTGTGTCTGCTGCGGATTAATCCGACCTGCACGTTCTTGGTAACACCCAGGGCCTCCCGTGCGCTGTTAGTTCTGCAGCCACCCCCTTTCCTTCCCCCAACTTCTTCGCTCTGATTATCGAGTGTTCCGCCACACAGCGTGCTCTCCCCGGGAGACCAACATCAAACCATTTTCCCTCGAAAAGATTAAATGCAATGAATTTTAAAATCCAATTTTGCCTCTTGTCATGGAGTAGCCAAGTTTGGCCTCGTTGTTGATGAAGGACATCAATCCCAGGTAGGTCTCGATCAGAAGCGGACGCTCCAGCACAAGCACGCCATTAGCCCTTCCTGGCAACGGACACTCCTTATGGGCTTTCTTCACAGCTTGAATGAGCTGAGTTTTAAAGTTCTCCAGCTGAAAGGAAAAAAAAAAAATCACCTTGATGTTTTTCCATGGTTTTGAAAATTGTTAGGCCAACGGCTGCTGCTGTTGACTTGTAAAGGGTTAACGCTAAAGCGGTAGTTGTCGTGGATCTCACGTGCCACGATGACCTTTACAGGTAACGTCATACCAGGACACCGTTTACGTGTAACTTAAACACGCGGGCTAGGTGCCTGAAGATTTATCAGTGACTAATATCGTTTATTTCTGACTGTAGTTCACCTGCCCTTATCATCGATGTGTTGAACTTAAACTACCAGTGTGTTCTATTTTTAAGGAAACCTTCAGGGGAAAGCAACTATTGCAAGAAAAACTGAGAGCCACTGAAGTGAAGGTCTCCAGTTAGCAATTAAACTATTTGTTTAATTAGCTAGTCCTAGACGGAAAGTCAGGCATCGGCCTGCCAGGTAAGCAAGAGCAGGAATGGCACCAAGATCCATTTTCTTTTGGGCTTTGCAGGACTCTGCAGTTTCAGCTTCCCTCCTCTATAAACCATTTACGGGTAGCTGGCAAAAGCTGCCAGTTGTGCTGCCCTGCAAATCAAAATTTGGAGAAGGGAACGTAGGTTGCAGCTCTAAGTTCTGTCTCTTTGATTTAACTGCTTTGATTTGGTTTAACTGCTGTATCTGTTCAAAAGAACCGGAGTCGCATCCAGCCTACGAGATCAACGAGCCACCTAGAACGGGAGAGGCGACGTCCTTACCAGGCAAAGGGATACGATCTTCTCGTCAGCGTCTGCCATCGGGTGTTCGGTGAAGGTGACGTAGGGGATGTTTGTGGACCACGGGTTCCACCTGTTAATGAAGGAGGCGCGGCTTTGCTTGTCCCACTGGATTCGAATACCAGTACCTTCTCGCCTGATGTTGAAGACAGCAGAATTAATACGGTAAGGCTTTCGAGGCTTTGAGGCAAGTTTAGCTGGAAAGGTACTGTCTGAGAAAACCTGCTTAGAACTGGAAGCTGAAACCTAAGTCTGATAGTAAGTTTTTCCTCTAGAACAGGAATAGGAGAATTCAGCCCCTGAAGGGTGCAAGGGAACGTTCTTAGAAGCTGAGTGCAACAAGGTTAAGCTCGTTGGACACCTAGGGCGCAGTGCCCGAACCGTACTGCCTGTGAGAGCCTGCGCTTGGTGTGACCTGACGCTTACACGCGGCTTCCTAGTAACGCTCAGGCGGTGCTGCCGCTACTGACGGCGACACGTAACGGCGAGGAACTTCTGCTCCCGGATCTATTCATCTGATCTTGAAAGTCCTCAAGCAACTCGCTTTTAACGTAACTACGAGCCGTCGCAGCAAAACAGCAGCTACTCTGAGGTGGCCTAATGAAGCGTCAGTAATTGTTCAGCGTCACACGAGCAAAAGGAGGAATTCTCACACGTGTCCAGTGGTCAGTGACAAGGGCTGGCAGCTCAAACTACTTACAGTAACGCTACAAGAAGGACACGACAGTATTACTGTGCCAACTTACTTGTTCAGGGACCTAGGTGGGAACTCAAACTCTCCTACAGAGATGGTATCGACCGCGCTGAGGGCTATCCTCGTCACGTGCTGGCACTGCAGGCTGATGAAGTTGTACTTGCAGACCAGGAGGGACCAATCCGTGATAAGAACGAGGCGCTCCTTCTCGTTGTTCCAGTGATCGATCCTGGCGAGAGAACACGACTGAGCTTTAGGGGTTTTGGCTAGAGACACTTGACAGCTGGACAGAGAGAAGAGTCACTAAGGAGGACAAATCTGAAGTCTCAGTATTGCTCTATTTGCCATTACGGCCTTTGCTTTGACCCAGCGAGTCTGGTAAGAGGAGGCTGAATGTCACAGCGCAGCTGTGTTACAACATAGGAAAGTATCGAGAAA
This sequence comes from Phoenicopterus ruber ruber, assembly GCA_009819775.1. Classification (NCBI taxonomy): domain Eukaryota; kingdom Metazoa; phylum Chordata; class Aves; order Phoenicopteriformes; family Phoenicopteridae; genus Phoenicopterus; species Phoenicopterus ruber. The sequence goes on along the minus strand of CM020235.1, from coordinate 9,050,167 downwards.
ACCAGAAGGAGTCTGAAGATCTTGGGAGATCTCTCTAGTGCTGTCTCCTGTTGTTTGAGATCAAATGCCACTTAATGGGGCAGACGAGTCTCCAACAACTCTTCCAGCAGCGTTTCATACCGTGCCGTTAGCGTGTTGCCACGTTTGCTGAATTACTAACTGTGTTTGTGCATGTTTGGGGAGAGAAAGTGTTTTCTTTAACTGTGTGGTCTGAGTAAGTATTTTCCTCTAAGAACAGTCTGTGCATCCAAAAACTCGTCGGTTTCTTCAAATTTCATGAATGAAAGATCCTACCTTTCCCTCGGTGTTTTGCCACACTACGCTGTTGAGCCATCCCAGCTATGCTACCGTTTCATCCTTAGGGCGACCTCAGAGCAGGTCCTCTCTTCACTCTAAGGGTAACGAGCTCAGCTTTTAAACTACCACCTTTGAAATCTGCTACAGCTTATTTTTAGTGTTACTGATTTAATTGTCTTTCCTTACAACAATTAAAACCTGCCCATTGTTTCAGCAGGAACGCTGACGTAAAGCTGGTGAGAGCGAAGCTGTCCTCACTGGGTAAAGGTACGTGCAAGCAGTGGGGCCAGGCAACGGCCGGAGCGTTTCCCCCTGCCCCGAACCTCGCTCTGCCTCCCCTGCCCATTACACTTGTGCCACGGTGAAGGGACCGAAACCGGCCCTGCCTTCTGCTCGCCCCGGGGAGCGCTCGGGGCTTCCAGATCTGGCCGGGCGCTCTTCCCGGGCCGTAGGCATGCTCGGCTCGTGTTGTGCTCCTGCCCCTAGTCCAGATACACCGCAAAGTGTCAGCGTCCATGTTGTTCACTGGTGAACGACGGGGCTAACGGGCTCTAACTCGGTTGGTGGGTGTAGTGTATGAGCAGACTCTGCGTTGTACCGGATTTTGGAATGGGTTAACTGACAACCTTTCACCTGAATCCCCCGTGGGCCGGATCACGCAGCAGCAGCGATGTGACACGGCCCCCGGGGCCGCTGCGAGGCTGCTCTGCCCGTTCCGCCACCGCGAACGGTTACAGGACTCTGCCCCGGAGCCGAGCGGGACGCGGTGCGCGGCCCCGGGTCTCCTCGGGCGCGGAGCCGCGGCCTCGCCCCGCGCAGCGTGACTTACTCGGCCAGCAGCCAGACGCTCTGCACGTCCCCGTCCTCCGTGGGCTGCACGACCGCGCGGATCTCGCTGACCGCTTGCTCTATGGTGCCGGGCTGAGGGGGGAGAAGGAAGGAAGAGGTTACGGGCGCGGGGGCGGGCGGCGGGGCCGCTCCCGCTCCCGGCGCGGCGGCGGGCCCCTACCCGGAACACGAAGTACTCGCGGAGGCGGCCGCGGCGGGTGGCGGTGCGCACGCCCGGCGGCCGCAGCGTCTGCCGGGCCGGGGGGGCGCCGGGGCCGCGCCCGGGGGCCGGCGGGGCCTCCCTCGGCACCAGCAGCGCCGCGGGGCCGCCGGCCGGGCCCTCCTCGGCCGCGTCCCGCAGCTGCAGCATCGCGGCCGGGCTCTCGCCGCCTTCCGGGGCGGGGCGGGGCGGGCGGCAGCGCCGGCGGCCGAGCCCTCCCGCCCCCCCCCACGCCGCGCCGGGAGGCGGCTCTGCGGCTGCCGGGGCACGCGTGGCCTCACCCGCGCGGCGCGGGGCCGCTGCCAAGCCCGGGGGCGCGCCACGCGTGACCTCCGCGCGGCGCTGCCCTCTCTGCAGCCCGCGGCGCGGCGGGTGCTGCCACCGTCGCCCACGCGGGGTGCACGAGGCCTGCCTCGTCCGCCGTGGATTTTCGGGGCCGAGGAAGGCACACGCATGCACGTGCATGCACACGCACACATGCACACATGCATGCACACGCACACACGCGTGCACCCGCACCCGCAGCGTACGCGCAGGGGGCCCTGGGCTCAGCCCCGATGAACGAGCTGCGCGGCCCAGCCTGAGGTCCCCACGGAGCAATGAGGCTGGGGGTCTACCGAGGCCGTCAGAGCATTGCGGAGCAAATCGTGGTCAGATGCACGAATTCCTTAAATACCGCCTGGCCGGGATTTCCCGGGGTGCCGCGGCAGAGGAGCCCTGGCAGCGGCGGAGCGAGGCAGCGCCGGGGGCAGAACGGCGAGCTTAGAGCCCTAAGGGCCGTGCCGTGCTCAGCGTACTTGATAGCGACAATTAAATGGTGCTGGGGCATGAATGGCAAGTTAATATTTATATTTCTGTGGTCTCTGGCTTTGGTGCAGATATTATCATCGCTATTTGTGGAACCATACTGTATCTTTGACCGCTTTCCAGGGCTGTTTTACCCCGAGCCAGAGGATGACATCTTCAGCGGGCAGTTGTGCTGGGAAACGGTACGAAATTGAAAACATATTAAATTGACTTCACAGACAGCACTGGGTTTCAGATATCCGTCTTTCACACGTGTTTCATGATTCTCCGCTGTACTCTTCGCAACCCGTGCTCTCATGAGCCTGTTTAAATGGGAAGCCTCGGTGCTTTCTCTGAAGTGACTCACAAAAGAGTTGCGGGGCTGGCTTTACGCTCCGTGACTTCGCACACCGCGCTCAAAGCAGAGTTTTTTCCACCCGAGCTTCCTCTTCTCTCTGCGGGCCGGCTGCCGGGGATGGCCGCAGCCGGGAGGGCGACCGCAGCCGGGAGGGCGACCGCCGCCGCCCGCAGCCAGGCCCGCCCCGCGCCGCTGGGACGTTGGTTGTCTCCCGGCCGTGCGGCAGCCAGGGTTGTCTCCCGAGACGCAGGTTGGGAGCTGGGGCTGGCGCGGGGTTGCTCCCTGCCCCTGGGCGCCAGGCCGTGTCCCGGAGAGGGAGCCGGGCTCTGCCCGCTCCCTGCCTGCTGGGCTGGCGGCCAGGCTGCCTGTCACCGCGGGCGTGCGGGCAGGGCTGGCAGGGACTGCTGCCCCGGGGCCTCGCCGTGCCTGGAGGCTTCTCCTGGAGTCCAGCCACCGCGCACCCAGCACTGTGTGCAAAGCTGGACCCAAACAGCATCGTCTACGTGTAAGGAAAGCCTGGGGGCAGCAGCAGTAAGTCAGCGCTGGAAGATTCACTGGGAGCAGCCCTTACCGTTTCCTGCTGTAAGAAAAGTCCTCACTTTTAAGGTCCTGATAGGAAAACAGAGGCCTGAATTTATTGTATCCCGGAGCTCTCTCCATCATTATAAAACATCTTTATGTAGTTGCCTTTCTTCTCTAGGAAGAATGAAAGATGTTGTCTTCCCATCTGTTAGGCTTGGCAGATGCTTTACTTCTAAGTGGAAACATTAGCCCCTCTTACCCGCTCTTTTCTCTGACTTAAATGATTTATGCAACCGCTGTGACTCTGGAAGGGCTGAGCTGCAAAAAGCAGCTGCCTCGGTTTCTTCCAGGAGCTACCAGCTTTTGGGCATGTCTCGTTGGTGACTTCAGTCTTGACGTAATGGTTGTCTTTCAGCAGCAAAATATGCGCATGGTGTGGGCACTGAAACTGCCCAAACCTCCTTATCCCGCTTCTCTCTCAGACACCAGTATTTGCCGAAGGCCGGGTCTGCCCGGGGCCGCGCCAGGGCAGCGGAGCAGTGCCCAGCTCCCGCTTCCGTTCCTCCTGGCCCGTGGTGAGAGTTTGCCGGCAGGTTCTTGGGGCAGGAGAGTTTTAGTGCAGCATCCCTGCTCCGCTCTCCATCCCCGTCCCACCGTGTCGCCTACCCTGTGCCCATCCTTCCTGGAGGGAAGGCAGGGGCCAGCTCAGCCCTCCGTAAGCTCCTCCGTCCTCACCGCTGCTGCCAAGGCTGGCGACGACAACTCGTGATACTTGTGGCGTTTTTTGGAAGAGGAAACTCAGCAGTGAACCATCTCAGAATTCGGCTTGGACACTTCTCCCTCCCTTTTCTCATTTCCCAGGGGCCAGCGGACTGTGACCCAGCTTCGGCAGAGTCCTTATCAACGCCTCTTTTTGTGCCGTTTCCCGAGGTAGGAGGGAGTTTGGTGGGAAGAGGCAGATGACAGCAATTTAATCTCGTTCCCCAGCTCCCTCTTTGCCCAGCGTATTCCCCCGCCACCCCGGGAACGGGTTGTTACCCGCGCTCAGCAGCCGAGTGCCGGTCGGACGTGGCCCTGTGTTACATGCACAGTGAGTTCCCTTGGGAAGTGATCGATTTTGTTATCTGTTAGAGTGCCTAGGAAAGATTAAATCTCTGTGGGATATTTTTAGAGCTGCTGGGAAAGAGGTTTTGGGTGGTGTGTACAGAGCTGGCCTTGGGTAGTGCAAAAGAGCTGTCTTTCGAGAGAAACCCGAATCGTTCCTGCTACTGTTCTGCAGGGTTTCCCCCCTCCTCTCCTCGGGGCTGGACACGGCTGGTGGGAGGGATTTCTGGCTGTCAGCAAGAAAAGAAACAAGAGAGCATGTGAGGGAAAGGAGCTAGACCTGGGAAAGGCAGGAGGAAAGTTCTGTTACTCCCCTGAAACGCCGGGGAGCTGCTCTTGGTGCGCGTGGGTGCAGGGGTTGCTCGATCCCGCCTCGGGAGGAGCGTGGGGAGCCGCAGCTCTGCCCGTGGGGTCCACGAGCACCCTGCCTGCTTGTGGAAGAGCCCTCTGGGAGGTGGCTTCTCGCTGCGCGGGGCAGCACCCTCCTTTCCCTTTCCCTCGCCGAGTGCTGCTTTTTATATTGCCTTGCGAAGGGGATCGCGCCTCCAGATCAGCTAAACCCGCATGGGGCTTCGTTGCTGGACAGAACCCAGGTCTTGTGAGCCACCAGCGCTGCGGGCTTTGTCAAGAAGCAAATGCCAGAAGGAAAAGTCACTTCAGTGCATTTCACTACAAGCAAATGAGCGTGAGAAGCCAGGTTTGGTTTGGGGAGAAACCCAGCGACAATCCGCGGTCTAATCGTCTCCCATGGACTGAAGCAGCTTGCTGAACCGAACCCCCACGGGAGGAAGCATCCCGGAGCGATCGATCTGCTCTCCCGGTGCAGGAGCCCGTGGCTCCGATAGCATCGTCCTTTGCCAGAGAGAGAGAGACCGGCAAGTCGGGAGCGGGAGGTGGCCGGGAGCGTCCTCCTTTGGGGAACAGGGACTCGCAAGTCGGGCTCGAGAAGGCTGCGAGGTTTCCCAGGCGCCCGCTGGAAGCACCCGGGAGAGAGAGGAGCTGTTGCAATGGAGTTCCGTGCCGTGGCACTCTCATTCATCCTTGCCTTGCGAATGTCTTCTCTTGCTTCTGGGAGCAAACTTCAGCCCCACATGTAAGTAGCAAGAAAAGAGAAGCAGAGTGTTTTTGTAGCGCAGGGAGCTGTAAAGCACAAGCTTAAATACAGTATTTTAAAATCAAGGGTGAAGGGAGGAGCAGGGTGACGGGGAGGGAGGGCTGCTCTGTGTCTCTTTATCTAGTCCCAGATGTGCATGAAGTTGAATAGAAATTTGAAAATGTGGATAATCTTTGCTTGTCAGAGGTAACTCACTGTTTTTAACCGAAATGTTGCTATTGTGTGAGCACAAGAGGTGATTGTTGTGTGCATAGTTTGACCTTTCTTCACAGACCTGCTATTTTTATTGCACTTCACGTATCTCTTCCTCACTGCGTGTTCCTTTCCCCCTTTTGCTGTTACTCTGGCAGCGTGTAGCCCATTCTTTTTAATTAAATTTTGCAGTTACAATTTGATGTTAATCATTTGGCTTCTTTGGAAAACTTCCTTGCAAATTTGGTCTCCTGCCAGAAGATGATCTCTCGGTGCAGGGGGATTGCTCTAATTCTTTCTGTGAACGAACCCAGCGTGGCACGGCGTGCTAACTCCAAGCCTCTCTCCCTGATGTTTTTGACTTTCCCATTGAAAAGGGCTCCTTTTCAGCAGATAAAGGTTTTGCAAGAAGATGCCTTTTCTCCCTGTGTCAGAGGTTTTGTCCTCCTGCCTTGACAAGTACTTTTAGGACTTCTTGGCTGAGACACTGGGGATGAGATGGTGCCAAAGCATTGGAGAAAAGAAAACGCCAGCGCGTGGGAAGCGCAGTCCCTTCCCGCCGGGCACCGCTGCCGATGCCCGTTACGCCCCACCGCTGCTCGGGGCACACAAGAGCCTTTCTTCGCTGTGATAAGTCACACCAAAAGGGTGCTGCTGCCAGCCTTGCTCCCGCGGCTCCTTGCAGCGCTCTTCTGGGCGTGCGGACGGCGCGGAGGTGAGGTGCCCGCGGGCTGGGACTCATATTTGGTGAAAGAGAGTTAGGATTAGAAAAGAAATAAAGTGCAAATGGTATTTTCCTTATTTTCCTAGTCACTGAATTATATATATTCACTTTATGTACTGGAATCAGTCTTGCAGCCCTTAGCTCTGAAGGAGTGAGAAAGCATCTAAGACAGCAAACTGACTTCTGATTTAAAGCAGTGTTAATAGAATGAGGTATCATTTCTAGTGGCAGAATATTTTTTTCCCAAACACGCTCAGAAGATGCAGATGTCATTGGTGTTTGCAACGACAATAGTCAGGAAAATACTCCCCTAAGTGCAAAGAAAGCGCATGTATTCTGCATTAACTGAGCGTGGACAGAATGGACAACCATAGAAATTACTGTGCGGCCATATCGTGTAGGCTGCTGCCTCTTTTCTGATTCCTCCTCTCTGTTTTAAGGCTAAAGATTAGCCTTAATGTATCCGTGGAAAAGTAATTGCTGCATTTTTCAAGTGGGCCGTAGAGTGTCCCGGGAGCCAGAGGTACGAAATAGCAGCAGCTGCCCGGTCTCACTGGAGGTTGCTGCGTTCCAGTGTTACAGACCCCTATTGCTGTAGGTTTCTGTTCGCGTATCGGAGCCTCGTCGCGGGCTGCAGGGCTGGAGGTTCGAGGAGGGGGTTCAGGACGGAGCAGGCTTCCCGTGTCTGCCGCCAGCCCGCGGCGCGGGGTTACTCAACGTGTTCTCTCTGCGCGGCGATTGTCCATCTACAAATACAGGTTTGAGGTGTTCCCCGACGTTTAACTCGCTCGCAAAGGCCTGATGACGGGCTTCGGGGAAATACCGAGGGTATTATTGTTCTGTATGTTTGTTGGAGCCGGGGCCACGCTGTGACACGCTCTCTGTTCACAAGAGCATTAAACCCAGGGGGTCTGGGGAGGTGGGTAGGCTACAACTGCTCGTGGCTGGCCGACCTGGCAGATTTCTTTTCCCTGCAGCGATTTAATTAAACGAGGAGGCAAACACTGTATATTGCATAAGATCTTCCCGCTCTCAGTCAGGAAATGCAGTTGCCCGTCGCTGGCGCCTGTTTGAGCGGTGGGAGCACCGCGCCGCGCTCAGCGGCGCCCACCCCCCTACCCCTCTGTTTCTCTGTGCCAGGCCAAACGTCTGCGCGGAGCAGGAGCTGGCGATCGTGGGGCACCGGCAGCCCTGCGTCCGGGCCTTCACCCGCACCGTCAAAGTGTGGAAGCAGGACTGCGGAGGACGGCGGTGGTGCACGGGCTACGAGCGGAGGTACGTGCTCTTCCTTCGAGCTTGGTTTGCTCCTCGCGTGAGGAGAAGTGATGGGGAAGCGAGCTTGCTGCTCGCTTTGCATCTGCAAAGGGCAGAGCCCATCGCAGCGGCTGCGTGGCTGGGCATGGGGCAAGGGCTGCGAAGAGCCGCACGTGTGCCCGTCCCGCTGCCCAGGCTGGGGTCTGACCCTGGAACAGCCTCAGCAGCGGCTCGGTACCCTCCGAGGGGTCCCAGTGACCAGACCACAGGGCTGTGGCTCTCCTCAGTCCCCTGCAGCTCTCCAGGGAGAGAGGAGAAAGAACCCAGCGCTCGGTACCTGCCCTGCAGCGGGTCCGGCATTAGAGCAACAAAGTTTGTGTAGGGGTCGATGTAAACAGCCACGTGCAGAGCGACGTGGCTCTGAACCCACAAACGAGCTGTAAAGGGCAGAGCTATTTTATAAGATATTTTTCTTGGCTAAAGCCAGGAGACTATGAGAGATTTGCAAACCCTACGTGTGTCTAGCTGGAGGGGTTTCTGACTCTACCTGGCATCCTTGTGACGCTCAGGGTTTTTAAGCTGTTAAGGAATTCCCAAAGAGAAGATATATTGCTTTTGTTCCAAAGAAGCTTTGTCATTGTGGTTAGCTGTTTCCAGTCTTCTGACGACGTGTTACATCTGTTTCCTATGATCGTGCCATGTTAATGAAATGACTTAATCACACCACGTGCATTATTCCTGTATCTTCAGATGTCTCAGCTTCAAAGCAGAGGCATCTCAGTGCCTCGGTAGTTTTACAGAGCTGAAGGCAGCAGCTGGCTCCGAGTGAGGTTTATTGTGCATGGTCTAAAAAAAAACCCGTAACTGTGGCCGTCGTGCAAGTGATGTGGTGGTCGGCGGGCTTTGCTGCAGGGCGCTCGGCTTCCTTCCGCACCGTGAGCACGACCGTGCTCGGGGCCACGTCCGGAGAGAGCACAGCTCGGCGGAGTTAGGCCGGCGCGTGCAAGAAAGGAGCTTGAACGTGCAAGAAAGGAGCTTGAACGTGCTCCGAGCGGAAAATTGATGCGGTGTTTCGGCTAATCATGGTATCCCTCGAGTCGCCGACGGGCCTTTACCGGGAGCTGGGAGCCCGTGCAGGGAGGAGCTGCAGAGGGAGGGCTACGAACACGCGCAACAGTGCAAATAACGCGCTTTTCTTCCCTACACAGCAGCCAAGCTACGATGTGCCCAACCCTCTGTACCCCGCCTGCTTCTCCGGCCTCACTAGGCGGTCACAAGCCTCTACCAAATAACGATGATAGTGGTAGTTTCAAAGCAGCATCTTGGACGAGAGACAGCTTTTAAGTCTTGACTTTAGGAATTCCCATAGCCTGTAATTGCCAGTAATTACCTCGGTGATGATATCTGTGTAGTGGAATAAAGGAGCAAACAGAGTCCGGCTTTTGACCGTGTTTTAAGAGAGGACTTTGAAATGACGGGCGCCCTGTCTGCTTGTACTTCAAAGGCTGGGAGCGCTCCAGACCCAGCTGTCCCCTTGGTGCTTCAGCGTGTGTTTTTGACATTGTAAGTCAAGGAACTGAAATGAAAAAACTTTCTGGCATGCTTCATTACAAATATCAGAACAGCCTCGTGCTAGAGCTCTGTTCCTGCTGAAAATACAGAGGTGAAGCCGAGGTGCTGTGAGGGGTTTCACGCAGGGAGTTTTAAAAGCACGTACAGCAAAAGGACCAGCAGCAGAACTTCCCTCAGGCAGGATTTTGTCCCATATCCCCTCACTCTCAGCTTCTTCTGGGAGTTCCCATTGCAGCAAGCTTGTTCCAATAGATGGGAGATCTGCCAAGCTCCCTTGTGCTGAGCAATTGAGGGCAGTGGAGCGCGCGGTTTCGGCATTCCCGGGGATGCTCCGCAGCCCCTGTCTCACCCGCTGGAGCTGCTCCAGTTGGAGCCGGCTCTGGCAGCCCGGGGCTCAGGAAGCACATCAACGGCTTGAGGATCTGACACACACGGGGCTGGCCTGGAATGGGCCTCGGTGCCTTTGCATCCACGGACGCGACTAGGAAAATCCAGCACCTGCTCTTCCCCCGCGCACCGCTCCGGGCTGCTGCAGTCACCGGCGCGCAGCCCTCATCATCGTTAGCTAATTTCCTGAAATTCCCGGGCACGCTTGGGGCACCGCAGATACCACGACAGTCCCATCGCTTTCATAGGATCATAGAATCGTTCAGGCTGGAAGAGACCTTTAAGATCATCGAGTCCGACCGTTTGCCAGGCTGTAAGTGCGGGTTAGGGGAGGGGGGCGGGGGGTGCCTGTCTGCTGAGTTTGTGCTTTCCGAAAGCGGTAACGATTGTTTTTGTACGACTCCTATCTGTGCCTAGAGTACTGAATTGCAGCGTTTCCTAAAAATCAGAAGAAACCTTGCTCCGCAGCCCCAGGACGCGGGCCCTGCCCGCCCAGAGAGCCAGGTCTGCTCCTCAGCGGGTGAGCTGAGCGTCCCCTGGGCTGCGCTTCCGCGTTCCTGGTAAAGCCATGGTTTCGCTACTGGTTGAGTAACTGTCCCGAATTAGGTAACAACAGAAGGTAGCTTTGCTCGGCCCTCGGTAACGAAACTTGGAGGAATGACGGCGCTGTCCCAGAGGGGCTGGAAGTGGATTTTCCAGCAGCAGGACACAGCAGGATTTTTAAGCCTGGGTTCCATTAGTTCTGGCTCATTGAACATTTTCTGTGCCAGGGACTCCTTAAAACACAAAAGAAAACAGAAACATTGAAGATAAAGTATCTCCGATGCAGTTCTTTCCAGTCTGCGGCATCCAGATATCCACAGGCAACTGAGGCTGTCAAAATATTTGCATCTCCTTGAGAACCTGCTTGGGCTGACTTGAGGGTCTGAAGTGTCAGACAGAGCCCACCAAGACCCGTGGCAACGAGGCGGTTCGGGTGCTGCTGGGGCAGAAAGAGCCCGGGGTTAGTCCTGAGCTGTCCCACATGACTATTCCTTGGAATAGCTTTTCCTCCTCATTTCTGAGCTTAGGCAGGGCGGGTGGAGGGGGCTGCTTGCTGCTGTGCAGGCTCTCATCTTGGGTGAAAACACGGTGTTTGCAGAGCGGCCCGTGCCGCAAATGCTTGCGGCGTTAGCACCACCCCGCACCCCTCGTGCCCCCTCGTGCCTCCCCGGGTCCCTGCCCACCGCGTGGAAGCCGCGGGCTGGGCTGGGCTCGGGGTACCGAGAGGATCCGGATGGATCTGCGCCGGATTGCTGGCTCTTCTGGTGCCGAGTGACTGTGAAGTGCTTTCTCGGCTGCTTCTGGAACACGAGTGTTTCCTTCATAATTTGTTAACAGCTCGTACAAAAAAAATGGGTATCTGCTTTTATTCTTCTCAGCTGTGCTTCCATATGCCAGCACAGAAGAGTAGCCGAAGGTTTCCTTCACGGGAATTAATGGTTCACCGTTGTTTAGGGTTTTTTGTAGAAACGTTCAGACAAAATCAAACAACTAGACCACGTTGGGATAAATATTTTCAGTGGACGTGTTCAACACTTCTGCTGTGCCAAATATTTGTTGTTGTTTGTCTGATTTGCTTTGGTGGAGTAGTTTCATGTTCTGCCAAAGGAGCTTTTTAAAAATCAGCTTCAAAAGTTTTATCTGTGTTTCGATTTTCACATATACACAACCTCAAATCTCCAGGAAAGAAGCGTCGCTTGTATTTATTTATGCATCAGATCAATCCCTGCTTTGCCACCCCAACTCCCACCCTGGAAGGAGCCGGTGGGAGCTGTTAAAGGGACCTGCAGCTTCTCCCTGAGCGCGGCATCCCCCGCCGAGCCCGCGCCCTGCGGCCGCTGCTTCTGCAGAGGCGGCTGCGCCGGCGGCCCGGCACTGCGCCGGGGGCTTCTGGCTTCTTCTGGGAGCCGGGAGCGCCGTGGCGTGGCACGGCGTGGCATGGTGTGGCGCGGTGGGTCCGGTGCTGGCCGCGGCGCTGGCTCGGCGGCGTGGCGTGGCATGGTGTGGCGTGGCGCGGCGCGGCGGGTCCGGTGCTGGCCGTGGCGCTGGCTCGGCGGCGTGGCGTGGAGGGTCGCTGCGGGGCGCGGCGGCAGGAGAGCCAGGGAGGCGAAAGCCGTGTCCATCAGGGAATCGGTTCTGCCGGCCGTGACCCGTAGAGCCTTGCTGCGTAAAACACAACTGCGGGAGAGCTTTTTGGGGAGCTTGATGTTCCCGCCAGGATTCTGCTGATTTTGTAGCTCGCAGGCCCCTTGGAGACACCTGCTTGTGCTCACTAAAGCTGGACTGAAATACCTGTTCTTAAAATTTAAATTTCCTTTGTGAACGAGCAGTTTAAGAGAGGAGCTCAGAGCTGTGAAATGGTTTAGAAAAGGAGAAAAGAGCCAGGGGTGCTATGAGGACCTGGATGCTCCAGTCTCTCATGTTCCCAATTAAAGTAAATTAAGAAGCATTTTCTTAGCAACAGCGATCGTTGCTAGACCAGGTGGAAAAAAATGCCAGCACATTTGAAAACCAAATTCCTCATTTTATTCACATCCACAGCTAGAGGTACGACTTCTGTTCTGTCCCGCTTCCTCGTTCCGCAGGAATTAACGCTGTCCGGGCGGCTTCTCGTTTTGCTGTGTTTCAGAACCGCGTATCGCACGGGCTACAGGCAGGCGTACACGGTGGAGCCCCGGACTGCGTACAGGTGTTGCCCGGGGTGGTCCCAGCTCGGAGGGGATGCCGGCTGTCTCTCCCGTAAGTACCGCGCCGGTCCAACGAGCTGCTTCGGTTGCTACTGTCGGTATCGGGCTTTTGGCTGAGGGTGCTCATTTCAAGTCCCGTGCCTGCAGTAAATGCTATCAAAATGTCTTTTAAAAGACCTGGGTTTTTTTGTTGTTTGCTTCTGGGTTTTTATTTTTATTTATTTTAACTGTGTGTCAGACGGATTTTTGTCTGGCTTCCCGGGAAGCGCTGTGCGCTGCTTTCCATTTCTGGAGAATTTCCTCATCGCAGCATGAAAGGGTTTTCAGAGTCACATTCATTTATCCGGTTGCCAAATGCTACTAAACATTTAAAACCAAGCCCAAACCGGAGTTTCAAATGGTGCCATTGGCAGAAGCTCTGGAAAGCTGTAATCCAAGCCCTGAGCGGACTTTTCATTGTGAAAGCCAGTAATTGCCGTCTGTGTGCCTGAACGTGCCAGCGATGGCTAATTTGCCGGCTGGTTGCCCTTGCTCGGCGTTCGTGAGAGCAGCTTCCTTGGAAGAGGCGGCCTTTGGCGAATTTCGCGCGGGCTGAGAAACGGGGCTGCGGTGCTGTGCGCCGGGAGGCCGGGAATTCTGGCTGGCGGCGCGTGGTCGCTCGTCGGAGCGTGCTCCCCGGCCGTTCCCCGCTCCTCACCCCCGGCTGCGGCTGAGAGCGGGGCTCAGGCTCCAGCTCGCCTGTAAAGGGCCGCGGCTCCGCAGCTGCTTTGGAAAGGGGGGGGTGTCAGGCACGAGATCTGTTATTTTTAAGACTCGCTGAGCTGGAGATACCCCTGGCAGAGGTGAGAGCCCTGGGTGCCTCCCTCCGCCTGCCCCCTCCTCTAGCCACAGGGCGAGCGTGCGGGTTCAGGCTGGCGGGATCCAGCGAGGGATGTGGCAGCATCGGCCTCAGGGGAGGGAGCGAACTGCCAGCACGCGTGAAGCGATGGCACTCGGAAGGCTTGAAGCGGAGACCCAGAGCTTGGGACTCCTGGATGCTGCGGCTGCCTTTCCTCCTCCCTTGTGTTTGCTCTAGTGTAATTGCAGAACAGGCGTGGAAGTATCGACTTCCCAGCTGTGCGGGGAAGCTGCAATGTGTATTCGGATTTGCACGTGAGTCAGGCTAGGGATGTGCAAATATTAGTCTATAAGACGATTTTATGCTGTTATTGCAGAAGACGGAGGCGGCATGATCCTCGTGGGCCCCATGTTCCCGCCTCCCCCTCCAGGCTGCACTGCTTGACATGGGAGGCAGATGCTGCGTAGCTCGGCCGCATCCAGCTGGGGAAATATTTAACTTTAAACTTTGCTTTTGAGATGTTGAGAGCAAAGTAAAATCTTCTCTTGAATCAAACAAAGGTTTATCAGAGCGTATGTGTAGAAATAAATGTCACCATCGAGGCAGAATCGCACACGCTCCCTGTGATATATTATTAATTCTCTGCCTGGTTGCATAGTGGAGCTCTGATCTTTTCTGAATTAGACTTTGGAGGTGCACTCCTACCCTCGCCATAGAAAAGCAGGTTTCGTTTCAAGTAATAGGCAGGCGAACCAACAAAGCGTTTGGGATCTGACCTGCCTTGCCATCCAGGCAAGGAAAGCTGGCGTGTCCAGCTCCTTTGTGAAGGCGATTTGGGTTGTAACTGACCTACGACACAGGAGAATGTCTCCCACAGCGAGTCACCCTTTGTTCTGTAAGGAGGCTGCGTATACCTTCCGACCTTCCGTGCACTTTGATGCTTGAAGCAAAGGGTTTTTTTTTTTAAAAAAAAGGTGTGTCTTGCAACCAATCTTTATTCTTCCTATTCAAAAGCCTGCAACACAGGAGAGCAACCCCACTGTGCCAGAGGAAGCTCCGTGGGTGCCTCATAACCCCCCGTCAGCGAGCAGATAATGACCTCGGCTGAACTCAGAAAAGTGCGTTCTGTAATGATTTTTCCTGCCGAGGAAGTGAGTAATTCCATCCAGGAAGGAAGCAGAGAAAAGGAAATAAAGCCGCTCAGGGCACGCTCTTAACTCCTCATCGGGACCAGCGCCCGGAGCCTGGGCAATGGTCTTCACTGGGCTGCTCGCTGCCGAGTCCGTCTGGAATAAAAGAGAGAGGGAGGTCCGGCTCTTTGGGAGACAGGATGCTTTGACTCTCCCTGTTAATTTCAAACTTGCTGCTGATGTGACGGGCAAGCCGTTGGTGTTTATTTTCTTGTCACGCATACATCGGTAGTTCCTGTTCCTCTCTCTTAAATGGGTCTTGTTTGCATGTTTTCGGTGTATTATTCCCAAGAGTAGGAAAGCTAGTAGATGTTTTGCAGCTGGAGTGTAAGCTGAAGAACAGGTTACCCAGTCCTCGCTTCTCCCTTGCTTCCGTCCGTTAACCTTTGCATTGCAAAGCGAGCACGAGGGTGACACGATCAGCTCAATGGTATTTTAGCAGGAACGACGCGGACGTGCGAATCGAGGCCAGCGACGCGCCCCGTGCCCCGGCACAGCACTGGTTAACTGCGGATCCTCTCGCCGCTCTGCTGGGGCTGCCCCGCTGCCCTAGCGATTGTCAGCCAACTCCCTCGGCGTCTGGCTAGCCCGAGCGCCCGCAGCTTCTTAAATAACATTCCTGCGGGAGGCAGCTTGTGCGGTTTTGTCTCTTTTTGAACAGCTCCTAGGGACAGCCAGCCCCGGCGCTCGCTGCAAAAGCAGAGTGGCACCAGCTCCAGAAATTCAGCAGAAACTGCTGCCAAGCTGCCGGTGGGGTTTTGAGGTGGGGTGTGACCTTGGGGGTGAGCAGCTCCGATGGCGTGTATGTGCTGCTTCAGGGAGGGGCATGGCTGGCTTAAAGCCACTTCACTACAAATTTTGGCATGGCAGGAGGGAGAAACCAGAATGTCAGAGCATCACTGACGTGACAGCGTGGATCTGGCGTGTACGGCAGAGAGGGTTCCGTTTCCACTCAGAGGTTGCCCTGATCGTACCTGGCATGAGCTGACAAGGAAGCGTGTGTTGGATTTCCCAGTGCCTTTCTGGAGCTCACGTTCTAACATCTTTATTTATTTTGATATTTAAGTCCTTTTTTAATGCTCTTGTCATGCTGAGAATATAAATGTCCCACCTTCTGTGTTACACGTTCACCAGAGACGTGTGTGCTTCTGATGCGTGGGGCTTTGCCTCTGTTCGGCCATTCAGATCTGGTTGAATACCATTAATTTTGAAATGGGGACTGGGCTGCAACCTGAAGTTTCTCAGACTGAAGAAAGGGATATTCACACACCTTAAGTGCTCGTCCCTGTGGGCCCTTTGTGGGGCCAGAAACTCGAGTTGCATTGCTCTGCCTCACCTTCTGAATCCCCCGAGAGCAGCAGCAGACCAGCCCGCTGGTGAGGGGGCTGGTGGGGCAACGGGGCTCCTGCTCCCCGTTTCCAGCCCCCCGCGCAGCCGGTGCTGGTGTAGCGGCAGCTGGATGAGCATCCCGCGGGCTGGGCCGGGGCAAACGGGACAGCTCTGCCCGCTCCGGCGGGACGGCCGGTGCCCCGAGCCGGGAGTTTCTGCCTCGATCCACCAACTGTCCTGGGAACCCTTCTGGTTTCCGTGTAGCCAACTCCTCCGTCCCGAGGAGCTCCCAGCTCGGGGGTTGCAGGGGTGTGATGACTTTTCCTGCTGGTGGCCTGGACCTCAGTACGAGCATGTTCTTCGGGACCAGAAGAGCGTGTAGGAAGGACTGGCAGGGAAAATGAGTCAATATTAGTGACGTGCTGAGGCAGGGAAGCATAGCCAGGGCGTTATGTTTGTTAGAGGATTGTCTGGTTTGTGTATAGCGATTGGGAGTCTGCCCTGGTGCCTGGAAGAAGAGAGCTTGCCCCGTTGCAGCCGCCGTGCCGAGCGTGGGTTGGTGGCTGTCTGTAGCAAAGGGATGTACTCCTTTTCCTCACACGCAGGTTTGTATCTCTAAGCACCTGCAGGTGAGAAAATGGCCGGTACGGAGCTGCGAGGACAGTACTCAGTGGCTCGGAGCGCGTGGGCTCTGCTGGGAGCAAGTAGCTTGGAAAGAATGGAAAATTTCATAGAAACACCCTGTAAAACGGCGCTGAAGCCAAGAGGTCTGAAGACTAACGGCTCCACAGAGACCTCACGAGTCTCAAAGAATATTTGATTTCTTTGTTCCTCTCCTCCTGTGCCGTGGGAAACCGTGACAGCTGTGCTTGCGCGGAACGCCCTGGAGCTGTCGGATCTCACCCTGCAAAGGCAGGGTGCCCGGTTCCCTTGCAGCGTGCCTGCTTCTTGTCCCGTCTCTTCTGCTGGTAGCAGAAGTGCGAGGGCTTATTGCGTTTCCATTGCCCTCTGTCTGGGAGCGTTCATCTGCTCAGTCCCATTGGGGAAGGAAAAAGGTCAGAAGTCAGGACACCCTTTGCATTTTTAGCATGGCATCAGGTTCTTTCCCTGCCTGATTACTGATAGGTTTGACTTTCAGACTAAGCTTCTCGGTTTCAAGTGGCCTCTGAGATGCTACTTAAATTCCACATGGGTTCAATGACGCAGTTAAAGCCCTTGCTGAGTGGGACAAGGGGCCTGCCTGTCTGGTGATCGCCATGATCTCTACTTTCAGCTCGAGATGTTGAAAAGCCGAGTCCCACCGAGTCTATAGCTCTTGGTCTGCATGGAGGAGCTGGAGTCCAGCCGCAGACATCGTGTCTGTGCGTTGGGCCAGCCCCTGCCGCGTTCAGAAATGACGCGACGAGGCAGAAAGGCACCAAGGAGAGCAGTAAGTACGGAAGAGGCTAAAGAGGAGACCGTTACCAGACGATTTAGCACTGGTGACCGTGTCGCGGCTGCAGCGTCGCCTGCGGACTACGCAGGAGGTGCCAGTGCCAGCTCTGCCCCGACTGCCCGCTCCTGCAGAGAACACGGGCTCTTTGCTCCGGCTGGAGCAGCGGCGAGGCCAGGTCGTAACTGGGACCGCAGGTGGGGAGAGAGCCTGGCTCTGCTGCCGAGTGGGCTGGAAATACCCGAGTCGACTTTTAATGAGCTAGCTCAAGGAAATGGAACAGCCCAGGTGAGCGCAGCCTGGCCAAGACGGGGTTTGGCCAGCGCTGGCTGCCGTGCGGCGTGCTGTCCCCGTGCCTCCGCGGAGCTGCGGGGCGAGCTCGGCGTCAGCGGCTGCTCCAGAGCTTCAGCCACCGGCCCTGGTTGTCTTTATCTTGAGTTTTTATCCGGCCCTTGTCAGGATCACGCTTTGCTCTGATTTTTAGCTCAGGCAGAGGTAGAGCCTGGCCCTCGGTAAAGAGGGAGAATCGATGTGCGTTTGGTGAGGAGGTGGGAGGAAGTATCGGAGTCTGAGGCACAACGAAAACCCCTCCGAGCATCCCCAAGGGCTGCGTAGAGAAAGCAGTTGAATTTTAATCGCCTCATTAGAAGAGAAACTTTTATTAGTCACAAATGCCCTATTAAGAGGCTCCAGAGTGAGTTACCCCGCGCTGAACTGCACTTCCTACTGCCAACTCTGCTTGGCTTCAGCGTATCCTCCGCCGCGCAGGGAGAGCTCTCCGCAGGGCGCGCGGCAGTACCGGCGCGGCTCCGCAGGCACGGCCGAGCCCGGCTCGCTGCGTGGCCCCGGCAGCCCGGCAGCGCCGGCAGACGTGCACAGCCACGCAGCGGCCGGCTGGGCCGGCGCCGGGGGCAGCTCCGCTGTTTGTGACACAGGTTGGGAGGCTCGGCGGGAAGTGTGTTCGGTTAACAATTTAATTTCCCTGTTAGGTTGACTTTCCTTTGTACGTCGCCCCTTGGCTCCTGGAAGCGCGTTGTTTTGTCAGCTGAAAGGCTTTGACGGAACTTCTGAACCTTCCGCCTGGGACCAAGCCTCGTACGGGTTAAACTCCTAACGCACGCTCCCCCGGGAGACCGTCTTTGTCCACGCAGAGGACGGCCGTGTTGTCCTTCGTGAGCCCGTACGTTGTAGGAGAAACGCTGCTCTCCATCACTCTTCCTTTTAAATCAGTCTCTTGCCTCTGACTTCCCAAGAGTCCTGCCTTGCTAAAGCCTCGCAAAAGCTGTTGTCCAGCCTTTCAAACAGAAGGTGACGATGCTTTCTGTAATTTATCCTTTCTTTCCCGTTTTGCAGAACAGTGTCGTCACCCGTTTCCCAAATTTCCATCGCATTAAATTATGTCGCTGTGAATTCGGAGCCGGTTTGCGGAAGGCTTGGAAGGCGCAGGGGGGGAGGCTCGCAGACCCCTCGGCCCCTGGGCTGGGAAGTGGGTTATCGTGGTTTCCACTCCGTGTGTGCCAGCCTGAAGCACAGAGCAGGGAATTGTCCGGGTCATTCAGGAAATCTGGGGCACAGCCAAGAACAACACCCGTATCTTCTAATCCCTGATTTGTGTCGCTGCAATTGCTTCTAATATTTTCCATTGTTGTGCTTCGGGTCTTGCTGAACGGAGGGCTGAGCGCCGCTGGCAAACAGGGCGTCGGGCAGCCGGGCTGAGCTTTACCGGCCCCTCTCTGAAGTCCGGTTTGTAGGTGATTAAGGTGAAGGATTCGGGGAAAACCAAACCACCTTACTATGCAATTTGGCCACTCAGTCAATTCTATCTGTAGGGTTGAGCCTGAAGGAAAGGGGGAAAGCAGAAGACAGCCCTTCTGGCAAGACTAGAGCTAGCAAAACCTTCAGGCTGCAGCCCTAGCAAATCGTGGCGCGTACCTGGAGTCGGGAAGTGGCAACGAGACGCTCGCTGCCAGGAGCTGCTCCTGCCTTGCACGGGGAGGTGTTTGCGATCACAGGCGTCGCACGGCGGCGCTCAGCCGCGCGGGATGCTGGTGGGAGCTCCCAGCTTCCAGCGTTCTGCACCAGCAGGCCAGCGCGGGATCGCTGCGGGATCGCTGCGGGATCGCTACGGTCCCCAAGGATACGTGGCTATGAGAAGTGACTAAAACATTAGATGAGAAGATAACTGGCTTTCTGAAACAACATTTCATCACTGTTTCATTAGTTTGGGTAGATGAGTATTTGGACTTCAATGCTACCTTTGTGTTACTAAATAATCTTTTTTTTGGAGGGGGGATTTGAAAAATCATCAGGTCCTTAAAAGAGCCAACACTGAGGCTTAAGTATTTCAGCTCTAGTGCATCTAAGGTGCAAAGTTTGGGGAGTTCGGGTATCGGAGGGAATGAGACTCGGAAGGAGCTGAAGCTGACGCTGAGGCTGGTGAGCTGGCGCTGGGTCCCAGCCAAGCCTAGAGCCAGGCTGCCCTGGCAGTTGTATTGGAAAACGTCCTTCAGGCAGGTACGTAGCTTTGTCTAGTAGGAGCGCGTGTTTTGATAGCAAACGTGCAAATTTGTAGACTGTCACATTCACCTAAACCTTCACCGAACCTTCTGAGTCACCGCAGACTAGGCAGAAGGCGTTGCGGAAGGCAGCATCAAGATTCAGCCCAGAGGAGAAATTAGGAAGTCAATTGTGTTTCTGTAGGAAAAAACAGAGCCAATATTTGATATATGGAGGATTCAACGGTAGGAGGAGAATAGCGGGAAACTTAGTAATGCGGTTACTAGATTTCCATGTAGAGTAGGTTGTAACTGATTGCACTGCGATAGGAGCGGTGTAAATACCTGGCAATATAGTGCCCGGGGCTTGGCACCGCCGGGGTCTGACCCAGCGGTTTGACTCTCACGGAGCCCCAAACAAAGCGCCGATTTGTGTCTCTCCAAGCTGCCGTCAGGAGGCAGGGTATTTCAGGCAGCTCCCCGCGAGCTGTCGATGAGCTTTGTGCGGCTGAAGAAGCCTTTCAGCTTTAGGGGGTGCGAGGACAGGAATCTGCACTGCACCAACTGCATCCCCTCGTTACTTGGCGGATAGGAGGGTGGAGGTGAGGGGGGAGAGAAAAGGGACCTGCCTTTACTGCCCAGGTAGTCTTGGATTAGGGGGATGCTCGTGCCACAGAATGTGACTCCCGTTTGTGCAACCGCTAGCAGACAGGTCGGGAGAGAAGGACCTTTTTGGGTATGGCAAGCTGGCACCGCAAGCTTTGGGTTTCTTTTGTGCGGGTAGTACCTTCTCTTTCCCGTCTCTGATTTTGTGCGTATGTCTCAAAGTTCCAAATTATCTTTGAAAATGTGTTGGTAACGTTGCAAATGTACCTTCGCGTGTGCACAAAATGTCCTGCCAGCGTGCCCCCAAAATGCAAACACTTCCTTGCACTGCTTCCATCCGTGATTCCTGTTTCTGCTGAATGCACAACTGGTGTTTTGGAGTAGGCACAGAACATTTTGCGCCAAGTATTTGAAGCCATTTTTGAAGCCTGCACGGGGTGCCTTTCCTCCCCAGTTATCATGACACAAAATGAAACGTGTAATCACAGACCTGCTTTTTCTGTTACTAATTAGTTACAGCTTTAGCTGGAATGGGAAGAGAAACCGGGGGCTCCCGACTTGCAAACAGGAGGGAGAAGTTCTAGACAGAGTGCGTGGGGAGGCCTTCGTCCAGCGAGCGCTGTTATAATTGTTTTCAGGTGGTCCCGTGTCATACGTAGGTTTGTAATTTAATCCCGGGCTTTGCGCATTCAGACGGTAACTGCAAAGGTGCCGTTTCATCCCTGGCCTTGAGCAGGGTCCGGAGCCTTCTGCTGGGGGAGGGCTCCGCCGGGCCGTGCCCAGGGCCCCGCGCTGGCCCCCGTGCCGGCCGGTGTCACCGGGGTCCCCGGGGCCCTCACTGAATGCGCCCGAATCGCTGACCGTGGCTTCCCGGGCTGGACCTGCTGGGGATGCATTTCGTTCTCCAGCTTTGTCCTTAAGGCACTCGGGACGCGCAGAACTGGCAGCCCTGCTGCTTTGGAGAAGAAAAAGTGGCTTTTCCAGGAGCTTTTACTTATTTGTTTATTCATTCATGCATTCGCTCATTTATGGTCTGCCTGCGCTGGTGAGCGCCGGTAACGTTAGCGCGGGAGGTGCTGCCGTGGTGGTTTCCCACGTGATGCGAATGTAGCGTGGAATCGCAGACACGTCGTGAGAGTGGCCAGGGGCACGCGGGACGCTGCAGTCGGTCTGAAACGTCTCGGGCTTTTTCTTTCCAAACTGAAATCCTTGAAAATGTTCTTTACCCTGACTTTTAAACAGTCTGATTGTCCGAAAGAAAGTGCGACTGCTGAAGGTTCGAGGCGAGGCCAGTTCTGACATTGTCCTGGAAGGTGCTTCTCTTGAGCAGGAAGCGCTGCTGCGGGGACGTGTCCTGAAAGCCACTGCACCCACCCGGGGCAAGGTCTGACCGTGGGTCTGGCGTGCGGCCGCTAACTGCTTGTGGTCAGCTTACACTGACCAGCAACGCCGCTACCCCGCCGTGCGCCGTGGGATCGGGATAACCCCTAGCTCTCCTAGCAGGAGAAAAACATTGCACTCACTTTTTCCCCTGTTGTCTCCACTAAAGCCAAAGCGGAATCTCATCGTGGCTCCAGCGGAGGAGGCGTGGGGTCTTCCCGAGGATGCGGTGTGCGTCTGCAGGCTGATGGTTCACTTTGTTGGCAAACCGGTGCAGCCAGCGGCTGTGCGGGGTCCGGCCGGGACATGATCCACGGTAGACCACAGCGTAAGCTGCACTTGGCTCCGGCAGCGTTCGTCTGCTCGCCGGCGTTCTGTGCTCTTTCTAGTAAACCTGCCTTCCTGAGCCAACCGGTTTGGGATTGCCAGGTCTGTCTTTTGTAATTTCAGCTTCTTGAAATAATTGCGTTCTCTGGATCCAGCAGCTGGAGCGACAGGACGCGAGGGCCCCTAACACAGGTGACCGGGACACGGTTGGCGCTTGCGGCGCGTTCCGTCCCGGCACGCGCGAGCTGCAACACGTCGGTCCCGCTGCTGTCCGCGGCCCGGGCTGGGCTGAGCAGGGCCTCGGGGTGGAGAGGGAGCTGCTGGGCCGCGTCCTGCCGTGACACCTCTTGCACCGTGGAGCCAGGGGAAGCTCTTCTTGCTCCCTGTTGCCTGGTTTGCCCCGGCTTTTGTGAAGCGCAGCCCTACCCAATCCCGCTGTTCTTGGATTTTGTTACAGTTTGTTCAATGAAAGGGAAAAAAGGGAAAGAAAAAGAGGAGGTGCAGGAAAAAGAAAGAAAAGAGAAATTGGCCGGCAACGCAGCTATGTCCAGATCAGTGAACAGAGAGAAAATTTCATTGTCAATCTTTAAATGGACTTAAAAAGGAAGACAGGCACTTGTCTGCGTCCTCACGCTTTGACAAAGCACGGCACACGTGACAGCATCACTTGTTAACATTTCTCCTTCCGAGATGAGCATTTTCTAGTGGGAAATATAAAATATTGGCTGCATTTCATGAGTTGTGAGAAATACGCGTTTCACTGGAAAAACATATCCTTGCTTGTGGTTTTATTGAGACCATTTGAAAAGGTGGATTTCAGAAGCCTAATTGAGCATTCTGTGTCTCTGTGTCCATTTCACACTTCGCTTGGTGAGAACAGAGAAGGGCGGCTGCCCGGGCTCGCCGGCAGTTTAGCTCCGTTTCGTCCTCTCGGCCGGGAGAAGGTGGTGCCGCGTTTGGGCAGCCGGCTCTCAGGAAGGCTCAGCGGAGAGGCGGGCAGCGGCTCCGCGTGGGTCGTTCCGGAAAGATGCCTCCCGTTTCAAAATACCTAACTTACCCGTGTTGCCACAAGAGCTGGTGTGGTTCTGCACGAGTCGTTTTCTGACGGCTTTACCCGCTTGTCGGCTGGAAAAGCATTATTTCATCCACAGCCCTGCAGCTCCGCAATGTTTCCTGTGAATTCTCACTTAGCCACACTTTAAGGAAAGCCCTTGGACATCGCCTAAGGTGTTTTCCTTCCTATCCTCAATTTTGGGAGACTTTGTGTACTGATGGAGTATCGCAGTGCCAACCGAAAGAGAGTCACCTTTCAGAAATGGTTCAGCAGTACTTTCATAACTCCGCAAGTTTGCTGCAGGGCTGTGGGAACTTCATCAGTGAGCGGGTATTGATTCGTGCATGCACGCTTCTGCTCGTCACCTCGGGCATTATTCCCTCCCTCCTCCTTGCAGCCGTCTGCAGTTTCAGGGTTTGTTTCCACGGTGGAAACTGCATGGAGGGGTCCTCGCAGCTCTGCCGCTGCTCCTCTGGCTTCCGCGGGCCCCGCTGTCGGTCCGGTAAGCAGGCTTTTCAAACTCTCCCTTTAATTTGGAGTCGGAAGTGGCGGGGATAGAGCGCGAGGGATGCCCCAATATTTTTTTTATCCTAGCCATTGTTTTATCTGCAAAACTCCAGTAATCTGCCCTCTACTTTTGTTGGCCACCGTTCGCAATGTTTGGGGAACTTGGATGTTTGGAAAGGAAATGCTTATCGTGGCTTGCTGCGAAACACAGCTCGCGCTGCACAATAGCCTTCGCTCCTGGCTGCCATCAGCAGAGGGATTTGCTGGAATCGGAGAAGGAAGCTGATTAAAGTTGGGTCAAACAAAGAAACCCTGGGGTCACGGCCTGTGGAGTGAAGCTCAGCCTGGGGGAGCGTGGCCACGGGCTGCCACATCAGAAGGGAAAATAGTTAAGCTCTGACT
This sequence comes from Phoenicopterus ruber ruber, assembly GCA_009819775.1. Lineage (NCBI taxonomy): Eukaryota > Metazoa > Chordata > Aves > Phoenicopteriformes > Phoenicopteridae > Phoenicopterus > Phoenicopterus ruber. Next base: position 9,026,520 of record CM020235.1, on the reverse strand, counting down.
AGCTGGATCAGTTATATCTTTGGCTAGGCTTTGTTTGGGGCTGCTAAGCTTTATTTAATTAACCTTCCTGCAATATACAAATTCTCTCTTGAAGGTTATTGAGTTTCCTATGTTTGGTAATTCAGAGATGTTCTGCTTTGGTAACGTGATAGTCTATAGCAAACAACTGCTAAAAGCCGGAATGGTTCTCCCTGCCGCATACACGGTAAGAGAAAACGTGCCTCGTAGTGGCGTAGAGAGAAACGGCCGTCCCTTTCTTCCCTCTGACTGCTGCGTCTGCAAGGTACCGGGCAGCAACAACTCCTCAAATTCTGCATTTATAACAGCAAGTTAAATGATAAGACCTTTTTTTTTTTTAGCCCATCCATAAGTGTTTATCTCCTCCTTCAGACACGCGGCTCCTTGCCCTCTCAGAAATGGAGGTGAGTTTACAGACGTAGAGGAGTTGACATCGGAATAGTCCTTGGCAGGAGCCGGTCTTTTCCCACCGGGAAGGGCTGGGGAGGAGCTTTTCCCGCAAAGCCTGAGACCCTCCAACCCCAGCGCAGTCGGAAGAGGGGGCAGAAGGCGACTGCGCGAGCTGATGGGTTCAGGGAAGCTGTGTCTCACGCCGTGTTTTAGGAGGGCAGGCGCGAGGTCTTGCCCTTCAGCTGGCGAGGCTGGAGCCAGCCCGCTCCGACGCGTTCTTCACGGTGCATCTGGTTCAAGGAACTCTAACTGTTGTTACGATGTCAATTCAGAAGTGCTTAAAAGGCTTTTCAGTCACATTTAGATAATACCTTTAAGGAAAGAGGATTCCTTCCGTCAGATACAAACTGTAGATCGGCCAAACCCTCCTTGGTGCTGTTGACTTTAGGCTCTATTCAGTCCTTGCTCGCTCTTTAATACGTGTCCTTCACTGGGGCCAGAGCTGTGTTTAGCGCAGTCGGAGGCTTTCCTTGGGCTCGCCTGGGGCAGCGGTCTGGGTGTGATGGTTACGCGTCCCCTGCCCCGTGTTCCAGCGGTGGCACAAGTTCTCAATTAGGCAATGAAGCAAATTTCCTTGGCAATAAGAGGAAAAAAGAATTGCCCGGGTACACGGGTCAGGAGCCTGGCTGCTGCTCTCTGCAATCCGGCTGGAATCCGCTGGTCGCTCGGAGCTCTGTGGCTGGCTGAATGCTAACAGTTTAAACTCTACATTCTGAGTAAGTTGAAGAGGATGCTGCTTAGTATAAAAACAATTGGCAGTTTGTTTTGCTTTTTTGCTTTATGTTTCTAAAATAGTCACACTGCAGACACAATAGTAACCCGAGCCCAAATTATTTATCCCCCAGTGACACTCTCCTACCTGCAGTTTAAACACACTACTTAAAATCCCGCTTCCCTCTCCTCCTGTGCCCCCGAGGGATTAGAGCATGGGTAATTCTCGGACACGTGCACGATCCTGCACTGCTGCTTAGGTTCATGTTTGCACATGTTACAGGGTTTTCTAGGAAATAAACGGTCCTTAAATTGTCCCTGCAATTTTTTTGTCATAGCTTCTCTCGTACAAATGAATAAAATAAATGTCGGGCATTTTCCTGTACAGAACCTGGAGGTAAAAACATTTTCACATTTGGCAATCTTTAGCAATTCCCGCAGTTATAATTGGTTGCAGCTTTGAAAATAAAGCACACATTTCTGAGGCCCTAAATATTTTTTTGAAAGGGAAATGAGTGGCTTATTTTGGAGAGGAAGAAAATACATCTGTAGTTCCACTGACGTTACCCCCCTTGGAGGAGGGACCCGAAGTTGGTGCTTTGGGGCTCAAAAGGCCAGCCTGTGGACGGCCAAAGACTGGCTTTGCTTTTACTGCCCTGCAAAACTTTTTGCAGGACCCGCGTGAGGCAGCAAAGGAGGACAAGGGCGGCTGGTGTCCCCTGCAGCGTGCCAGGGACGGTGTGCGTGTCCGGGGCGGTGTGCGTGCCCAGGGCGATATGCATGCCCGGGGCCGTGTGTGTGCCCTGGGAAGGTGTGCGTGCCCGGGGCGATGTGCGTGCCAGGGGGGTGTGCATGCCTGGGGAAGGTGTGTGTGCCCAGGGTGTTGTGTGTGCCCGGGGTGGTGTGTGTGCATGGGGCGATGTGTGTGCCCAGGGCGGTGTGTGTACCCTGGGACGGTGTGCATGCCCGGGGCGATGTGCGTGCCAGGGGGGTGTGCATGCCTGGGGAAGGTGTGTGTGCCCAGGGTGTTGTGCGTGCCTGGGGTGTTGTGTGTGCCCAGGGTGTTGTGCGTGCCCTTGGAAGGTGTGAGTGCCCTGGGATGGTGTGCGTGCCCGGGCTGGTGTGCGTGCCCTGGGGTGATGTGCGTGCCCTGGGACGGTGTGTGTGCCCTGGGACGGTGTGCGTGCCCTGGGACGGTGTGCGTGCCCTGGGATGGTGTGTGTGCCCTGGGACGGTGTGTGTGCCCTGGGGCCATGTGCCGCCTTCGCCTCCGCCCCGGGGCCGCTCCGCAGACGGCAGGAAGGCGGGGGGCAATGGGGCGGGAGGGGAGCGCTGTCACCACTGCTGTGGGTCACAGCTCGCGCCCCCCGGGTAACAGTCCCTGGGGCGAGAAGGCTCGCCCCTTTTCTGGGGAAGGGGATGCTCCGATCAGATAAAAGGTGGCTGTTAGTCAGAAAAATTGGAAAATTACAGTCCCCGGTTAAAAACAAGGTGTGGGTGAACCTCCAATAGTTGCAGTTTGGGTGATCATGTAAAGTACAACAGTGTTTGAGCCTTTTGGAAGTGATAAATTGAATTACAAAAAAAATAATCCAGGATTTTTCTGCTGATCAGCAAAGCGTGAGTTGGCTATGTCATGGTTTTCACTTGTATTTCTAAGCAATTCTGATTTTATTTTAATTCTTTTAAATTCTAAATGAGTTGGCTGTTGAACTGTTCTCTCAGGGTATTTTACCTTTATGGTGATGTTTTGGTATGTGCCTCTATTTGGAACCTAGAAGCAAAGAACCAAACTGGATTAAAAAAATAATAAGGAAGAGCTTTTGAAACTTACTGAATTTCTGACCTTTATTTTGAACCTTTAAAATGTCTTTACTCAAAATATGTTTTTAGTGGCAGCTCAGAGAAGCTCCTTATCCGATTTGCCCATCTCTAATATGCCTGTCAAATTTAAAATAAGTGTCGGAAATCCTGAATGCCTGCGGTCAGATCCTTACCTTCGGATTTTGGCAGCGCAGTGGGGAGGGGCTGCGTTACAGCAGGTGAGGGATGGCCAAGGACGCACAAATTATGGCTCTGCTACCTGAAGCTAAAGGAAGAAACCAACGCAAACTCTTTATTTTGGAGTGAGCTAATTACAAGCAACCGGGAAGAATGTGAAAGGGAGCTGGTAAATCATTCTGCACGCTGCTTGCCCTCAGCCTGTGAAGTGTTAATTCTTCTCTTGCCTTCCCCAACGGCGAAGCCCGGCTGAACTGGGAGCATTCTTTCGCATCTGCAACCTCAAATTATGTTCATTCCCGAGGGACTGACGTTTCGCGCCCAGGGCACGAGCGAGCCCCCGGCGCCCCGTTCCGCCGGGACGGCCCCTCGCTGCTTGCGAGGCCCGTGGGCTGCAGACGTTCCGAAGGTGCCCTTGTCCCGCTTCCTTCGGCAAATCTGCCCGCCGGGGCTGCCTGCTCGGCTCAGGGGCTGGCAGGAGGGCACGGGCGCTGGGAAGCCCAGCCCCAGGCAGGACGTGCTGGGGGCTCCGGACTTCCACTGTTTCCCTTGTCTCCTGGTGAAGCAGTGGAAAACGCAACGTGATCAATACCGGTTCGTATCCCCAGCGAGATTTTGGACAGGGCACGCGGTGGACGTGAGAGACGCCAGCACGTTGCCAGAACAGTGGTTTGTGTTCTTGGGGCACTGCTCCGTAAGCCCCGGCCGCTCCAGAAGACAGGCCCCAAACCCACCGATGCCGACTTTGCAAATGATGGAGCATTTTCATTACCCGCAGATGAAGGAAACATAGACATAATAGACGGGGGACAGCGTTCATTTTGCAAGGCCAGTTACTCTGCACGCATCTTCAGAAAGCGTTCCTAGCTTCCAAGTTGCATTTTAACCTTTGTTTCCATCCTGCTTTTAAACAGATGTTGCTCCTGAAGAACTCAAAAAGACCAATGAAATTGCTGTATTAGCCCTGGCTTGCAGAAAAATGACCTTTTTTTTGTCTGTTTCTTTATGCTTTTCATTATTTCTAGCATTTTCCAAAAGCCATGGTCCTTGCCACAGAGAATGTGCTGAGTGAGGATGCGGGAAGATCCCAGCCACAAACTCATCCTTCCCTTCATCTTAATTCTTAGTGACTACTGTAAATGATTTTTCTTGGTAAGGTACTTTTTTTGACAAATTTCTGGTGGAAACCTGATTGTCTGGATTCTCCTCGTGTGTCTCTCTGTTAAACGTGCGCGGGGTGGTTGACTTGTGGGCCGGTCAGTCGACTTTGTGCTGGATTTTACCGACAGGATGGAGGCTGGAGGCTGCTTCAGAGAGGAGAGCTTTGGGGAAAGATGCGTAATGGTTTATCAGTGGATCATTTTTTCTCATCCGTCACCTATACAAGAAGCTATCCTGGTACTTGAGATGATGATACCTTCTTGAGAAGTAGCTCCCCAAAATGGAGCTGGCTAGCGCTTGACTGGGAGGAATCTGGATGCGGTCCGGAGGGCTCCCGACGAGGCTGTTCAATGAAAACAACAGGAAAACAACCCAGAGTGAATGGAGTTGCTCCACAGCGATATTCCGTGGTGTCACTCGTCTTCCAGAAATCTCTGTGTCTGATCGTAATGGTATCGCTTTTTCTTTTCTGGAAAGAAATACAGATATGTTTGTTTTAAAGGCAGGACGCTCCCTGTCCCGGGCAGCCCCTTATCCCACCTTTCAGCATGGGATATTTTCACTGGCCAGCCTAGAGCGGCAGCAGCCCCGTGTTTACCCTGGCGGGAGCGCAGGCGGCACCCGGTCAGCCTGCCTTCCAGGGGTGAGACGCTGTCCTTCCTGCTCTCCGGAGCTGTTGAAAGCGATAATACTCGGGCACTCTTTGTCTGCGTTCAATCCTCTCGCTGCGAAGGCAGACCTCTCGGCGGGCTCTTCCAGGAAGGTCTGCAGTACGTCTTGTTTACCCGTCTGGGTTTCAACGCCTTTTCTGCTGCCTCTTGCATCTCGGTGGCTTTTTGATCCTGTTAAGTGCTGTCGGTGTAGAGATTTACCTTCGTTTTTCCCCCCCGCAACGTGGCGTGTCCTACCTGCCGTGATGGGGCTTTGCTAGAGCAGCAAACGGGGAGGAGGCTGAGCTGAACGGTGTTCTAGTGACTGCAGAGGCTGTCTCTGAACGGAGGAAGCAGCTGGTTGTCCCAAACTCCTTCGTTATCTTCCATGTCTGGTAGATGAAAGGGTTGTAAATGGAGTGTTTGAGGTTTGGTTTGGGCTGAGACTCTCTTTAGGAGCTCCCTTCCGTAAGCCTGGGCATAAATGGCCTTTCTGTGCAGGGCTCGCTGCTGGGAGGGAGGGGGTGTCGGGAAACCCGGGCTCCGCTCCAAGCCTGCCCTCCCTTCCCAGGGATCCTCGGACCACCCGACGCTTCGGGGCCCGGTTTTGGTGAACCCGGCGTCCCCGAGCGAACGCAGCGGAGCAGCTCCCTGCACGGCTCCGGCGGCGCCCGAGACCTCCGCACGCCGAGGGCTTGCGCGTTCGTGGCGGGGACCGTCCGCCCGCGGGACGGGGAGCGCGGAGGCTGTTGTTATGTGCATCTCGCACCGTATATCAGCTGCTCGGCTTCAAGGTTTGCTTACTGAAAGCTTCACGGCGGAGTGGATCGTTTCAGCAACACTCAGGCTTTGGGGGCTCTTGTGTGGGAACTTTGCTGTGCTGTGGGGACGGGACCCTTCCTAATTAGCCCGGCTGCGTTCTGAAGGATGGGCCAGACCCGGCTTCTTTAGCTTTGCACAAAGGAGAGGTCAGCTGTAAGCAAGCAGGGCCCGCGATTAGTGTCTGCTTTTGCGAGGCCAGCTGAAACGGCTTTGTCCCGCTTGGGAGCCCATTATTGTCTCTTTCTTTTATAGCACTGCCCTCATTTACACGAGCGTTTGACATGCCCTCAGTGTTGCTTGATTGACTAATGACCCTATTTCTCCTGCTAATCTCTTGGAGCTGTTCAGCTGGAAGCCTGTGCTGTGTGTTGGGGCACGGGCTGCTTGGGCGGAGGGGTGGGAGAGAGGCCCGGAGGTGACTTTCAAAGAGAAACACAGGACCGCAAAGCGCTCGAAGGCATTGGAGTCAAAATGGGAAAGGTTTTGTCTTTGGAAGCAAAGGAACACGCCTTGTAGACTCTTCTTGGACCCAGGAGCCAGATGCTCCTTCCCGAGGTGGAAAGCCACCGCCCGCCAGTGTGCACGCGTGATAACGCTTGCTTGGGCTCGGGTGACTTCCCTGGTCCAAGGGGACCCCGGAGCCGATTTCAGAACGACAGTAGCAAGATATTGTGTTCGATGTTTCATGGGTTTGCAGCTCACAAGGCCGATTTGAAATCCGTTTGTGGGATTAAATAGCAGCAATTGTTCTTCAGCTGTCTGTTTATTGGAGGGAATCCACTGTTAATAACATCGGGGCTAAATTAAGCAGAGCACTTCTCCAACAGCCAAGAAGCCCGAATACTTTTATTTATAAACAGCCTCCTGATTCAAAGGTTCAGCCTTCTGCTGGGGAGGGGAGAAGCGCCTGAGCCCAGAGGAGATTCCTGCCAGTCCAGCATTGCCGTGCGGCTCTGCCTGCCGGGATTTTCTCTCTTTTTGGCTCAGGAAGGCAGTGGAACAAGGGCGGCTTGTGCAGAGCTCTGCTTCGTCCTGCGCTATCTGCTTGTCCATCAGCCAAACGTTAGGTATTTAATAGCTGGCAAACAGGTAGCGCTGAACTCTTTGAAAAAGTGAGTGAGAGGAGACGAGCCAAGGCTATGTAGGGGCTTATTCAGTTAAAAAAAAAAAAATCTTCTCTGAAGTGAGTTTTGAAGAAAAGGGAAAATGTGCTGAAGCCGGGGGAACAGCTGGGGTTGTACCTGCGAAAGGAGCTTCCTCGCGCTTCCGTCCGTAGGGTATTCCGGGGTCCAGCGTCCTTCACCGAGATGCACAACGCCGCGTTCATCGCAACCTCAATTTTACCAATCTGGACGTAAATGCAGGGCAGTTACTCTATGAATAACTTCAGGGTTCATATGATTTGAGTTTCTGAAGGTCAACTGGCGTACAGCAAACAGCCTCTTGGACGTACGCTATCACATGTAAAGTTGTCCAGCTTCATTGACAAGTGATGGAGCGTACAGACACGTTTGTTTAAAGGAACACGATAGTGGGTGAAAAAGAGCTGCTAGTTTAAGAGACTAAAATCTTTAAAGGCTTTAGTGAACTCGAAATATGGCTTGCTTTGTTCTTTTCAAGCTTTCCTTGGGCTGAACTCAAGAATTAAGGATTTCGTTATCATTTAAAAGAGGTGATTATATTGGGTGGCAGAAAATGCATGGCTCAAGTCCTTTAGATGAGTTGTAGCCCTCTGCTTAGATTTTGGCAAACAAATGAGAGAGGAATCCTATCGCTGACATTGCACCAGTTTGAAATTTTCATATAGATCTTTACTGCTCCTCGTGTTAAGATCTGCCAGGGGTAAGAAAAGCTTGGAAGGAAAGTGCTTATCGTGCCATCTGGAGAAGACCAAATCTACGCTTTGTTTTGAGGGATTCGTACCTTGGGCCAAGTCATGTGAAGTACTTGATGCCATCTTCAAAGCGATGCGTGTTTTCCCTTCCGTGAGGACTGAAACCCCTCAGCACCTCCCGTGATCGCCTCCTTAATTACCACAGTGCCAGTGCCATGGCGAAACGTCAGGCCCTGCTCTAAGCTCCCTTCAAGGATTTCTGCGAAGGTTTGCAGCCAGCTGTGACCGATTAAAAAGGGGGTTTGTGTCTGCAAAACCTCGGCGACTTGCGAAGTTGAGCTGGGGTCCGAGGAGCTTTACGTTTTAGAGAGCTGTGTAGTCTACCCTAAGTATTTTCTTCTCATAAACCATCTGTTGAAAGTCAGACTGTAAGCACGGAGGTGAGTCGAGGGATATTTATATAGGAGAACAGATTATTTTCCAAGCAATGAAAAATACTCCAGTCTAAAAATGGGCCGCTGGGAGCCCATCGTGTAATTAGTAATAAAAATTTGATAGGTGAATGCCAAGTAGACTGAATTACTGCTGGATCCTTGGGCCGTTACTGGAGAGGAGGAGGCCAGTCCCCGGGCCGGGTAGCCAAAGGCCAGCCGAGCTTCCAGTCGCTCACCCAGCCGGCTGGCGGCTCGAAAGGCGAGCGAACGATGGCAAACCGTAGCCCGGTCCGGGCTGCGCAGAAGAACTGTTTCTGGAGGCATGTCTGGGACGGGCTCGCCCTTTGGCGCTTGGCTGCTCTCCCTTACGGAAGAGAAACGGCCCGGGGCAGCTGGACTCCCGGGACCTGGGACCTTCCGCTGTTTTCCGGGGATCGTGTGAAAACGGGCGCCGCGGGAGCCACGCTGGCCGTAGGCACGAGGGAGCGGGTTCCGGCCAAAAGAGGTGGTTCAGTGAGCGAGGTGAGGAGGGAGGCCAAAGCAGAAAAGATAAGCATTGCTGCAGACCTTCCTGGAATTTTTAGAATTAATTCATGCTCAAATGCATAGTACGGTCTGTAGTAAATCGCCAGGATGTTAATGCTTTCCATTTCTGGGTTTGGAAAGGTTGGAGAAAACATTTTTTTCTTTTTTTATTCACTATGTGCTGCCTTCTCCAAGGCGTCTTTTTAAAGCAGTGCTCTCTAGCAGGTGATAACATCTTTTAACCAGCTCCTTATCTCCACCTCAGCCACAAGTTTTCCTTTAATTTTTGCCTCCTTTGTTGTGTTTCAGTCTGTTTCCTCTCCGGTGCTGGACGGTCTCAGTGCTACAGTGCAATAATTCAAGAAACAAACATATGCTGAGATTCCAGTCCTTACAAATACTCTTTTTTTTCCAGGAAGATGCTTGGAGGATTCCCACTCCAGAGGTTTAATTAATGAGAGTTATGTGAGAAAGGGAGGACACTTTCCATATATCCTTGATCCACGTTCGAGCGCTCGTGCATTCCTGTTGCGCGATGCCGTTTTGCCCTTGGGCTGAGGCTTGCTGTTCTGCGCAGCCTTAACCCAAACGAAGCTGGCTGATAGCGGAGGAGGCGGAAAATCTCCCCCTGGCAACCCCCCCGAACAAATCCAGGGTGGCACCAGCCAGCGAAGGAGTCTGTTGCAGTCACTTTTTACTGCTAGCTATGTTACAAAATTCAAATGAAAAATGGTATCTCTGAAAATGGGAATCCTCCTCCTCCCCAGACCGTGGCACCAGGTTCACGGAACAACCTCAGGGAGTTTGCGCCTCCGCGGCTCCTTTATCCTCGGGTTTCCCCTGCGCTTCGCTTGTGGTCGCCGATTACAGCTGAGTTACGGTCGTAAGTTAATCCTGTAGTGCGTATGTATGTGTATGCATGTATATGAACGGTAGGATGCCATAGTACATACATGGTTTATGGTATATTAATACCACCTATAGCTAGTGTTTAAAAATATGTATTGCATTTTAACGGTCCCCTCGCTGGAATCGTGGGAATGATCTGCAGTGGCGTGACTATTTACCTGGCTGGGGAGCCTTGTCTTTACCTGCTAGCCATACACGAGCCCGGCCAGTGCCCCCCGCTGCTCTCGGGGTGGCCGCCGGGCGCGATCTGCGTGCCACGCTCCGCCCGGTAGCGACAGCGTTGGCAGCGTCAGAGTTCGCAGGGAAGCGGCCGGGGAACAAGCTGTGCCGCGCAGGGGCTGGAGCCGGGTCCTCGTCCTCCGGCTCCGTGGCCGGTTCCCGCGTGCCGGGAGTGGGGCAGCCGTGCCAGCGGCTGGAAGCAGGCGCACGGCGGGCGTTCGTCGGCACAAGCAGCTCGGGACCGAAAGGAGGATCCAGGCAGCCCTTGCCGTGCTGGGGTGAGATTCCCCAGTCCCAGCGTGGCTGGTTTCCTCCCAGACATGCTTAATTTTATGGGACTTCAGTTTCTCGCGGTTCGGCTTGCACACACAGACACATGTGCTGTGTACAGCCGTGCAGACGTTTTTTCTTTGCATAACTCAGTGTTCGTGGGGCCTCTGTAGCCCCTGTACGTTCCCCTTGGCCGCTTGGACACCTGTTAGACCCTCGGTCTCTATAAGCCAGCCAAAAAAGCGTTTTGAAGGCCAACAGGTGTTTCTAGTTTGCCGTATGCGAATGCGTATTAACTGTCTTTCATCCCGCCTCCCAAGCGAATAAACCCACGGCTGAACCTGGAAATGCTCCACCCGGCACCAGCACAGCAGGCGGCCCTGCACGGCGGTGCCAAGAAGTCCACGCAAGCTCCCTTCTCCACGGCGGGCTGGGCACCGGGGCTGCCGCCTTCAGCTGCTCTCGGAAGCGATGCGCTTGTGGTTTGCTTTCCATTATTCTGGACCGTGAGCTGAAGAGCCTGGCACGCTGCAGCTCTCAGGACACTCGTCACTGTTGGCTTTTGTGTTGCGTACGGCCGTGCCGGCCATCGGGCAGGCTGGTCCGGCTCCGTCTGCGCAAGCTGGTGGCCATCAGTAGTTTTGCAGTGGAAGCAGTTTTTGGTGGTTTTCACCCTACTAAGTGCATCCTTTCTCAGCTGCCTTCAGTCCAGGCTTAAAGAGGTCTTGTAGGTGGCAGAGACTTAAAACTTACGTCGTTGATTTGCGGTGGGACTTGGCTGCAGACAGGCTACGCTAATACAAATGAACGGTGGCAACAAAGACGTAGAATAGCCTGTGTTTGCACATTAGAGTAGAGATGTTTTGGTTTCAGAGATTCAAGTGGCTTGCTTGCAGACTGGATGGGTCATTACCAGAGGTCCGAACCAGCCCTTGGCGCTTCTAGCCAGGAGCTGTTTTGAATCGTTGATGATGGAAGTCAGTTATGCTGATTCATGGCCCTAATCTGATCGTCAGAGATCAAAGGGCCAAAATAAGGCAGTCCTGTGTAATAAATGCGAGGGATCGGCAGGACACCGGGTTCCTTTCGCTGGTTTAACGACATATAGTGCGAGGGGATAAAGGGGACGGGGGACGGGTGGGTCTGAAGCTGTTCGAGAGAATCTGGGGGCTATTGTGCCTTTCCTCGGCGTACCGTTGTGTTTTGCGAGGCGTATTGGATTTCAGTACAGCAGATGCTGCGATAATGGATGCCAGATGTATGTCATTAGAGGATACCTCTTTTTACCAGCTGCAAATTGTCCGTCACTTCCTCTACTGTACATTTGCATCATGAGAAGCTTGAATTCCCACAATTTACTGATAGCTCAGATGTTATCAGGCTCCTCTTTAACTGATAAGTAATGGGCTTGTGCAGCCCAAACCAACCGCATGCGGAAAAGTCAAATAATGTATTTTGGTTTGTGTTTGTTCAGGAGCTCAGTTATGATTTCCCTTGATAGACTCGCCTGGAAAATTATATTCTACATTTAACTTGTAAAATGAATCCCTAGAAAACTCCAAGGGTTTAAGTGAAAGAATGCCAGAGATGTTTTTGCCCTTATGTGAGAGTAAGACATGGCTTTTCACTTTACGGGCTCTAGTGTAACAGGATACGCTCTTTAAAAATGCACATTTTTAAACTGAAGAAATGGTTAAAAAGAGAACATGACGCCGTGCAGACAGTATGAATACAGAATGCATCATGGCTTATTTAGGGATAAATCCATTATGAAGATATTCATACTTTACACAGACTTTTAATCAGAAGGAACCTGAGGTTTATGTGAGGTTTCACGTGTGTTGCTCGATACATCTCCATAGCACACTTATTTAGTTCTGTGAATATACCATTTTCTAAGTCTTTTGGAGTTCCTTCCTGCACGTATTCCCAGGCAGAATACTTCAGAAAATTATTTTCTTGAATTTTTTTTTTTCAAACCTAGAAAAAAGGTTCATTGTCAGGAAACCGATGCCACCGACTGACCTTCCTGCGCACTTTCTGCTCCTGCTAACGCCCTTCGCCTTGGCTGAGCTGCCGCTGGGGCTGTGTCCGGCTGCGGCAGGCGAGAGCGCGGTGGGGCGCAGGCGGTGGTGGAGGGTGCCCGCGTAGCTGCGGGTGCTCCCGCGGCGAGTGGCAGGAGATCGGGGAAAAAAGGACGCCGGGCTCTTAACAGGAAAGTGTTTGCAGACGTTTGTACCACCGTTTTCCATCCCGCGGTACTGAACCTTTGCGTGGTTGGAAATGCAGCTCCTTTCTTGCGCAGCGTATTGGCTTTGACCTTTTTTAATGTACCAGCAGAGAGCGGTGGTGTTTGAAACGCGTAGGAGAAACAGATGTAGAAAATGAGTTTGGGGAAACAGCAGATCAGGTAATTTTTCTGGTTTAAAAGGATTTAGGCGTTATCCCCCTCCATTGCGGTCTGGGAAACTGCCCTGAATTGCCCAGCAGAACACTTACTCCTAGCAAAAAAATACATTATTTCTGCCTTCGTTTTTCCCGGTTGCTCAGGATCTCACCTCATTAACAGCGGAGATTTTGGAATGTCAGATATTTGGAGTATCTGGGTATCGGAGCTGTACAATAGATGCCTGTGAGAGGCGGCCGCTGAACTCCAGCTTTCTGCGTGGAGGTGGTTGGTTTGCCTCCGATTCCGATGGCCTGCGCGGTGCCGAGACTGTCTCTGTCGAGCAAGCGGCTTTGAGCTTAAACAACTGCTTCTTCAAGAAGGTGAATTTCAAGTTTAAAACATTACATTTGCGCTTTTTTTTTGAACTTGCGAATTTAACAAGAAGCAAGTAGCAATGCCCCTTTCATTAGAGACAAAAGGAAGTGTGTATAAATGGCTTTTGTGGCTTGGCAGTAAACTTGCTGAGGACAACATAAAACGTGCTCATTAAATGTTCTTTACACAGTATTGCTTTTTGTTTTCGGAAGCAATGTGATGTTTCATCCCACCATTAATTGCCTAATACCAATTATGGCATAAACAAGCCATTTGCTGTTGCAACTTTTCCAGTTTATTTTTCAAGGTTCCTACTCTCGACACCTATTGTGCATCTGGGAACACGAGGGGCTTTTGTAGTGAAAGATAAATACTGAGATCAGTAATCAATAGTTTTACATAGACCGTCCTGTTCTATAAATGTTACTGCAGCTCTTGAGAACCTTACAAAATGCTTCCCCCCTTGGACGCTTTGTCGTATTGAACTTAATTATATGGAGACAAAGAGACTAGGAGAAGATTATTTTTTCCCAGGGACTTCCCAGTTCTTTAGAATAAGACGGGTACTGCCCGTTGTGCCTCGGCGGCCGAGTGAGCGAGGCTCAGAAAGGAGGCACTCTTTGCGTTAGTGTTGCGCACAATCAGAATTCTGCAGCGTGCCTAGAAAGACCGGGCAAAGGCAGACTGTCCTAGCTGGCCATCGTGGCTCTAACCCTTCTGCCTGGATCGTCATCTTTACGGCACTTCAGCAGTTCCGACTCTGTCGCAGCCAAACGGTGGAGGGTTGCTGGAAGGAGCAGCTGGTAGCCCTTGCTGCAGAGCTTTGAAAGGTGCTTGGTGTAGGGTTCCTTTCCAATAAAGAGTGTGGCTCCTGGAGGTTCTTATTCAGAGGAGTACGTTTAGACCTGGCTGGGGAAATACCTGAATGTCAGACCAATTCTTCCTGTGCCCGTACCTCTCATTTTGTACTTCGGTAGCAGAGCCTTCTCCTTTGTCAATGTTGCTCCTGAAAATATGTTGTCAAGTCTTACCTCCCCAGCTGAGCATCCTCGGTGTCCAGTCCATAGTTTTCATTAAAGCTTTTGGCTTTAAGAAAAGCCGTAAGTCATATTTTGTAGTCTCACCGTAATTCCCATTATCTTCTGTCAGCTTAAGCGGTCCTGCCCGGCACGGTCAGCACCCGGGGGAGCTTCGTGTCCGCGCCCGGTGGGACTGTGCTAGTTACTGTGATCAGCTTGTCAGAGGGGCTGTGGATCACCGCGGCTGGACCATTCGGGGCCAGCCCAGAAGCACTAGTTAATCGGTCACAGAAGGGATATTCAGCAGATAAGCTTGTGTTGCGTGTTTCTGTTTGTATTCTGTTTACGGTTTCATTTGCATTATTTGTATTTGTGTGCAATAGCATCTTAAAGATAGCTATCAAACACAGTTCTAGGACAACATTATATGAGAGCTAGTGGTTCTGGTTTGTTTTTAAGCAAAAATTGAGAGGCTTATGTTGTTTGCATCGTTAGGGATAGCCAGAGATTTATGGGGACTATATCAGACTATATCCTCCTTCTCCAGAGGAAAGACCAAATCCAATAACCAAGAACTTTTAGAAAAAAACCTCGGGTTTTTGCAGGCGGCTGTTAGGGTGCTTCTCTTTTGAATTCTCTGGAGACTCGGGCATGGTGTGGTTGTAATGATACCTGGAGCTTTGCTAAGTTACCAGTGCACCTAGTGTCTTCACAGAAAGCATCTTCCTTGCAATTCACTTGAGTACACTCAGTTTGCAACGCTGCTGTGAACAAAGGCAGCTGTGTTTGCCCGGGGGAAATGGAACTGTCATTTGTGGGTGCAATATTATAGATCAGGAATAATTATGTGAAAGTCAACGCTTTGTTCCTTTTCTAAATGAGAGGAGAAGAGAACTTTGATTTCTTTATCCTGGTTAGTTTTTGGCTTAACTGCAGGTGTCTGGGAGAAACAAGCGTTGGTGCTGATTTCGTGTCCCAGGAGAGCGAGGTCCGCAGATGAGCGGATGATGAGCGGATGATGCTCTGCAACATGCACATAGCAGCTCATAAGGCCACTAACAGACTCAGATGCGTTGACATCGCAGCTAGAAGGACTCGTTTGTCTTTTGATGTTTCAGCTGGGGAACTCAGAGCGGCAGGGGACGTGGGAAGGCAATGCAGCGAGTGGGATGGATCCGGAGCGCGGATCTCCTGCCTCCCGGTGCACGTGCATCCGGCACCCAGACCAATTCACTCGTCTCCAGTCCCTGTCCGAACTCTTCGCAGCTTAGCCTGTCGCAGCAGCATTTCCTTGGAACCCTCCAACTAGATTTTGATAAATTTTTCCTTGATTCTGTGCGGATCTCGCTGGCTTTGGACCAGGGCGATGTAACCAGTGAGAACAAAGCTCCGGGCTTTCTTGCTGCCTCAGCTCCTCAGATACGTGGCAGTAAGTCCGGCTTAGCCCGGCTGCTTTGCTTCAAGGGCAGGAGGCATAACCGGGGCGCGTTGCGAGGCCGCGGGCTGAGTGCCGTGGGGACGCAGAGCTGAGCATCAGCAGCTGCCTGGTGAGCGCAGAGCTTCCCCGGCACGGGCTTCTCCGCAAGAAGCGATTAATAACAGGACAAAACTGCCGCTGACATTCACACCTTCGTACACTCAGCCTTGGCAAACACGTCTGTGATCTCATGGAGCTGAGGTCACTTCAAAGATTTGGAAACTTTGAAGGAAGTCTCTTCAGCTTCTCCGTCGGAGGAATACAGGTTCTCTCCCAGGAGAGCCATCTTCCCGTCTTTCCGCGAAACGCAGTTTTGGCCATACAGTGGAAAAAAAATCATCAAACACCAGCCCGTGTGTTGAGCTCCCGAAGGGAAGCCTCGGAGAGCCTGCCAAGTGCAGTATATTTTTATATTGCGTCCCTTATACGATGTGTCAAAAAAGAATTCTCTCCACTATAGAGAGATATTTATAGTCCATAAGGTTTTACGGCAGAAGTCGAGAGTCTGAGGTTACCCTCGCTGCGACTGGTCGGACTGTTGCCTCTGACTTCGGCGGGAGAAGGTCTTTAAAGCGCAAGGGCAACCTTTGTAAAGAAACAGCCCGCCTGGGTGGTGTTACCGTCCCCTCTCTGTCTCCTGAGGGCCTTTGGGGAGACAACGGGAAAACTGGCCAAGACTGCGAATGAATTGGGCACGGCAGTAGACAGCAAGGACCTCGGTAGAAACCAGAGACAGAGTACAGGAACGGGCAGAAAGAGGAGAATATCTCTGGTGGTGAGGGCTGAAGTCTGGCTGGGCGAGAAGCTGAGGAAACAGGGAATCGTACGACATCAGTGTGAATAAATGTGTGCGTTCCGCGTGGGGTGAGAATATTTGATGACAATCTTTGTCTCACCGTTTAATGGAAGCTGCGTGGAAGATGGCCGGCTCGGCTGGTTATGTGCATGGAGGTACCGTCAGATCCACGCAGCTGTGCTCTCTTGCAGATGTTCCTTCCTCCAGAGCGTTTGCACAACCTGAAGAAGTAACTCGCACTGGTCTGGCAGGTGCTCGCACACATTCCGGGGGGGAAGGAGCGATCCCAACAAGCCCTTCGCTTCTGCATTTCCCTTTTTCCTCAGAGAGAAGTAAACCCGTTCCTGGGAGATGGGTTTCTCAGCCACCAGCTGGTGACAGGGTTCATTACCAGGACATGTTTTGGTTTTGTTCTGTTATTTGTTTCCTCCTTGAGGTGGATGTTCCTGAGAGCACTGAAGGGTTCTTCGTGCTCTGAGGCACAGCTGGAGGGCGTAAGCCTGCTTTTAGGCATGAGGAAGGTGAAGAGGCCGCAGGCATTATTTTGAGTCTCCATTAGGTCCAGGAGACTTCTGGGAAGCGCTGGTCGCACTGGAAGGATCATGGCCTTGGAGGAGGCAACGCAGCTGGGAAGGGCGATGAGCAGAAATGCATCTCTGTGCCACGCGTTTGCCCAAACTGAAATACTTGAGTTTAATTTTCCTCTTCTTTAAAAAAGTAAATACCTTAAAGAGAAGAGAAAATCCTTTGGAACTTTTCATGGCGTAGCCCATCACGGCCAGGAGTCGAGCTAAAAACAACCTGCAAAGTTTATGGTCAGCATAGGTCAACTCACTGTCTTATGCAACTTCAAGTTCATAAAAAACTGAAGCCCTGACTATGACGTTGACTGAATGCCATTTGGCCATCTTACATATTTATATTTGTGAGGAGTTTAACGGAAGCCAAAAAGGATAATGCAATCATCCTGGAAAGGCTGGCTGCTGCCGAAGAGCGGGGCGAAGATTGCACATACACGGCCGGTACGTGTGGGAGCGATACCGCTGCGACAGAACGAACCTGTGGTCCCGCGTCCGCCTCTCCTGGAGCTCTCCAAAGCTCTGCCTAAACCGGACAGCGCACATACATACACACGTATGGGTATGTCTACGCGTGAGTCTTTCTACGCATGCTGTTGCGTTGTCTGCATCGATGCGCCTTAACGAGCATCGCAGAAACGGCTCCCACGCGGCCCTCCCCGTGACAGCAGACACAGCCTTGTGCCGCGTGGTCCAGGACAAAAAGATTGTGATAAACCAAAAATCAGAAAAGACCAGATACATCGGACGTGTTTGCAGAACTACGCGTGAGTGACCAGCAAAGTTAAGATGACGTCACTTCGGACAGATAATTACGGAAGAAATTGCGGGTGAACAAAAAAGCCCGTGAAAAGCACTGAACGTTGCACCGGGTGAGTTTTATCTGAGCGCTGCAGGAAGCTAGAGAGCCGTGAGAGACCATCTGCTCCCTGCAGACCACGGCAGATCGCATCAGGCATGTTCTCTTGAAAGGCTGAGCTCTTTTGTTTTTTTAAAGAAGGAGATTTCCTGGCGGTGCTGGCTGTCATGGATGTTTTATTACGTCTCTGTTGTTCATAGATCAGGAGGAGACGGGCCGAGGTTGTCTGAGCATTTGATATAATCCATGGGAAGACATTGAGTTTTTCGATGGTTTGGTGGGTAAGGATGAGAATCTGGTCAGCAACTCCTGAAAGACAGGAAAATATGTAAAATAGCCTTACGGTTTCTCTGTTTTCCACGTCTGGTTGTACCCTCATATTCTGCAACTTGTCTTTGCACCTTCACTACCCTCCTGCACCAGAAGCAGCTCTGCCCTGCCCGGAGCAGGGGCTCCGTTGCTGGTTTTTCTGCAGCAAGAACTGAGCGGTGGGGGAAGAGCCCCGTCCCCGAGGTTCCACGTCCCGGGGCCGAACGACTCTCCCCTTGGTTACATCCCCGGGGACTCGCGTGCCCCGGCTCTGCAGCCCCACTCCGCGCTGTCTCCGACACTGGGGTCCCTGCCTGATCTTCTGGATACACCGTGTGAGAAAGGGGATTTTAAATGCTTGGATGCCAAATCCCAGAGCATGCTGAGTTGTAAAAAAGGGAAACAAAACAGAAATGAAAAAAAACAGCAAAGGAACAAAAAAATCCCCACCAAGCCTGGGTTTTGTATGTAATTTCTGGTTTGCTGACAAACCTTTCAGACGAGTTTAGGGGGGAAGCAGCAAAGCTGCAGCACGGACGCGGTTGTGCAGCAGCCTGCTCTTGGCTCAGCCGTTTGGCAGATTTTCAGAGAAACCATTGGAAATATTTTCTTTCAACCCAAATTCAGCCACGCAGAAGTGTCTGGAGCACCTGTGCGGTTCTGCTATTGCTACGCTTCACTGCTTACATTTTCGTCCTAGATAAGGCGTACTCTCTTATGGCCTTTAGATTATCAGGAGCGCTTGCTGGGGGGTGGCTTTATGTCGACTTTATTAACCGGGTTGTGCTATAAAGCTATAAACCGGAGTAGCTCACGTTCTCAGGACGTCACAGCTTTGCCCCAGTACAGCTGTTGTAATGAAGATACGCCGCAGCAACTCGATTTGTAGAAGCTAACTCCACCAAGTTTCCTCTTCGAAGTGAGCAAATTCCGCTCCCTGCTGCCGGCGGCCCTTTCCCAGCAGCTCTACGGCTGTTACATATCGCTGCGGCCAGAGGGAGGGGATAAAGCCTCTCTGCTCCGCTCCGGAGCCGATGCGCCAGCCGGGTTGCTCCCAAACGAGCCTGCCTCACCCTTGGGCTGGGCTGGGAGGTTTTCCCGTTGAAGACCTGCAGGGTTATCCCTTTGGAATGAGATAACAATGGTTTTATCCCAATTTTAACCACTTTTAGTCTATAGGAAGGTGCTCAAGAAGACTGAGCTGACTCAGCGGTGGATATCCCCATTTATGAAGGGGATACAAGAAAAGCCAGAAATGCCAGTGTGGGAAAAGAAGGGCAATGGAATATTTTTATTGGTATAAACTTTTTTTGTGTAAGATAGAGTTTAGTTTTGTTTATAAGAACTCTAATCTCTGCTTAATGTTGTGGATTGCATAAAAGCTTACTTCAAATGGGGTAACAATTGTAAACATACTTTTTGATTTGCCTTTAGCAATTTTCTTTTTAATTTTTTTTGGTCAAACAAAATGCAGCAACTTTTGTTTATTTTTTTGTCTTATTAAAGGTCACTTCCCTACAAAAAAAAAAGGAAAAAAATGGTTTTTAAAAGCTTATAGAGGTTTTTTGGGGAAAAAATGTTACAGATAGAAGTTATATATACGTTTATGGCTACAATACTACACATGTAAATGCGGATTCTGTTGGAAAAACAGATTTTGCAGGTTTTCTTTACTTCGGGAGAATCCTTTCCAGGAAATTAATGTGGAATTTGGGAAGGCAGCCACAGGCCTTTGTTGGCTCGCAAGTTGCACGTCGTGGGCTCTGGGGAGCGGAACCATCGGCCTGCAGCAGGTTTGTAAGAGACCGAGCGTCCCGGCCGGGTGGGGATGCTGCCCTGCCAGCAGCGGGTGGCAAACGCTTCTGGTCCTGTCGATACGAAACGTGAAGGTGCAGGCGTTGGCCCGTCTGACCTGGCGCCCGCCGCCGTTCCGTGCGCCCAGCTCCTGCTTGCTTGCGGTTGTTCGTGCTGAAGAGGAAAAAGGCAGGTCTCGGGGACCGAAACGCTCAGGAAATGGAAACTCTCCCGCTGCAATAATAAATAATTAGGCAGTTAAAAATTCTTTTAGTAAAAAAAGGAAAGAGATGATGATGGGAAAAGGCCGCGATGCTGTTTCTCACACGGCTGTCCGAGCGGCACTGCGAGTTCTGCAGCCCGGCGCTCCCCGCGCTGCCGGCCGTTCTCCCGGGCGCTGCCGCGGCGGCGGCGAGTGGGACAGGTGGTTTCTGAGACACAGGATCAAAGTCATTCTCCCACTGAGCTATTCGGCGCAATCAGCACGAGGTCCGGGGCAGCAAGGCTGTTCTCTGGGCCGTCACGGAGCAGAAATGCCCAGCAGCCATGTGCACGGCGTCCTGTCGGATGACTGTCTGTACAGGCATCGGGTCAGCACTGCTGAGAGGTATTTGGGGCTGAGCCAGCTGGGGATATGAGTTTTGCGTCTTACAGATAAGAAATCCTGTTTTCCTGGGATGATGGTTCAGCAGCGAGGAGCGCGGAAGCCATACAGCTGCCTTGCTCGGAGCGCACCGCTGAGCTCAGAAATATTCTCCCCTATATTTACAATACAGAACGTGTTTAAGTGGAGAGGGAGAAGAGAGCTGCCAGTGGTTAGCAGTCGGCGTGCGAGCGGCTGTGCGGTTAGCGAGCTGCTGAGAGATCCGCGGGGCTGGAGAGCGGCGGCAGCAGCCTGCGGAGGATGTGCAAAAGGAAGAGTCCCAGCAGCAAGGGGTGTTCCCCTCAATATTGGCCGTACCACGACGAGTCCGATCTGCTTGCTCTATCTAAGGTGAGGAACAGGGCTGCTGAAAGCAAAAGGGATGAGAACGAAGACAGCAGCACCGACTGGGCTGCTTGTACTGGAGGTTTTGCTTCTCACTTGCTCCTTCTCAGGCAGAGCTGCAGCATCCCGGCTGTCGGCAGGGCTGCAGCATCCCGGCTGTCGGCAGGGCTGCAGCTTCCCAGCTTTTGGCAGAACTGCAGCATCCCGGCTGTCGGCAGAGCTGCAGCATCCCAGCTTTTGGCAGAGCGCCGGCAGCATCTGGGTCCCTCTCACGGCTCGTGGGAAAAATCCTGGCAGCACCAGAGCCTCCTCAGACACCAAAATGAGGAAGGATGAATGTAAAGGACTGGAGAGAGCAAAGAGACTCAAAACCACCCGCAGAGTGGAAGCTTTTGGCTCCACAGAAAAGCCACAGTAAGAACCGCAGAGGAGTCCGTCTGCTTGTGGCCAGGAAAACGGCAGCTTTCCTGCTCGCGGGGGGAAAGGGCCCGTGCGAGGTGCAGCCGAGCCAGGCGCTGCAGCGCGTTACCTGCAGCCTCACGCGATGTTCCGCCCGTGCTCTGCGGGCTGGCAGCCCGATGCCCACAGTCCTCGCCTTTGAGACGCATCCCAGCAAGATCGTCCCTCCCCGAGTCCTGCTTCACCCCCTCTTTCCACGGCCTAAATTGTGATCACTATTTTTTAGTTTGGAGAGGGAATTTGGTGCCAGCAACGTCCCCATTCGCAGCCTGAGCCCCGTGGTTGCGCGTTCAGCAAACGCTGGCACTCCGTTTGCCGATCTAGCCCGGGTGGCACGGGCTGCGGTGAGAGGTGCCCTCCCTGCCCTCAGCCCCTGGGAGAGGAGGGGATGCTCGGCAGGCTCTGCCCGCGCCCCGGGCTGCCCCGCTGCAGCCCTCAGCGCTCGGGGGCTGCGGCGGTGGCGTCCGGGGGACCTGTCCGCTGATAACCGTAGCTAATTAATTGCTCGTTTATTACCTACTATCGCATTGCGACTGCAGCACTGTCCGGGGCTGCCATCCTCAGCCGGGAAGAGCCGGCAGTGGAATGGAGAAAATCTCCTGCCAGCTTCTCTCACGTGCCGCCACGTTGGGTGATTTTACTCAATTAAGGGAAATTAAGCCATGTAAAATCTTACCCTGCTGGGACGGGAAGGAGGTTGGCACATTGGCACCAAGGTTTGGCCCCTGGTCCTCCTTTCTAGGGAACTGCGAACATGCAAATAGCTGAGATGATTTCATGGTCTGGAGTGCACTTACCTTTTGTGGGCCATCGGAGGAATGTACAAAGATGTTCCTTTTTCTGTCGAGGGTCACGTTCTCTGCCCCGAGTCCCCAAAGCCTGGCTGGGGTGTGTGCTTTTGGGCTGGGAGGTGGCTCTCGCTTCATGGCGTGTTTTCTGGGGATGCTGGCAAGGGGCAGCCGTTGTTCAAGGGAAAGCCAGATGCTACGCAACTGGGGCCTCTCGGCATTAAGCCTCCTTCAGGCCTTTTTACAAGATGTTGTAAAGTCGCTTGACAATAGGCTGTGAATATTAATGGTCTCTTAGCCCAAAGGCAGATGGAAAAGTGTGGGGGGGTGTTATCAGTTTAAGTGGATGGTTTC
The DNA here is from genome assembly GCA_009819775.1 of Phoenicopterus ruber ruber. NCBI lineage: Eukaryota > Metazoa > Chordata > Aves > Phoenicopteriformes > Phoenicopteridae > Phoenicopterus > Phoenicopterus ruber. The sequence continues at coordinate 9,004,331 of CM020235.1, read as the reverse complement.
TTTCATGTGGGAATGTGTAACCTCCATAAATAAAATACCAGATGTGCTTGAATTCTGTTTTCCTTAAAATGACTTGGGAATTCTCATGAAGAGTAGGAATACCTACTGTTATCAGCACTTGATTTCAAGCCTTTCCTAGCAAAAGGTGTCAAAGTGAGTCTGTGGATGCCGGAGCGTCGTAGCCAGGTGGATGCAGAATGGGTACCACCACCACCACGTTCATCTTACCTGTAATTCCAAATCCCATCGCAAACGTGCAGGCCCTCCGCAACGTTCCGTTCCCAGGAACTGCAGCGGGTGCTGTGGCTGGGAGTGCTGTCGGTCTCGCTGCCGGCATCCCCGGCTGCCGCGCGGGCGAGGGCTGCTCCTCGCAGGGGCCGGGCAGGGCCGGTGCCAGGGACACGGGCTCCTGGCAGACGCCGTGTTCCGACGGCGCGAAGGGGAATGCGGGACCTTCAAACGGTCCTGAGCAGCTGGTGTCCGAGCCCGCGCTAACGCCACGGCAGTCCTCAAGGTAAGCCTGAGCCCAGGCGAGCCTTTGGTCTGTCCGTCCGTCCCGTCCGTGCACACAGCAGTACGTTGTGGTGGTTAAAAGGACATTTCCGAGCCACCGCAGAAGGAAATGCCAGCAGGATGATAAGTAGGGGTAAGCAGAGCTGCACGGCGCGATGCAGACGGAAAGGCACGATGCAGGGAAGAGAGCTGGTCGCTGCCCTTTCTGACTTTGGGAGGGATCTGGACTCAGCTGGGGACTGAGAATATCTTTGAAACAAATCTTGCGCAGGTGCAAGGCTAAAGCAGCAGTAGGAAATTCTTCCAAAGCGGGTGAATTTAGCTTTATGAGAAACATGGTCATTAGTTGGGTGTGACTGATTGTCTGTAAAAAGTCTAAGTATTTCTCTGCAAAGCTGCTTGAAAATACGGATTATTTTTTTTTTATTTAACCCAAATGATGTCTTTTCGTATCGCAGCTCTGCCACTTCAAATGTCTTGGGTTTCTCTGAATGTCTGAAGGTTAAGCTGTGTCTGGGAAGGATTATACAATTCAGTGGTGATTTTATCATAGGAGCCTTACAGTTTTTGCTAGCTTGGGCACTGCACAGGTAGGTAGACGGTTGCTAAAGATAACGAGCATGGATATAAACTATTGCAATGCTTTAAAGCCTCCGTGATCGCTGCCCAGAGGGAGCAGCGAGCTAGAAGAGCGAGGTGAGAGCTGAAGTCTGGAAACGCATTGGAGCGCCGTGCGTGGGGTTTCGGAGACGTTTCTGCGCTCGGAGAGCTGCCGGTGGGGCCTGGCGACGCCGCGCCACGCTGCACGCGTAGCGCCCGCTCCTCCGCGCGTCGCTTGGGAAACAGGCAGAAAACAAACCAGGTATTTACCGGTTACATCGCATATATCTCTCTCCTCTAGTCAGCCTCTGATTCCTGCCTACCTTTAATTTAGGGGGGATGTGAATTATCTGCAGATTGGTGTTTGTAAATGAGCACAGATTATCTGGAAAGATGTCTTACATGCGTGAAAGTTCAGTCCATTATTCTCTTTTCTGTTCCTAACTCTTTCTTAAAAAAATAAAAGCAAACTTGTATGTATTTTATAAACAGATTAATTGAAACCAAGTTTTAACAGAAATCCTGTAGGAAGTTTCATATTGAATTTATTTGCATTTACGTGGCCCTTCAGTAAATGTACAAATAAAACCAAGGGTAGCGAGGAGCCTTTTTCGGGAAATGGGTTTCCAGGAGCTCCTCGACGTCCGCTGTGCGTGACCTTGGAAATCAAGTATAGGTGGGGCCTGTGGGTGACTCGAGGCGACCCATACTTGGTTTCAAGGGTCTGCAGGGAATCGACGGAGAGGAGCGAGCAGAGCGCCGGCACGCTCCAGCTCCCGCAGCCGGCCCTTACCCGTCGGAAACGCGAGCGCCGAAATGCCGGCGTCCTTCGCTGGGGCCCGAATCAACTCAGCAGAGTTCTTGGACACTGACTCTTCTTCCGTTTTGAAAAACCATCCAGTGCAGGTGAAAAGTTACGTCTCCTGGGTAATATGACCGATAAGAGTAATCCGGACACAGAAGCTGGACCCGGATAACCGGGACGGTCCCATGCTGTCCTGCCTCCCCCCACCTCGCCCCTCCGCACCGAGATTTTGAGCAACGTGCAGCACTTACATCCATAACCCCAAGCGCTGGCGGGTGACTGCGCGCCTGCAGGCGCGTTTCCAAGCGCTGATAAGTCTGTTTGCGGTCATCTGGTATCTTGCTCTTGAGCCACGGGCAACTTTGCGCTCTTTTCTTCCCCAGAATTGTCTTGTAAAAAACTCCGTGATGTTCAAGTCCGAGTGCGGATCACGGTCTCTCGGGTTGGACTTGAATTATGGAGCTGCCTAAGACTTTAGCCAAAATGACATGCTTTGACTGGGTTCCCTACGAGAAGTATGAAGGAGCTGCGAGTTTTGCATGGCTTCGGTGGGAAACGGTAACTTGGCCCTTTCTGTGCTCAAACCTACACCTGGTTTCCTGGAAGGAATTTCAGGCCTCTCGGTGAACTTGAACTGAGCTTTGAGTTTGTCAGGAAATACGAGTCCAAGAAAGCTGTAGGCGGGATTGATGTTGTAGCAAAAAAGTAGACGCAAGGCGACGACTTCAGGAATTCGTGGTCCGTGGGCCAGGTTCGGGTCTCGGCTGCGTCAGCTGAGACCAGCCACGGCGAAGCAGCTCTGGGTTTACGCTGGTGCTTCGGCAGGGAGAAGCAGCCGGCGTCTGCGCGAGCGCCCAGCGTGGTTTGGTACGTGGGCTGTCGGTGCTGTAACGCACCCTGCCCCGGAACCTGCGCCCGTTCCTGCAGCTCTGCTGTTGGCACCCAATTCACCCTTCCCTGGGGGAAAGGAGCATCTGTAATTCTGGGTGGCGTATGACATGCGTGCTTAAAATCTGCAGTGGAAGCCAAGCCCATGGAGTGAGGGAATGCCTGCAGCCACCGCACCTTTCTGAAATACTAACGAATTGTTTCAAAGATGCGCGACAGCCTCCGGGGAGTAACGTATGATCCCTCCTGCCGCGCGCCGCGAGGGCCCACGAGGCCGGACGCCGGCACGGCCGCTCCTGGTTAGCTCGCGGCCCCGGGGGGCTCGGGGCTGGGTTAGGGACCAACTTTTGCCGCTCGCCGGTCGTGACACCTGGCGGGTGGTGACGGCTGATTCGTAGCTGCTTGGCAGAGCCGAAATAAATCTCATGCCTCTGTCAGGGGGGTTGGCCACAATGTCAAGGTATCCTTTGTCCAGTGATCTTATAACTCAGGATGGCCAAACAGCCCCACATTGACGACAGCAAAATAGTTGACCTCAGCCTCCCCCCCTTTTCGAAACAAGGATGGGCCGTTAGTAGCTCAGAGCCGCTTTTCTGCCGTAATTGGGAATTCAGGCCCTCGGAGTGCGATGGCGAGTACTGCTCCGAAGGGTAACAGCGGCAGGGGACAGGCGCGTGCTCTGGCGTTGGGGCGATTCAGGCTTAGGAGAGACCACGGGGAGCGAACACTGAGCGTCCCAGCCCGCGTCCCGGCCAGCGCGGGATGTGCCCTGCTGCGGGCTGTCGCGCTTTCTCGGCTGCCTCGAGAGGACTGCCGGGATTCCCTCCTGCGGGAAGTCGGGGCTGGGAGCGGTGGCGTGGAATCAAACCGGAGCTCGAGCAGTCGTCGGCTCTGAGCTGCAGCGGCTCCTGGGCAGGAGGCGAGGTCGGGATCGAGGCGTATGAGTCAGAGAGCGAGCGGTGATGCCGGAGCGGGCGGTGAGGCGGGGGATGAGGACCGCTCCTCGTTTTGTTTATGAATCGTATGTTTCCGTCAGGGAGGAAGGATGGTTCAGAATGCTTTGATAAATACAGGCTCTAAGAAACTGAAAGGGCTGTTTGCAGGGGCTAACTACGATGCTCATTCTTACAAAACGTGGAGGCAAGAATAACTCCTGCTCTCGCCGTATCCTTCTGGGGAAACGTACGGCTTACGGAGAGGCTGCTGAGATTGTGTCCATTTAAGAGATTAAAGGGAACTTTACAGAAAAGCTGCTGTTAAAAAATAATACTCCTAAAAACCCCTTCAAATACGCTAGACTTCAGCTGTATGCAGCACGTACCCAGCAAAGCTACAGAGCCCAAAACTCCTCTCCGTGGGTTACTCCGTCGGGGTTTGCGAAACCTGGCAGCAAAGCCTTTCGAAAAGCCGGTGGCTCTTTTGTGGCTTTGCTCGGAGGAAGATGGCATTGGGTCCTGGTGTGGGCCCACAGAAAGGCCAGATTTTCAGTGATTTCTGGCTGGCTGGTTGGGTTTGCGTTCATTCGCCTCTGAAACATACGGCACGATACCCGACGTACAAAGCACGCCCCAAACAAACCGCTGCTCGAATCCTTTCAAATGCAGCTGCTGTTTTCTGTAGACACTCATTCGAGGCGAACATACTTCATATTGCCCCATGGGCTCTGGTCCTTGGTGTTTAAGATGTCTTTCCCTCTTCCCTCATGGTTTCTGTCTGATCCGCCGTGAAGCCGTAGTCTGGATGTTTGGCCTCGGAAAGGTCCCCTCCACAGCGACACATCGATGTCGCAGGCGTAGCTTTGAGGTGTTGCTGTGTGAGAAGCTGAGCAAGAGGCTTATTAAACCATGAAACGTTATGAGGATGAGCAGGACTAAGACAGACAAATTTTGGATGATAAACTTCTCCCTGAATGCTCCTAGCAGGCTGCTTCCATTGCGGCAGGACCTTCAAACCAACAAGCGTTTCTCACTCCTCTTTCCTTGCCTAACGCAGCACGACAGATGCTTCGTTGCCTCCAGCTGCCCTTTTAGCTTCTAAAACATCAGGTTTTCAAATTCTTAAGCCTTCTCTAAGTTTTACAAAATCCCCCAGGGTCACATTTCCTAATTCCCCTCTGCTCTCACAACAAGTCGGTATTTCTTTGAAATGCTGCATTGCCCCATCAATGTGTGTAACCACGATACTGTTTGCGGGAACAGAAACCGTGTGACAGTGGGTATAGGAGCAATGGACAGAGCAGGAACGAGAGTTTTCCCTGGTACTTGTGAGCACCCGGAATCCCTTTTCTCATACCATATGAACCAGGGTCCATCACATCGCCTGTTAGTGCGGCTGCCAGCGCTGGCGTCTGTCTTCAGAGCAGTTCACAGGAGGCCAATATGTGTAAGTTTTGCCAGATCTTTGGCGAAAATAGGAAAGCCTTTAACTGATGAACAGTTTCTTTCCAGAACTGCTTTAAAAAACTCCTCTTCTTACGGTTGTGACAGTAACATACCTTTCTTCAAACAGACACTGCATTTAGGCAGCTACCGTGCATGCAAATCTAATTGACGTTTATGGAGCTATTGCAGTCGTACTTTCAGCACCCGCAGTGTGAAAATCCACCGTGAGAGAGACGGTGGGGGAACGGCTGGGCAGCCCTCCTACCACCCGCCTGCAGCCTCCCCCCTTGCACAGAGCGTTTGGGGGGGCCGGTGGGTCTCCCGGCGCTGGCAGGTTGCTGCAGTGGGAGGATTAAGCATATACAAACCCTGGGGGATTTCGCTGAGCTCTAGCAGGTCTTGGGATTTCTGAGAAGTGAATCAAAACTTGCACGGTCCGGTGTTTCAGAAGCAGTTAGGGAACTCCCAGCCCAGACAGGACTCAATTAGAAGATGCTGAGGGAATTAAATGGTGGGTGTCTTTGATCACATCAGCCTTGTTCTGGTCACTCTCCTTTAACTCTGTTCTCGGCTGGTAATACCTTTAATTCTTTATGGCTTGAATGGTTTGTGCGCTACCCGCAGACACCTTTGATTTTTGTTATCGCAGGAGTGATCTAGTGCCTGTGTTATATTGAATAAAGAGCATCACTGCACGGGTGCCTTTGCAAAGAGCTTTTCCACGGGCAGGGGAAGCGCTGCCGGCAGAGAGCGGTGGATGCCTGGGGTGCAGCGGCAGCTCTGCCCGTCCCCGTTCCCGTCCCCGTCCCCGTCCCTGCCCCATCCCCATGGCGTGTCGAAGGATTCTCTCTGCCTCTGGCTGTGGAGGCAGCAGAGCTGGAGCCGAGCTCAGAGGTAAGAGCAGATGGAAGCGGGGCCGGCTCCCGGCAGACAGCGAGCTCGGTCACCCCTGGGTGAGCAAAAGAAAACCAAGATTTATCTGCAGTAGCAGAAGGAAATGCACAGAGTACAGTATGGCTGAAGCATGCGTTTTTGGCAAAGCTACAGCTCATTATTCTTCCATCCAGACCAAATGCCTTAAAACAGCATTTGTCTCCATTTTTCTACTTTCTTTTAAGAAGGAAATGCTTCTTTACAGAGCAAAAAAAGTAGTTTCTTAAGCACAAATACATTTTTAGAGTGCCTTGCTTAGTGCCAAATGTCAAAAATTTGCCAGCAGCTGATAAATCTTTTTGAAACCTCCCCATACAGTTCACATGTCTAACTGAAACTTGGCATTTCCTAATCTGGGGTTGATTTTGATCTGTAACTGAAAATAATAAACCGGCCTAACGCTGGTGCGGCGCGAGGTTTGCTCCTTGCCGTCCCGCCGCCAGGCTCCGCTCCCTCTGCCGCTGTGCAGGCAGGAGGAGGTGCAGTGGCTGCGGCAGGGACCGGGGTTCCTAGCTCAGCATTCCGTGCTTCTCCCCGGGACCGGGGGTGCGCGGTCTGCGCGGGAGCGGGGATTTGCAGCCCGGCGCTGGGAGAGGCTCCCCGGCTGCCGGCCCCGCTCCCGCTGCTTTCCCGAAAAGTCCGGGCAGCGGGTGCTCGTGGGCTCCTGCCTGCAGGTTTGGGAGGGTTCAGGCTGTCAGTGCGGGGTCGCGCAGCCAGGCGATGCGTGGGAGCCCTGGACACGCGCGCAGTCCCTCTGTTCGGGCTAATTGAAGTAGCTACGGTGTAATTGGTGAGGTGTGGCAGTGCTTGACTGGAAAGCATCGCCAGCGGCTGTTAGCAGCTGACGGACGGACGGACAGATGGACGATGCTGCTTCAGGGCTCGGCTCCTTTGGGTCCCCCTTGTTAAACCCTGGAGCTGAGCAGAGGGAGCCTGTGTTTAGGTAACAAGGAAAACAAGGGGGGGCGAGTCCTCCCTTCTCACCTGGTGCTTAGTCATTCACTCTATTTAAAAGGTAATTTGAGAGAGGTGCTCCCTGTTGGTTAAAGCTCTGGCCCCCTCCCTGCTGAGGGGAAGAGAGATCTCTGGTTTGGGTAGGGTAGTGTGATTTATTCCAGTCTCGAGTTACAAAAATTAGTAGAAAATGTGTGCTATGTGGATATTTTATTTTTTTTAACCTTTTACTTTAGTCTTCTCTGGATTAGTACTATTCAGGCAACTTGTGTGGGTTTATTTGAAAGAATTTTAGTGGAAAGGGATAATAGTTCTGCCACTCTGGTTTAAGATGAGAAAGTAAAACTTCTAAAACAACAGATTTTTTTAATGTAAAAAAAAAAATTTGGTTTCTCATTGTCATGAGCAGGATGGCCAGTACAGAGTGAGGCATCATGTTGTCATAACAAATATATTCTTATCCGTGTGAGTGCCGGTGTTCATCGGGGACAGGAATCTTTTGGGCAGCGACATCTTAAGTGTCTGAGCATGTAATGAGGGGGATCGTTTTGTAGGAGTTCATGTTCTTTCTGCTCACTGGCACTGAGCAGTTAATACCAGGCGGATCAGCTGCGGTACCTGCAGTTGGGCTTGCTCGTGTGCCGCATCCCGACGTGGGCGGCAGCAGCTCACCCCCACTCCCCCTTCTCCTCTCTCGCCGACGTGAGCGAGTGCGAGGCGGGGACCGGCGGGTGCGAGTCCCGGTGCTGCAACACCATCGGGAGCTTCCACCGCGAGCGCGCGGCGGGGGCTGGAGCGGGACGGGGAGGCGTGCGCAGGTAGGGCCGGGGCTGCCGAGCCCCGCGGCGAGGGGCTCGCCGGCATCTGCGCCGGGGCCGCCTTGCCCAAGGAGAGGCTTTCGGTGTTCCCGCTCCTCTCCCGTACGGTGCACGCTGCTGATGTTGCTCAACCATCTCGAGAAAGCGCTCGCTTTCTGCTGCGCGCTTAGAGGTATCCATGGCAGTCGTGGAAGGAAAGCCTGACCTGGATAGAAGTGGTGTTCAGGGTGAGATCTTGGCCCTGTTGAAGTCGATAGGGTGTATTTTATTGCTTCAAAAGAGATGAGATTTCTCCTTCGGAGTCTATATTGTCACATTGTTCCCCGTCTTCCACTTTACATCTCCTGCTTTCAAACCAAAGGGAAAGAGAAAACACAATTTTGTGTTTGTGGAATGAAAACACTGGATGGGATTTGTGTTAGCATGGTACCCAGGCAGGCTCACGTCGCCCGGCCGATTCAGCTCCTGCGGCTGCAACCTGCGCTGTTGTGCACCGAGCCGACTCCCCAGCCCCTTCTCCCTGGGCGTTATCGTCTCTGCAAGTGCTGCGTGTTCGAGGCGGCTGGAGCCGAGAGGCAGAAAAATGCAAAAAGCTATTTGCTTATCGGAGCCAAGAACAAGATCTATTTTTTGGAGTATATTGCGGTTCCAGGATTCGCTGATGGTATCAGAGAAAGACACCTTCACTGGGCTCCTGCAGGCCAGAAACCTGAAGCTCACGTATTCTCCAGGGCAACATTAGAACGCCCGCCGCAGGGTCCTCCATTGAGTGCTTCAGATGGTCGGGTTTTTGTGGTGGAGTTCTCGCATATTTTTGGCACTGGTTTGCCTAGCAGAACTCCAAAAGTATTTGAAATAATTAACAAGGATTGCTGACAAACTGGGAAAGAGTCATTTCTGTGGATATCGGTTTGGACATTAAAGAATTCTGCAGAAAAATGTCACTTTCTTGCCAATTTGGTACATTTGTCTTGTTTTGTTGAAAATAACTGAAAAGTATTTCCTGGCTCTGTACCACTGTAGAGATGTGTGAAATAAACAGCTCTGCCCTTATCTGAGCCAAGCTGAAATATTTGCAGTTTCCCCAGAATTCCCCTGACGAGGGTTGGCTTCTCGGACGATGAAGAAGTTCAGGGTTTTGGTGGAAACAAACAATCCTTTTTTTTTTATTATTATTTTTTTTTTTTTAGGGTAGACAGTGTGAATCCCTTTGCAAATATTCTTGGAATTATTTGTGATTAGTCATGGCCGCAGAGCCCGCACGCGCCCCCTCTCCGCCTCGCTGCAACCTCGGGGCAGGGGGCAGCGGCGGGGGGCAGCGGGGTGCGGGAGGTGCCGTCGTCCCCCCCGAGCTCCTCCTTCGTTCCGCGTGCGTTTGCTCTGTCTGCAGGTTTCATCACGCCAAAAAAGAGCACGGGAAAGATTAAGCCCTAAATTAACCGAGACGAGAATTTGCGTTGGGCCGTCCGTATACTCCCGTTTTGCTCAAGTGTAAATCTCCAGACCCAGCAAAGCAGGTGTTAGTTGTCCTCTCCGTGGTTTGCACTTGCTGCTGTGGCAGTGGGTGGACCCTGCTGTACTCACCACTTTTTATGCTCATTTTTATTTTTACGTCAGATAAGAAACTCTTTCCAAGTACCCGGAATGCTAATGCACGTATGAAGAGGAGCGGATGGGATTAGATCCGTGTTTGGACAGACGGGGGAGCTCAGAAAAGACAAAAGGCGCGGATTAATGTTTACAGTTTGCAAAATATTGAGCTTTTCTTGATCAAAGTCCTGATGGAGCTTGAATAAAGCAGCCTGGGCTTCAAAACATGAGCTTAGACCTTTGGAGCCCTTTCTTGGCTCCGCGTTGGACAGGAGGGCTGGAGAGCGGGGCTGACCGTGCGTCTTTCCCGGGGGTGGCCCGGGAGGGCGAGCCGCGGGTCCGGAGGCCGGCAGTTTACTTGCTTCACCCTGGTGACTTGATTCCTGGCTCTCGCCTGGCCTGGCGCGGCGTCCAGCCGGCCCCTTCAGCCCTCCTCTTCGAAGTGTCTGCTAAACAAATGGCTGCGCAGTAACGGCAGCAGGATGCTCTGGGTGGAGAGGCAGAGAACTACCAGGCCCCAGTGGTTGCTTCTAAGGTAGGAAATTTTTTGAAGGAAAAACCTTAATCTCGGCTATGTGAGGGCTTCCCAAGCTATCCTTCCCTCCCCGCTTGGAAACAGAGGGGTGTCACAGCTCGGGGAGAGCTTGCCGCTTTTCCTGCCCAGAACTGGCTGGTCGTGATGGTTCGCTCTCAGCAGAAACACGGGAGATGGGGGATGCCGTTGCAGGAACAAGGGCCACAAAGAGGAATTTCTTTCGTGCCAGGGTGTTGATTGGTTGCTGATGACTGGGATCTTAAACCAAGTGTAAATGTTCTCCCACAACGCTGCAAAGAAATATGAGAAATTCTTGAACTGTTCGGCTGTCCAGAGCGTGGCACGCTTGGCAGGCGTCCTGGCAAGTTGAGATGGTCAGATGTGACGTCTTCTGAGCGACAGCAGCCCCCGGTAACTTCCCACTGTCTGCCGTTTCCCACTGCCAGCTACGTCCACCGCAGGACGGGGCTGGGGCGTGTGCATGCGTGTACATGCGTGTGCGTGTGCGTGCACGCTGCTGGCTCAGACCCAGCCTGGTACTTGCAGAATGGCTCCTGACTTGGTCTTGTCCATGAAACAGGCAGGCGGGCGGTAGCAGCAGCGGCGTTTGGCTCTCCAGGCTGTTTTCACTTCTGAGCTAAAGGGATTATAGTTAGAAAGAAAATCCTCCCTTGCATGTGTTCGGTCCTGGGCTGCTTTGCTAATGCTCCCAGGAAAGGAGCCAGTTAGCTCTGGTACCCATCTGGGATCTGCCTGGCAAGCTCCCTTAGTGCTGGCACTTAGTCCCTGGATGGTACCAGCTCGCATCTTTGTTTACGTGGTTTGAATTTGAGGTAGTGATCTAGAGTTGCAAGGAAATATATTATATACGATGCTAATTCTCATACGATTTACCATTATCACTAATATACAGCTGACTTAGGTGCTTATACAGTGTTAATGTTTTACTGAATATAGGATGGTTACGCTTGTAACCATGAGCCTCTCGAGTATTTCTAATTTTTCCGTTAGTGGAAGAGCTGTCTGTAGTAGAGTGGTTTGGGGACATGGTTTGTTGTTGTGTTGTGTTTTTTATGGGAAACGAACAGATTTTCTTTTTACAACAATTTTTGAGGTATGGCAAATTCTAGGGGAGCTCAAGTTCTGTTGGAAGAACGTCTCCTCGAGGTACCACTACACCGTGTTACACGATAGTGTTAGGGACTTGAAAGATGTGGAAGCCCCTTCCATTGGCCACCATCAGTTCAGGCTGAAGTTACACCCCAGGGAAAGGAGCTCATTTCTGCAGCGGTATTCAGTCAGTTCTCATTGACACACTCATCCTGGCCCACGAGATTACTCCTGGCCTGAAAGTTCGCCTTCAGCTTCCTTGCTTTGTTGCGAGAGGTGTTGCAGAAAACCAGCGCGCTCGCGCACGCTTTTGGAAGCGCCGGTACGCCAGGGTTCTGCACCAGCCATGGGCGTGATGGAGCGAGCTCAGCCAAGCACGCAGAGCTCTCAGAGAGCATCGTAAACCAAACCTCTCAAATGTGATTCTCACAAACTGTTGTTTATCTTATCCCTCTAAGCGCCACTTGACATAGAGAAGTGTATTGAACTTTTCGTAGCCTTCTTAGGACAAGGGCATTAGCTCCAAAATGAACGAAAATTCACATTTTAGCTGGGTTGTGTGTAATAAACCTAATTCAGCACATGGGGGTCTCCATTTAATTACCAGCTAACGTTTTCCTTATGCACCCCGAGAAGGGTTCAAAAAATCTGTCTGGAACACATTTCAGCGTGCAGCCTGTGACTGGTATGTGTTAAATTTCCTGTGCTGTTTGTTTATCTGACTCTTCATCAGCCAACGTTACAGCGCGGCACAATGACAGCGCCCGAGCTGCTAATCCACGGAGTCACGGTGTCATGGCTAAGCAGCTTGGAATTTGCCGTTCCTCTCAGTGCAGACAGATAGATCCAGGCGGTGCCAAACTCCTCCCTGACCTCAGCTGCACGACGATGAGGAGGCAGAAGTGGGGAGTGAACCCCCCAAACCGTATCCTCTGCTGGAGGGGTTGCCTCGACCTGCAGGTGGTGAACCTGCCTCTTCCAGCTTCCGAAGCCGCTCGAGTGGATCGCCGTGGAACTCCTGCCAGACACGCCTTAGCTTGACGAGGAGCGCAGGGAACTAGTACGTACCAGCGCCACGGGCCAGTTCATCCAGGTGCCATCAGAGAACACCGTACTCGGGGAAATTTCCCCTCTTTAAATTCCCCTTGGAATGGATCAAGGAGGGCTCGATGGCTCGTTTGAAGTAAGCCAACTCCCGACTGGAAGAGGGAGTTCAAACTCCGCAGCTGGAAAAACTAAAAGCTCTTAGCTTTTCCAGTTTGTACTCGTTCCCGTTTCTTCCTCTGAGCTAATCCTGTGGCATCTGCTTTGGTTAAAATTGATGAATCAGATGAAAAGTCTTGCCCACAGTGGCCCCGGGTAGCCGGGGATGGAAAGCTGACCCTGAACGGGTAACGTGTCCCCCGTGGAAGGGCGAAGCGGGTAGAAGATGCTGAAGCAGGAATCGTTAAGCGCACATCTGCTGCTCGCCCCTCCGTTGTGCAGAGGTGCACAGGGAGCAGCCGTAAATCTGCCTGCACGGCTCCTGTTCCCGGGCAGCTTTGTACACGCCGCGCCAGGGACGGCTCGCGCGGTGCTGAGCCCCGGGATCACAAACCCCGCGCCTCAGCCTGTTCCTCTCGGCTCCCCTTCCATCTTTCACCTCCTGCCTTTTTCTGGACCGCTTTCATACTCTCCATTTGGCTGTTTCCTTTTAGCTGTAGAATCCTTTTTAAAATGTCAGAAGAAACTTGGTTCAGGGTTTGGGTAATTTTTGGACGAAGATTCAAGCACTCGCATTTACCTAAGCTGGCTGACCTGTGTCTGTGCAGGCACGGACTAACTTCAGGACTTAACACGCTGTTGGACTGCGAAGTACCACATCCTCAGCTGTAACTTGTTTGGGTTCTTACGAGAATTTATTAATGCTAAGCCTGAATCTGGATGAAATTCCATGAGAGTGAGGGGTTCAGTCCAGCTCGGTCCCCGTGTAAAGAACCCCTCTGGATGGTCATGCTCTCCCAGCTAATTCCACGGGAAGCAGTAACGATTTGCTGCTGACTGTGGTGTGTTACCATGCTCCAACCAACTCCTAGTACTTAATCAGCTGAAGTAAATTAGGTGACAAGGAAGCTCGAGCTGGCTCAGGCCTGGCCAAGCATAACTTATTACATCAGCAGGATTCGGTTTATGTTCGAGCCTGATGTACTTTTGATACATGTGCTGTACCGCAGAGCTGTCTGGAAAACACTGAGCCTCTCAGGGGTTTTTTTTTTAGCAGCCTAAGAAAATAGGAGACTGAACAAGTTTGTCACATAATTTGTTGAGCATCGGTGGCTGTGCTAGCGTTTATTTCTGCAGGGCAAGGAGCGAGGGCTCTTTGTCGGGAGCTGCACATGCCCGGGGAGGAGGAATTTCCAGGTCGTGGAGCCAGTGGAAAGGTCCCTTTGGTTGGTGCTTGTGGAGTCAGGGAGTCACTTGGAGAGCTGCGCTCGCTGTGATTCATCTGCATTCCAGGCAAGGGTAATTTAATGTAGACAATGTCTTCATAACGTTACTGAACTGAGGAAGTCGGTCTGAACCATTTTTCATAGCTCTGTGGCAACGCTCATTTCTGCATGTCAACACTCCTGGAAACGTTTACAGGCAAAGTGTCAACACTAGCCATCGTAATGGCTGGAGTGTCCCTGTTCCGAGCGAGTGTTCCCAAGGAACTGATCCGGGCCAGCAAGGAAAATCCATAATGTCTGGCAACGTGTTATTTGCAAATGGGTGAAGTATTTGGTAGATGTAGAAGTGGCTTCTAGCAGGATGGCGGCACACGGCTGCGCGCAGAGGCGCGTCGCAAAGCAACGCGACGGGGCAGTCGGCTCGTCGCGGGGCTCGGGGAGTGCAGGCGGAATCCCTGGTGCCCCTCAGCAGTGCCCTGCCAGCCTTCCCCCTCCTCCCGTCCCGCGTCCGCCCCGTGTCCTCTCTCCCCCGGAGCTGCCGTCCCCTCGGGGGACCCCGCCAGACGCCCCGGGCGGCGAGGGGAAGGGGCGTGCGTGTTAAACAGCCGGCGGCTGGGGCACACCAGCCCTTTGCGCTGGCGTTGCCTCCGCAGACCGTTTCTAAAAGCGTGCGGCATCTCGCAGGAAGGTCACTTTTTTTTCCACAAAGTAACTGACAAATTTTTGAGTCGGATATTTTTGTTAAACTCAAAAATATTAATTAGAAGCATGTGGGCTGTTGCAATGGGTGAATATTAAGATGAGCTGAAGCGGTCCCTGAAACGTTGGGAAGCTGCTCTTGCTTGGAACGATCTGCAAAGGGGACTCGTGACGAGAGTCCACCTTCCTTTGGAAACCGCTGCAGCAATAGCCTTAAATTGTTATTTTCTTCCTGGATTCAGCTTCTCTCTGTGTTTCAAAATTTTTTCATGGAATGCTATTCATTGCAGTCTAAACCACAAGTTTTAATTTGGAATTTTACTACAGCCAAATAATTCTGCTAAAATGTCTCAGAGTAGCAGGCCCCGCTCTCCCCCAGCTCAGCCCTGCAAGCACATTGTTTCAAAACATTCCAGAAAGTTAAATGAGGCTTTTGAACTTGCCTCTGGAAAATCCAATAAGCTATTCTTACTTCTTGCTTAATGAAAAAGGTAAAATAAAATTCTAGGCTCCGTCTTACAGGAAACGGGAATATTATGGCTTTCTTGGGAGCAGTCACAGTGGCTGTTCCTCATTTGAGCTTAAATTTGTTGATGAAGATTTCTTTTTTTTCACTATTTTAAGAAAAGCCCCGTGAAGGGTTTCTGTTTGTTGCAGTTTCACCCCTGCGGGCTGTTTCAGGGAGATGCGACCGTAGCGGGGCACGTGCCTCACATCAGGCACCCGGGGGAAAAAGACCCCTTTGGTGTAAACCAGCAGCCCCCGCCCGCCGCTGCCGGTAAAAGGGGGCTGGTTGCGGGCTCCCGTGGGCGCCTGCCCACTCGAGACCGCTTTGATGGCTCATCAGGCGTTTTCGGGACACACCTGCGGCGTGCCTCTCCGGGGAGGGTTCCGCCGTGGCCCCGGGGCTGTGCGGGGACCGGCCGCGGCATCGCCTCTGACGGGCCGCGCTGCTCCACGCGTGTGTCCGGGGACGGCACCCGGCTCCCGCTGCGCTGTCGTGCTGCTGCAGAAGCCCTCTGTCCGTCCGTCCGTCCGCCCACCCGACAGCGTCCCGGGCATTTTGCTCCCCGGTGCCCAGCAGCGCCCACGCCCGGGACCGGGAAGGTCCGGGACCGGGAAAGCCGCCCCGTCCCCGCTCCCTGCCCTCGCCGAAGCCGAGCCCCGGCCCCCCCGCCAGCAGCCTCCCGGCTTCGCTCCGTCTGCGCGGCTTCTCCCGCGGGCGGGATGCGCGGCGCGGGGCGGCGGGAGCGCTCCCGGGCCCGGCCGTACCTGCGGGGCGGGGGCGGCGGCGGGGGCGGCGCGGAGCGGGCCCGGCACCGCCCGCGGGCAGAGCCGCCCGCCCGCCCGCTCCGCGCCCCGCCGCCGGGCTGCGCTCGCCCCCGGGCTCCTCCGCGTCCTTCCCCGGCTCCGGCCGCTCGGCTCCGGCGCGCTGCGCGACTCGGCGTTTCGCGGGGTCGTGGGGTTTTGTTCGCCTTCTGCCCGCATGCCCGTGAGCTCCCCGCCATGGGACGGGAGCAGGGGCAGGTCTGGATGCTGCTGTGGAGCCTCGGCTTTCTGGGGAGCATCCCGGGCACCGCTGGCAATCACTACCACTACCTCTGGAGGAGCTGCTACCCCTGCTACTTCGGGCGTGCGGGGTACGGAGCGGCCCCCGCCGAGCTGAGGCCAGGTACGTAGCGGGGCTCGGTGCCTTCGCGGGGCTCTCCTCCTCGGGTCCGGCCCCGCGGCCAGCCCGGGGGCTGCTGCCGTGGGGGCAGGTCCCTGAGCTCCCGGTGGGGCTCCCAGGCTGGCAGGCACTGAGGCCACGAACCAGTGACCTCGCTGCACATCGGGCTGGATTGGTACCGCGGCTGTGTGTTATTATAGGCACGGTCTGCCTTTGGCAGATCTCTTATTCTGAAAAGTCACTTGTGGCAGAGGGGGAAAGAAACAAGAGTTTCTCTCCATCAGTCGCTGTGCAGCTGTGTGGCTTGGTTAAGACAGCTACTGTGCGATGTTTCTTTAAAAAGCAAACGTATGCATTTTGTTTGGGTATGCTGATTAGTTTTTTCCTCAGTTCCAAAGGATCTCGCCCCGGTCCAGGGCAATAAATGAAATACGATACTGGCTTAGCATGAAAAAAACCCTGGCTTTCTCCCAGCGAGACTATCTGAGTTTGTCAGGGTTGCACAAGTACTGTATAGTGGAGTCTCGCAAAGCACAGAGCTCGGTATCGCTCAGCGTCATTTGGTGCTCAGGGGAACCCTCGGGCAGCGGGGCCGGGAGCCGGGGAGCGTGTGGGCTGCAGCTGGGAGGTGCTCTCAGAAGAGCCGCGTCTCGCAGGTCGCTCCGCACTGAAGCGTTGGCGCTCGGCGGTGCCTGCTAGAAACACAGTCCCCGAAGGCGTCTCGAGCCGGTTGCTGTGTGGGTAGCGCTTGGCCAGCCCGGTTCCGTCGAGCAGGCGGAGGGGACGGAGTCGCTCTGTGCTCCCCTTGCACACGGGCAGCGCCTTCTGGCGAAGGTACCCCGGCGTTTCGGCATCCCTTAGCAAGTCAGCGGCACTGACCCATTGGTTTGGTTGTTTTGGGGTTTTTTTTTTAATGAGACTTGCACTTTCTGCTGCACTGGGTCAGGCACTGCAAGGAGGCAATAAATACTTTTTTGCCGCTTTCCAATATCTTTTGTTGAACGTTTATGTGCGCTGGCTTACGTGCGATGGAAGGGGGGGACGCTGGGTGAGGCGCAGGCTCTGCGAGCGCACGCACCTGCTGCTTCCCCTGCGCGCAGCTGACTGAGCAGCAGGTAGCATTTGAGGGTGCCTGAAGGTTTAGGAAATAATGGAGAATATGCGATTTTCACTAAAGCCTTTGGATCCTTGTGAGTCATGTAGATACCAAGGAATGCATTATCTCATCATGAGATAATCCTAATAAATAAATGCCCCAAGCAGTCGATTATAAAAGTGATATCAGTCCATTTGTGAGATGTGCCAGACCTTTGGAAATGGGGTGAGTTGGTGTTTTGTTATTTATAGATCAGATGTTTGTCTCAAACTCAGATCACATTTGCTGTCTCCATCCAACTACATTAGCTCATACGACTTCTCCAAGACAAGCTCCTGATATCCAGCTCTGTGTCTGGAACACAAACCTCCAGCCTTCCCTTCTCTACCGCATAATTCACCTGATCCTGCTTGTCTCGGCTCCACAGATAGGTAGCTCCGTGCACATCGTGGCTCTGTCCTGACTTGCGGTGAGGTATCTTTCAGTCTGCAGGGCTGAGGTGTTTTTCTCAAGTTCAGGAAGAACGTGGTTTAAAGCTTCAACTGGAAAAGCAAAGCGCGGTCGCCCGGCCTTTTGGCTGTTCCTCCCAAGTGCTCCGAGCCTGGGGGAAAAACGCAACGCGCTAATGAGAAGTGTGTGATCCCCGTGGCCCCTTTTCCAGGAGCCTGGTTTTTAAATCTTCAGAAGAGGGTGAATATCTGGACATTTGCAAGCCAGAATCTGTCACATAAGGTAAATAGGTCTTTCTTCCAAGAAGGTAAACGTCTAATATTCTTACAGGATTTACAAAGAAGGAGATGCAGATTACAAAATAAAACAAACCCAATCCAACCCACCCCAGCCTTCAGGCCCACCCCACTGCGAACGACAAAAAAACCCAAGAAAAAATACCCTTCTCTCTTTCCGATCTGAGAACGAGTGAATTCTTGACATGTTGCAGCATGAAATGCCTTTCCTCCGAATGGTACCTCTGACAGAGCCGGCAGACGGAGGGGCGAAGGCTGGCTCGGGTACACGCCTTGGCGCTCTCCTCCGGCAGGACGAGCCTTTTCTGTGCAAGTCGCTGACGTGCGCTAGCAGAGCTCTGGCGTTTTGGCCCCGAATCTTCCAGGAGCGCGCGGAGCTCCTGTCTTTTCCCCGCACCGCCACAGGTGCTGCCGGACCTGGCTCTCTGGCTGTGGATACAAGAAACAAGACAATTTTTCAGGAAACTTAGTTTTTGGCTTTGAATGCCATTAGGTCCTCAGGAGACGCGACCTGAGACGAGGTGTGGGGGGAAGTTCCCTGAAGACGTGCCCCCCGGTTCTGCAGCCCTTCACCCGCCAGCGTGCGGGTCGATACCCCAAGGTACGCGGCAGGTCGGACGCGGGAGCTGGATGGTAGGAAGCTGCATCACGCCTGCAGATGGCAAGGCAGAGGAGACAATCGTAGGCGCGTTGCTCATCCTGAACTTGATATTACTGTGGTTTTGGTTGATGATTTTTCCTTCGCTGCTTGAGCTTCTCTTCAAGCGACAGTAGCCGACATTCTCTTGATCGTATGATGGGTCCGGTACCACGCATGGGATTACTTGAAGTGCATTCCTGTTTGCCAGGCAGCGCACGCTTCTACGCAGATGAGTTTCAGTTACAACCAACTGCTGTACGTGCATTTCATCGGCAGTTTTATTGTATGAAGAGGTGTTTTGTGTAACAGCGGTGTACATTTCACTGAGGTCTTGAGCGCCTTAAAATGCATTCTGTGTACAAGCGGTGCTCTGTTGATCCTTGGGTTAGTGTAGAGCGGCTAATTGCAATGCTAGGGATTGTGTCCTTACGAGCGCAGCAGCAAGTCAAGAGCAGGCTGCCTGCTTGTTGTTACGTGCACCTCTGCTCTGAGTAATACCTAATTATCAGCACCATCCAGAGACAGAAATGCGAGCACAAATGGGAGCTGGGCGACTCCCCCAGCTGCTGTGCTTGAAGGCAAAAAAGGTGAGCTGAGGACAAAGCAAGTGACTGAGGCAAAACAGCTCCCTCGTACATTTTCACTTTGTCAGATTTTTGTAAAACCAAAGCATCTGTTCCTGAAGTGCCTTTGGAAGCTGCTGCTGTTGAGGATGGCACAGGTAGCGTGGGAAAGCTACGGGCACCTCCTGTCTGTCTAGGAGGGGCTGCGGCGGAAGGAATGCCAGCCCCGACAACTCTGTGCGGCTCTTTAAGAGCCTTCAAGGCTTTCCCAAATGCCTGTTTTACAACAAGATGAAAACTGAGGGTGTGGAGGCATTTTGATTGCCCAAAATGACCTTTCTTCTTTCCTCACGTGAGTCACTTGGATTCCAAGCGGTGACCAGCCCGAGGCAGGTACCGTTCTCCCTTGTCCCAGAGGAGGGAGAAGCTTCCGAGTCAGCGGAGGGGGGAAAAGGCGGCATCCTCTCCGTATCTTCCTTGCACTGCTGGGCCTTGCCATTGCCGAGCCCTGTCTGCACGGGGAGCGTGGACCAACAGGGCCTGCGATGTCTCCAGGTTATTCGTGCTAGGGGCTGCGCAATACGTGCCAGAGACGAAGTAACGCGTAGGGGTTTTCCTTCTAACGCACCCCGGCACCGTTCTGCGCCCTGAGTTTCTAATCCGTGTCTGTAGCGCGGGGCGGCAGCGGTAACGCTGGGCTCCTCTACCCGGGAGCCATCAGCCGTCCAGCACGCCGCTCTGATGGTTCGTCTGCTTCCAGTCTCTGTACTTTTTAAAATTGCTGAATTAGCTTCAACAAACTGGTACCGGAAAGATAAAGTCGCTAAATCCCACACATGCTCATCTTGATGGATTTTAATTAACCTTTTCCCTGCAGCCCTGCTCTGTAATCCAGGCTAATTGCTGCCGGGATTAAAGCCTGGCACTGCTGTTTGGCCAGATAGAGCGAACCTTAGCAGCGTATCTACTGCCTGCGCTTCCAGCTGGGATCCATCTCCTCCTCCTCAGCCTTTCAGAGGAGATAAACTGTCTCTGTAGCAAATATTTAGTAATTTGCAGAGCTGCTGTTGCCACTTTCTTTCCTCTGACATGGAGTTCTTGTTTGAGATAAATCATGGTATTTCTTCATGAAGGACCTGTGCGTGGTCAGGGAGTGCACTGAAGTACAGCCGTCGCCTTGCACCCCCCTCTTGGTTTTGGTTGTGTGTTCGTCTTCCCTTCAATTACAGCGTTACCCTGTCGGTCCATGCAGCCGGTATCTGAGGTCCGATGGATCGTTTCTGTTTGGGGAAGAGGCTGACGAGAGCATCAGCTGTTCCTTGGGCGAGCCCCATGTCCTTGCGGATGAGGACAGGGACTCCAGTTTCCTGAGGCAGCAGGAGAGTTTCCCTACCCAATAAGACAAGTCCCACTCCCAGGCTCTCGCTGCGTTCGGTTTTTGTGTCTGGCTCGGTGGGCTTGGGCCGGTATCCGCTGCCCTGTCCATGCCGGCACGGCAGAGTGCCCAGGCACGTGGGCTCGGCGTGCCCCATCCTGGCGCGGCTCTGGGTTGCTCCGTGTCAGCTACCTTCCTCGGAGGAGAAGCCTGTATGCTTCTAATTTTCTTTCTTTGGCATATTAATTTCATCCAGATTTTGTCAGCTCTCCAATAGCTCAGCGTGCCACAAACCGCATCTTGCAAAGCATCACGTAGATTTTCGGGTCTTTGTACTGCCAAGACGTGCACGAGGGGCAACGTGACCCTTCGCGGGGATGCTCTGTCCTGGCCCCAGGAGGAGGCTCCGGCTGCCTCCCAGCTTATATTCCCGGTGAATCACGCGCTGGCGAGCCCTGTCCGCGCCTGGGCAGGTTGGAGATGCTGCTGCTGCTGCTGGGGGGGGCCAGTGGACCTGCCCCCTCCCCGTCCCCACGGCCAATGCGTCGCCCTTCCTCCGTCACAGGCCCCTCTGGGAGATGCAGCTCTTGCCTCTTTCCTCTCTCTGTGCTCTGTCGTGTGTTGCAGGGTGAGGGAGAGCAGTCCTGGGCTGCAGGACGGCCCCTGGTGCTCGGGCATGGCCGGGCAAGGGCCACTCGGGGTGTCCGGCAGAGCGGGAACCATTCCCGTTCCCCGGCACAAGCCACTGCTGTCGCTTAGGGCAGGGCAGGGCAGAGCGATCCTCTCGGATCCAGAGCGGGCCCCGACACACCATCGTTGCGGTTCCTCCTTTTTAGCGATGCGTTCCGGGTCAAACCAGAAGCCCTGCTATCTCACCCCGCTGTGCGCAAGCTCGTGCTCCTCTCCCCCGCGGCGAGTATCCGTGCCGCTGCCGCAGCGGCCGCAGCCCACGACTCCGCAGCCTGAGGCCCGGCAGCGACTGCTCCCCCCCAGCCAGGGCCAGCTCGCCGTCGGGGCGGCGGGCAGAGCGTCCGCCCAGGGGGTGCCGCTTCTCTGTGCGCTCCCACCAGGGTTTGAATTTGGTTTGGCAAATCGCACAGTTGCGTTATTTCCAAAGACGCAAACCCAAGATTTCTTGGGGGCTGACACCGCTGCCGTCCCGTCAGGGGTGCGAAGGGTGGGAGGTTTTATTTTGGTCACACCATCGTGTAGTACATGTCCAAAAACCTCTCTGTTACCGCAGAAGGAGATAAGCGAGGCTCCAGAAGGAAAACCGGGACCTGGCGGGTCCGTGGGAAGCGCGCCCGGTGAAGGTGATGGGCGCTTGTGCAGCCGGGGCGCGAGGAAGGACTGGCCGCTTTCCCAGGCCGAGGGGGACGCGGCAGAGGGGGGCTCTGGGGTGGGGACAGCCCTCTGCAATTACAGAGATTTAGAGGGTGAAAAATACAAAGAGAGAAGAGATATTTAGAGAGGAGTTGTATAATTACTGAGTGTGAGTAATGGGGTGAGAGGCAGAAGTTTATTCAACACATCGCTGACTTTTTTGGATGGTAAATTCTCTATGGTTTCAGATTAGAGTTGAAGGGAAGCGGTCGAATAATCATTCACATTCAGACCAAAAAACTTTATTACTTTATATAAAATCTTCCCAAACGCCAGTTTTCCTGTTCTTGAGCTGAATAGAGCCAATTCTGTGTATGAATAGCTAATTCTGCCCATGGAGATGTTAAAAAAAACCAACAAAAAACAAAACACAAACCAAACCAAACCAGCACAAAAAAAAAGGGGGGGGGGGGGTGTAGAAGTAGCAGAAACGCAAAGTGTGAGACATGGCCCGGCTCTGCCCTGCTGGGAAGCTGTGCCCGCGCTCCCGCCGGCTCTTTCGGAGACACGGCGTCCGCCGCTCGCCGCGGTGGCCGGGCGGGCGCAGGGCTGGCCGCGGTTCCGCCATGCGGGCTAGGACATCGCTTTCCTTCCGGCCCCGGGCAGCTGCGGGAGGAGCAGGGCCTCTCCCTCGTGCCGCCGCGCCGAGGGCAGGAGGGCCGTCCTCCTTCCAGCGAGCCACGGACCTGGGCAGCCTCCCCGCGGAGGCTCGGACCTGGACACCCGAGTCCGAGCTTCGTGGGGACGCTGGGGAGCCGCGGGGTCCGGGGGCTGCCAGCACCCGCGGGAGGAAGGGCGCGGGAGGACGCGTGCTCCGGCGTCGCTCCCGCCGAGCTTGCTGCTCTACGGCGTGAGTTGTGAGTGCATCGGGGCTCTAGGGCTCTGCAGCATCCAAATTGTGTAAAGCCTTCGCAGAGGAAAATGATTTAATTTGGACTAGGTTGCTTTGACAGGCATCTCGGATTCATGCCACAGCATTTTTCCCCCCCTGAAAAGCTGGTTTGGATTTGGATTACTCGTCCGAGAGCATCACTTAAAGCTTATGTTTCACCTCAAAAATCTCTTTTCCTTTCTTTAAAAATTAAGTCTCTTGGAAACAACAGGAAGAAAATACTAAAACCTTCTAAAATGCCCAAAATTCTAGCACTGGCTCTGGTCAAGGTTGCATTTCTCCTTTTCCTGTGGTTTTCGGTGCACTTTGCCTCCCCGGCGGGAGCCGCAGCTGCACGCGGGTGAGAGCAAGGCAGCCGGGCAAACGGGGAGCGGGGCGATGCTTCGGCGGGGAGCGGGTGGCAGGCGCCGGGCAGGCCTGAGGCCGGAGCAGGTTTTGGCACCGCTGGCTTGCACAGACAGAGTCGGGGCAACGTCCTGCTGTGATTCATTGAGGAAATGTTTCTTTATCTTATTAGTAACAGCCATGGATGAAACGGTGCTGGTTCACTGCTCACCCTGGCTCTGTATCGTCCCGCGGCTCGCGGTGCCAGCGGGAGGGAGCTCTGCGTGCCGAAGACGTCCTCAGAGAACGCAGAAAGTGCACAGAAGCGCTAATAGACCCAAAGCTACTGAAGTTTTCTCTCCGTGGAAAAAGGAATTGCTGGTTGGCTTTTTTGCCGTTACCGTGATGTGGCTCCTCCATCTGACCGGAGATCTTTGATCCTTGCCAGTCTGAAGGGTGGCGTACGTGTATATGTGTACGCGCACACAAATGGCAGGCACTGGGGAGCTGTGCAGCTATATCCATAAACATCTCCAGTATTTCTAATTATAGCCATATGAAGGAGGCTTGCGTCTCAGAAACTTGAAATTGCCTCTGACAAGCTTCTGATACGCATCTTAGTTAGCACCATGTAGCTGGGTGCTCCAAACATTTTTACATTTCTCCTCAGGTCTGGAAGTTATTCCCAGCGCTTAAAGGCAATTTAAGGTCTGTGAAACAGGAATGAATCTCCCTTTCTGTAACACGCTGCCATCTACCTCCCTGGTTTTGAAGCTTTGGTAATAAAACATAAGAGGACTTTTTACCAAGAACGCATGGGCTAGTTCCCGTTTCAGCTCTTGAAAGGTTGCTCAGCACTTGGCAGATTTTGCTGGCGCAGCCAATGCCTTTTGTTCGAGCGCCTGTAGTTTTACCCATAGAAATGGACATGCAGAGTTTATCGGCCAAGTGGATTCCTTGGTGCGGGAACGCTGCCTCGGCTCTCCCGGGCTTGCTCGGGTTGTGGGGCTGGGAGGAGAGGGCTGGGGAGCTGCGGCCAGAGCCTCGCTGTTTGTAGTCTGCCTTTTGGATTTTGGGGTCAAGCTGGACTTCATACAATGCTTCAGAGCATGACGATAATGAACAAATCCTTGCTAATCATAGAATTGATCCGTTGTAGTAACTTTCTGCAGGTAGTAATGTGTTTCCTTTCTTGTCTCCAGCGATGCCTAGCAACTCGGAGCGTAGCTTCCCACCGGACGCCCCAGATCTCGCTGCGGTTCAGCAGCAGGTCACGCGAGTTCCAGGCGTATCAGGTGTGAAATGCGTTAAAAGCTTTGGGAGGTCCCGAGAGGAGAGGCACGGCCGTAAAGCCTCTCAGCTCGGCACGTGGCTGAGCGCGGTGGACGCCCGCTGTGCCGCTGGCTCGGCGGGCTGAGAACGCCCGCGGCTGTGGCACCCAGGCCTTGAACTTGCTGCTCCGTATCCTTCCCCCCCAGCGCGGTCTGTAACGTTAGGCGTTTGCTCCCACCATTCACGCAAGTAACCAAGGGACCGGCCAGCCGGTTTTCAACGCTTAAAGAGTAAGGAAGCGCAAAATTTTAATGAATCCATAGTCTTAGAGCAGATGGGAACAGTGACTGTTGCGAGGTGAACGAGATGAAGGGTGGCTTGTGCCGAGTGACACATCAGATGCCTTTTTTTCCCCCCGATTGCATGCTTTTCCTTGAAATTTCTCAAATAGCTTGACTGATTAAACACAATGAAATGGAAATCTTGTTCCTTCTGCATTTGTTCCTCAAACCTGGAGTCAGTCAACAGAGGATAAATAATCCTGGCTTCAGATACCATCATACCCACTTCTCTGAGCCTTTTTTTTCCCTCTTCCCTTTTCTTCTGCAGATGTTGACGAGTGCCTGGTCCGCAACGGGGGCTGCCAGCACAGATGTGTGAACACCTTTGGATCTTACTACTGCGAATGCAAGCCAGGCTTTCGCCTCCACACAGATGGCAGGACCTGCCTCGGTAAGTCCTAGTTTTACATTTCTTGAGAGTCTCTGATTCTTCATAGCCCTTTTCCTACCTTAAACGCGTGGCACTGTACACAAGACGCTTACGCTGGCTTGCCCCCGCGCACCCGTCCTCTGCGCAGGGAATTTGAGGTGACAGCGACGGGTCGCCTGGTCCTTCGCTTCTCAGGATCCTGGTCGTCTTCCCTAACATGTTTCTATTATTACTGGGTTCGTAACGTTTGCTGTTCTTCAGTGGGGACACGTGCAATTTAGACTTCTTTGCAGTTCCTTAGTTTATTCCGGTTCAGGAGAGGTAACTCTCTGCTTTGGTGCTTCTGCTTTTGATCCGGGGTGTATCAGACAGGGCA
Organism: Phoenicopterus ruber ruber; assembly: GCA_009819775.1. Lineage (NCBI taxonomy): Eukaryota > Metazoa > Chordata > Aves > Phoenicopteriformes > Phoenicopteridae > Phoenicopterus > Phoenicopterus ruber. Next base: position 8,979,029 of record CM020235.1, on the reverse strand, counting down.
TTTTCAGAACAAATACATAAACTAGATTATGAAAAGGTTCAAGTCGGTCATTTTTACCTCAGCTATTTCCCTAGTCCGCGTGGCAGGCCCCAGGTACGGCAAACAAGTGAGAACAAGCATGGCTGCGTGTGGAACTGTGGCCGTAATAATCTCAAACCCTCTTCCCTGGGTCACGCGGCCGCTTGGATGGTGCATGTCCAGACGTTACAATTCAGATGCCAGGTCTGGTTTGCAGCTGATTTCTGGGCCAATTTCTGGAAATATTGTTGTGTGCCTGCCCCAAACTAGAGGCTCGGAGACACCGGGGTGGAGCTGGGAGTCTGCCTTCCAGCATCTGCTGCTGCTGTTGTTTTTATTAAACCACTTCTCCCTCGCAGCTTTATTTGACACATTTTTCCATTTTTTGAGGGATATTTTCATACAAGTGGAAAGAATTCCTGGGCGATGGTATTACAAAGGCCATTTGCTGTTTTTTCTCAGAATATAGTCACAGTCCAGAGTTTGCTAAAAACGACTGTATGAGCCTGTGTGTTCCAGCTGGGAATGGTGACGTGAGCAGAAAGAAAGTGGTACCCACCATGCGCAGGGCAGCACGACCGTTTCCAGAGAAAGTGTAAAAGGGATCACTACAGGGAGGGATCTCCTGTTCAAAAGCAAGTTCCACCCCCTGCGTTCGTTCTTCAGGCTTACCTGCTCGTGTGCTGTGATGGGCAGAGCATCTCTGCCGGGATCCGGGCAGGCAGCGCTTCCCCGCTCCGCACTGCTCGCTCTGAGCACCACAAACCTGCTTTGCATTAAACTTCTGAGCAAGTATTTGCCATAACGTGCACAGTGTTGGAATTCATCTGTCAAAATTAAGGGGTCTCTATTCGTGAAACCTGATCTACTAGGAGAGGAACTCGGGCCGTTTCTGGAAGCTCTGGGGAGCGGCGCTGGCAGGATCCGCTGTTAGTTCAGCGGTGCCTGTACCCCCGTGATCCACAAAGTACACGGGAAAGTAGATGCAGAACAGGCAGGGTGAGTAAAAACTCTCGCTACGTAATTGTCCAATGCTGTTTCTAAAATAATAACAGAGCAGACCTAAAAGTCTGGCTTTCTTGCTTCAGTACTGGTGGCTTTTGTTCTTTACACTTTGGTGACAGAAATGTGCGTATATGTGTGTATATATATCACACCTTCACAATAGCTCTGTGCGATCCTATTAAGCCAGTTGTGCAGAGGGAGGGAAGTAAACGTCTTTTTCTTGTAAAAGCTCAGAACAGAGCACAGACTTAGGGGTTACTCCTCTGCCGGTGCGTACGGCCGCCCCCCGTGCACCTGCAGCCGTAAGGTTGCCTTGTGCCACGGGTGCCCCGTTCGATGCTTGGTCCCTGGTGGGCAGCTTTCTGCCCCTATGGATTCTGTACGGTGGCTCTTGGGGCCGAGCCCAGCAGCGGTCCCCCCTCCGCCTGCTGCCTGCGCGGCGGCAGTCGGGCACGGCACCCAGCGTGGCGCGGCTGGCGCTTACCCAGCTCTGGTTCGTGTAAAGACACGCCGTTTGTGCCCGTGGAACGAGCCCACCCCACAGCAGAGCCCGGGCGAGGGAGGCACCTCGGCTGCCGACAGCGGGGAGGCCAGCGAGGGGATGCCCTCGCCCCGGCTTTGGTCGTTGCAGCGCGACGGGCTCTCCCGCCCGTTGCCTTCGCCGATGCCCGGACAGCGAGCCCGCGAGCCTGGCAGCGGCGTGCAGTCCGGCTGGGCGGCTTTCCGTGCGTCGCTTCCTCGTAATCCCGGGCCCTGGAGCGTGCGGTCGCTTTTTGTGGTGTTTTCACAAGTACATGCAAGTGGTTCTTTCCTTTCGTGCTCGGTCTACATAAATATTTACACTGCGAAGTCAGAGGCTTTGCTCCGACTTGATCTTGGAAATCACACGGTTTTTATTAAGCCAGCATTCTTGACAAGAGTTACCAGGCAGCGACGGAGGGGCGCGGGCAGCGTGCGGGCAGCGTGCGGGCAGCGGCAGCGAAGGCAGGAGGCCTCGCTCAGCGCACCCTCCCTTCACACTGCCGTTTTTGTGTTCCAGGCGTGCTTTCCCGGTGCTGCTGGGGACGAGGAAAGCATTTTCTCTCGCTGAAGGCCAAGCTTAGGGGAGGTAGAGCGACACGAGTGAGCAGTGGGAAGCAGCGCGAGCGCCTGCCGGGGCCGCGGGCACGTTGGGGACCCCGGCAGGGTCTCCCCCGGTGCGGGGCAGCGCCTTGGAGGCTGGGCGAGGGCGGCGCAGAGAGGAGGCACGCTAGCCTCCCTTCGTGGGGAGAATCCGGTGGCTGAGCTTCTCCCCGGCAGCAAAGTGCTTTATGGCTGTTGCATCGGTTGGCGCCCACAGAGGTCGGTTGTGGTGCCCGGCAAAGCGAGAGCTGCAGCGTGGCGCCGAGCGGGCCAGAGCCGGTGCGTTTGTCTGGGCAAGCCACCTCCGTTGCGAGGAGCAGAGCGGAGACGTCGCGGTGCCTGGCAGCTGCTTTCTCGGGCTGACGGTGGCGAGAGGTGGTGGGTTCTGCTCGGCAAGACCTGAGCCACGTTTCTTCACTCCTGTGAAGTTTCAGGCACTGACTTGACGGCAGCCAAGATTTTTTGCCCCCTGCGTGGTTCTGAGGGATCAGGTTGAGTGGTTAAAAGCTGCGTTTCTCTTCAAGTTGCGATAGCCTCTAATTTTGCTGGACAGGTAAGATGCTGCTAAAACAGAAGAAAATTGCCACTAAATAAAAGAAATAGGCAAGGAGTAGAGAGAGCTGGAGACAGCGCGACTCTCCCGTCCGTTCCCCTCGGCTCCAGAGCTGCCCTGCCCGTGGAGGCGGCTGCCGGGGCTGCGAGCCAGGGCTGGGGGAGGCTCGCAGCTTCGAGCTGGGTCAAGCGCGGAGAAGGGCTTTGGGAAGCTGCTGGCAGCCCCGGTGAGCAGCCAGGCAGGCCAGGAAGCGTTCTGGAGACAGAAAAAGACTATTGCCCTGAAGTTTCTAGTTAAGGTCTGTAAAACCACGGATCTAATTCTTTAAATGTTTTCCAGTCACCACACAACCCACAGAGGCTTCAGCCAACCGGCAGCGCTGCCTGGAGCTCCAGAGGTCCCCGGCCAGGCTGGTGGCCGTTAGCCCCGGGGAGCGCAGGGCTGGCCCAGGAGCTCGGCTCCAGGGGTGCGCGCAGGGCGAGCCGTCCTTTTCCACCCTCTGGCTGGATTGTTATTCCGAGCTTGTGATGGAAAGGCGAAGCCGATTTTATTGCTGAAGATGTCAGCTGGAAAACAGATGAAATCTTTTGCTCCTTTCTTTTGATGGCTTTGCACCCTTGGTAGTCGTTCGCACCTTTGTGTGCAGTATTGCAGATGCGAAAGCAAGGCACGATGCAGGGAAAACCCAGCAGAAGTTTTCAGAAGTTCCTTAGGCACCTTTAAAAGCAATTTCTTATGAAGTGTATCGTGGTTCCAGATAAAGAGCTGTTTAGTTTAGCACTTGTGTTTTGTAGGATTGGAAGAAATATTTTGCCTTTAAAAGCATTTTTCTTTGAGGCTGTTGGTACCTTTTACAGCATAAGCAGAGCTCGGCTCTATGCACACTCCAACAGGGGATTCTTAAATCTCACCTTGACATTGCCTGGAGAATCAAGGGCGGTCGGGGACAGCACGCTCCCGGTGTCCCCTCGCACCTCGGGACCCCTTCCTTTACTCGCGCTGTGTTTGCCCCTGTCAGTCATCATGGGAGCGAGGGGCTCCCAAAGCCTCGCCGTGATTCCTGTGGTGCGGGAGCGGAATAAAACCTTACGGCCAGGGCCAAGCTTTCAGCTCGGGGCTGTGAGAAAGCCGGGGTGTCAGAGCCTGCCGTGGGCTGCATCCCGGAGATGCTCCTACGCGACCAAGGAGGCCGAGGCAGCTCGCCAGGGTTAACCGGTGCCTGGAGCCGTTGGCTGCGGCTCGGGAGAGCACAAGAAGTGGCTGAAAGCCACCGTCCTACGTCCTGCTCTGCGTCTCGCAGCCGCTCTCGCCCGTTGCCGATGCTTCGGGTAATCAGCAGCTCAGCTGTGCGAGATTCTTTTATTGCATCTTTGTTGTTCAAATGTAGCAAGTCACTGATGATTCTAATACAGACGGGAGTGGGAAAAGAGCAGACATTGCTATTGAAAGTGAAACAGAACAAAAAGAGTCGTTGGACGTCCTGAAATTACCTCTCTTTATCAGAACCACATGGGCAGGAGGCAGGAAGCTGACATCTTCAGGTCCTTCTCCACTGTTTCGGCGGAGGGATGAACTCCAGTCCAAGGCAAAGAATTTAATCTGAGCCAATTGCTTTTGTTGGCCGGCAGAGCAGAGAGATGGTCTGTATTAACACACAACATGTTTCTGGAAATTGTCTGAGGTTAGAATAAATCAGTTTGGGATTACATGATGTATCCCTATTTATATTAGGGTTACTTCAAACGAAGAAATCTCAAATATAGCAGCAATTTATATAGTGAACAGAAGGCCTGTGCCTTAAAGGTTTGTGTAGGCTTGAACTACGTGCACAGAGGGTAATTATCTGTGTGTACTTCGTAGAGGTTTTTGATTTGCATGCATTGCACAGACAACTCGCACGCTTTAGAAAATTTGACCTTTTCTTTGTCCAGTGGGGCATTTCTCAGCCGTTTCTTAGAATCGATGGTTTTGTGCGATGCTGTAAAAGGGAACGTCGTGCTCGATTTGAGTTACAGCTGCTTATGGTTACTTTTAAAGTATAGCTCATTGCTTCTGACGGCAAGTCACTTGGATCTGAAGGAAAGGCGAGACGGATGGGAAAGAGGAGAAGTTAGAGCGGAGGGGCCCGAGTCAGGCGTTATCGCCGCCTCGCCACGGTGCGAGGATCACGCTCCAGGTTCGTGCGGCAGCTCAGCGCACACGTGCCGGCGGCGCTGCCGAGCCAGCCTCTGCCGCGGAGCTTCGGGGACGACCGGGGAGGGACGCAGAGGGAGCGAACACACGCTGCGAAGAGGCGAAGAAACGGCGCCGGGCCGAGCGAGGGGCCCTGCCCGGCTCCCGCAGGTCGCAGCGTAGCTGCAGGGGCTGAGTTCGGCTCGTCCCAGTTCGTGAAGGTCGGTTCAGCTGGAGGGTGCAGAGCTCGGGCAGCTCGGTTGTTAGTAAATCGACTCCCGCGTTAGGCTGCTGTTTCCTGCGTGCAACCAGTAGTAACAATGCCCTTTTCATCCCCTTTTATCCATCTCCCGGGCCCGAGAGGGTCAGAATCTAGGAGGCAGCATCTTTCAGCAGCACTGCACGCCCTTCAGACAGAGGGGGTGGAAGTAACCTCCCTCTTGCAGACGATGAAACATCATCTGTGGAAAATCTGTCTGAGCTTTAATTACAAAAATCTGTGTGATGTACAAGATGACACTGGATTTGGCAACGCTGTCACAGAAATGTTAAGCTTGGAAAAGCATCTGGGAATGGAAATATTTTTAGAGTGGTTCTGTAAACAGAATTAAAAAAATAGAGCAGTAATTAAAACAAGGCCAGCAGTGAGGTCTTCTGGCTGCTACTCTGCAAGAAGCCAGCTAAGGAGACCCAGAATTAGAAGGCCCTTGCTTTGACGGAAAGACACCCAAAGCAATTTTAACACGTTTCATTTGTTTCACCTTATTATTCCCGATTCTTAAATTGAATTAGTTCGTATCTTAGCAAAACTGCGTGCTGCACGAGCCCCCCTGCCAGTCAGCGCGCCGTGGGTCACCAGGACGCGATTGCTTTGTGCTTTCCATCGCGCGCGTGCCACGAGCGCCGTACAGCTTACGAGCACCGTAGAGCCAGCGATGCCAGCCGCTTCTTCCTCGAGCACAAGTCTCTCGGCAGAGAGGGACTTCTGGTTCCCATTGCCCGTAGCGGTCTGGAACGCACCCGCGATGGCTGAGGCAGCAGCGCGCACCGGCCCCTTCGTCATCGTGTGCCATCGCAGAATGGGGAGGCTCCCAGGGGGTTATTAGTCTTGAAGAGTATGTTTGCTAGCAAATAAACCATCCGAAAAGAAACACAAGAGGAAACAAACTGCTCTGCAAGACCTCTGCGCTCTCGCTGCTTCACCTTCTGCGTTCTCGTCGCGGTCTGCAAACGGCTTTGGTTAAGATCTGCATAAGTGGTTGTGGCTCTCGACTGCGCTTACACACCTTGGCCAAGGGGGACTCGCTGGAACAGGGACGCGTGTCCTTTTAGCTCGTGGCCGTACCCTACTCGAGCTGCTTGCGGGGGCCGAGCCTCGCCCTGTGCGTGGAGCGTCTGAGGGTCCCTCTGCCTTTCAAGGGAGGGTTTTTGCCGTCGCAAAGCCCCATCCTTACACGCCTACGGCGCAGTGTCGGGCGGGTGCCGCGTCTCAGGCGACCCAGAGACACGGATCTTCTCGCATGTAGAAATAATCCTTGTGGCAAGTCTGCTGTGTCCAGCCTTACAGGAGTTCTGTCTGCTTGAGTTTTCTATGGTAAAAAGGAACGGGGACTTTAGTTTTTTCCACTCTGGAAAGTTGTCTTTTAGAGGTGTGCAAGGAGGGCAGTTATTGAGACTGCAAATTCGTACGAATAACTGCATACTGGGAGGTTATTTTAGACGTAAGATGCATTGGCTTGTTAGACATTGGCCCAGTACTTTTCCCATATGAAGGAATGGTTTGGCAGGCGTTAGCATTGTTTTACTTTTTTTAAAAAAAAAAACCACTCCAAGAAGAACAAGCACATTATTTATGGGTATTTTTGAATCTATGTTGTTAAACACTTTAATATAGCGGAATATTTTAAAATGACCACCCATCTCTGCTAGAGCTTGAGTACTGTAACTCTGACCCATAACTTTTCAGGAACGTCGAGTATTTCTGTTGTTTCCTTCCAAATGGATTAAAGGAAACAACGTCAGCACAACTAACATAAACTGATAGTTCTTGCTCCAGCCGTATGCTGCGTACGGCAATACTTTGACCCTATTAAGTCACTTTTATTCCCCTAAATGTTGTTTAGTTAATTAGGGACATAGAAAGGGAAGTTAACTTTTAAAAGTTTGAAATCAGAGAGCTCCTCAGCTCTGAGTCAAGGCATTTTTTTTTTTTGCAAGGGAACTGTTTGCAGGAAAAAAAAATTAATATGCAGTTTTGCCTTTTATTTTCCTCCTGTGCCAAATGTTTGTTTTTCACTAATATACAAGAGAGGTTTAATCAAACCCCTTTCAGTACTTTGCCTATAGAATACTGGGACAAGGCGCTGGCAGAGCGGTGCCACCCACCCACCTATTGCAAACGCGTTCGTAGCCAGCACGAGCGAGCTGGGGCAGCCCACCCGCTCCTCCGCGCCCTGGGCACAGGGCTTCGGCGGACCCAGCTGTCCCCGGGACTCGGAGACCTCCTTCAAAGCCGAGACTTTGACCAGCATGTGCTTTCCAGGCTCGCCTGCTTAGCAAAACTCTCGAGGGTGTTGAGGGCACCGCGATTACCTGAAGTGTTAGCTCGTGGAGAGATGTTTTTCATTAGAGATATTTTTAGCTTTCTTATAAGATTCCTCAGAGTCAGCACATTCGTTTATTCTGGAGTTTGAAAAATAGGTCAGAAACATGCGAGGCCACAAACTCATCGTACCATTCTGCTTATGGAAACCAGGTCTGGGTTTCCGTCCCGGAGCGTGGCCGGGTTTTAGCCGTGTCACACCCACACGGCTTTGATGTGCAGCGTGTTGTGCGTTTCACGGACATTCGCGTCTCCTAAGAGGAGGAGCAGACTTTAAAGGCCTATTTCCAATTCCCACAAGGGACAGCTCTCTTTGGAGCAGTCTCTGGTTGGGATGCTCACCAGTTAAGGACCAGGTAGGCTAACTCAGGAGATACACAATGGTCTAGGAGGAGACTTAGTTTCAACACTTTGGAGGCAAGTGGTTACCCCAAGATGGCTGGGAATCCCTCTCCAGAAAGTCCTTCCCCACTTTGTTTTCTACCTCAAATTGCTCCTGGATACCGCAGGGTCAGTGGTCCCGGGTAGCTGCAGCCTAGTAAAAATAAGCAGGCAAACTCTGCCCGCTTGCTGGCTTCGAGGTGCACGCATCTCCAGTTAAACTTCATGCTTTTGTTGCTTGTCCTGCAGCAAAGTCCCAGATTATAAGAACAGAGAGGGGGGAGGAGACGACTATTTTAAGGCTGATTAATGATAGTAAGCTTGTAAAGAGAAGACAGTCCACATGTTTGGTCATAAGATCTGTTTTCTGCCGTAGCCTAGGCAAAACCTTCTGTTTTCTGACTGTTTGAAATCCTTTGGGCAGGAAAGCGCCTTGCGCAAGGCCACACAGAAACGCTGTGGCACGGCCAGGAACACCAGTCAGGAATCTCAATTCCCAGTCCCGCCTGCACTTAGGATGAAATCACAGTTCCCACCAGCACATCTCCGACTCTGCTGGTTGTAGCGTCGCTTACCCGCAGCGTGGACGAGCACACGCGTCCTGTCGTTCATGCAGAAACCTCCTAGGCAAAGCACTGATCTGGGGGCTGTTGCACCCGATCCAAGTGCAGGCATGCAGGATGCATCTTAAAACATTTTTCCTTAAATGTTCCCAGAAGAACAGATGGTACCTGCTGGGCCTTGCCCTGTGTAATCAGTGGTTTTTGCATGGCATGGAGCCAGAAACTTAGTTTTCCATATGATTTTGTTACAAGAAAACCTGAATTCACCCGAGTGCAACTCTCTCTGAGCAGTAATTAAGCTGAACTAGCTGTGGCATTGCACCAGCAGCGTCTGTCTTTGAACAAAGTCAGGAGAATTCCAGCCGTAACGCGGCCGAGAAGCCTGCCTGCGGGCACGGGCGCCCTTCGGAGCACACCGATGCTTGTTAGGAAGCGCGCTGGCCCGCAGCCTCCCTCCCGCGGCAGCCTGCAGGACCCAGCCCGACCCCACGTCCTGGTCTCGCCTCCCAGGAGAGCTGCTGGGAGCGCTCGTTGTAGAAAAGAGCGATTTTAAGCTGCTACCTGATGCTGTTGAGCCAATCCTACCTTTAAAGAAAAGGGTCGCCACCTCGAGGGGGTCTGCCCGGGGTCCCTCTCCGGCACGGCGGTGGGCAGCCTCTCTCGCGCGCTGCACGCAGAACGGTTCTGTGGCAACAGCTCACAGTTAGCACACGCCACGAATTTGCCACGAACCTCTCGCTTTAGCACAGGTTGAATATGCCCCAGTTTGAAACCCTCGTCGGCAGCGCTCTTTGTAAGCGTGCGCGATTTGCCCTGGTCCTGGGAAGGAGACCCGTCCAGGTGCCGTTATTTTTGTGATGAACGTTCTGTCCCTTTGCCTCGTAGCCGTGAACACGTGTGCCCTGAACAACGGCGGCTGTGAGCACAACTGCGTGCAGGTGACGCTGACGCAGCACCAGTGCCAGTGCCGGCACAACTACCAGCTGCGGGAAGACGGCAGACGCTGCGTCTGTGAGTCCCCTCGAGCTTGTGCGGGGAGCTGGGAGGCAGAGCTTCGCTTTGGCCTTGTTTTCGGGGGCAGCCGGGAGCTGGGGGGGATAGGGAGCGTGCACTTGCACGCTCAAGTGTCGAACAGATCAGACCGAGATGTTTCTCTCCAGTAAAAACTCTGCATGTTGTATTGTTGTGGACATACTCCGCAGCTTATTCTGAAAGGCAAGGAAGAGCTGAAGGAGCGTAGCCAACAAAAATGAAATTGTATGAAGGCATACACTTCTGAGAAAGCGAAGGAACAGCAGCGTGTCGCAGCGGGACGGGATCTTCTCCCTCTGCTTGCAGACAGCTTTCTGGCTGACCTGCTCCCGGCTGCAGGAGGGGGAGAAGCTGAAGGGGATACAGCGCAGAAGTTTAATCTCCTCATTCATAGCGGTTGGCATTCAGTAAGGAAGAGGAGGGAAGTCTTTAGCTGTGAAGTTGCTAAGGGAAAAGGAACAACTCGGGTATTAAAAATGCGGCAGTCCGTAGGGGTTTGTAGCATCTGTCCAGGTCCTGGAGTGGGCCAGAGACTGGCAAACCTCTCGATAGGAGCACTCGAAGCAAATTTGCCTAGTACTCGTTCTGTGAGCTCTGTAGAGGGACATGCCCACGGCAGCTTCTGCTGGAAAGGTTTTACTCAGATTAGTGCCTGCCTTTGGCGGGATCTCGCACCGTGTGAATCCTCCCGCCTGGACGGAGCAGTGAACAGTAACAGAGATTTTCTCCCTGGTGCAGAACGGTCTCTCACAGATTGCAGAGTGTTTTGCTAGGCATGACTGCTTGATGCTCTGTTTCCCCATTCGCATAATGCCAATAAGAGCTCAGATTAGTACGAAACAAGCCTGCCTGTTCTGCTCTGGCCCGCAGTGAGGAACCCCTGCGCCGACAGGAACGGGGGCTGCATGCACCGGTGCCACAACCAGCGAGGAACAGCGCGCTGCGAGTGCCACCCCGGCTACCGGCTGGCGCCTGACAGCAAGGCCTGTGAAGGTAAGCGCCCTGCCCCGAAGCTCTCGCGGGCAAACCCAGCTCTCTCACGGGGTGAGGCAGTGCTCAGTCTCAGCGGATACCAGCGTCTGCGCGTTAACAGCGATGCACAAGCCTTGCGGAGCGGTGGCATGGGAGCGCTCAGTGGAGCAGTTGACGTCTGTCCAAGAGCCCTGCTCGAGTTGTCTGGAACAGCACTCGAGTTTCATGTGATCCAGTTTCCTAGGAAGCTTTGCAGTAATTCTGAACTCTTAACTCTGTTTCTTTGTTAGTCTGGACCCCAGAGAAGAATTTAGGGTGCAAGACACCATGAAAAACCTGAAGATAGTAACAAGCGTCCCTTTGAAATAATGTTTACGGCACAAGCTGCTTTGCTTATTGATTGCTCATCTCTTGCAGATGTGAACGAATGCCTGACCGGCCTGGCCATGTGTGCACACCAGTGTCTGAACACTCGTGGCTCCTTTAAGTGTACCTGTAACCCAGGCTACGAGCTGGGGGCGGACGGCAAGCAATGCTACCGTGAGTACTGCGCGCAGAGCTCGCTCTCGGGCGGGCACGGGAGGCAGGTTTGCCTCTGCCAAGGGCAGTAAAGAGGCAATCCCTGCAGCTGGCAAGTGTTTGTGCACTGTCCTCTGTGAGCTGGTGGGGCCGAGCTCCAGCAATCTTTTTTTGAAGAATTTCACAAGCAGGTTTGGGGCTGTTTACTCTCCCACCAAGATAAAAACTTTGATCTTTCAAGTTACCACGAAGCTACTTTAGGCAATTTATTTGGAGCCATATGGCTCTAAATAGTCCAAGTTCTGCTCTTGGGGACTTTGTTGATGAGTTCAGTCAGCTGCAGATGTGTAACTGAAGAAGGAATTGAGCTAGCAAAGCGATCGCATCTGCTCCCATCAAGAAAAGAAACAAACACTATTATGCAAGAATGAGCCAGATTGTCCGTACGTCTTTGCTCAGCTAATACACATCAGCAGGGACTGTCCAAAGCGGAGCTATAGGCATTTAGCTCTCGCAGCCCCCTCACAGATGAAAGCCACCGTGGCAGTCCCAGTGCCGGCAGCTGGTGGTACTGGAAGCCGTGATGCTGCACCTCTGCAGCTGCTGCAGCTCAGTCAGGCCACAGCTCCCCCTGGGAGCCTGCCAGGGGCACGAGGGTAAGGCTTTGCAGACCATAAATGGGTCTTGAAAGGCATCAAACCGAGAGCAACGCGAGGAGCTGGACTGATGACACGCTATTTAAGAGCCTAAGCATGGACGCACCTTTCTTCCTAGGAACATGGCTTATCTCACTGCATATTCTGTAAAAAAATATCCCGTAGCTCGGTTTCATGTGCAACTGCGCATTTAACGTCAGCTGTTGGTGTGAAGGTGCACGATAGCCCGCAGGGCTTGCGGAGGACTGGATTGGGAAGCCAGGCCTATGCCTAGCAAGTCTTAGCTGCCTCCTCACCTGGCACTGTGACTATGCAGCAGGGAAGAGTACCCTTTGTGGCTGCAGCTAACGCGCCCACGGGTGACAAAAAGCTTAGTTTTATTGCTGCTCAAGTCTTGGTTTTCCAGGCAAGCCCCTGGTAAGAGATGCCAGCCCTGGAGGGTCACTTTTGGCAGCAGGGACAGTGGAAGCACAAGCCCCCCTCCTGTTCTGACACGGCTCCTCCAGTTGTTGTGACTCATTGCCATAACCATTGACAATACCTCTACTTCGGTGCCAACTACAGAATTAAGTAGCCTTCTTGTACGAACAACGTTTTCCCCTGCCCCTTTTAGCAAGTTTCTTTTATGCAAAGCCCTGTCTGATCTTGCATTAATAAGAAAAGGAAAGACAGAGGGACTGTATTCATGTTGTGAAATCGGGAAGATAGCCTTCCACTGTGGCACAGCTTTTGTTTCTGACGTGCACAGATCCATTGGGGAGCATCGAGCTCCCCTTCTTTCATCCTCCTTGGGTCTGAACGCACTAAAAAACTCAAAAATGTTCTTGTAGGCAGAAATTGTTTTCTGAGGTTCAGGACTGAGTCAAAGCTCCATGGTACAACTTCCTTTTAGTTTAAGAAAGCTTAATGAACTAGACTGAAGTTTACATAAACTTTGCCAAGCCAAGAAGATATATGGCTGCTATTGATGTTTGCGCCTACCATTTTTGACAGGTCAGTAACTAACGTTTCTAGCTGTAGGCATCTGGATGTTTCCGTAGTTAGCTGTATTCTGCTGCTCCCATTTCTAGCTGGCATCAGAACAGCTCTGTACTTATGAAGACTGAGCCAGCTTTTGGTTGGCAGCACATACTGCAGCTTGTCAGGAATGGGAGCAGTTTTGTCTGCAGTCTGGTTCGTCTCAGATTGTCCAGAGCCTGCTCCACAAGTCTGTCCCTAAGAGGCTACACGGGGCGTTGCCTGGGATCCATCGGTTTATTTTTATACATCGCTTCCCAGCCCAGCAGCGGCCTCTGTGCAAAACTATTTTCACCCTTTCCCCATCCCTTTCCTCCTCAGCGGGGCTGTGCGCACAAAAACGTACGTGCAAGGAGCTCGGCTGGAAACCGCTGCGCGGGTGCCTGCTGGAGCGCGGCGCCGAGGGAAGGCATGGGCCAGCCAGTGCGTATAGACGCGCAGGGTCCTAACCAGGGTGCCTCTTCCAGGGATAGAGATGGAGATTGTGAACAGCTGCGAAGCCGACAATGGTGGCTGCTCCCATATGTGCCACCACACCAGCTCTGGCCCGGTCTGCACCTGCAACTTTGGCTATCGGCTTGAAGAGGACCAGAAGACATGCACTGGTAAGGCAAGGGGAAAGGTGTTTTGCAAACACACCTCACGTAATGATGAGGATCTCCACGCGTTAGCTACTATGTGTGTATGCACTACAAACAGGTTAACGAGGCCAGAAACAGATGCAAAGTAGAGGGAGATGCGAGATTTCCCTACTTGAAGACATCCTCAAACCTCCACTCAAAACCTACTTGGACAGCAAACGCTGACTTCAGAACTAGTTAGTTTTTCCCTGCTGAAACTGGTCTAAGGCGGCATTGGCAGATACAGAGACTCGCATCTCAGATACCTATGAGCCTACGTCTAGAAGGGATGATGCTCGAAATGTACCATCTTGCCTGTTATCTCAGAGGAAGCAGCAGTGTAATTTGAGCAATGAGTGATGTGGATGAGTCACTAGCCACAAGCCAAGTGTAGTTCAGCCCCATCCGCTTCTATAAAGTATGTATTAATGGAGAGGTACGGGTGCAACGCACCTTCAGCTCTGTAAATGCTATAAAGTTGAGGCGTGCACTTTATATTGCATTACCCTGCGCCCCTTGCAGCAAACAGCCTCGTCAGGAACCCGCTGTAGCACTCACTGCCCAGACGTTGCCTGCACCAGCGCCGGGCTGTGGTTTGCTCCTGCGCTCACGGTGGGAGCTGGGGCTCAGGCTCGCACAGCGAGGCTGGGTGGGCGCCTCCAGCATTCCGGCAGTCCAAAGCCCTAAGAAATCCTGGTGCCCTTCCTGCAGGTTGGTGGGAGGGTCTGTGCCGCAGACGGTGCAGTGAGGCACTTGTTCCGAAAGACTTTCCCTATAAAACCAGCAGATAGGAGGTTGCTAGCAGAGAGTAACAGTGTTTAGTGATTCAAAACAGTACTTACATATTCCCACGCAGTGGAAGTTGCAGTTCACGTTACTCAGGAAGTAATTCTTGAGTTTGTTTTTGTTCAGTACCACCTTCCTGCAGTCTTCGAGGAGCACGTCTGTCCAGGACATCTGTTAGGAACAGATAGGCTCCTTAGCAGGCTGCCACAGGCACCCACAGCTGCTTGGGCAGCGGGGGGCCGTTCCCCTGCCAGAGGAGAGGAACCCAGAATCCCCAGGACATTTGCCTTCCTCCGGGGCTCTGGGGAAGCAGTAGGAGCTGTCTCCTACAACAGCGCAACATGGGAGCAAGAAAGCCAGGACCTGAACTGGTCCACTCTGAAAGAACATGGTTCCTTCGCACTCTACAAAGCCCAGTAAACTTTCTGTAGCCCAGCAGTGCTCTTTGTTTTCCTACCAGATGCCTCCTTGGTCCAGCCTCCTCTGGTGGTAGGGGGATGCTTCACAAACCCCACTACTACATGGGCACTGCGGTAATTCCACTTCATAGTGGACAGAGAGTCCCGTAAATACAAGGGGCTTGAAATTTAAAGCCCCAGGAGCTCTGCTTTCTCCAGGTTATCTAGCTCCATCCTTTGGAGAGTTCACTCAGACAGTTTGAAGGAACCACGCAGTTCTCAACATCAGTATTTGTAACAGGGTAAATCAGAACACAGACGCCAGCGTTACAGTTGGAATCACCCCCTATTTGTAAGCACACAAAACATTTAAGAACAATCTTGAACTGAAAATCACAGTTAACTTCCCACAGGCCTCTAGGATTCAGGATTCCTCCCTTGGCTGGGGAGCACATTGCAGAGGATGATCTGTTAACATAAAGCTCACTCACTTCAAGAGGAAAACAAGAATACTAGCTCAGCATTTCGCAGTCAGATGAGTAAAAGCTTACCAGAACTAGTCACGGAGCAATTTTAGCAAGTACTGTCACCACCACAAAGCTAATGTATATATTAACATCCAGTGCCCTTTGTTTTTTATTTAGATATCAATGAATGTGACAATGGTTCTCACTGTTGCCAGCAAGACTGTTACGATTATCCTGGAGGCTACGAGTGCGCCTGCTATGCTGGATACAGGCTCAGCACAGATGGCTGCGGGTGCGATGGTAAGCAGAAACATCTAGCTGGGCTCCTGCAAGGAAACCAGCAACGCTGCGGTCCTCAGCCTTGCAGCACAGCGAGAGACACACGGAACGGGTTCCTCTAATCCTGGTGTTCTGTATTTTGCCAGCCACCTCAGTTTCCTTACTGTTAAGGCAACTCAGCTGTTCTGTCCCGTACACTAGTCCAGCACAACTGAAGAGCAGCCATGGGGCTTTTGAACACACTGAATTCCAATCAGGATATCTCAGTGTGAGCTGGTCCAGGTCTGACTCCATTAATTCACAGAAATCATTTTATGTTCAACCCCAGAGCCCAACATTGCCCATCACTTTCACCCCAGAGATACAGGCAAAAAAAAGTGTCTGTATAAAATACAGCCAAGAGAGTGATTAACACAAGCTTTTAATATAGAGAACAAGAAACTGTCCTACCTGGTTGCAAACAGCCAGGCATTTCTCCCAGTTCATACCAGTTTTCCTGCCAGCTCTCTGATGAGTCACCTTCTTAGCATAAAGGATTTGGGGCTTTTTTTCCTCCCAATGAGTTATTCTCACTACCAAAGCTCTCCAATAACATTTCACAGGTGAAAACCCAAGCTCACCCACCTGTTTGTACACAATTAGTGACAGATGTGAGCTGCAACCTCACACATGGTATTTTGAAAGCCAGGGCTCCCCGAATCGCTTGGGTCTCCCTCAGTTTTTAGAGCCAGATGGCTTCACGCAACGACCGGAGAGGATGCCATCAGCCTCCTTGCGGCTCTGCGGGCAGACGTGTATCTGGGCCCCTGCCTCGCATGGAGAGCCTGCTCCCATTACGCTGGCGTATCCCATGTTTTTCAGATGTGGATGAGTGCTCTTCAAATAATGGTGGATGCGAACACACGTGCCAGAACCAGCTAGGGTCGTTCCAGTGCGGCTGCGAGATCGGATACAAGCTGGACGAAGACCGAAGGAGCTGCATCTGTAAGTGCAACGTCTGTGCGCTGCAGGGGTGAGCGGCCGGCTGCCAGCCCCTCGCCCTGCTCCCCCCGGCTGAGCCGGGACCAGCACGGGCTGGAGCTCCTCAGCCCTGCACGCCACCTTTTCCAGCTCTTCCACAGCACTTACTGCTGTCAGCGGTGGGAACAACCCGCACCACCAGTGGAAAGCTTTCCCCTGACAGGGCCAGTCCTGTTTCAGCCACGTTACACAGCACTTTCCAAAGTAGCGTGGGGGATTTCGGCACAGCTACGCTTATGATAGTCTGCAGGGACGACTCCCCATTAGCCAAAGAACCAGCACCCTTTCCACAGTCACCAGCCTCCTCAGTTTTTCCTTATAAGAAATAACACATTTATCTTTTTAAGTAGCAGCGTCTTTATCCCACACCAAACACACTATTGCCCAACTTACTCGCTTCGTAGGGCAGCCAACACCCCACTCCCCATCTAGCGCCCGGGTTCCTGGAGAGGCTTGCCGAGGTCTGGACCCAGAAGAGCAGCACTCAGTGTCTCCTGCTCCAGCAAAAGACCGTCTGCTCCCCCGGCCCCGGCTTTTATAGCCCTGCCCGCTCCCAAGTGTGCCTGTGCTTGGCCTGATTGCCTGGCTTTTAACCCTGCCGGGGAAGGACACCTGTAGCTTTAGCTGTTAAACACTCTTCCCAAAAGGAGAACCAAGCTGAAATGCATTGCTTAATTTTGTTAGATGGGCAGTCTCGTTTAATTTTCTAGAAAAGAATTAACTTACCAGAAAAACTCAAAGAAGCTGAGTGGCTCTGGTCAGCAAAACAGCAGGGCGAAGGCGATGGCGTGAGTGCGAGCTCAGTTACCCAGAAGCCAGAGCTGTCTGTCAAGGTTAAGATCAAAGCTTTCCCATAGATTTTGAAGTCACTTAGCTGGCCCGTGCCCATTCGAGCCAAAACAAGCAAGCAAACAAGTTGCAAAAGTTTAGAGGTGTCAACAGAGAGATAAGCAGTGCAAACCACGTCAAATCAGATGCACCAACCCTGTACCGATATCTCTGGTTTCCCTTTCTTATTACAGAGGTTCTGCCCTACTATTCTCCTCTTGGACAGCTTGTCTCTTTTCCCACTTTGACACTGTCATCTCCGTGACTGCTTCCCTAGCTCTAGAGGACCCTGTGGAAGCTCTGGACAGTCGGCGCCCCGTTATCCGCCCAATCCCTCATGTTGCAATCCTGCGAGATGAATTTACCCAGCTCTTTAATGATGACTATGAAGAAGAGGAGGAAGAGATGGAAGCAAGAGGAGAGCACACACTTTCAGAAAAATTTGGTGGGCATTTTGCAGCACTGGTAAATGGCATACTTTGCTTGGAAATCTGCAGAATTAATGAGGCGTGCGGGGTTTATTTGTGTTTGGTGAGCGTACCCACAAGACTCGTCGAGTCCCTTTTCTATGTACACGGAACCTGTGTTACGACACAGACGCATTTAGCTGTGCCGCAGCCTGCACGCGGGTTTCTGTGCCCCCAGTCCCCGCGGTGCCGAGGCAGCCCTGGGGAAGGCTTCTCACCCGCAGCGCCTCTCGTTGCAGTCTGCCTGGAGCACACCTTCGGCCCCGACTGCAGCCTGACCTGCGAGGACTGCCAAAACGGAGCCTCGTGCAACGCGGAGGAGACCGGCTGCGACTGTCCGGCAGGCTGGACCGGCCTCCTCTGCAACCAGAGTGAGTGATGCTGGCGGGCAGCGGGCGAGAAAGCTCTCCTCGTCCCTGCTCCGGGATGCACGGAGGCAGAGGCTGCGGCAACCGGCTGAGCCTCGCCTCTCTCTCTCGCCCCAGCCTGCCCGGCCGGCACCTTCGGGAAGAACTGCAGCCTGGCCTGCCGCTGCCAGAACGGCGGCACCTGCGAGCCGGCCACGGGCGCCTGCCGCTGCCCGCCCGGGGTGGCCGGCGAGCTCTGCCAAGACGGTAAGCCTGCGGCGATCCCGCGCCTGCTTCGCGCGGCAGCGAGGGCGATCCCCGTCCTTCTCGCCGCAGCCCTCGGCAAGGCGCGGGGACCTGGCGGGGTGCGGGACCTCTCGCCTCACTGCAAAAAGGCAGGACGGCACCTCTGCGGGGCCCTGAGACCAAGCACGAAACACTGGGGCCTCCCTTGCAGTTTTCTGTTCTCCCCAAAACGTGTTCCAGTAAGGAAACAGCAGTATTCCTGAGCTGCCAGGTCAAGTGGTGCTCCCCAGCCGGTGGAGGGAGCTCATTCCTGTTTCTCTCAACGCATTAGTGGAGCATTTGCCGTAATTTGATAAATGGCTGTTACAGCCATCTCTGATGCCACTCTTTGATGTTCCAGTTGTGCTTCTCTGAAGCCCTAAAATGTTTTCCACAGAATGCCTTACACCGGTCCCTTTGTAGCTGTTCACTGAAAGCATCTCTCAGCCCTTTTGTTGAACCGTCCCAGTGTGAGTGGCTCTAACACATCCCTGCTCCATCTGACTCGGTGGGTCACCAGTCTTGCGTGGAAAAATGTCGTTTTAATAAGGAAAAGCTGCTAAAGGGGATTCTTCACCCGCAAACCAGTGCTCCAGGCAGCATGCCTTGTCTTTGCGCTGGAAGACCTTTGCAGTCCCTGTTGGCTACTCAGCCATCACCGTGGCCATCCATATGTCATTGGACATCCAGGGGCGGACACAGAAAAGAACGTCAAAAACGGATGTTCAAGGGCAAATTTACAGAACCGTGGAGGTATTTTCCGCTGAAGAAAAACCAAAGCATTGAAAAGTTGTGACAACAGCGGTTACCCAAAGTACGCAGAGGAGGTGTCAGTTGCTGTGGGTATTTGTTTCTCGCTCCCAAAGAGTTAAAATCCAGGGGACGTAATCTAAAAACACAGAATGAGTGAGACAGTAAGAGATTCAGGCAAAATAACTTCAGACAAATGGTTAGGAGCATATGGGAACTATTACTGAAGGAGACCGAAGCAGAATGTAAATGAATGCAAGAGATACCCCAGCCTTTTCTTTCTGTAGGAAGGAGGTGATTGAGGGGTACAGAGAGAAAACAGGAAGGTGAGATTAAAATAAGCGATGAAGAGCTGATCTGTTGTCCCAGGGTGGCATTTCCTCCGCTTGAACTGTCGGCTGTTCTCATCCTACGGGAGAAGGCGCGTGCTGCCTGGACGGCCGCTGGCCGGAGCTTTCTGCTGACACAGGCCGTCTGCCGTGTGCTTCTCATATTAAAATCCTTAGCATAACAGAGAAAGAACAATCGTTTTATTCCCTTAATAGTGCAAATTTTGCTGTTATTAGGAACGGCCTCATGGATTACTGTCTCACATATGAAAAAAACGAGTTCGGGGACCGTGCGGGCAGGTGTCCAGCAGGCCCAGCGCTGCCAGTGCGGGCGAGGGGCAGAGCCGACGCTGCCCGCGGGGCACCTCGGGTGGCGGGAGCGCGGCAGCGGGCGCAACGCACTGCGGCGCTGTGCGAGGACGGGAGTGCCGGCTGCTGAAGCAACCCCAGTTTCAGCCGATGCAGGGAATCCCATCGCTCTTATCATGACCTGATTGCGTAGAGACACAAGCACATTCCCGGTCAGAAAACAAGCCAGCTTTCTTTGCGACACTCGCTGCGTCCTTTCCCTAGGTTCATTCCTGATGCTGTACAGCTTTGAATTTGGTACGTTTTTCCTGTGGTCTGCCAGAAATAAAATGACAGGCCGAAATTGGCTCATCTTCCCAGAAAAATCTCTCTCTATTACTAGGATGCCCTAAAGGATTTTTTGGGAAACAATGCAGGAAAAAGTGCAACTGTGCCAACCGGGGTCGTTGCCATCGGATTTACGGAGCCTGTCTGTGCGATCCTGGCTTATATGGACGGTACTGCCATTTAGGTATGCCCCACCTTCTTTACGAGATAAATGTTATTCTCAGATTAAAGCCTTTCTAGATACCGTCCCTGGGGAGGGCCAGCACTGGGTGGCCAAATCGCTGTCCCCTGCCCTGTGTCGCTTGCCCTGGCGGGTCACTGACCAGCTCCCTCCCCTCTCTCTGCATCCATCCAGCCTGCCCCAAGTGGGCGTTCGGCCCCGGGTGCTCCGAGGAGTGCCGCTGTGTGCAGCAGAACACGCAGGACTGCGACAAGAGGGACGGCTCCTGCCGATGCAAACCCGGCTACCGCGGCAAGCGCTGTGAGACGAGTGAGTTGCCAAGAAGCACACGCAGAGCATCCCCCTTTCTCCTCCCGCAGCCTCTTGTCCCCTAGCTAATTTTCTGGGGGGAAAAGCTCGGCTCACTTTCCACCCTCCTAAGTCTGTCTCGCCTCTTGTTGTTTCGATTAGGAGCAAAACTTGCTGTCAGACTCAGTCACGGCAGGGTAGCGCGCAGAGCCGCGCAGCCGGGCGGGAGTGCCTGTAGACGGGGACGGGGGAGCTCATCCCGCCTGCTGGGCCCGGCCGTCGGCTCGGGAGGGTGCTGGCCGGTGCCCGTCGCTGCGAGCTGGGGCTGCCTGCTCTTCCAGGGTCGATCGAGTAATGCCAGATGTTCTTTCTTTTTGATTGTGATCGTTATCAGGCTGCGACCCTGGCTATTACGGGGATGGCTGCAAGAAGAAATGTAGCTGCTCTCCAGAAGTGTCTTGTGACCACGTCACCGGAGAGTGCTGGAAAGAGTGTCCCCGAGGCTACCACGGGCAGAACTGCGACCAAGGTAAGGCAGCGGCCCTGCACCCTCTCAGCCTGCTGGAAACCCACGATTCCTCACACATACCAACTTTTTCTTCACCAAACAAGAAGGGACTTCCAGAATTCCTCCCGTGCCCCCCCAGGCCCCCTAGCCCACTGCAGTTACCTAACTGTGAAAAGCTGGAGTGGCTTTAGAGGACGCAATAGCTGCCGTTTGCAGGTCTTTGTAAAAGGCTGCAATCCCTTTAAAGCGGGGAAGCAGGAATTCTCATGCATAATGGGTCTTATTCAGAAAAGGAGAACAAGGGCCCACTTTATCCTGCCGCTTGGGCATCTCTGCTTTTGTAGATGAAGGTGATAGATATCCAGTTATCTTCCCCCCCTTTGATGTCTTTTTACTTCCAGGCAATCAGTGCCCAGCAGAACGGTATCGTATGTTCCACTCCATTCTCTATTCCATATTGAAACTCTATTTGATCTGCAAGTGGAAAAGAAAACTTTATATTTCATTTACATTAGGATTTAAACTTCCGCCTCTGTGTGAACCTCCTAGAGCAGTTTTCTGCTCTTCACGTAAAGGCCAGTTGACAGTAGGGTAACTAAACTGCACAGCTCCGTGCGTGCAGCGTAACGCTCCGGCTCTGAGGGCGCAGCTTTTCGAGATCCTGGGCGATAGCTGGGGTGTGGGAGAGCCTGACTTTCTTCGAACAAAGGCGCTTTGGGTGAACCTGGAGGCAGTGAGTCACTGGCACGAGGTGATGACTACAAAACATGAACACGGTTCTTGGAAAATAACGACTTGTGCCAGCCTCAGAGCTGATGAGCGGCTGAACAGCCAACCTCCTCCTGCTGTGAGGCTGACTCCTCCTGAATCTCACTTCAGCCGGCCGGACCCAACAGAAAATGCATAAAGGTGGACTCTGGAAGTCCACGCCTGAAGACACGCTGCAGTAAGAGAAGACACTGCATTAAGGGGCTTGCGGTGGTCAGCATCCGAATTTTGACTCAAGCATCCTGGGAGTTTCTGCGCTAACCTACGTATAACCAAGCTCTCCGTCCACACCCAGCCCAGAACTTACAGCTATTAAGCTAATTAAGCTGCTGGCACACGATTGTCTTGCATAACACCACAACTGATAGAACGTAGCTGGTCTGTTGGTCAGAACAAGAGCTGCAGATGGTCCCCAAAAGCTCCACTGCAAGCAAGTGCTAACAGAGCTCAGCAGCGTCAGGAGGAGCGACGCGAGCGGCTTTTGCAGGGCTTGTGCCCCCTCGCAGGGGTCCCGGCCGCCCCGGAGCCCCCCCCACGCGGCGGGACGAGCCACACCGTGCCTCGGCAGGCTGGGCGCCTTCGGTCGGGATATTTTTAAAAAGAATAAGAAAGGAGCTTAAGCCTGTAGGGGGGAGCCACAGGAAATAACACAAATATTTGTATAGAAATAGTAGGCTCTTGGCTGTTGTTCGGATCTGGAAATTATTAAAGGGTGAAGACAAACATCTGCCATCAATTAGCAAAGAGAAGGAATAACAAAAACTCCACTGTGTCACTTGAAATCTACGCGCTGGTGAGCTTTCCCTCCGTGATTTGTGAATGCTGGTGTGTTTGCATCTGCCGAACGAAGCCTTACGAAACATTGGCTTCAGTGAACAAAAAGGACTGCGAGCACGGAGCTCTTCTGGGAGACTCAAATAGGATTTAAGGATCTTTGGGTCTCAGTCTGCACGTAATTAGCTGGCAGCTAAATTGCGTCACGGGGTACAAAGAGCAAACGGAGCTTTCTGGTGTCAGCAGCACCGCGCTGGCATCCAGAGCGGAGGCAGGGAAAGGCAGGCACTCCTGTGGCTGAGGATGCGCCTTCTTTGTTGCTTTACATCACTGTACCTGCTGCAAACCTTGCTGCTTCTTAAAAGCCTGGCTTCCAGGTTCCGGAGGCATTCAGCCCGGGCAGTAAGAAGCCCTCACAGCATCTTATAAAAGTCAAGGGATGGTACAGGTTTGGGGGCTGTGAACCCGGGGTTCGGGGGGAGCAGGGTGGCTCGGGTCACTGCCCATGGGATGCGCACGTGCCTCGGAGGCAGAGCGAAGCGCGTGTTTGCTGACCCGTTGGCGACGCTGTCGGCGCCTGCAGCACGGCCGGCTGCGGCTGCTGCCCGGGGCCAGCGGCGGGGGAGCGGCCGTCTGCAGAGTCGCCTTCGCGGATTGGAGACCAGTTTGGCCTCGGCTGTTGGGCGTGCGATCGGTCGCTCTTGTGTGAAGCAATACTTGTAGAAAGGAGAAGCATCAGTGGCGAAGCGATGCTCGGACAAATCCAGGTAGTGGCGTGACGTGCTGGAGGTTGCAGGTGACCGCTGTGGGTAACGGAGCGGTCACGTCCAGGCCCGAGGGCGTCCTCTGCGGCAAGGGAACCTCTCACAGCTGGGCTCTTCCTCGCAGAGCCGGCGGCTCCGTTGGTGCGCGGGGGCTGATCGGTAGTCTGCTCCGGGGAGGGCACCTCGGGAGCGGGCAGCTCTCACGCTCCTGTTTCCGACGCAGAGTGTCCGGAGGGGAAGTTCGGGGCGGGCTGCCGGCGGTCCTGCCTCTGCGGGGGAGCGCCCTGCGACCGGAGCACGGGGCAGTGCCTCTGCCTGCCCGGCTGGACGGGACACGACTGCGGCCAAGGTGAGGAGCCAATGGCAGCAAATGCGCCGAGGTAGGGATTTAGGCGTATAGCTGTTATTTTGCTTTTGCTAAAATTAGTTTCAAAAACATCTAATGCAATTAGAATCATCTTCATGGAAAGTTAGAAAAAATGCAGCTTTTGATGGTAAGTCTCAAACAATAGCCTCAGCTAGCTTGGCTCTGTTGTTGAAGCCCAGTGAAGCACAAGGGAGTAAACAACATATGCAATAAAAAAAGATGAAGATATTTCTGGTTGTTGCAGTCCTTAACATAGGAAAGGAGTCTTTCTTTACTGATGTGTATTTTTAATTGCCTTCACCGTATTACTCTTTAACTGCTGGAAAACTAGAGAATCCTAAATTAAAAACTTTTACATGATTCTACAGTATTACAGCAGCTGGAAGATATTAGTCATATAGAGATGTCCTGCTCCTAATAGTTCGACTGAGCAATAACACCACACATGCACAGTGCTTACCATACATTTTCAACTGACTTTTTTTCCAGGCCCTGGAGCATCTTAGGAGCAGTTAAACAAGGATTCCTGCCCCGGTTTTATCAGTTCTTAGTCTTTTGCTTCTCCTTTGCAACTAAGAGCAGACCTGGGCGATGCTGCCTAACGCGCTGTCCAGGAGTGCGACAGCAGCTCCGAAGCCCCTTTGCCAGCAGCACCATTTCCTAGCAAGGAGCCCTTGGAGCTCCCCACAAGTAGATGTGAATCCAAAATTGACATGAAAGTACTGGAGTGGGATCAGAATAGCACTTACCGAGAGCTTACACGCTGTTTATAAAACAAACAAGGCAATGTTGTCCTTGCTAGTAGCCACGTATTGCCAAACAAAAGTCCATGTTTTGCATGAAGCACAGACATGACCGAGAACATTGCCCAGCACCAGAAAATAGACGTTTCCCTCTTACGCCTCGGCTGTGATCCCGATGCTTGTGTGTCCTCTCTCTCTGCTCGCGCTCCAGCTTGCCCTGAGGGTCGCTGGGGACTGGGCTGCCAGGAGATATGTCCCGAGTGTGCGAACAACGCCAGCTGCGATCCCGCCACGGGAGCCTGCCTGTGTCCGCCCGGCTACACCGGCCGTCGCTGCCAGGACGGTGAGTGCCGTCTGCCGCCGGGTCCCCCGCGCCCGAGTGGCTGTCTCCAGCTGGAATGAGGGTTATTTAGGTTGACCTGGAGTACCTGCTCTAGCGAGCAGAGCATCCAGCTACCGACCAGGCACTGCCGCCCTCGGCAGAGCAGGGCTTAGCACTGTGCACACCTCCGTTGCCTCACGCTTTGGGGCACGGGCTGGGTTCTTCCCTTGAAGTCCCTCTAGTCCTGTCTTCACAGTGGTAACTTCTGCATCAGCAGAAAGGGAGGTAAAGCCCCAAGGCCCTCGTCGCGTTCAGCCCAGAGCCGAGGAGCGTGGGTGCTCGTGGCGGCTCTGCGGAAGCACGCTGCAGCACCCGTCGGGTCTGGCGGGAGGGAAGCCCTCGCGGGGGTGTCCCAGCAGCCGTTTGCAGTTGGGTCGTGTCTGCGTTGGCAGTGTGTCCGC
The DNA here is from genome assembly GCA_009819775.1 of Phoenicopterus ruber ruber. Classification (NCBI taxonomy): domain Eukaryota; kingdom Metazoa; phylum Chordata; class Aves; order Phoenicopteriformes; family Phoenicopteridae; genus Phoenicopterus; species Phoenicopterus ruber. The sequence goes on along the minus strand of CM020235.1, from coordinate 8,954,029 downwards.
CTGGCTGGTTTGGCCCGGACTGCCAGCTGAGCTGCAGCTGTGGGAACGACGGACATTGCCATCCTGTGACGGGGACGTGCAGCTGCGCATCTGGCTGGACGGGGCATAACTGTCAGAGAGGTATTGTACCCGCTGTTTTTATCCATCGCTCCTGTGCAAAGCCACGCTGTCATTTGCTTCATTGTCATCTTCGTGCTGTGCCTCTGCCAGAAAAATCTCTCTCTGAAATCCTTTCGGTTTCTCCGCTCTGTCCTGCCACTGCTGCCAGGTGCCGCTTGCCTTTCTGTAGCGGGCTTGCTTGCAGAATGAACTCACACCGCATACGTGCTAACGTAGCGCCCGCTCTCACTGTCCCACTGGGTTTTCTGAGGACCTACAGCCGTGTTTGTCCTTCTGCCCACGTGCGCAGTGGTAACCCATGGCAGTAACACCCCGAGGAGAAGGCAGCGCTGTGCCCACGCTCTGCTCACCGGAGAGCTGAGCAAGCGGAGCGCACGCCGTTGAGGACGGGTTCCCTCCTGTGTTTCAGCCTGCGATGCCGGTCGCTGGGGCCCCGACTGTGCTCACGCCTGCAACTGCAGCAACAGCGATGGGAGCTGCAGCGCGGAGACGGGGCAGTGCGTCTGTGAAGCGGGCTACACGGGCGGCCGCTGCGAAGAGAGTGAGTGCTGCCAGCGGGCTGCCAGCTCGCCTTTAAGCCAAGCCAAACGGTACAGATTTGTTTGCCAGGGGAAAGGCGTCGGCCAGGAGCTTCTGCCTTCTCCCTGCAGCGGCAGCGGAGGCAGCCGCGGTGCAGGTTTCTCCAGCGGTGCTGCTTGGTTCAGGCGCAGTCCGGTCCCCGTGCCTTGTCTGTGATGTTGCCAGTCCAGTCCTGTCCGGAGGGTGGTGGGGTGACACGGGCACACGTCCGTAAGGGGTCGGCTAGAGCCCACCGCTCGTTATAAAAAAGCAGCTGCCGGATGCTGTTATTTCCATGCAGAGCCTGAGCTCCTGCCTTAGCGTAGCTTCCCGGGGATGCCAGGAAAGCACAGGCTCCTCAGTCTCCTTTCCTTCTGCTTGCTAGAGTGCCCGGAGGGACGGTTTGGGCTGAGCTGTCGGCACCAATGTCAGTGTGACAACGGGGCTGCCTGTGACCACGTCAGCGGGGCCTGTACTTGCAGCCCGGGCTGGCGAGGAACCTTCTGCGAGCACGGTAAGTACCCGTGCCCGGGGAGCCAGCGCTGCCAGCAGGGTCCGCGCTCCTTGTCTGCCTTCGCTATCCCGTACAGCAAAGAGAATCCCTTGGGATGGTGGTGGGGAAAACCGCATGTCCACAAGCTGCAAAGTCTCTGGTTTTAATTCTGAAGGGAAAAGGTCTAGGGAAAAAAAAAAAGACGACTAACAAACTGTAAACAAGGAGTAAATGCGCAGCTGCCTCGGTCGCCTGTGTGTGTACACACGTTGCACCCCGAGTCTTGGAGCGGCCTCTCCAAGGGGTCCCTGGGCACAGGGTTCTGGTGCCCGCACCAACCTGCTCGGTCGCTTGCTGGACGGGAACCTGGTGCCATCGCCCTTCTGACGCACCACAGCTTTGTCCCGTGCCTTGAGCATCCGTGATGGACATCCATCCGCTATTCTGCTGCCCTGCCGGGGCAGAGCCTTTAACAAGTGGCTGTCACACTGGTGCAGCATTGTATGGGCAAAAAAGGCCCCCGAGAGGCATCTTGTCTCTGCTGGGAGATCTCCAGCTCTCTGCCCAGGCATTTTGTGGGGATTTATCTGTCGTTTTCCGCAGCCTGTCCTGATGGCTTTTATGGACTGGAGTGCCGGGAAGCCTGCGACTGCCTGAACGGCGCCCGCTGCGACCATGTAACGGGCCAGTGCCGCTGCCCCCCCGGCTGGGACGGCCCCCGCTGCGGCCAGGGTAGGTGTCACTGCGGCCCCTGCGGCCGGGGCCGGGGTGGAGCGAGGCCGGAGCAGCCCCCCGCGAGGCACACGGGAGACCTCGCCGCCTCTTGCGCTGCTCGGTCGTAGAGGCCGGAGTTTAGGTGTCTGTTCCCCGTGTGTGATTTTCTCTGCGTGGAAGTTAATTCTGTGCGGCAGAGAAGTGTTTGGTTTCGGAGAGGGGCTGGGGGGGTTCTGGCTGAGCACGTTGCTGTTGAATGTACTGAGGGCTTGGGCATCCAGCAACACCGTTTCCAAACAGTTAAAATGATGTGACACCGACGATAACAACGGTGTCCGTGTTTGGATGTCAGCCACGTGTTGAATACCGCTGTTATGTCCCCGTAGCACCATAAAGCCCAGCTTACACGGCCGTCCAAAGCAGCCACGCACCAGTGTTGGTGCCTCTCCCAAAGTGCGTTTGGGACGGCCAGCAGGAGTCTGGCTGATGTAATTCATACCTGCTACCTAACAGTTGTGCCTGCTTCTGCTCCCGCAAAGCGTGCCCGGAGAACAGGTACGGCGAGAACTGCAGCCAGACGTGCAACTGTTTCAATGACGCCACCTGCCACCACGTCAGCGGCCGGTGCCTCTGCGCAGCCGGGTGGACGGGACCCACGTGCCAGCAAGGTAACGCGCCGTACGTCGCTTCCTAACCCGGGCCGTCCGCTCGCTCTGCCAGCGCGCGTTAGAAACGCCGCTTCTCAGGGTGGGTCGGCGTTTTCAACGGAGTAGCGACTACAAAAAGCTGAGACAGTACATAGCAAGGCCAGATTGCACCTCAGATCATGATTAGCTGTGCGGTGCTTCCTGATGCATTCACAAAGAGAGAAGCCAGGAGGTTGCCTTCTCCAAGAGCACCAGAAATTGCACTGACTTGCAGTTTTGTAGCAGCACAGAGAGTAACAGCTCGATGGCCCACTGCACTGAGCATTCAGGCACCAAGTCAGCGATGTCTTTAGGCACAGCTCAGTGAAACTGCACGTGAGAACAATTATTCATGTGGTTAAATGGCTTTTTTTTCCTCTGCCAAGCACTGGCACTGTCTGGGTCTGGGAAAGGAGGATGTTCTGCAGCTCAGGACCGAAGGCGTTGGCTACCAACCGAGCGGCTCTCCTGGCTGCTGAACTCACCCAACCTTTTCTCTTTTGTGTATTTGCCACCACCAGAGCTAAGAAGGCTCTAAAGAGATCCAGCACCCAGTGCCCTGTGCCATCGCCGCCTCCTACCTGAGCCGGTTAAAATACCACACGTCTTTATGTGGGCAGCGGAGCAGCCTCAGGGTGTCGTTGGCTCCTCTCCCTGCCTCCCATTGCAAGCACCAAGGGCTTCGGTTTATGTCGGGCTGCCCACCTATCGCTCTGGCAGGCTACCAGAGGCGTGCTCTTCGCCGTCGGAGCTGTTTTCTGACGGGGGTGTTTGGCCTGGTTTTCCCGCAGCGTGCCCGGTGGGTTTCTACGGGAGGAGCTGCCGCCAGCGCTGCCTCTGCCAAAACGGAGGCACGTGTGACCCCGCCACAGGGCTCTGTGCTTGCCCCGAGGGGTGGACGGGGCTGGCCTGCGAGCTGGGTGAGTAACGGTGCCTCGGCACCGCTGCGAAACGGGCTCTGGCACCAACTTGTCCCGGTTGGGATTTGTTTTCCTCCGAAGGCTGGGGGTGGCGTGCGCGGTGCCGGTGTGCGTGCCCACGAGCGAGGGCTCGCGGTCCTTCCCCGCGCGCGTTCGGGGAGGCGGGTGTCGGGGCGGCGTTTCACCGTGTGCCTCCTCCCAGCGTGCGCGCAGGGACAGCACGGGGCAGACTGCCGGCAGCGCTGCGAGTGCCGCCACGGGGGGCTCTGCGACCGCCAGAACGGCCACTGCGTCTGCCAGCCCGGGTGGACGGGCGAGAAGTGCGAGAGCCGTAAGTGGGGCATGGGGGTCCTTGCCGTGGGTACCGCGTGCTGCGTCGGTGACCTGGTGCTGCACACGGGGCTGCTGGGGGCCGGGGGATTTTTAAGCAAAGACACAAAGTTTGGATTTCAGCACGGCAGAGAGCGCTCACAGGTGCCACAGTTCTGGCTGCGTGCCCCGGTTTTGCCCACCGCTGTGCTTTCTGCTTTCCTTTGAGGCTGGCCTAAAAGCGAAGGTGCACACAGAGGCCACGCGGTGCCAGTGGGAGAGGGCTGGGGTCCCCGAAGGCACAGGCCCCCAGGCATCAGTGCGAAGCCACAGGCTCCACGCAGGGATGCAAGGCAGGGCAGCAATCCCCCCCACACACCCCCCCCATCTGCACGGTGAAACCAAAATGCCAAGTGAAGGTCTTTATCCCGTTTATTTTAAGAGTAACAAGAGGTCATCGCCTTTCCATTCTTTCTTCTATGCTTCCCTGTATCGTACTGACCCTAAATGCCTGGCTTCAGTCCTAAGCCCCAGCAAATAATTACGTCTGTCGCTGGGCAGGCTCCGTGTTCACCTTGTCTTTAAATGCAACACGTACCCTGGCAATCCCTGTACTAGGAGGAGCATTGAAAAGGCTAGTGGCCTTACTAAGAGCAGCAGCAGGGACTTCATCGAGTATCAGCACACCAAGAAGAGGTCCACAAGCTGCTCCCCTTTCAGGGGTCGTGGCACCTCAGCCTGGCACATTCCTTATATTACGGTGTAAAAGGGAGGGCTCAGTCCAAGGCCAGCACTTGTCAGCTGAAGTCTGGCACGGGGAGCTCCGGGGCAGAGGTTACCAAGGACGGGCGTTCGGAGCGTTTGGCTTCCAGGTGCCCCTGTGGTTGTGCCCGTCATACCCCGGGGGCTTTTCCTGCCTCGCCCTGCCCACAGTTGCTTGCACTGAGCTCACCCACAGGTTCACTTGTTACAGTTGCTTTCAATATAAATTAATTAAAAAACCCACCCACAAATGCAGAAATTGTATGGGTTTTTTTTGAAACAAAAGCTAGAATCCTCTCCGTGGCTTCCCACAGAGCTGTATTTCAGGCTGTGTGTATGTGCAAATAGCTGCCTGGCTGTGTGCGCAGCGCAGCCACGCTCGCACCGCAGCTGCATGTACAAACTTGGCTCTTGCGTGGACAAGCAACCTGTTTGGACAGTTGTACAGGGACTTACTGATTTTTTTGCATTCATTCATGAGGCAGAAGTGAAAATTAGGTTCATAGATTTTGCACCTGCAGTGCTAACTTCTGCATAGTTCTGGCACTGCACGCATCTTGTTTTGCAGCTGCTTTAGAAGCCAGGTGCTTCTATGACAACAGAAGAAACCGCAAAACTAAACGATTGCTGCCGTGATTAAAATATACTGTGCTGGCACTCAACTCTCATTAAACAGCGCCAGCAATAACACTTCCAAAAACACGTGGCGCAGTCCAAGAGACACTTTCACGCTGAATTAGGCGACCGCCGGCGGTACGCTGCACCCTCGCGTACCCTGAGCAGGTTTGGGCGGCGATGCTGCCGAGCCGCTCGTGCTCCTGCGCGCAGGGGGCAGCGGGCACGCGGTCAGGGCTGGGCCGCGCCGCGACTTCCCACCCCACACGTGCCGTGGGGCCAGAGGGACTGCAGTCCCCGCGCTGGCAGGCTGGCGCTGCCCGTCACCACCGAACCAAAGGCAAGAGGGGCCGTTGGCTCCAGCCGCGCCGCTTGCCACAGTGACAACACCTTTGTGGGCTGGTAGATGCCACCGGTCTTGTCACAGCACCGCTCCGGCTTGGCAGGCATGAAAGGGACATAAATAAAGGGAAGTGTGTGCTACAGAAACTGCAGTGAGAAAAGACCCACGTCACCTTTTTTGCGTAACTTGTCGTCTCTCCCGTGTTTGCATCTCTGAAGCTTGTCCAGAGGGGCTGTTCGGGGCACGCTGTGAAGAACGCTGCGACTGTGGGGACAACGTGTCGTGCCATCACGTTACTGGCGCTTGCGATTGCCCCCGTGGCTGGAGGGGCCGGCGCTGCGAGAAAGGTGAGAGCATCCCTCCGGCATCACGGCGTCCTGCCGCCGCTGGGTGCAGCCCTGGCTCAGGGGGAAACGAGGCTCCTGCCAAAGTCAGGGAAGGAGAGAAACTTCATATTTAATAAGAATTACAAGCTGTGGTACAACATCTTGAGGAGCTGACAGCCTGCCCCGGCAGAGGCTTTTGGGCTGCTGCAAAGGGTGCTGTCTCACTGGCTCAGCACCGCACGTGGGAGCCGGGCACCGAGGGCAGGAGCTGGCCCTTAGGCTCTAACGCCTTTCGGGCATTAACAATAACCCGAAAGCCAGTCAGGAGACTTACATCTCCTTGCTTGTTTTCCTGCAGCCTGCCTGCCGGGTTCCTTCGGGAAGGACTGTGCCAGCCACTGCGCCTGCCCGCTGGGAGTGCCGTGCGATCACATCACCGGGCGGTGCGGCTGCCCGCCGGGCTTCACAGGCTCTGCATGTGAAAAACGTACGAAGAAGGGAGTGATCCTCTTACAGTTCTGCTGACAGGCTCTGGGAACATGACGGGTCAAGCAATTGCTACATAAAATAGAGGGGAACCAAAGAAAAACAAGTTAAAAAAAACCCAACATGAGCTGTGCCAAGGAGCAACTCACATTTCGGCAGCTGGGTGCATGCCCGCAGAATGTTAGCAAAGCACAGGGAGCCAAGCGGGAAATCAGAGCTATGTATTTATCCAGGGGATTAGCAATAAACCAGTATTAAAATGAGCTCCTGTGGGTATGAGCAAGTCTGGAAGAGACAGAGGCATGTGGGCGCATTCCTTACCCATGGGACAGGGGTGTATGTGCGATGTCTGGGGGGGGAGAGGAAACTTGCGGGAATATGAGGGTAGGTAGGGTTAGCATTGCAAAAGACATCCAGTGCCTTTAGGTACTCAGTTTTCTTTTCAATCCAAGCCTTTCCTGGAGTCAAGGAACCATTTGTGTGTGGGTCCCTTTGCTTTTTGGGTGGCAGAGAACTTTCACTGTCATAAAAGGCTTCCTAAATCCTGGCTTAAAATAAAAAGGGAAAACAAAGTCCTGCACAGCTAAGCGAACCTGAGTCGCCTTGGTGCCCTCTCTCCTGACAGCCTGCCTGCCAGGGACCTTCGGCGAGGGCTGTGGTCAGATCTGCCAGTGTGCTGGAGCCACCCAGGAGTGCCACCCGGTCACCGGGGAGTGCATCTGTGCCCCTGGCTTCCACGGTCCCACCTGCCAGCTGGGTGAGTCCCCGCTCCCTTCCCCTCCTGCTTCACAGACCTTTGCAGGTTGCTGCCCAGGGCTGCGCTTCGTCCTGAACGCACGGTGCCGGTGCCGGGAGCGCCGGCGGTGTTGGTGCAGAGCCATGGTCCCCGGCGCAGGGGACGGTGCTGGACGGACCGCAGGAGAAGCCCCAGCTCGGGGAGCAGCCAGCTTGCTGGAGCGGCTTCAAAGCACGGGTTCTGCCGGGTTGTCTTCCCTGGTTTCTTGCCGTGGTCGCCTTTGTCCTCGTTGGCTTGGCCAAGGTCTTTTTTCATCCTGTTCTTAGCTGCTGCCCGGCTCTTGCAGCTCGGGAGCTGAGTCTGCCCGGGCAAGTGTTCTCCCGCTGCCTTGCCCCAGCCTGGCCCTGCGCTCCATCGGGAGGCTCTGGCCTCTGCAGGGTCTCTCAGTGACTAATTTGCAAGTAGGAGTTCATGTAAACAAAGCATCGTTCTCACCTGCGCTCAGGCCATTCTTTTGCCATTTTCCTTTTGAACCGTGGGATATCTGCTGTATCTTCAGCAGAGAGGTTCTGGTCAGTCTGAAGCTCCTTGGTGGTGGTGCTTTTTTGCCATGAGACTCCCTAGAAGTGTTTCCTGGGGTTTTCCTTGCCTCCCGCTGAACAGCCGGCCCCTCGGAGCAGCTGCCGCGTTCCTGCACGTTAGCGTGTGCCGCCGGGAGGGCAGAGGCACCCGAGCGTGGCCTGCAGGAGCTGGCACTGTCTGCGACGTGGGGGTCACGTCGGACACGAGCAGCTCATGCCAAGAGACGCGTCTGTGACTTGCGCGCCCTTGGCGCGTTGCTGCAGCTGGCTGACTCGTAAGTGCTTTGGAGCAGCTCTCCGCTACAAAGCGGATCAGAAACCCATGGACTGGGCCAGCCTGGCACAAACCTGCTTCCAGCAGAGCTGTCGGCTTCCTCTCTGATGAAATGGCCGTCTGAATCCACGTGGTGGGTTTTTCCAGCGTGGTTGGACTGTGTTCTTGTCTTTTTAGGCACTGAGGCCGTTGTTTCTTTCTTTCCGCAGAGTGCTCCCCTGGGTGGTACGGCCGTAACTGCGAGAGGCCATGCGAGTGCCAGAACGGGGGCCTGTGTGACGTTACCACAGGGATGTGCCACTGCCCGCCTGGCTACGTCGGCGCTGACTGCAGTGTCGGTGAGTGCCCGCGGCAGCCGGGTGACAGGAGCCTGCGGGAGTTTCCTCAGCAGGAGGTGCAAATGCTGCACGCAGCCGGTTGCTGACCCTGCGGGAGATGGGCAGCGGTGCAGTGGGTGACTCCCGCCTTGGCCCATCAGCAGGAAAAGAGCTCCTTGTCTCACTTCACAACCTGCGCTGCCAGCAACGCCCTCCCCGCTTCCGTACGGAGGCTGGCGTACGCGGTGCCAGCCTTGCTGTGGGAATGCAGTTGCAGCTGATCTCGTTTGCTGTCTGTCTTAACCATGGAAACATTTTCTTGCTCCATTTGTTTTCTGCCAAAGTGATTTCTCCACTAGGAAAGGCCTGACACATCAGCCTTTGCATCATGCCATCACTGTATTGCTGTCTCTCTGCTAAAAATGCTTCGCTCCTCCAGCAGAAGGAAACCTAAAAGCTCTTTTCCTGGTCTGCCAGTCGCTGCGCACTAGTGCCAGGGCTGCAAACTCCTCCTGCCTCCCCTTGCGCCCCATCGCTTTGCTGATGTGCCGTTGCAAAGCCCTTCCTTTCTGGCCTGCAAACGTAGCTCACAGTCTCCCCCCTGCCAGGGTGTCCCGCCGGTCGCTACGGCACAGGCTGTGCACGGGTGTGCTCCTGCGGGGACGGCGCTGCCTGTCACCCCGTCACCGGAGACTGCGTTTGCCCGCCGGGAAGAACTGGACCCACCTGTGAGCAAGGTAAATATTAGCTGCAGGGTCGCGCATCAGGACAAGCGGGCGTTTCGGGCAGTGGGCTGGAAAAGGTCCTGGGCAGGAACTGATTTCCTTGCCCTGAGACCTCTGCCTGCGTTTGGGCGCTCCTGCCCGAACCGCGCTGTGGTCTGTGTGCCCGCTGCCACCTCCTCCTGTCCCGCAGGCTGTGAGAAGCACCGGTACGGGGTGGGCTGCCAGCAGACCTGCTCCTGCCGCAACGGGGGGCTGTGTGATGCAGCCGACGGCTCCTGCTCGTGTGCGCTCGGGTGGACGGGGAAATCCTGCGAATTAGGTAAACCTGACTTGGATGCATTGTCCTGCACTGGCCCAGTAACTGTGGAGCTCGCTCAGTTTGTTTCATACTGGGTCCAGTTTCCATTATCCCCACCTGTGCCTGTTCTGCCTTACCATGTCACGGCCCCCTAAAGTGCAGGAGCGGGGCCAGGGCCGGCTCTCCGGCCGCCGAACAGCTCTGCCGCTGCATCTTCCCTGCAGAGTGCCCGCTGGGAAGGTACGGTGCCAACTGCCGGCTCCGCTGCGCCTGCCAGCACAACGCCACCTGCGACCCGGGGACGGGGGCCTGCCGCTGCTCCGCGGGCCACTACGGGCCCCTGTGCGAACACAGTGAGTCGCGCCAGCGGGAACACCGGCTGTGCGAGGGGGGGGTGTTTTCTAAAGCTCATCCGGAGAGCGGGGCCGTAGGACAAAGGTGTGACCCGCTGCAGTCGCACGCGTGGCTGTGTGCACCGACGGGCCTTTCCTTTCCTACCGGTGTTCACGGCGAACTCTTCCCAGGCAGCAGAAGCGGTCGCAGGGAAGGTAATTTCTAGTCTCTGCATGAGACCGCTGGATACAGAGGTGCCGTCCCAAGGCAGCCGGGCATGCACATCGCTGCACAGCTTAGCGTTGGGTAGCTGAGCAAACGCCTCGGAGCTGAAACGCCGTGCTCGGCAGCCGAGACTCGCTGCTGGTAGCCCTGCGCCGGGCCGCTGAGAGCAGCTGCGTGCGTGTGGGCACTTCTCAGCGAGAAAGGCTCGCTGCTTCTCTCTGGTGGGCTGACGGAGGCTCTGCTGCAGAGGCCGTCTACAGCTGAGCCTGCGTTCAACCCATCCGTGCTCTAATGAGCTCTCCATCCCAGGCTGTCCCCCGGGCTTCCACGGAGCTGGCTGCCGGGAGCGCTGCGACTGCGAGCACGGAGCAGGCTGTGACCCAGCCACCGGTCGCTGTCAGTGTCCTGCTGGGCTCCGCGGCGAGCGCTGCCAGACAGGTACCCCGTCCTCCTCCCGCTTCCCTAGAAACAGGCGGGATCCCGAAGCGCAGTCTTGTAGCGTGTGCCGTATCTCACCTCTCAAAACAGGCTGCAAGGAAGGAACGTACGGCGAGGGATGCCTGCAGCTCTGCGACTGCGTCGGCAATGCGCCCTGCGACCCAGCCACGGGGCGCTGCCTGTGTCCCCCGGGGAAAACCGGCCTCAAGTGCGGTTCAGGTGAGTTGAGCCACAGCTCGGGAAGGTGAGAAAGGGGCATTGACAGTAGGCTAGAAGCCGAGTCCTAAATTGGATGCAAAACCTCTTGTTGGAGCTGAATTCTCGTGGAAGGGGGCTTTCTTTTTTTGTGTGTCCCCTCAAAAAGTAAGAGGGCATCTGAACAGTGGTAGTCACCTCTCCAGCCTCTATCTGTAGTCAGATCTGAATGCAAATGCATCCGCAGCCTCCGGTGCCCTTGTATTTGGCTCACCAGAGTCAAAAGGCTGAGGCTCAAATGCAGAAGGATCGTCTTGCTGGCCTGGGGATGCTCTGATGTCCTGCATCACCAGAGCTCGAGAGCAGGCTGGGGCGAGGGGGTGAGGCAAAAAGCTCTCTGCCTTACCTTGCGCTCAGCCACTGCAAGCTCTGCCTGTTGCGCAGCGGGAAACGTCTGAGCGTTTCTGCTCACCGCAGCAGCAGGCTGACCTGCGGCAGCGTAAGCACCTCTCTGCCCCTCACCAGACTGCCGGCCGACCCGCTACGGCCCGGACTGCAGCCTGCCCTGCCAGTGTGCCCCCAGCAGCTCCTACTGCAACGCTCACAACGGCCAGTGCCTCTGTCTGAACGGGTACACGGGACCGACGTGTCGGGAAGGTAACGTATAGGCGCAGTGCCACAGTGAGCGCCCCGGGTGCACACGGTGGGGGGAGCCTAATGCAAAAGCAGGTGCTGCGGGGGGATGCCGTGGTGCCCGTGCTCGGGCCGTGGCCCAAGCCCTGGTGGGTTGGTTTTGGTAGCGGTACTATCAACTAAAACCAGTAACATGGTGCAGCACCTGCCTCTTTCCCACTGTCACCCCAGCCATGAGGGAGGCTTTATAAAAACGCAGGCTGCATGCTGACAGTGCTGGGAAAATAAAGCTGTTCAGCAGTCTAACCCCAAATGTGCCCGTGGTAAAGCCAGGGCACCAAGCCCATGCTTTTCTGGGCATTCTGGAATAAAATGATCCCGTGCACCGACCATGGTGGAAAAACCACAGACCTGATTTCTGCCCAAACCATGACTGAAGGTGTTGGCTGAGAGCGACTCCCCCGCGGGCGCTGCGCAGCGTTGCTGCGGGGCTGGGTGGCAGGACGACCTGACTTGCTTTGCAGGTGGTGCGCGTCGTCTGCCGCCGGCCGAGCACCCCTCCTTGGTCCCAGGTCAGTACCAGACCCCGACAAGCGGCCTATTGCACCCCGCGGCTGCAGGCAGCAACCTAAAAATGCTGCCTCCAGCGTGAAGCGACAGAGCCCGGCTGCGGGCGCAGAGCGGGGCCAGCGCTCCCAGCTCAGGCCGTGCCCCGGCGGGGAGCGGGGCCAAGGCTGCTGACCCCAGGCAGAGCAGCTCTGCGGCCGGGTCAGCCCTGGAGCATCTTCCCCGGCGGGGAGCGGGCTGCCCGCAGCCGACACGGCACACACAGCGAGGACTGACCTGTCCTGTCCCGGCTTCCCTTCCAGCTGCGCAGCCCCCGGCGCCCACCGCGTCCCCCCCGCCCCAGGGCGGGCTCCGGCCGGTGGAGCAGTAGGTCCTGCGGCTGCCGGGAGCGCTCCCTCGGCGTGACCAAGCAGCCACCTGAAGAAGCCAACGACCTGTTTAACGAACTTGTTTACAAGCCACATGAGCGGTTACCGTTTCCTGACAGACTGCGCTGCTGCTTCTGGAGTTGTCTGAGCGAGGCCGAAGCGCCGAGCGTATCCCATTCACCACGGCGGCACGGGCCGGCCTCCCGGCACACCGCGAGGGCACGCACGCCGACACCGGCGCACGCCCTCGGCCAGACGCCAGAAGGATCAGGTCGGAAGCGATCGCTTCTGTTCAACGGACAGCGGACTTTGATAGCTCGTGGCAAACTGCTGGCCTTCATCTTTTGGGTGCTGGGCTTGGGGAGGGGGCTGAACTTACGGTCAAAAATAGGTATTTATGCAACAGTATTTATGGGAAGCTGTACAACAGTGTTGTCGGAACTGAGGGCTGAACGTGCCCGGCTCTCCTGAGATCACGTCTCCGGATCACCACCTCACTTGAATTTTTTTTTTTTTAATTTGAATTTGCAATGGTCTTTTGCTGTGAATCATCACTTGCCATCTAGCGCTTACCGCACCACCTCTGCAGAGCCGGTGCCCACAGCCCGACCCTCTCTGTGCGCACGCGTCGAGTGCCCCCGGTTTCCAGCTCCGGCGCCAGGCACTGCCTTCCCCGCTGGCAGCGCAGGCTGCTCGTGGCAAGCGTTGCAGGGGGCAGGAGCTGGCTTTTCATAGCAGGAGTGTGTCAGCCCGCTTGAGCTGCCCATGTCATTTGCTCCACCGAGAAATAAGCCTAAATGAAGTGTAATAATCAAAAAAAACCCCTGTGTGGATAGGCACAAAGGTCTTGCACGGTTCGGTAAATGCAAATCCCTGTTTCAGTGTTCTCGCCCCAGCCCTGGACTCCGCGTGATGTTTCCATCCGAGTCACACCAGGGGCTGGGAAGGGGATGGAGGCTGGAGGAGCGGCCAGGAGGCTGCACAGCCGCAGCCGGCTCCTGGCTCGGCAGCGGCCGCGGAGTCACGGCAAAGCCTCGGCTGCCACCTGCAGCAATGGGCAACACCATCGCCCCGGCAAGGGCCCGGGGGTCCCGGCCAGCAGCCTGCCCCAGCCAGGCCCCGACGTCCCTTTGCACAGAGCTCTTGGGTAAATAGAGCCCGAGAGCTGACGATGTCAAAAGGAACCAGGCTCTGCGAAGGAGATGGGGCGTTCCCGTCCCGGCACATCTGCCTCTGCTGCTGCTGCAGTACAGCCCTGCCCAGGCGCTTGGCCTTTAAATTATTCCCACAGGGGCCAACTGAAAATAATAAAAGAGTTGTTTCTTTTCCTGATGGAATTTATTTTAATCTGTATATAACTTGTAATTTTTTGCTAATTCTTTTCTTATTTTATTTCTTCCTTAACAGTATTTTTTGCATTAGATATCATTATTGTGAAGAAATAATGTTAATATAAGTATGTAGTGAAGGACCAAAATTGTGTAATTAAGGTTGTATGTTGTATGATTGATAACCAGGGAGTAGGAAGATTTTGTCCACGTGCCAAATGACCCTGATCAATCCTGCCAGCCTTGCTGCCGATTCTCCAGACAATCATCCCTTTTGTTACATTTGCCTTGAAGCGCCCGCTGCATTAGACGGAGGTTCCTATTTATTTCCTTGGCCGGTTGGAAAGCAAACGCAGCCTCGACCAGAAGGCGAGCAGCCGCTCCCCACGCGCCCTTCCACCGAGCACGGCGAGCCGGGCTCCGCAGAGCGAGCAAAGAGCCGGGTGAAGACCCGGGAGCCGTCGGGTGCAGCCGGGGGGCCGGCAAGCGATGCCACCGGGCCGGCAAGCGATGCCACCGGGCCGCGTGTCCCACCGGCAGCCCCAACTGCCCGCCGGCACCGAGCTGTAGAGAAGCCCTCGGCACTGCTGGCCCTGCTCCAGGAGAGCACAGAAACGTAGCCCGGCCTTGAGCGTCGGGATCGCTCGGCGATGTCCCGTTACAGCGTGACAGCCTGAGCTGCGGCTCCGCGGCTCCTGGCACCTGCTTGGAGCAAACCGTACGTCTGAGCACGGACCACAGCAACTCTGTACCTAGATTTTTTATATCATGATTTCTTTTCCTGTTCATATTTCTTAGTACAGTTTGTTTGCTTCCTCTTTTCATGCAGCTAGCGTCTCTCTCTTTGGATCCCATCTCCTCTCATTTAGCACTGATGAAAAATTTTAATTCTTCCGCAGCTAAGAGAAATAAACAGAAAGCCGCACTGAATTTCTGTTGACCTTGTCTCTCTCAGTCAATTACTCTTGAAACATGCAGCAGCTGACAGCAGAGTTTTAGTCAGCTATTCTGAAGGATTTTTCCCGAGATGCGCGTACGTCGAGAACAAGCAGAGGCCAGAACGATGCTGCGGGCAGCAGGAAGCTTTCTTCTTCGAGCTCACGGCGTCACGCGACACGGAGCTGCCGTGCTCAGGGACCCCCCTCACCCCTCACAGGTCAAACACAGGGACCGAGTGGTGCTGACCTCGCCCACAGGCCCCTTTGGGGCAAGGAGAACACGCGTTTCTTCGGGATCCATGAATTTATTGTTCATCCAATTAATCCTTCAACAGTTTAATCAAAACAGACGCATTAGAACACTGCTGCCCCTGTGAATCCAAAGCCAGGCACCCCGAGAGCGCCGCTGGCGTTTCCCCTCCCCGAGGGAAGGAGGGGGTCTGAGCTCCGCAACTGCAGCGGACTGACCCCCCTCCTGCCTGGGCTCACCCACCCGCGCCCCTCGGGAGACGGGAAAGGCAGCCGGGAGCCCAGCACCGCTCCTCTTCCCCTCCTGGCTGGCGGGACTGGCCCAGCGCTTCCCTCGGGCTGGAGCAGCCCCTTTCTGGCCCCGGAGCTGACTCCGTGAGAACCCTCCGACTGCACCAGCCTCCGGCCTCGGCTAGTTTGGCAAGTGACGGGGAGATGCTGGGCATCACCTCGCCCCGGGGAGGTCACAGTCACGTTCAAAAGAACCAAGAATAATTGTGGGAGGAAAAAAAGGAAAGAAAAAAAAAAAAAAAAACAAAAGAGGAGGGGAAAATTGGGTCAAGGAATAAGCCTAGCACAGAGATTTAGTTCTCAAAAATTCTCCCCCTGCCCCGGGTCTTCCCACGCAAGGCGTGCAGCCGCTGCCACCAGGCAACGGCCCAGGCGTCAGCCGGGAGAGGTGGCGGCACGAGCCGCTTCACCGAGCCCAGACCACAGCCGCGGCCTGTTCAGCGCGCGCCAACGCCGGGGCTGCCTCTCGCAGCCTGTTCCAGGTCACTAACGGCAGCGTTGGCCAGGAGCGCTCGGACGCCAGGGCTCACATTAATCAGCTGCTGTCACGGCCACTACAAAGACCGGTCCTGAACGGTAAGATCTGCCGCCTGTGACTGCTCAAGACAAACACAATTCAAGAAGAAAGGATCTCCTGCTCCCTTCTCACTACGGGCTCAGTTCGCAGAGATTTGACTGAAATAAGTCACGACAGAGGCATCCTTCCTTGGCCGTAAGCCTACACGTTGGTCTCTATCCGCAGCCGCTCCATCCGGCGGACGTTGCACTCCACCGCTGTGCGGCTGGTGATCTGCCGAGCGCAGGACTGGGGAAACCAGCCCCTCTCGCCGTCCCTGAGCCTCTCGCCCCAGCACCAGCCTAGGAGAAGAACAGAGCCGGTCACGCAAGGAGGAAGGGCCCCGGCCCCCGGGGACGTGTGTGGAAGGAGAGGGCTGCACCGCTCCCCATCCCCCGGAGGTGCCAGCTAGAGGCGTCCAGGGGAAGCTTTGCAGGGGAGGAGGTTTCTGATTTACTGCCCGTTCTGGGCCTTATTTCTCTCGCTTCTGAGGTCTCTGCTGCTGGCTGCCAGCCACAGCCTGCACCCCGGAGTCACTGGTAAGTAACGCAGCAGCCGCCACGGCAGTGCCACCTCCATCAGCCTCCGGGCCCCGCTGTCATCTGCTGGGCCACAGCACCAGCCAGGGACGTGGTCCCCACCAGCAGCTGGGGCTTCCTGGAAGCCTCTGAAAACTGCTAAAATTCCAGTTCCCTGGGATCGCTGAAGCTTTTCCCCCCACCACAGCTCTGCCTAAGGTAAGCCTTCCCCTGCCACCGCTCCCCACTCGCTGACACTTACCGTCCTCTTCGCCCAGCACCAGGACCACGTCAGCCTGCTGCAGGGAAATCTCGTCCGCCTCTTTAGCCAGGTAGGTGCGGGTTATCTCCACTTGGCTCAGATCTGCAGAGGACAGCAGGGACCCAGTGAGAAGGCACGGCCAGGAGCCGCATCCCGGCACGCACGGCCGGCACCCCTGCCCAGCGGTGCTGCATCCCGGCACGCACGGCCGGCACCCCTGGGGCTCCACAGCAAGTCGTGCTCCGTTCCCCTCCTGCCCCTGCCCCTCGTCTCTCCTGCTGCCCCTTCCAAGCACGCAGGCAGGGGAAGCCAAATTTCTTATCGACAGCCTGAGGCATTCCTGGAATTTCATTGTGCCTCCTGGGAAATGTATTTAAGGTTCATTGTGACTGATAACTTAATGGGAGGCAACCCCTAATGAGCAAGGCGTGGTACCCCAAGTTCTCCTCTCCATCGACACGCGTCCTCAGCCCCTTCTCCGGCAGGAGCGGATAAGAACGGGGTAGAAACCTGTGCCTGCAAACGCTCAGGCTCTAGCGCAACCGCTAATCCCCGCACAGCCAGGCCTGACCTCCAGCATGCCGGTACCTCCTTTGGGAGTGGTGTCAGGCTTTTCCTTCTCTCTGTGCATCAGCGCAGCAATCCACCGGGCCCGGTCACTCCTGGCAGAGGGAAAGCCCATATCACAAAGAAAGCCTTAGAGACAGCATCCCTGTTGCCCGCAGACTGGGCAAGCGTTTGATCAGAGCATTCAACGTAAAGACACTTCACAAGCCGTACACACCGCCCAGCCGCTTTGCTTAATTTGGACAGGGGAAGCATTACATGGGAATTATAAGGGAAACCTAAGAGAGAGAAAGAAACAGAGCAAGGGGAGAAGCCTGCGCAGGTCCCCCCTTCTGGGAGGAGGAGCGGGGGGATACTTTGCAGAAGCCTCAGGGGGATTTCCAGGGCACCAGTTTATCCCACAAGCAAGAACGTGCACCCCGTGAAACCCCACCGGGCCACTCACAGCGTCTCTGCCGACAGCACGATCTCCTCCCGCCTGCCCTCGCTGTTCTTCTCCATCACCACCCGGAGCAGGTGCCCGCCAGCCGCGCCGCGGGCCGTGCCACCGCTCCCGGTCTTGCCGGGAGGAGGGGAAGGCGGGTCCGTGTTCTCGATCTTCTCCACAGTGATCTGGTCCAGCGTGGCGTAGTTCATGACAGTGTAGCTCTCCTCGCTGGGGCAAAGACAGGATCGGCACCTCAGCCGCACGCGGCCGCAGAGCCGATGCCGCCGGCGGGGACCGAGCTGCCTCCCGGCGCTGGCTCAGCCCCGGCGGGCGAAGTTCACCGAGGTGACCGTCACGGTGAGGACACGAGCTGATGCCCAGGGGCGGGACACGGCTCTGCGGCCTTGCTGGGCCAAGGGCTGTGGAGCTGGGCGCTTCCCTTCTGGCTAACAAGGGACACTTCAACAAAGGTCAAACCAGGGAAATCTCGAGAATTCCTTAGGCTACGTGCTGCTTGGAAAACAGATTTTAATCCCCCTAGTTGTTACGTAGGGAAAGGAAGGGGTCCCCCCCCAGCCTTACCTCTTCTTCTTGGTTATGATGAGGACGTCGTTGAACAAGAAGAGGTAGCAGAGCCTGCCGGCGCCCCGGCGGAAGATGCCCACCTCTTCCAACAGCAGCAGGTACAGCTCCCCCCGCTTCAGCAGCCAGCGGGAAGCAGAAATCAGCGGGAAAGGCTGAAATGGATCCGGAGACGGCCTGACTCACTACCCATCTCACAACCGGCAGGCAAAATCAACTCCAGAAGCTGTATTTGAACCCGCAGCGGACCCTGGGGTCAGTCGGGATGGACACATCACACGCTTTTAAGCGCCTCTTCCCGGAGACTTTCCAGGAGGCCGGCGGGGCAGCGGAGCAGCCGTGCACCCCGTGCCAGCACGCCCGGAGACGCAGCCCCCCGAACCGCAGCAGCGGGGCACAACGCCAAGGCTTTCCCACAGCCCCTTAGAGAGCTGCCCACATCTGACAGCGCTCACAGACAGACGGAGCCCCGTGTCTGGCTGGAACGAGAAAGCAAGGGCAGGCATCGCTGCCAACTGATCCACCCAGGTAAAACCTCCTCTTGTCAGGGGCGAGTCCAGCTTTCACCTCCCGCGCGCAGGAGACGAATGCGCAGAGCGAGGCAGAGGGGAAAGCGGAGGGCGTGGGGGAGCGTGGAGTACCCGGGACGGCTCTGCTGACCGCTCCGAGCTGGCAGGGCGAGCGCCCAGAAACTCACACTTAAGCCAGAACAGCAGGACAAAATGGTCACCCCGGGCACGGAGCAGTGACGCTGCTCGTGGCAGCAGCGACGCTCCAGCCGGTCAAGGCCTCCTGGAAGGATTCCCAGGACAGGCCCGACACGCCTGGGTGGGCCACTCTAACAGCACACCCCAGATTTCCCCCCGCCCCCACGTTCACAAGTCCTCACCTTCTTCTTTCCGAATTCCAGTTGTTTCTGCAGGGTGTACATCTGCTCTGTCCTCTCCATAGCGCGAGCTCCCTCATTGCAGTTCTTAACCAGCTGGAAAAAGACAAGACCACGAGGGAAGCGGAGAAGGGCAGGGCGCTGGGACCACCCACCCTCCGCACCAGCACGAGCGCGGCTGGTGAGGGGCCGGGCGGCTGCCCCGCTTCCCCGAACGGGGGCAACGGCCGAGTCCCGACACAGGTTTCAAGCCAGGTTTGGGAAAGGCAGCTGGAGGTTCTCCTGCCACGAGCGATCCCCAGGAGAGAGCTGGCGCCTTTCCTCTGCCTGGAGAGGGACCAAAGTGAAACCGCACCAAAACCGAGCTTCACCGAGGAGCAACACGAAGAGGAAGAATTAATCATCTGAAGAGAGGAGGTGAAGACAGGAGGACGAGCGACGGAACAGAGGGGAGGACAGAAGCCTTCCGCAGGCGGGCGAGGCAAGGCCCCGCTTCACGCTGCCGAGGGGGCAGCTGTGTGGCCCCGAGCAGATGCGCCGCTGCCAGACGTCCCTCCAACCCGGGCAAGGGTGGCCCAGCGTGGCCCGGCCGGACGAGCGAGCGGGACAGACCAGGAGCGGCAGGAGCACATTGCCAAGAGCTGGTCTTCAGGGGGACAAAGGAAGAGCCGCCACCGCCGCTTTGGTGGCCGTAATCTCCGTGGCATATCGCCTTGTGTGAATGGCCACCAGATGGGAAAGCAGACGGAGACGAGACACGGGAGCACGAACAGCGCACGGCTCACGAGCACCCCTGCTCCCGCGGCTCCTTCGCTCCCCTACACTTCGCTCGGTGCTTTGTTTACTGCTCTTTGCCTAAATCTCCAAAAACCGAGGCAAGTGTCACAGCTCGCTATCACCTCGAGGGAGGTTCCGAGAAGGGAGAGCACTAACGGAGAAGATGACACCGAAGGGAAGGACAAAAGATGGGCCAAAGAGGAAAGAAGAAAAGATGATAAGAAAGAAAAAACAAGATCAGGTGAAAGAGGTGAGCAAGGGAGAAGACGTGTACGTCCAGCGGCTATTTGGAGCAGAGAAGTCTCAAGTGACGCGGTGTGGGGAGGAGAAACGAGAGGCCAGAATGGCAGGCTCGGGGCCGGAGTGACGGAACGGTGCGCTGGAGGAGGAAAGGTGGAGAGCTGGCAGCCGGGCCTCACCTTGCTGATGGCTTTCAGAGCTCTGGTGGCAGCTCCGTACGCTGCAGTGCCTGCTTTTGTTTTTTGACAGACAGTCTAGAATTTCAAGATAAGATGCTTTAGTGATATTGCAAGACCGAGAACTGCGCATCAACCGCTTCCCTGGGATTTCAGGACGTGACACGTGCTCGAGCTGTTCCCAACAGTCGGGCTGGCAGCGGGACAGCATTCAAAGCAAGGTTTGACAGTGCTGGTAGCTGTGAATCTGGTTTCTCTGGGGCTTTCACATCAGATACGTGCCTGAGCATCACTGTCACCCCGCGCACTGGGCATCCCCCTGGCCCTCGCTCCCGCAGCCCGTTACAGACCAGGAGCCATTACTAGAAATCCCACGTCCAGCAGCTTTGCTGTTTAGAGCAGCTGGGTCCAGAAGCCATGGATTTCAGTGAAGCTTGTGCAAGACCTGCTTTCCCTCCTGGGCCACCCGACCATTACTGAAACAGGACGCTCATGCCACCCCACCCCGGGTACCCAGACGCAGCACGGGGCACCGAAGAACCTCATGTCACTCAGGTGGATGGCACCGAGGCGCGAAGCGTTATTCACAAAGCTTTAAGCTGCACGTCTGACACCCACAAGAAGCAGATCGCTCTGGATCTAAATCCTGAATAAAGGCTCGGGCATCCCAGCCTTGTCTCCCAGAGGGATGGAAGTCCGAGCAGAAGGCTGTCCCGGGCTCAGCGAACCGAAGCAGGGTGTAACACAGTCACCTCTCCAGAGGTGCCAAGCAATGCCACCGTGTGACTTACTTACATCTAACAGCAGAGGAAGCCGTGTTACTCTCTGCATAGGGAGAATGAGAAATGATATCATTGGCAGGCCTCCACATTCTGGTTTCCTTTCAATTTGTTTCAAGGTCTCTTTAAATAAGGGGTTTGTGGTTCTGGAACAGGACAAGAAAGCTGCATTAACTCTGTTCTTCAGGTATCAAGCTTTTCCAGCAGCTTTCCACGCACGAGAAATTCAGTGCAGGGCCGGCACTGCCTCTAGTGCTCAGTGGCAGTCTGCTGAGCTCAGAGCGCCCAGCCGGCGCGGAAAACCGACCCGTCCGTCAGCACGCGATGGAAAAGCCCCTAGAGATGTCGAGTCCAGCAAAAGGCGGGCAAAGCCCTAGATGTACCAACAGGACACACAAACTTGACCTGTACCACCAGTGCGATCTGGAGATGAGCAGCCTCCACACGTGTCCCTAACGCACCCCATACGCGTTCCTGATCTTGGCAAGACCCATCCGGCTTCAGTACGTGGTAGCATTGCCCCCGCTTCTCCCCGTCCTTCACCCTTCTCACAGCACAACACAAATCACGTCCCAGTCACCCGACACAGACACACCGAGGTCTCGAAGGTGAACTCTGCTGAGAAAGGAGACAGCCTTCCTTCGGGAAGAGGAGCCACTGCAGGTCCCGGTCCCGCCTGCCCGGTCTGCAGCCAGCTAGCACCCCTGTAGCCCAGAGACCCCGTGCAAGCAGCTCCCGTGCAGCCCAAGGCCCGGGCGCGCAGCAGTACTCACAGCAGCTTCTGAAGAGTCCTCTGCTGGTAGACCTCATTGGAGCAGTAGCTGATGTAAGGATTGAAGCGGTTCGAGGCGTGCTCTTCCACGATGTCACTGAT
Organism: Phoenicopterus ruber ruber; assembly: GCA_009819775.1. NCBI lineage: Eukaryota > Metazoa > Chordata > Aves > Phoenicopteriformes > Phoenicopteridae > Phoenicopterus > Phoenicopterus ruber. Next base: position 8,932,557 of record CM020235.1, on the reverse strand, counting down.
GTCAGGAATTAGGACGTTTTCCTGGTGTCGCTTCTCTAAGTCTTCAAAGAAGCTAAGGAGAGAATTTCAAATAACTTCACTATATGACTCGTTAGGGCCGGACAAACCGAACAGATACATGTTTAACAATGTTCCCACTGCAACTTTTCCCCAGTTTTCCCAGAGGGGACAAGGCCCTGGACCCCTTCGGCAGAGGGTCAGCTCCGTGCAGCTGAGACACCCACGTCCCCAGCGCGGCTCCCAGCGGCTCCGCTGCGGAGACCGGGAAGGCAGCTCTCGAGCTCCCCAGCCCCCGGGGGCACACGCTTCCTCCATCCCCACACGAGATCCCTCCTCCGCTTTAGCTCTCCGGGGAGATTCGTTTCTGCCCCATCAGGGACGCTTCTGCCCTGCCACGGGCCCAGCAGCGGGAAGCCACAAGCCCTCAACGCCCCCGCAGCAGTTCCCAGGCCTGCCGCAGCCCTGCCCGCGCTCCTCCCGCCGCTTTCCCACACGGACACGGCTCGCCGGCCGCCCCGGGCACCAGCTCCCAAGGCGTTCGCTCCTCACCGCCCAGGCAGCAAAGGCCACGCTTACGCTGGCCCTTTGAAGGCGCGGCTTCAGTTTCGGCACCCGAGCGATCCCCCGGCCGTGCTTCGGCGCAAGCAGCCGCTCGCTGCGGCTCGGCCGCTCCGTGCCCTGCTTTTGGCCGCGCCGCAGCCAGGCTGGAGCCGGGCGGCTGAGCCGCGGCGCTACCAGCTCCACTGGCCCATCAAAGGGAGGCACCACCTTCGCGGCAGCGCCGGGATGCCCGAGGAGGAGCTTCCAGGCAAACAGGAGTGTCCCAGGCGCGGGGACGGGGGAGCTCAGCCAGCTTTTGGTGCCCGGTTGCAGCCGCACAACTGAGCGCCACCATTATAACCCATTAAAAAACTGGGTGTCAGGGTGACAGGCCCTTCCACTAGACATTCAGGTCCCAGGCGCGTAAGAGCAGGGCCACTGCAGCGGCGCGTGCTGCGACGCAAGGCACCAGGAGGAAGGGCAAGAGGTGGGATGTCTCAGTGCCTTCAACTAATCCAAGGGACAGTTGTTTTTACACGGCAAAGAAATGGAGCTCCAGAGCCGCTCCTCCAGGCCTGCCCGGTCCCAGCCCCAGCCGATGGCCGCCCACTTGCCTCCTGCTGACCGTCAGGATGTCGCTGATGTTGGAGAAGAGGTGGTGATGCTCCGTCTGAGTCATGGTCTCCTTCAGCTCCTCCGACTTCATGAAGTAGAGCACCAGGACGCTCAGGCTGTGCATGTAGGAGTACTCAGAAGTGATGATCTCAAACATTGCCTGAAAAAGCAGGGCAGTGAAGATTAACACCACAAACTGCATTATTACTGACTAAACAAGGCCATGAATTAAAACTTGCTATATCTTATTTACATTCGGTTGGCACGAAGCCACTGGAAATGACTTTGCTCCAACAGTACGGCATTCCCTTATCTGATGCACTGCCTGCCCTACACCAATAACTTCAGGATGTTTTAGGACTTTCATTCATTAATAAGCCACAGCCCTGAGATGTTTTCCCTTTCCAGTGGCTATTTCCCATCAGCATCCAAAGGAGATGCCTGCTTCCCCGCCAGGACGCGCGGGTGAGCCCCCCCACCGCTGCCCAGCCCCGGAGCTGCTGGAACCAAACAGCAGCACCACAAACCCCGTACGCAGGAGCTGAACCCGAGGCGGAACCCAGCCCTGCTCTGAGCCGACCCCTGCGCGAGGGCTCGGACACAGCCACGCGTGTCCCTGCTGCGCTCCCGGGCACGTCTAAGGCTCCTCTCACCTCCTGCCTTTTGCGCTCTTCGGGGGGTATCTGTTGCAGGATGCCCGCTTCCAGCACCTGTGGGCGAGAGGCCGGGATTAGCGGGCGCCTTCGCTGCCGACCGACGGTCCTTGCACGCCCTCTAGTGCGGTCTGGGGCTCTCCCAGCCCCGCAGAGCCCCCGCAGAGCCCCCGCAGCATCTGCCTCTGCAGCATCCCCCCCCGCAGCACCTGCCCCCCGACCCCGCAGCCCCCAGCACTCAGCTGGTGCCGCTCTGCAGGAGGAGATTATTCTCCCCACGGGCCAGCAGGCAAAGCCCAGGAGGAGAACCTGCCTTCCCCCGCCTGCGGGCGAGCCTCTCGCAAGCACAACCGCAGCAGCTCCGCCGGCATCCCGACGAGCCTGGACAGGAACCTGCGTGTCCCAGCCAGGGCTGGACAGCCCCAGAACACCCCATTGCAAAGACTAATGCCACAGAAGTATCCACTCGCAGTTTGTTCAGCAGCTCAGAGAGCTTTTAAAATACACGCAGCTGTGGCTGCAACACATCACGAGTGCGGGAGCAGCCCACGGCGGGGGCGAGCGGGGCCTTTCGGACCCCCCGGGCTGGGCTGCTGCCCCTACCTCCGGGAGCTGGCTCCAGGCCACCCGCGCCGGGCGACAGCTCTGCACGACAGTGGCACCCAGAGGGGACGGCTCTTCTGGGTTGGACTCCTCCAGCAAATCCTCATCTGACTCATGGCTGACAGAGTTCAGACCTCTCTCACGGATTTCCTGATACAGCCGGGGCTCTGCAGAGGAAAAGGCAAGAGGTCGGCGAAGCCTCTCCCAGCTGCGGCCCACGGTCTCCCTTCCCACCACCGCCACCTCACCCCATCAGCCAAGAGCCCTGCCCCGAGCGCCGGCGAGGCAGGGCCAGCACCTCCCCGCCGAGGTCGGACTTTGCACAGCACCAATTAACCAGCAGCTCCTGCTCCCGAGAGCTTCCCGCAGCCAGCGGGCCACCCACAGCTCTCCCGTGTTTGCCCGGAGCAAGCAAAGCTGGGAGCGCTGAGCGTCATCGTGGCCCAGGGAGCGGGAGAGCAGGGCTGCAATGCTCCTCGCGCAGGTGGGGAAACGGAGGCAAAAGCAATCGCCCCAGGCCGGGGACAAGCAGGAGCACACGTGGCAAAGGGAATTCTAGGGATTCGCGTCGCTGAGGAGCGTCCCGGCGTGCTCGGGAAGACGGGAGGCAGCACTCACGGTCCTTGAACGAGCCGCCCCGCTTCTGCACCCGCCTCCGCCCAAAGGTTTTCTGCAGGAGGAAGGAGAACGTGCTGCAGTTACTGTATTTCTGTGGCCCTGGGAAGCATTTAGCTCCTTCAGGAAAGGGGAGAAGTTACCCGCGCGGCCAGTCAGCACATACCACCCTGTTCTCTCAGCCTGATTTTTGTCTGAGCTTTTGTTTGCCTTACCGAAGTGACTCAGCTTTTGCCTCACGTTATCGGGGTCACGATCTAAACCATTTTGTAGTTGCGTCGCTGCCTTTCACATCTATCTGTCTCACACCTGGACTTTGCCTGCACTGGAGTCTCCTTTTCCCCAGACCTGCTTCACCCATGTTTGTGTACACCCAACCGCCACCTCGGAGCCACTCGCCCGGCCAACCCCACCCTGCAAACAGGCCCGCAGCCGCCTGCCGACAAGCGGGAGCCCCGGAGCAGCCAGTTACACTCCCCGCGAAAGCCATGTCAGCTATTTCCGGGCTCTCCGGGGACCTACAGCATCTGCTGGTGACAGGCAGGCTTCCCAAGGCACAAGTCACGTCACCAGGCTCAGCAGGCCCTGCCAGCTCCGCGCGGGGCTCCCGCAGCTCTGCAACCGACAGCAGTTGCAGGAAAAAGGCTCTGCAGATGCCCCGCAGCGGCTCATCACCAGGGAAAGCAGCGGCTTGACCCCTGATCCCCGCCCGAGAGCCAGCGGGTGCAAAGCCTACCTTGTTCCTGCCGGGGCTGCGGGCGGGCAGGGCGCTGCCCTCCTCCGACACGGGTTTCAGCGAGGAGACGGCGCTCGCTGGCTCCAGCTCCGCGCCCAGGCCCTTCATGGCCGCGCGGTAGGACATGTTCCTCAGGTTGCGCTTGAGGGCCCCCCCACCGTCATCCTCCACCTCCGCCTCCAGGGAGAGGCTGGGGACGGACAGTCGCTTCGGGTCGGCGCCCGGGGGCTCCCGGCTCGACCCAGCTGCCCCGAAGCTCTGGTGCCGGGAGGGGTTGTTCTTGGTCTTGGTGGAGACAGCCAGGCTTTTGGGGATCAGCTGCTGGGTCCCCATCTTCAGGGCGGCTGGGCTGTCCGTGCTGAGGACGATGCGGCGGGGCTCGGCCGAGGTGGGAGAGCCCGCTGCCAAGGGCGAGACGGCGTCGGGCGCCGCGGCAGAGCTGTGCTTCCCGGTGGGGGAGGTCGGGCTGGGGGGCTCCGGCCGCACCGGGTGGCATCGGTACTCCAGGAGAAAGGTCTTGTCGTCCGCAGAGCTGCCAGGGGGACTCCGAGACATGATGGCGGCACAGGGAACCAGAAAGCTGTGTGAGACAGATGGACAGACAGACAGACAGACGGCTGAACACCTTCGCCCAGTAAGGCAGAGGGCATTTATGCTTAGCGGTGCCAGTGTACCGGTTTGCACGGGGAACCCCGGGGCAGCGCAGGACCCAGCCTCCGCTTTCCCAGGGCGCTGTACGCAGGCGGAGCCCACACAGAGACGCTCCTGATGCTCCCACCGCCCGCACACCTCCCTCGGGGCCGCCCGGCGCGCAGGGGCCGGGCCGGTGGCTCCTGGAGCCCACGCGTGGCCTCAGGCAGAGCAGTGCAGGACGCGGGCAGGCGCTGGGGAGCAGCCAGGCCACGCAGCGGGCGCCGGGCAGGCTGGCACCCGAGCGAGCAGCCGACGTGGGCCTGGAGCACCGCCGAGCCCCGCTTCCCCCACGCCGTCCCCTTTGGGGACGAGGGGTGCCACCCTTACCTTCCTGGCTGCCACTCTCGCCACGCCACCTCCGCCAGGCTGACGTGCTGTGAAAACCCCGGCACACGCCTCACCGCGAGCCCTGTGCTTCTCAAAGCTCGTACCTGTCCCAAAACCCTGCGAGGAGCAGCTTCACACCGCGTGCAAACACACCTGCCCGAGTCCCTAAAGCTCCTCGGCGGGGTTAAGCTTACTCATCTCTCCTGTGCCACCCCGCGTTCTGTGCACCTACAGAACAAACATCTGACAGGGCATTTCACACGCCCGCTGCCTGCCCCATTACATAATTGGGGGAAAAACTATGGTTTAATTTCTCTCAACTGAGATCTCATTTTACGCCATCGCCATTGCCAAGCTGTTCCTTTTTTCAAAGCCCACGGACCAGGAAACAGAAACCAAGACTTGAACGTATCTCCCTGCATCAATGACTGGCAGAAGGACAAAACAGACCCATCAACAAAAGCTCATTTGATCAAGATGCCGCTTATTTTCCTGCCCTTGGATGAGGGACACATGCCCCTTGGCCAGAGGTCTGCCAAATGTCCTGCGGATGAGCAAAGCACTACATTCTGCTCTTAACCCCGTCTTGGCAGGGGATGGAGCCTGTCCTAAGCACTGGCCCTAATAACAAGAAGCAGGCACGCCCGATTTCAGAGCCCCGGGTGCTACAACATCCCCCGGGAGCCGCTGAAGGAGGCTGGACCTCCACGCAGGGTCCTGAGCCCCCGTCCCGGGCGCTTCGCAGTCCCAGATGCACGGGGGCACACGACGCCGAGTCCCGCCAGCGCAGAACTCGGGTGCTTCCCACCCGCGTCGCGGGGGTGTGGGCGCGGGAGGGGCCGCTCGGCCGGGGGGCGCGGGGGGACGCACCCCCCGGGCCACCCGCGCGAATCCCGCCACGGCACCTGCGCCAGGACCCCCGGGCCGGCCGCCGCGGCCGGGCAGCGAGGCAGAGCCGCCGGCTACTCACCCGCGCCCCCTCCGCGGAAGAGGCGCTCCCCGGCGCCGGGATCCGCCTCCTCCCGGGCCCGGCCCGGGGCAGCCGCGGCGGGCAGCGCGCTCGGGGAGCCGGAGCAGCCGGGCCCTGCTCGGGGCTCTGCCGGGCCCCGCCGCCCGCTCCTCCGGAGGACGCCCGGCAGCCGCTCGCTCCGCAGCCCCGCGCCGCTGCCCGGGGGCGCCGGCCCGGCCCGGCCCGGTCCCTCCCGGGGGCCCCGCGCGGGAGGCGGCCGGTCCCGCCGCCGCGCCCCGGCCCGGCCCGCACCTACCCGCGCCCCTCGGAGCCAGCGCGGCGGCGGGGCGGGCCGCGGCGGGGGCGGGCGCGGGGCGGGGCCCCGGGGAGGGACCGGGCCGACCCGGCCCCCCCGCCCGGGCGCCGGTGGCGGCCGCAGGCGCCGGGGTCCCGGGTGGTGCCCGGGCGTCCTGGGGCGCTGCGGCTCCCCGAGGCTGCCCCGGGCGGGGGGGCCCAGCCCCGGGTCCGGGTGCCGGCAGCCGGTACCGCAGACAGCGAGGAGAGCTCTGCTCGCCCTCCGCGCCCCGTCCCGGGGGCCGTCCCGGCTTCACAGCCGTGAAGAGCTGACTAAACTTAAGTAAGAATTAATTTTTTTTGCTGCTTCTTGACGTTTCTTCAAGAAGGTGTTTGCACAGTTCTTCTCTCCTCGCCCCTGGACCCCCAGGACCACCCATTCCCGAAAGCCTCCTCGCCAAGGTCACTGAAGGTTACAGGGCTGTTTGGCATCGTCCTCCCAGCACGTTAATGGGTGACAAACTGCCGCGCCTCCCACCATCCTCAGGGGCCGACCAGCAACAGACTCTCAGTTATCTCAAGCAGGCCAGGGGCTGTTTCTCACTGAAGGCACCTACGAGGCTTGTGGCAGCGGCTCCGGCGGGTAGAAGTAGCCACAGGCTGTCGCTCCAGGTGCATAAAACATCCCCTTCGGGTGCGTGGGTACCACGCTCTGCCGGGAGGTGCAGCTACCGGGGAAGGAGGATCTAAGGGTCAGGCTGTCGACAGCCGCCCAGTCACGCCGCTGCCCACTGAGGCCAGGCTCAACAGTGCTCTGTGTCTTCACTGGGAACAGATTTTTCCTTGACCTTCTCTTTTGCCCCCCGCGCCGATTTTTTTCCCCCCTAAAAAATGGAGCCTTTTTCTCGCTGGTTTATGGTGAATCTCAAGTGCTTTCTGGATGACAAAGTCCACTTGTCAGCAATATTCTTTTAAAAGACTGTTCTCTTCTCTCTAAGGCCTGCCTGACAATCGCTCTATTATCAGCGCTTTCTTATCCGATAGATTTTTTCCCTTTCCCTCCGGGGCTAATAAGGAGAAAGGTTGCCAGCCGTCACAGAGAGGCAGAGGGTTTCTACTCAAGAGTTCAGCTAAGACTGAAACCCTTACACGGCAAACTCCAGGGAAGGGCCATTATGCTGGATGTAGGATACCATCATTTGATCACGATGAATGACTTTTTGAAGCGGAGACCATTCATCAGTTTCGTAATGCGTGGTGTTAGTTCAAAGACCCTGCTTTCAAGTCATTTGTGCTCCCAGGGCCCCCGCTGAAACATCTGACCGCTATCACTAGATAGTTCGCTAACTCTCAGCTCGGAGTGGTGAAAGGAAATATTCTGGACGCTTTTAGATAGCGCACCGATTCTTCGTCCTAGCCCGCTCCCCCGCCCCGGAATGCTCTCACTCTCCCCCGTGCAAACTTCCCAGCGAGAGCGACGCATCGCTCCGGCGGGATGCAGGCACGGCTCCGGAGCACTGCCTGGTCCTTCCGGACCTCGGCAGCAAGGAGGGGCGTCCGTTACTTAATTTTTTGAAGCTCTTTTGAAGTATTACAAACCAAGCACATGTAACATCACACAACAGTTACGGCAGAGGCGGCGAGGGCTCGTTAGCGTTACGCCACGTTACGGCCGGGCTGCCTCCTCTACCGGCACGGGCCGCTCGGGGAGAGGAGGAATAAAAGCTGTTGGTTTTGCAGACCCTAAACCCGCCGAAATCCAGTTTTTCATCAGACTGTTTCCTCCCGCCGAACAGCCCCCGTCGGCTCCTGCGCAAGCTCCTGTTCCTGCCGCGTTCCCCTCAGTTCTGGGCCCTGCTTGTCCGTCCCGCGCCCCTGCAACGCGCCCTCCAGAAAGCGAGAGCGACGCACCCTCCCCCGTGAGCGCGTCTCCACCGCTCTTCCGAGGAAAAAAGCCCACAGGAGCGTTGCTTATAAAAGCACACAGGTTTATTGCATATCAATCTCATGTATAAATTCATTGTAGCATTGGAAAGATTACATTTGGTATACATTCCTATTCTACAGCATTAACCTCAAAATCAGCTTTTTCTATTCATTATTTTAAAGGAATTTCTCTACACAAGTACATTTGTCTTTTATCACAAGCATCAAAATGAAATTTGTAAAATCGCTTTTTTAATTATTTTCTACACTTCATATCTTTTATTTCATTATGCTCCCAAACAAAGCGATTTCATATTAATTAATAACTGCCAACACTTTTTTTTTTCCTTCCTTGGCAGTTCAAGGCTTCTAGCCTCGGACGCAAAATCTAATCACATATACAATAAGTGCATCTACGGAATTTTTTTCTTTTTAATAAAAATTTCACAAACAGACACAATAATGACTGCTAAACACAAGTCATGCACAGTTTACTTATAAACATAACCGAAGCAATATACAATCAAGAATGATATGGAACAAGCACCATCCTCTTTCTCAATGTTTTTTAAACATTATATGAAAACCAGACATTTACAATTGATTTAAAAAAACACTATACAGTTCTAAAGAAAAAAAAACCTAAATCATATCTGTATTGTAACAATGGGAAAAGGAATGACATAGGATGCACAGATTTATGATTCTTGCAAGCACAATATATATATGTTTTAAATTACATCTTCTGCAGGCTGGAAATGACATCAGGGCAAAACATCTCTTGCTTGGAAGAGAGCAACGAGAATGTAAAGTACACGGAGAATTACTTTCAGAATTACTTTGTTCACATGTGAATTGCACATTTGGAAATCAAAGCTGCCTTTTTTTTCTTTTTCATTCTTTTTCCAAAGTGGTAATAAGAATTAACGACAGAAGAAGAGAGGAAAATAACCTTGGAATCATTCAGGAACATTTTAATCACAGTATCACTCAACACTACAGAGAAAAAGTTTCATGGCTTTGTGAACACACTACTGACCATCGTCCGGGAGCAGAGGGTTTTGCCCTTATGTTACCAGCACTGATGCGAGCGGGTTTCCCCCCGGGCAGGACCCTTCGCCACGCTGCCGTCCCCCTCCCTGCCACACACACACACACACTACAGCACGTACAAGTCGAGTGTAAGTCAGTAGACTGAAAGGGCTGAGGGGAGGGGGGCTCACGATCCAGTGCTTTGATGCTTAGAGTCGAAACACGTTCACGTCATTGTGCAAGTGCTTGTCGCAATGCTTCGCGCCAAGTGAAAAGAAGCCGTTTTCAAGAACGTCTATTGAAAGTCTAAGTGCTGATTAGGGAGGAATGGAAAGCTTCCACCGGGCTGTTCTAAGCAAGACAGAAACCAAGCTTTGTGTGCCGTCCCGCAACGCAGCCGAGCTCTGTTTTGCCGCTTAACCCCGCTCGGTTTGGCTTTGCTGCCGGCGCTCGGCGGCGCCCGCGGAGCCCTGCGCATCCCCTCGCGGCTGCCGCCACGCGCGACGCGCAGGACCCCGCCGGCACGGGACGCGTTCTAAGGGCACGCATCGGGGCAGCCAGCCGCCCAGCAGCACCGCCCGCGCGCAGCGAGCCGGGCGCTCCCGGCACATCCCGCGGGAGAGCCCGGCGCGCCCGCGCGGTGCCGTGCCGCACCTCGGCTTTCCGCACCAGCCCCAGCGATTCGCACCAGCGCGGCCTGCCAGGCTCCGAGCAGGCGAGAGGAGGGGGAAGCACCAGCATCAGACCTGCTTTCTCCTCCTCGGCTCGCTCAGGCAGAAAGATCCGTCTGCGGCCAAGGCCGCGCTCAGGAGGAACAAGGGCCCGTCGCGGCGCAGCGTCACTCCAGCAGCGCCGAAGAGCCCGGAACGGCCAGGGCCGCCAGCCTCCTCTGGCCACACATCCCATCCACAGGGCTTCTCCCGTTCTCTCCTCCTTGCTGTTGTGGCAATACGGCTACGAGATGCGAAAATACTTTTAATAAATAGATCCTACACAAATATTCTTGGTTTAAACCCCAGCTCGAGTGGTGCCCTGGCTTTCCAACGACCAGCAGCCCACGTTCCAAGCCCTGCAGCCCACGGCTCGCTGTATCGCACCAGATCACGGCTCCCGAGCACGACGCGTGAGTGGGGTCGGACGGCCTCGAGCGCCACAGCTCCGTCTCACCGAAGCCACGGGGACGCAGACCCTTCCCCCCGCCACCGCGGGGACGCAAGCTGCGCTCCGACGGCAGAGCCCTCCTCGACACGCGCCTCTCGGGAAACACCCTTCACAATAAGGGATTGCTTTTGTCTACAACAGCAAATCAAAAGCTAAACATCTGCTATGAGTTGCAACACGTTTCAAGTGCAATTGAATGAAAGGTACAAGATAAATAGAGATCCAGTGAGGCTGTTTATTCAACTGTGGAAAAATTGTCATCAGTGCTAAATTAGAGGAGTCGGGAGATCCTACCTCAGACAGAGACACTAGCTAGAGAAAACGGGAAGAAAACCGAACTAGGAAATATGAAAAGAAAAAAAATCATTTCATGATTTTAAAAATTATATTTTTAATGTCCTTAATCCCTGGCTGGATTGTGCCTCCCCGCCCCGGCCGCCGGAGGAGCCCCTGCTCCTGGAGAGCCACGGGCACCCGGGGCAGCCAGGCAGAGCTCGGAGCCGCTGACGGACCGCGCTTCCGAAGAAACAACGCGACGGACAGCAGGGCTGAGATACTGAAGGGAAGACCACATATACCCCAAGTAAGTCCCCACAGTAACACTGGCATTTCTCAGTACTTGGCCCACATTTTGGAGACCAGCTCACCGCTGCTCCTTCGGCCGCTCCGTTACCTCCTCGTGCTGAGGAGCGTGATGCCGACCTCCTCAAAGATTGCTTCAACGACGAACAGAACATTGGGGCAGAGCACGCAAACGCTTACTATTACCCACAGATCTTGTTCCAACAAGGCAGACAGTGCTGTGGTCCCTACCAGAAAGATGCTCAGACGTACGGTTTGCTCCGAGCAGATACTCCAGGAGCCGCGGAGCCGCAGCTCAGGCTGTCACGCTGTAACGGGACAGCGCCGAGCGATCCTGACGCTCAAGGCCAGGCTACGTTTCCGTGCTCTCCTGGAGCAGGGTCTGGGAACCTGCAGGGCCGGGCAGTCCCGTCGGGCCGGGTGCTCCTCTGGGCCGTGCTGGCAGCGACGGGCCCCTGGCCCCGCGAGCGCTCGTGGACGAGTCTCTCGGCGTGTGCCGGGGAGCGCAGCTGGCAGCCGGCCGCGCACGTCAGGGCTCGCAAGCCGGAGGCTTTCCCGGGGCAGGGTGCGGGCGTGCTCCCCTGCTGCTGCGAAGAGCGAGTCCGCCAAGGGCCCAGCGCTGCCGCCAGCTCTGCCGTGCCGTGTCCCCTCGGCAGAGTCGCCCGCTGGCCCCCGACTCTGTCGGCTGCTCCCTCCCAGGCTGCAGCGCCCGGGGGAGGCACCACGTCCCCCAGCTCCCGGGTCTGCACCTCGGTGCCGGCGGGCGGCAGGGGCTGCCGGTGGGACACGCAGCCCGGTGGCATCGTTTGCTGGCCCGGTGGCATCGCTTGCCGGCCCCCCGGCTGCACCCGACGGCTCCCGGGTCTTCACCCGGCTCTTTGCTCGCTCTGCGGAGCCCGGCTCGCCGTGCTCGGTGGAAGGGCGCGTGGGGAGCGGCTGCTCGCCTTCTGGTCGAGGCTGCGTTTGCTTTCCAACCGGCCAAGGAAATAAATAGGAACCTCCGTCTAATGCAGCGGGCGCTTCAAGGCAAATGTAACAAAAGGGATGATTGTCTGGAGAATCGGCAGCAAGGCTGGCAGGATTGATCAGGGTCATTTGGCACGTGGACAAAATCTTCCTACTCCCTGGTTATCCATCATACAACATACAACCTTAATTACACAATTTTGGTCCTTCACTACATACTTATATTAACATTATTTCTTCACAATAATGATATCTAATGCAAAAAATACTGTTAAGGAAGAAATAAAATAAGAAAAGAATTAGCAAAAAATTACAAGTTATATACAGATTAAAATAAATTCCATCAGGAAAAGAAACAACTCTTTTATTATTTTCAGTTGGCCCCTGTGGGAATAATTTAAAGGCCAAGCGCCTGGGCAGGGCTGTACTGCAGCAGCAGCAGAGGCAGATGTGCCGGGACGGGAACGCCCCATCTCCTTCGCAGAGCCTGGTTCCTTTTGACATCGTCAGCTCTCGGGCTCTATTTACCCAAGAGCTTTGTGCAAATATATGAAGCAGTTCGGGTTACACTGACTGTTGGTCTCAGAGGCTTGGGCACTTTCACAGGGTGTTGCGGAAAACCAAAAAGGAAGGGTAAATTTTCCTGGAAAACTCGCTGATGCTGCTCATTTACCGTTTGTTCCTGTACCAAAGCTACCCTAGATGCTTTCCTCTGTGGATAGTCTGAGGCTCCTGGCAATCTAAAAACAGCCTCACTGTGCTCTTGGGTGCAAAGAGTGAATTACAAAGGTATCGCTCCTAACACAACCTCCGCTTTATTATAGCAGTTGTTGCCTTTGTTTTAGCATGCTGGAATAAGGCTTCGCCGTCATGTTTCTTCACACTGGACTGGCACAGAAGCCTCCGTCTGTTCTTTTCCACAGCAAGCAGGCAGAGAGGCTACGCACGTCAGGGATTTACAGGCAGATACGCTGACCACTGCGTGCTGTTTCTCTGAAATCGGCCGTTAACCCAGTTCTGCAAGCAGTTACTGCCTGCTACACCACTTACTAGAAGCACACCCAGCACTGAAGTATGCTGAGATCAATGGGAAAAGTTCCTCTCGGCTTCACTGGCTGTGGACGCGATCTTTGCGCAGCCAGGCTGCCAGAGCACCCCCAGACTCGGAGCGGGTTGCTGATGCAGAACTGCAACGGGCGAGATGCAGAGGCACGTGTTTTCACCCAGTGGCAGGAGCAGTCCAGGCCTCGGCATTTCTGATCTTCAGATACTGTAACTAGAAAATTCTCAGGACACATTCTGAACTTCATCTGCGTAGCCAATGTTATTCTTTGCAAGGTCTAATTGCTTTCCTGACTGTTCTGTAATTCAGCTTTACCTGCAAAATCACTGCTCCGACAGCAGATTGTGATTGCAATGTAGAATAGCATAAGCATCACGGTATTTCTGGAGGCTGCTTTGTATCAGTAAAGATGAGACTTTGAAGCGATTTAAAATCACTCATAAAATATCTGCGAGCAATTTTAGAATCAGAGAGACAATTCGATTCTTAGCTATGTGTTTGAATAGAGGGCTGTACCCCTGAGATTGCTGAAGCAAGGAAATTTTAATCTTTGTACTTAAATTATAGGCCAAATAGCAGCGTGCTAGGCATCAACAACCATCCAGCATACCAAAACAACTGCACGACTCAGGAACTTCTGCCACAGCTCCCGGATACTATCAACACTGAGAGGATGTCACCCTAAAAAATCCCTGGGAGATAAACTAGAAGATGCGACTGCCTTGCCCTTCGTAAGGCGAGTCTCGCCCCCCACGTACGCTGTCCCCCCGCAGCTGCGCCTCTCGGGAAGGCCCAGGGCTCTCAGCAGCTCAGCGTTGGGGCGCTCCGGCAGCGCGGGGCAGGGCACCGCCGCCCCCTCGCCCGCAGACTCCGAGCATGGCTTCTTCTGAAGCGCTCGGGGCGCTTCCAGTCCAAGCAGCAGCTCGGGCTCCCAGGCACTGCCAGAGATGGAAAGCACTCTCAACCTTGCAGCGTAGGCACGGACCGAAGGGCGTTCAGGGCACAGGCGATGACCGTGAATCACGTAGTCGCACGATACATCAATAACCCCAGCCTCAGCAATGCTCCAGGCTGAAGATTTCTCAACCGGGAAAATGCATATGGCGTATCAAGACCGCAGGCAACGTTCATGTTTGAGAAGCTTTGCACTGTGCCGGTACGTTTTGCTGGGAACAAAGGGTAGGATGGCGCTTCTGTGGGAGCACAGCATTTCAAACTCTTTTGGGGGTCAATTAAATGGGTTGAATTTACCCTTCCCTGGTATAACTCCAGTGACTATGTCAGAATTGCACCAGGGATAGGTCACACCTGGCTCGCTCTCCTCATTACTTCACTATTCAGCTGGATTGAAAGGAAATGCTACCGACTGGTTTCAAGCTTTCATTTATACGCAGGCTTTACTGGCTCAGTGATACTGTTCGGTAATGTTAGAGGGGCCAATATTTGATTGCACTGTTGCAATGCGTGTCTTGCTCATGCTATTCCTATAGACTGTGAAATCCTAGGGCTGCATCAGGGTTATCCAGTTTTGGAGAGGTTCTTTCCGATAAATTAGAAATGAAAACTCTGGATAGGTAAAAATGCAGAACTTGTAGGTCAGATGCAACAGGTTTCCTTCTCAGCCAAAAGTCCAGACGACTCCCTGAGGCCCTCTCATCCATCTTCTGCTTGCTAGGATTTTTGCTAGGGTAATTGCAGCACCACCGCCTCCTCGCTTGGACTCTGGCCAGTGCCTTGTTGACCTCTCAGAGGTGGTTGATGGGGTTAAAGGTCCCCGACTCTGAAGCTGCTCCTGCCATGTCCAACCAAGCACCCAGAGAGTTCTGGGAGGACGCGTGGAGGGGAGCGTTCTCAGACAGGGACAGCATCATTGCATAAGCCTGGAGGAGAAAAGAGTAATGCAGAGGACACGTGTGAATACACACGCAGGACGGGTGAGAATAACCGTGTGAAGCTCAGCACCACCTAACCGTACGGGAACGCAGGACTGCCAGCATCCTCTGGCCGGGGCTAAGAGCCTTGCCAGCAGGTCTAAATCTACATCCGCACGCGAGGATGACACCCGTCACTCCAACTGCTCAAATTTGCCACAGAGTTTACAGGCAGTGGCAGGGCTAGTCAGGAAAGGCCATCATTCCCACCGGCTTTTACAGGACCAAATCCATTCTGTGCCAGCTCTGCACGTGGTCACAAACCCACACGCTTGATCCTAGGCTCCTCCTTCAGGGGAAAGCAGCTACATGCAGAATGCCAATTACTTTCTTTTGTTCTTAAAAAAAGTACACCTGCAGACAAGCAAGTGGCTAAGTGAGGCTAAGGCCCGGTCACACGCCACAGAAACGGCGTAGCGATACCCACGCTCGCTGCGACCCGACGGGCAGCTGTGGGCAGCAGGCAAACCATCCCGACTCACCGCCTGGCGTGAGCTCGGTGGTGCCCGCAGAAACCAGCACCCCGGTATGTAGGAATACAGGCATGAAACGCTCACTGGCGTTACCAGTGTGCTCACGTGTTCCTGTCGGGGCAGATTTATTGCTGCAGTGAAATGGTTAAAAGTATCTGCCGGGAAAAATGCATCGAGACTTCTGTTTTCTCTATAGCAATCTGCTTGCTGCTTTGTAACCTATATGCTCTCCCTCTTCCAAGACTACTTGTCTCATACACCTTTGCGTCCCTTCACAGCCCACACAAGTGATGTGAAGACTTAGGTAGATGATAACCTCACATCCTGGCGGTGAAAGCCAACGCAACTGCCACCCATGATGTGAAACAGAGCAGGACATGGTCCCCACCTTCTCTGATCTACGTTAGCTGGTGTAATGTATGCTCCTGCTTTGCAACGAAGCTGTGGCCGTGTAGCCCTCTCCTTTCACGCTGAGGTTGCATCCACCCACACATAATCCTTTGCAGGGTGACAGACAAAGGCCACACATTATCCGGGACATCAGTACAACGCTCCGTACAGGAGGACCCTTAGTAATGCGACTGTAATGGTGACAGTACTAACCAGTTATCCAACTTTAGCCTCTCCTCTTAAAAGCTGAGAGTCAGATCTACTTGTCAAGTCAACACATTCGTGTATTGTAGGTGTGTGCTGGAAGAGGTACAGCTTTGTAGTGTTATGGACAGGCACGCTTCTAAAATTGCTTAAAAGAAAGACAGCCAAAGGAGTGCTGTGCTGCTCACACAAATGTTTTACTATTACATTTCCTGAACAAGAGAGGGTTCGAATTATTTAAGCTACTTATTGTGATTTAAGTGTAACCAGTCCTCCATCTCATACACTATAAAATGGATTCAAACCCCAAAAATACTCCCCCCCCCCGCCCCCCCGCAAGCACAGGCTGGACCTAACAATGTAGTAAAGAGCAAGCTGTTCCTAAGTAGTTAGTACATTTGGCGTATTAGTAACAGGACACACGTAAGAGTCAGGCAAGTGGCTTGTGTTTAAACTAGCTTCACCCAGAAAAAAGCTGTGTCCTATCTTCAAGCAGACCTTCCCCAGCTTCAGAACTAGCACCTACTACGAAGGACGAGAATTTCACAAGTTTTGGGTGATGATAAATCAAAAATCATGTTCTGCTTGGCAACTGCATTAACCTACTGCTTTGCTGGACTTTTAAAATAGATTTCATGACAAATTCTGTTGCCTGAAGGTTCGAAAGGGACTCCAACTCATCCCCCGTGAAGGGTTGAATATGCCCTCTCCAGTCCAGTCCGGTGCTGTAACTTCATTGAACAGTTCTTTTGTGAGAATCCTTTCGTAGGGATCAAGACATGAACTTCATAAAACTAGACTGAGTATTTTGGATCAATGAAAAAGCAGAAAGCACAAATGGATCTGCCCCATACCTCCAGATTTTTCCCCAAACTCCAATAGGTGCTGAGATGGCATTTGGAGGTTTCTTGGTGGGTCTGAACTGGTCTGGCTCCCAGGGCAGATTTCCATTTTATTGTTTTCTTTTAGAAATCAGGGAGATAAATGAGGAAGTCCTTTAGACTTGCTGGCTTGCAAGTCCTGGACATACTATTGTCTATTACACTTTTAGAATCAAACCCCAACTGTTTCTGCAGACCAAACCTCGAGTTTCTTAGCATATACCAACTGAAGACCCATCCCAAAGTATAAATAAATAATAGTTATAAAGACATTTATACAGACAGATAAAACAGACAGATGCCTCTATCTTTCTATATAAGCATGTTCTCACAGCACAGGCTAAATGATAAATTGATCTGGTGACCTAAAACTGATGCCCACTCCGTTTCTCCTCTAGTTCAGTATAGTTGCAACAAGACACGGTTCACATGCTTCATGCATTACAGTCAGAATTCCTGCTCACTGGAAGGGGAAAATAAACTTTAGCTAAAGGAGGCCAGCTGCTTGCTAATCCTATCGTACGTGCTGGCGGCAAGCTAGATAAAATGTTCTGGCATATACCCACCTGGTTTTTAGCCTGCCTGTACAGAGTCTGTTTTATTGTCTCAGAGTCTAAGGTGGAATTAAACACATCTTTAACTTCAAATGCTTCCTCGGCTGCTTTGCGAAGATCCAGCCCCTTCCCAAAATTCGGCATCTGCTCCAAATCTAACAAGCCGGCTTCGTCCTCCTCAATACACCTGTACCAATGACCAGGGGAAGGGGTTGACCTGTTGTTAGCTCATCTCACCGTTCACATCTAGCCAACGTGAGTGTTGCTAACCCAGTGCCTGCATGCACACCCCGTGGGGGTCTCACAAGCCACATGCGTGAACGGACAGACAGACAAACACGAAAATGACACAAAATGCAAGGAGCAAAGAAAAAGCGGAGAGCATGACTACGCGCAAACAAGCGTTAGTGCTACAGATGTTTGTGATTCAGCGTGGCTACAGCTCACTTTGGGCTTGTGCGTGGAGATGTCCAATTGCTGTCCACTCCTTGAAATGTTTGACGCTGGATCAATGTCTAAAGAACACTGCTGCATTTTCTCTGAGTTGCAATGACAACAGCGATGTAAGTAAGATACTACCTTGCATCATGGGACATTTGTTACCAATACCAGTTGGGAAACTGAGGCAAACTGAGGCAAAAAGAAAGCTAAGCCTGCACTATGTGTAAGAATCTTTAATTTTAAAGGTGTCTAGACATGGCTTGACCTTGGGGAAAAAAAGCTTCACTTTTTCCCAGAGATAGGAGAACTCCACTTCAAGTCAACACCATTTTGCTACAACTAAAATGGGTAGAGTAGCACAAAACGGAGTGTATACATATGCCTCTTCCTTTGCCCTGACCAGTGTTTTAGAGAGAGAGACATTATCCGCTGAACTGTGGTACCCTGAAAATGCTGTTTTCTGTGTTGGACTAACTGTTCTCCTGATATGAACTTCTCAAGTCTTGGATATACACCTTATCACGGATCTTCCTTGCAGTCCACTTGTTTTGTGTCCCCCACCATGGTGAAAATGGAATCTCTCAAGTGAACGCTTAAATCAAACTGGAGGTATGATACATGGCTTGAAAAATAAAACAAGAGCACTCACAATCTACCACTGACACAGGGGCAGAAGCCCGAGCCCCACTTGACTTCTCAAAGGGAATGGCCCGCCTCACCTTCGGGTGTGGTCAAAGCTCATGGTGAGAGATGTGGGCTCTTCATCTTCTTCATCCTCAAATGCTCCTCGGGGCTCTGCAGTGGGTGATACCGTTTCATCCTGTGACTTCCCTGTCAGGCTGTCATCGTCTTCCTCTTCCAGTTCTTCATCTTCATCATCCACATCTTCCGTTTTCTCGTTTGCTAATCCATGACACTGGGAATTGCCATCAATATCCTGGATTTCTGGCCTGAAATATTTGGTCAAGGGGGGGGAGAAGAAGGAAAGAAAAAAAAGAAAAGATGTCAAATGCGTAAGTCACGCATTTTCACTGTAACGCGAGATTTGGTAATTCTATACATATGTATGAATACAGAGACATACTTATGCACATATAGAGATTATTTAAACTGCAAGGAAAAGGAAAACTGACAGGTTTCAGGCATTTAAAAATCACCCTCACAGTGTCTTAAGGGCTAATAGCATGTCAAGTATATACCAACCCAAATGCTTTTCAAACTAGAATTTTGTCTAGTCTGGATTTCAGTGCTGGTTTTCCCTCTCTTAAAATACATCTGTGGGACAAGCGGCTTTCCTCCTTCTCTATGCTACTGTATTCTAACAGTCTCCCTTTGAGCAAGAGAAGGAGGAAGGTTCCTCAGGGTGTAACCTAACAGCCAGCCTAAATTCTCTCTCATATTACTTTTCCTACTCATGCCCGTATGGACCTAACAGACGCCACAAAACGAGCAGTTTTACATTACGTTAAGAGAACGAGAGTGGCATCACCAGTGCTGTGGACTTGGAACCCAACAGGATGCCACCAAGTGACATAAAATAAGATTAACATCTTCACCAGAAACTCTATGTCAGCATGTCCCACACTTCTTACTGTTCTTTACATGGATCACATCACCATGTGGACTTCTCATACTTACAGTTTGGACTTAACCTTAGTATTGGCATTAAATAGCTATTTGTGAAAACAGGATAGCAGCAGGTGAAATATCACCCAGCCAAAAGAAGGCCTGTGATACGGAGGGACTTGAAGCAAACTAATAGACTAGAAAAGCAGGTGCCTCCGGGCTCTTTAATCAGTACTCTCTGATCAGTGACGGAACAGGCCACGTGGCTTCACGGCAGAAGGTAACGGCTCAATAATCACATTTTTATCTAGAGAAGAAATTGCGTTTTCTCACAACTGTTGTGCTGGAGCCAACGGCAGCAGCCGGCCTGCCTGCCTGCCTTCTCTGAGCGCAACTTCTCCCGAAACCGGCTCCACTGTCGCTCCCACCGCTTGCAGCCGCGTCTCCGACCGTCAGTGGCTCTCTGGTGTAAGCCCTCCTAACTTAAGTCACTTTCTGAAAAGACTTAACACTGCGCTTAGAGCTTCAAGTTGAACGCGTTTTCCTTCCCAACTGTTACATTCCTCTCTTTTGAGTGTTTTAAATCAAGTACTGCAGGACAGAGGCTGCCTGATCTTTCAACCACGTTAACAATACATGTCACCAGATAATTTTACTTGCTTGTCTACCTTTTATCTGCTAAAGTTGATGCTTGATTCATCTCACTATTTGCAATAAAATTTCTGATTTCAGAGAAATACGAATCCTCTTTTTCATCTAAAAGTGCATGGTTGTCTGATTCCGAGTTTGGGGAAGAGGCACTGGTCCCAAGGTGGTTTGTAATGACTCCGGAGTGCTGGCTCACTGAGTGAGAGAAACAAGAGAAGAGAACAGGAGAAACAATCAGATATTGTCAAAGCTATTATCAACAGGAAAAAAAAGGAGGAACGTTACGCAGCAATCCTCTCACTATATATTCACGGTTTAACATTTAAGAGAAATCTCACGGACCAAAGCTGCCAAAGGAAGCTCATGTTTTCCAGACTTGAACTACAGAGAGAAACATAGGTGATATTTAGCATTTACGGATGGTATATACAATCTAAGAACCACTATCCATTGCATAGCTGTTTGCCTACAACTCTTCCATAAATCTTTTCTCCTAGGCTGGGAAATCACTTAGTTGGCTTCAGCACAGGAATTTCTTCCTTCAGTTCTTATCTTAAGGCAAAGTCTACTTATCTCCTTGAATTTCACACATACCTACAAATGCATTTCAGGTTGAAAACCCTTGCTAGAGCTGGACATGTCCACATCAGCATTGCAGCAGGAGATCTCCCAGCGTGAGGTTACGCTCCCTGGACACAGGCCCCAGGAAGTTGCTATCACGATGGCTATTTTATGGGTTGGAAAAGGGTACATGGAAGCAACGCCTGACGGGAGCTTGGCAGAGCCGAGTACTGCGCGTGAGTGCGTGTGTTACAGCTATGCACTGTGGAGAAAAGCATCCTTGGCTGCACGAGGAGCTGGCGTTTGGTTTCTGCTACCCAGTGATATTCAGCCTCAAGAAACAGTGCTTTCCATAAAGGCTTCCCAAGGTGACCAGAGAGGCCAGACCACGGTGTCTTCGCCCTCCGGTGCCCCGACAGAACTGCACAGCAATGCCCCTTCCTACCTGGAACGTTCTCGTGCTCGTGTTTCTTAAGATGTCGGTCCAAGTTGGTCTGCTGCCCAAAGCATCGGTTACACAGGTGACATTTGAATGGCTTCTCCTTGTTATGGATGTTTCGAACGTGCCGCTGGAGGTTGGAGGAAATGCTGAATGACCTGTCACAGTATTTACACCTGAAAAATAGAAGCAAATGCCAAAGAGTGCAATGTGAGGAAAAAAAAAAAGAAAAATCTGACTATCAGAAAACCAGAAAATGTTGGTCTATAAATCTTTACTCAGCTGAGGACCTGGGAAGCACAAGGCATTAATCATTCCAGACAAATCTGATATTATTGTTATTCAAGGAGCACAAAGAAAGGATTAGGATTAATTAAGAAGAGAGCCGTCCAAACAAATAAGAATTTTGAACAAAATAATTACTTTTCCACACATGAGTGTAAAACTAAGAAAGGTGAATTTATTTCTTCCACCCTTCTCATTTTGTAGGGGAAGTAGGTGAAATATGGCTGTGGAGGGAGGAAAAGAAGACAGAAGGAGAAGAAAGAAGGGAGGTTAAATGTATAGAATAGCTATTAGCTAGCATATCCCTACATGACACAGTTATCTGGACATACAGAGAACTCCAGATTTATTTGTGAAATTCCTTGTGGTACTCACGATGTAGGCAGTACAGCATGCCTTTAAAGGTAATTATGGTTATTATTACAGTACAATAGCTCCCAAGAAATACACCGTAGTTTCCAAACAGGATAAGATTTGCTCCTATGTAGTGAATATCTGGTTTAGGATGAAAAAATGTGGAATGTAAGGAGCCAAGCCAGACTGTTCAGGGAAACTGCTGAGTGAAGAAATGTTCCCTCTTTGAAACAAACCTCCGCAGGACCCATGGTAGATGTGCTGGAAGCTTGTCCAAAGCTGCCACCCCCCCCTCTGGATTCAGATTCCCTCCAAATAAAAACAAGGCTTTGCTAAACCGTGGTGCTTTGTGAACTCGGACCCTCTGCTTCTCCTCCAGCACAGGAGGAGGAGGAGGCAGCCGACATACTGAAGAGGGCAGCTTTGAGCCACAGTGAAGAGTTTCAGTACTAAAGCCACAGAAAATCCAATTCCTCTTGGAATCCGCCTGAATCCCTCATTAGATCTCCCTTTAAATACGTCATTTGTACCTCAACAAAGCTGCTTTCCTCATGGCTCTACTTCCAAAACCCATGAGAAGGAGAATCCTTTCTCCGCTACAGACCTTTGCAAATCCTGTACGCTTATGGGACAAAACAAAAACTATTCCTAAGCCCTCGCAAGCCCAGAACAAAACCGCTTGCTTTAGCAGAACTGCTCCGTGCTCCTCTAGCTGGGAGCAGAACGCGTCCCCCTGAGCTGAGCCACTCTTGGATAAGGCACGGAGATGGCGGTGCATTTGTGCGTGCTTCAGGAACGCCGTTAGCGCGTCACGCGAAGACGGCACACGCAACTTATCTCGTGCCTCTGTCACTCAAGTATGAAACTGGATTTGCCGTGACACCAAGGACGTAGTATTGTTTCCTACAAACACAACAGGTTCAAATGCGGGAAGGAGGTGAGAGTGTAAAAAATTTATGCTGTGAAACACACACACCATTTCCAGATGTGCGACAGCTGTGATTTTTATTTGGCCTCTAAAAATAAATTGATATTATTTTTGGAAATAGCAGAGATACATTTATGAAACACTCTCTCTCTCTGCATGTTTATGGATTCCATGTCCACCTCCGAATTTCCTACTGTTAAATCACCAAAAAGAATAAAGATATTTCAAATAATGAACCTTTATTATGATTAAACTAAGATGAAAGCAAAACCTGTTTTTAAATCACAGTTTTGTCAGACTTCAAAAGTTTTTCTTTTTCATTTTTTCAAAAAACACAAATTGAACAACTAAAGAAAACAAGACATTATTGGAACATTATTAAGCACAGTTTATATACTGAGAGTTAAACACGCACAGATTTCCAGCTCCCATTCCCCTCCTATCTGCCAGCAACCAACAAATCTGACTCCAGGGGCTGCCAGGCTGCGGCAGCTTCGACTGTTCAGCGCTTCAGAAAACTGAAACGTCTGAAACGGCCAGCACCCCACCATCCCCGTTACTCCACGGGCCTTCCAGAAGCAGTTTTACCCAGCTTAGTTCTACCGGCATTGCATCCCAGCCCCGTCCGCGGATGCTCGAGGGCGGCACTCCCGCCCATCCAGACGAAACCCTCCGGCCGCGTGCCGGGCACAGGAGGGGCGCGGGGCTGCCCGGGTACCACGCCGCGTCTCGCCCGCATCACTCACACGAGCAGCTCCAGTGACTTCAAAGGGAGCGCTTGCACGCGTAAGGCAAGAACGATCTGGCCTCCTGTATGTCGATTTATTTAGATGTTCAGGAAGTCTTTGAAAAGTTTCCTTTGACAGGTCCTCGCTCTAACTATGAGCTATGTGGATCCAGGTTAGGGTACGGAGAAAGGATAAAGCTTGTTAAAAAAATAGAAAACAGAGCGGCATTCGAAAGAAGCAATAGCTAATGTCTGAAAGCAAAGGGACGGGGGAGACGTACTGTATTATTTGTGGTCCCAGAGGGGTCAGTACTTGGATCTCTGCTGGTTTTAATCTAAATAAATGGCCCAGACAGAGGAACCGGCTTAAATTCAGGGAAGAGGTGAACACAGAGGCAGGAGAAGAACAAAGCTCAAAAGAAGCGGTATTTGCTTTGTAAACACGCTGACAAAATGCTAGTAAAGTTTCTTCCTTATCAGTTTAAAGTAACACACCAATGGGCTAAAAAAATATAAAGTGGGCGTGAACGATAGCTAAAACGGAGCCAAAGCCGGACCTCGGAGCTCTGAGGACCGGCCCGCAGCCCTCAGAGCTCGAGGGAACTCAGGTACCTGGTACAACACAACTGGCAGGGGAAAACGAGACAGCAAAACCCAGTAACGTAAGAACGAGTAACTGGGCTGATCACTGCAGGACGACGACAGGCTGGTAACACGCCGAATGCGACAGTGAGGCATTTGGTAACATGTGCTGTGAAGTTTCAACTGCATGACAGCACTTGCAAAATTCTACACTTGTTTGATGATCAGTATGAGCTGCAAGGACAGAATTGCGGTAACAAAGCATAAAACACACGGACAGCCACTCTTCCCTGAGTAACTCCTTAACCTCAAGTGCGTTTATACCAGGGGTGAATTCAGGCTACATTTCAAAAAAGAAAATGAGAAAGAAGAGATTTTTATTGAACTATGTGCAATCTCAAACAACACGGTAGGCGTCAGCTTTAGTTGTTAGTTTCAGCTTAATGCAGATAACAGGACACGGGGGCCTAAAAGGAAATTAAAGAAAAACAAATTCAAAACAGCCGTCAGGAAGCACATCTTTACAGGAGGAATCACAGCCTCACAGGCAGTGCTGCGGGACGGGGTGTAACTCAGGAATCAATTAGATGGCATCCTGGAGGGAACGGACATTTGAAAGAAGAAAATAAAGTCTTGCTGAATCAAACAGCTTTTAGTTGTTCCCAGTCCAGGTTTTCTGTAGTTTATGTGATTCTGCAGTTCCAGAGAATGGAAACAAAACTGCGCAGCAAACCCACAGCTACAATACACCCTCACGCTCCTGTGCTCCTGCGCAAGGAGCTTCACCGACAGCTGCCTCGTCTGCGTCTTGCTCGGCGGGCTCCGAACGACAACAAACTCCTATTTTCTGCGACCTGAGTTCCCAGGTAAGCCTGACGTGATTTTACAAGCCCAACTTATTTTGCATTTCTCTGAAAGAAACAGTTGAGTTTGAGAGCCCTTTTTACCACTGGGTTTTGAAATACATACTACTGAATTTTAGCTTTGGTGTGAAAAAGGAGTGAAAAGCAGCATTTCACTGGACAGCATACTGCCTTTGAGTCTTTTCAAATCAGTGGATTTTTAGGAAGTACATTACAGGTATTTCTCACTCTCCAAAAAACATGTAGCACTTTCCCTTTACAAAAAGAATTAATTTGCCTCCTTATTGCTCCTGTGCTGTTAATTCCTACTTTATACATAATTAGACACCTAGGAAGTTTAAGTGACTTGGTAAAAAACACATCACTTATTAACGACAATCAGGAATCAAAACCAAAGCACCTTATTTTCTGGCCAGCCTGTTTCTTGATCTACACTTGGACATTTGGTCAGTTTATGTTAGCTTTAAGAACACTTCAATTCATATTTGGATGGATATATAACACTGACAGAGCCAAAAGAAAAAACATTAAGCAATCGAAAGAAAAGTTATAAGACAGACATCAGTAAACCACTGAAAAGTCAGCAACCTCCTTTACCTGCATAAAGTCGGCACTTAAAAACAAGCTTTCAAAACAATTATTGCTGCAAAAGTTGGAAATCTCAGTTCTCTGAGAGCAAAAGAAAATCAATGATAATTAAGCTCTTCTGTAAGCGTAGCACTAACTCTCAGGAGTGCTATTATAATGCAACATTGTCCAGAAGTCAAACCTCTATTACAAAAAAAACACACAGGCCATTTTCTGGGAGAAGACCAGATCAAATAAATCTTTATTTTCCTAACCTTTGTTAAGTTGCAAGTCTCCTTTTTTGGAAGAAAACTGAACTAACAATCTCTGAATAATCGGGAGCAAGCGTTTTAGTCAGACGGGTGTATAGTGAATACACAGCATTCATTCAAGGCGTATCAAATAACGCAACTGAAAAAATCAGAAGAACGGGGAATGGTTCCAAAATATATGTCTGCTTTGGAGAGGGGGGGGTTATTTTAATTTACCTAATGTCTACACTCAAAATTCTGTATGGAAAAAAAATTTGACTCCGTATGTACCAGGATTACCATGTGGGAGAGAGTAGCTTCTTAAGTTAAACTAAGCATAAAAAATTGATGTATTTGACCACACGGCCTTTTGCTGCTCATAAATTTGTTTGTGTTTCTCTTTATATAATAACTATTACATTGGCTTTGTTGTGAACTTATGACTCTGTATGGAAATACCATAATCTTAGCTACCAAAAATGAAACTGTTTGAATTGTTACTGTTGTTTGACAATGCGCAAAACACTTACTCACATTATGGAAAACACAATGCGTGAGTTTCAGTGAGCTCTCAATTCATCATTCATTCAGTTTTGCTCATATATGTACCTGTTCTAACAAGAAACCAACCACAGCATATTTTTTTGCCAAAGTTTTTTGAAACGGACTGCAAAACAGTGGGAGAAAATACTGGGGGAAGAAATTCCCACTTGGTCTTCCATGAGAAGTGTTCCCTCCCGTATCTATACACACACACACTTAGGTGTATTTCCTTGGGAGCTCTGTTCAGATTTAGAACGCCCGCTTAAGCAGGCGTCCCTTCGTGAGCACCAGCACCCGCGCGCGGGCTGGGAGGCGACGCCGGCGTGCAGGGCGCTGTCGGCAGGAAGAGACGGGCAGCTCTGCAGGGTGCCCTTTTGCACAGACACAATGCGAACCGAAGCATGAAAATCGTATCACCTTGTCCACAACAAGCAGAAAATAGCAGTTCAGCCTCCTACCTTAAACACCCAACGGAACATGTGAAGCAGTGTGTGAATTTCCCCCCTCTGATCACTCTTTAAACTTTGCGATTTAAGGCAGGACACTCCCTAACTCAGATTTTAAAGCAGATATACTACAGGGCTTTTCTTTTCTTTTGTTTTTGACCCACTGCTCCAGGCACCTCTGATATGCATTACGAAAAGAAAAAAAGAATCTAGCTAGACCCAGCAGTTAACTCACTGGCAAGCCCTTCGAAGCAGCCCCATTTTCAGAGACATTCAGCACCTTCATCTGTCCTTGAGATGAATGGTTAATGTGAGTGTTAAACAACACTGCAAATCAGGCCACTCATTTGCCAGCATACATCTAAATATAAGTTAAGTGTCTATCTTCAAGCTGCCAAGCCTGATTATTTTTGGCTGGTACACATAATATACAGTCCTATGAATCATTATATGTAATGCTACAGGACTGCGGTATTATGTTGGCACAGCTTTACAGAAAGGAGAAAAAATAACAGTGGTGAATGAGGAGTGTGTTGGGAAAGGGGTTTTATCTGGGGGACAACATCACCTGTAGGGCTGCTCTCCAGTGTGTGTCCGCAGATGCCTTGTCAGATTTGCTGAGCGTGGGAAGATCTTACCACAGTACCTAGACAGTGAAAGCCAAAGTAACCATCAGTGCATCAAAGTCCTGCCACGCCAGATCATTTACAAACACTCTATCACCAGCTACCAGCGACCTCGCTCCCTTTGATACCGCTCCCAAAATGCGAAAATCCCTTTACGCGCTCGTACCCCCGGGCACCGAGGTACTGAGGGAGGCAGAGGCGGAGGTAAGAACTAACCGAGCGACACCCGCCCCAGAACAACAGGATTCACAGTGGCCAGGTACTGGCGTATCCCATGTCCAGCGCACACGCGGACAGACAGCCGACGATGCTGCATCACTGGGAAGGGCAGGAAAAAGACAACACCCCACCAGAACACCCAGTTCAGACCCAAACGCTGGCTGACTTAGCAGCTGGTCTTGGAGGCCTGGGCAAGCACGGGGGAACACCGTAAGGATGTAGTGACCCATCCCCAATATATTCTCCCAGCTTCCATCCGAAGTTGAAGATCCTCCTGAGCCTAAGGTTGAATAGTTGTGTTCGACACCCTTTTGCTGAGTTTCTTCCATCTATTTTTCCTAAAAGCTTTTTGAATGCACGTAAGCTTTTTTTGACATCCACAGCCTCCTACGGCAATGAGTTCCTCTGCTGAACTGTGCGCGGGGTAGAGGAACCTCCTGCTTGTTTGAACCTGTCCCTCAGTAACTGCATTCCATGCTACCTCGTTCCTGCGGCAGGACAAAGAGTGTTTAATCACTCCCTATTCATACTGTCCGTTGCTTGAGATTTTTATAGATCTCCTTTATGGCCCTGTTTAGTGGCTTATCATACAGAATCTACTTGATCATCCTTCTTGGAATTCACAGAGTTTTCTTCTAGATAAATGCTGCAGCACTGCGTTATTGTTATCGGGATATACTGCTGTGAGTCTGACAGTCTGCTTAGAATAAGGAAATGCAGCAACAGAAAATGAAATAAGAGAAGGAACTGTGTTCCACGATAAATCTGATTCACAGTAAACTCAAAAGGAAGGGAGGTATAAATAAAAACATTAATTGGGAAATAAAATACTAAGGATGAAAGGTTACTTTCTTTGACTAGGAAACCTGATGCTTACTGTTGTAGAAGGAACGTATGAGTAGACTTTCTTAATTTCAGAGACATTCAGCACCTTCAGACGTCCTGAAGACGAGTGGTTAACGTAAGCATTAATCAACAATGAAAATCCAAACGTTAACTCGCTAGTGTATATCTAAGTATAAACGTAGTTCCTATAGTAAACAGCAACCTCAAACTTCTAAATACTCAACTGAAATTTGAGCCCAGAGCTTTTGTGGCAAAGTTGAACATAAGAGATACATCAAACAAAATATGTACCCACTTACTGCACCCGAGAAAAGTGCAGTGGGAGCCACCACAAGAAGCTCTAGTAGTTGCAGGTAAAACTCCGTAAGGAGACACGGGGTTTTATTCCCCTGGTGATCTGCTCCAATACAAGCTTTTAGAGCTGCAATGGATACCTAAGTGTTTCTGCGGATACAATTGTGTTTGAAAAAGTGGTTTACTGCATGCCATTTTTTAAATTGCATTATTTTGCATAGCTGAGATTGCACTCGCATTGGAAACTGTGGCATTTGCTACCACACACAAGAGACTTGGCTTGGAGAATTCCGTTTGCTTGAGAATCTCCAGATCTGCTCTCAAGGTTATTGAAAATCACAAAGAAAATAGAAGATGCTGATTTTCTACCAGACAAAACAAGCTATTTCAGAGTGAATTAGTCATCAGAATGCCCTGTTCTAATTCTGCTGCTTCTTGTTTTCCCTCCCGCCCCTGCCGAGACAGTAGAGACGTCCATGTGAGGTTGCTCTGTTGCATGCTGGTGTCCGACGCAGCTTCCCAGCCCGGGGGACACGCTCCCAGGGCTGCCTCAACAAGCTGGGGGTACGGTCTCGCTTCTGCGTGGCGCCCAGGCCCTTACCTGCAGGTGTAACGCTCCTTGCCCTTGCGCAGGATGGGATCGGATAGCGTGGGTGGTGGAGATCGGAAGTTGAACGGGTGATGTGGAAGGGGCTGCAGGGACGTGCCAGTGTCTGCCTTCATGGCTGCAAAACTCTCCAGTTTCTCTGTCATTGTTTCTATGGCTGACATCTACAAGTACAAGGCAAGACCTCATGTCATAAAAATCCACAGGAAGAACAATATCTGATGCATAAAACATGTCTTTTAGCACTAGTATGTTGGTCAAAGCCTGTTGCGGATGTTTGCTCTTGCTCTCAGAAGCTAGCTGCACAGCGTGAAATGGAGCCGCTGAATCCAGCCAGGAAAGAGAGAAATAGTGTATCGGGCTCAGAGAAACCGGAAAAGACACAATTGGCAAAGCCATGCAGTAAGCATTAGATCTCAGAAATTAGGCACTTGTTTACCATCTGCAGTGTGCATGTGCTTACTTTCAGCACTTCAGATTAAAAATTATCTTAGAATACGCTTGGCTTCCCTTTTTCCAGGGATGACACTGAAATTAGACACCGTGGTCAACTGCTGGATGTAGAACTCACCGCCCAAACCCTCCTCTCAAGCTCCAGACGAAGTTCTGGAAAGCAAGGAGGTTTGATTTCTCATACAGCATCCGCTACCCCTGCACGGGCTCAGAGGGGCCACAGTAGCGAGCTGCGGGCAGGCAGGCAGATGACCCAGGTTAGAGAGGACAGAGAAGCGCTGGGCAGGAGGCAGAAGAATCCTGGCCAACGTGGAGCGGAGGGAGCACGGGGGAATCGTGACCACTGATCAGGGAGCTGGGACAGAGCAGAGGCTGAGGCTGGAGGGGTGAAGAGGGAGCAGCTGGGGAAGAGGAGGAGTTAAGATCAGACTCAGGATGGAGCGGGTCCGCAGAGAGTTTGCCTAGCAAAGAGGTCAACATTTTAATTGCACGCAAGAAAGGTTCAGAAGCCAGTAAAGGTGATGGAAGGATGGGTGGGAGATGGCTGAGCTTCCTGGAGCGAAAGGGGATTCCAGCCAAAACACTCTATGTGAGCCGTGGCTGGATGAGTTACGGTTAGGAGGACCACAACCCACACGTGGCAAGCCTGTTCGGATGGGAGCGGCAGGCACACAGGCCCAGGGACGTGACGCCGCATAAAACCTTCCTGGGTGCCTTTGGCAGCTTCACTCTGTGCGACTCGGCAATGGCCGTGTTCTCACATAAACAGTGGGGTTAAATACCGCACCAGAAAGAGGGAGAAAGGGAAAAACCTGGAGATACAGGAGAAGGGGAAAGCAAAAAAGGAAAGAACGAACTCAGCCTGTGTGCAAAAAAAAAGGATACGCATAAAGATCCTACCTAGAGAAAACCACATTTACTTTCATTAGAGCAAGACAGGAAATCCAGATCCAAGAGAGAAATGCAACTCGGAGGACTACGCTGACATCTCCGACGCTCAGTTTTATGCGCTCTCGAGAGCACTTTCAAGACACCAAGCAGAAAACGGGGATAAAACAAACAAGGCAGCAATAAAGGCGCCTCCTCGCTGCGGATGACATCACCAGGGAAGAGGGGAGCACCGGGGGGAGCGGGAGCTGAATGGAGAGCGGGCCCGAGCGGGGGGACAGCGAGCGAGCGGAAGGCAGTAGGAAGCCATATATCAAAACTAGATGCTCTATTGTACAGGAAGGGCTGACCTTTTGCACGTTTACACTTTATTAAACCGGGCTCGGGGAGCGGGGAGGGGGGGGAAGAGAGCCAAGATATTGTTTAAAATGTATGACTATAAAAAAAAGTTGTCTTAATCACCAAAGAATACATTGTGGAAGGCTGACAACCATTCATAAGCTGTAAAAAAGAGGAGTAGTAAAACCCATTTCTCGATAATAGATCCACGGCCCCTTAGTTGGAGGCTCCCAGCCCATGATAAATAGTAAGTAATACTTAGCGCCAGCCACTTGAAAAGGTTACTTGATCATTTACAGCAAAAGCTCTGCCCCAGCTGCCAGTCATGTAACAAAACCATCACGTTAAAATGCTATCCGGATCTTTCAGAGCTATGCCACTCAGCCCTTTGCTGGAGTACCTGGAGATATCTTTTGTTGTGCCCTGTTCTTTAGGCACTTAGTCAGAGATGTTTGCTGGCTTGATAGCCGTAGGCTTATTTTAAAATTCTAAACACCGGCCATAGCCTCTCCAGTGGTAAAGGCACTTTGCTATTTAGGGAACAACTGCCTGGTTATAATAAAAAAGAAGGGGAGAAGAAAAGGAACTTAACAGGTGAGAAAAGGTTTTCCATTAAGTTATCAAAAAGTTACACCATTTATTTATGTTGCCCAGAGTTTCATTTAAAATAGACAATGTAAGAATAACTCCCATCAGAGCAGAGAAACTACTGTCAACGACTGGCTAAGAAATAAAAGTTGCCTGAAACTCATTTGGAGAGAGAAAGCATCTTCTGAATGCTCAGTCTTGATCACATCTTTTGGCTTAATCACATCCCACCCAGGGCCCTCCATGAGAGCTGGGGAATTATTCACAGAAGAAAAGGCTGAGACCAGACTCATGTTTCCAGTGAGAGAAACACATGTAGAGCGCACCTCTAACTGACCCGCGTTATGAACATTGGTCCTAACGAAGAAGACAGAAGCAGGAGCCCCTGAAAATATGATTTCTTAGGAAAAGATCCAGGGTAATATTGGATGGGGATCTGGTAGTAAAAATCTCACGTGTTCTTGAACAAATGACCTGTCTTTGTTCACCGTTTCTGAAATACCCGATTGATTACGTAGCATGGGAACAGCAACTCTCTGGATCAAGTGAGCTTTACACAGCAACCCGCTTTATTAAAAACTAGTTATCAGGAAGTTTCGGGCTTGAGTGATTGTAAATTTTAGGCTATTCTGTGTGATAAGCTATTAGAGATAACCAGACCTTCCACATCTTTTCATTGCCATGGGAAGAGGACGTGGTCAGGATTTCAGGAACAATGTTAATAACCTTCCACCCAATGCTCGCTCCTACTCGGGGTCTGTACGTTTCTCATCGTCTTGTTGGGTTGCTTTGCCACACTAGCTCCTCCCCGCTATCAGATTCTTTACAGGCAGATATCCCCACTATTCTAACTCACACAAACACAGGATGTTCCTGGCCAGCCTGTCACCATTATCCAGCCTGTATGAAGGAAAAATCGGGGGAAGTTATTAACCAAACTCTGAGGCTGATGCAAAACAATGAGGGAACTAAGTTTAGCTGTGAAAGCAACCAGGATCCAGCTTTCACAAACCTGCAAGTTATTTATCTAAGGTGGGAAACATTATCAGAGGAGAACAATGCATGTGAATAGAAAGGAGAGTACAATAACGACCACAGAGCTCAGCTCCCAGCATGCGTTCGCAGCGGGAGAGACGGAGGATAGCTGGTGACCGGCACGCTGGAGAGGATGCCGGGCAGCGTGTGGCAGAACCCGCTGCACTGTCATTGCGGAGCAAGGAATCCTAAGGGCAAGGAGTAACACCACTTGTTGGAGAGGTTAGATAAGGGTTCTTGTAAACCGGGGTTGATTCTCGTGAATGGTCTGGTTGCACTGGACTTAGCCGTGCCCCTCCAACAGCCCGGGGTAACGGCCTGGCCCGGCTGCCCTGTGGGCGGATGGGCTGGCACTCCTGGTCCACCGCCAAAGGGGAAAGCTGCCCAGCAGCGTCTCCCATCGCTCCGCAGGGACTCAGGCCCGAAGGAGACGCAGAGGGAGCAAATATCCCGGAGTGGTCAGAAGAACAGAGGCCACAGCAGCTGCGCAGGAAGGACAGAATACAATTCTCCGTCCAGTGACCCCATCGCCTTCTGGAGCAGGCAGAACTGAACCCCGATTCTCCACTGCCCTGCACTTTTGCGCTTTCTAGATGACGTAAGGGAACGTCAGGCAGGTATAAAACGCTGCTGCTGGGCGGCTGGGCAGTCCTCCTCCACTTGCACTACTGCAAGTGCCTGCGCCGGGTGTTCCCAAGGACAAATCGGGCGGGCATTCCGGCTGTGAGAGGGGAGCGTGGCAGGCCACAGGCGCGGCCCAGACCCCCTCCCTGTTCTGTTAGCGCGAAGAAACAGCAGGGCACAACCACCACCATCCTCAAACCAGGTATGAAACTGGAAGTATTTGAAAGTAACTGGTGGAAAACAGTGGAGTTTCCAGTCGGGCCTTTGGATGAGAGAGAGTCTGCTCCAAGCGACCTGCTCGTACCAGCTCCACCTCAGACTTCTTGGCACTCAATCGACACCGCGTTACAACTGCTCTGCTTTTACCTGGGGGTGAAAAAGCAGCGGGGAGGGTCGCAGGTACTTCTCCTTTAGGGCACCCACAGGGTCCGTCACCTTCCGCTTCTCCACCCTGCTGGACAACAACACAGAGGGTTACATACCTTACAGGGCTACAGGCAGCAAAGCAACAGCCAAACCATTTGCAGAGGTGTTTGAATTATATCTATGAGGCTACTCTCCTATCGACACAAATGATTTGCCTCCCCTTCTACTGGATACTACACACAACAACCCACAAGTTACCCTGCAAAAGGCACTGGAAACGATACAAAAACGGAGCCCCTCCTTTGGGCAATATTTTTTTAGCCATCAGACCGACGACTAAGAAAACATTTTGATCTTTCTATGTGAGAACTAATGCCTCTGCTATAGTGGTTTATAAGTCTCTGCTGTTGTGAAGTGTCATGAAAAAAATTACATGTACTGCAAAAGCAATGTTTAAGTGGGAGAAGCTCTAGAGTCCACAGCAGACAGCCACTGCATGGAAAAAAATTGTCTTTGAGAGTTTGTTTTTATCTTAAGAGTTAACACTGCGCCAGACTTCGCAGCCCCAAGCGTGCTGAAATCATTAGGTGTTTCATATTTGTTCCCCTCCTTGCAGCCGAGATAGAATTTGCATCGAGTTTATTTGGCAAGCATATGCGGACAACAATTTTAAAAGTTAGGAACTGGTGGGAGATTTCTGAAGCGACTCAGGAACACGAGTTCTTCTAATGTCACTTCGGTCCATTCAGATATTCCACGCTTAGGCACTTTAATATGGACAAACGATCCTGAAGTTAGGCTCCTATTTTTGAAAATATTGGCTTTGCTTTCACAAAATATTCTACTCGCAGGGAAACCATGGCGTGGAATCACCCAAAAAGAGAAACTGAAATGTCCGCTATGGGAAAGAAGTGTTATGAAAGTATACTCCAATAAACGCAGCTGCATCTTTAAATTACTGGAATAGAGTCCGTCTCAGCTAAACCAGCAGAAATCCAATAGTAAGAGTAATTTTAACTACATTAGTCCAGCATAAATGAGAGCAAATTATTTTGCTGCATTTCAGCTGATTGGTGTGTGGATCAAATTACCAAAGAGTTTAAAAGAAGAGTCCTGCAGAGTGCTATTTAGCGAACTGTATTTAATCTGCATTTAATTTTTCTTAGGTAGAAGAAAAGAGAAGAGCTGGATTTGAAATGCAGTCACCATCACTGCGCTTTGGAAGGTACGCGTTTTCACGGGCATGAGTTTTCAGAGAAACAACAATCTGTAAAACAATACGTAGAAAGTTTCTCCGCGACACCAGGTGAAACTAACCCGCGGCGAGCAACACGCCGACCGGGGAAGCTCTGCCCTCGGCGACACGCCGAAATGGGCCACGCTGCCGCGGGGAACGCCCCGGGCCCCGGCCGGCCAGACAGCCCCGCCGGCACCCGAACCCCAAAGCCTCAGGGAAGCGACAGCGTTTCCCACAGCTTTACCACCTCCCAGGGTCGGGTAACGAGGACACGACAAACGTACAAACTTCCTCGTCAGAGCCGAATTCCGCAGCGACCAGAGGATTAAGCTGATCTTTTCAGCCCAGTGCCTGAGAACGTTACCTTAACAAGGCTGAGCTAAAAACTGCACTGATTTCAGGCTGTCTGGCTGCATTAAATTATATCACCAGGAGAAAATGTCAAGGATTTAAGTGGCCTTTGGGAGAAAAATGAAGGAGCCAAACGATGTGAGAGAGTCTGATAAAGAGAAGTTTAGAAACAAAATATTTCCATATTTTTTAAGCTGGGACTTGGAAGCTCTGCTGTTTAGCTCATTACATCAGAAGTCTGATTCGCAAGCAAGTCCACCGCTGACTTTCTATTTTAATGTATTACTAAAACTATATGCATCCCATGGAATGCAACAAATGATGCCCCCATCCTTCACTTCCATCTGTCTTCTGGACCTTTACGGTTTTCCCGAGGCTGCTATTTTAATTGGCAACGGCTTTTTCAACCCATGTTATTTCAACATTCCTGCTGAGAATGCCCAGAGGTGGCAGGATCCTAAGCTAACGCGAAGCTTTTGCCTTTCTATCCCATTTATTTCTTTTTTTTTCCCCCAGAAGTACTTTTTACAAAAATAAATGCCGGACTATTTACATCATTACTTATTTTTCCAGGAGAGGATGACCACGGTGGGTCCCAGACAGAACACATTACACGTCCCGGGTTGTGATGTAGCCGTTTCCATCACAGATGGTAAGCGTGTAAGCAAGCAACACGGCATCAACCCTGAGAGCGCTGGCAAAGCGAGAGACGCTTTCTTAATAGCAAGCAACGAGGGCTCACTAATCCTCATCTCAGCTGACAGTTCTTTGGCCTGGCTAGACATTGACATCATTTTTTCCCACAGTTATCAACCGTACAATAGCAGCAAGGCAGTGACATAGGTGCTGTTCTCCCGGCCCGCTTTTCCAGCCGGCAGCGAAGGCCACACCACCCGTTGTTGTTCGCAGCCCTTTGAACGCTCAAGCGAACCATCCCGGTGCTGACATAACCGCTCGGCGGTGACTGTGAGTCTTCCCAGCACTAAGAAAACACCAGCCGCTGCAGCGTACCCACTGACCTTCCCGCAGGGTGGATTACAGCGAGGCTCACGGTGCAGCCCCGCAGCACGCTGCTCACGTTGAGCCCAAGTAATGCAAGAGCGAACCATCCACTTCCAGGAACCGGCCGTTCAACTGGACACTGAAGCCAGGAGCCTCTGGGCCAAACCCGCGCACCGAGACGGGTGTCAGGAAGCACCCTACGCTAAGGGAGAACTAATTGCCATGTTAATGTCTATATCAAACTAGTTCGGGATACCTTTTTTCACTAGACTTTGCTAAAAACAAGCAAATGCTATTTGCTACGTGACAAATCCGCGGCAGGAAGCTAACAAAGGCGGTGCCAGTGCCGGATGGGTAATACGCAAACTAACTGGCACCCTCACCTTAAAGCTTAAAATACTCTTCTTTTAGAAACAGGTTTTATAAAAAGCTCTAAACCAACAAAAAACTCAAGTCTTCCCTTTACATCTTCTTGTGAATTCATTCTTTCTGGAAGTTTAACTGCATTTGGGTAACTTCATCTAGTCCGCTTCACACATGCCTAACACGTTCAGCTTATTCTAGGTATAACATAACGCGTTGGGCCTTGCTCAAAAACCATCCACTTCAAGTGAAACTAGAACACCCTCGCTATCTTCTAAGAAAGCTAAGTCTGCAAGAAATGTGTCTGGGAGAGATCCGGATAATAACACGCTACCATTTACACAGTACTTGTTACTCCAGACTTAAAAGTGTTTCAGAAGGCTGGGTCCACAACAGCAGTTCCTACGAACCGAAAAACTCTAAGAAAAGGCACTAGAAAGAAAAAGGGGGTAGGGAGGAAGAAAGGTGAAGCGGCTCACAAAAGGCCATCAAGTCAGTCAGTGGGAGAGCTGCATTTCCAGGCTCCCAGGGCTCCTGACTCATTCCCAAGCCATGAGCCAGGGCTCCGAGGCATCTGAACTCTGCATTCTTATCGAATCAAACCTCTGGAATTTCCCCAGCAGAAGTGCCATCTTAGTGTTGGCTCGTGGGAGAGTCCTTAAATAGGTCAAGTTTCTTCTTTATCAAAATAAGGATGTGTTCTTTATACATATTGATTACGAGTACTCCTTTCAATTATTCAGCCCTTTCGATTCAGAACATTCAACGTGCTGTGACAAAGGAGCGAGAAGGACAACGAACTGCAGCAGACTTTCACTGCTCTTTCTAAACAACCTACATCCTGATCTGCCTCAAGTTGCGATGTCAGCTAGAAAATGAGCTCGTTAGAGGGAACGCTTAAGGCAGGGTATGTTAATACCTGTATATGGGGTCCATGAAAAAGGGTGATGGCTTAGCATAATGCAGGGACGGCTGCTGAGGCAGTTGAGACTGGGAAATCTTGGGTAAGACTTCACTTGCCATTAGCTTCCTTTCCCCATAAATGTGGTTTTTCCGTGGCTCTCTTCCTCCGTTCTGACTGGCTCGGATGCGGTTGCCAATGCTCAGATCCAGTGGCTGTTCTTCCCCTGAGGATGGGGCTGGCAGGACCTTAGGTGGTGGCAAGATTGGCTTAATCTCTTTTGGCTTTGTGGTGAGATCGAAGGGTGACTCTGAGCTGGTGCTGCCTACTTTGTGGAGGTCCCTGGGTGACTTTGGTTCTGCCTTGACCAGCAAGTTGTGATTGAGGGTCCGCTCCGTAAAAGGATAGAATGAATGGGGGAAATTGGGGAGAAACTGAAAAGGGAACATGGAATGATATGGGAGCGAACCCATCTTTTTCTCCTGCATCCCCATAAAGCCAGGCCCAAAATATTTCTCTGCGATGGAGGCGATAGCTTTAATAGAGTCATTAGCTGCTCCCGTGGTAGGCAGCAGGTGCTCTTCGGGGGGAGGAAAGAAGGAATGCTGAGAATAGAAGAGAGGGATCTCACTCGTGTTGTTGGTGGAACTTGCGGACACAGAGCTGCTGACAAAATCTGGCTTGCTCTCAATTTGTTTGCTCTTATCCTTTGTTTTGTCCCTGTCGCTCTCTGCATCACTGTCCAGGTCAGAACCAGTGCCAGTGGTGGTGTCCAGATCTGTGCCTGTGGTTGTATTGACATCCTCAAAGTCGCTGCCATCGGACATGTCACTGTTCCTGGCTTTTAGCTTCTCCAGGTAGGAGTTTTCCAGGCTGCTTTCACATTTCTCCTCTCCTGAAGTGGCCTGGTTGCTGTTGCTCACTGCAGAGATCAGAGGAAGTGCTGGGTTCCCAAGGGGGCTTGGAAGCTTTGCGTCTTGAGCGTGGTTGAGGGGACTTTTGAGCAGTTGTGTGGGTGGTAATAAGGGGGGCCTGGGGTATAGAGACGGTGGGAAAATCCCTGGGAATCCCGGAGTGAGGGCAGGAAATGCTGGGGGGGCAGGTGAGAATGGAAGACCCCCCGGGTGCGGGCGGGATGGAAAATAATCATTAAATCCCAGGCTGGCGTGATTGAGGTTGGGAGAGGGCTTGGATTTGTCCATCATGGAAGTGGGCGTTAGGGGTAGGCCAGGGGCAAAAATCCCGCCCGGGTTGTAATGGTTCTTGCCCTCGCAGAAGCGCCGGTGCTTGTTGAGAGAGGAGGTAGTGCTGAACATCTGGCCGCAGTCCTTGCATTTGATCTGGGTGCGACAGTCCGCGTGCATCCGCTTGTGACGGCAGAGGTTGGAGAACTGCGTGTAGGATTTGTGACAGACCTCACCTAAAGCATCAACAGAAACCAACAACAAAAGCAATATGAAATTAACGGGAAATGGCAGGGAATTCAGGGGGAGCTTCATCAGCGTCCCCCAGCCCGTCCGCCCTGCCCCTGAAACCCCCTTCCCCTGAAAACAGGAGAGGTAAAAACCAGGCTACAGCTACGCGCTGGGCGGGATCTCCAGAAACCCGGCTCACCATGTCTCCCGCTCAGGCTCCCCTACGTAACCTTCGGCACACCGTTTAGCTTCTTTGTGCTTCAGCTCTCCCTGTATAAAATCAAGCTAACGAGTCCGTCTGGCCTCTTTAGTTTGCAAGCCTGTGGGAAAAGCTGTCCCCCTCTTTCAACGTTTATACGGGACTCGGCCTCACCGGGCTGTGCTCCCGGCTACGCTTACAAAAGGAAGAGGCAGCCCTGGCAGTCCTGTCCGAGGACGCTGGAAGAGAGGCGAGGGGGAGCGGGCTGGGAGACCGCGGGAGCGGCTGACAGAAAGCCACGCTTCGTTTGAACCCCAGCCGTCGCCCGGCTGGCACGGGGCAGGCTCGCGGGGGCCACCATCCCAGAAACAAGAACACATTTCCCTTTCAGTAAACCTCCTTCCTAGAGAATCTCTCAACAAGCGACTCCCAACAGAAATCTGCGGGGATGTGCTACTCCTGCTCAAACTTTTTTTGGAATTTTCAATAAAGATAATCATGCATTTGAATTACAGTATCTATTTATATTAGCTAGTCTACTCTCCCTGTAGTCCTGGCATGGCAGGAAGCACTGAAGGCTGAATGGAGAAGAACTTTGCCTCATTTAATCAAACCTACCCTTTCTTTAATGCCATTAATAGTAAGTAACCACTCCATAGGGATGTTCTATAAATACTTTGCCAGCCAGGGCTCAGTTCAGCTAGAAGCGGGGTGAGATCTTGTATTCGCTAAATTAGTAAGACACCCTAGCAAGGCTAAGTTAACGCTACATCAGCGTTTTCTTTAACGACCTGTAAATACCAAGCTTTCAAAATGTGGATTTTTATGACCTCTTTCACCTACAGACTTTGCTGGTGTGGAAGGAACAGGGCAAAGTAAGAAAAAAATCCCACCCAAACTTTTCTATATATCAAAACACTGTAACTTTTTATTATCTGATGCCTCTTTCAACATAGGAATAAATTCTGCTTCTCAGTGAATTAACACACTTCTTTCACTGGAGAACCACTGTTATCACCATTTTGTAAACATGGAAACTGAGACAAAGAGAGGGAAAGCATATTGTTCGGAGCTGGGCAGGCAAGGACCCAAATCCCAATTCTCCTGACCCCCAGTCCTCCAACACAGTGACGACGTGGCCCTTCCTTCCTTCCAGCCTTTACTGATGGGTGCATGCGAGCCTGACTTTCACGATATTTTTTTCTAAATCCCTAGGATTCATATCAGTGCTTAAATATCAAATGACTGTCAGGAGAGTATTTCACCAGCAGCTCTGAAAATATAAGGGGAAGCCCTTTCTATTGAAATTCAAAGCAAAGACTATTAAAATTTAACAAATTTGACATTTCAGTTCAAATGGGGATCCCAAAATTCAGCAGATTGTCACTGAAGGGTCTGCTGCGTCTGGTGTCTGATTGCACCAGAAATTTAACATGAACTGTCTTTCCTCAGAGCATTCCAGCTTTTCTGCTTCGGACCCAGATACAGCAAGGAGCTGCGAAGGACACACGAACAGAGGAGAACTAGAAAGTCATTGAAGAGTTTCAATGTCTGAGTAACAGCTTTTCCAAAAGAGTATGCTAAAGCCATCCCTAGATTTTGGCAATCACATCTTAAAAACTTGTGTCAGTTCCTCTGAACTACTATTATTGTATACATAGAGTTTTATGGCTGTGGCATGTATTATTTTAGCTACCTTAGACTTTCAAAGAAAGGGTTTATTTAGGTTTTTTACTTCATTTTAAAATGTTTTCTTAAAAAATATCTAAACAGAGTTCTTAAAGGAAACACTACTCGATTTATTTTCCATAAAGCTAACAGTCTATTAGGTACAGCAATCTCTGTTTCCACAGAAGTTTAAGCGGGAGGGTACGTCAGCAGCCGCCTAACACCCAAGCCCCACAGACCAGCTCTGTCTCTCGGGCTGCTCCTGCGCTTGGCCACCGCCAGAGACGCGCCGGCCACCGGACAGCCCCGGGGTGGAAGCGGCCCCGTGCTGCCGGCCAGGCCAGCCCCGTCGCTCCCGCCTGCCTCGCTCGGGGGCCACTAACTGCTTGGCCCCTGGTTCTAGGGTGGGCGAGTGTTCCCATCCCGCTGCTCTGGGCAACGCCAGCGTCTTCGGGGTTGTGGGAGCGACTGTGTGTGGCCAAATGCACAGGCAGGTGCAAGTACTTCCACGTGCAAGGATACCATGAGTAAGCTCCCTCTCAAATTACTAATAATATCTCAAGAAATGTCACCTTTGCGTGGATTTCTTTAAAAGATGTTGGCATGTTTTTCTTCCCGGAACAAAATCACCCTTTTCTAATTGTAACCGCCTCCCTTGCCACACGCCAAGGGATGCTGTATTGTGGGTTAGAAGATACACCCAAGTGTATAATGAGCGGCTGATCTGCTGAAGCAGACTGTATCACGACTGAGCGCACTCGCTGTCAGTTCTCACCGGCTCAACACTGTGGGTTTTCTATTGCATGCATTCCCAATATCACAAAAAAGAAGTTATACTCTTCCCATGCAGCAAAACTTTGTGAGAAGACCAAGGATAACAAAAGCAACACCTTCCAAGGGAATCAGATTCCTTTTTTCCATTTTCCACCCCAGGAAGAGTTGCGAGATATATCTGATGCTGCACAAAATCCCCTAAAGAAAAGAGCTACACGTATCAGAGCTCACATCATCATTATAAATAAGGAAAACTGGACATTTTTTGTTTAAGTCTCCAGTTATACAATGATCTAGTAACTCTGCATGTACTGTCCTCTCCCGCTGTTCTGTGTTCTGCAGTTATAAAGTTACAGTTTGGGGGTTTTTTTAAAGCCACATATAACATTGCAAACCCCAACCAAACGACACCCCCCGCCAACCCCTTTTCTTCCATTGAACAGGAAAGCAAAACTTCCCAGCGAATCCCGCCTCACGGCTCCCCTAAAGTTGCTAATGGATTCCATACTCATGCTCAGGACTCCACCTGGCACATCTGAACGAGGCAGAATCAGTCTCAAGTTGTTTTACACACTGATTTAGACTGACAACTCCCTAATTCTTATGAGGTGAGAGTGAGGAGATTATGAGAAGAAATCATTCATCTCACTGCAGCAATACTATGAGATTCAAATTATCTCTTTCATGTGCCCGTCATCAAATGAAAGATTGCATCAAAATGAGCATAAGAGTATTTTTTCTTCCTCCACTGACACCCATCTGATTATCTCAGAACACATTAATGAAACGAGTCTCCCAGGATACTCTTGCATACTGTTCCCATTATACCAACAGGGCAAAAAAGGCAGAAGGGGGCTCAGTGCCTTCCCTACCCTAACATCAAAGCCTGGAATCAAACACAGATCCCGTTCTGTGCTTGAACCACGCTGTCTGAGGAGTGTCAGGAAGTCGTCCCTAAAGTTTCTATAGCTTTGTTGTGACACAAACCACTTTGCTGCACAGTTATCAAAATCCAATAGGTGCTGTGTCAATTAAAAAAATATACAGCCCTGAGAATGACAAGAGATGAGATGAATGGCGCTCAAGGGAAAATGCCCTTTTGGAAATATTCCACCAAAGAGAGCACTAAGGACACAGTTAATCTGCTATTTATTTGGCTTCCAAGGATTATCTAGATGAAACATGCAGTAAATAAAGAAGGAAAAAACTCTTTTTAAAAAACACCTTCTTCTTGTCTCTGTGACTATTCCAAATTCTTTACAACGGCTACGGGATTTGAAGCACCCCTGAAAAACATTTCGATCAGGCTGTGTCAGCTATTTATTTATGTCACCAACAGGAACATTCAAAAATTATTAAGGAAAAAAAGACGAGAGAAAGAAAAGATATGAGAAAATGGCATCGCTAGGACTGCTGAGAGACTCAGCTTTTAACTTGTCAAGAAAGTCAAAAACTGCCATGAATGTTTACTGAAAAAACAGGGAGCATGCAAAAAAAAAAAAAAAAAAAAAAAAAATCGCTGCGGAATTTCATCTTGTGCTCTGACCTATAAAATTACAGCGGCTGCTCACAGAGGGACAGCTAGTACTGGGGGGCCCCGCAGGATACGTGCAATTATGGCAAAAGCCAGAGCTCTGTGACGGCCGTGACAACTTACATATGAAAGGTTTGACAGTACTGTGAATGTGCTTGTGTTGTTTGAGGCCAGACGAGGTGGCAAAGGTTTTGCCGCAGTCCGGGCAGGCATGGGCCCGCGCGCCAACGTGCTGGGAACGGATGTGCCGCTGGAGGTTGCTGGGGTCGGTAAACACCTGAAAGAGAAAACGCCTTGAGGGAGGGGAAACAAAGCAGCAGGGAGAAGAGCGTATACGTGAAAACCCTGACTATTTTTTCCGTTTTTTGTCACCGCCGCTCCTGGCGTTAGGAGTGCAGGATATTCACCTCCCGCTGCAAACAGATAATGAGCCGAGTAGGGCTGAGCCGTGCCTGGCCAGGCTGCCGGCACGCTCTGAAGTGTGCGGCGCTCACAGGTTAACAGCCCTTTGCTTACCCACATCTGCCCTGCGCAACGCTCGCCCGCCGCCCCGGCCGACTCTCCAGCCCCCGGGAAAAGGCCAAGGGCGAGCTGCTCGGGGCAAGGCTGAGCTCCACGTCCAGGCTGATGTGCCGGGGCCAGCTGAGCACACCGCTCTCCTTGTGCTACCACGCTCCGCACCACGGCCGGGCCACCGAACCGCGCCGGCACGGGTCGCCCGTCCTCTGGACCCCTTCCCCCAGGTCCCAGCGCCCGTTCCCAGGGAAAGCTGCCCACGGTTACCATGTCCTGCACCGTACCTTAACACAGTTTTCACATTCAAACCGTTTCCCACTGTCGTGAGACATTTGGTGACGAATCAGGTTGGATTTCCAGTTGAAAGCCTTGGGACACTGGTCGCACTTGTACTCCCTCTCCTCGGTGTGGATCACCATGTGCTGCTCCAGGCTGGGAAAGAGAGACAGGCTGACCTCGCGTGGCAGGCGGCAGCTCGCGGCCCGGGCCGGCAGCGAACGGAGCCCACCCCGAGCGCCCACCTGAACCAGGCGCTCACTGCCAAGGCACACGCTGGAGCAGGACTCCTGCCCCGTAGCAAGGAGGTCTGAAACCGAGAGAGGTGACTAGAGACGGCAACAGCGAAACGGGCCGCGAGCCCGGGGGGCTGGGGGGGTTTCCAGGACCAACTGCTGCCGCAGAGCATGG
This sequence comes from Phoenicopterus ruber ruber, assembly GCA_009819775.1. Taxonomy (NCBI): domain Eukaryota; kingdom Metazoa; phylum Chordata; class Aves; order Phoenicopteriformes; family Phoenicopteridae; genus Phoenicopterus; species Phoenicopterus ruber. Next base: position 8,888,636 of record CM020235.1, on the reverse strand, counting down.
TTGCAAAAGCCTCCGTGAAAGGAGGTGAGCAGCACATCCACCGCGAGAGGGGCAGCGACGCGCAAATACTATTTCTTTTTTTGGCATTTCTTTCGCAGATGGAAGCTACCCTATTCTGCCTCAAAACGTCGCTGCGTTTTATGATATTTCTTATTAAATACCTGAGTCCATTTACAAGGGGGAAAAGGAAGGTAAAACCAGACCTGACCCTGCAGGTTCCTGAAGGGAAAAATGAGCACTTTGTGACCAAGACTTCTATGGCATCCCCACAGGGAAAGACAAGATATTAGCTGTTGCTGCTGAGACTATCACGTTGCCGTTTTCATGGGCACAAAGCCCACAGCTTCCCAGAACACAGCAACTTAACATTGGAAAGAAACATGATAAGGTGCAAACACATTTCGCTTCTAAATGTCAGACATCTTTTATTACTTAACTCGGCAATTTCAACTTCTGCCAACTGGCAGCTTCTCCCAAACCAGGAGGACGATGGCAAACCAGAGTGGCTGCTGGAACAGGGCCACGGCAGGGACGGCTTTTCAGAGAGCGGCGCAGGGTGCTCTGTTTCCCTGTCCAAAGCGCTGCCGCTGCCCGCCAGCACGCTGGGCCACCAAGCCAGGTGGGCCGGTCCCGGGAAGCCACCGCCGGTGGCAGCGGGGCAGGTATGGAGCCTGGGAAACCGTCCTGTTGAAGAGCGAGTGCTGTAAAACACGCTAAGCAGGCTGGAAATCCTGCACCTCTCCGGTCAGTCCTCAGAAACAAGGGAAGAACATCTGCGTCCTTCGCTGCCCGCAGCGTAGTTTAACGGGAGTTACAAATACTCCTCCTTAGTGTGAATTCTGATGAAGGACAAACTTACATGAAATCTGCTACTCTCTGAAATCCCCTACAGATCGACATTAAACCATTCCTATGGAACTTTAAAGCATGGCTGTATTTTTTTATAGGAACATTAAACTAAACACTACCGGAAAATCCTGCCAGTCTTCGTTCAACACTGCAGGACAACTTCACGGCAGGTAACTCCTGGGCACCTGCACCGAGCCTGAGGGCTTTAGAAACCTAGGAATTAGCTCAGCCTTGACATCGTCCTCAGGACCGTACTGCTCTCACTCCCTTCGGACGCCCGCGGGGACCTGCACGCCCAGCGGGACTCTACGCCGACAGCAGGCACCGGCCGGCGCCGTGGAGCAGAATGGACCTGACACGGGGCTCCCTTGAAGCTCCCGGGGTACAGGCTGCCCACACCGACAACTGACGCGCATCGAAATCTTTGTGACCTGAGGGATTCCCCGGCACGGGAACAAGGGCAACCGTGCAGAAGGTGGCTTCATCACGAGAGGGCTTGGTGGGACTGCAGCTCACACACGGATCCCAGCAGCCACCAGCCTGCTACTCCCCCGAAGAACCACCTCTTCCTTCGAGTCACATAGTTAATATTCATGAACTTGCCCCTTATAAACTGCCAATCCACTAATTTTAAAGAAGCTATATTCATTTTGCTGAAGAAATGGTGTTCTTAACACTACAGAATTTTTTACACATACAAAGAAATATATACCTTTCATATACACATATACAAAAATACGTTCCTGTTAACTGTGATTTATGAGTTTATTTAGAGCAAATATGGACAAACTAATATGCTGTTTAGAGGCAAGTACCTACTGGGATTAGCAAAACATTTATTTATTTAGTCAGCTGCTAAATGCTCAATTTCAGTTCCCCAGTGGCACTCTTGATTTGATCTGTATTAACTTCTGAAAAATTATAAGACCATCTAGGTACGCTGACTGGATATATTCTGTGTTTTAGTGGCTTTCTCAGTACATAAAACGCAGCAGATGGATGGGGGAGGGATAGATGTGGACATTCTCTCCCAGCTCCACTAAATGCGTCAGTGCGTAGTACACCGAACGGCGATGTTGCCGACTCCCTCTTTCCCCGTTGAAAAATGGCTTTGTGTTATTTGCTTAAAAAATCCCCAACCCAAATATTTGGAGTCAATGCTCTGAAAGGCAATGCAGCCGCTGAGCCCGGGAGCCCCTGTCACAACTCCAATCACCCTCCAAGCGTACAGGTCTGTGGCTAGTGACTTGGGAGTATCTCCGTCTGAGCTCCGCTGGAAGTACCTTGAAAAGGGCCCTCTGTCACCTAGGGGTGCTCAAAATTTGGAAATCCCTGCTAGGACACACACGGGCTTTTGCCTTAAGCTCGAGATATTTGTGTTGAGCACACTGATGATGGGTAGATGTTCTGCCACTTTTCCTTCTTAATTACAACGTCCGTAAAGTAACGGTTAGGAGCAATGATTCCGAAGAATCAAAACAGGAGAAGGTTCTGAAAATACATCAGGACAGGGCTTGCAGAATTGGTGTTCTGTCCTTGGCCCTTCCAAAGGTGTTCGGTCTGACTTCGAACAAGTCATTTGTTCGTCCGTTTTCCCTACCCACATTAAAAGCAGCCTTCTGCTCCACTGCCAGCAGCGCTGGCCATGGAGATGTGTCCCAAGGAGAGCCAAGTCTTGGACTGAGCCAAGCTCTGCCTCACCCACTTCTCCCAAGAAATCAAGGGGAACTGGACCGTAACTCAGCCACAACATTTGAATACCTAGAATTAGCTCCACCAGACAACTCTGAGCATCTCACCCACAAGGATAAGTAATCACTGGAGGGGAAAAGGGACTTAAAATCTTCCTGCTTCCCTTAACCCCTGCAAAACGGCCACGGTGCCGCTCCAGGCCCCGAGGGGAGCCGGGAAACACACAGGTGTTACGAAGAGAAGAGGACATGCACATTTCAAAAGGGTATTTCCTAAACGAACATAAAACTACAGAGTGCTGGGAGCCAAAGAGCAGAAAGTTTCTACCACAGCTAGAGAGACAAAAGAGCTGGAATTTCTACTAAAAATCATAAATAAATAAATCATTTAAAGGAAGTTCTCCTTTTCTTGTCAGGTAAAAAAATTAAGAGAATTGCAGCCTCCGAGTAGCGAATCAAAAGCATCCAACGTAGAAACCCAAGGTGAGGAATAAAGACATCGAACTGTGCTACGAGAACCACTACACAGATGTCCCTGGCAGAGAGTATCCGTGACCAACTTCCACAACGCCCACAGCCCAGCCAAGAGCCAAGCTCTTTCCAATACAGATAAACTAGTGCAATGTTCTTTGCGTTTCGTCCTTCTCTACATTTTTTAAAACAGATTTTTTTCTTCACTTACTCACCTAGATAAAAGATCTGAAAGTAACAATACAATTAAGTTCAAAATGACTAATGCTGGTGAACATCATCTTCTTAAATTCTTAACTGAAATGAAACAGGCCTTATATTGCCTTTAAGCTCAAGATTTCTGCTCTACTTATGCAGTACACGACAGAGAATTGCCAGTTCTCACAATTTTATAACAAATCTTGCTGTGCGTCGTTTTTGTTCATCTAAGAAGTCAACTGAAATGAGTATGTGAGAACTTAGCCTCCAGTGAACGGATAAAGCTCTGGTCCTTATGCCGTGGAGAAAACCTTGAAAATACAGCCCAGTAGTTAAAGGCTCAGGATGCAAATAAACACAATCCTAAAATGATTAAAAAAATATCTCAACTTTTAAAAACTGGCTCCTAATATTTAACCATTTGAGTCTCACATTGCAAATTAATCAGAAATCTCAAAGATCTCTGCTTTAAAGCTGCATTTGATTACTATCACATGATGCTTGAAGGATGGAAATTTTCAGTTAAAACTTACTGGGACAAAAGGATTTTTCCTTTTAAAAAAAGTTTAATTCTTGTTTAGAGTTGCCTTATAATAATAATTGAATAATTACTGCAAATAAAAATATGAGATGGAGAATATTCTATCTTCTTTTTTTCCTTTTCACATTTCTATTACAAAAATGCTCGCTGAACACAAACTGTTTTCATGAGCATTTTCTTATTAAAAAAAAAAAAATTAAAACCGAAAATTTGATTGGAATGGAATTTTTTTTAATTGCTTCTGCAAGATCAAATAGGAGCTCATGACCATGTTTAGAGTCCTTAGTATAACAACGCCTCTTTATACCCACTGATCTCAAATGACCAAGAATTGCATATAAAAAAGTCTTCACGCAAATGCTGGCAGAACGTAGCACCACAGTTTTCCCTCAGAACCGGACCACATGGGAGCAGCTGCTGCAAAGACACGATCCAGGACTGACAACCTGGCTGGCGCAGCCTGAAGAAGCCACAGGGTATTCAGAAAACAGCCATTTAAACTTCATATTGCCAAGAATCTGTGGATGCTTCCACCAGTGGGTGATGAAAAGCATCACAGCCTACGAAACCAAGGTGAAATCAAATGCTGTCCAACAGCTAGTGACATGGAAGGATTCTAAAAATGACTTTCCTGAACCCTATGGAGAAAGGAAAGGTATATCCCCATAGCTGTCCTGAGCCGCCCAGCTCCCACCTTGGTCCCATGTCTCCCATCACCAGACAGGACTGCGCGGGAGTCACGGAGAGGGGCAGGCCAGAGGAGGCTCCGGCAATTTTCCGGTACCTGTATTTATTGGGGAACATCCTCTCACAGTCTTTGCACTCATAGACCTGTCCATCTCCAAGACCTTCTTGCTTGATCTCGTCATTCAGGGTCTCGTACAGGGAGCTGACGGCGTTGCAGGCGTACTTCTTGTGTCGCCGCAGGTCCAGCTTGGACTGAAAAAGTTCATCACAGTCCTCGCAGCGAAACGTGTGCTCTTCTACAACAGACAGAGAAGATGATTTTGACTTGTGGATCAGGAAGTTCAAGCAAGTCTAATTATTTTACCCAATGCTGGGCTTGTAAAGAAAACATAATATTCTGTGAGGCTCTACCAGACAAACAAAGAGGAAATCTGCAAGCACAGGAGAGAGAAACCAGGGTAGGCTGTGCCAGCAGATTGCTTTCACTTTAAGCGCTAAGAAAAAAAAATAAATCGCACAACTAGGAGAGATCTTGTTCTCTTTGTGTCCTGGCCTCTGCTGAGACGTAGAGACCTACAAGAAGTAGCAGATACACAAAACACTGGGGCTACTTCTGGAGTATTGCGTCTGTTTGCAATGAGGCTTTTTGAAAATACGAACGAGCTTTTCCTCAAAAGGGGCTGCCAGGGAAAAAGGAACAAATCGTACTCATAAAGACAGACAGGGGAAAAGCAAGTTGCCGCAGCACAAACCTGGAGAAGCTCCTTTCTAAGAAAATGTCTTGCTAATGTTATCCTCTTAACTCGTCCCGCACAACTGCAGAAGCACAGTGTGCCATCAAGCCCGTGGAGTTCAAAACCAGAGTACCATGGAAGAAAGACAAGGAAGCCAAATTCTTTGTCGTTGTGCTGTGTTTTTTTTTTTTTTAAAAAAAAAAAAAGATCTAATGCACATAATAAATTATTGTAGTCAAGGTCAAACAAATTAAAAAGAGGGCAGCTATTATTAAGTTTACAAGGCAGCATCCTGACCAGAGTGCCAAGCCAAACAATCAGCTCAGAGCTGTAAATTTTCCAGGAGAACGACCTCTGCGAGGGAGTCGGGATAGCTCCGGGCTGCTCCACCCAGCAGCCAGCTTGCAACAGCAGCTTTCCAGCCACCGCTTCGTCACTGGTGCCGCATTTCCCTGTCCTCCCCTACCCTCTTCCTCTGGGGCTCTGTTTCGTATTAAGTTTTATTCTCTTTTTCTGATAACTTTACTTTCAAAAGGAAAGCTTGTGGTAAAATGCATTAGCTCAGAGGGAAGAGGGGAAATATTCTTTCTAGGAGATGCAGCCAAAAGCCAGTGCTGCGATGGAGCAGGTCCATCCCCGAGCGCTGCTGCTCTGGGGTGAGACGCGGGCGGCACCCGAGTCTTCGTGGCCGCTTCGCTGCCTGGAGCCGTTTTCAAATCTGCAACCTTTCAGCAAACCCTTGGTTTAAAATACCCCATGCACTTGTCCGCCCGAAGTTTTGCACAATCACAACCAGTTAGGCTGTGCTTTAAGGTCTGAAATTGTGTTTTATATCAATCAGGGTTAATTTTGTTAAAAGTGTGACACGAGCACCAGCACCGGCAGTGTCACACCCCGAGACCACCGCTTCCCCACCTGCGCTCGGGCAATAATCTCCTTTCCCCATTTCTCTCGATACAGCCTATTTAAACTCAGGCTGTGGTTTTCGACCCGTGCCCCTGCACGCCGGGGAGTCTGCGACTTGCTTCTGCGGTGACTAAGACAGGCACGATCCCATAAGCTGCTACAGCAAGCTATGTAGGCAGATGAAACCCAAAGTGGTCCACACCTACACGGAAAGTATCGACATGCCCACAAACTGGAAAAAGTCAAACACAGCTAAAAAAGAAAATATCACAAGACACAGGCAGCGAAGCCTTGCTATTCATCCAAGCAGCACGTCTAGTGGTACTATACCCCGTCTGCAAGGGAATGAATAAAATACAGAGATGCTATAGGATCTCCTGAGCTGCAGGAGAGAGGGATGTGAAAAGAAATAAAATCCAGCGGGTCAACATTTTCCTTGAGGGGGGAAAGGGGATTTTGACTAAGAAAGGAGAGCTAAGAGAAGAAAATACCAGTACCTTTCCCATTTCAACTAGTTTTGACAGATCGTACACTCTGAAACTGCTCTCAGCAGCCTCACAATGAAGTGGATCAGGCCCTGCTCTACTCCTTAGAGAAATTCTGTTTGCTAGCAGTTTGCAGAACAGTACCAATATGTATCTCACGTGTTTTCTGTCCCTGGGGAGGGAAATCTGGAAATCAGGATATAAAAAACTACCTAGCAGTATGGAGAGACCGTGTATAACCTACCATTAAAATAATCCAAACTACTTTTTGAGGGGGAAGAGAAAAGAAAAAAAAACCAAAGAAGAATTGTAGTATCATGTTATGTCTTGTTATTGCATTTTACTTGTAACAGCAGCATGAAGCATACAATGCTACCCAGCAAAATTTAATATTTCATCTGCACATGTTTAGGGACCAAAAACGTTCTTAGCGTGACAGCACCAAGCGAGGGGGGGCAAGGGCTGTGATTAGGTGTGTTTAGGTACCTTGTCACTCTCCACACATCCGTAACCCGGGTGAGAAGAGACAAGCCCGACAGCATGATGCGTCCCGAAGGCACGTGCTGCATGGGCTGAGGCAATAATCTCATCGTGCCACCTCTCCTCATTATGAATGAATCCACGTTCGCTCTCAAGCACACCAAAACAAGTGTTTATCTGCTACAACGTTCGTTTTTCATAGTCTCGGACGTCAAGCTGTACTCAAAGGCGTCACTGGCACTAACAAACATGACCTTACTTTTGTTCTGGTTTTGACTCCTAAAGACGTAGCAGGGATAGAAGTTCATTTGAGTCATGCAGCCAACCGAACTGCGGAGTAACAGGATAAATCCCTCAGTAACTCAAGAAAACGTGGAACTGCTCTGGCAAGGTGTTTGTCCACCTCAGAATTCACCCCACAAATCACACATTTCCACTCTTCGCTCTTTTGTCAATGCAACGATGGCTCAATGCGAGAAAGCTTTTTTGGGGAAGCGACTGAAAGGGCTCCGGATTGGGAACTCCCAGAGAGCTTCGCCTCTCAAGCAGCTCCTGTGAAACTCCCAGCTTCTCTCAAGCTCAAACTGGCGACCCCCCAGACCTGAAAACTTGGAATGGAGGACACAGATTTCTTTTTTGACTTCAGAGAAAATGCATCAAAATACCTTCTGCAAATCCGTACTAAATTCTTCCTACTCCAGTTTGAGATTTACATGATTAATTGTATCTTATTTCACCCAAACTATCCTCTAGGAACCCGGAATCCACTTTGAGTTTGGAAAACTAGCCATGGAGAATAATTTGTTATATACCTGGCTAAAGATGGACACCTCGCAAGCACCCTCTCCCACAGTGCACAACCTGACAGACCACTACCTGTTGTCATCAACGAGAATAACATTATTTTTGGCCTTTCTGTGAGATTTCAGAGTAGGGAGACAGACAGATGAAATACATTAATAGCCTCAGTAGTAACTGTTAGAGAAGAGATTTTGCTTCTAATTCTCCTTGTCCCTTGCCAGCAGAATTACGGACCTCGCACAAACCACACACAACACAAGTCGGCAGAAGCTGGCGTAGCTGCGTTCACCCGAGCTGAGGAGCTGCCCCTGTCAGACTGTTATTAAGAAATGTAAGAAACAAGGCAGCTCAGCCGAGGCACGTGCATTTTTTGCTTTTGCATTTGCATACTTTCGGAGCTATACAGATTTTACAGATATAGCCCTTGCATGTCACAAAACTGAAAAAAAACCTATTTTGTGCAGGCTTGTGCTTCAGGAACAACATTCCTCTTCCATCATCAAACACGGCAGCTTTTTCACAGGTAGGAAAGACAAGAAATGCATGTGCTTCAGAATATTTGGGCTTGGAAAAAGAAATCTTTATTGAAAAGAAGAATTAGAGAACTGACAAAAATACGATTAAAAGCCTTGTAGTCACATGTTACACATGTCGCCACTGGTTGCAAATATGATTTTGATGCTCGGACAGGTTAAACAGAGGAAGAACGGACTGGCTGGCAGAGAAGCTGGTTGTATCGTATCAATATCCAACACCCATTGCTCCTCCTACATAACAAAGGAGGCTCAGGGTTGAACTAAGGCGACCTGGTATCTATTTTGTGTCTTTATATCAGACACCCAGTTTGTAGACTTCATTAAAGTTTTTTTTCCCTTCTTTAAGCACCAAAACCAAAAACACTGCCCTTCAAAACAAGTTCTCATTAAAGTTTTCTTCTTTCTTTAAGCACCACAAATGAAAATACTGCCCTTCAAAAAAGGTTACTACTTCAGTATCTTACAGGGAGAAGGGGATAAAAAGAAAAGAAAAATCCAGTTACAAAAAAATTGCTGCCTGTTCTCTATGTCTTGTTTGTCAAATCTATGGTTATATGTGTCTATCTTAAGTTCCATCAGTAACACTCAGGACAAAGCAGGAATGTAACAGAAAAATAAATCAGTGCCTAATAGCTTTCAGAGAAACCAAGGGGAACACAATTATGTGGCATCTACATGCTAATCTACCAGACTTGAATCTCAAAGGAGTTCAAGTGCCCTACTCAAAATTCCTGCAGTGATAAGGGGTCTGCTGTGTTTGGCTGGGGTTTGGATAAAAGATTTTTATGATAATTATCTTTGTGTGGAACAATTTTGCATTTTCTTTCTTGTTAATTCAGAATCGAAATGGGGGTGCGAGGCAGCAGGAAGATAGCATTACCGAAAGTAAAAAGTATTAAGAAGTCAAATATTTAATGTTGGTCTATTACAATTTGAAAGCAATTATGTGGCAAAAGCACTAGACGTTACCAGGAAGATACAGATAAACGTTACATAATGACAAAGATGGAAAACAAGGAGCACTTTTTGCTCCTTCAAATAAAAGCCTATTAGCAACAGAAATGCAAAACAGCACTGAGTTTTCTTTCTGATTTCTCCCCGACGTCAAAAAAAAAAAAAAAGGTATGTGTTACTCCATCATTGTGAACACAGAAACGATTCACCTCTGTGTGCTGGTCTCAAGAAAACTATTAACTTTTTTGGGGGGAGAACACTGAAAAAACAACCCCAAAGCTGGCATCTCGGTGAGACAGCAGCTACTGCGCTGCCTGTTCAGCCGCTCCACCCGCGGACCTCCAGCGCAAGAGCTTTCAGCAGCACGGATCCTCAAACTATCCCTTCGCTCAGGCACACTTCAAACCAATTGTGCACACCATATGTATGCTCTTAAAGAGTGTCACTGCAAATTTGAATCTGAAAATTGTATTCATACACAGGTAAAAGAAAATAAATGTACTGTAGGATGTCCAGGTGAGACAGCTCAAATTTCAGCGATTCATTATGTGAACAGTATTTCCAACTAATAGTTTAAAAAAGACTGGTAGATGAGAATATATTTATAGAAATTAGTCATCAAATAATAATGCGAAACCTGCAACAGGCTCTATGTTGAATGAACGAACAGAAAAAGACCTAAGTAACATGCCCTAATAATCTCTTCACTTGAGAAAATTCAGGTACTTTTTAGGTTGCTCTCTAGCTTTCACTGCCCCAAATGTCACAGAAACTAAGACCCTGGAAAACAGAGCAGAACTTTGCAAGTCCGGACTGATTTTCATTTCATTTCAGGGTCACAAGGTGCTTCACACGAGGTCAGGCTTCTGCAACGCTCTGTTAGGACAGGGTTTTGTACTCATCTCAGGACTTGCGAACAACCATTTTGAAATAAGAATCCGTACCATTTTTGATTACTCCAGATACGTCTGGGCTGTTGCCTTGTTTTTATAGTATTTTTGGGAGCGGTGTAGCACATCTTTCCTAGTTTTCCTAAGAGACTGCTGCCACTGCAGGCCCTGGCACCGGCAGTGAAAGAGGTGGGATACCCAACATCCGTCAGAGTCTCGGATGAACGTTGAGAAAAGCACGCTAACAAAGGACAAAAAAATCCTGGTGACACTCTCAGATTGCCAGAATATTCCAGGCCATGCGGCCTGCTAACCTGCTCTCCTGTCGCTGACAAGAGCCAGCAGCAGCGCGGACAGAGCAGCACGCGAGGACCCTGCAAAGCGCAGGTGAGCAGCAACCGTCCCGGGGAGCGCCGCCTCCCAACGCCTCCCAACGGCCGCTTCAGCCCATCAGCTCACTCCGTGCTTCCTTCCCAAGCCCCGAGTTAGGTCGGTAATCTCGCCGTAGGGATTCGGGCTGTGCTTACTCTGCGGTACCGAATGGGTCTGGTTCTTTGTGAAATGAAAACTGAACCCAAAGCTTCCAACAGAGCGACAAGCAGAAAGCTCCGCGCTGCTGCTTATCAGAAAGGTGAGTACTTTATAGCCATCTTTGTGCACCATGGAGGAGGAAGGAGGACTCAAAGCCTTCTCTTTTCTTTCTCTGTTCCCATCCCTCTCTACATGTCCTCTTGAATTTCACACAGCACCGTTCTGGTGTAGGAAGAGAATCCAAAAATCTTTGCGCATTGCTCCTTGCCCCAGCTTACCCGAAAACACATAACCTGGAAAGCATCACGGTCTCTTAGTCTGTGTGATTACTGAGCTCCAGTAACTGACAGCAGGATGTCTGGAGGAAAACGGCTCTGCTAGTACACGAAGAAGTGAATAGGGCTTAGTCTTCCAGGTTGCTCCACACGCAATACGCAGTTAAGGAAACGTCTCCCTCTGCGAGCCCATTTGAGCTCCGCACCTTGTCCTGCAATACCAACTCACTGCAAGGCAGGAGAGACATCGCAGTAATAAAAATGTGACCTTTCGTTTAAAAATAATCATTCTTTTGGCCTTCACTGCATCATTTCAGGGTTTCAGAGGTGTCTATATTCCAGCAGTAATAATTTTAGCAATGACTCTCCCATCCTCTGCCTGCATCCCCCTTTTCTGTGTGATCTAAAGCTCTAAAGACCAGTGTTTTGCAAGCCTTGGAATGGTTTGGCCCATTTTTATTACACCCAAAGAAACACGGTGACCGTGCGAATTAAAAAGGCACCTCTGATCATATTCAAAACCACAACGTTCCTCAAAGAGAAGCAGCAAATTAATCTGTTGCATGCCTTGAGGTTAATAAAAACTTGCTTGCTATCATTGACTAAGACAGCTACTCTCACCAGAGAAAGAGTGAAAATAAGCATAAAATATTAACAGTCAGAGAAGGGGCAGGTACCGCATCAGGTTTTTGTCCCAGTTCAGCACTAACTGAGGTTCTCACCATTCCCAGGTTTGCTGGTGAGAGGTGCAAAAAGGTCCTATCTAGCAAAGCGAGGCCTTACCTTCCATGCTGGGCGCCATGTTCCCAAGTGAATAACCACCTTCCTTCAAATACACCAAGAGCTCTTCTCCTGGCTCAATTTCTTTAATAACTTTATAATAGATCTGGGAATCAGAAACAAAAATTGAGAGACATGTTAAATATGCAAAGACTTGCATTTTACATTTTAACCAATAACTCAAATTATTCCAGCTAATAGGGGAGGCTGTCACTTGATTTGTGTGATAATTGCTACTGAGAGCTCTTTTTTCCTGCCTTTATTTTACTCTATGTGTGTCAGCGTTTCACGCGGCTTGGACAATAAAGTAGTATTTACGGTAACAGCCTCTCTCGTTCAAATTACACAAAATCTTCCCATTGTTTTCCCTACCTCCTGTAAGCTTAGTGTATTTGTTACAGCGAAGGGAAGATTAAACGGATGGAATTGACGCATTGAAGTCTCTGCTTCTCTAAGCCGAAACTGGCCTAGCCATTAGAGACCTGAATTGGCGTATCTTCACAGAATTATTCTGTAGATTACTCTCACCTAGAGCCTGAGGACCTGACCCCTAAAGACAAGATCTGAGCCATTCCAGGTGAGCGGTTTATCCCCAGGAGAGTTCCTGTCAAACCACAGACCCTGGACCTTTGGAAACGGACTGAGGACAGTACCGGTCACCTTCCGTGCCTCTGTTAATGCGCCGGAGAGCAAACCCAGAACCAGAACTCAGACAAGGGCAGAGACCACGTACCAGCTGTATGCCCTGTTCACGCTGCCACTTAAAGTGTGTGCGACACGGTTTAAAGGATACCTAGTCCCTGCCCGGGTTTCCTGAACCAAAACGAATCCTCCCACTCCAAGGATGCATTTCTTAGAAAACATTACAATGAGAAAGAAATCCCCTTCATCCAAGGTACAACAAAGCGTAACGTTGCAAGGCATCGACGTATTGGCGTACGTTTTCACACACAGCACACGCTCGTCTTTACTGTTCTACCCCAGACCCAACAGGAACCACGGCAGCGCATCCAGTGACAAGGGGGTTACACGTGGGTGGCCCCCGACGGCCTCGCTCCTCTGGCAAAACGGCAGCGTTCACGGGGAGGAAGAGTGTGCTGAGAGTGGCTATCTGCGTTGGCCGGCAGGGCTGGGGGGGTCCCTGTAACGACGGGTAACTAAACGGGCACCCCCGGTCGCACGCGGCTCCGGGTACTATGCAGCACGGCGGCCGGGGCAGTCCCGGGCGCGACGGGGGCGCGAGCGCAGCACCCTGAACTGGGAGGGCACGGCACGAAATCCTCCGCGGGGGAAACGGCGAAGAGCAGCAGCAGAAGGAAAGCAACGGCAGGATGGGAGCTCGTGTGACCGACAAAGGGGACCAGAACTGCATGAAATCCAAGAGACTCAGCATCTTCCACATATTTTCCAAATTTTTAGCGTATTCTGGACCCTGTTCTCTTCTAGCAATAATACTGTGAGGATTCAACAGATAATAGTGATTAACTGCAAAGTTTTATTAGCACTGCCTTTAATTGCAATGCATGAAATTCTTTTTCAGGATATCAACCACAATTTACCCAGAACGATTCCCTAAATTAGCTGCCACTTGGTCTCTGCCAATCTACCATTTACAGGGAACAAATACACAGAACTCTTCAATGCCTGCGTGGGCTGCGTTAATAGTGTCACCACGATGCATTTTTCTTCCCAGAGCCTCCTTGCTTCCTTCGCACGGAAGCGCGAGGCCTTGGAAGACGCGTGCCTCCAGGCCCCGGCGGGAGCGGCAGGTGCCCAGGCTGCTCCCCGACTCGCCCGCTCCGGCCCAAGGGCCGATGGTGCCGAAGTTTGCACGGAGATGCAGCACGGCTGCACGGAGCGGCATCGCTCCCTGGAGCGGCATCGCTCGGTTCGGCGGGTACAGAAGGATGCAGTAACTGCACAGAACTTTTCCTCCCGATTGAGCTCAGGAAACTCCCAGCAGATTAATACGCCGCGTTACAAGCAAACACAACCCCGGCCCGTTACCGCAAGCCCGCAATCTGTCCCAGGCACTGCGCTGCTGAAGCACACGCACCCACACGTCGACCAGCAGCGCCGTTACTGAGCCGCGGAGGGGAACGCTCTGCGCTGGGAAACCGGCTCCCGCCGCCTCCCCGCGCTGCCCAGGGCCCCCCCCCGCCGAGCCCCGCTCCGGCCGGGACGGGCGAGGGCTCCTCCGCAGGCGGAGAGCCCGGGCAGCGCCCGCACCGGGACTCCCACCTTTCCCCGGTACGGACCGAGCACAGCGCGCACGCCCGCAGCTGCCGGCTGAGGGGGCGGCGGGGCTGCCGCTGCCCGCGGCGGGAGCGGGAGCCGGAGCGGGGCCGGCGCGGCGGGAGCCCGGCCCGGAGCGCGGCCCCCGCCCGCCCCAGCAGGGGGCAGGCTCCGCCCGCCCACGGCCGCGCGCCCGCCGCGTCCCCGGCCCGGCCCGGCCGCCCGACGCCCGCGGGGCCGCCCCGGCACCGGCCGCTGCCGAGCGGGCCGGGCCGGGCCGGGCCGGAGCGCGGGTCGCGGCCCGCGGAAGGACGGGGACGCCTGACCTGTGGGCTCCGGGCGAGGCGCAGCAGCTCCGGGGCGCGGGCGGCGCCGTCCCGCGGGCCGCTCCGGCGGGGCCGGCGGCCGAAGCCATCCCCCGCGGGCCCGGCCGCCGGCGGAGCGGGGCAGGGAGGCCGCGGCGCCGGTCCGAGGCGGGGAACCGGGGCCGCACCGGCGGCGGCCCGGGCCGAGGGGTGCTCCTGCAGCAGCCGGCGCGGCAGCGCCCGGGGCCGGCGGGGAAGGGGCTGGAGAGGAGGACAAGCCCCACCATAAAACCGAGATAACGCAGCCCCTGCTCGTTGCAGGGCAGCCTCTAAAAGATCCTTTCGGTAAAACAAGATCAGCACGATGCGTTTGGTTTCTCCGGTTGCCTCCGCTTATCCTCTCTAAGCCCGCTCTAAGCCTCCCCGCAATGTCATCTGCAAATTCACCGAAATATTAGTATCCTGTGTACAAACAGATTAATATGACCCAACAGAAAAGGCCGTGAAACCTCTTATTGAGAGTTTCAAACCGGCAGCGGTGACAGGGTGACAAAACCAAACGTTGAAGAAGAGAAATGAAATCTAACTGTTTGTCATTTACAGTACGTCCCAAAGCGAACAGAAACCCATCCTTGCACTTGCCAGAATCCTTAGCATAGTTTTCATCACCATTTTCCACTGGTTTGTAGCCAATTCTTCCACTGGAGATACGTCCATCCTCACCCCGCATGTCGTCTAGCTGGTACACAACCAGAAAATGAACTTGTGCAGCTGGAAGGACCTGAGCATCTGGCTGTGCAGAGCCCTGGGATCCTCAGCTGGAACATCCCGAGCAGCGCAGAACGGACAGCAAGATACACGCTCGTGTACGGATGCAAGGAGATGAACATACTCCTGAAAGATTGCACTTCACTGTTTCAGGCGCATCGGATAGTCGCATTGCTATGGATTCCACTGCAAACTACAAGTGGTATAAAATTCTCCTTTTTCTCATTATTTTTTTCATTTGCACTTCAACTCTCTTTCCTGCCTGCTTGTTCAACACGAAAAGCTTTTCCCAGGACCAAACCACACCGAGTTTAATGGCAAACCTGCCTGAAGAAAACAAAAGACAGACTAGGAATAAGCACAGAGCTGAGGGCTTGACTCGGTAAAACAGAACTCAAAATATGCCATCACTTGCAGCTAGCTAGGAGAAAAAAGAACAGCACTCACAATAGCTATTAACGGGCATTAACGCTCGTAATCCAAACCCAAATGAGCACTAAAATACAAACCACGACCTAAAAGGTGCACCTAGTTCATAGCTCCACTCACAAATTTTCCACCGGGAAAACCCCTCCGAATGAGGACGCTGAAGGGCTGACGCCGCTGCTCCACCATCACCTTCGACTCCTTCAGCCCTCCCGTGTGCTCCCAGCACAGGTACCTGCTGCACGCGGACACAGGCCTGTGACAGTCCTTCAAGGAATACAGAACAGGCTGCTTTAGTGATTAGGGAAAAGTTGGATTCTGCTGGAGTCACATTAATTGCATCAAACATTTCATTACAATAATTAACTTCATCTTGCAGTCATGCTACTGATGGTCTGAATTAATTAAAACTACTGCTGTGTTTCCTTTCCCTTTTTATTTGTTGTGTGCCAAAAAAGATCGGATTTACTAATCCATCAGAACATTTACATTCACAAATCACTGATGTTCATCGTCTATATAAAAATTCCACACATCATTTCTTACTTCTCACCACAAAAGGGGCACCTCTGCTCGTTACCAGCCAGTTTTCTTTAACACAAAATAATTAACAATGTAACGAGGTTCTGGGTAATGCTCTCACAGACGATTGGAAATACTACATTTCTTGTTTTTTCTCAAAATTGTTCTAGGCATGGGGCACTAAGGGAAGAAGAGAAAAAGGGAAGTAAAAAACCCCAGAGGAATCCTGTTCCAGCCTGGCTTGGTACAGGGATCTGCTCTGAAGCTGCTTCTGTGGATGTAAACTCGGGGTAATAGAAACCTGGCTCCGGCTGTAACATTTTGCAGCACATAACCAAGCAATTTGGTACAATTACTGAAAGTATCGATAATGCAGAACCGCAACACACAATCGCACAGTCTAAGGCTGATCTCACTCAGAGCGGAGCACAAAGTAATCAAAGCTGTACATCTTTCCTCCGAGAAAAAGTGTGCTTGAGACAGACGCAGCCCAGGAACAATGTGGTAATTGTGAGAGTGTTTCCAATACCAAGGCAATAGATGGAGATGAAACGCGTCAAATGAGAAAAGTACGTCCCAGTGCTACCTCGTTATTTAAGTACTTTCATGAGAACCAGCGCTGTTTACCTGCTCTATGAGTTATGTCTACTACTTCTCTGCGCTTCACTGCGGCGACACGTTTGTGCTTTAGGAAAACGAGCGCGTCGGAGGCCTGAAAACCGCCGCAGCGTTTCCTCGAGACGCACCCCCCCGCCGCTTGTCTCAGCGTGCAGCAGGAGGGATGGACAAAGACCATTCAAAACGAGCTGGAAAGCGGCTGCTTTACGTTCCCGTCTCGCGGATAGCGAACTCCGCTAGAAATCCCGTGAAGTAACAAGGCAAATATTTCTACCTGCTGTTGGGCCGAGGCGACCGGCAGACCTATACACGGCCGGCCGGCGCGAGCGGGAGGGAACACGTCAAAGTTTGGCCTCGTGTCTTTCTGGCCAGACTGGGGCTGCACAGTTTGCTTTTGTTCCGATGTTTTCCTCCTTCGGAGGAGCTTTCCCTTTGTTTCAACTAAGCCACATTGCTTTTTATTTCCTCTTTTTAAGGCATTGCATTACATGCCTAGGAATCCCGAACAGAGGCACAGAATATGGACGTAAAATACATCTAAAATATCTCTATTATACACACGCACATCTAAGACTGGCTTATTAAACAGGGGCCCGATTTCTTCCGTCACTGTAGCTCCTGTTAGTCCTTCTTTTTTCCAATATATGTAACACAAATGCAGCAGCTATCAGCCTGAAAGCAAGCCCATGGCTATTATATTTATTACATATACTCTGTTTAATATTACAGTCTCCTGAATAAGAACAGCCAAACTGCTGAAGTATTTGCCCCATGAAGGCAGCAGTAGCAACACGAAAAATGAAACAGAAGTCATGTATCATTTTCCAGATGCGTTTAGCAAATCATATCATTTTTCTACCATTCTTTTCCAATCCTGCTTTAGAAACACAATTATCTCAGCCAATCAAGGATCTTCTATGCTTTTCAAGTACCTATCAAGTAAGAATAAATATAAAGAAAACTGGCTAACATTATTTTACATTTGAAAATTGGTTTTGCAATTGAAAAATAGTTAATGAAATGTCTCAACTAATCTCTGTCTAAATAGCAGCATTTTAATCTGTAAATTTGAAAAAAAAAAAACATTCAGAGGTCCAGATTCTGCTGTGAATTACTTCACTAAAAATCCAGGAAAATTCTCTGTACATTCCTGGGAACCTTCCCAAGGCACAGGAGCGTAAGGAAGAACAGAAAGGGGTCGGGGGGGGGGGGGGGGGAGCGGGGGCGCAAAGGACCATCTCCCCATGTAAACATGTTTATTTTTGTCCTGAAAAGCAAATGGTTTAGACTAAAAGCTCGTCTCGGCTCTTACCATCACAATGCTGCTTCGTTATTTTGTGGGCAATCTTTTACTGCAAAAGCTTTTCTTTTCTTTCTGTACTTACAACCAAACCCTGAATCTTTGCCTGCCTACCGAACAGGAAGGATAAAGCCTTTCTCCCTATTTTTTGAATAGGAAAAAAACGTACCCTGCTAGCAACGTGAAATTAAATGAAGTTAAAACCAGCAGCGTTAAGAGATAGCACTAGGTAGAAATCCGCAATGCTTAGTCACGCTGAAAATTTATAGCGCTTTTCCAGCTTTCGGAGCCACCCTCGCAGGGCCGGCGATCTCTGCGCTCGCCGCAGGATGCTCAGAGCTCCAGCACCCACCAGAACCTCCCCGGGAACGGACTGGGCGCGGGGCTTCGTGCACGAGAAAGGAAGTTGGAAGTTGACACAAATTTAGTTTTCTAAATATATCCCACAGGGAAAACGAGGGGATTCATTTTTAAAGCACACAACGGCCCTGGCCACAAACACTCACTCCTGTGAGGAATCCAGCTCAATGCCCTTGAATGCAGCGACGCAATCGTACGAACAAAATCGCTGACGCTCGAAGGTACGGGCAGGAAGGTGATCTGTACACACCCACCCACCCCCCCTTTCTGTTAGTACGGAACTCACATTGACATCAGCTAAATAAAAACTAATGAAGTGTAAAAACGCTCTGCACCCTCCAAGTAGGTCTAACTACAGCATCTCTGAAAATGTACGCGTGCCACTTTTGCTTTGGTATTTAGTGGTCCAGTGTTTCTTGGGACCAGGATAAGAACTTGATTTTGCAATCCAGTAATTTTATTTTGAGTGCCTAAGAGTTCAAATACAGGGGTCTCGTCTCCTAAAGGCACCTCGGCTACTTGGGAATTATGAACCCACGGAGTTTGATGAAGCACATACCAGCTTGCAGACATACATGCTGATGGGCTGTTTGACATTTGTCTATTTATATTTGCCTCTTACACTCTGTTTTCGTGACAACCGAATACACTCACAGCCATCCTTATCCTTTGCAGCTTCACAATCCAGAAGAATTATTATCAGTTTCAATAAAAGAAGCAGCCCCCAACTAACACCAGAGTCCTTCCAGGAGAGAAAGTAGCGAGACTTGGTTTTGTGTAGCAGTGGTGTGAGGGAGAACTTGGAATGACTAGGAAATTCCAGAATACATACGGTTAAATTGTCTCCTCTATAAATAATAACACAAAAACCCACAAAGATTTTAACGTGCTGCTGATTGCTCTAAAACCAGACGCCATTCAAAGGAGTCCATAGGCTGCCATAATCAATAGCTTGGGAAATGGTATATCCTTACTCTGACTTCACTCCTCCCCCCCAAAGCACCCAGTGCCTCTAGTTATCAATCACCATCATCTGCTGCTTTTTACACTGGATTTTTTCATTCCCACCAGCTGGCCTGACCTAGGACTCTTCAATCTTTCAGGAAAGAAGGCTGAGGGGGAGAAAACATTCTGCTTTGCTACTGTTTCATTATATTCTGCACCTTTTTATTTCTTCCACCTGAAGAAGCATTTGCTTGCTACCCACCCCCTTTTATGTGACTTCTAGTAAATTTATTATTAAGAAGTTGTAAAAGAGTGGTCACTACAGAGAAAAAGTAAAGGAAAGATGAATGTGTATGATAAACAGCTGTTCTTTCCAATCAGATTGCTGCATGCACTAAAAATATGCACAACCAAAAACCTCCACATGAGGGACAAGGACAGAAGGACACGCAGTGGACTGGGCTTGCAATAAAATGGGATACAGCCTTCAGGTTTCTGGCAAATTTTGTATATACATGTAGTCCTTAATCTAAGCATTCATAAGAATCTGGGAAAAGCCAGCAGCCTACAAGTTAACATTTTAAAAAGAAGAAATGTGTATTCATGTAAAAACCCCTGTATCTACGCAGTTTCCTTCCCCTGTATCCATGCAGTTTCTTTCCCCAGTCTAAGATTTTTTTAAGAAATCCAAATTCAAAGCATTTGTTTTTTCTCTTCCTTTAATATTTGTGCTTTTCTACTGCTGCTGGTAAAACTTCTCTCTAACAGCTTCACCACCCTTTTGCAAGGATGAATGCTAGGCACAAGTCACCCGCGCAGGCCGCCGGGCCAAGCCGTACTGTTACGAAGTGACCACACGCAGCTGGCTAAAGCTGCAGTTACACGCAAAGTGCTGGAAGGCGTTAGATGGCGCGTGCGGTCCTGCTCAGTCTCTTGGGAGCCCCAAAAGGTACCCCTCAGTCTAACAGTCAGTGCTCAGGTAAGCTGTAGGACGCACCGGAGGGAAGCCGGGTCATCCGCAGACTCCTGGCAGCCAGTACTTTCTGCGCAGAATGAAGGATGGTAACAGACCCCAGTAACAGGTGAGGGAGAATGTTCCGGCCCCTCGGATATTTATCCTGTTACTCCGTGAAACTGAGACGCAGGAGCAGCCCGGTGCGTGCCACAGAAAGCACCGGGCAGCTCGTGGTGTAAGACAAGGAGCTGACGATAAATGTTGGCTCTTGGTTAGAAGGCTCCTTGTTGTAAGAGCACTTGTGAGTAGTGGTGAGTGGGCACTGAAGCAATCAGCAGCTCATTTTAACTAAGCAGGCTGAAATTTAGAGCTTTGTGCCTCAATCTCTTCTAGATTGCTTAAATCATGAACATTTGTGATATTTTTTTTTTCCCCTGCATCCAAAGTTAAGTTATTTAAAAGTATTTTAAAAGAGGAACTAAGTTCACAAAGTGGGCTGACATTCTGGCGCACCCTGAGCTATTCTCATTTTACATGAGCTGGCTTACTTCAGATTGACTCTATTTTCCCTGTCAGCTACAGATTTTTAAATGTTTTTGTTAGAAGTGTATTTTTCCATCCTCAGCTCATTTTTTGTGTGCATCCAAATACGTCTCCTATTTGCTAACTGGTAATAACATTAGGACTGCGTTTCTCTTTTAAGTTAGGTCTGAAACAGTAACTTATATTTGAATTGTACTCTAATTTGAGGTTTGTGAAACTCCCAACTTGGATTGCTCATCTTGAATCCATTTTTGGGTTTAAGCTTCAAAGAGCTTCATAAACATTAGCTAACATTATCAAAATCACATTAATTCCATGTAATATCCCCCCGCACACACACCTCCACCTAGAGACCGTAATACGCCTGTTAGGTTTTTACTTTCCTTCCTCCTCAGCAGACTCCCAAACCACCTCCCACTCTCGCTTCCTCTTAAATGCAGACAGCTGAGTTTACAGCTTGGAATCGCGCTCTCTACCCACCACTGTCAATAGGTAACATCAACTTTCTACAGTTTTGATGGCAACGAAATACCAGCGCTGGTTTCCATTTGTCTCATTGTGTTTCGTTAACATAACCTATGTGGCACACCAGGTGTTAACGTTCCACGCCATCTTCCCCGCCACAAAAGGAGTCAAGGACTGGAAGATCCCATCAGTCCAGGGGTTTTAGACCATTTTAGGGACGCCGCAGCAGAGCTGCTGAACAGATGAAGCTCTCAGTCGCTTCCATTCAGTGCTGCCACTACACACTGTCCTCCGACCAACCCACCCCAGCATCTGTTGAAGTGGTGAGGTGAGAACAGCAACCTAATAACTGCCAAAGTCGTTACCTGGTCGTTAACGTGACACACGGCGAGATTCTGTTCGTCACAGGAACAGGCCACGCGGATGTACTTCAGCCAGTTCCCAGCGCCGCTCTGGCTAGCATCAATGCAGAACTTCTCATTTCCCAGGTCATCAGCAATCTGCAGAAGAACGGGAGAAGAAGAAATACATGGGTCAGCTGATATGATAGCTACAGAAAGAAGGAAGAAAGGAGAATTATTTGCAATGCAGGATTCCAAACAAGAAATGGAAAGGAGAAAGCCGGATGGTATATGTAGTTAATAAAGAGACGTATGACGACTAAAATCAGCTCTTAGGCATAATCTGAAGTTCCTGGGTAGCAGAACCTCCAAGGACGTACATCAGAGTCGTCCATGAGCAACAGGCTCAGGATTACAATTGTTAGGGAGACAAACACACGGTTCTAGTATCCACACCAGCTTAAGTCATCGAAGCAGGTACCTTCCGGGAATTGTATTAATTTTAATGACAAGGCCCTTAAACTGCTCCATCTTCACATTATCTATTTTATCCTTTCATTCCTTTTTTGAGTAAACTTTCAGAACAGGTCACTTTCCACAGTGCTGTGAAATTATATTTTTAAAAATGCTATAACAACTGATGCCTTCATTTATGTAACTACAACACTAGAAATGGATGACACTAGAGGATCTGTGTGGCTGATGGTGAGACAAAATTTGGCTAGGGTGCAAAAGAGGAATCCTTCCAAATAAAAGGCCTCAAGTACTTAAAAGTCCAGGTGTGGGAAAAAAAGGGTTAATTAAAGGGTTGTGGTCTAAAGAAAACCACTGTTTTACCAGGAAGAGACTTGGGGCTTTTTCTTTCTTAAGACAGTTAAAGTAAGTTCGATGACACAGAAACAGAAAGGATGCTCAGCATTCCATACCAACGTTGGGGATGATCCATTTTGCAACTCACTCAAAAAGCACATTTTAAAAATTGCACAGGACGCCACCAAAGCGAGGAAAAGCCCCAGGAGTCCCAAGCACGGCAAGACTCTGTTCTGCTCGTAAGCGGGCCTTCTTCTTACAGAAACTCCTTTTTCCCTTAGACTTAGATTTCCCCCTACCCCTACTAGGCCCTGTGTCATCACAAATTACTTCAGTCATCAAAAGCTCTTAACATGCTTTTACTAGCAATTAATTCTCTCAAAATCTCACGGGATACGATAATACTTTCCCACCTATTTCAAGACAGAGAAAAAAGCAGAGGTAGGAACAAAGGAAAGGGAAAATTAAACCACAGCGATGATAGCAACAAATCACATGCAAGGTCAGGCCGAGAAAGCCTGGAGCGACGCTGTCAGCTGAAATCCGGCTCCACGGCTGCCGGCGCCCGCGGAGCGGCAGGACCACGCTGCCGTCGGCTCTGCCACCCGCCCGCGCCCGCCCGGGCACCCCGGGGCACCCCCAGCACAGCTCCCACCTCTCCGCACCGTCCCACCCCGGCCTCGCACTTCCAGCACCAACCCTTTCTCTCAGGCTACATGTATTAAAATGGACGAAGGGAAAATCATGCCAGTAGTATTTGGCTTCTTCCTTCCTAATCAAAATACGTCACTGAAGCTTCACTGAAATACTGCATTTTCTCCCAGAACACGTGTACGTTTGGGACAGAACTGGTGAGAGAAACAACCCTCCCTGCGTTCAGCTCCATCAATCCCCGGCTTGGGAACACCCTCGCAGTTGCTTCCCGACTGGACTTCAGCAGATTTAGCTAAGTGGACAGGCTCTGTCTCTACCAGCAGCGAAGCGCAGAGGTAGAGAGCTGCATTGCAATAACGCACAGAAGTATTTTAAACAAATGCTATGCACGGCAACACCACGCACCCAACTTGTCCTTTAGTTTTGTAACACACTTGTGAGGGTTTCCCAATAAACTCACTTCACAGCTCAAGAGACTGAACACCCGAAGTACTCTTGCATGATCCCGTTTTCAGGTAACCGCTCCCGGTCAGTACCCGGAGCAGAGCCCCACCTGACGCTGGCGGCAGCTCTGCGGATTCAAGCTGGGCGTTCAGACACAGGTAACGAGGAACATGCAATTAGTGGCCACTTCAGGCACGTTTGGCTTCAATGACTTCCTCAGAACACAGCAGCAGAAGCAGTGACCGAGTTTCGCTTTCAATGGAACTGTCTTGGCCACGAAACATCATCCTTCCCCTTGGAGAAAAACCCTGCCTTGTTCATGCCTCGCATTCCAGCTTCCCGGGTAAATAAAACAGGAGTTGCACAGGCAACGTCCTTTGCCACACTGCCCCAGTTAACTTCTAGAGCAGATCCATCTACTCAGGTTTGGTAAGTGAGAGAGAGCTCCCCTGTCCAACCCGTATGTAATGCACGAGTCAAAAACTGCAGTGCAAGGCATTTTCTGCTGGCAATCGTGTTAAAACTATATTCGCAAATTCTGGTTCGTGTGAGCTAATTCTCAGTAATTTGTTTCATTTTCGGCTTGTTCATTTTGTTTTTAAAGCAAACTCTAGCAGCAGCAATCCCTCCTTGTGTCTTTACACATCGTGCACGTGGCTCACCGCTGCAGAGGTTTCATGATGCACCACAGCACAGCCGGCAGCCGTGCAAGCTCAGCGGCAGCAGCCAGGCCCCATCCCCTCAGCAGCTCTCAGGCTTCTGCCCTGGAGTCTCAAAGAGACTTTGTGGTAGAGGAGAGAGTAAACAATGTATAGTCAGGCACTCAAGAGGACTGCAGGGCAGTAAACACCAATCTTTTGCTCGTTTCCCCCAATGTCACCCCATGCTGCGTAGTTAACCCCAAGTTACTCAGCCCTGCCTCTGAACCCCAGTCCCAAGCATTTTGCCAGGCAGCTTTAACTTTCAGGACTCAGATCTTTTTCTCCAAATCCCAGGTTCCTTGCCCATCAACCCTAACATCTTTTCCCTGTCTTGCCGCAAGACATATTCCCGAGCTTGCAAACCTCTCCTCTGACGTCCTCAACGCCTGTCCCCTTGCCAGGATGCGCCTCGGTCCCCGCTCCTCGTGTGCAGTCTCTCTCCTCCCCCCTTCCCACCCCGGCTGTACCTGGCGCCGGGTCTCCTCACCTGCAGAGCCCCGGCCCGACCCCGCTCCCTCAGCCCCCGGCCCCGCCGAGTCAGTCGCGCTCAATCCCACCGCTTCTCATCGTCCACCGGCGAAACAACTCCACCCCAGCCCTCCCCGGCCTCCCTCGCCCTCTCCCGGCTGCCTCCTCAACCATCACCAGCGCCTCTCCCGATTTCTTCTCCCACAACAAACACAGCTCCCTTTTCCGAGGGGAGAAAGAAAGGGAACAGAGGAATTTCCTTAGGCAAACGACTCTCGTATCATTAAGAAGCGTTCCTGAAGGTAGCGGAGCGCTGAACCCAAGAGCAGGAGCTCGCCGTTTCACAGCACGGCGCTCGGGTTTCGGGGTCCCCACACGCACTGGCCACGGGTTCCGGCGGCCTTGGAGCGCTGGCGCCCGGCCCCTGTCCCGGGCGGCGCAGGCAGGAGCTCCTGCCCGAGGGCTGGAACGCCTGCGGAGCCGGGCCCAACCACGAGCGCTGGTTCCAAAGGGAACACGTACAACGTACCCTGCAATCAGCCCTCCGCCCGCCGGAACGCACCAGGGCTGCCAGGGTTAGGTCAGGCCACAGTAAAGGACGATGCGAAAACCCAGTCAGGAACCACCGATTTATGTCAAATGTTAAATACACATATGAATCAAATCGAAGACAATCACATGCAAAGGGATTTGGGGAGTGTGTTCGGTCGCTTTCTTCCCCTGTAGATACTCCCCTCAAAATTGGCTGCATTCATGCAGGGACCCGAAGTTTTCACAAGACCCACCTGAAGGTGCTGAATTTACTCTTCAGTGATTCGAGGGGAAGCGAGACCCCACCAAAGCCCCCGCTCTTCCCTACCTAGGCTCCTTCTCAGTAACTGGTACTTTCTAGATGCCCCTGTTTACCTCCCCTTGAGCCCTACTCGTAATAGCAAAGGCCTGATACACGGCAGTAATGTCACAGGAAGCCAGTTTAAGGTAGTTTGGATTTTGCAAGAAAAACCAAAAAACCCCATGTTCTTAATGTGAGTTGAAAAACTCTACTGAGTTTACCCAAGCTAAAACAACAGTAACTTCTGGTTTATCTCAGGGAACCTCTAGGAACGTGGGGGCTGACTAAAGCTGGTGACTGTTGTTGAGATTAAAGCACTTGTCTTGGCCTTACTGACCCCAAATTAGCTAACGAAGCGGAAGAGCCAAGCCAGCACCTTGAGGGGCAGGAGGGGGGACACACCTAGACAGAAAGTGCCAACAGCTCCCGTGTTTGGAAAACAAAACTGAGACGAACCATCAATGTTCAGCTGTTGACATGAAGCTGCTTTGGGTATATAGCATATAGCTTTTAATGGTTTGAATAAGCAGCAGCCCACTAACCTCCCAGTACCATTAATTTATACAGCAGCAGTCAGTGAAATTAAGTCACCCTGAGAATACAATATGGCAAACGCCAGGACTACACGAACACCCTATTTTATTTCATAGCTGTATCTTACAGATACCCTCTTTCGGATTCTAGAACTGTGTGGCTGAAGACACTCAGATTGCCCTGGGAAAACCCAGAATTCAGCTCAAATTCACCAACCGCTTTGCAGGGCCCCTGCACACGGCTCGGCAGCTCTGCTTCAGAACGAGGTCCTGTCTTAGCTAGAAATCACCTGAAACTCTGTGGTTTTTTCTGAGTGGAGCTTTAAAACCCAAACAGGGGGTGTGAAATCTCACAGATCAAAATGAGAAAAAAAGAGGTTGTATGAAACCCTGAGAACTTAAGCCCCTGTTTTTCACACACACTCACTCTACTCCATAAATAGAACAAGGCATCATGAACCAAGGCCCAGCAGCGTCACTGAACGGTATTTTGCATATTGCTATCCCTTATGGAACGGTATGCTTCTGCCGTTACCAGTAAGGAACCTCTGCAACCGGAGCAGCTGGAAAACAAAATACATGTGATGGAGGTAGAAGAGAGCGGACAGAGTATATAGTTGTTAAACAGCAATAAGCTGAACCACAGTGAAGCAATTACATGAGTTCTCCTATCTCATTACATATATTAGTAAAAGGTGTTATTTTTAACTAGGGAATTTCCTAGGATTTCGGTAACACATTTTTCCTTTGCAATTGCAATGGGCTGGAGGCATGCGGGCAGCCCACTGATGAGAGGCTACAGTCCAAGCTGAAACAACAGAACTGCACTTGAGCAGATGGACAGACCCTACGACAGTGATGGTGGCAGCTTATGTGCAGTGGAATATCTGCAGGTGGAGCTGGCCGGTTCTGGGAAGAACTGGAAAACATCCGAGCAACTGAAACGTGCTGGCGAGGAGGCACGTAGCACAGCCGTCGCTCCCCGACCCATGGAAGCAGCGCTCTCCCGCAGCACATGCAGGCAGGAAAGACGGAGCCTGCAATCAAGCCACTGCGGAGGGAGCCAAGACACGCGGGAGCGAGTTCTCAGCCTCTGTGTCTCCCCTGAACGACGTCCCGTCCTTTGCGCCCAGGCTGCACGGCCGCCCGCAGCGCGGGCACAGCCGCAGGAACTCGCTCAAAGCTGCACGTTTTAGGCGTGCGACCTTTCATGCACACCAGAGAGACCTGACTCTGGCTTTCGCTTCTTCCACGTGCTGCGGTTTCATTCCCGCACTAATCCCCGGGAAGAAACATTCATCAGGAACGAGTAAAAATCAATCACAATAGGATGTAATGATGTGGAACAGATTATTAGCAAAGTTGTTTAGAATGGATGGTCTACAGTTTTACTTGGTGTAAACCCTTGTTAGTCTAGATTTATCTAGCCTTCTAATTTTCAAGGCCCTTAAGCTGCCTGATTAATAATAGCCTTTTTTTTCTGTGTGCCCACAATCCAGGAGCAAATGAAGGTAAATACAGGTTAAACTACTAGTTGTTTAGTCCCTGGCAGTTAGGTATTCATTAGATACTTGCAATTTGTCACAGGTACGAAAATAAAAGCAAGATACTATCTACAAGAACACAGCCTAGTCTTATAAATCCTGCCTTTAAATGACAATTGTTCCATAAAAGCATCAGTATTTGCAAACACATAGTACGTGCCTTTCCCCTGCAGCTGAAGTAAGAAATACAGGTGCTATCTCCAAGGCTGGCAAATACCTTAAATGCTAATTTACTAGGATGGTTCCGTATGCGTCTAACAAAGCATCGAGCTGCCTGGAAAGGATGATTTTTCTCAGGCTCGGTGAGATACAGTCTGTGCAACCAACCGATGGTACAAAGCGCTGCAGGACCGGTTCCAGAGCAGGGGCATTCTCGAGTCCAGCTCGTTGTGGTTGACACCTCTAATTAAAGATCACGTTCACACGCTCACGCTCTTTTCTGATGTTCTATATGAAAGTTATATCACAATTTAAAAAAACAGTGAGAAATCCGACCGTAATCACAAATTACTATCCGCAGTACATATTTTTTCCTCTGTCAAATGCGCACACACAGAGTAACATTCTAAGGCTCTCTTCCCCCCAGCTTAAAAAACTCCGGAAAAACAAACTGAAACCTTTTACCACATCTTCTTCCAGTTTAGACCAGAAGGAAATCAGAAATTTCCTCTGCCGAAATTCTTCAAACCGACTGTTTACAAGCCATTGTCAGTAACAAAAAAGATTTTCTGTGTGAAGGCTGGCTTTTGGAATGCACATAAATCATTCATTTTTCTATGTTTTTTAGAAGAAGCACGACCAGCACTGAGAGGACTGATGCTCTGAAGAAGACCAAGCGGGGAAAGAAAAGGGAGGCAAATAGTATTATCTATGGGTAAAATAAAGACAGCAAATGGAAGCATGGAGGGATTCATCCTGCAGGCTCGATTCACCACAGCCACCCGATTCGGGATGTATTTATTAAACAGTCATATCTAGCTCTAGTAAAGCAACTGGCTATTCACAGTTAAGACCAGAACTAAGTTCATCTCTATCAAGGATTAATGAGAAGCTTTAATCATAAGACCATTCATCCACAGATACCCGTTTTCCTGGACAGGTGAAGGCTGGCATCAGATACTTAGCACCAACAGCAAAAAAAAAAAGTTGCCTCAGGAAGGAAAAACCCAACAGAAAATCACGTGTAATTAGCAGGAATCTGACTTGGTGGAGTTGAAATGTAACAGTTGTACTTCTGCTTGCTCTTTCTGCGACCAGGGAGGTAGTAGAGAGGTCTCTCTGATGGGTAATTCAGCTTAAACAGCAAAAGAAGTTATTAGAGGAAAAGGAGAGAGGGAAGAAGGGGGAAGATAAGGCAGGGGAGGAAAAGAGAAAAGATATTTGTAAATAGTAGTTGGTAACATATTTGCAAGTCTAAAACCATCCCGTGCTGATATTCCAGTTGATTTCAGGGCGACACACTTTACCCTCTGGATTATCTGAGATCTGAGCTACGGTACCACTGCAGCACTGAGCTGTGTCCAGCCAGGAACACACTTTCGTCTGTCTTACCTCTTCCCCAAGTGAAACTACAGGCGGTCCGGGACAGACCCGTGCACTTGCAGAGCTGTGGCAAAGGAAGCTTTCATCTGGAGCGCAGCCGGCGGGCACTCTCGTAAAGCTCATTACTGCGGGAGCACTTCCTCTGCCTCATCTCCCCCTGCTCAGCCTTCCACTTTATCCCACCCGCCCAATCATGGATTTCTCACTGCTTTTTTTTCACTGAACACGCCAAACCCTAAGTTCATCTCTTTTCCCTCTGCTGCAGATGGCGAGTTCAGTATATACTTTTATTTATTAACCCAAGGCACCTCCCATCACTTCTGTCTTCAAATGCAACAGTTCATCCAAGTATTCTCACTCCACTCCCCTTCCCTGCCGGTAACGGTGCCATGATTTTGTCTCGCCGAGACGTTTGCTGTCTTTTCACAGAATGCTATCTGTTCCCCGCCCCGAAGCCCCCATCCTTCAGTCTCTCTGGTTAAAACAAAGGCACCTTCGTGTTCGTTCGGCTTGCAGGGGTTTCAACTGGCCCGCTGCAGAGACACGGCTTTTGGACCCAGACCCAGGACGCTGGCTGTGGTTGTGGTTCAGACTCATCTCTATCCAGCCAAAAGGAAATTGTTGTCATGTTCCAGGACTCGCTTTGCAGCTTCATCTGCTGTCTGCTGAACAGCATTCAGGATCTGAATCCAAAAGGCTCATTGATCTTGCAAAGGCTCTGTTTCATAATTTATTAACATCAGAAATGCTGAGTTATGAAGCAAAAGTTATGGAAAAATTCTCTTGAACGTTTACAATTTTTTTTGCACATCATTTGAGGTTTCCTGCTTCTCTAATTTGTGGGCTCTCTGTTGGGTTGTTTCTTTCACGTTTTAATGGGCAGCGTCCAACATTTGGCCTCCGCAGAGGTGTGCTGTAGGACTGGAATGCCTGGGGATCTGTCGTCAGTTAGCTTAATGGATTCCTAGTGTGCATGAAGAAACGAAGCAACCATGAGTCTGCCATCAGTGACCCAGCGTCCTGTTGCTATAACATCCCTCCCCAGAAGCCGAAAGTGTAATAAACCTTCTCATCCCATAGTTGCAGGATCTGCCTTTGACAGTTTGGCTGATGTACGCATTTTATTTGGCAGGAGTTAGAGGGAGATTTTTTCCTTTTTTTTCCCTTTTTGCTTTAATGACCCACAAGCTGATTTAGAGCAATAAACTGTTGCCATGAAGTTTTGTTGTGTTTCTTTTAAATAAAGGGGAGGGAGGGACTGCTACAATTTATGACTTTCAGAAGTAACTGAAACAGAAAGTCCATTCTTGCCACAAAATGAAGAGAAAAAGACTTCATCCAGAGAAACACCTCTGTCAATGTGTAGACATGAAGCCTAGATGAACTCATAAATTCAGCACTCTGCCTGCAATTAAGCAGGCTTCCTGGTGATTTGACAAAGAGTTAATGAGAAACGTGTCAGAGAAAAACAGGTCACAGCACTGAAAACCGATGGGAAGAGCAGCTGAGCCAAGCCCAGCTTGTTTGCTGCCCCCAGCTTAGGGCCACAGGAAAAGCTCTACGTATATTCAGCGAGAACTGCTTTTCTTTGTGTCCGTTTCTTGTCCAAACGTAAGGCCCTCCGGCACAGCCTGGAGTCAGCGCCCTGTCCCCGGAGACGCCAGATGATAAGGAGAGAAAACGCTGTTCCCTGAAAGCCTCTACCTGTGCTTTAACTTACGCGTGTGCAGTGGACCTCTCGCCATCACCCTCAGCGAGCTGCTCAGGCCCTCGGCTTCAAAACACTCGTGCACGTCCATGGGACGCGCGTATGCACGTGGTCCAGGGGACTCCAGGTTCAAGTTCTAAGTGCTATTAAATGATTGCAGGATCAGAGAGCTTAATTCACCCGTGACTGACTTCCCAGCTCCGTGAACTGGCTGTGTGGCCATCCTCCGGAGCGTCCTCAGCATCCACATTTTGCTCCTCTTTGCAAGCAGGCTTTCAGATTTTCAGCAGAATGGCCGGGCACCCAGAACCCACGGGCTCTGCAACAGAAGCCCAGCGTACCCAAACGTTGGGACAGCTCAGAGGAGAGGAGAAGAAATCTCTGCGGATCTCCTCCTGTCCAACAAGCATGCTGCTGTCTCGCCAGTACTGAGACAGAGCCGGGAGAACCACGGGCGTGAGGCAACCCAGCTGGATTGCACCGGGGCCGGCGAGATCCACGATGCTGGGCAGAGACAGGAGCAACCGCTGCTGAGCCCGGTGCCGCCGCTGAGCCCGGTGCCAATGCTGAGCCCGGTGCCGCCACCAAGCCTGGTGCCGCTGCTGGCTCGTGGGAGGCAGCTGCAGTGCTGCAGCCAATGGGAGAGAGACCAATTCAGGTTTTTAAAAGAATGAATGTTTTTGAACTTTCACTCCCACTCAAGCCACACGTCTGGAGTGGAATTTTTCCACTGGTGTATGCGTTTCTGAGTCTGCTGTTGTGCTACCGTATTATCTGGTTTCATGAAGGATCTGAAGGAAAAATATCAGCAAGCTGTAGGGAAGGCTGTTACTGAGACATACTTTTGTCACGGAAAAATAACTTTCTCATTCTTTTTTCCACCACATCTAAAGAACACGAGAAATCACATGAAACGAGGCTGCTTTCTACCAAAACGTCCTGTTCAATTTCCAAAGCAGAGGAGTCTGGATAGCTCCCACAAGCTTTGTAAGCGAGGCTGAATTTCTTGAGCGTATTTGAATCCAACTGAGCCTTTTGAAGGTCTGCCCATTACTAACTGCTATTCTCTTACGTACCAGCACAAAATAGCCAGTGAGTATTTCCTATGTGTCAGTTAGCTTTGCACGAGGACAAAAAGTCTGCAAAATTGCAGTGTCATCGACGTGTCTTTCAAGCACAGCAGATTCATTCCAGCTGAACGTGCATCCGACCTGACCGTAAATACAAAGCCTCGCAGGAGAAACCGACAGCAGCAATAATTATATAGCACACCATTTACAGAGCTCGTTAAATATGATCTCCATGAAAGCATCTCCTGCTCTACAAAGCAGCTTGATGCAACAGGCCCCACAGTGTTTCAGACGCTGTATTGATCACACTGCAGGGCGAGTTCTGTGCAAAGGGGTAAAGAGAAGCCGAGAACTCTTGAGAAAAATCAACACCGGCTCTGCTTTCCCTCTCCTGTACATACCGCTCCTCACATTCTTGCTTCAGAGGTGTAGCTTTGCTACCCAGAAGACAACCCCGAATAACACAGGATGTCAAAGAAGGTGCTACCAACGCCAGCTCCTGTTGATGCATGAAACCAATTCCACCCCCTTGTTGCTTTCCCACCCTCGTTCTCTTTGAGGGCAATCAGCTCAGCTTGCACAGCAACATCTAATCACCACGCAGAAAAACTTAAAGCAAAGATGTCAAAACAGAAGACGACTTTCAAGACGATGGCAGGCATTTATCTCAACAAAAGCTCGTTTTTCACTAGTAATGTAATTCATACCACACTGATTTAAATTAAACAGTAAACCGTAAAAAATTATGCTTGAATCAAATCACAGGGTTGCCTCAGATATTGTACACACAAGTCAAGAAAGGGATTTCCAGTTCTTTGTAATATACACACACAGAAACTTTGAAGTTTTCCTCTCCCCTCAAAAGATTTCAAGACGTCACACTTTCCTGTTCTACTTCATTTTGCCTCATTTTAAAATACAGTAAGTAGTAAAGTTCCAAAAGCTAAAATAGATGAAAAATGCATCATCTAAAATAGATGAAAAATAAATGGGAACTTGAGAGAAGTCGCATCTGATAAACAAAAGACAGAGACTGCTTGCAGGCAGACGAGGATTCAGAGTTGAGGACATTTCATTTCAGTTTAGCCAGGAAGAGGGAGCAGAAGGACGAAGAACAGCAGTGCTGACTCTCCAGCGCTGCCCCGCGGGACGAAACCAGGCACCACGCAGTAGCGTCTTCTGCGGAGACACAAAACGCTTTAGGGCATGATTAGCCTGGTACTATTTCAAAAGGAAGATGTGGTGCTAAAATGGCTCTCTCTAATGAAAGAGCGCCAATTAGCCAAGGGGAAGGAAGACCAGAGCAGCACTCCTGGCAAACGGGAGCAAACACAGGCGCAGAAGCCGAACAGAACCTTATTGTAGTGCGAGGGGAACAATTTCTGGTGGTAATTTCTCCAAGAGTCCTCTTACCACTTGAGACACAGCTCCCCAAACAGCTCTCCTCAGCCTTTTTTCCCCAGCTAAAGGAGCTTTGCTGTTTTTTCAAAGTGAACAATTCCCATAATCCAGCTGAAGGCACTGCGAAGCCGGGCACGTAAGACTTCTTCCTAAATATTCTTAAACAGCACACCGGTCTCTTGTACGGGACAACAGTCTCAGCAGCCCCCACCCTGGTGCACTGTGGAGGTTTACGGCTCCAGAGCGCTCACTAAGCAAAACATCTGGCCCAACATCACTCTGAACAGATTTGTAAGACTTAAATCTTAGCCGCATTGCTCCACAAGCTCGTTACACGCATCTCGATGATGCTCGGCCTTGGGGAATTTTGCTGCAGGCATGCGCGCCTTTTGCAAATGGTGGGTGTTGTCCTACAAACGCCCGATTCGTGGTGCAAAAGTGCCGAAGAAATAGGAAGGTGCCCAAGGAGGTCCAACCGCTCTCTTTCTGATCACTTTGCCTTACTGCCTGCCCAGTATTTGTGGTCCCTCGGCGGGCCGAGTCGCGCGGCACAGTGGAGATGCCAGTTCCACACAGGTCTTTCTCTTAGAAATATTCACATACACGCGGCTGAGGACCCAAAATGAACGCTTCTCTGCAGAAGTTACGATGAGCCATTTTTGACTGAGCTAAAGCGAACGTTACAACATCCGTAGGTACAGGGCAATGTATGCACTACAAAGCAGTTAATTTTTGCAAATTCTGCAAATTAGGGCCCCAAAATCACACGGTTGTCTTAAAATTCATGAGATGATAAAAATGCTGATGGATTCTTTTTGCTTTCTTTTTGGTTTCTGAGTCTGTTGTCTGTAATTGATTCACCTTGGGGTTCCCCTGTGCCTGGCAATTAAGAAACCCGAGGTCCCGTAATAATCGCTTGTTTCCAGGAACCGGGGCTTTACACTGAACATTAAAAGTGGTAAGACATGCATCATCTGTTAGGATGAAACCAAAGAAATTGGCTCTTTCCCCTTATTCATACTCAAAAGGCGCTACTGCTGTAACGAAAACGCAGTCGACCTTAAAAATAAATTCTGATCAGCTCCTTTAGGTGTGTTTTGGGTGTTTTGCTAGATCAGTACGTATGGAGGTTACTGCTGCTTGTTTTAAATCATTTCTTATTACTACAACTTTATTTTAATAACGTTTTGGGAATGGAGTTGTGGAACACCACTAACATGTAGACCTCTTCAGAGTGATTTATTGAAAGCACTGAGTGCCAAAACCATTTGCCACATTTCACATGCTGGCCAAAAAAGTAGCAGAGACTTCAAATGCCCATTCATGCTGCTAATATCAATTACAAATACCAGCCTTTTCACAGCATTAGCAAAGTCCACTGAAGGATCCAGCGTGAGGAGACCCACGTGAAATAACATTGTCTTACGGCCCCTTCCAAGCCTCTTCCGCGGGAAGAATTCGGACTCTCATCTGACCATCCCGGCAGCTCCGCTCCCTTCCCCTGCGAACCCCTCGCCCTCAGATTATACTTGATCATTAATAATATACAAAACAAATTATAACATCAATTATCCAGGTACCCTGGGGAAAGGTGAATGAATTCAGGTAGCTGAGATTCTTGAAGTTGCACGTATTTTCCATTTAATTAATAGATTTGGGGATATATGGTCCAAGTTCAAGTAACAGGAAGATGCAGGTAACTCATGTCCAGATAATTAAGCCCACATCCTGTGGTATCTTTGATGGATACAACTTCTGTCTCTCACTCCCTAAAACCGAGAAGAGAATTATTCTTAAAGCTCGATACCTGGAGTTACCCTGCCACCTGGCTTCGGTGCTTGGGCCACGTTTTGAACACCTCAGCATACCACAAACCAAACTTTCTGTCAGGGAATCAAAGTTACTGGGAATCAAAAGTAGAGGGAATCAAAATTACTGGCAGGGTAGGCGATCAGCAATGCAACGAGACCGAGCTGTTAAGGAGAGGCAGGAAAGGACATGAGGTTTGGTTCTGTACATGACTGGTGCCAGGTACATCCACGCAACGACAAATGCCGTGTGGGTCTCACTTCCACCTTCACCCATAGCTGCCGTCGCACGTGCAGGAGCACCTGTGCGCGAGCACCCTGCCCGAGGCGGTCACGCCTGACCCGTGCTACCACACGACAGCCGGACACAACTGTGGAAAGAAGGGCACCACCATCAAAAAAGCTGCCCAAGGTGCGGTTCAGAGCAGCAAAGCAAGCGAGAGAAGGCAAGCCCCAAGTGAGACAGGTATCGCGCTCGTCCAGCACAAAACGTACCAGCAACGATATGCCCAGTACAGAGGATCCTTATCCCTCCTTCCTTATGCCAGCATCTATAACGGCAACCAAGCAGTCTAGCAACAGTCATCTGGAAGTGCACACTTTTCCACATATTAGCTTTAAATACCCTGAATTTACAGGCCAAAAGGGTGCCTGTTACCATAGCCTTAGCCATGACCTTACCCTTTCAGAACAGAGATTTAAGAAAAGAAAAAAGCAGCCCTGAAGCAAAGCAAGGGACGAGCCTCCCCCGGAGCCGAGGCCGCGAGCGCAGCTGCGGCGGCTCCGTGCACAGGAAACCCCCCCGGGTGCCACGGCACAAGGAAGCGCACTCCTCGTAACCCTTCTTATCAGAAACGAGCAAGGCAGCTGCTCTGCAGACTATTCTCGTGCTCTTTAGAAGGTGTGAAATAGATGAGTTTGTGAACTGGGTTGGCACTGAGAAAAAGAATGAAAGGATATTGTAGGTTTCCCTCCTGAACGACGCAGCTGATCAAAAACAGGAACAGCGGACCCATTTAAAGAGCTTTGAAAACAAAGCAGCCATCTCACACCAAGCCAAAGAGAAATTTTCTCTTGATGTAGTAACAATGTACTGCTCACCTCTCATACAGCTGAAATGTGTGATTTCTTTATGGTTGATATTTACCGAAAACATTACCAAAAGAAGGTGCAAAAAGGAGGCGACGAGGCCTGTGCACCCGTTCCACAGCAGCACCAGAGGCTCCCGCCCTGCCGAGCTACAGCCTGCATAAAAGCTGCTTATTGATTTATTTTAAAAATATATACAAACAAGATGGCAAGGGACCTTCCCAGCACAAAGGCAGAACCGATTCTTTCCATGAGGGCCGGTACTTGCTCCCTCGGGGACGCTCGGGCAGCGCGGGCAGGGCAGAAGAGGCAGGTCCCAGGGCAGTGACAGCAGAGGACAACGGCCACAGCGGGACGCACGGCTCCGAGGGGCTCCGAGGGGCTCCGAAGGACATCAGTGATCGGTTGCCCACCCTGCCTTGGGCTGCTGGAGGGACACGGAGGACAGCCACCCGGTGTGGGAGAGCGGGGTTAGGGAGGCAGTTCCTCAGTTAAAGCCCCCTCTGAGGCTTATCCCGTCCCTTTGCCCCGCAGCACAGGGGTGTTTGCTGAATGATGAGAGCAAGGTAAGGAAAGCAGATCCTCAGAGCACTTCCAGCTTCTTCAGAATCTGCTCCTGGGCTGGTTTTTCTCCCGAGGGAGATGGAGCTTGTTCGTAAGCTCGACATCTTGAGGGAAAACTTCTTCAATTTGTACCTCTTACACACAGTTTGTCTTCAATCCAAGCATCACTAAAATGAGAACTGGGGACACCGGGGTGGAGATCTTTGCCTCAAGTGGTTTGTTTCTGCGCCAGAAAAAAAGTTTTTGGAGTCGCTTCCTATCTGAAGGTATAAAAGTGTTTTTACAGAAGGGGAGCCAGCCCCGACAGCTACCTGCAAGTTAGCATCATTCTCACGCAACAGATGCACATAAACAAAATGAGCAAAGTAATTTTCCATCGAATTTATGCACTGAATGTAGTAATTTTGCCCTCTAACACAATTACTCAAACTGTAAAGGAATTCCATGGTGCTCATTTTTCACCAAAATCTCAGAACCAGTAATATTCCTGCTAGTTAAAGAACGGGGCATCTGGAAGAGGTTCATAAACCCGTTCAGTTACACTTTAAGTACATTCCCTGTGGAGGTGAAAGGTACCAGGCGAATACCCCGCGACCCACGAGCTACCTGCCAGTCCCGCACAGCAGCACGGTGCCTCGACACGTCCCGGAGGAGGAGTGCCCCAGCAACGAAGGTGTGCAGGCCGGGAGGCTGGGCTGGCCCTATCCACACTCCCCGGCATCTCTCCTGTGTTTATGAGACACCGTGACGTGCCCCGGCTGATTGCGTTTCTATTTCTGAAGTGCTCCGAGTGTTGCTATAGAACCGTAATACTGAGATATGCCGGATCAGCCGGGCCACCCCCCTGCCAGGAGAGGACTATTCCCTGCAACACGTTCGCCCGCCCTTTTCCCAACAGCCTTCCAAACGGCTCCAGCCCGGAGGAGCTCCGGGGGAGGCAAAGGAACGGCAGCCCCGTTCCACTGCCCGGTTCCACCCCGTTACTACTGCTTCTTCCTTCTCGTACCAGCCACAGGAGCCCTGGTATGAGACAATGTTTTCTTACGCTGTTTGCTAGAAGGAGAAGTGGCATGCACGGTTCTTGGCTCGGGGAGCATCTTATCTACAGACCTTTTACTTCCATACACCATCCTAGAAGAATTACCTTCCTTTTGTGGCATTTGCATCCTCCAAAGAAATGTGACTATTACCCTCTCTCGCTCAAATATGCGGAAATCTTTTTTTTTAAAAGCAAGCTCTAGAATTCTTCAAGCCAAAACTTGTTGCTCTTTTCAAAATTACGACCAGTGCAGGGCTGATTCAATCACTTCCTTGTAAAGCTTGGTGATTTGACCCCTCTGCGGCTGAAACTAAACAAGTATCTTGTCTGGCATCACAAACCGAAATCTTAGTTATAAGGAAGTACAAGGGTAAATTGCATAGTCCCAAGTGCCGCCTGGATGAACTTTACCCCACGCCAATTCACCTACTTATGAAACGATATATTCCAGGGAATTGATTCTAATGATAAATCTGCCCTTTGAATACGCTGAGAAACAACATTTCAAAATCTCCAACTCAGATCTTATGCCATCTCTGGGTCAAAAGACAGTTCAGTAGAATGATGTTGTTAAGGTAACTGCTCGGATGGAAAGCCACAGCAAAGTGTCAAATGAAAGGTACACAGATGCCTCTGCTCGGGTTATTTTACTTAGGCAATTCCAACACATCTGGTTCTCTGACAGCGGGTCTCAAAACAATACATAATCTGACATACCAGATATCTTGCAATGCCTGAGCAAGTCAGGTTTGAGTTAAGGAGATTCTGATAACCTCCACACAGAATTTCTTATCTTCTGTGGACACTTGTCTCGAGCCTTAGAGACACCACCCAACAACTAAAGCCAACATTTTGCATTTTGATCCACCTTCTAATCCAACAGAAAAAAAAAAAGAATAGCATCTGCCTTTTATAGCAATTTTCTCAACTATCAGCAAGTCAGACTTTGATCCAGAACTGAGGACGACAAACATTTGCTCTCCAAAATGGCCCCGGTGTAGTAGTATGGGAACATGTCTCGACTGTTAAAATAAAGGACAGTACATCAGGATTCTCGGGTCAGGAAAAGGGAACCTACAGCCTCTCCGGGCCGCTCTTTTCCTGTGTGTTAACCAGGGAAGAGGTTTGCTCCTTGTACAGAGTTTGCTTGTTACTGGGATGCCAGTGTCACAACCACTATTGCAGCAAGCGAGCATCTGCTGCAACACGCACACCTTCCCCCACGGCAACCGCGAAAGACCCCACGGGTGGCAGCCAAACACGAGACGGGGCACGAAGCAAAATGCCCGGAAAAAGAGGCTTCAGGATTTTTTAAATATATGAGCAGCACAGAAAACGGTATTATTTTCTCAGGTCAACTCTCAGTCACACTAAGTGTGAGGATGGCTGTGTCTCTTCAAACCGAACGCTGTTCTGCCCTTGAAATACTGTTGGAAAAAATTTCAAGGATTTCAGGTATTTAGAAGGTCCACCTGATAATAATCTGAAAGTCATCTTCATTAACAGATGGAGACGCTTTTTTGTGACAGCTTTCTTCTTAACTTATTTTGAAGGTAAAAAACATAGGGTACAGAACACAGGACTTCACAAATTCCTTTCAACCGTAATAAAAAGTATTAATTTAATGCTAAGTAGGAAGCACCACCTTGCACTTTTAGCGGCACTTTAGCATGCAAAATAATTGAAACACGTGGTTAAAACAATAATGTTGTCTTCGTTCCCTTCGCAAATACCCACACAGTAAGTTGAAGCGACTGTACAAGCCTTGAAATGCTGTTGAAACAGTTTATTGCGACCTAATCCTACAGTCTTTAAAAAAATCTAACAGCACAGTATTTCCATGGTATAAATGATTCCTGTCTGTATCTGGCAGCCCCGTAAGCTCTCTAAGGATGAACATAAATTCAATTATACCAAATTAAATCTGAACATACATAAGCCACATAACATTTTAATTGAGGCAATTCTTAACTTTTTTTGGAAGAACTATACCATAGCAGAGTCTACAGAGATGATGCGACACATATGCTTTCTCCCTGGAGCTGCCTGCTTTTATTAATCACTCTGGCAGAGATATATTTATATTGATGTTGTCAGTGTGTGAACAAAACCTCATGGACAAAAATGGTTTAATTAAAGCAGAAAAACATGGTTTATGGGTGGTTAGCAAATCTGTTCTTTAAAGTCAGTAAAACTTTCATAAGTGATTAGATAAAAATAAATCTTAGGAAAACATTTGCACCAAATACCTCTCTGACGTTTTACACTGAAGCATATCATAAAGAAAAGGCCTAAGCAGGCGCATGGACTCAATAATCTGTTGGCTGCACCTCTGTGGGTGATTTCACAGGGCTTCAGCTCGCTCGCTCTCTGTTTTCCCCCGCTCTCATTAACAAATCTGCCTCTGCTGTCCAAAACTGCTACCTCCCTGCATCCCGTTCCCTGTTGTGGCATCGTTAACTCCAGGAGATAAGCCAAGAGAGCATGAAGCTGCGTCCCGTCCCGCTCCCCTCGTGATG
Source organism: Phoenicopterus ruber ruber (assembly GCA_009819775.1). Lineage (NCBI taxonomy): Eukaryota > Metazoa > Chordata > Aves > Phoenicopteriformes > Phoenicopteridae > Phoenicopterus > Phoenicopterus ruber. The sequence goes on along the minus strand of CM020235.1, from coordinate 8,848,318 downwards.
CCAGAGGGCACCAGTACGCGGTGACTGGTGGGCTGGGGAGAGTTAACTGGCAGCAGGGGCTCTGCCAGCTCTGTTCTCCTGCCTGCTTCCAAGAGCAGAAAGGAAGAGTCTGTCTGTAAATAACCATATAAATGTTTGTAAACCACGCTGGGGATGGAAAGAATGTTTGGAAAACAAAGCTGCGCCGCACTCAGGTGTGTACAAAGTGCTCCGTGACATACCTGCGCTACCGCAGGCCCGGCTCCCGGGTTCGAGAGCGATGCACAGTCAATGGAGCTGAACTGAAGCGTCCCACCCTGCGGCACTGTCCCTCTCGCCCGAACTCCGGAGCCCAGAGGGGGAAGCAGCTGGGGAAAGGGCAGGCGCGCGGGGGGAGCGGCGCGGAGGACGGCACGGCAGAGCCGCCCCACCTGCAGCCCCCTCCCTCGGCACAGAGCTCGCTCTGCTGACCGACAACGTTCCCGAGGGAGACGTTGCTTCAGACCAAAGCTAGGCCATAGATGTACATCTCATGTCCTAATAAATAAAAATAAGTATCTGACCTCAAGCAAAAGATCCTTCGTTTGACACTCCTAATCATTTTTTATACTTCAAGTTCAGTTTTTACTGGACTGGATCCAGTCATCCCATGGTAGTGTAACAGTCTTTTTCTTTACACGAACAAAAGTCCTTTTCTAGTCCTGAGGGCCGGCAAGTTTATCCAAATATTCTCAGTTTACTACTAGCCCCTTTTGGAACTGATCTGTTCGGTACAAGCGCACTTTGTACCTGCAGCACCACGCCACGGAGCAGCGCAGGGCAGCTCGCTGGGGCCGGGGCTCGGGCTGGCGCGGGGGACGAAGCCGCCTGGCTGGAAGGAACCGAGCACGTGCCCGGCGGAGACGCCTGCCCGCCCCGTCCTCCTCCCCGACAAAGAACTGCTCACGTCTGATAGCGCCGCAGAAAGAAAATACAGACATAGAGCAGTTCCTGCTCCCCCTCCTGCCATCTCCCCAGGAAGAATGTTTGGAAATGCTAAATAGTCTTTTCCATGTTTCTACATCAGTTCTTATTTTGGCTAAGCTTGTCCAGTCTGTTAGCAGCTGCCAAATGCATGAAGTAATGAGAAAGCATAGGGAGAGCAAGCTGACTTCATTCCAGCAGCGCTGGAGCTAACACACCCAGTATGTTCTGTGGCTGTCAGCACGTCGCTGAAGTGGACCTCATTAGCAAATCTGACTTTAACAACCAGAGGAGATGCATTCCTTGGTGCCACCTTCCTTCTGCCGCGAGCTAGGTCTGACCTGCTCATCCTTCCCTTGGCTTGTGCAGCTAGAAAGCGGCTGTACAGTTCCCACCAAAGCGCTGCTTTCCCCCCCTGCCCCTGAACGTGGCCGGCAGCTGGTGATGCTGATCGCATCAGCCCCAGAGCCTGCCAGGGATGCGAAGGAGGAGTAAGAAGGAAGGACAAACGGCTCACCTGGAGTGCATTACTTCTGCTCAGCAGCTGGGGACGCAGCTCTGGACGCCGGTGGCCTGTGCACAAAATGCTGCACCGGGTTAGGTCTATCACAACCCAGCCCCCCTAATATAAACAAAACGCTTTCTCTGTTGGTTAGAATTAAAATTCCTCTGTGGAATAACAACATATTGGGGTACACAAAGGGACCATAGCCCTCAGGAGACGCGAAGCAGACTTTCATCCTACGCGGCGTTGGTACGGCCGCCGCCGGGGCAGCGCTCTCCAGGAAGGAGGCAGCGCAACTGGAGACAGGCCAGTGCAGAGCAGGGAACGAGCCGAGGTCTAGAAACACCACTGCGAGGAAAGCTGGAAAGAACCGGAGTTATTCAGCCTCGAGGAGACTGAGTGATGGGATGTAATGACAATCTTCAGTTCTGACATTAGGATGCTGCCTAACAGTCACGAGAGCGATGCAGAAGAGGACAATCGCCTAAAGAGACTGTGCAGCCTCTGTCTGTGAAGAACAGGTTGGACAAATATCTGCCCCAAACGCCCCGGAGATCCCGTGTCGGTCAGGGAGTGGGACGAGGTGGCTCCTACAGCCTCTGTACGATTAAACATGTTGTGGTCAAATAAAACAATTGAGCCACCTGCTTTGAATAAACATGAAGTGATTAAGCTGGGGCTTTCACAGAAACCGGAATCATTACCTGTGGGGGAAAACGTAACACGCTCAGATTTGTTGCACCTCTACTGGGGCCAGAGCTGAACAGAACAGGACACCAGAGAGAAGGGTCAGCCCGGACCTACAGCCCAGAGCCAGAAAGGAGAGAGGAGGTGGGAGCCTGCCTCCCCCCCGCTGAGCCTGCGCTCCGGGGGCTTGGCTGCCGAGCCCAGCACCCCTCTGCACCCCAGGACTGCCCTGGCTGCCGAGCCCAGCACCCCTCTGCACCCCAGGGCTGCCCCAGCTGCTGAACCCTGCACCCCTCTGCACCCCAGGGCTATTCCAGCTGCCGAGCCCAGCAGCCCTCTGCACCCCAGGGCCACCCTCGCTGCCGAACCCTGCACCCCTCTGCACCCTCATTGAATCACCTTCATTCCCTCATTGAATTAGCACAGGAACACAACACATCCAGCCCCTTCAAAGAAGTGTACTGCCCTGCGATAAATTTTACAAATATTTGTATTATGAAGGGTCATTTTATTTATACAAGTCTTATCCGCACAATGAAACAAAAATTTCAGCAGATAAAGGTCCATAAATCTCTTTACCTTATTACAATGACTGCTCGCTAACGAAAATGAACCCAGCTTATCCCTGGAACATGTGCTGCATTTTTGAGAAGGGGTTTGTAATAACATGCACGAGAACATAGCTGAGACCAGTGCTGTAATTTCCATGGGGCCGAGTGCCACAGGTGCACTAATATAGGCATTAGTGAATGATTAGGCCTCGTAAAATATATGAATGCTGTTTCTTTAAGAAGCCATAAAATTTTATTGAGGAAAAAATCCATGTGTAAGGCTTTTGGTTCGTTTCATGCGGTCATTCAGAATTTCACTCATTTCTGACAGGACTATGATAATTAAAACTGTGGCCTGGGTCTGGTTTCTATAAAGTCCATCTGGCCTTCCGCGATGGAGAGTTTTGGAAGTATGTAATTGCCTGGGCAGCAAATAACTATTTTGCCATCCGCAGTAGTTTAATTTTGTCCCTGCAGCAGGGGAGCTAAGTCAGAGGGGCAAAAGATCATTAACGTCTGCAGCTAGAAAGAGGGGCTCCCAGAGCAGTCGGCTGGCCCGTATTTGTTGAAATGCTTGACACCAATGGGCCCCATTAATGCATGGGTTAGATACAATCTGTGGAAAAGGGTCTATTATAAAGGGATTATTTGGAAGTGGTCTGTAGTTGGGGGTGGGTGTGATTGAAGGACTTAAAACTGTTACATTAACCCTTAGGGCACTCCAAGCAGTAACAAACCTGGCATTAAAGAGCTGGTGTTTGTCACAATTTCTTCACTTCCCTCTTTCTCTGCCACAAGGTCAAAGAGATTAAAAACATCCATAATGCACTCTTCTGAGTTACAAAGATGAAGCTTGTTTTCTGTCCGCTTTATGGCTGCAGCCAGCTCCCCCGCCTCTCGACTCTCACCCCAAACAGAATCATTAAACACGAAAATAAATTGCAGAAGACAGACAACAGCAATTATTTCATATATATATATATGTACGTATTTACTTATATATCAAAAGAAAGCCAACACAGGTGGAGTGGTGACAGAAGAAGCTCTAGAGCTCTGCTTAAACATCCAAAGTACGGCTGTTCATACGTTGCTTGACTAAAAACCAAGCTGGAAATTTCAGGCTTGCGAGCCGATGCCTTTGCTGGCGAGCTGCAAGATTCTGCTGTGCTTGAGAGAACACACCCCGCTTTCCCCTTCCTTTCTGGTCGATACCAGGAGAGGCAGAGACCAACAAAACTACTTCGCAATTTGACAGACTTTAAAATGCTCCACAGAAGTCTATTTAAATACAGATTGTTTCATTTAGATTTTAAACAGCATTTTGTGTAATTTCTTTGTCTTGTCGGTTGGATGCATACGTGTCCCCGAGGAGACAAAAAACGTATCAGGAGTTATGGGGCGGAAGCTAATGAAGTGACCAAAATCTGCATCACCAAAGGCAGGCATGTTAACCATCACCCGGAATTGCTCACATGTTTGTATTTTTTTAAATGTGCACGCACGCATTCTCTAGTCCCACTTTCCGTCCAGCGTTCAGGCTCCTCTCTGTGCCCAGTACGTGGCAGCGCGGTTTGAGACGAAGGATACCGGTACAGTATTTCTAATGATGCAGACAGTACTTCTGTTACCAAACCACAGTGCACTGAACATCGCGTGAGCAACCTGTCTGCTCTGTGTTTTGAACCCCACTGCTCTCGGGTCAAATTTTTGGAAGGCTCTTATCTCTGCAAATAGCTCTGCACACACTGTTGAGCTCAGCTATGTGCTGTTTACCCAGTGACTTCTCTAACAACGTGGTCTTCTGCTTCATTCTGCTTGTATTAAATAGCAAGTCCAACAAAAACACGTTTCTATTTGGCCTGAGGATGAGGTACTGCTATGCCATCTAAAAAGAGGAGGAGATTCAGGATCAGCTGAATTCAGACATTCTGAGTGCTCCAAAACTTGATTTGTGGGATAAGAGGCAGAAAGCATCACAACAAAATATCGAAAAGATCAAATGCAGCAATGCATGAGAAAATAAAGTATGTCTCCAGGTGGAAAACACTCTGCTCCTATGACAGGCTGGATGAAATCCTGACACACTTGCCTGTCACCTCCGGATTCACGCGTGCTTTGCACTGCAGCGGTAAGAGAAGGAGGAGGAAAAGACCAGAAAGAGGACACTAGCTCCAGATACTGGGCAGACCCCATTTATGAGGAGCTGGAGCACTGTCCTCCTCCTTTGGCTGCAAGTTGTCAACGTGACAAATTATTTACACAAGCGTGTATCATAATAATCTCAGTGACTGCGATCATCAGCTATTTCAAGTGCATTTTTCTCTAGAACAAGTGACTTTTGTTTTGCTTTCTTTCCAAGGGTTCATTCATTTAATACGATCTTATATGATCCTCAAATCAACCACTCGATTCACAGTGTGTTTACAATACTATTGAGAACATGGTAAAAACCCCAACAAGAGTGTCCTATTTCCTTCAAGATTGTACCATACTTTGATACAGGAATGTTAGTTACTGGCTTTACTTCACTGGGCAGCTCTGGAAACTCTGAGAGAAAACATGTGCGCATTAACTGTTCCCTAGACCCCACTTGAAAGAACAACAGCAGATATCGCAGTGGAAAGCACACTTTATAGAGAATTATTGAAACCACAGCTCTTCCAATACAGTAGAACGGCTGTGTTCTTTGGCATGCCCATCTTTGCTCACCACAACAATCTGACAGCATAAACTACAGTCAGAACGATCAGCATTTAAAAATGGGAGATCAATGAGGTTGATTAAAAAACATAAATTAGGAAAAAAAAAAGTTTTAAAACCTTTCCGTTACAGTGTATGAGTCCAATCCACAAAAGTCTACCTTCACCAAGCAGTTACAAAACCAGACCTCCTGATTAACAAAACGGTGAAGGTGCTAATGCCAGTTAGTTTAGATGTTTGCTGTTTCAGCGCTCTGACCCGTTTGATGTGGCACGCCTGGCAAAGCACGTGTGAGCCCGCAAGGTGCAGGCAGCGCACCGCCATGCAGAGGACGCATCAAAGGAAGCGACGAGCAGCCTCCCTTTTCTCAAGCAAGACACTAAAATCAAAGCACCAGAGCCACTGCTCACTTTTAAACAACGCGTCTTCAATATTTTCCAGGAAGCCAACACCTCCGAGATTACTGTGCCTTATAGGAAACACAGCTAGAAACAACCTTCTGTAAGATCTTATCGCAAATTAACCCAAACTCAAACTCAGTCAGTAGCATCGATAAAAAGGCAGGACTTCTGAATCACTGTGGACGCTGACACGGTAATAAATGAAAGGTTGAATGGTTACAACCGGCGCACATTGCAAAGGAGGGCACACAAACGGGGGGGTCGCGGTGCCCGCCAGCCGCCGCAGAGCACGCCTGCGGAGCGCGGGGCGCGCAGCCACAGCTCGCTGCAGAGGCTGCCGGTGCTGCGCGGGGGAGTGCTGCCCGGCAGACGCTGCCCGTTGTCAAACAAGGGTCTTTACCGAATCAGACATAAACGGCTTTGCTGGAAAAAAAGAAAGCTTAATGGAGTTTCAGGCAGGCTCCGCACCTGCACTAGAGCAGCCACCTCCGGCTCGCGCCCCGGCCGGCGCTTCAGCACCGTCGCGTCGGGCAGAGCAGACGCCCGCTCTGTGTGCGCCCACGGGCCCCGCAGCAGCGCCGAGCCCCAGGCGCCTCGCGTCCCCCCGGCCGCCTCCCACACCCCCTCCCCAGGCTGGGGGCTGGCGAGTGCCACCCACCCACCAGGACACAGGGAGGGACGGGTGTCCTGCGGGACGGCCGTGGTTCCGGGGCCAGGCGCCCACCCCTGCCAGCTCCAAGGGCCTGGGGCCTCCCACGACAGCGGTCAGAATCCGCTAGAGGTCAAAGATGAACTTGAAATCCACGTTTCTAACCCGGATCGTTAAGGGACAGCCATCACAGCGCAATCATGTGAACGAAATTTCCCACAAATCCACGTTTTCCCTGAACCGGGTTTCAAGCTCAGCCCTCCTCTAACTGCAACGGGACGCGAGACTGCGAACTTACTCGATACAAGAAGCAATCGGACATCAGAACAGCTGTTTTAAGGAAACATACAAGAATTTTTTAGTTTTCAAAGTCAAATGATACAGAACGTTAAGGAGGGTTTTTTAAGACTCTGAGTCTTTTAGGATGAACAAAGTTAGGCATCTACAACTATACATGTATGATGATCGCCTACAGCAACAGCGGTATATATGTTGTCTGCCCTTATGTAAGATGCAAACCAAAGTGGTCTTAGCAAACAAAGTGCGTTCTAGGAGGTTCAAAACGCAAACACCATTTTTAATAAGGCTGTTCCTAGAATAATGTATCCTAGATGATGCCAAGTGAAGATTTTTTTAATACTACTCTGAAATACACTCTGCATACTTAATTGATAACGCTCTTAATTAGATCTGAATGAACCCACCTTTAAAATTTGTTGGAATCCCCTTTACACAGCTATTCAGTGTGAGAATTATCAACCCACATCAAAACAAGAGCACGCTTCTGCTGTAACAGTTTGCAGACAACTCCCCTGAAGATTTTATTTTCCTATGGGACAGAAATCACAGCTAGCAACAGCGCTATTTTTGCTTGGAAATCACATTAAAAATATTCCTTTCTCCTAAAGATATTACAGATGCATTAAACCTGTGTCTTTTCTAAACCAAGGAGAGTGAAGTTTTGCTAGGCAAAGTAAGCACAAGATTGCCAAAAATCCTGAAAAGGTCTCTCAGAAGAAAAAAAAAAAAGAAACAGAATAAAAGAAGCTGTGAAAGTTTATGAGGATAAACACTGATGACAGGTGGAGTAGAAGCTGAAATTTGAACTCCAAAGTAACTGCAAATAAAGATTTGTTACAGATGGTTTTAATATGACCTAACACTGGGATGCCAGCTACAGTATCACTTTTTCCTGTAGGCTGGACAAAACTAATAATACAGTTATGGAAACATGCTACACTAGTACAGACACCTCAGGAATAAATGGCCTTTAATACACATATGTTATCCTCTTAAGAGAGCAAGATAGGATCCATAAAATGTTGATAGAGACACATAACTGGAACCAGCAACCACGCGTATTTTAAATAAGTAAAACCAAGTAAGTCCTGCGTATACAGGCAGGGTTATAAATGTATCTCGCTTCACATGTGCGCACGTACATGTGTGTGCACGTGAGTGTGTGCGAGATGGAAATGTTCAGGCTTGGCATGCGTTTAATTTGAGGCACTGATCTTTTGATCTTGGGGAATAATAATGCTCTATTTTCTAAAGACTGCATTTGGCAAATGGGTTTTTTTCTCCCTTCACCTTTGCTAAAAGAAAGCATAAGCTAACAATATTAGCACTAGTGGTTATAATTGTTTCACGATGACTTTTCAGAAGGGAACATTTGGCCATTTTTCAGCTATTAACAATTTTCTATTTTATTCAGGGCACTGAGAGTCCATTTCCTTCAGAACGGTCTGAATTGCGGGATATCCTCGCCGCTCTCTTGGTATGAATCATCGCGCATACCGTAGAGAGTTTGTAGAGGAAAGAAATAACACAAAAATCATATATAATTCCCTTTTGTAAGGTCAAATTATCTCCAGTAACTACTCGTACAATTAAGTACGGCAAGGTTTGTTTCACATGAACCCAGCCTGGGTCCCCTCGTCAGGAGTGTTGTTTGCTCTTCTTAAAACGCTGGAGATGGTTTGAAATGGCCGTTGAGAAGGGATGGAGCGGCCGCCTGCCTGCCGCCCGGTTCAGAGGGCTGGGGGCATCGGGAGCTGCCCCCCTGCCCCGGCAGCCCACTCGTCGGGGGCAAGCTTCCCCCCTACCCCCATAGCCCGCTCATCGGGGGCAAGCTGCCCCCCTGCCCTGGCAGCCCACTCGTCGGGGGCAAGCTTCCCCCCTACCCCCATAGCCCGCTCATCGGGGGCAAGCTGCCCCCCTGCCCTGGCAGCCCACTCATCGGGGAGAGCTGCCCCCCTGCCCCGGCTCGGCGGCGTGCTGGGTGGCGACGGCAAGCCGGTATGATTCTATGGGGCAGAAACAGCCCGTCCTTCATGGATAAGGGTTAATGTGAACCACGGAGGGGGAAAGCACGGTCCCGACTGCAACCCAACCCTTCCCATCCTTGCCCTCCGCAGCACGGCTGCACTGAAGCAAAGCGAGTGGGCCAGGCCCGTCTCTGCTGGAGCCTGGACACGTGCGAAGCCTTTGCCAAGCGCTCTCGAGAGCAGCCCAATACAATGCGACCGTGCTTCCGCCAGGGAGCAACACAAACCTTCAGAAAGGTTTGGAAAGGGATGAAAGCAAAGCACAGATGTTGCGTTGGAGGGCAGAAATGCACTGGAGAGCCAGCGAGATGCGTGGCACAGCGAGCGCACGCTTACTGCGACACAGCTGCCTTAGCAGGCAGGCTCCAGGCTCGCAGCCCGCGCGGCAGCAACCAGCACCCCAGGGCACTGGAGACGGGCAGAGCACCAACAGCCAACTAATGAGCCCCAACGCTGACGGGCGAAAACAAAATACGGATGGGAAAAGGTAACGGGGAGAGGAGCCCAAGGGACAGCAGCCGTGGTGGTAGCACACAGGGGCGAGCACTGTCCATAAAAACTGCGATGCCGGGATCAGTAAAACACATTCACTCACTGTGTGTGTGGGGTGGAAGCGCTTTACCCTAGCAACCTTCTTCCTACACGAACTTTTCATTCCTCCTCACTTAAACTGCAGCCACTGGAACTTATTTGACAACACTGGTCCCTTCTTCATGCTATTTTTTCTCTGGCAAATTTTAGAAAAAAGCATCCAAGAACCAGCCAGGGAAGAATACGCTGATATGCTGACGCTCAGCATTGCTGGCTCCCAATGCTTGAGAGCCAGTGAACTTGGGCATGTCATCTTTCCTGACCTGCTCCAAAATGTCTGTGTGCGTTCCTGCACCCACCCACGCGTTAGGTGCTGGCTAAGCATGGTCCCACGCAGAAGTCTAGTTTACTTGAGTTCCTACTTCGTTGTATCCTGTTGTATTCCAGCACCCACACGTGGGGAACTGAAAGATGACCGTTATCACCAGTAGTCATATTTGAATTGCACCAACAGTCACCCGAATCCCCCAGTCCTATGCTGCTCTAACTGAGCTGAAACCCAGAGCGACTTCCCTGGAAACCGCACCTCTCCCAAGAGCTCGTCACGGGAGCGCAGGGACTGCTCAACCTGCCCAAGCACCTCCTGAGCCCCGAGACCTCGGCCGATGTCGCTGTGACAGCATGAATAGCTCCCTCCTGCCCCCGGCGCTCAGCGGCATCACTCGGAGGTGACGCAGGAAGGGGAAGAAGCCTCTTCTCTTACTTCCACCGTAAATCCATTATTTTGGCAGCTGGACCCTCTCAGATAAGTAAACAAACCGGATCTTCTTAGGGAGAGTTGTGAAGTTCTCCTTTCTGAGCACTGACCTCCACCCCCATTTCTGGAATCTCGACTTAATTTCAAAAGCAAAATCCAGCTGAAACATGCCTGGTTGCTACATCTTCGTCTAGACTTCAACCATATAACACAGTTGGCAGGTTTAAGCATTCTTGCCGAGATCAATGACAACTAACCTACTGCACCACAAGCCTAGGAGGATTTGGGGGTTTTTTTCACAGCATGGTAAATATGAAATGCAAGTCAGGGTAGGAAATGCTGCATTGTTACTGTTCTTTCCAGTATCAGCTGGCTTATTTATTTGTCACTGTTGCTTCAATCGGCTTTTACAGGAACAAATGTAAAAGCTATTAAAGAAAGAAAAACTTAGCAAGATTTTCAGAAGTGCCAAATACTGTGACATTTTAAGCCATATTTATCAAAGACACAACTGAATGGAAAAAAAGAACATTAAATCAATAGTCTACTGAACCAAATGTATAAATGAAACCACTAACGACCACATTATCATATTAGCCACTCAAACAAATTAATAGAGCTAGTGACAGACATAGAAGGAAGCTAACTTTCTCAGTTTGTACACAGCAATACATACAGATGCTTTATTTTATTTTTACTGGGTTTATGTATTATTCTGACAGGCATAGAGTGAAACAGGGAAAGATTAGTGAAGACCTAAACATACTGCGTGAAAAGCAAGTAAAAAAAACTGCACTGAGAGGTGGGAACCTCTCGCCTGCTGCCCGAAGCAGGCCGGGGTACTCCCACCACCTCATCCCTCCCTCTCAGCCCGTGCAAGAGGATTCCTGGTCAGTACGCTACGGGCTAGTTATTTACGTAGGCTGGCTTGGAAAGAGCCTGTGTGGAGGGGAGAGAACGACTGGCCACGGTAGCTGCCTACTCGCGCTAGCCTGTACGGAGATCGGCCGCAGGCTCGTCGCCACCAGACCGCTCTCACTAATGCTGTCAGTCAAACCCCACGCGCAGCAGTGGCCTCACTGGAACAAACAGTAGTTCCTCCCGATCGCCAGTAAAATTTCCTGCATTTACCTAAGAATATTGTAGTGGGTAGTTGGAGAGCTTGCCCTGTAAATTCCTACAGCCATGCCAGGCACATCCGAGAGCTCCGGCGTGGAATGACGGGCCCGTCCTCCACGTGCAGCACCGCGGCCGGGCGCCTGCGGAGCGCAGCCTTTTTAACCGGCCGGCAGGAACGTACGCTGGGGTTGGTGGTATGCCATAGCTCATAACGCCGAATGGAGGCATCAATAAATCCAACATCAGTAATAATAAAATTTTACCACTCACCTTATGTAACTTTTATTTTACACTCGATTAACTTTTATTACCAACTCCAAAGAATAAAGGCATTCTTACTGCAGAGAATTAGAAACAGCCTTGTGGGGGAAAAAAAAAAAAGGAAAAAAGAAGAAAGATGCATTCTAACATTAGGGGCTGCATTCCCTGGCAGCTTAGAAATATCAAGAACAAATACAGTTTAAAACATGCACGTCTAATTCAGAGCTAACAGAGAAGCAGCCTTACCTTTCTCGAGACTTGTCAAGTAACCCCATGCTTTACTGACACGCTGTGCTCTGCACTTCCCAAACTCAAGTGATATACCGAAGCAAGAAATCCCCGAGCTCTGTATATACAATAACTCAGTATGACAGCAACTAATTTAGCAATTATTGTTTTCTAATTGCAGCAAAAGAAGACCCGACTGCACAAAATATTTATTAAGATCACCAAGGCAGATGCATCTGAACTACATACACAAGCAAACTATTTCCCAGGAATTTGTGTCAGTAAATGAAAGAGGAAGCCACGCCTTTCTATATTTCCTTTAACTCATTATGCTTATTTTCTGAAACTTTTCTGAACGTCAGTCACAAACAGCCCACGCTGAATAAGCTATTGTTTGTTAAACTGGACACTGCCCTCGGCCATCGTGCCTGAGAAGTCAGGGGACTCTCTAACGTCTGTTTCTAACATGGGCCAAGTCCTTTTTCCCCTCCTGTTTAGTATAATTTTATACTGGGTGGACATATTTAGGGCCTGAATGGTTTGACAGTAATGATTAATACCCTGCATTAGGAGATTCCAGTGAAAGTATTCAGGAGCACGCTGTGCAGTTTGGTTCTCATCAGATGGTCAGGTCTACAGGCCTATTAAAAACAGCAGGAGAGCTGCAGACTTAATCACAGAGGCTGGGCCCATGGAGGGAGGAAGAGCGAGACACAAAAAAAGGAGAGAATGAATAGAATGACAGGCCAGAGGTACACGAGAGCACAGTTTAACTCGCGCTCAAACCAGCGATGAAACCGGGTGAGGTTTTCTTTAAAATCTGAGTCCAAAAACGACTCAAAGATAAAATCTCTTTTCAAAGCCAAAGCAGGTAAGGTTGGAAGACTGCACGAGACAGGAACAAAGAGCTGGAGGTGAGAATTACTTATGGTCCAATAGCAAAAATTTTAGAAAGACAAAACAGGACCCAAAGCAGAACAGGTAACGCTGACGCTCAATATGACAGTAGGCCCTGGAAAAATGTGCCAAAGCAGTTTTAGAAGAGAAATCGGAGAAAATAAGCCACCCAGAGAAAGGCACCATAAGTCATTACTGTTGTTTGGTGCCCTGCTATTAGTTCATAGATTCAGAGTCATCTCTGGATGGCTGGAAACCTCGTCACAAAACACAGGCCCAACTGAGGTCCCCAGTAACTCAGCAGGAACGCTGAGAGCTTCGAGCGTAGCAAGGCTGAACCCTGTGTGCAGCCGCCCGACCCGCGGCACAGCAGGACAGCGTCTCTCCTATACGTACAACCAACGACTCGCAGTAAAGAACTGTAGATGTTCTCCCAGGTGAGGATAGTATCACAGTCTGTGTAATTAAATATTCAGCATCCTCCACGTGAACTAATCTGGGGGGTACACAAGGATGTTGAGCTTGGAAGCCCCTCGTGCAGGACACATTTGTGTCTGAAGAACTCGGGACAGTGTGCTTCGCAAAAGGAGTGGGTGTTCTTTGCCATTTCTCCCTTAGAATAAGAGCACAGAGGAAACAACAGCTCACCAGGTATGTGCCCCATGCAGTGGGCAAGGAGAAGGAGAAACTGTCACAGCAGCTGCCTGGCTTAACTCCAGGGAACAGAGCTAGGACCGAGCTTTGCTCAAACGGTGCTCTCCAGAAGGCGAGGAAGCGCTAAAGCCTGGTCAGTAACATTTCACACGGTGCTGGAGCCTATCTGGCTCCTGGTGTTCCACTTGCTAATCGTTCTCCTCTCATCCCTTTCTCCAGTGTTCAGAGGTTTCAAATATTAACGATCCTTGAAACGTACCCTGGCCACCACCTTCCCAGTTCTCCCTACGGTTCTGTGCAGGGCTGGGGACTACAGAACGACTTACTCTCCACCACAGGAGAAAAACCAAACCAACCATGTGGAGATGCCAAGTTCATCTTACCGAAGGGTCAGGAACTTCAGCAAGGGCTGGGTATTTATTCCATTATCCAGAAAATAGTCTTATAGACCATTAAGTAGCGGATTACATGCCTGTCTCATGAGAAACATAATGTTTCTGACAAAATAAAGCCATCACCACCAATTAAAAGCCCGGGACGTTCCACACAGCCTAATGCCGACAGCAAGCCCAGCACTCGCTCCCCACCTCTCAGAACCAGGAGAAGCACAGCAGCAAAAGGTGCCCGTGCGGGGCGGACGCGCCATTTCAGCGCCTGGCATCGGCCCTGCCGTCGCGGAGCACCTCGCCTGCCGCGGCCGCGCTCCTCCCGACGAAGGCAAGTCCGACGGACGAGAGGGCAGTGGCTGGAGGACCGGCAGGAGCCCGTTTCAGGCCTGGCTTCATAAACACATGAGTGCTGTGGGAAACATAGCTTGGGTACTGTGAAGAAAACTATAAAATATCTACGTGCTAAATATAAAGGTTCGATGCTGTCACTCCTTGAGACCAGCTATACAAGGGAAATAGATTAATGGATTGTGACACCTTTTATGGGACCAGTCGGGCCATTAAAATGTTACACGTTACTCACCTGGTCTGCTATAAAGTACAAAGCACGCTAGCAAGAAGGATGCAATGCCAGCAAAATGCTGCTCGATACCAAACCGAGTAGGGATTCCTCCTTCTTTGAAGAAAATGGCTAAAATCCACAAACATGGGCAGGCGAAGTTCTGTTCCTAAAACTATTAAGACTCTGCAATAAATTGGCTTGTTTTCAGCAGTGGTGAGCACTTAGCAGCTCCCACCGAAGGCAAAGGCAAATGTTCTGTACTTAGCACTTTTGAAAATGAAGCCTTTCAAAAACATGGCTTTTCACAGGTTGTGTAGACTCAGGGCCACACGGCAGACGTCCAGGATGTGAGTTTTTGAGCTGCTCTTACAGGCAGGAAAGCTTTATGCTCTCCTAAATCTGCAGAGCCGAAATATCCCTGCTGGGAGCAGCAGCAGCTGCAGCAGCCCAAGACAACTGCCCAGCGGACAGGAGCACCGGCACGAAGAGCCAGAGGAGCATCCTCTGCCTCCCCACACCCCAGCACATCTCCTCTGTTTCGAAACGATGGACCTGCAAGATACTATGGCTGCTCTTGTATCTTCCATTTTACAGTTCTGGCAGTGAACTTTCAGATTATACCTATTTATTTTCTTTTCTTCCACACATACAAGATTTAAATAAAATAATAAGACCAAGACTTCATCCTTTCTAAGTATTCCTGCCACTATTATGAGCCACGGATTGCAAGAAAGTGACCAATAAAAAACCCAAAAGGCTTAACAACATGCTCACGACAGGACTGAGCTTTGAAAGAATTTAAAAGAAAGAACTGGAGCAAGGAGAGCAGTTCTATATTTGCTGGAATAAACTACGAAAGCGGCACCTTCCATGGCACACCAAGCAAAGCGGCCGCACATTGCTCCGCTTCTTGTGAACTCCCACAGCCTGGCTAAGAATAAGCATCCAAAAGTTCAACTATTTTCCCGAAACCTCTCCAGATTTAGCTAACATCTCGATTCTTCCTTCTGCATTTGAAAGCGTACGCAGATGCACTCACTATTCAGTGTTCAGGTGCACGTATGAAACAAAATAAAAATGACAACTTGGTGAATACTGTAGATATTTTTTCTTTAAATTTTCAGTAATTTTTTATGAACTCTCCCAATGCATTTTTGTACCCCATCAGTCTAATTGCCACAAATTTTTACAAAGTCGATATTTGTTTGCAAGAACTTTGTACAAAGCTGCATTCAAATGCTGGAAAAAGCACGCTGCATTCACATGTGTGATGGCCAACCAGAGCCTTTTTTCTACAATCACCTCATTGTGGAACAAAGAAATTCAATTTGTTATCAAAAGAACACAGCTGAGATCACATAAACGTCTCATCAATTGCCTTTGTGGATCCATATGGTTCAGAACATCTGACAAAAGTATTATCAGAAGATTTGATGCAAGAAATCCATAGCACGTTGATCAACTGGTAAATATTTAGGAATGCTGGAGGCTACCAACACGCAGAAACGGCCCGATGGAATCACTAACGTTGCTTTATTGAAAAAAAGGGGGAACTTCAGCTACTTCTGCAGCGTGTGGTGGTTTCATTCTTGACCCAACCTCCTGACGGGGAGGGAGTGCTCCCCACGGTCTGAGCCGGCCTCCAGGCACCAGCCTCCAGGCACCAGCCTCCGGCAGGTTGCCGGGGCCTCCTGGGGACGCCGGCACCGCTGCTGAGGTGACCGCTGTTGTGCGGGTAACCGAGGACTTCATTTGGTAGGGCTGTCACCTTTCAACGTGCTGAATTTATATTAAAAACCAAATCATCATTAAAACCCCAACAACATACAAATGGCGTATAACAAAGCCCCTGAGGTGTTCAAAGTCTGTAAATCCCCTTTTTTTTGAACGTCTGAATAACAACAAACCCAAAACAATAATTAATTCTTCTCCAATGCACAGACCCAGTTCAGTAACAAGCGCTAAAAATACATCTGAACCTTAGAAACAAAAGAGGAGGCACGGAGCACTTTGAAAGTTTGCTCCAATGATTAAATAAATTAGACCTGAGCTGCTAAGAGGGGAAGGACAGAAAGTTCACTACCAGCACGACGAGACGTTGCCAGGTCTTGACTTGTTTACAAAGAGAAAAAGGGGAGAAACCAGCACATTTTAACAGATTTCCAAATTCCAGGCATTTTTTCTTATTAAGTGACAATGTGATTTTCAAACCTGTGAGATCGCATGTGATTTCTGCATAAAGCGAGTGCAACGCCCTTGTGCAGGGCTCTGACAGCTGCCAAGCAACAACCGCTGCTGCGGAGGGGAACGGGACCAGCCAAGCGTCCTCCATGCGGAGGAGAGACAAGCAACCGGAATCACGATGGAGCTCTCATTTCCACGCGTCCTAAAAAGCCGCTTTTCTCCCTCCCTCGACACTCCAGGGCATCTCCCAAGCCCGCCGACCGCGCCGCTGCCGGCACACCTCTGAGGCCGATGCTCCCGCAGCAGCGTTCCCAGCCCGGGAGCGTCCAGCCGCCGTGCCCCGTCCTTCCCTGACTCCACAGGGAACTGCAAGGAGACTCCGGCTACTCCTTACTAAAAATATTGTTATTGAAATCCAATGTTTTTTTGTGAGACACGAGGAATGTTCCCTTCACATATTTAGAATCATCAATGAAAAAGAGCATTGTCTGAGGATAGTAACTCTTTTGATACGCGTTTAGCGGCAAAAAGGATTTCACTAAGCCTTAGTATATTTAAACCGAACTTACCACCCTCCACAACCTACACACAAAGCTAAGTGAAGCCCCACTTTTTCAACCATATTCAGAACTATTAATCCAATACAACATTCTCTTCTTAGACACGAAAAGAATGCAGGGCTCTCCACGACAGCACGCTACCGAGCCCGTGCAGAAATTTCTCGTATCCCACTGCTTTCCCATCGCTTGGACCAGCTCTGGGAGCTGCAAAAAGAATGAGTGTTACCCTTTTGGAAGCATCGTCATTTTTTTTTTGATTGGGTGCTTGAACGTGATGGACAGCAAGAGAATACGGGGACAGGACTTCTAAACACCCTACTGATATCTTCACATTATTTGGATTTGCAGGTTATCAGTGGGGCAGCAACTTCAGCTATGACCTCATTAACTAATGTGGCCACATCAGCACCTCTCCACAGCCTTTATCACTCATCATGTGTCATAAAGCAGCCCGTTGACACCTCATAGTGAATGCCGGTTGTATCTTATCTCCTGCAGGGATAGGACCCTCGCTGGGAGACAGAGAGCACGTCTCGGAATGCAGCTGGGAGACAAGTTCACCAGCAGCAGCTGACAGGGGATGATTTCTCAAACAAACACTGAGTGAGAAATTAATGGGCTTTGGTTTGCCACTGACAATACTGGGCAGAAATACATTAACTTCTGACTGCTATAATTTAAGAATTATTACTGTAATTTCAGACCAAAGCTACTGGGACACTTCCATCACTCTGCCTCCAGAATACAGCTGCTTTACTCTTCTATCACCACCATTACAGGAGCAAGATCCAATATCTTTCATTTGCAAAAATCCAGACTTATTCCTGGTGGCTGGGCACTGGAATTCTCTTCCCACATCTGAAAATTGCACCAGTACTTTCTTCACACAAAAATCCTCCTTTTGCATCTCACAAATTGGATATGGGGAGAAAAAGCAGCACACCCAAAACACATCAGCTCCCAACCAGCCAGAGTGGAGATTAAAGTGACGCCAGAATGTCTCACCTTGTTTTACCTAGTGTAACTCTTCTAAAGATGGGGGTTTAAAAGGCGTATTTTGCTAGGAAAACGGCAGGTTTAAGTGGCAGAAGCTGTGTGTTCTCCTCTCGATATACAAGGAGCATCAGCCCGGCAGGGAGGGAAGCGCAGGGACGCGGTGGTGTCCAGTCGCCAGCACACATCGTGTCAGAGTCCCAGGGAACCCTCTACACACTTTGCCGCTGCGGCTAAACCAAAACGCAGCGGGCATGCATATTTTAAAGTAACTCAAATGGGCCTGTTAAATGGTGTTTCAAATAAAAAATCAACAGACCCAGATGGCATGGAAAAATTCCTCAGATTTAAATCGAGGTAAACATAACATAATACACACCGTGAGCATGTTGGCCGCCCGACTACATCAGGAGTGCTTCGGAGACCAAAATAGGCACCGGCCACAGAAAAGATGGCGCATCCTGTCAAACCTAGATAGGAACAATACCCTGCGCTCTTCGCTATCTGGGCGTGCAGCTGGCCATGAACTCTATTTAGAGCGATGAATAGGAAAGATGATCTGCTGCTCCAGGCATCGGACTGGGAGGACAAAAAGCTCGGGCACGTGCCCCGATGTGTCACTGACGCTCTGTGCAACTTCGAGAAAGTTCTGTGATCTTAATGCTTCATCTACAAAATGGTGTTAATAATCTTTTCTCTGACTTGATTTAGACCTCTAGCCATTAGAAGCAGTCATTCTGGAATAATTACGGGAGGTGGGTAAAGCCCAAAGTTCCCATTCTACAGATTGACAACCGAAAGTACATTACAGTGCGTAAGGACCGCGTAACCTCTCATCGTACACGCAGGACAGCTACAGTCAATGCAAGCCCCGAACCCCGTCATCACTGCACCAGACAAACGCCACATTTTCCTAAATGACTTCACTGCTTAGAATTAAAAACAAACAAACAAACAAGCAAGCAAGCAAGCAAGCTTGCTGAGATCTGGCATCATACTGCAGAACGTCCACCCAGTGCTGCCAGATTTCTGTCCAGCCCCGGAGGGCTGCGCACTGAAACCCGCCCAGGGAGCACGCTCTGCCTGGGGCTCTCCTGGTGCAACACCGCTCGTCTTGGCTGATGTGCTCACCGCTGAAGATCTGTGGAGTGTTAGAATGTAGTTTTCCTACCAACTCGAATGTTCTCTTTTTTCTAATTGTCTTTTATTCTCTGCTTTTTAAAAGAGCATCTTGTTCTCAGCTACTTTTTCTTTTGTGAGTGATCTAGCAGCATAACTAGGAAAGATCAACTTGTGGGATCCAACGGCTGTAAAATTCACAAGTCTGGCAGTTTGGTTCCCAACAGCTAAACTATGAAAAGCCACTACATCTTCCATGTTATTTTCTCGTATCCAAAAACTGTTATTCAGCCTGGAGACTAAAAGATCCCTTACAATCAACACCGGGATAAAGACTCTTCTCTATGCCTTTTCCAGATTTAAAACCAGATCTTTTATTAAACCGCATTAACCTAAACATCCTCCCTTTATTTCTCCCCTGCTGGGTAACACCATGTCAGAACATGAGCTGCCAGAAAAACTCAGTGTCCTGCTGAAAGCTGTAAAAGAGGCTGACTAAACGCACAGAACAGAAAACATAAACACACCGGGCTGACATATTTTGCACGAATTAAACTGACCAGGAACATCATAATGACTTTTCTCAAATGATATAAACAAAAGCAAAACCTGATAAACATTTTCCATACCCAACGTGCCAGGAAAAGTCATTTTTGAAAAATAAAATAAAATCACGCTGCTCGAAGAAGGTTCCACTTCAGCAGAAATAGCTAAGTGTATCACAAAGCCCATATTGTTTAAAATCCGCGTGCAGTCAATGCACCTTTGTGTACGGCCGCGGCAGCGGTGTCTGACGGACTGAGCACGGTGGCAGGGGCTAGGGACCCCACTCCCCCAGCACCCCCGGGCGGGCCTCAGCCCTGCCGCACCGCAGCTCGCCGGGGTGTTGAGAGTGGCCGCTAACCATCGTCCATCTCTTCGGGATGGCGTCATCATTAATTAAGCAATCATCGCCCATCTCCTTTGGATGGCGTCATCATTAATCGCTCCCATGCAGGGGGTGCTCTGGAACCTCGACGCGAAGGCACCGACGCACGTGAAGGTCTCGGAGAGCTCTCCGCCGTGCCCCTGGTGTGACACGCTCCCGCACACGGTCACGCTCAGCCACGACAGCTTTGTGAATTTACCTGTCGTCAGGCCACGTCCCACCAGACCCGGCCACCTCCGACAGCGACTCCTCCGAGGAGAAAGCAGTACGCAATGCAGCGCTCGTTGGGCCACGGCTCCCTTGTGAAACCCCCATCCCCAAACGACATTTCACTTCGCACCAAATACAGCATTTTGTTCCAATTCCTCCTTCTTTAAACTTTTCTTCCCAGAAAGAAAAACAGAAAGACCAAGAAAGAATATCTGATTGTTATTTTTGTTTGGCCGCAGAATTTAAAGTATTATGGAAGCATTACCTCAATGCGGAAGTATTTTTTCTTTTTCTTGTCACCTACATGACTAGTGGAGGTACGTGGGCTTTCTGGCATTAGAACAGTTGGGGATTTTTTAATGTCATATTTTTCAAATGATGTCAAATGTCTCCAGGGCCTAATACAGCCTTTATTAGAAGTCAAAATACATACATAATTACCCGATAGCCAAGCACAGCGTTATGAGTCAGAGCAACAGGACAGCTCAGCAATTTCTCAGCTGCCCGTACCACGAGGCTCTGCTCTCACGCAGAACTGGCACGCGGAGACGCCAGCCACTTCGGGTCCAGGCCCCGCACACGCGGGACAGCGCGTGCGCCTGCCCCCGGCCCGCGCGGGCACGGCCACCGGCGGCCGCGCACCGTCGGACATCAGCCTCCGGCACGGAACCGGCGGAAGGAGGGAAGCGCAGCGGCACACGGAGGCCCGCGGCGCTCGCCGGCAGACCACAACCGGGCACAGCGCACGCAGCGCTTGCGGACCACGCACGGTTTTGTCCGCACAGCCTCTTCCTTTGTCGTACAATTATCTTGACTTCAAACACACATTCAAATTTGTTTTCATGGTAGGGGTTCTTTTCATTAGCCGACGATACTCCTTTGTCTATTAAATGCAAAGGATCATTTTGTTTTTCTAAAGACTGTCCAAAAGAACACGTCCCCTGTGAATGATGATGTTTAGTTAATAATTTAGCACCGTGCCGCCTGCTGAATTCTCTGAATCAAAATATGATCAATGGGAAAACAGTTGGTTTATTGAGTTTTCTGTCAGTTTTATTTCCTGAAGACATGGAAGAGAGTGCAAAGGATACCTGCTGTGCAGAGCACACTGCTGAAAAGTTAGACTGGATCGATGCAAGTTTGCCAAAAATAATTATTCTCTCAGGGAATGTTCAAGACACTCTCTGATACACAGACCTCTTAAAGCTGAAGCTTGGGAAGTTCAAAGACTTTTGCCTGTATTGGTGTTTTCTTAGCAACTCAAGAGATTTTGCAAATAAATATCTATGCTTCAGTAGCCTACTTTTAATTTTTATATTAGCTGTATGAAAAGGATGTGGGTGGAATATGAAAAAAATAAGTTAGCAAACATAGTGCTGGTGGAGGCAGACAGCTCCAGAACCTCTCCTTCTCGCTCTCAAATAAATTCCAAGCACTTACTCTGTCTGCTCCATCTGCTCGCAAGCACTAAACTTTGCAACAAGAAGATGCCCCCTTTGCACCGAGCATCCTTCAGTACCAAGCAAGGAGCGCAGATTCAGTCAGTACTCCAAAGCAGGAGAAGGTATTCCGACAAAACCAAAGGCAAAAAGGCATCTTCAGCACACGGTGAGCCCAGCGACCCGACTGGAAGGCACAGCGGGTGTGCTGCTGATCTACCTCACCCAGCGACGACAACGAACTCTGGAACGCAAACACCTCACCTGAAGGTCAGACACCTTTGCCCCGACTTTCCTGAGGACTAAAACACAGCAAAATTTATATCTCTCTGTGATGTTGTTTCTGAATCCTGAAATTGCCTCAATACTGAACCGACCCCCTTGCCGTACAGCATTATTTAAGGGAGAGGGAATCACCGAAAAGCACCCTCCAGTAAGGACAACAAAAAGCAGCGCGGGAAATCGATCCGAAAATGTGAATTGGAGTGTTTTCTCTCAAATCCTCAGAGCTGTGGTCAGAATGTTCAGAAAGCGTCTAGGTTTGCATAAGATGGGGTCTTACTTTCCCCGTTCCTTTCAAGTTCCCTGTAACCTTGCAGGTGTGGGCTGATTCATTTTTTCTCTTTTTCTTTTTTTCCGTAAAGATTGATTACATGCTAAGCAGGGTTTCTTTAGCGAGCACTCACATCTCTAATTATTAGCACTGCCAACTTTTCCAACACAATGCTCAGTGTCAGATAAACGAAATCTGTTCCTGTCTGTTCTGTAACTGATATCAGCTCCATAGTGACAGTCCCTGACCTCAGGACCCCAGGCTTTGTTTAGTGCTACATCTTTACTCTGTTGAGAATGGAGTCCGTACACATCAAAAAATCACCAATATTAATTAAATCACAGACACTGTTATCACTTCACTGAATAATGGGCTTTTTCAAGCCACACCGAGTAGCCTCAGCAATGCTTTTCTACTGACAACATTCAAAATACTAGATTTCCAACACTTTCTTTCATCTTACCCGCAACCTATTTGAATTAGTGGTTATTACGACAGTCAGAAACCTGTTAAAAATCTATCTATACACAGCACAATACTCTACAGACATATATTTAGATTCTACATTCCTTTTCGTAATGGAAAAAATAGTTAACCTGATTACTAAATACATAAATATCAGCAGTCTGCTGCAAAATGGATATTCTGGCAACGTGACACATTCCGGCAACGTGGAGATTCTGGCAATGTCTGGCACAACGGGCTCAAAGCGACAGAATTTGGAGGTTCTAGGTGCATATAACAGGAAGAACAGTATTACCTGGGATCAGTGTCACTTTTTTTTTAGGGATACCTCAGCATACCATAGACATTCAGTCCTGACCTTTACCAAAACTCTTGCTAGACAACAAAACAGGGTATCCATCGAGGAAAGGGACTCGTACGGGCGCTGCGAGGCAGCGCAGGATCCAGAACAGAACCGGGGATCCTCTCTTATTCCTGAGCGGCTTTTGTAAGCGTTATATCAGAATCAGATGGGCACCTGCAAGAGCCACTTGTGGCACACGTAAGCTACTATAGCTAAGGGAGAACACCTTTACAAGGGAATTTTTTAAAGCATGATGTATGAATACCTCCTTTTTTTTATTTTTCGGTGCTGTCCAAATCTAGCGAGTATATTCAGAATGTAGACATTTTCTTCTAAAACTTCACAGCCAGGTCTAGCTGCCGCAGCCGTGAGAGCTATCTGGCTTGCTTTCCACTGATGACTGCAATGGGAAATGATGTAATTATTCACAAGAGGACTGGCCAACGCCAGCCAGCTTCTCCTTTCAGTCAACGATACAGACTTGGAGACAGAAAACAACTGCAAATGGGTAAATAATAACAACAACATTAATAATAAAGAAAAGTAGCTTCCTTTCCTACCTCCACTCTAAAAGCAAAACCAGTGAAATCCCATTTTTCAATACCGCACAATTTCTAAGGTCTAACCAACTTGTGAGTGAATCCAGCCTGAGTTTGCCATTTCTTAAACATACCCCAAACATGGAAATAACCTGACTTTGAAGAAACGCAAAACATTTCCCCTCTGCAGTCATTCGAACATCGCTAGCTACATAGGCCGTAACACCCCCCACTAGTGACAGCTACTCACACGTGCAACCCCGTATTTTCTTCTAGGGCAGTAACACACACCGGAGCGAATGCTCTGCGCAGAGACCCCCGCTCTCAGAACCTTTGAAAGTAGAAGCTCCTGCTGTAGCGGAGAGTCGATTTTAAAATATTCGTGATAAAACCACAACTCTAATCAATATGAAAAGATCTATTACAATCATTTCAATACTCCTCCTGTTCATTATTTCATTAGCTTTATTGGTTTGATAAATCTCTGAATTTTCAGCCCTTCGGATTTCTGTATGGATCAGAGGCAGGGGCAAAGCTGAGTGATGTTTGCCATAAGGGGGCAGGAACTGTCTAGGCAGGATGCCTTATTGTGCTTAGGTACGATCTGGAAGAACTAGAGTCTAATAAATCGAGTTATATTGCAAAAGATATGGAGTGAGATTAGAGCCTAATTTAAAGGTTGCTGAGGCAGATGTTTAAGAATAGTAACATTTCTTTTACTCTTTAAAACTGACCTGCATTTCCCTTTTCTAAGAAGCACCTGCTGCAAATAAGCAGCGAAATAACCCAGCACGACACATTCAGCAACGTGCATGGGTTTCCACTGGAATTTCCTTTTAGATTAACAGGTCCACAGATTCCTAAAGTCAAAACCGAAAGGTTAAACGCCACAGGTCTGCAGAGCTGCTTGGCTCCTGGGAAGCAGCATTTATTTGGTTTTGTTGTTGAATAATTTTGAAGTCATTTGCTCATGAACGGTGGTGTGACTGAGAAACCACCTTTCTCATCGACCAGTTCCCACTGGGTCTAAAGGATCATTTTACATATTCCAAGGACCTGGCACAAACATGAGAATAATTTAAGGTAAGAAAGTTAATGCAATCTTTAGACGTGTTCTCTGCTGAGGGGACCAGGCAGGGCCAAAACCGGTCCTTGAGAGGACACTGAGGCTCTGGAGCTCCAGCGCGGTGCCGCTGGCACCCCACGGCAGCGCAGGCAGAGGCCTCGGGCGCAGGGGGGATGCTGCGTTCCAGACCCCCCAGTGCCGCGGCCTGCGGGCTGCCGTGCCTCCAACGCCACGGAGACAAACCGATTTCCAGCAAAAAGATGACAGAATTTTATGGCAAGACGATGCCGCTCAAACAAGAAACCCCGTTTTCGAATGGCACAACACTATTCTGAGAAGTGTTTTCGCTATTTCCAAAGGGCCCCACGGATGGAAAAAGCACCGGTAGCAAGTGTTACTGCCTTGTCGTTAGGGGAGTTCAGCAAAAGTATTTCCTACCCTCTCCGGTTACACCGACGGGCGACATGAGCGCTCAGACTCGGGGTGCTCGGCAGCAGGGAACGCGTCCTCCCGCCGCGAGTCCTGCGGTGGCCGCTGGCCGTTTCGTGAGGGAAGCTGCACAATAAATCCCGTTTTGCTCCTTGCCAGCATCACTAGGCAGGCTAGCACTAAACTGCCTGTAAAGCGAAACCTTGCAGCTTATGGAGTCTCGCGCACGCTTCAGGCAGCAGCATCCTTCAGAGACGGAGCCTGGGACGGCCGCACAACGCACTACAACTTTTGTCCAACTCAATACAGCAGTGGTGGGTTTGTTCACAGGCTGCAACAATACTTCACGTGAATCGGGTGTGAAATGAACTGGTTTGCGGCGAGTGGATGAATTTCTGTGGGAACGCAATGAATCTGTTTACAACAGAAAACTGGAAGGGACAGACCATGCTACGAGCTGTTGGATAAAAATGGTTTTAGAAACATTTTCCATTCAAATAGGTTTGTTTTAACTTTTTAACTTATTGAGAGGTCTGCAAACCTGGCATTCGCTTATTTTCACATCTCCGATAGACCACTGCGACTTGTACGACAGGCCGCAGTCCAGGGGGATACACACCACTTTCAGCCACGCTCGAAACTCTGGCCCCTACGCCCCTCTTGCAAACTTGAGTTCCTTTTTCATAAAATAAATATAATCGCCCTTCACGGATGATGAGATGATGTATTTTATGTTAATGACTAGTAAGTTTGTTTTTCAGCCTTAACCACTTCCATTATGGGCGGAATAACAGGGATGTGGCGGTGCCTTCCCTCAGCTCAGGTTCCGAATCCTTTGCCTGCTAACAGCATCTGACTTGTACAGGTTGGTTACTTTCTCTGTCTCTAGAAATCACTGCAGCTGAACGATAAATCAGTGTAACAGGCACTTTTTGACATCCAGAACATTGCCCTTCCTCCCTAAACTCTTTTTCACAACTTCTTTTCATGACAGTTATTAAAGGCATGTTGATTACTTGTATAATTGACTGGTACTGCTGGTAACAACACAGCAGACTAATTGAAATGTATGAGAAACAATTACGAGTAATTGGAATCAATTAATTGATGATTTTCTGGGGAACTGCTGCCTGATGCAGGCAAATTCTAATTACATTTACACAGTCTAGGGAAAAACTGAAACCACATTATAGATTTTGAAGTAACATGGTGTTATTTTCATTAGACCGGTTTCTGTTTAAGTGCGAGTTCGCAAGCAGAGGAGGGGAAGGAAAGCTGCCTCGGCACCGTTTCTCCTCACCCCCCACGCAGCGACGAGCGGACCAAACCCCTCCCCGGGGCTCAGCCCAGCCTGGCAGGATCCGCAGAGGGGGTCTGGATACATGGGTGGCTCCGGGACGCCCGCCCCGCGCCGTGCCCTCGGCTACCCTGCGGGCCTCAAGGGCCTGCGGCTTCTGCTAGCCTGCTCCTGCCCTCCCCAAGGCGGGACGGGTTATTTAGAGCAATAGATACGGCTCTTCCTGAGGCACAGTGACATTCAGAGCTTATTCCGCAGGGATAACTTACGGAATGATGTCTGAAACCTCCCTCTCAAACTTCTGCCTACGGTACCAGAAGTTTTGTCTTCCTTCAGACTCAAACCGTGACAAGGAAGGGAAACAAGGCGTGAGGCGGAGAGAGGGAGGCCCGGGGGTTTACAGTGCTACCACGCCGAGTTGGCGGCCTGCGGCAGCGCTTGGGCATCGCCGCCCCAGGGACCGCGTCGGGCTGGCGCGGCGGTCGGGAGCACTGCTCCCAGGGCATCGTCGAGCCTCGCAGCACGGCAAGCCGCCAGGGAAAGGCAGAGCGAGAGGCGCGGGGCGAGAGGAGCAGGGGTCAGCGTTATTCCTGCTGACGAACGCTAAATGGTATTATTGCTCGGATTGTAAATACACAAAACAAACTCCGGCAGGCCAGAGGCTGCCTTTCTCCTTCGCCTCCGAGCAGAGCCGCCCTGTCAGTGTTAAGTTTAGTGTCTCTTTCTTATCAGATGAGAGCAGGCTGGAGTTTCACCGTCCTGACTCCTGCCATTCTCCCCGCATTCATTCCGACTTCCTGCTCTCTGAAAGCCAAGCTCCCATTCACAAAAGACGGGCCTTATCTCCTTACCTCTTGACCCTGAATCACGGCTGCAAATACAGGATTTTATTTCTGCCGGGCAGCTAACAGGTGACAAAGTCCTTTGGCTCTGCGTCTTTAAAGAATAAAGGAAACACCATCTTCCAATATATTTTTGTTGTGCTGAACACAGTAAATCTCGATCTGCAAACCCCCTTTAGAACAATCTACCCTTTATAAACAGATCTTAGAAATTAGGAGGACATTTGCATTGAAATCAGAATCACCTCGAATTCCAAGTACTTTCAGCAACAAAAACGGTTGGTTTCAGTGGATCTTCTCTTTCGCTGAAGCCCCAAACTCAAGGTGACTGTCAGACGACTAGCTGCTTCGCTGAAGGCGCACTGCGTAACAGCCCTTATCGTAACTTACTTTCATACTTAGCCTGGCTTTGAAAGAGGTTTATCAACTCTCACAGCCATACCACTTGAGCTGAGAAGCTTCGGTGGGGAAAGGGCACGAGACAATATAGGGAACCACAACATGAGTGCCCAGGAAAACCTAAAGTGGCAGAAATAGATGTGTTATGTTAATGATTTGGGAGAAAAGCCATTTACTTGTGAGACAACATTGAAACTTCTACCCGTCAAAATTAACTATTAGCCTTCAGAAGCCTAAGGATTTTTATTATTATTATTTTTTTACAAACCTGTATTTAAAGAGCGCATTACTATGGGCTTACGCTGTGCCCTCAGTCCCTGCTTAGTGGCAGTGCCCCGTCCTTGCGTGTGAGCCGACTTCCATAATACAGCCTGCAGCTCTACTTAATATTTTACAAATTAAAAACATATGAAAACTCCAAACCTAATTGTCAAATTGCTTTTCATATTTATGGCTACTAAGACTTTTGTTACAATTTCTTCTAAAATATATCTTACCACTATGGTGAAACACTGCCGTAAGTCGGCATTGGGGGAAGAGGCCAGGTAAGAGGGAGCCCGCAAACGGCGAGCGGCCAGCCCAGCGCGGAGGGGTCACACAGACACCTGAGCAGAACCGAGCAGCTCCAGCCGGTCTGGGCCATCTGGGCCACACGCAGGTAGCCAGCCTGGGCACGAAGAGTCCCTGGGAGCTACTGGGACAGTCCTCCCCACGCCAACCTTCAGCCCTGGCTCCGCGCCTCAGCTGCCCTGCCCGGGCTGCCGACACTCCCGCTCCGCAGCCAGCAGCAGCCGTGGCATCTTCCACTCCCGCTCCGCAGCAGGCAGCAGCCGTGGCATGTTCCACTCCTGATCTGCAGCCGGCAGCAGCCGTGGCATCTTCCACGGCTCAGAGCGTGAGCAGGACTGGCCCCGGAGGGCACAGCGGTGCGGCCCGGCTGCCTGAGAAGGGGTGCAGCAGCGGAGCGGTGCTCCTGCCTGCCATCGCTCTTTTGCTTTTGTGACGGCTGTAGCGATCTTTGATTTTGCAGCCACACATGCAGCCTAGATCCCTAACAGAAGGGACGCCCTGGTGAGACAACCATTCCTCTGGCAATTCCAGGAGTGAAGAGCTGGCCCCATACCTGTGCTGCCACAGAAAAGCAGACAGCGTCTGCTGCAGGCAGTGACCAAGGGCGGCCCAGCAAGTTCCCCGTCCTGTCTTATCCAGAGACACCTGGGCAAGGGGAGGAAACAGTTCCTCAAGGGAATCATCCCACGGGCTGGATGAGCTTACAGGATGGTGCACTCCTTGCTCAGACGAGTGACCTGGTGAAACAGGACAGCACATACGCACCCAAGGAAAGCCGTGCAGGATCCCACCACTATTATTTAAAAGAATTCGGTGCTACCTCTGTAAACTTGTCTCAGGCGTCCAGTGTCAGATAAAAGTGACATGAAAGCATTTCTCTTTACTGCATTCAGAGCTCCCCGCGTCCCGTGGCGGGCAGTGATAGCTGACAGTGTACAGTAGTCACCAAATTGTTCAGCAAACTATGTCATGTACAAGATAGCACAAAGAGCCTGCATTTAACAAAGTGTCTGTGGTCCTTTGAACTCATGATGAGCTTTGTGTGGTTTCTCCTCTTTATTTTTGTAACTGCTCCAGACCCCGAGGCAGGTGGTGCAAAAAGATCAAGACAGGGTTGGAATGAGCAACAGACGCTTGGTCTGAGGGGCAAGAGAGAGGAGCAGACATTGCTGCTGCAACTGATACAAGCATGATCGCATGACACAAGGATTTCAGGCAGGTCCTTTTGCATGCATGGTAGAAGAAAGGAACTTCTTTGCCTGCACAGCTATTTCCATTGCCTTTACTTCGATATGAAGACAGAAAAACATAAATACTACCTGAAAAATATCTCCCCTTCCCTGAGAATCCCGTAGCAATTTGTACGCATCAACAGAGAACAGAGAAAGGAGAATTGACTCGCTTAAAATCACGGCACAAAGGGAGAGCGAGGAGCATAAGGCTGCAGTCCCGACTGCCAGCTAGAGGCCATCTCTCCGGCAGGAAATTGAGTTTCAATCCATGAAGCATCTCTCGTTTTACTGGCAAAACCTCCTTGCACTCCCTGCAGAAACCAGACTCCTCCTTTCAAAGGCTCGTGGAAGTACACGTACATGAGCTGCAAGCGGACATCCCTTTTACATTAAACATTTGGGAAGAATCAGAGCCTTTGAAGGAAGAGTTTGGAAGGATGTTTCTGGTGAGATTAATACGGCACACATTTTTCAAAATGTTGCTGTAATTAAAGCATCCCAGTTCGACTTATGAATGTTCAACTGCATCTACAGGTGATTAGCAGAAGCTTTCAGCTTCACTTTCATCCCCTCTTAATTGGTTTATCACCTTTCCAGGCAGCCTGAACAAACAGCTACTACGGTTAATCTGGAATGAATTATTCAGAAGACCTTTCTCCCCAGCCAGGAGAAAGAAAAATGTCCTAACTTCAAGACACTTTTACTAGAGGACGTAAAAGCTTTTTTAAGGTGAGATATTCTTCCCTGATGCTCCTTTTCTGCCTCTAAACACAGTCCAACTGCAGCATCCCAGATGTCGGTGCCATGGATTTCACATTATCAGCACGTAAGGCAGTGAGCCGATACATTCCGTATCAGAAACACGATCAGCCTGAAGGTCAAATAACTTATTGTCAGCATAAACAGAATTGCTATAATAGGCCCATCTAACTTTGTTGGCCCTAATTGTATATGGCCTCAGTGAAAAGTGACTCCCAGTGCACAAAAGGGTGCGTGGGTAAGGGCTCAATGAAACGGGTGCAGCAGCTGATTCCTTTCAGACCAGATGCAGAGACACACGGATTAAAGAAAACGCTTGGACTCAGACTAGTGCAAATTTACGAAAAGCTGGCCTGAAGCTCTCGGTCGTAAGGTATTGCTGCATTCGCCATTGATCTTGCAGAAGCCAGAATAACTTTTGCTTTCCGTGTTTTGGTTTTGGTTTGGTTTTTTTCAGAGTGCCGGGATACTTTGGATGCCTGAGATGAAACATGAAAGGCTGCGGTTATCAGTGGGGCTGCGTGCCCCACACCTAGGAAACGTGGAGGAGATGCCCCCGCGCAATGCCCCAGGAACCCACAACCTCAGTGCACAGCGAGGAAACTGGAACACACCAGAATTAAGATACGTGACAGGGTGTCCTCCCCTTCTCCCTACCCCTGCTATGCTCATTTCAGAAGAGTGTTGCAAGGGCTAGCTCATTGATTTTTAGAGAACACTTTACCTCCCTGTGAAAGCCACTGAGACTTTTCATGTTATAATCAGAAAAAATTCAAAGTCCAAACATCAGCCTCACACTCCGTACAAGCTCATTCCAACGCAGCGTTGCCTGTTACCATAAGCTGAATCCGTGCATGACCAGCATGTCTGTCGTACGCACCAGAATGGCATCGTGAAACGAGGCGAGGCACGGGCAGGCTCTGACGGCCTGTACCCCCACTGAGGGCACTGCCTTCCTTCAGCTGCCAGTTTTTCAACTTTGACAAATTTTCCTACGGATAATATTTTACGTTTTTTTTCCGGAACCTGCAGAAACAGCAGCGCGAGGCAATTTAACTCCGCATTCAATCTTCTACGATAACAGGTTATCTACATAGCAGCCTGCAGGTCGGGCCTCCCATAATGAGAGATGCCTGGCAGTTGACTGAAAGCTGATTCCTGTCAGAAGCTATTTTCTCTCCGAGACAGAGGAGACATTGTGCCCCTTGGTGCTTGAGTGTGGCCTTGGCTACTGCCAAAAGACCACCTTTTTTTTTTTCTTCGCTGAGACAAAACAGAATCCCCCTGCTGTCAGCTCTATCTGGAGCTGCTGAAAGGAGATGTATAAGCCCAGTAATGCTGCTGAGGAGATAACTGTCAAACAGCATGAAAAACGCTGCCTATCTCCCGAGCGGAGGAACTGAAGCACCATGGAGGCTACAACTCAATGCTCAACAGTTCTTGGCATCTGTGAGGTCTCTTTCTTAGTTGCTTTTTAATACCCTGGTGAAAGAAAATACTGTATGCACCAGTGGGATTCAGAACCTGCTTCTACTCGCCCAACGCTCCGGGAGCTGGTCAACCGGGTGGCTCCTGGAGATGTGGAAACAGGCATTGTTCTTCTTGAAAGGGGAGGGAAAACAGGCAGATTCTGCAGCGTATGGCGGGAATGGGAACTAGATTTTCAACCTGGTTTACAGTGCTGGGCTCATCGGGACAGAAAAACAGACCCCAAGAGAACTACAGATGTGTATCGAAGTCACCAGAACAACACTCTGCATTGCTGAGAAGGAGTATTTGTTACCAAAGGCTTTTGCCGCTGTAGTGACACACAAAACCATACACAAAGCCGTTTGCACTGACTTCAGAATAGAAACTGTAAGTGAAGCATATACAAAAACTATAGAAGCATTTTAAAAAGATCACATACGGTATGGATGAACATAAGAAAACAGTATCTTACTATTTGTAATTACACACTGGAAACAGGTAAACGAATATCTTCCTCCCTGGCATAAGGTGAAAGCCACAGCTGTAAGGAACCCATCCCCAGGTTATCCCACCTGGTAGCACCTTCTGGGGCAGTGGTTTGGTAGGGTGGGCTCCAAAAGGATCTTCAACTGCCGTCAGAAGCTAACTACTCTTACGTGATCCACATCTCTCTGATTCAGAGATTGCAGCTGGTCAATCAAGGTGTTTATTCAATACCACGTCTAATAAATCCTCTGCATTTCAATTGCTTTGGAAGACATAAAACGATACACTGCACAAACGAGGATGCAACAGCAGGCAATCAAAAACAAGCAAAAACCCACCCCCAGTCCAACAAAAAAAAGTTAAACTCCCTTTCACAGCACTGAAAGTATGAAGGTAATTAAGTTACATAAAATATATAGAGAATGCTCCTGATTTGAGATTGTATTTGAGAACGAAGAGAAAGAAAATTCCATCAACGTTAGAAAAGGACTGTAATGTCCGGTCCCTTAAACTACTGACTATAAGAGTAAGTGGATTAGTCCAGGTTTGATTACGTTACCCTCCTACAAATCTCTATGAAAAATCAATGCCATTAGGGTAATGCAAAGTCAAGTTCAAAATTATTAGTTGGCAGAGAGTTTTTGCTCCCAAAAGCCTTTTTTGCTCCCAAAAGCCCTTTCTGCTCCCAAAAGCTTTTGGCAAGCTTTCTCATGCAGCTTATGACAGGGAGCTCACCAGCGTTACGAGCACTTGTCTTCCTTATGAAAGACAGTCTTTTTTTCAGAATGGGGGGATTTGCACAGGCTCCAGATTCTCAAATTACTCCTGGAAGTTTACTCTAACTTTCTATTCTCCACTGGGAATGTTTTGTCCTTAGCTTCTCATGAAGCTCTCACTACAAGCTCATGAAGCTCTCCCTACGGGATCGCCACCGCCCTAGACAGGCTGTCCCCCAGTTTGGGTGGCACTGCCTTTCATGTTACCTCTTGTTGATACCATACCACCGAACAAACGAGAAAGGTATGTCTATGCCAAATTCCAGAGCACCAAATTGTAGCAGGCAAGTATTTCCTTAAAAAAGGTTTACAGAAAAATCAGTTTTGTATTATGAGTTCTCTGGAGTAAACTGTGGACCCATTACATCAAACAGTATTACTCGATTAAACTATAATTTATTTGAAATGGATGATGTGCAGGTACACTATGGAAGACAGACACAAAATCAAGAATAATATCTGCAGTAATCCCTACCGCTCTCGTAGGGCTTAACTCCATGTATTACAAAACGACTTGACTATTCACAGTCAGCCCAATGCATCCTTGTGGGTATTTTCCGAGTGAGAGCTTTGAGAAAACACGAGTTAAACGTTCAGGTGCCAGGCAGGCATTTCAAGCGCAGTTACAGTCATAAGCACAATGTAGTCTTCACTATATAAAATGGAACATTTCTGTGACGTTACACTAAAATATAGTGCGGACTCGAGAAGCAATTAACACCACACGAGGTCTTAACATTGCATTACGGCCGACAACTTCCTCACTCCTGAACTGACCGGCCACGCGCCTCGTGGACGAGCACCAGGCTGAGCCAAGTGGCAGAGCTCCCGACGCAGCCGCGGCGGCCGGCCCTGCTCCGGCGCGCGCTGGCCGGCTCCGGCACGGCGTGCGGCTCGGCCGCCGCGTTCCCGAGGGGGCAACGCGCACGGTGCCTGGCGCAGCGCTGGTGTTCGGGGGCCGTACGCCGCGCGATTTTCCTTCAGCACACGCTCGACTTCCAAATTCCATCGCAAATCTGACCTAGGAACATCTGTTCCGAGGCCAGTGGACTGTGGTCCTGTCACTCCCACAGGCGATTTAATTCTTGCGATCCCTGGCGTTTGACACCCACACCCAGAACAACACCCTTACGCAGCACGGCCCGTCCCAGCCCACGGCAATTATCTTGTCCGAATGTAGGAAACGCCAACCCTGCCTCTGGTGCTGCTCCCTCCTGCACCCACACCTCGCAACGCGCCCTGAAGTAACTTGTCTGCCACATGCGTATTTTTTAACAATACATGAAAGGAGAAGGGTTTTCCCCTTTTTCTTTCATTACAAGGTAGAGGCAGCACACCACATCAATTGAAGACTCTGAAGCCCCAAATGCCTTTCACTGAAATTAGGCTCCCTAACGAAGGGAAGCTGAAATTCCTGCTGAGGAGGGATTAGCCAGGGCCTCGCTGTCTTTTACCTGCAGAAATGACTAGGTTTCCAGGGCTAAGGAATCCTTGGGTAGTATTATGTCCATAATATTTTTAGCCATTCAAATGAGATTTTTACTCCGAGATAAAGCGTGCTACGTACCTTCACATAAATAGTTAATAACTGTTCTGGCTCCATAACACAATCTTGATGAAGGCCAGAGTGAAATTACACAGAGAGAGCTTGTCTACCAAGCCACATTTCTTTGCTCGTATTCCTCCTCACACCTTCCACCTGGTTTGGCACATTTTCTACTACTGGGGGCCCTGTATTGTGTTCTCCAGTGGCAGGGACTTCCACAATCTGTACCTATATATCACTGTAAATAGATATACATATGTGTACGTGTGTATGTATGTGTCTGTGTATATATTGCTCAGAGACGGCGCTCTGAGAAGCCTGATCTAGTCAAAGATGTCCCTGCTCATTGCAGGGGGGTTGGACTAGATGACCTTTAAAGGTCCCTTCCAAGCCAAACTATTCTATGATCCTATGAGAAATTTTACCTTAAACTTATGTCTACATGAGCGTGTGTGTCTTAATGTCTACAGGCATCCTTTTTCATTAACAGACTCTCATCAGGCTGAAAGGTTTGCGGAGGAAAGCATCCATGAGAAGTTTTAACCCAGCCATTGAGTCATTTGGAAACTTCTAAAAAGAAAGTGCCAATTGAAATCAGAATGTGGTGGGGACACAGCACACGATAAACTGCTGCCTAAACCATCATGATGTAGACCTCAATCCACAAAGTGATTAATCAGATACCTTCTTTTTGTTTTCATAAATGATAAGTAAATCCACTTAGTTTATATGAATTGTGCCTGCAGGGATTCCTTCTTCCTCACCCCTGCGCTAACTCTGGGATGGCAGCAAGCCAGAAACGAGCAAATACTAGCATTTTTGAATTATGTCAACTTGTATGTTTATTTCTTTTCTCAGGGAAAAAAAAAATCAGTCCAGAAGGAATTGCTGGTTTCATTATTTAGTTCTGCTTTTCCTGCACTTAACCACAATATCATTATCAAAGCATCCCTTGATAAGTAAAATACAAACTCTTCCATCTGTAAGTTTAGCCAGTGACAGCACAGCCAAGTGTAGTAACCATTACTCTCCCCTCTACTGAATGAAAAGAACAATCTTCGCTCACAGTGTAGGTCTAAGAAAGTATTTTAAATTACAGATTTTTATATGTTTACATGCCTAATAGTAGAGAATCCACTTTAGAGCTTATCAGCTACAACAAAGAGAGCAGAACTTTAGGGCTTTGGTGTTAAGACTTGGATGTTACCATTAGAAGTGCCTCCTTGACATCATCACATACGGTATCACATTAGAATCATGGAATCGTTTAGGTTGGAAAAGACCTTTCAGATCATCGAGTCCAACCGTTAACCCAGCACTGCCAAGGCCACCACTAAACCATGTCCCCAAGTGCCACATCTACACGTCTTTTAAATCCCTCCAAGGATGGGGACTCCACCACTGCCCTGGGCAGCCTGTTCCAGTGACAGGCTTTCGGTTGTCCAAAGACAACCCTTTCGGTGAAGAAGTTTTTCCAAATATCCAACCTAAACCTCCCCTGGCGCAACTTGAGGCCGTTTCCTCTCGTCCTGTCGCTTGTTCCTTGGGAGAAGAGACCGACCCCCCCTGGCTCCAACCTCCTTTCAGGGAGTTGCAGAGAGCGAGAAGGTCTCCCCTCAGCCTCCTTTTCTCCAGGCCAAACCCCCCAGGTCCCTCAGTCGCTCCTCACAGCACTTGTGCTCCAGACCCTTCCCCAGCTCCGTTGCCCGTCTCTGGACACGCTCCAGCCCCTCAGTGTCTGTCTTGGAGAGAGGGGCCCAGAACTGAACCCAGCACTCGAGGTGCGGCCTCACCAGGGCCGAGCACAGGGGGACGATCCCTGCCCTGGTCCTGCTGGCCACACTATTGCTGATACAGGCCAGGATGCTGCTGGCCGCCTTGGCACACATCGTTACATACGGTGGCAAAAGGCTGCAAATAGACTGACAAAATCCCCTTATGTTTCTCCAAGGTTCCTAGAGACTTCTGAACCAGAGCTTTTACTGCCACGGATTAAGGAATGAGGACCCGCTCAGCTTTAGTAACTCCAGTCCTTTCTCCATAAACTCCACGTCCCCACATAACAATTATAAAAATTATCATTGAGACTTGGCTTCTAACATCAAGACAGATTAAATACCAGCTCTTCTTGGTCAGCATCTAGCTCACAGGTGAGAAGTGGCAAACTGCCACTCATCTGGGGCACCGCAGCATTAAAATATGCATTGTTCCATTTAAGCCCCTTTTTCACCCTCCGGAACACTGATAACCATCCAAAAGATTAACCCAGCTGTGGAAAGAGCTGCAGCCCATTGTATCCCATTAGCAATGAAAAAATAATAAAACACAAATCCCCGTTGAATTAAGAAATCTCTTCAGACGGGAGATTGTAGGCAAAACTAATGAGCACTGTAGCAAGCTCAACAATTGAGCGTTTTTCTTAAAATGCAAACCCTTAGAGCAAAGAGGCCATAAATTGTACAATAATCAGAAGAATCCACTTTTTAACAGAGGCACCTCTGCCAGCCTGGGTGTCTTTGATCAGAAATATTATTGAAGAGAGGAGAAACCCGAACGTGTGAATTAATGACTCTCTGAGCTTCGTGGCCAAGTCAGGAAGCCTGCTATTTAGCTAAAGCCCCGTGATATGTATGGGGAGAGTGTTATCTAAACCACTAGGACGACTATAAAATATCTTAACAGCTTCTGCTGCTTAGCTGGAAGCAGGGCTCCCCTAGTATCTAATATGAAACAAGTGGTCCAGCCTGTGAAAGGCAGCTCTATATTCAGAGGCCACAGCGGCTGGAAGCTATGGGGTCGTCTCAGAAGCTCTCAATTGTTTTTAAATTCTGTTTTTACAAGGAGCGTGAGATTTATAGGCTCTTGAGGGGAAGAAAATGATGTAACTTGAGTAAATCAACAGGCCATTTATTCCTGGCCCTGTTTCCTCTCTGTCACTGAGCTCTGGAACTAGCCCCCAAGCACTCCCTCTTCAAAACAAGAGCAGCCCAGGCTGCAGACATCTTGCAGGGACCGTTAAAGGCACCGCTCCTCTTTCCCCCGCGGCACGGGCTGAACGCGGGGGCCAGCCCTCGCCCTGCACAGGCACCCACCCCGCGAGCGCAGCCCGGGCCAGGCCGTGCCCCCCTCACAGAAACTGGGAGACCGCAGCTACTTGTCGCGCTTGCAAGCTCGGCGTCTGCCCGCGCAGTCAGCGCCCGCAGCTTTGCTCCGTCCCGGGCACAAAGGCTCGCGCGTTGGCAACTGCTGGAGGGATAAACCCCCACATTTTGAGTTGTCTGGGGAGAACATTTCCCAAAGCAGAGTGCTGCAAACAGGAATGAGCTCAGGAACGCGGGGGTCTGGAGAGGGGAGGTGGATTTTTTTCCCCTGTTTTTCCCTCTCACAGTCTGGTTCTCTAATGATAATGGATTAGTTCATTATAAACAATTTCCAAACTTCTCCTAAACCTTCAGCTTAATTTAATTGCTGCTCAGTGACTACTGGCTCATGAAGTGACGTCCACTGAACAGCAACACAACTTTGGAAGCAGGGTAAAGAGGGATGATTTTCCTTCCAAGGCACCTTAATTCAGATAAAATTTCCTTTTGTCTGGAGAGTCAGTGAACGACCTTGAGCCACGGGGACCAGCTCAGCCCAGGCACTAAGTGCCGCCACATCCATCCGGCAGAACGCGGCAAAGGCACGGGAGGGACAGCTCCGTCTCCCCTGCGGTGGGTGGCTGATGCATGTCCCCCATACCTGGCTGCACCCCTCCTTCCAGGACACGTCCCTTCCGAGAAGCGATGGCGCAATTCCAAGAGGTGATTCCCATCCAAGGGCCTGCTGTGATTTCCTCAGGGTGCTTCTCAGATGAAAATGTGACTTCAAGGGTCTTGGAAAGCGAGAAGCGTGGGCACGAGGCAGGTACCCGTTGCCAGTAGTTCCCCCAGCAAGTGTCAGCCGCTGCTGAGCTGAAGCTTGCTGAGCTCGATTCCGAGGAGGCACGGGGTGCCTAAGCACGCTCACTACAACAAAGACCCCGGGGGAGGGTTTAATACAGAAGCATGTGTTTGATAATGACTTATTTCACAGAACTAAATCTGAACGGCTGAAAAGCCTGCTCTCAACCCAGGTATGCCTACAGGCTCCAAATTAGAAGAACATTTTAACCTTTGCACTCTTCAAATTTCAAGCCTTGTTACCATCCCCTAATCTGCTCCCTTAACCTTGACCAGAGAAGGAAACTTTTTTTTATAAACACCATTTGATGGATATACACTGTAAATAGCAGACCTTTACTCCCCCATCTCTTCTTTTTCAATGCTCTGCCTATTCAACACAGCAAAAAACTTTTGTTTCCTGCTGACACACAGCTGCCTTCAAGTTCCTGCTACAGCAAGCAGGGCAATTTTACCTCTTAGGTCAGCTAGCCAGGTTGACCCCTCACCTTTGACAGTGATCTTTATCTAGACTCCATCTTAATTATTTATCTCAGGAAGGTCAGAAAGAAAATGCCTCTCTCAGGACCCCCACTGCTTCAGCCTGTGCAACTTGTTAAAATGCAAGTTCTTTGAGGACGGTAATTCAACCAAGCCAGCTCAGAAACTGATGCATCACTTTTATAACAATTAGGAAATGCTGATCTTTAGAAAATTGCTTTCAGCTCACAACTGTCTGTCTTAAACCTAGCCACTGCGAAACTTTTCTCATAAAACTGTAAGACTCAGAAGGGCCGGTAGATCTTTGCTAATAAGAATGTAAAAGATTTTACATCATTTTGAAATCCATTAACATATTTTTGGCTAAAAGTTTAGCACAGAGAAAAACCTCAGATACAGTAAAATTTAAAAACTCTTGGAAAATATAGGTAACATTCACGTAAAGAATTCTTCAGAAACTTCAGTAGTATTAAAGCTGAAAGAGTTGTAAGTGAAGTTTTAATAAAGTTATTAAACATGTAATACTTTGTCTTCCTTGCAATAGCATTTCACAGCATAATTTAAGAAAAGCCACACACACAATAAAAGGAAGAAAAAGGGGAAAAAAAAGCTTGTAGTAAAAAACTGGGGTATAATTTTCTTCAATCAACTCCAGCTCATGGCTGCAATTACCCCAAATCTTTCCGAACCTTGCTGTGATACACCAGGGACAGGTCTTGGAGCCTCTGTGGGTGGCAACCTTTCATCTGCCTCTCAAACTGTTCTTTATTGTAAGGTTTCAAATTAGTGCTAGCAGCAATGAGCAAATTTGATAATTCGATCTCAAATTAGTTAATGTAATGTGCCAGGAACCACTAACTAAGGCATTGCAAAGATGAAAATGTATCTTTCCAGACTCAGGATGCAAGGTTAACCAGCCTGACATTTCATATTTGAAAAGTTGCTTTTTATTTTAATTAAAATGAAATTTTGCTTTCAATGTCCCCCTTTTCTTTCCCCACAGTGTATTTTTCTCATTCTGCGTGGAAAAACATACTATAAATACATGAGGCACACATTCTTTTGTGATACTACATAAATTGTGTCTGACCCAGATAGCTGTGAATTGGGTGGAAATCATTAGGATCATATGTACTGATTGAGCCTTTGTAGATAGCAAAGTTAACTGGGGATATGTTTCCATGGCAGCTTTCAATGAAATGAGCCAGTGATTCACATTTCAGATCCTTATCTCCAGTTTACCCAAACTCATTTGTTCTGGAAATCAAGATGAAATATTTAACAAAAAAACAGACATAGAGTTTTCCAGTGGTTCTTGGGTTTGACAGGTTGGGCTACGAGGGTGTTTCATTACACCTTCGTGGTTTTGCTTCTCTTTAAAGACGAAGCCAGAGAGACCACGTTTGATCTTTACGTACTTTTGTTTGTCTTGGAAGAACAACTTCTCTTCCACCTCTATGCTCACTTTTTCTTTTCAGGGCGATTAAATGAGCCACACAGCTCAGGCCAGTCCTCGTGCGCTGCCCCTCGTGCAAGAGCCGCTCCGCGCCTCGGCAGGACAGGCTGGCCCAGCTCTGCCGCGTCCTCTGCCGACCGGGAGCACCCACCCCGCAGCACCACGGAGCCGAGGTGTCCACGCAACCTCATCCTGGGACACGCCACGTCGTGGGGTGCGGGCTCAAAGGATTCTTCTTGAGGAAAAGGGCGACCTGAACACCAGCCTCCACCATCCCTACCCCTCAAGGTGAAGCTATAAGGGGCGAGGGGTAGGAGGTCACTAGCTTCTCCTCCCGTCTAGGTACGCTGCCTATAGCCCCTTCTCCTCCACACCCAGGCAGGCACTTCCATTCTACTACGTAAAAACTGTTATCCTCCCTTCAGCCAAATAAAAATGGCATTATTTAGACAGGCTGAGATATTAAACAAGGGAGTCTGAGAGAGCCCCGAGTGGGAGTGTCTTACAGCCACTGGGAAGGAAAAGTATACGGGGAGAATCTCGTTCAAGACCCTTCTCTGAAACCATCTGTGGATATCTGACATTTTTAAATTCGTCTTTCACTCAAAAATATCCATTAAACTTGACCAAATCTATGATTAGTTTCAGCCTCCCGAAATGGAACTTTCTGGTGAATAAACAGTTTTTGACATTAAAAAAAAGCTTTCATAGTCTGGAGCACCAGCAGGTCTGTCTGGACCAGATGAGCACAAGCCGTATAATAAAATGTGTAAAACTTTCCAAAACCCTATCACAGACACTCTTGGTTAGGCTAACATAGGAAGCTTCAGTTCTCCCCTAGGCACTACCCTACGTTAAGAGCACAGGCCACCGTCTACACTGGATTTGTATTAACTGGCAGATTTACTCTAATACATTTATTCTAATAGTAGGAATCACATTTGGACCTAGATAAAACTCGAGACAACACAGACAAGTTGAGGATCCACCAAGGAAAACTAACTCCCCATATAAAATCTACTTCATTTGTTGTTTGCTTTATTTCCTTTTTGGTTTTGCCTAGGATGGAAAGATACTTGCTGGGGGGGGGGAAAGGGAACGGACATGAAATTCATAAACCAGCAGCTCTGCAAGACGCTGGGGAGCAAACGCCTGCTAGGCACGACCCAGCCTCCCCCTGCGAAATCACCTGCAGCGCTCGAGTCCCCGGACGTTTGTTTTAAACTACGAGAAGCTGTGAAGCAAATTCTGGAAGTTAAAATGGAACGAAGGACTGGAAAGAGTTTGAAAAGCGTCGCTGTTGCGCCGGACTCCGCACCTCAGTCGGAGCTGAAAGGCCTCCAGCCCGGAGCCGAGTGACAGATGATTCTCCCCTGAAATGTTTTAAAACGGAACAGAAGACGTTCTTTATCTGTGTGGTCTGAGCTCATTTACTCCCGGAGAAATCTCCAGCTCCTGCCCGACTGAAAGCCAGGTCTTGTTCTCCCATCTGATGGATGAATGGAATTTAGAAGCTTGATACTGTCCCCTGAGATGTCATTTAAATCCACGGATACATTGAGCAAGCAGGTAAAGTTATACTGTCATTCCACAGGCTCATCTCTCCGGCTCCCACCCCCTTCCTCTCGCATATGAGCCTGTCTTCACTTTTTCTTGCTGTTACA
This sequence comes from Phoenicopterus ruber ruber, assembly GCA_009819775.1. Taxonomy (NCBI): domain Eukaryota; kingdom Metazoa; phylum Chordata; class Aves; order Phoenicopteriformes; family Phoenicopteridae; genus Phoenicopterus; species Phoenicopterus ruber. The sequence goes on along the minus strand of CM020235.1, from coordinate 8,806,412 downwards.
AATCACAGCACCTCTAAAGGAATTATCACATTTTCTTTCTTTGGAGACGCCTGTCTGGTTTTGTATGTTTTGCTGTGAAACGATAAAACAGAAAGGCAAGCTCTCACACACAGAGCTTCTTAATCACCTGTCCACTAAAACTAGCTATGAAAAACTGATTTCTGTGTTATTTTTAAGCAATATAAGCAAAGAAGGGAAAGTAAGAGTCACTGCCACTTCTTATGGCGAAGTTGTACTGGTGTAAGCTACAGAGCGTCAGCTTTCCCGATCACTTCTGCAAGGCGGGAAAAACACAATTCAGTCCACACTTAAGATTGGCAGAAACAGCATTCCTTTACGACAAACATACCCATCTTCTTGAAATTCAAACATAAATCCCAAGCTCTACCCTAATCTTTTGCAAAGTATTTATGGCAGTTTGATTTATTTTGCCTGTTCCACTGCTGCTGTAGATTCCAAACTTTGAAAGCAAAAGAATGCGGCAAAGCAGCAGCAGAACAGAAGCGAGTCCTTTTTTTTGGAGCAAATGACTCATCTGCTGTATTGACATCCACATAGATTCTTCTCCAGAACAGACTGCGCTCTAGGGTAACTGCTGCTGAACTCGACATAAAAGACATTCTTCCCAGTATAGCAACATATAGAACATGAGGGGCTATTGCATCTGATTACCCACCGAAGATGCGCGCTCATTCGGTCCGTCCCAAACCTCACAGCACTCGCCTGCCCCTGCTCTGTGGCTGCGAGGTTACCTTCGCTTCACCACAAAAAGGGCTCCAAGACAGTTGGAGCTGCTACTGTTGTAATCCATCCAAGATGAATAGTAGAAAAGCCTGAAATAAAACCCACGCTTCCTGTCCCATGTGTCTGCCAGACTGCTGCTAAAAGGTCAGGGGCATCCTCACTCCAGACTGGTAATTGCAAAAAATGAAGGAGGTGAACCCTAACCAGCAGATCAAAGGGGGAGAGGAAAGGAGAGGATTTTACAGGGAACAGACCAGCTACAGGGGCAAAACATCAGGGGAAAAAACATCTTGTAATAGAAAGAAGCCAGTGTAATTAGCATTGCCTCCATGAATCAGTCAGATACCGAGTAAAACTTAGCAGATAACTAAATATAATGATCACCGGCCAATCGTTTCTTCCTATTAAAGTAGAACATATCGATGTTTTATTTAAGTACATTTTCTCTGTAAGTCGTAACAGCCAGTCACGTACAAGTGCTGGAAAACTTGCTTGTCATTTACTGGGAAAAAACCAAAACTGCAGCAAGATCAGAATCCTCGGAATATTTAGTGCACACAGTATTTGAGAGACCGACACTTTGCTAGGACACCCCAGGCAACCCGCAGCACCGACCCTAAACCAACGCCGCCTGAACCTCGCCTTCTCAGCTCCTCCCGCCCGAGCAGCCTCGTCCTCTCCTGCGTGTTACTCGGGGCCAGGCAAGGAATGAGATACCCAGTTTCATCCACAACGTGCAGAGAGGCTTAAACCAGAATTTGAGCTTAAGAGACCACGCTGAACACGGCACACCGCTTCAGTCCTTCCCCGCCTCCCATCGGGACCCGCCTGGCCCCTCCGACGCCGCGCACCCACGGCATCCCCCCGTGGCAGGGCCAGAGGGCTCTGCACCTACCGCCTCCAGGCCACACTCTCTTCTACTTTCATTTTAAAAAGCTCAGAAACTTCTTCTAAGCAGAGAAATCGGTGCTTTACAGTACGGCTGTAAATGCTAACGCGGCAAAGACAGTGCAAAGTGCCTGCCTGCTTGGGCTACATGTTAAGAGGAATTCCCTCGCTTTCAGGTCTGTTTATTTAATAAACTAATCCATTAATGACATTTCCTATTTAAATGAACAAGATTATGCAACTAAACAATATTTTGCAACCAAAATGGATAATAAATCATGCCTTTGGAAGTGCTAATGGCGCTCACGTTTATTCCTATTAATACTTCCTGGTTTTGAAAGCCGGGCCAATTCCAGAGATAATGTATTACAAACTTTCCCGCTGAAGGATTTGGGTTCCTCTAGGCTTGATTCCAGTTATAACTGGCAGCTAATAGCTTCACACATTCACAAATCCCTAACTCCTCCCCAAGAGCAGAAGAGAGTGGAGAGGTTTTGGCTTGGGTCAGCAGATTTCGGAGTGTTACAGAAATGAATGGGAAGTGATGCAGTCCTCTTTAAACACTAGGCTCTAACAGCGAGAGCTCTTCGTAAATGTATGTTCGTTACTTCTACGCTCAGATATATAGGTGCACACATCTGCACACCTATGTAATGCTCTGCAAAAAAACCCCTAAAATTAATGTACAGAAACACAGCAGTATAAATTTTCTTTCCATCCTATAGAGGTACCACTCTATGACTCTAAATAATACGCTTCTGTGAAAACTAACCAAGCCGTTCACAAAAACTGCAACTGCAGAGCACCCGAGAAACGTTTGCAACAGACACAAGTATGAATTTGAAATGGGCATAGACTGGAATTTTATTTTTCCTGAGCCCAAACTACCTGGTTCCAGGCGAGCCCAATTAGAGAACCCCCCAAACGCCAGGCGACTGGGTACGAAGGCAAGGGGAAAGGAGTCCCCTGTTCACCAAAATCAAAGTAAGAAGTACCGCTGCTGTTTTCGGAGAACAGAGCTAGAGTCTGGCATCGGGTGCACTAGTGGTAGTTCTACTGTCTTCTAACAGAACCCAGATCACACGAGAAGGACCCAGGAGAGTGCAAGAACCATACAGAAATGGCCGACTGCTTCTGCAGCCTGCTGCGCGCTCCCACGCGACTGGAAGTTCACCCCGTAACCTTCGTACGGGAGCATTACGCAGCGAAGGGGAGAAGCAGGATTACCGAACCGCCCGAACAGGGCACTGCAACCCAGGAGCACCCCAGAACGACACAGCTTGGGGCTCTTCCCCTGGCTTCCCACTCTGGCCTTCAGCCGGTCACTGAACCTCTCCGAGCTTCAGTTCGCTGCCTGTAAGAAGCGATGCTAATGCTTGGGGGTTTGATTGGGGTAACACGGGAATTAGCTGATGTCTATGCAGTCCCTCGAAAACGGAAAGAGCCAAAAATGCCATTAGGTTGAGGACAGAAAAGAATTTGTTGATTCCTATATTGCTAGTCAATTAAATATCACACAATACCTGAAACCCAACCCCAAAAGAAAGCTTCACAGATGGCATCCTAATCGTCGCATACACACCACCCACTACATTCAGAAGGGACTCGGAAGTCTAAGCATCAGTCCGTGATCATCAGATGGACCAAGTAAACTCTAATGTTGCGAATTTATGGAAGGACAGGTCCGTGGGGTGCGGGAAAGGATATTGCTTCATAATAACCCGCAAGAAATTTCTTGAAAAAACTATTTCAGTTTCCCAAATGTACTCCTTACTTCTCAAAATCCATGTTAGTATACATTGTGCATTGTAAAATACTTCTCCACTGCATCTGACAACACCTATATCCAAGACCCTCAAGCACCTTTCAGAAGTTATTTCTGGAAATGTTGAATCTCATAACAGCAATAAAAGGAAAATATTGTTGTAGCCAAAATAAATGTCTATTTGGAACATGTTTAAAAAGCATTGGAATATTTGCGTAAGTTTGTAATACTAGCCTTCACAGAAGAACAGCTTGACTGTTGAGAGATACCAAGGGGCAGGATAAATTCATAAAGACCTCACAGTTGATTTGTCTATTTAAAGGAAATGCTCAGTAAGATAAAAGTCTGAATTCTGATTCTTTTGCAGTCAAATCAGAATCCTGTTCTATCCTCTACCAAATCAGTTACAAAGCATGAAATCCAAACCAACAGCTAAAAAAAAGCCCCAGAACTGCGTATTTTGATCAGGTTGCTAAAGACCAAGCGTACGTTGCTCACAGGGTCAGCTAGCCGAAAGCACACAAAAGCCTTCCCGTGGCATCCAAGAAACAGGCACAAGAGACGCGAGGTCCCAACAAGGATGTGCAAAAACATTCGCAATTCAAGTAAAAGTGTGTGAGAAAACTGCATTTTCAAGGTTCCGCTAAAACTAGACTGGGTTTAAACTTGGGTTTTTTTCGTAAGGAAAAAAAAAATCTGTCACAGTTGTAGTCACTTCTCATCGGCCTAACGAGAGCAGAACAAGGGGTTTGCTCCGAGCAAGGGCTTATGAGATCCCGTCCAGAAAAACGCGAATCTTTCATCCTAAATCCGACAGTCCGACTGTGCACCATGAAGTAACTACTGCTTAGGTCACGTCTCCCTCTTGGTGCGCAGCCTGGCACGTAAGTGAAGCTCCTAGGCAGGAAGGAATGGGGCAGATAGCAGGAGAGTAACATTGGCTTAACAAAGTGAAACACTCCCTCTGTAAACAGCCCTTACACATGTCCCTCCCCCCAAAAAAGGGCCGCAAGACACATATTTAAGACTGTAACTGGTGTAATTTCAGTTAGTTTGTCTGAACTAATTTGCGCTAGGATCTGGACCAATGGCACCGCATACCCCCCCCCCCCTTTTCTTTTGCTTTGAGACTCAGCACTCGGACCTGGCAAACCTTTTCACTTTATTTTTTCCTTTTCCAGAAAGAAAACCAGACGATAAAATAGATCAACTCTAGAACTATAACGTATGGGTTCAGGGTTTTTTTAATAGAAACAACAATAATGCGTCTCTCAAGCTAGGGACGGTATCTAGGAACAGTGGAATGATTGTTGTAGGAGTGAATCTGGTTTTCATTAGAGGGAAGTGATGGGTCCAATTTCTGCTGGGGACTGTTTGCTTGCATCTCTTGTTTGTGTTCTGCGTTGGCAGTTAACCCTTTCACCGGGGAGCAGCGGAGCCTGCCATCCTGGCCCTGCCCACCGCGGGCACCGCGCGCAGGCGTGACGGGCAAGGCTACGCCGAAGAGCGGACAGTTGCTCCAGGTAGTGTCTGTAGCCAAGCTGAGTGGACAGGGAAGCTTTTGTCTGTGCTCTCAAGTTGGAAGGAATTTAGAAATTGCTTATGGGCTGGAGAGACTGTTTTACACAAAAAGAAAAAAACAAATCTATACTTACATATATGTATACACTCACATCTCTACATTGTCTAATGTTGCACGCACACCCATGAAGCCCGGGCTGACTTGTGCACGACCAGGCGGCCCTTCGGCTGAACGCAGCGCTTGTGAGAGCTGCCACGAAGGGACTCACCGCGGGGTTCAGACCCTCGCAGCCACAGCCAGCCTCACAGCCCACGTCCCCCCAGTCCCCCTCCGCACTGCCTCCACATCCCAAGAGACACCACAGAGCAATGAACTCACTGTTAGGGAGATACCAACTCAAAGCCAGCAGCGAAAACTACCCAACTCCTATTTTAATACACTAATTTAAATTATATATTTACTAATTTCGTACTAGCATATTAGGGTATTAGCATATACTAATTTCACCAGTAAGCCGTTATTCTGTATTCAGTCCAAGTTTCACATTCTCCAGATAGAATAAAATCCCACAGTTACCCAATGGTAATGAATTACTGGATTAATTTCACTTCTTTTTTACTCACAAGTTTCTAGGAATTAACTGTCACACTTGGTAATGTATTCACTACTCAGTTACTGGCTTTGTGCATGTTTGCGAAAACTTCTTGATTTACAGATGCTTTGCAAGCAGTTCATCTCAAATTTAGTTCTTATTCCTCACATTGATAAAAACTCCTGACTCTGACTAGCTAAAAATGAGTGTCTCCATTAAATTTTCATTCAATGCGAGGGCCGGGCTCGGGGCTCTGCTGGACGGTGAGCGGCTTCTCTGCGGCTGCCGGATCGGGCCCCGCAGCCCCTGCCTGGCACCCACCGGCCCCGCTGCCGCCAGCACTGTCCAGACAATATACACCGAGGCCCCGGGTTTCAAAGGTAGAAAGATTTTTTTAGGCACGCTCAGGGTCGCTTTGCAAGATGTGGACTTAAGTGCTGTGCCGCCGGTTTTAACGCGTTAAGAGCCGGTCAGTCGGGGACCACACAGCAAGGCCTGCAAAATTCAGACTGAATAGGCCAAAGAGGTGTAGGACACATCAGGCCCTGAAGGGAGCTGTACAATCTCATTAAAAATGGTAATTAGGTACTAGCACACTTCCAACCTAAGGATTTGTCAAAATGCACCCATTTTGCAGTAACCAGCCCAAATGAATGCGGTTATGTGTGGCAACGTTTTCGTATGTTTTTCAGATTTCAGGGTAATGTAAGCAAATCAGATCACCTGCAGCTGGTTACAAAGCCCTAAAACTTTCCTCATGGTAGTTTTATAAATAATATCCTACCTTTATATAGCACTGTTCACACCATCCCCTCCCAAACAGGCCAGTGCAAAATTTATGTTTTGAAACATGAAACTCCTGGTTTCATTTCCTTTACAGACCTTGAATCCAGTGCAAAGCGGCGGAAAAGTTTGCAAGCTCCAGGAGGGCACTAAGGAAAGCTGCGTGTTGATCTCAGAGTTAATTCTTACGGCTTATCGTCTGTCTCATCACTGTGCCTGGAAAGCTCTGAGCCAGAGAGAGTTCCATTGTTCTGGGTGCTCTTCACAGACGCAAGCAAGCACAGTCTCTGCCAAGAGGAATTTATAGTCAAAGCCCCTTGTTCTGCAGTAAATTCATTGCACACCCACACAGCATCCCACTGCAACGCTGGAGTATTTTCAAGATGAGAGAAAATGTGGGTGAGCTACATGGAGCAAATATGGAAAGAAGGTAAGATTATCCACGACAGACTGATCTGGTACTACAGACCTTATGTACGTAACACGAGAGACCCGAAAGAGAACTGCAGTCAGCGTCTGGCCCTACACATCAGAATTAGACTCAGCATGTACATAATGTCCAAGCTTTATTTATTAGGTTTGATTCACCTCCAGGTTACATGGGATGGAAACGCTAAGCAGAATGCACTAGGATGAAACGTTGGCTTGAAGTGAGATTTCCTGGCCTCTCCGCTTTTCTCAACGAGCCATCTCCCCTACCAGTCCCAGCACCATTCACAAAACTACTCACAGGCCAGATTTTAGATATAAAACAATAATTTCACCCAGTTCCAGAACCACCTCCACTAATCTTTAACCTGCTCTGGACAGATTTGCCCTGTTGCATTGCCCTTGGCTCTACTCCTGTCCGTGAAAAACAGAGGAGCCGCCCCAAGCCTCTGACCCCTCCAATGTCACCACCATCACATCCTCAGAGCACAAATCTTCATAAATAAACAAGGGGAAGAAATTACTCTGTCAAAGGCTTCTTGGTTAGATAAATGCAAAGATACTGTTAGTCAGCCACTAAACTAATACATGCAGAACATAAGGAAGATTAAAAGAAACTGTCACCACCTATTGCTAAAATTGCTTTCTACCCTCCTGTTTCAGGCAGCCTGCATTTCACTGGTTCTCTGGAAGAAGTTATCTTGGAAGGAAACCCCTGCTCTTCCTTGTATCGGAGGGAAACCCCTTGGACCCCCCCTCCCTCCTTTATACTGAACACATTCTTGTAGACATACGCCACAAAAGAGCACCGAGACCGTAACGGCGAAAGAGGCTTTCATTTGTGTCCTTGCCCTTAGCCCAATCCCCAGCCAACATTTAGCATAACCACAGTATGTCAGGTCGTAAAGTATTTATGGTAGCATGTATAAGGTAGCATTTCCCTCTTTGCCCTATGCCAACACATTTCTGACTCCTCAAAGCCATGTATTGTATGCCCTTTTTCTGTTCAGATAATTCCTTGAATTGCTGCAAAGATCTTTTGCTGCACTCCATACATTTATTACAAACTAGGTGTCTTAAGCCAAAACATTAATTGCATCTTCTAGAAAGGAAAAAAACAACTACGTTTAGTAATGTATTCATTAAGTGACTGATTGACACAGCCAGAAACTGGGTTTTAAATTCAAACCGTAGAGGAGGACAGAGTGCTGGGAGTTTCTAGTATTCAGCTTCAGTAATCTCACCTCTCTGTGGTTTATCTCTGCAAGTCGGATAATTTATCCTCCTCACGGCAAGACAAAAAGGGAACTTGGCAGAGGGGGCAAGACAAAAGTAGACATTTTGTAACTGCTAAGTGCTAACGTTTCTGAAGATAATTTTTGCAAAAGGTTTCTAAACAGCCCCTGTCAGCCAAGTTGTATTTTGTTATTTCAAAGTGACTGTGGGAGTCTAATCCAGTTCAAACCCTTTGTAAATTTTAATGGAAATGTTCATACACAAAGGACAAAAAAATGCTTAGCTGCTGTTAGATACTCAGGAAATCTAAATCTAATTTGCACTCCTAATCAGCGCTACAATCTTAGCAATGCCTGTTGTTTCTCTGTTTTCTTATCGCAATTTCAACTGCAGTATCTACTTTATATCAAAATACAGTTCTATATATGGCCACATATACAATTCTATATACAGACCAAAATACAGCTTTAATTAATCACAAAGGAAAAAAGGGGGATTTTCTTAAAAAACAAACCAATGGTATATTGCTCTAACTTATAAGTGTGTGGAAGTGCAGAGTGCAAAAAAAAGGTTACATCCATCAAAGATGAAGCGGGCTTTCTTCGTAGCCTTAGGGAAGATGATAAACATCCTCGTGCATACTAAAGCCACGGTTCCCCTGAAGCAGGCGTGAGAAGTACCTTCTTCAGTGGAGAAGGAGGAACGAGAGCAGGAAAGAAAAGGACACGGGACCCGTGAAGGACTGCCCTGGCACCGAGGCACCTACAGCGAGCGGACATCGCCTTGCTCTGCCCACACTGTCCCATCCACGGAAAGCCACGCTTCCGAACGGCGGCTAATAAAGACCCGAAGAAATCCCAGGAAAGAAAGGTGAATGCTCGATGCTTGAATGGAATCAAATGCTTAGAGGTATGAATTAAACACAATTACGTTGCTGACAGACAGACAGAAAGCTACCGTACCCATTGTGCAGATCGTGAGCTGAGGTGCAGGGAAGGACCGCGGCCGATCAGCGTCAGGAAACCGAACCGTCTTGACCTACAGTACTTTGCCCTAACTGCCTAATTTGAGTCTTCAGAAATTTTGGGCCTCACTAATTATGGATAATCCTACAAAAAATGAAGTTCATCAGGAACAAACAGAGGACCTCCGTCATCGCCCAGCTTGGAAGGTTAAGCAGACCGCAACATGCATTAGAAGACCACGTAATCAGGCATTCCTTTCCTATTCAACTTTTTAATACATTACTAGCTTTACATTACCACAGTTATTTCTAAGGTCTGCTACATTTTTGCCAGCAACAGAGCAAACTTAAGCAGTAGCTGTAACATTATTAAAATTGCAATTTGTTAAAGTAATCCCACAGTAGGAAAGCAATCTCATGGACGAGGCCTGAACGTGGCCAGTCAAATTCAAGCAGCTGTTCAGAAACCCTAAAGTTAGACCTGAACTTGGACAACATCTCTGCTCGATCCATGAAGCCCTCTATTTCCTCCCTTCTTCATTTTGTTACAGGGCTCGAAGCCCTAGAAAACAGTGCTCTGTTACGCACAGTAAGAAATTCCGACTTATATTGAACAGTTGAAGCATGCTTTATAGGTTTCCACTGACTTAAGCTGGAGATGATATAAAGCAAGCTTAATCTTTGTATTAAAATGTTGGCTTACATTTTGGAACAAAAATATGTTTTAAAGCAGAATTTATTTTTTCATTATGAACAGGGTGAATGTAAATGCATCAACTCTACAACCTTAAAAACACTTGTAAAGTGAGAAATTCACTCATATCATCTCCCCCAGGAATTTATTTTAACAAATTCCTAACAAAACAACGTAAGTTGTTAAAGCATCCAAGGCTGGTTCCAATCGTAGACACCCTCCTACGGAGAGTTACGACGCACAATTAGGAAAGAGCTCGCTGAGTATTTTGGAGCCAAGTTCTACATTGCTCCCCATTCTGCAAAGACACACATAGACATGCTTAAAATGAAGCTGGCATTTGCAATACTGAGACTGAAGCGGTATGGTATGAAAATGAATATATATTTTAAATAAATATTTATTAAAAAGCCCATACACAAAATAGACTTATTCTGCACAGTCCTTGCGACAGACAGAAACATTTCAGGACTTTGTCCCGCTTCATTTTGGGAAAAGAGCTGCATTTCTTAGGGCTATCTGAAAAATGTAACGTGTGGGGGGAGTTTAAGGTTAAATTACTGTACGTGAACTGCCTTAAGAGATATATTAACACCTGCTTGCAAGATGATTCCTACTGAACCCAGAGGTTGTGCTTCAAAGATGGGACGAGGCCTTTGGACGGCGCAGGAGGCTGCCCCGTGCAGCCGCGACGACCTGCCCTGCGGAGACACGGGAACCTTGCCACGTAGGGATTTACTGAGTCACCGCTGGCTCCTCTCCTGCTGCCTTCTGCCTACGGAGCTCCAGAGGAAAAAGAAAGCCTAAAAACCAAACGCAGTCCAGACTAAACAAAAGGAAGAGGGGGAAAGTCCTAGCACATTTCTCTCGGAAGCAGGACAATCGTATCTGCTGGAAGGAAAGGCTACACAGTCCCTCCCACTTCAGGGAAACCTTTTCCCCATGAAAACAGAGGTCCCAACACTCCAGAAAATAAGTATGGAGCATATGTTGTGTTTTGCTCTAAGGCATGTATGTATATAATCCTTACAGAAATATTAAAGAATCTATTAGCTGCACACCTTGTACTGGGATCCCACAGGAATACGGTAAATAGCAAAGCTGCTCAGCAGCAGCTCTGAGCTCGCTGACCGACCCCTCTAGCAGGGGGTGTATTTGCGGGGAACGCCTGCTCGCGGAGCGGAGCAGAGGAAGGCGCCCTCTGATCTGAGCAGCAGGATTTTGCCGCAGCAAGGCGGCCCGGGACGGCCACGCTCCCCGGCCGGGAAGCTGCGCTGCCCAACAGCCACGTACCGAAAGCCCCCGGACGTCGCTTCAGGGGGCGGAGGGGAGGCCACGCCAGGAGCCGCTCCCAGACGAGACAAGAGTCCACCCCAAGCGTCGCGGTGCTCCCCGCGAGGTCGGCGGTGCTGGGCACACAACCAGATCCCAGGGAGCTCTGCCGCGGCAGCCTTGGGAGAGCCGGCGCCTCGCTTTTCCGATTTTTTCCCATTATGAAAGATCCCATTTCCAAATGGGTAGTTTTGCTGTAAAGATGCCTAATATCTTTTTGTTGTATTTCCTCCCTCTCCCCTTTCTTGATGCGACATCGCTAGCTCCACAGCCACACTTGTTATTTTCTTGCCCTTCTTTGCACGTCCACCAATGTTAGTTCACAAATACCCAAAAGGTGTTAAGAGCAAGTGGGGAACTAAATTTACTGTCAGGTGAAACTATGTCAGGTGAAACCCCTGATGGAAATGGAAGAGGACCGTATTTTTTGTCTTATAAAACTAGAGAGGACAAAATACTAAAACCCAATCACCTAGGCACATAACAAATGGAGCGGAGGAGACCGAGTCACCCCTTTCCACCCCTCGGCACAGCGATACTGACCCAATATTCCTTAAAGAAAATACATCCGAGCAAAGCTGATACAGCACCGATAGGTTTATGTGCCTGGAAAAGTTCGGTGCTGATTGAGCGGCTAGCCACAAAGCTGCCTTGATAGAAAAAGTATCTGTGCATGTTTTCACAAGTACTTGTGCGTATTATGGACAAGCAACATACACGGCTGAGCAGGGCAAATAGCTAAGGAGTAAGTGTTTGGGGAGTTCTCTTCATCGTGGGAATAGGTTTTATTATTCAAGTAACCACAAGTTAGAAACCACAGCTGAAGATGGGACTGCCTTTGGCTGGGTTTCAGTTTGGGTTAATAGTTAAGATCTCACAGTGAAAAAAGGCCCATGAGAAATAATGACAACTCTTAAAGGACAGGAAACAGATGAGAAAGATGGATGGGGAACCTAAAGCAACTGGTACTCTGTGTTGCCAAGCTCCGTATGCAGAGAATTGCTCAAAAACCTATTCCACAAACTCTTTGAAAACACGTCCAGAATATCACTGGAGACACACAGTTCCCCAAACCAAATACTATTCATGAATTTACATAAACTGCATTCCCGTATAATCACCGGCCTACATACCTTAATCTCTTTATTTATGAAGTAATAATGGAATTATATTTAAAGCGCAGAACCAAAGTTCAGCGCCGTTGATAAGTTTGCACTCTAACTTTGCCCCTGGCAATACTACGCCTCCTATTAATGCCTTGTCCTGGTTCTTAGATGGATGACTCACTGCACAGACACCAGTACAGCTGTAGCCAGATACTATTATCAAAACCAGTGTCCATGGCGAGTCTAGAAGGTTTCATTATAATTCCACACGGAGGTGTGGGGCTGGGACGCAAATGTTCGCACTGATCATCATATCTAAGATCCCTGAATGTTTTCAGCGGTAACTGCTGCAATACAGACGACAAGTCATTTGCAGAGAAACGCGGGGTCCACGCAGCCGCCGGGCTGCACCGCCCCACCACCGGGCTCCGGCGCGGGCACTCGCTCCACAAACACCAGTGGGGACTGCACAAATAAACCCAAAATCGTACTCCGGAGCTCCCCGATCACCTCGGTGCTTCTTGATTAAAGATTCTGCCCAGCACGTGATCTTACTGGTGTTTTTTTAATGCAGATTTTTGCAATTCTCTAAATATCATCGTTCGAAAAGACATTTTTAAGAATCTTAAAAATGCATTTATAAAAGTCTCAAAAATTCCCTAAAAAGTTCTGCAATAGGAATACATGGAAAGAAAATACACTAAGCTTATTCACAGCCTAAATACAACCATATGCTGTGGATTGCTGTAATTTAAACAAAAATGTTTAGAACAGTCAAAAATCTTGAGAAACGCTTTTGAATGTATCTAAAAGGATTATGCAATTGTTTCTAAGAATATGTAACTGATAAATTTAATGACTATCTTTCAACCACTTGTGTTCATTTAAAACTATTTCAATATACTAGTGTGTAGTATCTTTCTTAAGTGGGACACTGAAATTCTAGATTATACATTTACCCTCAACAGAAAAGGCTTAATTTAAAAAATTATGAACACTTTCTATGAAAAAATGATTCTTTTAGGCTGTCTCACGACAAGAAGACTCGCCCCAGTGGAGGGCACAAGATTACTGGATCAGATTATTTAAATACTGAGGCTGAGATTCCCGAATGGCTCCGGAGGAATTAGGCACGTGCGTCCCACCGGCTCGCCCCGCGACGGGGCACACAGTTCTTCACACGCAACTTGGAATCTCCGCCCGAGTTCCACACAGAGGACTGCGCAAACCAACCCTGGCGGGACTACGGGAATGAAACCCACGTTCATGCCCCGAAATACTTCAGTTACACAAACGCTTTGGGGTTTTTACTCCTCTGCACCATCGTGCCATCAGACCTCGGATTCCTCTCCTCGGATGCTGCACTGCTGCGGCACAAAGGGCCGGGGCTGCCCAGCGCAGCCCTCTCTGCAGGAGCATCAGAGCAGGCAAGACGATGGAGCGGAGGAAGAAGCTGTCCTGGGACCAGGCGCACCCAGCCGGCCCCGGCTCCGCTGCGGCACAGAAACGAACCCGGTAAGGCCACTCGTTATGACACGGCGACACTGCCGGGCTCGAAATCCAACTGCTCGACAAAACAATCTCAGGACAAGTGCGACGGGAATACTCATTCATTTCCCCGTCCCCTCTTATCATGAGAAAATGTCATATAAAGTAACTCTTGTTCATGTCCTTTATCCTCAAATTTATAACTGTCTCAGACAGTGCAGTCAAGGGTGAAGGTTATTTGTGTCATACTTGCCAAGAAAGTGCCCCTTTCAACACTTAAGGAACACAGTCAAACTACAGATAAAGAAGCAGACAAAAAAGATTCTGTCTTTTTCAAGTATTATTTATCTCCTCTATGTTCTTTGTTTCCCTTATGGTGGAGATACCAGCTAGAGTAAGATTCACAGACTTAAATCCTTGAACCCAAGTGTGTAATTTAATTTTCTTTCATTTGAAACCAACGTCAGATGGGAATACGAAGGGTCAAACTTGAAACTCACCCTTCTGAAACACTAAGGCATTCTTTTTCCTAAGAAATAGGTCTCATGTTGATACTCAAAAAATTGTTTGATAAAACTAAGGGCAAAGCCCAACGCAAAATTCCCTACAGGATGCTCAGCTGGGCCAAATATTATTGTTTTGTCCTAGTCAGGTAAAGTTTGTCAACAAGTAAAGGGACGTTATGACAACTCCCAGTGTATTACATACATTTACAGACGCAGCCTCTGAGTTCAGGGCACTGGCCCATTTACAGCCGTGACTATTCAAAGCAAGCACCAGCCTCGCAGAACTAGAGGCACCAGGCCCTAAAACGCCTTCGGGCGGCCAGTGCCACCAACCAGGCTCCTCCCAAAGCTCTCGCCCCTTAACGCAGCCCCGTGCCAGCCCCGTCTGGAGGGAGGGACGGGCAGAGGCCCCCAGGTGCCCTCGGAGGAGCAGAGGGAGCTCGTCCTCAGGACTAAGCCTCACCTCCTTCGCTCTGTGTCACATTCCCTGGCGCAACAAGGCGTCGCTTAAGTTTACGTGAAGTTTAGATCATTTTTTCCCTCACGCCCCGTCGTTTACAAAACGATTCCCGCTGCGAGCGAGAGGCCGAGATGCGGGTGGGAAGCCGGCGGTGCCGGGTCGGGAGAGGCGGCCTTCTGCCCCGCTGCCCCGCTCGGGGGCCGGGCCCTCTCCTAATCACACTGGTAAGACAGTTAATAAGACTCCCGATGAATGATTAGTATGGATTTCTGCACCGCTAATTTCCGTAACTATTACTCTTTGAAAGACAGCTCCAGGGATTTTGGGTCCGGGGTGCCTCTGTCTCTCCAAACACAGAGCTGCATTATATGGCACGGTTCAAATTGGCGTATCCCGTTTCACTGATCTCATGTGCGCTGCACTTTAAAATGATACAATATTTTGAAACACGCAACTACTTTACTGATACTGTCTGTGCCTAAAAGCCTCAGCGCAGCTCCAACAATGGCTCGTATCTTATTCTTTTGAAAGTCATACAAAGCCTTGGCATGTGCTCGATACCTTTTTATCTGTCGCCGTGAGACTTCGTACGGAGCTCTGCGTCCCTGGGGAGAGCGGGCCCGTGCTCCCAGGGCGGGCTCTGGGCTGCGGCCACTGCCCGCTGCTCCCAAGGCCGAGCTCTCCGCCAAGGGCAACCGCGGCCCGTCGGCTCTGCAACGGGCACGCAAGGGCGCGAGCTGTCCCCAGTATCCCGCGCACGCCCCAACGAGAGGAAAGCGTCTGGAACGTTTTGTTCACAAAATTCTTCTCCGCGACGCAGAGGGATCTGGGATGACAAACTCCATGGAGATCAGCAGAGCAGGGAACAGAAAGTGCGTGAAGTCAAAGCGAGAGAGAGAAGTCCCGTGTTCTTTCACACACGGGTGCTCGTGCCAAGCCCCCCGATCCCTCCTCAGTAAAAAGGCCGTATTTAGGCCAAAGCAGACATTTTGACACAGTTCAATTTTGCAACCAACTTGTTGGACAGGGTTCTCATTCATTCTATTGGAAAATAAAAAAACGTTTGAATGAATTTTTCTCCATCTATCCGTTCGTATACATACGTACAGACACCCTCACTCAACTTGGATTTTAGAAGAAGCAAAGCCGAACCTGTCCCGTAAGTTTTCCTTTCTGCAGAAGAGCTTTCCTATGCCAGTGACCTCTGAAGCAGAATTTTCTGTAGCGGTCATCAACCCCAGAATTATTATTAGGAATTTAACCTGGGATTCTGGAAGCAAACGAAAAAAAAACCCTCAAAGCCAATTAATGTATTAACTATTCAAACCTGTTGCTACTGGGTTTAACCAACCCTCCTGAATCCTTGTAAGAAATCAAGATTAAAGCACAAAGTCAAACTCGAAGGGGTATTTATGCATGTAGATTACACTACATGCAAACTACTTAAGTATTATATTAAACAAAGTGTATTTTCATAAATTACTTATTGCCATTTTCGTACTCAGCCTCAAGAGTACTCTGTATTGGAATATGGCAGTGAAAATACCTGAAAGCTTGAGACAATGTCCAAGTTCCTGTCAGAATGGAATGTAATTAGTGCAAATTAAGCAGCATCCTGAAAAGGAGGAGGTCAGGGAGAACTGGCAGGGTCGAACTGGGTCATTACCAAGCATTTTTATAGCCAGGCAGGCAGGAGGGATAGCGAGTTACCTATTGCCACTGTCGCCTGAACTCTGGCTCTGCGTCCCAGACCTGCTTTTCCACACAGAATGGGACTGGGATCCATCAATCGTATCAGCAGCAGCCAAAGAGCCACCAATTCAAGCTGTAAAAAATCAGCGCGGTTGTTCTTTTCTTCTCCTTTTAGATTTCGCTTTTTAAAATTGGAGAAAAGGAAATGGACTGATCAACGCACCATGGACCATTACACTTTGGTGCTTGGTTTTGTGACATTAGATGGCTCGGGAGGAAAAGACTTAAAGCCTATTTATCCACAAACGGATATGTTCAAGTCAGGTACCGCAAACCTACTCTTAAACATTCACCGTTACCTTGTCTGCAGGCTTGGAAAAGACGCCCTTCTGGGGCCATTTCAGTCTCATGGGTAGTACTTGATCTGTCTTCAAAGATTTCCAAAACTTTACTTCACAGACGACATCAGAATATTGGAGTAGAAATAACCGATTTTATAGATACATATGCATACACACTTGCACTCAGGTATAGACACATCTATATCTAGGGAGATATGTATATCAGTGCTGACTACTGGGATTACTTGCAGGTAGGTATCAGTTGTTGGCCATCCCGGTCTTGTGGGTTTGAATTTCTACGAGAACAGGCGCTGTCCCGCTATTTTTCTGTAAGAGGGATTTTTCACAACCGACTTTGCAGCCATGCCCTCGAATTGCTAGGCGTCCCGAACAACGGTTCTTTACAATAATTCGGTCTTTAATGAGTTATAACCGCAAAGCGCTAGGCGCTGTAAGATCATCCTCTTGAGCATTTACCACCACGTTTAAGCCATTTGGTCTAACAAAACTATTCCAAATTTCTGTTAGTGCAGTAAAACTCAGAGTTGTGTCTGTTCAGTGAACACGGAGCTTCTCACCTGCAGAAAAGCACTTCACAAGTCTGAGGGCCTGCAGCCGAGATTGCGACGGACCTTCTACAGAACAAACGTCCCGGCAGAAAATCCGCACTGTGCTGAGGTTTTGGAAGGTACCCAGCGCATCAGGCATCCAGCTCTGACCAAAGGGCAACGGGATACGGCGCATATCATTCTCCCAAGCCAACGCGAATTTCTGGCAGAACTGCCGCGACGCGGTAGCTGTACCGGCCGAACTGGTAGCTGTACGTGTTTTGAATGCAACTAAAATAATTTTGACGTGTAATGCTGAAAAGGGACTTCGTGGTGGATAATCTCTCTGCCTGCTTTCTGTATAAGAAGCACAAACAGCAGTCTCTTCTCACAGACCAAAGACAGCTTCTGTAAATTATTCCTTTCTGTCATACTGGAATTCTACATACCAGAACAAGCTGCGGGGTGTGGGGGATGAAGGTGAGAAAAAGAGAACTCGGAGTAGGTCGCACACGGGTTTAGGTGAGCTTTTCATGCTTTTCTACTCAGGAGCTGCATAGACCAAGATCTCAATGGTATAGACTTTTTCTTGTGTCTGACAAAACACTAAAAAACCCTCCAGCATGACAACGAAAAATAAATATCAAAAGAACATTTGAAGAGCTCAATAAATTGATCATATTCTGCTGAACCTTCACCCCTGTAACGATAGTACTATTTAAATGCTAATGTCATTTTTAAAAAAGTCAATTACAGGAGTTTTAAAGTAATGGAGTCAGCAGTCTTGATGTAAATCTGTTATATTAATCTGCTCTGTACACTGTATCCATGGGCACTGATGCATTCACCCCCTTTTCCCTGGAGGTAATGTTCCCTCGCAGTGGTACCAGTAATTGAATCAAGTTGATATAGACACCAAAAATATTGTAAGTCTTGTAGGTAATGAAAAGCATATGTTGATAAAGCCCGTTGCTGTATTTTTGGATAGAAGAGCACTGACATTTGGGAAGTTCAAAATTAGAATTAACCCTTTGATGATTAAGTGACCTGAAATTGTCTTTACAGACTCTGCTAATTTCACTGAGAAAAACTGCTTGAAATCTGCCATGAGACAGCTGAGATCCTTTACCTCCCATTTTCCCTGCTTATTTCCAATTAAATTTACTTCCATAAAGCATGATTTTTCAAAATTTTTTCAAACTGGTTCAGACAAAATGTAAGAGGATCAGAAAATAAACACTGCTCAGGTTCAAAATAATTTCTGTGCCTTTTTTTCAGGCCTAACTGAAGCTGGAAAGTCACACCAAAGAGATGTCCGGCTTGTGCTTTTCATGTGCAGGTAAAATGGATGCAGCAGCCATCTGCGGGGGCCAGCCCCTACTCAGCAGATTTGGGGTGCGGTTCTAAACTGGAGACACTCAGATAAATCAGGCATCTGCAACCAGAGCTTTGTCACCACTCAAACCAACTGTTAGAGGTGTATTAAAAGAAAAATAGCCTAAGAATGTCCCAGAAATTAATAGAAAGCAAGCTGAAAATGCAAGAAAATGAGAATGCACTCCTTGTGTTGTGCTATATTGCAATACGCCGTATTGTATTTGCGTTGAACTCAACGCAATCTCTCCTAAGAGCCTGTTATCTGTAACTGTCTGTAAAGCATGGTATACACAAATGGTGTTAGAATAATCAAATAAACCCAAACCAGAACAAACACATATATAACATTTGAAGAGGGACTTTGAGTTGGGAACAAACTTGGATAAAACCCAACATTTTGCAATTCCTCAGTCCCTGTTGGCCCATAATGAACCATTCACGTTATTTAGATTAAACCAGAAGTGGCTCCTTTGCACACAATGTACAGTAACTGAGGGGTTTTACAGCCAAGGCTTCCTGGCACGCTCGGAATCCCTTCCCTCACGGAAGCGATCAGTAATGATGCACACCCCCCGCTGAACTGTCCCGGGGTTTATGATGTTACCATCACAAATCTCTGGTTTAGGAATACACGCTGGTAACGTGCATCAACCATTAGTAACCTGTAAATCAGTCGCATCCACGTGAAGATGAAAGGGTTAACAGGCCCCAGCAGCAGACTACTGCCACTTTGCCACCCGCCATCTTCCCCTTCAGCGGAAACAGGGGGCCCGATCCCGCTGTCGAGCCAGCCCGTCGTGCAGACGCACCGGTCCTGCTCCAGTTTGGTGAACGGGGGCCAGACGAGCGGGTGCAGAAGGTGCCCAGACTTCTGCCCGGGAGCTGCAGCGGGGCTCCAAGGGACCCGCAGACGTGAGCCTTCCCTGCTCCCACAACTTGTAAAACCTGAAATGTCCCTCACGTTAAACAAGATCAGTTTTGGTTCATGAAAACAGGAGATGATGAACGTTAGGAGAGAGGCTGAACTCCCTGACTGATGACTTGGAAGCATTAGAAATACCTACACATGCCTGTGCGTTTGCCTGCATACGTGCACGCGTGTATAAAGAGGTGTTATAATTTACGACAGAAGATAAAGCCTTCTGAGTATTTCCAGACAGTGAGAGTTACAACAAATAAAAGACTAAACAAACATACTTTTGTAAGTTGCAATAATAAGTGAATTGCATTCTCCGCTACTCTGAAGCAGACAGAGTACCTCCGGACAGAGAAAATTGTCATTGAACGCATTCAACGTGTTACATAAACATGCGGCTGGTTTTGCTGTTGAGAAGAGGCTGATTAACGATTCATCAAGATTTTCCTACTTCTGCCCTTTGTGAACTAATTTTCAAGTGTGAGTCTAATAAAATTTTAGCAAACGTCACACACACACGCCATAGAAATATTTCCAGCGCCATTATAAATCTGAACAATTTGGAACAGGGCACTCACAGTTATTTTGTTAGCTTAGGGCCTTATTCTGCTACGGTTCAGGGGTTAAAGGGATCCACATAGCATTAAAACAAGGTTCAGGCAGCTCCAAGTCAACCACAAATTCAGAACATGTCTAACAACATTTCAACATTCTCAAAACCTGGAGCATTTCCCAAAATACTGCAGGCTCTAGTATCTCGAGAAATCAATCTAGAATTTCAGAAAAGTTTTGTTACTACCAACCCACTCGCTATCTGCATCCCAGCCTCTTCCCTCGCGCTCCCGCTGCGCCCAGGGCGGGCGGTGCAGGGGCTGGCACCCTCTGGCCCCACTCCCGCCGCGGGGCCGACCCGCGCCACGGAACCGTCGCCCCTCTCGGAAGACCCCCCCCAATACAACACGGAATATAGAATCACACAGCAAAGCAAAACATGCCACGTTAGCGAGGCTGCCAAATTCTTTGCGCTGGTATGCGAAAAGTGGTATTTTTTCAACAGTGCTTGGAATAATTTAATAAACTGACTTACAAGGCAACATGTCGCTACTTCTAGAGAAATCGTCTAGTTAAATCTTTTGCTGTTTTGGCAAAATTGAAGATTGCCATTCTGGCACAAAACGAAAGTATTTTAGTACCGAAAGCATCATAGGGCTTCTTTGGGTTTTGTTTGC
The DNA here is from genome assembly GCA_009819775.1 of Phoenicopterus ruber ruber. Lineage (NCBI taxonomy): Eukaryota > Metazoa > Chordata > Aves > Phoenicopteriformes > Phoenicopteridae > Phoenicopterus > Phoenicopterus ruber. Next base: position 8,785,800 of record CM020235.1, on the reverse strand, counting down.
GTGTTTGTTTTAGCATTTGTTTTTAAACATGGATAAATGAACTCCTAAGCTGTATCTCATTTCCAACAGACCTTCCCACACAGCTCTGCTCTCGGTGCCCTGGAAGTCCTGTATCCAGGAAGAGTTTAGTTTATTGGAATAATAATATCCAGAAAGATGCTGTCATTTTTGATGTAGTGTTCATAGATCTGCTACTCGGAACAGAACCACAATCCTTAAGTACTTGATAGAGACATAAACTACTACACGGTTCCTTTGAAACCAAACCCTCCTAGAAGCTGACACTTTGAAACAAAAGAGCGTATTTGTTGAAGCAAATTCTTCTCCCACTTAGATCAATGTAAAAGGGAACAACTCTTCCAATAAAAGAAATACCTGCGTAATCAAGAGCAGAATTTAGCCACATCATCCTTTAATAACAGTATCTCTGACCAGACCTGCAAAAGTAAGTAAAAAATACGGGACTTTCCCTTTTCCAAAGGACAACTTTGAAATAAAGTTACGCTGACCGTAACCTTGGGAACTTTAGCATCTGCATTTGCCAAGAGGCACCGGGTACCTTTCATTAGGGTTCTGATAAAGCCAAAGACCGGCAGTTAAAAAAAAAAGTTACCTCAACACTCACATCTGGAACAAAGTGTATTTTGCCTGATAGGAGACCAGCTTTGAAGCGAGACTCGGTCCCCTTCCACGGCCTCCCTCTGTCCCCTTGACAAACACTCCGTGCCCTCGCCCAGCGCCGAGGACCTGCCTTGGTCTCCCCGGGACCCGGCACAGAGAAAGGGATGGACTCGGCACCCACAGCGAAACACAAGCTAGGAGAAGCCCCGACGCCTTCGAAGCCAGTGGGTGTCCCTGTGCCGACTTCGCCAGAGCCGGGAATGGGACCCAGGGGTCAATTTCTAACCAGGAGCAAAACCGGGAGCCGCCGGAGAGCCCTGCCTGGCTCGGCAGCCGCGCTGAGCGACACCGCGCTCCAGGAGCGCAGCGCGCTCCAGCCACGCCGGCCGCCCCTCCGCCGGGCGTGGGAGACCCGACGTTTCGGAGACGGCAGCCACGGGCCCACGGCCTGAACGAGCACGCCGTCCTCCCCCAGCCCACGCGCGGGTACTTATTCCCCGGCCAGGACGCACAAGTGCTCTGCTCCGGGTTTAAGGCCCAGGAAACGCTGGCCGCGCCAGAGCGGAGCCGTCGGAACGGGGACGGGACGGGACGGGACGGCAGGCCGGGCGCTGCCGAGGCTGGACGGCGGCCGCCGCACCGCAGCCAGGCCCCGCTCTCCCCGCCCGCGGCAGCGCCCGCCTCCCGCCGAGAGGGGGCGCCCTCGCACAGGCCGTGCGGCGGGGCGCGGCGGGGGGCGCCGGGCCGGGCCGGGCCGGGCCGGGGGTGGCGGGGGGGGCTCGGCGGCGGGGCCGGGGCGGGGAGGGGGCTCTCCCCGGCCGCAGCCCGGGCCGCCCGCCGCGCTCTCCTCCAGGCGGGAGCCGGCTCGCTCGTGCCCGCGCGGAACCGGCGCGCAGGGGGCAGCGGGCCTGCGGCGGGCAGAGCGGCCCCTCCCCGCGGGGCTCCGCCGCCCGGCCCGGCGCCTCGCTGGGTGCCCGCTCGGAGCGGGCAGCGGGCTCGGCCCCGTAAAAACGCGGTATGCGGCTGGTCGAATCCTCCATCTCGCACACCGCGTAGAAATGCCCTTTCTATTTTAATACCACTTTAATGAGGCTCGCATTGATTCCTTCTAAGAACAGTGCAGCCTCATCCCAGACTGAAGCGACTGTATCTTGACGCATCGCTCTGAAATCCCGGACCAGTTCTCGCCGTCGGGGCGAAGGGCCACACAAAGGAGGGTTTCCCGAAGGGCCGCGTGAAGGAGCGTTTCCCAAAGGACCACGCAAAGGAGCGTTTCCCGAAGGGCCACGTGAAGGAGCGTTTCCCAAAGGACCACGCAAAGGAGCGCTTCCCGAAGGGCCTCCCTTCCCGCAGAGGAGGGATGCCGGCACTGGGCCCAGCGGCTGCCCCATCCAGCCCCTCCACCTGCTCCCCAGAACCGATCCTTCAACGGCGGCTAAAACCCATCCTTCAGAAGGAATGGCTCACAAGGGCAGTACAGACCAAACAAAAACATTTTAAAACAGCGTTAAGAGACAATGAAATCCAAGCTGTTTCAGAAGGAGACACGAAGTGAAATGGCCCGGAGGGATTATACACATTTCAGAGTCCTCCAGCTCATTTTCTGCGGGTTTACAACAACACGTCCTGGGATGCACACAAACAACACGGAACCTGAGGAACCAGCTGCGGGAAGAGTGAAAATAACTGCCTGAAACCAGAAAAATACAAACCACCTGGAAGACTTTCTGTTTGTTTATAGGGTTTTTTTTTCCTTTTAAATTTGTTTGTAAAGTAACAAGTAAAAACAAATGCAGCCTGTACCCTCTCACAACCTGTCATTTCTCCCGCCTCGGGTTCGCACTAGCGGGGAATGGTTTTCTAACTGTTTCAAGTGTTTTGCCTGGCAGAGCAAAGCTCGTCTTTCATCAGCAGAAACCACTTTTAAACTGGGGTTTAAGAAATTATGAAATCGGACCTGGGAAAAGGGGTAACTACTTAAATCCTTCCGACTCAAACAAAGAAAAACAAAACCAGAAAAGGAGTCATCCTGAATTTCTATCACAGCCCAGATCAACTTGTTAACATTTAAAAAGAAGTTACCGTTAGGTGTTTTGATTTTTGCACCTTTTATTTCCCCGTTCTGAGACGAAATCAAGGGCACAAAAATATTCCTAAAATACCTGCATAGATCAGGGCAGAGGAAAAGGTACGAAGCAGGACTGACATCCCTGTGCCAAGCAAAAATCCTTAGGCAGACACAGCCTTTCCCGCACAGAGCCCTGACGCGTGAGCCGTGCCTGGCTGACCGACGGCCCGCTTGCTTACACTCGTGCAAAGCTTTGCTGATAAAGTTGCAAACCAACCGCAATTACTTTGCTGTAAATTAGTATTTCTAGTGTTTTTCAGTGCCTCCACATGCAAACACAGCCACAGAAACGTGGGCAGAAAACCCAGTCCTGTGGTACTTTTGTCAGCGTCACGCTGCGTACGATGGCTCTCGAGGCAGATGCGCAGGCCTTCCAGGCACGCTGGATCAGCGAGACGCACCGAAGCCCCAACCCCGCTGAAATCCAGGTGAAAACTCCTCCTTGCCTTGCTTGGGCCACAATTTTGCCCCTGAATTTTTGGATCCAAGTACAACTAGCCCTTTAGCCCGTCGTGTCACTTACGCAGGTGCAGCAAGAGGGTAAGGGTGGTTATTTTAAAATTAAATTCTTTGTTAGCTCACTTCTACTAGACCAATTGCTCTGGGTTTCCTTGCAAACGTGAGGACTTTTTAACTCCTCTCATCAAAAAAGAGAGTTCTCTTCCAATTGAAACTTGGACATATTTGCTCGTAGGAGCACATTTTACAGTTAGAAAACTTAAAAAACAAATGGTTCAGACATTTTATAGGCATAAAAATGAAAGCCAAGTTGGTTAGTGGTTTCAGATGCTTTTTATTTGCAAATCAAAAAGGGCTTCATTTATAAATTGAAATTGTACTGGCTGCTAATCCTGAAGGCAGACTAAGGCCTTTGGCTCTACTGGAAGAAGTAGAAAAAATGCATTTTAAAGACAAATTATTTCATTTGGAAAAATGAGTGCTGTGGTTGGACAGTACATTTATTTTTTCACAAAACTCATATAAAGTCTTTTCGATTACAGTTATACAGCTTTAACAGCACCATGTTGCAGGGACACGGCCACTTCTCTGCGAATCCACGGCGCCTCGTGCCGCGGAATCTCTACGCTAAAGCAGGCGTTCTGCGGCATACTCCACCTCCTTTACCATAACCGCGTTCACAAATGCGTAACAGGAGCGCGTACTTCAGGGGATAATTTTTACTTTTGCATTGCCGCAGAGCTCTCGGAGCACCGGGCTCCTTGTGCAAGGTGCTGTACCACCCCGTTGCTGGGGAAACTTCCAGCTCCTCCTCCAGACAACGTCCCGTTCCCTCTGGTTTGAGCACAGGAACTGAGGAACGGAGACGATGAGCAAGTTGCTCAATACAGCCACACAAGTCTGTGCACAGGCAAGAAAGGGACCCAAACCCCTTAGACTGCAGGCTGCCTTTCTCTCACGCGCTAACCACCAAACGTAAGCGGCTCTCCCCTTTACGAAGCAGCACCGGTAATAACTTTTTTATTAGGTAAAATGATTATTCTTATCATCGAGTAACACGCTAAGGTACCTTTGCTTACGACTGGATATTAGTGTTATTAACTGTTAGTCTGCACTGTCATTTAATACTGGAACTTCTCTGTAAATGGTGCGTGTTTGATATGGCAAGGATTATGTTTCTGGACAAGATGTAGAAAATGGTAAATTGTTTTAAAAGGTGAGTTCAGGAAAGCAGGGATAAATGAAACAGGACTGAATTATCTTCTTCTCCACCTAAGGGAAGGCTGGACACTAGTCTCTCCATTTCTTCCTTACTTAATTTCCCTCATCCTGATGCCCTCGCTGCAAGATAAGCCTGCTACCTGCTGAGCGCAGCTCGCTCATTTATCATCCTGCAGAGAGTATGAAAACTAGCAGACACAATGCAAGCTTTGCACCCAGCGACGCACACAACTGTAAATGCTTCCACAATAAGCACTGTAACCACTTAACAGACCCAGAACATCTTGTTCTGTCTTCAGCACTTCACGCTTGCCTCACAAAAAATAACTGTATTTCCAGTGAGAAGCTCCTTCAGCATTCCTCAGTATCCTGTCATAGCACCTAGGAAACTCAGCAAGGATTGGCACCTTGTAGTAAATGCCAAGTAGTCAAGTGACAAGAAAATAGGTCCTATTTCAAGGAATTAGTAAGTCAAGAATGAAGCAAGACATAAAGTAGAGGCAACACAGAAATAGGTTAGAGCGCGAGGTGGGAAGAGATGAACCAGCCATTCCAGGTCGTCGTGGGTTTGCCGTTTCGATCCTCGGCCCATCGCGCGCTGTTGCACGCAGGCGATCCCCCTCAGTGCGCTCCCAGGGATCGAGGCCAACTCGCAGACTCAAAAGTTGTCAGAAAAATGCCAATGGGCGCAAGGACGACTGCGGCGCAAAACCAACAGCAGTTTGAAACGACGGACAAAACTTAAACCTGCCTCTCGTTAGCGGTTTGATAGACGGGTACATGAAATGCACAAAATACTTGCTCCTGTTCTCGGTGGGTTTCCCAACAAAACACAGACTGTATTCGTCCGAGTACCACTTCCATTATTTTAATTCCCTGAAGCCATTACTGGCTCTCTTTCTGGTTTACGCCTTCTAGTATCCAATCTCATCCTCCTTTGCCTTCTGTTTAAATTTTTCTCCCCCTCTCATGGAAAAGCAAATCTCTGGTGCCGGTGGCCCGTCTCCCCCCAGCTTCCCTCGCTGAGATCACGGCTTGTTATCACACCGAGGCAGCACTCTTAGCTGTCTCCTGGAATTGTTTTTCCTCAAGTCAGACTTTTTTTTTTTTTTTGAGGGGGGGTGTGTTTTGTAATTTATAGCAAAATAAGAATGATTTCTTAGAACAGAAACCATTCTGTTATTACACAGAGTCCTTATTTAGCTGCATTTAAAAAGCTGAGGAAAAGCTGTTCACTTGCTCGGATACAGAAGGAGATGGACAGCAGATCTAACCATACAGCTTTTTTTTCCTTAACACCTTCCATATGCCACATATCAATCCTTAGCTTCCTAGAAATGATAAGTGACACTCATTTTGATTATTCGGAGCTGTTTTGGGAGCTCCTACGTGATAGGCTTCTCTCTCAGTCTCTCACCTCCTCCCCCAAACTGCCTGCGGCTACTCCGTACCATCCCTGGGAGCCGGAGCAGGTGTTCCTCTGCTCGGTGCAGACGGTGCCTCAACACGCCGTAGAGCACAAGCGTGAAGCCGGTGCGTTCCAAGGCTCACCGCAAGTGCGGTTACCGCAGTCGGGTACTCCATTCAGCTGTCTGCCAGGCTCCTTACAGAGCAGGGCCGGTGCTTGGAAGCGACAGCTACGACAGGCAGGCACCAGGCAGCTGCGAGCACCCGTGTGCCAGCCGAAAGCGCTACGGAGGCTGCCTTGGGCTTCAATACCAAAACAATTGTCCCGAAATTTCATTCCCTGCTTGCAGAAGAGCCTCCTTCCTACTCCAGTCCCTCTCCCATGAAGAGAGGAGATTTCAGCCACGCGCCTTAAGCATCAGGTGCCCTGTCACCCGCTACATCCCAGTAAAAGGCTGCTGGTTTAGTTTGCTTTGGTTTTCCTTTCCTTTTCCTTTCTCCTCCTCTGTGCTGGGAAAGATCCCCGTTTGGGCCTCGCTTCTCTGGGACAATGCACCCCGCGACCGCCGTCCCCGGAGCAGGCACCCCGCAGACGGGACGGAGCTCGGCGGCGTGTGTGCTGGCTCTGTGCGGCCTGGGCTGAAAGCACAGAGCGCCTCAATGTTTCCCTCTCGCTGTGAGGGCCGGCGCGGCTCCCCTCGCTCGCAGGCAGGGCTCATTACCCGCCCGGGAGAGCCACCTTCAGAGCTGCCGGCAGCTAACCACAGCTGCGGGCTGAACACTATCGCCCCTTATTCTCCGACGTGTCCATGACCTCCTGTCATCTGAATGTCTTGTTCTTTTCAAACGCTTTGATCTGACCACATTTACCCAAAAAAACAACTGCTTCTTGGGGGCCCCGACCTCAGACTGCGTCAGTATCACAAAACAACGTTTTATTCGCTTCCATATCCTATAAACGTATGGGAGATCCGCAGCTGTCCTCACCATTCACAGAGAAGAGCTTTACGCGCCTAAGGAAGATCACCATCGTCCCGGTTCGGCCAGCCACCGCCCGTGCGTCCCTACGGAAAGCTTCCCCGTTACCCTCGATTCCTTAATAAAGGAGCCAAGCACAAAATTCCCGGGTGGCTTATATGTTTTTAAAACACTTCAGAGCCTAGTCCACAAGTGGCCTCACTCAGTCAAAATTGTATTTTCAGGGAAAAAAAAGTTGCGTTTTGCTAAGTTTTTAAAAATGGGCACAGACAAAATTTAGAGTATTGCTGTGCTGAGAAGGCACAGACATAAACAAGAACTTGGACTCCACCACCTTGTGCCGCAGGAGCTAAGGTAATGAAGCGGAGACCCAGCGCCCTGCGGAAGAGTTCGCTGTACAAGGCCAAACCTGAAAAGCAGGGAGCAGACCAGGATTTAAAAGCTGGTCTGAGAATTTTCCAGCTTACAGCCATCTCCAAGTAGGTTTTACAAATCCCAGGAAAGTAAGGGACCAAAGGAGAACTCCCGATTAAACAGAAGAAAACCTGACCTATTTTTTAATTCTCAAAAACCTGAATAGTTTTTAAATCCTCAAAAGTGCATTAACATGGGCTTAATGGTTTATTGACGGTTTTGCTGTCATGCTCTTTTCTTATAACCATATATATGTTTTCTACAGATACAGAAGTGCCAAGAAAACCTAAAAAACTGGTCATGAGGTGGTACTTGTTCACTTCCAGCTACGAAGGCTTAGTAATCTAACAAGTGTGGAGTACCTGCAACCTCTTTGGCGTTTCAGAACAACCTCCGAGTCCTCAGCACTTCACAGGAGCAGGTTCTTGAGTCAAAAGCTGGTGGTATACGATTTACCACCGGATTTTTGAAGACGTTTCAGATGTAGCTGAGCTGTGAACGCTGCCTTGCTAGAAGCCTCCGCTGTCCGTTCAATTTAACAAGATAGCTGCACGCATTTTGTGCTAAAATACAAAATCTATCAATTCATTAATCTCTGGGCAATGCTTTATTCTAGGGGCTCTTTGCAATAACTGCAGGGTTTTTTCACTCGCAGTCGAGTGTCCAAAGCCACAGAACAAACCATGAATCTCACAGGATTCCTGTAATGGCTTTTAAACCTTTCATTGTGGACTGTTTATGGCGCAGTTGCATTTGCTTTAGAGATTTGTTTTAATGCTGTTGGTGTTATTTAGAGAGATATTAAATTCAAACAGCTTTATGGTTGCTAATAAACATCTATTACCATTACAGACATTCTGATATAAAAGCCTCATACAGGTGCTTTCTCTGAACTATGCAGATTTGATTGATTAGGCCACAGTAGTTTATTTTACACTTCAGTGGTCACTAAATCTATCGTTAAGATTAAAAATTGCAGTTTGTGCAGTCTGGGAACAACTTCACACTCAAGCTGCAAAATAAAAGTCACTTTACCAAAATTCTGTGGGGAAAACCACAACACACAGAGCAGGTTAAAAGAGAAAGTTTTGTAGCACCTTAGTTCTGTTCGGAAGGTGGATTTCTTCTGCTAATGTGCATCATGCATGCTGTCAAGCCAAAGATGTCCAGAAAAGCAAGATACACAGAAAGATTTTCTCAAAGCACCTGGCAACGCTACGTACTGGAGGGGTCTGGGAGACAAGCGTCACTAAGGCAAGCGTGCCATACAGCACGACGAGAATGCAGGTTTCGAACCAGCAGAGAACTTAAGTATGTGTTACCTCTAAGCATGTAAGCAGCTCCACTGGAGTCAAATTAAGCATGTGATTAAATACCTTTCTAGATCAAGAAAGATCTTATAAAATATGCATTTTAGTGCAAAGTCAGCTTCCCACTGGTTTTATTCCTGCAATGCAGACGTTCTCTTGCAAGATACAACAATTTCTAGTTAATTAGGAACATCATTTTGTCTGTGTATTGCAGAGTAGGGCAATGAATGAGGAATCTGCAATATTTTAATAGATCCTATTTTTTTCAAAAAAAATATTATTCAAGATTGCAGCAAGGCCTGCTGCAAGGGGATTAAGTCATCGTGCTTAACAGACTGTACTGAGTAGGTATTAGAAAAACTTTTTGCAAAATTGAGGGTGCTACTTTGATATATTTTATTTCTAGCTTATTCTAGCTTCATTCCATTCAACAAGGAACAAACCAGAACTGGGCAGGATTTGTGGGACCCAGCCACTGAACTCCTACAGTTGCACCACGGGAAGAGCTTCTACTCCTCCTTTTTTCTTTGTGCGCAGCAGCCAATACAGGATCCGCTAGTACGTCACGGTCCCGTGGCTAACGTGGGCAACGTGGCATCTGTAGGACACACGTAACACAATCTCCTCAGCTAAGGGATGGAGCAGGGCAACAGGACGGGTTTTTTAGACTTGACAGGTGTAGGAGCAGCCACTGAAGGGAACTGTGGATTTCTCCGGTCATGTTTCATTCCGAAGTTCTAACTAAAGGGATTCTTCAACTCCTACATCAAATTTAATCGAGGTCTAATTCAAAGATAGGCAATACAGGCTTGCAGCTCAGGACCCATGTCCTGAAGTCACAGAACTGAATTCTTGTTCTTTTTCCCACTCCCTTTCTAAGCTTGTTGCTGAGAGTAGGATGGGCGATTTCCCTAATAATTCTTCATTTATGAAAGAACTGCCCAGATCATGGATTGGTAAAAAGATACTTTGAAACTTCCTAAAAAAAGAAAGGAAAAAGTCATCATTTCAACTGCTGCCATTGTTTCTTTAAGCTTCTGCCTGAGGTTAATGCAAGGCTGGTTACTGAGTCTTCCTCGTACCTGCAGCAACGTTTCCAAGAGCTGCTACAACCCTCAAGATCCTGGGGAGCAGCACAGCAGAAGTGCAAAGGTGAGATACACGAGCGCAAAACCCGGCTCCCCAGTGCCCAGGAAAAGGAGGCCTGCTGCCCTTCCGAGGGGATCTGCTCCTCCGATCGAAGCAACAGAGCAGGGAGATACGTGACCGTGCTGTGGTGCCTTGGAGGCCCTGCACCACCTTCCTCCGCCCTGGATTTTAAATAAATACAAATGTAAGTGAAGAATATCTGCATAACATTTTAGGGCGGTGTGTGCCTTTTTTTTTCTTTTTCTACACACACACAGAGTCTATAAAATCCTGAGGCACGCAAAGCTTTAACCAAGACGAGTTTGTTCTAGTCAGTATTTGGAGAGCGTAGGGAGTATCATCACCTCGCGGTACAGGAAAGGCACCTCATCGTGTCTTGCGAGGCAGCTCTTTCCTTGTGCCGATAGCTTTGACCTGTTCCCGTTGGGAGCAGGACCATTCCGCCGGGGAAATGGCACAGTCCGACACGCATCTGAAGGAGCAGCTTTTCGAAAAGGAAGTTGGTAAGACTTTAAGCGTGACATTTGCACTAACAATTCTGATTCAAATACAGTGTCATTTATTACTGCCTCCAGTATTAGCTGCACCACAGTGCCCGCTGGCTCCGGGGCTGTCCCCCCCGCGGTGCCCGAGCACCCAGCCTGCCTGCCTGCCTAGCCGTGTTCCGACAGTGACCACGAGGGAGAAGGTTGATAAATGGCCAGTTTATAATGCTGTCATGCCAGTTTTGTCCTATGGGAAATGTGTGTCTCTCTCAAAACAGCTTATTACCAACCTGTGGCTGAGGCAATGATCAATCAAACTGATCAGATATGGCAAACATGGTAACTGATATAAAGAAGATTTCTTACTACACAGTTTGAGGTTAACATGACAAATGATAGAGTGAGAAAGAATAACGTACAGGGAAAAAAGAGCCCATTAAACGCTGAACTTAAAAGTAGCTTTGGGAAGCGGAGTTAACAACAATTCCTTTTAACACGCACATGAGTTCATTAAGGTAACCCTGAATGCATTCCCTTGCAAACTCCTCGTATAATCCAGAAGGAATGTTTTTTTAAACATATAGTCTGATTGTAAAGAAATTTAAAGCACCTATGCACATCTTCAGTACTCAGATACGATGGTTCACAATGCAGGTGATGCATTGCTTCACGACTCATTTTCTGCCGCACACGGCAGCCAGAGTATCAGGTGAGACTGCAGTTGGGTTGTCTAAAACGTGAGGAGTGGCCAATGTACAGCTTGACAGCAAAGTTCTGTATAAACCATTAAATAAAATGGCAAAAGCTGTATTAAGATAGGTGCTCAGGTGCCCGGAAAGACAGAAAACCGTTCTGTCCGAGGGGACCGAGCTGTGTCACGCACTGAGGTTTGCAGTCCTAGCCTGCTTACAGCCAGCAGAGTACGCTGCACACAGCTTCCAGTTTGCCTTTTCTTCAATTTTCAGGGGGGAAGCAGCATGACAGAGCACGGGATTGGAACTCCGGAAAAGAAACCCACGTCTTACTCCCCGCTCAGCCGTTGCCAGATCAGTTCAGTCTCAAACAGTCTTTTCACACCTTGTGCTTCAGTTTCTCCATCAGCCAAATGGACGAAGGATCAGGTTTTTTACAGCGGACCCCATCCCTTCCGCTGGCTGCGCCCAGCCCAGGCCTGCGGGCGTGCGACCGAGCTGCCCCACCGCCCGGGGGCAACCTCCGCGTCACCTCGGGCAGGCCACCTCCCTCAAACCTTCTCGTGTGCTCACACTGTAAGAGGTCTGGACCGTCACTTTCGAAGAATACATAGATCGCCTAACACGATAAGGCCTTGATCCTGAGAGTATTTTGCTGCAGCTTAAATAGTAAAGGTCAATATGCAAGTGGCTTGTCTAAAGTAGCTGCTCTGCCACCGCTGACAGCAATGGAAAGATCTCTGATGGAAAGCCCAGAGCAGAGATACATCACATCTCGTCGAAATCCCACCATATTTTGAGATATTCTAATGTCAGTCAGAGCAGAGCTATCTGAGAATGACACTCTTCCCAGAACTTCATCTTTTTGCTTTCAAAACCATGGAGAAAGAGTGGTGAAATTCTCTGCGTTGTGCGTAACCCAACTGTAATGCAATGGCTTTTCTAAAGCACACACACAGAAATACACTTTGCAAAATGAGATCTAACTACGGCTCGGTTTTGTCCCTTTTTCACCAGCAGGCTTTCTCTGAACGGTCAGATTATTAAATGCCCTTTTAGCTTCACTAGTCACACAGTTCTGAGATCAAGTCTGGCAGAACTGGGCGTAGACTTTGGCCCGTTATCTTTTTGGGTCTGGAAGAGGGAGCATCCCTCGCAGTATCAGCACACAAATCAGCGATTCTGACTGTTGGAGAGCTGTTACAGTGGCTGTTGAGCCTCTGGCGAACATCTGATATTATTCACTTGACTGAGTTTGTGAAAACGAAGCCTTATTTGCTAGCAAAATTAATGAGAAAAGAGTCTTCAATGAGACAATAACTTATGGCTTCCGCAGCAGCTAGCACGAACAGTGAGATTCATCTGGCTGTGCTCTTCACAATAAAGGCAAATAGTAGGGAAACAAGGTGCGGATTTATTTTCAGAAACATTGTCTGTTATTTCAAAATCAGGTTCTATAGCTGGGTATTTTACTTTACGAAATCCTTCCAAATTTGATGAAGGTTGAAATAAACGGGCCTTTGTGCCCCTCACCGTACCACTGCATTTAGCGACAGTGAAATAAAATTCTACTCTATGGCTACACGCCAGAGATTAGATGATACGAACACCTCGCGACATATTTTAAATTTTGTGTTACAGTGAAAATTGAGAGACATTCAAATACATTTAGAAATTTATACATTCAGCATTATCTAGCGTTACTTCACAGGAAAGTGAGAGCTGCAAAAACGTATCCTTTTCCTTGAAACTCAGCCCTCTAATCTGGTCACAAACACCAACTCTTTGCCTTTCAAACACACGAAACTGCAAGCAGAAAAGCCAGAAATGCATCAGACAATCAAAATACGTATAATGGCTACCAAACTCGGTGCTTCTCCCCCCCCTCTTTTTTTAACAGATAGGTTTTAGACTCTATAATAATCATGCAGCTAAGATACAAGGTCTCTTGTTGGCAATAACCTACATGACATGACTTAGAAGGCAGGTGTTACTGTAATTAGCTATTGTTTGACTATCAAAAGTCAGAGCTGATTAAAGCCACTAAGTACAAGTGCACTATTTTATTTCAAAGAATATTATGAACTGCATGCTGGGACTCTTTCACTGCGGACCTACCTTCCGGAGTCTGCTAAGAGCCCATGCCAGCAGTAATCAAAACTAAAATCTGCATAAACCTTCAGGGTTTTAATTCAAGCAGAGCCCTTTCATTAGAAATATGTTACTTTATGAAATCTGGTCGCCAGCAAGGGGAGAAAAATGTGACTTCTTAAGAAAAGTGAATGGCATCTCTTTAGTGATTAACCCAAGATTAATGGAGGCTCCTACTGCTAGGCCTAAGTCCATTTTATTGCTAATTCATTTAGGTACTATTTCAGATGTACTTGATGAAAGTCACCTGCTAAGAAGTCATGTTTTGGCAAGCAAGGATAGCCATTATGGTCAAATCCCAAATAGAATTTTTATTAAAGAAGCTTTGAAAAGTGTCTTGTATTAGTCTTTCAGAGACATACTATTTAATGTACTCAATTAGTTAAAAATTTGGGGCCCAAGTCACTAATCAAACATTCATAAAGCTTTTTTTTATTATTTTTTTGTCTTCATGCATCTTTAATGTTCCAGGTAGGATGAACACTGTACTGAACAGGGACATTTATATACAGACAAAAGCAGCAATACTAAGACTTACCAAGAAGTGGGTGGGATTTGGGATAAGTGCACGGCTGGATATGTGAAATGTTGGCTTGGCAGAGCATCTCTTTGTTCCCCGTGATACTGTGAGGAGTGGGGACTTATGCAAATCACATGTTCTTAAACCGTACATAATCATTTGGCTTTGGCTTCTGTATACATTTATAACGTGAGGTTTGATCTCCTAACACAAATCATTTTAGTTTTAGACTTTTCTGCAGTTTGTTCTTTTTATAATTAGAGTTTAGGAGATTTAGTGATTAGAGAGCACAGAAAACTGCTTTGTCGTGTATACTATGTGTACGAGAGACATTCTACGCAGACAAACCACCTCCATATCCCATCCAAAGTTCAGGCCTTGTTTGCAGGCTGGCTGCAGTTTGGGCAAGCTCTAGCTTGACTCATGGACAATTCTACGTGCTGTCGTCACATATTTGTTATGTTTTTATACTCCTCCCCAGACACTGGTCACTGCGAAACGCACGATGCTCCACCAGATAGCCCTTAGCTCTGACGGCGTGAGCTTCTCCTCCTACGCTGTTGGGATGCGATCATCCCGACAGCCAGTCCGGGCATACCCGCTCTGCAGGGACAAAAAGCATACTCTAGAGGTAGTTCTGATCATCACAGTTTGAGCTTTACATGTAACTGTGCCCTTCTTTTTCCAGAAATGGATGTAAGTCCAAAGGGAGGAAAAAATAATCACAGGTGAGAAAGATGCATGCTCCTCCTGCCCAGCTCCTCACTAGCCAGGCACATTCAGTGATACAGTGCTTCCTAAAAACTAGTTATTGAATTATTGATAACCGTTACTGATAGCCATCACATACCTAAGCTGATCCCACCGTTTTGGTGCAAGTTACTTGCTCCTCTATAAAGACATAGGCCTGAGAAACCCCTCTCGAGAGCCTGCATGGCCCCGCTTTGCAATTGCGAAGAATGAGACCGTTTTAGCAGCAGAAAGTGTTGAAACAATCCGACAACGTCTGGTTTGGGTATGTCAGCTTGTTTGGGCTGAGCTAGTTCCACACTGGGGGTGACGACTGACTTTGCAACCAGCTGCTGGGACCCAACAGCACGCGCATGACCCACACTCTACAAATCCCACTTTGCTTTTTCCCAAGAAGTTTGCAAATCCCCGAGCTTTGGCTGCTAGCGCTGAGCAAGCAGGCACATACAGCCCTGCTTTCCTCGAGCCACCCAGCAGCAAAAGGAAAGCAGATTGTTTATTGCTCATCTGTCTTTCCGAGGGGTCAGCTTTAACTGCCGATGACTGAGGCATCCCAGAAATCGCACGGGATGACAGCTATGGATCAACTCGTGCTCTGCTCATTGCACTCACGGCTTCTCTTGGGGGATGCAAATTAGCGGGTGTCTTGCACAGCCGAATTCCCTCCCCACCAGGCTCAGCCCGACCACCGCAGAGGGCCCTGCTTTGGGTAACTGTGGCAGAGACAAGGGTCAATCCGATCAGGAGCTGCATTGATAAAGTGGGACCACGTTCAGTTGGGGACATTTGAAAAAGGTGGCTTCACGTTACTGTCAGCAGTGATGATTTAGCAGAACCCAGTAATGCACTAATTTTACCTAAGGCAGGGAAATGATCTCAAATTTCCCTTCAGGACGAGGCTGTAATTTTAAGGAAGATCTCCCAAGATCCCCTTCCTAGCAGACTGCATCTTCACAATACTCTTTTATCAGGTTCATTAGCAATATGCTACCTTTTATCCTCACACCCTTCCACACTTTCCTAAAGTGCTTACTACAGCCGAGAACATCATAATCTGCTCCTTTCAGTGCCCAGCTACAGGGTATTTGGGTGTACCCAAACCCCGTGAAATTCCCACACTCTGGCTGTGAGCGGAGTCCCTCCTCTCCGTGCCCCAGGACGGCATCGGGGAGCCCTGCAGCAGGCTGGGTCCCACGGGCAGCCTTCCCCGGCTGTATACAAGCGGCACACACCTACACGGGTGCATGGGAGAAAACATAGCAGGATTTTTTTTTTAAGTCTACTCTATTTTCTTAAAAAATTTATTGGAAGTTTCAATTTAAATAGATGTCTGAGCACAGAGATGAAGGCAGAGAAAATATACATGTGTCTGTGATGTTACGAAGCTGAAGATCTCTTAAAGCATCGAAAGTCTGAGGTGACATAAGATTTCCTCGTCGCCTCCTGGAAAAACAGAACACTTCTAAATGTAACAGTCTGGTTCCGAAAGTTTTGGGTTTTTTTTAATGACTGATACAGTTTTCTAAATATTTACTGGAATTGTTAGAATTAGTAAGAGCAACAAAACCAGACGCGTGCAAGATGCCACAACACAGCCTTGCTCGGGTACTTACTGTGACCCCCCAGCCTTTATCATCGTTACGTGCTGCCTCCCTGATACTGATGGGTGGCTGTCAACATTCACGTCAAGGACAGCAAGAAGATTTCCAACACCCTACTAGCAATACTCAGAATTATTAGAAATGGCAACACATTCTGTGGCAGGATTCTTCTCCGTGGAGACTACAAAAATCAGCATGGACTTTTAAAATACTGCGCTGAAGGGAATGTACCACTCCAAGAGCCGCCTACGTGTGATAACAGAGTTAACCTAATCTGTTCTCTTGTGTGCCGGGGCACTCATACATGCAAATCTTGTCTTGTTCAACTGTGTTTGTTCACCTCCATAGTCCTTCGGTGATTCAAATCTGTGTCTTACTATCCTATAATACCCTTGTCTAACAGTTCTTTTTAAATGCATGTGTTAATTATCTTGCCACTGCTGTAATTTCTCCCCGTAGTCCATTAATTAAGAGGTCACAATCTAAGAGCATGTTTACCCAATAAGCTTTCTTTTTTAATTATCCTAATTGCTTGGATACTGACAAAGACTCTATCCCTCCCTTTCTCTGAGTGGATTAGAAAACGACATTTCAAAGCCCCACAATGATGGGTTTGTAAAACACATATATATTGTTTTTATAACTCCACAACGTTCAAACATCAAAGGTCAACAAGGCACAAGATATTATATTTGTATAGCTATATAAAATGTAGATACAATTTGCTCTTCGTTAATTTATCTATTAGTCCAGAATGTTATATCAGTCAGGAAAAATCTAAGGAAAACTTTTAAACCTTGAGTACTAGGAACAAGAACAGCGAGGTGTATACAGCTTGTTCTGGGCTGCAGACCATCAGAGTCTCTTACAGAAGTGCACCTCTCCCTGCACCTACACGGATGGCTTCGGATAAAAGCAAGCAGGGGAAAAACAAAAAAGAAAGGAAGAAAAAAAAGGCAATAAGCTTTTACTGCAGCAAAGATCAATTATTATTCCCCCACCTCCAAAATATTGCCTTCCCATAGGTCACATCTTGGCACGATGCTTTTTTACTGACTTAGCAAAATTCAACAGACAAAATCTCTACCACTTAAAAATTTTAAACCCCTCCTTTTGTCAAGCTTTTAAAAGGGAAAAGTAGCTATTTGAATTCCAGATAGGATTTTAACACAACAATCAGTAGAGGTTATGTCCAGAAAAATTACTACTTTGTCAGAATGTGAAACAACATTTGATATGTCAACTAAAGTAATTTTTTTTTGTTTTAATAAAGCAAATGTCTCATTCAGACTAGTCATCTCAGGAACTATATAACAGAAGTATAATTACTTAGAAATTGCTTAGGTAAGCGTGATTGATGCATGGTAAATAGATGTTTCCAGCACTTATTGTTTCTTCCTGATGGATTAGGAAGAGTTGTTTAACAGTTCATTTGACCAGTCTCTCCTGGTGTTTCTCGAGTCTGGCTGTGCCAGTCAGCACCAGCAGTTCCTGGTAGTTTAAGTCTCTTTAATAAAGATTAAGATGTCAGAGGTCCTGCATTGCACAAAATCCCAATTTTATTAACTTCTCATTATCAGCTGAAATTGAAGTGCATTTCTTTTCATCTAAAGCAAGGCACTTTCTCAAGGGAAAGAACAGATATATAATATACGTTTATGATGATTAAGGGTGGGTTTCTTCCAGCCTTGACTGATGCTGGTGACCATTTTCTCACATTGATGGGTACCACATACATTGATATTTCTCCCTGGACAGCGTTTAAGTATTTCACGACTGTGGACCGTCACAACATCGCAGGAAGTTTGCCGTGGTGAACCGTGTGGTTGAGCACTTACACTACAGCACTTAAGTCAATAGTGGTTTCGTTAAAGAGTAGCAACATGCAATGTACGGGGCAGAAATAGCGAACCTCAAAAGCCACGCAACCAGGACACGTAAAACACTGGCACTGGTTACACTCAGCCCACGTCCCCTCTTCATACTCTGCAGATCTAGGAAGACAACAGAGTAACAGCACAAGGACTACACCACACTCATTAGATCAGATCACAGAAGCATTCAAAGTCCACCATCTGACCAGAAACGCAGATAAGTTCTAATACCATCTATGTGAACTTAGGCAGGAACTGATAAAGTAAAATTGCTGAAGGCAGCAGCACTGCACAGCACCCAAATACCGTTGCTGTTGAAAGACTTCTTTTTAATCCTGTATGTACTATAATCAGACTCTCACACTCACACCAAATAGCTACGGGTCAACGATACACGAAGAGACGCTTAAGTAGGTCCTTTCCCCGTGTGATCCTCAGAGCTGTACTTTTAAGGGATTTTGAAAGCTGACGAATTTATGTCTTTTGCATATTTTAAGGAAAGCCTTTGACGTACTTCTTGTTTTCAGCCCTGTCTATTGCAGGAAGGAAGGAGCGGGCACTGCGTGTACTTTCCCAGAACAGAATGACTCTTGCTGGAAATTACCCACAGAAAGAGTTAAGAGGCAAAAACGGTTCTTCTAGTATAATGCACGTCCTGCACTAAGGGATCAAAACTATACACAGCTTTACAGTGCAGCTCTTGTGAGGGTTAAGCTCTATTACTTCTGGTCTCTGACACTGCTAATGGCACTCTCAAACTAATTGCATTTCTATACCTATACGTACGTCTGGGCAACAAATAAGCCCTTTAATCAAACAGCTTCATCTACTTCTAATTAATTCAATTTCTATGCCTGTTTAAGAGTACAGGAACATACAAAGATACAGATGATAAAGTACATTCTGTTGCCAGTTGACAACTTCAACTCTGCTCAGGCCTCCCTCATGATTAAGACTAGTTCTGCGTGCCACTATCTTACATTTGAGTATTTCTTCTGCTTGAGACTCGGCGGATTCCTGCCAAAGATCACAAGTCACAAGTGGCGGCTGTGGGGAATTAGTTGCAAGTACCTGAATTGCTTTTGCATTTGCTTATAGATTTAGATCACTTTTTGTTTTCATCAGAAACTGTATTCATCTTGTCTTTTGAGGGCGCACAACAATGCAGTAAGAGAAGCCTGTGGCATCAGCTGAGCAAACAAGATGGTGGTTGTTTGCATATCCAGACCCAACGTAAAGTCTACAACTTGAGGGCCACCAACTTTGAAGGAAATATGATTCCTCATCTACACTTACTCCTTTGACAAAACAGGTCAATGTATCAGAAAAAAAATCACCCCATCAGTATTTAGGAAAGAGAAACACATATGCCATAAGCTGTCCATTTCAAAGGTATGTATGTACAAAAGGCATGATAAGTGGGTGCTGAATAGCTAGGAGTGGCAATTATCAGTTACACATATCATTATAGTCTCTCCACTTTTCAATAGCACAGAGTTCCTAATACCATGTTTACTAGATCAGGTAAAAGGGGACTCTTAATACTGTGCAAATATGACTTACCAAAGGACTTTGCTTTCTACCTATTCTTGGGCTTTTCAAATCAACATTATTAATTGGCTGGCTTATCGGTAAGTGCTGTCTGGCAGTTAAAGGATGTTCCACCCATTGCAACGATACATAGAAACTCAGCAATGTCAGCCACAAGGACAAACAACTTCCATGTTGAAACAAAAATATTTTGACACCTTAAATCTTCTTTATAAAAGCATAATGCATTTCAGCATGAATCTGCTATCCTTTACTCCATCTGTTATTCCATATTCCATCAACCTTGTTTTTCCTTATTATATTAATTCAGAACTCTGGCTTACAGTTGCAAATACCAGGTCAATAGTCGCAAATGCAGTTGCAAAAATACAGTTGCAAATACTATACTTTTTTTTCCCTTTTTTTCTTTCTTTCTTTTCTTTTTCTCGGTTTTCTATTATTCAGGTGTGTATAAATACATGGTTTAGAACCTGGATCAACTAGTTTCCATACTAGGAAACTACATAGGAGTTTAGGAGGTAACTTTCAGCCCTTCAGATCAACTTTCTCTTAACCTGCCAGCTCTCCTGAGCACCACATCCACTTGAAAAGGGAGAAAAATGTTGGGCCGATAAGGAATACCGAAAACAAAGAGCACAGAACTTACTGGGCACCATTAAAGAAAAGCAGAAAAGTCTGAAGTAAGAAGAAGAGCCCTGCCTGCCCCCAGTCACTCACGTTTTTCAGTGTGCTCCAGCCCGCCGTGCAGCCTACCTAGCGGATGAAAGGACAGGTCCGGCTCCCCGGTGCTTTCGCGCTGATTAACAAGATAAACGTATAAGCACCATAAAAACCCCTAAGGCTGGAAAGGATCTCAGGAAGTCATCTAGGCTCTCCCTTATTCTCAGGATTGTGTAATCTAGTCCAGCCTGGCAGGTATTTGTCTAAACCTCTTAAGAGCCTTCAGTGGCAGATATTTTATCTCCTCCCTAGAGAGTCTACTCGGGTACTAAACTATCCTAGTATTTCATTTTCTTAACATCTAACCCAAATCTTTCTTGCTACAAGGCTGGCTTCTTCTCATCTTATTCTGATGGATGTGTGATACAGGTGATCACCTTTAGGTTAATGCAGAATATGAATTTTAGCTTCAGCTGTTTATTTTACAGAATGACATCTGCTGATCTTAAAGAAATTTTCCAGTAGAAGCCGATCAGATCAAATTTATTTATTTACAGTATTTCTGTTTCTTTTAAAGAGGGTTTCCCTCTACCACCATATGGCTTTGCAGTTGAGACCCATGAATTAAGATGCCCAGCAGGTTTTTCCTTTTTTTTTAAAAAGGAAATGGTTATTCATTTAGGTAGATATTTAAAGAAAAATCAAACAAATATTTGATGCTGTGTTAGCATGAAAAGGGGGAGCGCTGTGTAAGCACCGTAAATGCAGGTGAACTGTTTTATGTGAGTGAAAACAGACGGGGGGAAGAAGGGCTACTAACAAAGGTAAATCATGGCTCTGTAAACACACAGAGAGAGGTATGGTGTTCAGAAATGGGAGAGACAGTTGCCAAACACACGGCTATTATAATTCAGTGTTTGACACATTTAAGCATCACAGAAAGAGAGTACAAAAAGCACAAGACTAACAGACGAGCAGAGAGAGAGGATGATACAGTGAATGAGATCAACAGAATTTTTTTTCCTACCCAAAGAGTGTCCAGCACATTTTCGGACTGACACTAAATATTAATTTAACCACATATCTGAAAAATATATTCTCCCTCTTCAAAGCCTGACAACCTGAAGAGTTTTCCTCACGGTAAAAGCAATTGTTTCCACTCATTTGGATAGATCCGCGCCAGGCTGCATCCATCCGAGGGCAGTTTGAGGAGGGGGCCAAATCGACCAGTGTTGCACTCAGGCATTTTTTGGTTATCCATCCCTTTTGGAATAAATCACTGGCATAGGAGTTTGTTATTCATAGTATTTACCACTTACTATCTAGTCCTTCTAAAATCTGCTCATTATGCCAACCACATCTACGTTTGCGGTTCTGCTTTGTTTTGGAACAATCCATTTAGACATACTAAAAGAAAAAGCCCTTGCTCTTTAATTCTACTAAACCTCTGCAAGAAGGAAAACACATACTCAGCGCCTTGTCCAGCTCTAAAGCATTTCTGAACTTTCAGAGAAAAAGAAAAAAATCCATTAGCTTCTTTCTCATTATTTATGTACATAAGCTTCTAACACTCTAAGACTTTGGCTGGCATTACAAACAGAACAGAGAAAATACAACAAGGAAACCTATTTCGTGGGTATTTCCAGCCCAGTTACTGTGAGGAATTAGAAGAAATTAATTTTAAAAAAATGTCATGTGCAAGGTTTCATCAATGTTTTTCAGACCAAAGGGGTTCTGATGAATTTCAGAGATGCATCCAAACTTCTGAGCAGGTTTCCAAACCAAACAAGACTGCAAACTCTGACATTCATCGGTGACTTGTTTGCCAACCTTCCTATCATGCAGCAAAAAGGGCCATTTAAAACCATCTCAGAATAATCTGCTTTCACGGTCATGGTTTTTACTAGCCTCCGTCTGTGTAACACTTTTAAGTCACAAGAACACAAACATTCATGTAGCAAATGGCTGAAGCCTTGGTCTAGGTTCAGAAATAACATAGACATATACCAAGATTAAATAATAAACTTTGTTTTCTGACTTCATTACTCTGAGAAAATCTTGTTATCTGGATAATAATAATTAAATGTCTACTTCTTAATATTATGACTTCTTTTCCTGGACTTAAATAACTTTAAGAAGCAAAATTCATCCTACGGCTGTGTGAATAGCAATCTGGGCACAAAGAAGCGAAGTGCTCTGCCTAAAGTCATCCCAGCGCCAGGATGAGGATGGGCTTGTGCTGGATGCCCCTGCTGCAGACACTAGACACCCAGCCAGAGCCATGCCTCGGCAGAACGAGTCTGACCTCAACGCCTACCGCTGCCGTACGGCGGGGTTGCCGCCGTTACCCGGGGCGGTACAGACCAACCGAGGTTTGCTTAGCAGGAGATGCGAAGCCGCCTGCAGTAAGCCCATCAAAGCAAGGAACAAATAAGCATATGGGGAACATCAGAACTGGAATGGAAGATGGGATACCATTCAAATTAGAAGTTTTTTGGCAAAAGGATCAGCAAATAGAAACTGCCAGGAATAAATTTACGTTGGAACTTAGAAGACATGTTCTAGTCATAAGAAGACAAAAAGCCTGAAGAAATTATCGTACTTAAGGGGGGGCACAATCTACTTGGGAAAGATTGTACATCTTACTGCATGCGATCGTAGGAAATTGGACAAATAACCCAACGGGACTGCTCCAGACTTCTGTTCCTAACAGGAACTAGGGTGAAAAAGAAACACCCACCCACATTAAGCATATGAGCTAACAGAAGAGGAATTATGTCAGAATAATGACCATTAGAACTCGACACAGACTGAAGTAGAGCTGAGCGTCTCAGAAGATTGACAGTGTTTTTCTTAATGTATAGACTCACATGGCAACCTGGGCCTCACCACATCTGAGCTCCTTCCGCAAGTTTTTAAGGATTCACCCCTTTTTAAGATTCCTGTGACAAAGATAATTATTAATCTCCATTTCAAGGAAGCGGTAGCTGGATAAGAGACTGCTTGAATTTGCCAGTGTAACTCAGCAGGTAGCCCCGAGCTATTTCTGGGCGTAACTACAGATAGATGAAAAAAGTTAACCAGATATTAAGGGAAGTGAATGAACAATGAACATCAATACTTTCCTGATTTTATATATAAATACATGTAATTGCAGGGGGAAATATGAAAAATGAAATTCCTCTTGATTAATATTAAATTTAATTCTTAAGGAAAGAAGAAGTATACCTCTTTAGCACTATCATAAAAACTACCTTGATGCAACAGCATTTACGTAAACTTCCAGAGTCTCCACCGGACTGCACATAAGGAAGAACTAGTCTTCTGGGCGACGCAAGCTGAAGCTTAAGACTGAAATTCCAGGGGAAATTAAGGGAAACAATTCCTTTAGGACTTGTGATTTATTCTTCTGGAACAGAAGGAATTATTGCACCAACCAGGGTCTAAATGTTCTGACAGCAGATATGCATAACTATCTCTAGAGTAATTATTAATGATCTGGAAAAATGCTCAGTAGCAAGCTAAACGCACTCTGCTCTGAGGCCAGCACTCATTGCCACAAAGCCCTGCATAATCAGCTAACTCACGAAGCTTAGGAGATAGGACGCCTCGATATGACAGAAGATTTCTTCATTTCAGGTATAGGACACATTAAGCCTAAATAGAAGCATAAGGAAAACTTACTCTAGAATTTATAAACTAGTTTATAATCTATTCCACAGCTTCCTATATTTCTTTTCTATACCTCTGTATTGTATTTTAAAATAAGGGGGAAAAAAAGGAGGGAAAAAACATCAGTCAGTTGGGTAGCCAAGTAAGGATTTAAGCACTTAATTTAGGTTCCTCTGCTTCTACTACCGCTATTGTTATTACGATGTTATTTTTTTTACGCGCAACCTTTCTGCGTGCATTAACAGCTGGTCAAGTAGTCCATGTAGAACTGTAAATTTCAAGGAAAAGTATCCAGACTTCAAATCCCTACAGCTGCCCAACGGGACAGAAACTGCCACAAAAAACCCTCTGCAGCGTTAAGAGAGAGAACGTTCGTTCTTCTCAGCTCAGGAATTTAATCAGGGGATTTTCAACACTTAACATCAAGCTAAAGCTGGAAATTCAGTGCAAATTACTGAAGCCGTAACTGAAGATGGAAGGATAAAGTTCACATTTCACGCTACTCTTTCCATTATCTTATCTTAGGGTTACGTGTCTGTCAGGAAGAAGCTACTGCCAACTCGCTAGAGGTAAACGCGGAGGCAACCAGAGCGAGAGCCGCGACCTGCAGCGCGCTGCCCAGCCAGGAGAGCGCGCGGGGCCGCGGAGCTTCGCAGGCGACGGGCAGCGAGCGGTGACGCCAGCTGCCCAGCCGCCGCGCGGGCCCTCGCACCAGGCGCTCCTGCCCCGCCGGGCACAAGCCCTGTCGGCAGCTGCTGAATTTGGCAACTGCTGATCAGCTAGCGGGGAGAAGAAAAACAAAATACGTATCTGACTTCCAGGTTGCAGTCAAATAAGTAACTCATAGGCCGTCCTGAACAACTTGGAGGTAATTATAAATAGCGTTACTTTTTTCAGACCTTGTACCTCTTCTCACTATTACTCTGAGAAATACCCACACACGAAAGAATACTCAGATCTGCCAGTTTTAGCAGAACCAAAGCCGTAGGTCCCTTGGCCCTTACGCTGAACCTGTTGAACACAGAATCAGAAGTCGGCCCACGCGAGTGGGGCTACGTCCCGTTTTCCCGGCCGCGAGGCAGTCGGGGTGTCAGCTGCAGCCCACAGCCCGGGGCAAACAGATCCCTGCCCCGGCAAGCACGGACTAGCGCTGCCTGAGCTGGCAGATCTGAACACGAACGATCCCAGAGTAGCATTGGAATGCTGCAGTTTCCTCAACTGCGGCTTCGTCTCCCCCTCGGGAAGGAGAGAATCAGCCCTGGAAGCTCTCGTGCCTCTCAGTTAGCACACAGGGATGTGGGGCTCTGAACTCGGCCGGTCCCCAGCAGGTTACATACTACATAAATGCTCACTGCTATTGTAGATGGAAACTAAAGCTAAGGCTAGAGCGGATTGTACATTTCCCAACCCAAACTACTTTGCTGAAAAGTTACAATTTGAGTACATCAAAGTGTTCATAGAAATTAAAATTATCAGAAGTTAAAGGAAATAATCTGAAAGTACAACTCAATTACGTTTAAGTGAAGTTTTTGGCGCACTCAAAATGAAATAAAGTTTTGAACTCATGATGTTGTGAGAAGAAACATCCATATTGAGTAAAACAATTTTGAGGACAATCATTAAGACATGGAGCCAACATTTTCTCGTACCCTCAAAAAATCTGGCTTTGTATTGCAGGTTTTGGTATACAGCACTCACTCACACAACTACTGTACTACTAAAAGAGCAAAGGGAATGAACTTAATTTGCTTACGATATGCGCTGTTCATGCTGAAATTCCATGGGCAAAAGACAGAAGGTACTACTGAACATCACTGAATAGTTGACTTCTAGTAATTATTTTTCTCTCAAAAACTGCCCTATGAAAAATAAATTTGGGCTTTTTCCTGAACACATATTTTATAATTCATAAAAACCTCATCTAATCTAAAACCCAATCTAACTGGCATCATCAAAATACATGCGCTCCTGGAACGCGCGTGGGACAACAGTCATATATTTACTGCTTTGTAAACCCTTGATATATTTCTAGAGCAGAACATGAAAAGAAGAAAAAGGAACAAAAAGCATTTTTGGTTTTGCGATGATATATATTCAATTATAGGTCACTGGCATCCAGTTCCAAAAAGCTTTTTGGCTTGTCTTTTTTTCTTTAAAGCAGCACCATAGGTGGGGAGCCAATTCAGTCCCTCTCCCTGTATTCACCACCTTCCCCCCCCCCCCCCCCCCCCCCCCCCCCCCCCCCCCCCCCCCACCCCCCCCCCCCCCCACCCCCCACCCCCCCCCCCCCCCCCCACCCCCCCCCCCCCCCCCCCCCCACCCCCCCCCCCCCCCCCCCCCCCCCCCCCCCCCCCCCCCCCCCCCCCAGCTTTTCTTTCCTCCCCAATTACTGTCCAGGTTTTTCTTTTTAGCTAGCGAGCTCTAATAGGCCTCCTACCTGATATATTCTCTTTAATAGCTGCACAATGTGATTAACCGAATACTGCACACACCTCAAGATCACAGATTATATTAATAGAACCATCTGGCTTCTCTAATGTATGTAATGTATACAATAAATCCTGATTCCAAATTTCACTCTGGAACAGAAACCTGTCCTACTCACTGCAACCTATTCTTACAACACTGATGTATATTCCCAGCACTGCATAAATAATTGGTGGCACACACACGCACGCGTGCTCGCAGCTCCCTCCTCCGCTGCAGTATCGGTTACGGGCTCCTCGCACGCCCGGTCCGTCCCACGTGCGGTTCTGAATCCAGACTAACTCCCCGAATTCCTCCTGGCACGCTCACCCTCCGCATCCAAGGAGGAATTGCAGAGCGGCCGAGGCGGGGGCTACCTTCGAAGCTAACATACAGTTTTGAAATCCCAGAGGCTATCATTCCAAAATTTGTGATGTTTTGTCTACTCCGGTGATTTAAGGTTTGTCAGAAAATGTCAGAAAGGCCACGAGGCCAAGGGCTTCCTGATGACTGAGGATTTTCTTTCACATGACCTTCCTGAAGTTGATTTTGGGCTCCAGACAGTGCTGCCTTCAGCTCTGACAGGGGCCGGCTGGCAGCAGATTCATGGGGATCTCTGGGGCATTCTGGCATTTTTAAACTGAGTACAGGCTGTAATACCTCCTAATCATCCAGAATATTATTTCACTAGTAATCGTCTCACAGGCGGTACGTAAATGCCAGCCTTTCAGTTTGCAGCTCATGTCGTTAGCAGAAAAAAAAGAGTATGTGCTCAAAGGTATGCAAACAATTAAACACACATCTTGATTCAAAGGAATAAACACGTATGCGGAGTATTTTAATTTCACGTATTACATGTGTTTTTCAACACGGAATCATTAATGATATATACACTTAGAGACAAGCAGGACTGTGAGAAAAGCGTTAAAACTGCTAATGTGTGCTTGCGCTCGTTTTCACAAACCCAAAGTAAAGAGAGCTCACGCACTAGGATATGCGGGTTTCACGCTCTTTAGGAAGCTCTTAGCTATAACAAAGTTTATAAATCTTAAACTTGCATACGTCTTTAGCATAACCGATTACTCAGCCAAAATGTCGTCACACGTCTCCGCTGTTCGCATTGTCTGCGGAACGGCCCGGCCTCGCGAGCCGGGCGGGCGGCTTCCGACCACGCCGCTCTCCGGGTGGGTGAGCCGCCCGCACGGCGCGGCCGAGCCATAGCCTCAGCGTCCCGCTCTGTGACGACTCATCAACAGAACGTAAGGTCTTTCGAACCACTCGCAAAGGAGAGGAACGGAATGAATTACTTGACCAGCTAGCTAATGAATTACCATCTCTGCCCTAATGAGATGGGGTTGCACTGATGCTGAAATATGACTCTGACACTTATTATAAATTACTGGTGGAGTGGTTTTGGCTTTTTCCCCCCTCAAGCAGAGCACTGGTCGGGCGCAGGGCTTAAACAGGACAGCAATGTGGGCTTGACTCCACGCCTCGCGCCTCCTATTCAGAGATGCAGCAGATCGAACCCACGAGAGCGGGCTGTTTGTTTGCCAAGGGAACGGCCTCCCGCCTTCTCACTTCCAAAAACGTGTAGCTGCTGTGGTTAATAACCGGAGGCCACCGTAAGGTCTGCGTGTTTATGTTTGAGGTGCAGTACACGAAGACAAGGTGACCTCTCATAACTGTCTATGCCTGAAGTTAAACGGACACTTTATCTTAGGAGATACTGCTCAACAGAGATGCTTGTCGTTGGAACAGTGGGTATAAATAGCTCGGCAATACATTTCGGACACTTCCCTCTCAGCTGCAGCAATTCACTTACTCCAGAAAATAAGACAGCAGGTTATAAATTAGCACTAAGGAACAAATCAACGTCACTGGTCTTTGGTTTACACTGGTGGCTGTAGTGGTTTAACTATGAACTCGCCTGGAGTGGAAGGGAGGAAAAGAACCAACTCCATTTACAAAAAGGCCTTATTTAAAATTGTATGAGGGGTTCACACCGTATCCGTACTTTGCATTAACCTGCCAACAGAGAACACGGTAAATCGCCGTTAACCACCCCCATCACCTGCGGAAACAGAGGCACGCTGTTTGCATCTTGTTGTGACGCACGGGGCTATAGCCGACTCGAACGTACCAGAGATACGGAGAGAGCAAACTTACCCACTGCTAGTCGTCTTAACTTGGCCTGATTTATGGGTTCAAAACCCCCAGAGACCTCTTTATGGAATCATTTGTCATACACACACACACACTATACAATCAAGCCCAAACATATGTATCACAGAAATTAAACGCGCAATGTTATTCCTGCAAAATAATTTAACCATCACTTTCTTCGCCGACTTTTCTGTGCCAGCCTTACACCTTTTTTTTACTTTACATGCTTCATTTCAGCAAAATCAAGGATGCAAACTTCTTAGAAGTACTTAGTTTCCATGGAAACCTAAGCTGACCGCCAACATTATTGTTCTCAAGAGGGAACTGACTTTACTATATGTTCATTCACTGAATTAATGGACTCCTGGTTCTTTTATTAGCAGCTCTCTAACAATGGAAAGAGAGAAATGTTATAAAAAGACTCTCAGACAACTGTCCACTCTTTTGTCCAGGGCTTATTGGAATGACGCAAGTCTATTCAAGAAAAGATCATAAAAATCAACTCAAAGCTGCCTCTGTTTGTGGCAGCTAACCATACCTTTATTTCATAAAGATACAACCTATAAAACAAGCAAATTAAAGCTCTTTCTGAAATAGTAACTGTAAGGCAGTGATCGTGTTGAGGCTGGACTTTAACGACGATAACCGGGTATTGTTGCACAACCTCGCAGGGTTTTGTGAAGCATCATTAACCTCCAGTTCTGGGCGCCTGCGCAGCGCTGTCTTCGAGCTCTCAACAGTCTGGTACATTTTATAAGAACCGCTCTCCTTTTTTAAGCTAATTTAAGCACACAAAAGCAGGTGATACTTGAAAAATAATTCGGTCTGGTTAACAGTGTAAATTCTCAGTAAGTATGAAGACCGTTTTAAAACCACTAAAACTGGGGGTTTGATTCTTCAATATACAGAACTGAAAGATGAAGAAACATCACTGAAATTTGGATTTTTACATCTTTACTAACAGTTTTAGAACACCTTTTATTAGATATAGATAACACGTATATTCATAATATATATTAAATGCAGAAATGCAAACGTGTTTTGTGCAAAGTGCTGCAAATCGAGGAACTTTAAACAGCTCAAGTTAAAATCTCCAAGTCGCGCTCTCCCTGCGTGTATAATATTATGACAGACTGCGCTCAGGCCTGAGGCTGTAGGGCCCAGCTAGTAATTGCTCCACAAAAGACAGTTAACAGTTCCCTTGCTCTTCTCTAACTACCTTCCTGACTGCTTATTGAAGTCTGATTTCTTACTCCTCTGGGTCATCATTCATCAGTCCTACAGATCCCACCGGGAGAGACCCACCAGACCTTTCCATATCCCTTGTTGCCAGAGGCCATTTCTGACGGCCCATGATATAGAAAATGTCTTCACAGCAATCCGGTGGGACAAACTATGGTTATAATACCCAAATAATCATTTTGCAAATTATCATAATTATCAATCAATCATCTTGTGTGAACAATGTGTTTCTGAAGTATCAGATGGTTCCTGTGACCTGTAGCATTTTGTATATAATAATAAACCTAGAGAGATTTATGGCCCTATCCCGCTTTGTATCCGCAGTAACAAAACATTACTTGGGTTTTACTTTTCTTTCAGGAATAAAAGCTTTCCATCTACCTAGGTTCCTTGTTTACTGCTGGATGCTTTCTAAGAGGTCAAGATTTCTAATCTCACCCAGTTTCTAACAGTAACGTTATTTGTAAAAATCTACGTGATTTGGGAGCGGAGAATAAATTACTGTCCTGAATAGATTACTTTCAATTTATAGTGCCATCGGCATGATATTACCAGCTTCCAGTATTCTGCAATGTGAGTATGAAGTCAGCCAAAGCAGGGGGAAAAAATTGGTTTTGTCTTCAGTTTTTGTTGTTGTGTTTTATACAATACCAGATTGAATCCAACTCTTTTGAAGCTGATAGCATCTCCCGCTCCCTGTGTAGTACATTCTTGTTAATGGATAAATTCAAGCTCTCGAGAAAGTCAAAGAATAAATTTAAAGCCTTTTGCCAAATGCCTATCCTATTGGATTGTGATAAGACGGCTATTGAGCTTTAATAATGTCTTCTATCCTTTTTCAGCTGGCCCTTAACATGTCTCTTTATTTGTCCCTAAAGCCTCTTCAGCGATGCCTTTTTATTACAAGTCTCTCAGCTTGCTCTCAAGGGAGACAGGGTCGACAAGAGTGATAGATAGATAACTCTATAGATTATCTCCCACAGATGTTTTCTCTCCAGTAGCCCCTCAGGCTATTCCCTCTAAGTAACAGAAACTAAATAGAGAGTCTACTGAAGAGAGAAGTCCCTGAGGTCTCTTGTCACCACGGTCAGAAAACAGCCCATCCAGAGGAGGCTGGCGAGGAGCTCTACACACAGAGCTCCTTCAATGTGATTCCCAAGCCATCAGCCAAAGTGACTTTTAGAGGAGAGAGACACACACCTAGCATTGCTCCTTGGAAAAAGGTGTCTTGGAGCGGACACTGGCCTTGCTTCCTGCTGGAGGAAGTCTGAATCTTTCATCTCCCGCTCCAAGTTAAATCAAAATGACAATGAAGATAATGATAACAAGACCTTTTTTTTCAATGTACTAATGCAGTGGAGACGCTTAGAAAATTCAGAGCAATAGAACACGTGAGCTGCTCTCTTAAGCAAAATAAACAGACCGCAGGAAGATGGCTTGGAAAACAAGGCATTGGGAATATGGGACAATATACCCACAGGTATAACTTATGTATTTGTGCACAGCTCTGAATGCATGCATTCAGTTCACTAAAAAAAGGAATCTCCTACTTTAGCGTTACTTTCACAATCGATTATTTAAAATTAAACAAACAGGATGAGGAGCTGATGTATATTTGTGCAATTAAACTAAGTATCAGCAAGCAAAGCAGATAAAAGGAAAACCTGGTAGAGAGTACACCACGTTTTGAGTCTATGGCGCAGCACAGTTCCAGATACGGAAAAATGATCCTGGATATAGGTCCTTTAATGATATTGCTAGAAATCTTAGTTCTTGGGAGACAACCACTAAGAAAACAAATCAGCTTTCTGGTGTTAGTGGTCCCAGCAGAAATAACAGTAATACAAACTGAAAAACACCGGACATAGTGGGAAAATGCTTCTACTTTGCTCCAAGGCAAAAAAGGGCCTGCTTTATTATATAATATAATATAATATAACAGTGTCTGCTATGCTACGTCTCCAGACTTTTCACTACCTTTTAGTTTATGAAAAGTTACATAATAGAGCATTTTTTTCCTGGCAGCTTAACAGCAGAAACAATACTGGGGTGAATTTTTAAGCAGAGATTGCTGCCTGTGCATCTTTCTATACCTCTCGCTGCTATCACGCTTCCCTTCCCTGGTCTATTTTTTTTACTGTTTTACAGATTTTCTCTTTATTCTAGAGATTTTTTTGCTCTTTCTAGTGCTTGTTACTACCCAATCTGAACCTGTGACAGCAGTCAGTCAAATGAGCCCCTGGAAATTACGGTACCTCTGTGTGGCTCGGGCTTCCTTTTCCCCTGGTTTAAACTAACCCACCCACCCCGCTTACATCTGCCTCAGTCACCTTCTCACCACCAACTTCTCTCTGAAGGAACGGGAATAAATTGAAGTCAAACCTCAACTATTGTGTCTTCAGGATATGACAACTGAGTGATTTAGAGAGGGTGGAAAAGGAAATCTTCTCCCAAGAGGGTTTTGTACCACTGGAGCAAAATGCTGGAGTACTACTTACAAACAATTTTCAGATACTACAAAAATTGTACAGAATGATTTTTCATTCTTTATTTTTCATTTTCTTCTGACTGAAAAGCTGTCTAGCAGTAGTCCTTTCACAAGCCATAAAGTTTAGACTTGAACTCTTTACCTTACTGCTTTGACCTTTTTTACCCTAGCTGTAAAACCCTACTGCCCATCCTTCAATAATTTATCACCTCATAAACTCCCACTAGTGCTTCTCTACAATGCATTTAAAAGACAGGAGTGGAAGGCCAGTCCTTCCCCTCTTGTCAGATATCATAATTGTCCAGTTTTATACCTGCTGTACAGGAAAATATTTAAGTACACAGTATTTTTCAAAGACCTGTAGTTCTTGCAACATTCTCCTTTGAAATGAAAGTATTGAGGTTTAAATACAAAACCACGTATTGGACATACAAAGCTGCCAGCGTAACGTTTCCTTCTACCCTTGTTTCATACAAAGCCTGCTCTCTTTAGGGTAATGCAGATTCTGCAAGGTAGGGATGTAGAATTTATTTGTGTTATTGTAATTAAAGACTGAGAAAGAAATAGCTGAGCCGTCCTGAGCCATGGAGAATTTACTCCGTCCTTGTGGTAAGTGCGTTGCGATAATAAGAACCTGCCACCTTGTCACCACGTCTGTTCGGACAAAAGGATCCCACAGAGGCAGAGACAAACACCGAATGAGTTATGGAGACGGACAAGGTAAAAAGTTCAGCAGTATTGCGATAGGTCCTTTGCAAGGTCATTGGATGGTCAAAGGACGTTTCATACTGGTAGCCCGGCTTTCTAAAATGAAAGCTTATTTTTCTCGACATGGTAGGAACAGAACAGCCCATACCGGACATGTGTCTAAATATCTTTTCCCAAACTAACTTTGGAGCCTGACGAGTATATATTTCACTTTGTTTGGCAGAGTGAAACAAGTGTTTCCTTTTAGCTTTCAGAGTTAAGAAACAGTACTGAAGCTCGCCGAAATGGATGAATAAAATGGCAGTTGTGCAAGTTCCAATTTAAAATATTTTCCACTTTCAAAAACTCGTATTTTATGAATAGGACTGTGAATGCCCATTCTAAGACAATTGCATATGAAAAGAATTACAGTTAGCTCATTATTTCAACAGGGACGCACCACCTCTACACATCTAGAGAGGCTATAATCGAGTATGACTTGTAACACTTGACTTTAGTAAAGCCGTTAACCAAAAGATAGCCATGGAAAGAATGTCATTTTAGTGTTACTGAGAATAACCCCAACCAAAATAGTAGACCAGCTACTGAAATATGTAGTGTTGAGGCTGCCTCACAGCTACTATGAAGAAATTTATACAGCTGGGCTGTATTTGGAACACATTTTTCTCTGGTCAGTATTATAGTTTAAGCATCACAATGTGATGAAAAGCACCGGTAATACATCATGTGAGTTAAATTTTATCCTTTCATATATCTATTCCTTTTCCCTTGGACTTCACATAAGCCACAGTTACATGGTGAAGTGACCTCTAAAAATTTAGCACTTTTAACAAAGGACCAACATTTTCTTTTACTGGAAAAGAGGTAAATGAGGTTTTTCGATTTGGACTCGTAGCTGTTCATATTGTAGCTGAATCAAGGAACACTTCAAACTCTTATTTTCTTTTTCATAAATACTGGAATCACAAAAAGACAGAAAAATATGCCAACACAACCACAATACTTAATCCAGAAAAGCAACGGCAAATATGGGAAAACTTTTATGATGTTATTGCGATACACACCTTTGTTCAGAAGTAAGAAGAGAAAAAAGTGTCTAGGTGTATTTCAAAGCCAGACAGTAAAACAACTTGCATAAGATTGATCCATATCCTACCTTTTTTATATTGCCCTCTTGGGAGGTCACCTCGGGATCAGTCAGTATTTGCTATGAAAAAACAAATAGAAAAAAAAATTAAGTTGAGTTGCAACTAAAAATGTTATAAAATAGTAAAGATTATGATTATATTTGAAGGCCAAAACTCTCAATGGCAACAGAGCGACGCAGAGGTTTTGGACGTTATATGGAAGGCTTATACCAGAACTACTATGATATTCTCCCACACGTTTTAAGGTTTTCTATAGCTTCTATAAATAATTTCTTTATATTTGGCTGGTGAGAACACGTGAGTTTTTTCCACGTGGCAGGTGACATAGAGCATGGGCACTAAGAGGATGGAGACCTGTGGGCTCTCCAAAAGTGAGTCCCTCCGGCGCGGGGACCAAAGCCGGCTGCCAGCGCCGCGGCTCGCCGTGCCGGCAGGCCAACGCAGAGCACTGGCGAGGGGGTCAGGCCTGATGGCAGCTGCGCTCCAGCATCGCCGTGTGACGCTGGCGGCACCTCTCGCCTCGCAAACACGAATGCTCTCGCCTCCCGCAGCCAGGTGCTCAGCCAAGAACCTCACGGCACACGTGCAGCTGTATCCCAGCGGCAGGGACCGGCCGCGGGGTTGGGAGCGTGGGATGCTCCGGTATCAGCAGCTGCGCAGGAAGCTCTTTAATTCCTCCTCCAACAGAGGTGTGGTGATACAAGTCATTAAAACGCTGCTGTGTTCTACCCCAGATTAGATCTAGGTCAGCAGGCATTCAGGGAGGTCAAGTACCTCAACTTTATATCACGCTGGATAGCCCCATCAGGATAAACACGCTCTACAAGGACTCGATCGAGCAGCCAGACTCCAAGTATTTAAGTAGTGTCACTGACCTCAGTGGGGACCTCAGATGTCTAAGGTTAAACATATGCTCAAGTGCCAGGGTGGGGTCAAGGTACTCAGGACTTCCAGGCCCAGGCAATGTATTTTGGCTACCAAAGAAGAGTGGAAAAAAGCTCCAAGGAACAGAGATCAAAATGCAAGGAAACCCAAGATAAATGAGAATCGTCATACATTGCAAAGGAACCTTACTAAAAAAAAACCCAACAACGTGTCATGATTTAAATAGTAAGAATCCTAAACCACTCTCTATTTTACAACAGCTCTAACAGATACTGAAATTGCGGTTTAGAAAGCAGCTGAAAGCAAATAGGACCAAGAGGTGAATACCAGAGCAAGAAAAACCTGCGTGTTCCTGCACTTGTGTGTGCACATGCACATGCTGAAATCTCACCCTGAATTGCTGAAAGTTAAATATGTATCATGCAGTCAGAAGCACGTGTCACCAAGCTGCTGGGTATCGCTGACCGCTCTCCAGCGAGGAGCACTCACAGCTCCCGTTACTTCCACTGGGAACCAGCGACCCTCAAAAGCCTTTCGAGAACGAGGCCATGAAACTTTCAGAGCTGTAATATAAATATGCCTATGCTAAATGACTTAAAAGCCTTCACGGAACACTGCCGCTTCCAAATGAAGACACTTAGCTATAATTATTATATGCAAAAAAAATCTTTAAATACAATTGGTTAAGTATGTGCATTCAGAGTGCATAATCCGCCCGTTCAACATGACCATAAACGTAGAGGGGAAAAAAATCAAAATGAAGTGCAAATTGGGCTGTGGTGTAGTCCTATATAAACAGGCTTAAGAGTCAGGAATTCCTGAGTCTGAATCTAAATGCCAACACAAGCTTCCTTTTGTTGGTTTGGATAGATCTGCGCTCAAGGGGCAAGGTCTGTTTCTCAAACCGTATTTATTTTTTTTTCCCTTCAATTCATAGCAGATCCCAAATTTCAAAATTCTTAGAGAACAGAATTTCTGTAAAAAGTATTTCATACACATTCAAAAATGGTACTTCTACAGAAAAGCATCAGTGGCTGTTTATCTAGCTGTTCATTCAGAGTATTTCAGAATGGCTGATTTCTGACAAGGTGAAATATTTTTTCCGCTTCCTCCTATTACAGAACTTCTGGGGAAACAAACCCCAGTTTCATGAAGAACTTTAGTTTTGATGGAACCATCTCCACACTCAAACTATCAGAACATTTATGTGTGGGAAAACGTATTTCAGCAGTAGCGGGAGATGAGGAACTCTTTTTAGATGGTATTTTCCATCCCTCCTTTACACCGGCCTTTAAAAAAGACAGACGATTATGTCCAAAACGCCACAGTATGGGACCACGTTCCGCCACAGGCTTTCTGCATTAGCTTGGACATGACCCATAACCCGAACGCACCTACATTTCCGATTTGCCCACGTCAGCGGAACAGGTCGAGGGTTTGATGCTGAAATGGTTTTGGTATCTGGCGGGGTGAGGTGTGTACTGTGTGTGTGTAGGGGCAGAGGACAGGACCAAACCTCCTGCTGCCAAAGCACGGCCAGGGCTCTGCCAGAGCCTGCAGGAACCCTCCCGGGCTGCGGAGGACATTTCAAAATTCTTCTTCTGCATTCCCAGCTCGGAATGAAAACTGTCTGCCAACACCTTTCTAGCCGGATGGAAATTCAACGGTCAGAGCAGGTACGTTTGCGCACTGTAAGCTCTGAGGGGAAAGACTGTCCTGCGAGATCCCTCTGCAACAAAAGGAGAACTTGATGACTGCAATACTGTGATGTAAATAGTGCCTCCTAATTAAACGAGAAAGGGAGAAAGAGGGAAAGTAAGTACCAGATGCGATGTTTATTAGTAAGAATAACAAAAGATACTTTGAAAATCTACTCATTGGGTAATTTTAGCTCAGGCTGGACTTCATCTTATGCGAATGCCATAAGACTAAATACAGTGCTTGACGTGTACAGTGGGCTGCACTTTTGCAGCTAACACAGATGTTCTTAAATGTACTCAAAATTTACACCATATGCTTTTTCTATCAACTGATATGTTGATTTTAGCCAAAAGAGAGACAACATGTCAGCAGCAGCCACGTCAGGAGAGCTTGTGTTTTAGGAATCTGGTTGGAGGTGTATCTCCTCCAACTGCTGATGAATTTCACTGCCTTTCATTTCCTGGATCCAGCGAACTGGTGGCAACAGAATCCTGATTTAGTTACATTAGTTAGGGATGTGCTATAATTTTTGCAAAGCCTCCTGAATGTATACTAAACATGTCAAGTAACACCATGTGATTCTTTTTGAAAAACAGTTTACAAGCTGGCATTCTCCAGCTGCAGTTAACCCTAATTTGATTACATTACCGAGACAGATCACAATGAGCTTATGTAAATAGTAACGTTATCCATTCATTCCGTGAGCTCAGATAACTGTCATTTAAAAAAAAAAAAAATACACAACCACCAAACTTAAATAGGCACGGCTTGATGCATTCAGCAAACTCTAACGACGAGGAAGATGACGGACTAGAACCTCCCCCTGTTGTATCACTGTGAATCCTGATTTTTAAGAAGTATTTCCACGTCTGCTCCGAGTTGGAAACAGAAGAGAATTCCCAATAATTCCACAGATAACAGCACTTGCTCTTCATTACCATCTGATTCTCTAGTAAGACCTCAACGCATCACCGTCAAAGTCCGTCAGACTTAAAGCTAAGCAAGCACCTCCATGTTTAAAGCAGTGCCCAGGTCCCTGCTCTCGAGGCCCGCCCCCCCCCAGCCATCCCGCTCTGGGGAGCCCCTTGCACCCCCGGCCCCGCTCAGCCCAGCTCAGCATTACGGGGACATCGCTTTCAGCTCTGGAACCCGGGCTGTGCCGCCCACCCCGTCTTAAACCTGCCTCTTCTTCGGGGAACACCATGCAGCCGGATCATAAAGAAAACTATCTTGAAAACTTATTTGGCCTTAAATTAGCTGAGGGACTCTGATTCTTACTGGCGCACAAGTTCACGTTAACACTGATGAAATCACGGGCTATGTCCCTACTGTGCCTAATTTGCTGTTGGGAATAGGTGAGTTACCCCCTTGACTGGGATGCGATGACTGTACCCGGTGCACACGTGAACAATACGACACGCAGAGCAAACATTTTCTTCCAGCCAGCTCGTTACGGGCTTTAAAAAATGCCTCAGCTGTGCTACTGAGAAACTTTCGTACCAGCACAGCAACCCTACCAACATGATACCTAACCCTGACCGGTACCTGCGCCTCCAGGACGTGTCTCCAAGAGGTAAAGCGGTGTGACCAGCACCAAACACACCTTCGTACTGCCGGGGAGGCACCTCTCCTCTCCAGCGCACAGACAGCAGCTCACACGCTTCCCCTGCTTTCTGCACCTCTATTCCAATTCGGCTCGGAAGAGAACGCTGTTACTAAGCTACAAATCTTGTTCTTCATAATTTCCATTAATTATTCCTTTAAAAGTTTTATCCTGCAAAGTCCTGAGAGTGCTGGCCCTGGCCCAGTCAGGTATTTCAGCGAGTAGTACCAGTGAAATTAGCAGACACAGAAATGTTCGCTTTTCTGGACAGGGGCCAGGAGCACAAAGCACGTTGTGGGACAGAGCCCTCCAGCACAGGGGATCAAAGCCCGTCGCGGCGCTCCGCAGGCATTCCCACCTCCCGACGCGCTGCACTGCGGCACCTCGGTGCCCGCAGGAGGACTGGCTGTGTCCAGGACAGGCCCCTTGCAGCAGCTCCAGCAGAGGTTACGGCTGGGATGTGGGGGTTTGGTACGAAAAACTGAATCTCCCCTTCAACTGCCTGCTAGTACGTGTTGGCTCCCTTGGCTCTAACACGGGCAGAGATTCTCTACAGCTTTATGCCTGTCTCTGCCTGGCTTTAGCAAATATCACAACAACATTCGCGCTCCCTGGTGCCCAAGGACAATTTTACCAAAAAAAAAAAAAAAGCGCACATGAAGTATTTTTCATTGTTACTATTTGCCTGAGACATGAAAAGCCATTACTCATTATATTGACAAATGCTGTTGCTGCAGCAGTGAAGAGCTAATCAACTCTGCCATTAACAGCTCCATAGATTGCAAATAGCAAACACACAAGCAGGAAGGGGTTTGTTTAT
Organism: Phoenicopterus ruber ruber; assembly: GCA_009819775.1. Classification (NCBI taxonomy): domain Eukaryota; kingdom Metazoa; phylum Chordata; class Aves; order Phoenicopteriformes; family Phoenicopteridae; genus Phoenicopterus; species Phoenicopterus ruber. The sequence continues at coordinate 8,746,930 of CM020235.1, read as the reverse complement.
TTATGAACAATTTGCCAATTTTGAAGTGAAACCAAAAAGCTGATTTGTGCAAAATGTAACCCTGTCACAACAGCTGTTGCTTTTCAGTTCTTCCATGAAGTTTGGCATTATATATAAAAGTCTTCTACAGTATAGAGCCAGGTAATCAAAAACTCACTGCTACTTTGCAGCAACTCCTTCTATCACACAGTCTAGACACATCAGCAACCAAGTACGAACATTATCCTGGGTACCACAGGACTTCAAAACAGCACACAGAACCAATACAAAATCTGTTGAACTAATCTGCAATCATTACGTAAATATAAAAAATTAAACAGTGAATTTTTTAAGCTCTGAACTCTCTGTGGAAGAAAAATATCTACTTGAAAAGCCTGTAAGTTGGGGTCCAAAGACTGAGTTGCCTGAAGTTATAGGATAAATCAGTGGCAAAATTCTCAACCTCTTGCCCTCGCTAACAACACTATGGAGCCTCCCAATTGAATAAACTGGAGTAATTAATAATCTGATCTCTTGTCATCAAAGCTATCAGGTCCTGAAATACAAATGGAACTATCAGGTCTCTTCTCTGCACGAATATTGCAGGGATAGCCAAACAGTGCTTCATAAGCTACAACAGCTTGTGCAAAAAGCACTACGGGTGTTAATCCAGTTCGTGGTGTTATTTGAGTATTGGCAGGGAATGAGCTGGCTTAATATTAATTTTAATCCAAATGCTTTCTGTGTAAACATTTTCACCTGCAGTTTGCATATCTGTTTTTACCTTCCAGCCCAAAGAGACACTCTTCATCTCAGCTTCCTGAAGTTCCTTAAACACTGTAACAATTAATGCCCATTTTTGATACTTGATGCTTTTGTCTTTATAAATAGAACATCACTCAGCTAGGAAAGCCTTGCCCAGGAACGCCTTTAAAACATGATCATCCCAAGACCCCCAAGGTGGAGCTATGGAAAAGGTCAGAAATTCCATATGCTGATGTAGGCCAAGTGAGTTGACTAGAAAGCACTATAATGCTATTTGTGCATACAAGATTAGCTCGGTTGGTAACAGACCTCCAAGGAATGTGGGTTCATGAGGACAGAAGAACCATATGAGCACAGTATTAAAGAAAATACATATAAAATACACATAAACCTAATCTGGGATTGCCAGATTTATACTGTGTTTCTTTACTGTCCTTTGGGTTTCCACGGGGAAGCTGTCCCACCACTGCACAAACTGCTGAAGAATAAGGCTATTCAAACCCTCCACCCTCCTCTGCAGTTCGGAGCAGGGAGGATGAGCAAGACAAGCTTCTGAAAACTGCAACCAGCAAGGCATGGGCTCACCCTGGCGATGGCTGCAACTTCGCGTTCGGGAGCTGGAACGGTCCTTTAAAACACACCAGCTCCCAGCCCTACAATAGCTAACTCACGGAGATGATGTTCTTTCATAGTAAAGCCAGAGGGAGAAGGAACCCACAGAAAACCATTTCAGCGCTTAAGAACTTCTTCTGTTAGCCATATTTTTAAAATACAGGGATTTTATAGCACTTTCTGGCCAACAATTTACCAAAATTTTACATTTTCTATAGTAAGTAAATTTGTGAAGCCCTATTAACTGGAGGAAATTTTCAATATCCTGCCTTGGGAATTTGAAACGAATGTGCCTGGAATTAAGAGGAAAGGGAGGAAAGCTCTTGTCTGAGAGGAAGAATTTCCTTTCCTGGCGGGTAAGTGAAGGAGGATGAACAGCTCTACTCTGACTGGCAAGAAACAAGCCAAGGGCTGAAAAGAGTATAAAGAATAACCAACCATTCACTGCTAAGGGCAACCCCAGCACAATTGGGAACACTGTAGAGCAGCCAAACTGTGGTTTGTGGACCAGTAACAGTCTGCAAAGCCGTGGTATGCACTCCACAGACCATTTTATAACCATTTATTTTTCAGTTGAAAGTCTGAACAAAAAGGTGGTACAGTGCCACGTGAAAATGTTCAAAATTAGGAGGGATCCGTGGCCCAAAATTTCTGGTAATCTGCCGCGGGGAACACCTCCGCGCTTGCTCATGCCTCATGTCCTGCACGCCTTTACGGAGGAATTTTTCCTGTTTGCCAACTTTCAGGAGAACAAAACGCGGTTTACGGAGGTGAATCATTACCGGTTATTCCAAAGGGTGTTCAAAAGAAAAGAACATCCTAAGTCATCTTTTAATAAGAAATAGCACCTTCTTATCACAGAAACAAACTTCTATGCATCCAGAAAGGTGCAGGAAAACGGCAGGGGCAGTTAATGTTAAGAAGAATGAATGTCAAACATTAAGAACATGTTTAAGAACAAAAACTGCAAGCAAGAAAATAAACACGCCATTTACACACATGGTATCGCAACTTCTGTATCACTTTTAAAGACGTAACTCCTCCATGACATTGTGATCACGTTCAACTGCAAATACCAGGAAGTTAAACAGAATCTAATGGAGAGCATTTGTAATAACTTCAATAAGCTGAGGACTTGAGACTTTCAGCCAAGACAAATACGAGAGGGTACTGATTAGTAAATGTCACCATTTCTCTTGCCAAGCACTCAGGGACTGGTGATAGGAGAGTATTAAATATAATCTCTCAGTCGTTAGGGGCTCTTTGATTTTATATTGCATTCTTATCAGGTTCTTAAAGTCCAGTGTTAATGAGCATGAGAAATGTACTTGATAGTTTGGCAGTTTTGCTAAAAGAAAATGTATTTCATTCATTACATGTGTTCCTTGGATCCAAGTTAGAGATGCATTTCCCTTTCATGGGCGCCACATCTAACCTCCCTCTACTCTTTTTCTCCGTTTCAACAATCCAACGTCACCTTTAGCAACCATCTATTTACTATTACTATTCAAAGAAAATAGGTTTTACCAACTACAGAGAATGAGATCTTTCAGGACCCTGGAGCAGAGACAAACCATCTACACAGTAAGTGCACAGCCAGTGCATCCCCCTCTTGCCACATACAGCAATTCTTGAAAGAAGAGTGAGTCCCAGGTAATAATGTAAGCCTGTAAGTCTTTTGTCTGGTATTTTGCTCACATCTTGAAACATCTCCCAGTAAAGAAATATGTAACAGTACACATGAGGAAAAAAAAAAGTTTAAATTAATTATGATTTTCTTTTCAAAACACCCTTACAAATATTGTCTTGAACTCCCTTTTTCCTGAAGGGAAATTCCATTATAAAACTGAATTCTGAAAAGAAGAAAGCAACATTCTCTCTCTGTCTAGCACTGAGCAGTGTGTACTGTCTAAGGATTAAAACAGAAGTTGCAAGTATTGAATTGTATCTGCGTTTACTCAGTTTGTTCATCTTCAAACCTGGGAACACGCCTAGCAAACTTTTATGCTAAATAAAATAGGAGATCCTCTGACACAATGTTCGTCAGAACTGCAAACCAGTTACCTCTGCACTCTAACCACAGAGAAAAGAGCAGTAGAATGGAAGCTTAGGGTCCTCAACTCTGAATTCTGTCTGCCACAGAACTACATAACACAATCACTTAATGTATCTGGAGCTATTTATTATCTGAGCAAAAAATCATCTTGAAGAGTGAAGTGTAATGTTTTGGTTAACAGATAAAGCTCTGCTGTTTGCAGCAATGTAAATGGATTGGACGGTTAGCTTTAGTCATATATGATCTATCAATCTTTTGTTCTCAACCCTTTTTAGTTATAAAAATGACCTTGATATTGACAGAATAATATAAATGAACTTCCTCTGTACTTCATATATTGATAACCTGTTTGTTAAGATGATCAGTAATAATCATAAGTAAATAAAGAGAGATCATGCATCTTCTCGTAATGGCAGTGCTGACATGCACTTGATCTGACGGATGGGGACCTCTGGGCTGCGGCTGAAGAGCTCATACTTCATATTAAATTGCAGCCTTTCTACCCAGGACACACATTGACATATAAATCTATATAAGGCAATGCACTCAAATTTTAGTATCTCATCATACCTGTTATGACTAGGGTATCTTAGAAAAAGGGAAGAAGTGTATTGAAATGGATTCAACAAATATACCACCTAGTGCCATGAATAATTCATTATTCGAACACCAGTCACTTATGCCTGCCTTTGGGTGAGGTTCATGTACAGTTAATCGACTGATCTGCCTCATTCCTGGTATCGCTGGGGTGGCATTCATTTCCAGTTCCATCGGCAAGACTTTCAGAAACTCCCTGCCTTTCTCCCTTCAGTGGCAGAGGTTAAGTACCTTCAAACCTATACGGCAACATCAACACTATTTCTTTTTTCTTACAAATCCCCCTCATCATAGACAAAGTGTTGCCATTGATGCTGAAACTGGTTGGCACCAATATTGTAGGAAACAGGAAAGTCTCGGCACTTAATCTCTCCGTGTGTACAGTTGCCAAAGAGAAGGACTAGGATTAGCTGTACCAAGGCAAAAGATTTTCTTCTTCAGGTCTCAAGACACAGAGCAGGGCCAGCTGGCCTTGGCTTCTCCCATCACCCATGCTGAATGATACAGCCTCTGTCCTTATTTAACTGTAATAATTATACAGTGAAGAATTTGAGAAAGAACAGAGAAAAATGACCTCATTTCATTCTCTTCCTCACAGCCTAAAAAGACACTGATAAGAATTATGAATTGTTTCACCACATTTAAAGAGTATATAACGCATAAATTTTTTCATAGCCATGCTCGCCTGTCTTGGTTCAAAAGCCAAGTCTTTTCTCTGCCCAAGTAACACGCAACTTTGCTGAGCTCACCAAAAGCGTTCTAGTTCCCCACATGCAAGCATGTCAAATCACAAGCACAAACAAAAAAGCCAACTTGCAATTCACTGCATACGGAATTTGCCAAAAATCCAGCTCAATAAACTGCAGCTATATCTAGAGCTTATCCTCAGTTCCATCAAAATAATGGCCTTCAGTGTAACCATAGCAGTGCACCAAAGCTAAATAGCTAGGCTGTGACATGTAGATTTTTGATCATTAATCACACTTGAAGGAAAATAAAGCCAATATGCAACGTTCCACCAATTTCAAAAGTCCAGAGTGGGAAATGCACTGTCTCATTTAGCAGCTTAGTTTTGCTGCTCACACTGTGAAAGGAACGAATAAAAACAACAGCCTTCCTAATAGCTGGTACCATCCAGGGGGAGTGTAGGCTGTCTGGGAATGTATCCCTGCCTGGCACTCGGACAGAAAGGATGGGATATGTCAATTTGATACCCATCAGCAGGATAACCTAACTGTCACTTTAACATGACAAGGTCATAGTCAGTCAGTGTGATGCAGTAAGAAAAATGGCCCATTAAAGCCCGAGAAGAACTGGAAGAGAAACATAAGGCTAGTTACGAGATGTTCGAGTCCTGTTTATTTTAGTGGAAGACGCAGATATTCAGCACTCCTTTGCAGGGACGATCTTTTCTGAAAGAAGAGTAAGACGACGGTGACTAGCGTAGCCACCATGGGTGCCTGCCACGGAGAGCCTGAAGGAAGCTTACATCACTTAACTCTCATTTAATTCAGCAAAACAAGTCTTTGATAAACTGAAGATACGAAGAGCCTTGCATGGGCTCTGAACAGGAGGGGGATTTTCTGTACTCGCGTGTTGCTTTCGCGGTGTGAGCTGTGTTAACCACAAGGAACAGTTTCTGCTATTGTACACGCCACTCTCTTGCCACTTGTCCTCAAGACACGCTGCCGCTCAAATATGGAACAAGCACTTACGCTGAGTTGGGGAGTTAACTTGGAGAGGAATTCCCTGTAGTAATGTTCTGTGTAAGGAAAGAGAACAATAGAGGGACAGAAAAGGGCACTTGTCTTCCTTTGTTCGGAAGTAATATTAAGCAAACGATACTCTCCGTAAAGAAAAGTTAACACGGCGTTATTCTGTGGACTACCTTCAGACACCGGCACAATCAGTTTCTTATTTAAAAAGCACAGTGTTGTTTTATCTGAATTGATAGGGGGTGCCAGGTGAGTTCCCTTTTAAGAGCTGTAGAAACAATCTCAGACAGAACTGGATAATATTATGCTTGGAATGATAATATTGTGTTTGGAAAAGGTCAATATTTTATTTAATCAGCCAGACAGAGAGTGGGTGGCAATTTCAATGCATTTTCTTGAGACAGGAATTCAGGGAGTCCAAACGGAAACAAGTTTCTGTTTTTTTCTTGGGCCACTGATGTCTTCCACAGGTAGGAATTTGTGTTCAGAGTGTTCAAGGGCATGGTACAACAGGGCTGGGTACAGCTCCAGCGCTTCTTTGGAGGGAATGCCATCTTGAGCGTCTATAGCTTCGCTTTGCACCTGGTTTGTAAACCAGCTACGTTTCAGGAATTGACAAATCAGAGAAGTACAACTGCAACCTAAAAAAATTCAACCTAAGGTAATGTTTAATCTTTAGAGCATCTGTATAAACGATAAATATGAAGCACTTCTCAAAATAAATCTATGACAGCGTATCATATGCTCTGCTGTGTATCAGGAGCTTAGAGGAAGCATGCAGTTTTCACTTTCTCAAGTATACAAAACAGTTACCGAGACGTAATACCTCACTGCTACAAGACTCTTAGTTGGTTTGGTCCCATTTCCAAAACTTCCTAAAACAAAGGTAGTAGAAAGAATCAAGAGCGAGAGAGAGAACTTTTATCTATGTAGATATTTGGCATTTGTCCCAAGTAAGCTTCTAGAAAGGATGGAACCTTACGAGCAAATCCCTCAAAAGCCTCTCAAAGGCTTTTTAAGTAATTCCTGGGAGAGAAGACTAAAACCTCCTGGTTAGAAGTGGAAGGATGCACTGAGCCTCTCAAGAACTTCAAAGATGAAGGAATGTGAAGATTTTAGCTCTTTATGATCCCTTACACTACGGATGCCACGAGCACCTCTACCACCGAGTTCCAGGCAGCGTATCCTGGCCAGACGAGCTTCTGCACTCTCTGCACAAGGTGGGAGACATCCATCTCAGAAGCTCAAATCTGCTGCTTTCTTCTTCCAATACAGCATCAGAGAAAGACTAACCACAGCTGAAAATCTCCCTCAACTGTTGCCAGATGTAGCTCCATACCCCTGTGTACCACACACTGTACTGGAGATAAATTCTGGGCCTGGACAAGCCATCCTGAGATGTGGATTATGAGTAAGATACAGAAGCTTTTGCTTAAGCTTCTGTCCCCACACTGAATCCCACGGGAAAAGCCCTGAGGACCTCTTCCCTTCTCTTTGTTTCAGACACAGTACCAGGTACAGCTTGGCACTACCTTTGCCTTTTCCAGTGACTCAAAGTGAAGAAAGGAGCCTGAAGACCAGAACCAGCAACTGACTGTCGGCACAAGTGCCACAGCGAAGGAGAGGAGATTCAGCGCCGAACTGTACCGAGTGCTTTGTGCTCTAGTCTTGCAGTAAACGGCAATCAGAGACCTTTACTGTCGCTGTTCCCCAACAGATATTTTTCTTTTCTCCAAACCGAACAGTTCCACACTCAGTCCTTTCCAGAGGGTCTTTCCACAGCATAACTCATTCTTCTGCTCTGCCCTTGAACCTCCTTCTGTCAAAGCGTAATTTGGGGCACCCCTCAGACGGTTTTCCGGGGCAATGGCATCCTCCCATCTGTTTATATAACAATTCTCTTTTCAATGTGACTGGAAAGAATGTGTTCTTTACACATTCTCACATTATACCTGCTTTTCCAGACAGCTGTTGAACTCACGGCAGAGAGCTTCGGGCATCGGAGGGGGTTGTTTTGCTTTAAAAGTACATACAATAATAAAGCGATAGGGTGTGTGAAAACTGAGGTGGACAGTAATACAACACAACACAGCTTCAAAGTCACAAACCACAAAAAACACTGTACGATCTGTTTTCTACAGTGCTTTCACCACCTCTGATTGTCAAAAAGCTCCTTCTGCACGTGAGGCTACAATTCTTTACTTTTCTCTGCTGCATTCTTTTCACCAGCTTTTCCAGACGAGCTGCCGGAGGCGCGAGGGCAGCACACCCTGAACAGCAAGATCACAGTGCCAGCGCGACAGAGAATCCAGAGCGATGACTGATTAACACCGCCAGTTACAACAGGCTGCATTGCGAGAGAAAGCCTACTACACACTGAGCCTCCAGAAAACGCACAGGGTTTTAAAATGTGACCTCTCCTTCAAGCGCCCTGCTATCACTTCCCGCGTGAATTCTGGGTCCGGAGCGATTGCAAGTGACAGGATCCAGAAAGCTAAGATCTGTCTCTGCAACGATACCAGGCGATCCCGGTGCACTGCTACAGAGGTATAGAGATCGCCTGGCACACAACTGGGATCCAGGCGTCTGTACTGAGCAAACGAGGTCTGCTGTTCTTTAAGAACGCCCCAAGCGCCTGCCCTCTGCACCAGGAGCACTTCTGGCCTCCAACACAGGCATGGGCTTTTATTCCTCAAGAGAGAGGCAAGCCCTAATCTAGACAGAACACTGATTAAAAGAGTCAATGAATAACTAGAGAAATGAGCTTATAAATACAGTGAGCACTTCATTTCTTGAGGTCGGGGAACTTGACCATTACCTGTCTGCTTGCATTTTCTTGATTAGACATCTTCTCAGTAAAAAGACCTCACAGCCAGCCACTTCAAAGACACCTGACAAAACGCTTCCCCCACTTTGACCGCAAGCTTCAAGCAATGGTCCTAGCTGTCAGAGTGTTCGCTCAGAAAGTTCTGAAATCTCTGCAGAAGACTTTCCTGAAGTAAGTCAAACGGCCTAAAAGATTTTTTAAAAATTCTGTCTGTTATCCTTCGTAACTCCAGCTGTTTGCTATCAGAATTAAAATGGATTCTACATTTGGAGCTTTCTTTCAGATCAGTACCAGGAAAAAAAATGACTTTCTTTTCATTAAAAGTTTTGAAAAGCACACACAGCCCTTATTGTTATAAACACCCCAAGTTCTGAAGAAAATCTTGGGAGATCCAGCTCTGAGTATTGATTACAAGGAGTTTTTTAATCTTGTGCCAAAAGGAACATTGAGGTTAAAAGATGGCTCCATACATGATCTTGCCAAATAGCATTTCTGTTTATGTCTTAAAAACTACCACCAATAGATCATAGACAAAGAAATGTCCATAATGTATCCAGATGCTGGAAACGAAATGTATTTAAGCCATTGAAGAGGGTTTAATGAAGTAAAGCATTTTTTTAACTGCCAGCCCAAAGTAAATAATCACTGATTGGAGTATAGTTAAGAGATCCTATCCTTACTCACCAAATCATCTGAATGTACGATCCAAGGAAACCGTTGCTTTGTGGGAATACTGAAAAGCAGTTTAACATTCTCGTAAACTTGGTTCCTGTCGTCCTCAACACCCTAAAGCTCTCGGGATCGAGACAGCGCAAAGCAAGCCACCGCCAAAGCAACAGAGCTCCGCGTGCCTGTCGGTCTGTGCCGCCGGGTCACCGGGGTCAGTTGGTCCTGGTTTGACTTAAGGAAGGGGAGGATGAAACTCATTAGCGAACGGCTGCGGGGATTTTCCCCCCGTTCGCCCACGGCACTGTTCGGACCAAGCTGGAACCGGCCCCAAACCTGGCACGTCAGACAGCCCCGGCTGCTCTTCCTCCCAGCACAGCAGAGGAACAGCTGTCAACAAATAGTGCGGCTTTTACACAGAAAAAGATGATCATCCCCAACTGAACGTCCCTGTCTTTCTTGTGGAAGGCTATTTTACTGCTTTGAACATTTGGCTTCGTTCTGTAGACTCTGCTAACACTTAGAGAGTTCCATAAGGGGCTCTGGGGCTTGGGATGAGTTTGTGGTGTCTTCGATTTCTCAAAGGCACCTCCTCCCCACATCCTTCCATTGCAGACTTCCTAAATATCACCACTGTAAGATGTGGGGTTTTTATAATGCAGAAGTAATTTGCATTTAATTTTTTTTTTTGTTTAAAACATAAAATAACAATTTCTGATATTAGGATAAGCAATGGAATAAAGCAGAGAAGCAAGAAAAAAAAAAGTACTACATTACACAATTACCTATTTGGCTACAGCCAAGGCTGTCAATTTGACTGTAAATTTATAATTCACAATTGTAAATTTATAATTCACAATCCTCCTTCCCTAATTCAGGCAATTCAACCTTTTGGTTAGAAGAACATTAAAATATATCCAAAAGCAATAATCTGGCTGACATTTAGCTGGGATAGGAGCTCAACTTGATTAATCTCTCACCTTCAAAAGACTTACTTTCCTGCTCTCACTTTTGCCAGGAGTGTAACGACAGTGGCATTATCTGCCGGTCTAGACGGTTTCTGAATTGTGTTTTGGTTCAATAATAAGCGAAAAGAGAACTTTACAACAACGCGCCCCAGGCTGTACTAGTTGGTGAAAGTACTAAGAGTTAATTCACTCTAATGAAAGTAAAAGCTATTTAAGCAACAACAGTCCTCCAAAAACAACAAAAAAAAAGGTAAAATATCTGCTTCAACTGATGCATAATAAGCGCATGATTCAAACTAATATAGACAATTTAGGTTTTTGGAATAACTTATTCCACAACTCTAAGTTTTAAAAGTTTGGGGTTTTCACATTCTTGACAGCCGTCCAGGCCCTGCCAGGAACAGCTGTGCGCAGCGCAGCCCCGGCAGGCCGGGGGCTTTCCCAGCGCCAGAGCTGCTCCGCCGTTGCGCTCCGGCAGCACGCTGCACGGTGCTCTGCAGCCGTTCCACGCGGAGGAACGATTCTCCAGGTGAAAAGGGACATTCCTCCTTTATCGGAAAATAGCACAAGAGAACATTCGATCGCTGTTCTGCTGTCAGAGCCTTCTGCCTATACAACAAGTGCAACTTTTACACTGTTTTTCACCTTTGAGGATGCACAATGAAATGACCAGGTGAGCACAAACAATAAAATATAGCCAAAGAAGGAACGGGCCAGCCTTACTTTTTGTTTTCTCTTGTGCATGCATGAAAAAAGACGATATTCTGTAGAGGGAGATTTGGGCCTATAGAATTGCTGTCCTAAGTCACTTAAAAAGAATACACAAAGCAGCATTTGCAACATTATCTCATGAGCCGTAACACTAGGATTCAAGGTATATGCATTTGAGTCATATGCATTTATTTATATCAGATTTCATGCAATCTGGTTCAATTATGAATTGACTGCTTTTTTTTCAGAATATAAAATCCTTTTCCTTGCACCATATAATTGTGTTCCATGGCAGAACTGGTATTCATCATTGCCCCGCTTTCCCCTAGCCTAAAAGATAAAACATCCACAGGGTAATAAATGTCAAACTATGATTATTGATGCTTTCAATTAAATTGATTATCTATTTGAGGTGCATAGCATGGTGATTTATTGCTGTCTCTTTACGTTGCACTTGGCACAATGGCTTCCCTGAAAGGTGAGCATTTTGATTGTTTCAATAGATTTTCTATTAAATCTGATTTTTCAAAAGTGGCTCACAACCAGCCCAGTGCTTGGTTAACTGAAATGGCACCTGATCGAGTCTGAAATATGCTACCTGTTTTCTGTTATCTTCTGGAGCATGGAGGTTAGGAAGCAATATGTGAGAAGAGAAAATGAAAACTTTTGTTTAAGTGTTAATGGAAGGACAAAATACATCTTTGACTTACATCCCTCATTCAAAAACTTTATTTACAGACTGTATTAGACAAAAAGTGTGTGCAATCTTGAGCTTTGCTGAGTACTACCCACCTCAACAGTGAGATGAGATGACCTTCGACTCGTCACTGGCATTGTGTTTTTATTAGTTTCAGATAACAGGAGCTATAAAATTCAAAGACATTTGCTCACCAATGATAATCAGCAGCTGCTTCACAAACAACGCTTTTGTTGGCTGCGTCATGGTTAAGGTGACACAAGTTGACCTTTATCTGATCGTTTACTTGAAGAAATGCCTTATGTGGCTGGACAACCTCATACCAGCTTCCACTGCTGCTGTTTCTCCAAAGCACAGTACAGTTTGTTTCAGTCCGTTTCAAAAAGCAAATTGGGCTTAAAACCATGTCTAGTCTACTCAGCAAGTTACGCGTGTTTTGTGAAATGCAGAAAATTAGCATGAGAAAATCATAATTCTCTTAATGTGCTGTTCTTGGTAGCTTTGAAGAAAAATACATAAAACTTATCTTCAAGCAGGTAGACTTAGAGCATCTCAGTAACAAACCCCACCATTTTCATGGGGAAAAAATTCCGTGCTGATAAGCCATTGACTGTAAGTTTGAGACAGGAACAAATTTTTCTCCATTATTCGCCACACCTGATATTTCCAAGTAATGGGGAAGCACCACATCAGATAACCTTGGGACGGAACTTCCTCGTGCAACACTATGCCTGACCAAGTTTCCCACCATTTATTATCAGGAACACCCAGGAAAAAAGACTGAAGCCCAACTGTGCTAGCTGATACATAAAATACGAAGATGAGTCTGCCTGAAAGACCTTGCGAAATGAGTAAAATGCAATAGGTAAACAGTGAGAACAGAGAAAGCGAAGGATTACTATCCCAATTTTACAGACAAGACTGAGACAAGAAATTAGGTGACGTGCCCAAATCACACAGTCTCTGGCATTTCGAAATTGAGTTTCAAGCTCCTTAGACCTAATCTTAACAATAAGGCTGTCATTCCTCCTCAGATGCAAACACCTTTGACCCCAGTAAGTTCAGAATTATACACACATCAATTCAGACTTTGAAGCCTGGCTTATCTCTCAGTAGTGTAACTGTCCCCTCCACTATAAATAACAGAGCTATCTGAGTAAAAAACAACCAAGGAGGAAAAAAGAAAAACAAAATCCCTACAGCTCAGGTCAGAATTAACTATTTTACATTTGCTATGTTCTACCTCCCTCCTGGCAAAGCCCAAAGTGCTTTATAGTTTCTGCGTGTATTAGGAATCTATTAAACACTAACTGAAACGCGACCAGCTTCAGAGAGGAACCACAGCAAGTATCTGACAACCCAAAGCAAACCTGCAGAAGAGGTAAGGGCAAATATTAAAGTAGCATTTCCATTTGATAGTGTTGGAGACTGATAGTGTTGCAGAATGCAATAATCCAGGCTTAAATCTGGTCATCAAACCAGGGTGAACCCCAGTTCCAAGTTTCTGCCATACTCCTATTTGAAAAGTCAGCTCTCTAACAGCTCGAGTTCATCAGAACATCACTCTGGGGCACAGAACAAGCGACACGATCCCTGCAACCCCCCGGGTTTTTATTAAATGTCCCCCTTCAGAGTATGGGACCCACCCCTGGCTGACCTGTAAGAACGGGTCAGAAAAGTACTCCACACTGGTACGGCAGCAGCACCTGCACCGGTTGCCAAAGAGGAGGCTTCAGGAAAGTCGCTTGGAGATTCCTGCTGCTGGAACATGTTTTCCAGCACCGGACAGGCGGGTCCCCACGGCTACCAGCCATACATCGGCGTAGCCAGCGCTGGTTTATTGAACTGTGATGCTCGTTGAGAAAAAAAACGAGAGAGACTGCAAGCAACAACGAATTGGGACAAATTCTTCTTAAACCTACAGATCAAGGCCAATTTGCTTAGCTGTTTCTGAACATCAAGGCTATTTCCACAAAAAGATAAATATATGTACTGTAAAGTTTATGTGGCCAGCCACTACCCCTGCAGCAGAGGTTAGAAAATGTGACATCTGGTTTCCAAAGGATCTCTGTGTGGCCACGCACAGTAATTATAGCAACAATTTGTACAGAACATGAATGTATTTTTTTGGCTTGAAGGATGACACTAAAGGCCTGGAAGGAAAAAAAAAAAAGATGACCAAAAAAGGCAGGAAAACCCACACGATGGAAGGCACCGACTTCCCTCCTTCGCACATCACAAGCTCCCAGATGCGTGGAAACAAATTCCAAGTAACCCTCTGTGGCGAGGGTTACTGCACGGCTCCGTGTACGTGGACTGATTGACAGAATGCGCCCCTTGTGATGGGAGCCGCGGCTCGAAGGTGAAGGTGTTTGCATATGTAAAGTCCCTGGACTGCTTCCAGTCCTACAGAACTGAGAAAAAAGCGCGTGCACTAGGACGCCGGAGGAACACGCTGTTCCGGCTAATTCTGCCGCCGTGTCTGGCTTCTGGCATGGGGTGTACGTCCATGTCCGCGCACACAGTGAGAAAGCACACCCCGTATCACTCCTGGCTCGCGCTCTGAGCGCTCTCTTTTCACTGGCTGATAAAGAAATAAAAAATGACCGAGCAACTCAAGGGGACTTGGTGGGTTTTATTTCATTTGACTTGAGAAATAACCGAATTCCTTCACCCTGAAAAATTTCTGAAGCAGGAGTACCACTCCCTTCAGCATTGATTGTCCACAAACGCCTTCCTCACTGAAGCAATGCAGACACGAGGTCGCGGCAAACTAGCCGAGCAACCCGAGGAACTCAGTCCACCACTCACTCTCTGCGTGCTTTGGATAGCAGGATAATTATTATTAAAAAAAAAAAAAAAAAACACCACAACTTTCTGAGCATTTATTGCTGCTTCCCATACAAGTTTCTTCTTAAAATTATTTTTCGAATTGTATGGGGCAAAGTTCTGCCCCAGAAAAGGCAAAGAAAATGAAAACTGAAATAGAGGCAACTGCGGTTACTTACTCATCCAAGTCCAGACTGTGCTCACAGATCTTTCCACCCAGCCCAACAAAAACTTCCTAAATCCTCCAGAAGTTTGAATCACTCTCTCCTTTCCTTCCTTCCTGTACGAGATGCTAGAACGTGCCTCTTCAAATGAAACCAATTCTTGGATCCACTGATGGGCTTGGTTTCATGCAAAAAGTGCTGGAGCTCCCTGTTCTGGCAGTGAGCATCGTGGACAGCCTGTCTCAAAAAGGAAACGTGTATTTGGCCTCCCATTCTGTAACATTCAAACCTGGAACCCAAATAAACTGCCTTTTCTCTCTCCCCTCCTTCGTATCAACTAAGTAGTACTGTTTTCATATCCGATCATAAATAACCGCCTGCTGAGATTCACATGAAGGAAGAAGCTGTAAACTGACTCTTAAGAACAGCATCTTCATTCCTGACAAAAAGAAACCAGCACATTTGTACTTCGGAGTTATCTGACTAAAGGCAAGGGCCTTTTTTTTTTTTTTAATAGGGACATATTGAAAATGTTACTGCCTTATCATGGCAGCTGTACACAGCTATCAGTAATAACTGTGATGGCTGGACTGGACTATGCCACAGAGGAACCGGGTAGGCATCTGCTCTGTTTAACGCACAGGAAGCACGGGGCAGGTTTTAAGAAGTATGCAGAGGATGTAATGGAGCCTCTAATGTGTTTAGGTTTCTCCAGCGGAATCTAGTTTTATCAGAAAACAAAGGTCCTGAAGGGATTATCAGTAGAAAGAAACCCAGAACCTGTCTAGTTGGGAACGGGGCTGCGGAGATTGTTATGTCAAGGTGCAATAGCTTCCTTCCAGGCAAAACTAAAAGCTACTCCTGTAAATTAGTCTCCTCCACCAAATTAACTGGAATTCTGTGCCCACATGTAAGATTTTTAGCACAAATAAATTGGTGCTTGCCTCACGCTGATGCCTTGTAGAAGGAAAGAAAATTAAGATGTCTCCAGCACACTGAAGTTGCTCTACAAGGGGTACCAGTATCTTAGCAAAATAAAACGTTACTTTCAAGCGGCTTATTAAGAGGCGTACAAAGTTCGTCCCTGTTCCGCATCCCAGTGTCGCAACGCGCTGCCCGTCACGATGAATCAAAAAATGACTAAATCTTACAAGCACTTCACACCTTCAACATCACAGTTCCACCTTCAGCTAATTACTCCCCACAACACACAGAACGAGAGCAAAGGGTGGGGTGGGAGCAGCGAGGGGGAAACGGGAACCAAGAGGATAACAAACTCTTCACAGGCAGATAATAAGGTTGCCACTTAGAAAGTAGTAATTATTTGTGAACTTGATCCTTGCCTTGGTTTTTTTTCATTACATGATTAATAAAACAATTATAATAATTATTTAAATTCAAATACCAGCCTGTATAACATAAAAATGAGCCACGTCAATCTGTTAGTCTCAGCTCTGCTCAATTCAGCTGCATAACAGGAAAATATCAAGGTGAAGCCACAAAAATCCAAGCTGGTGCCTTCCAAATCTCTCAGACGAGATTCAGTGATCACACTTTAATTAGCATGGACAATTCAGATCACTAAAGAGTTTCATAAAATCCAGATTTACACCCTGGTTAAGGTGTTACAATACACTCAGAATAGCGTTTGGATCCAAGGGCTCTTGATGAGAGCATGAAATAAATACAACACAGGTATTTTAAGCAGAGAACTACAACAGTGCTGAAAAAGAGGGAGATTTTTATTTGCCTTCCATATCCCTGCAGACTTGCACTGTTCTCTCCCCGCTCCTTTCTCTCTCTCGCCCCTTTGTCACGTTGTTGGCATCCTCCAGCAGTTCTCAAGGATTACACTCTTCACGTGGTAAGACATATCGTACAAATCTGTTCCTCTTACACAAGCAATACGCAGGAATACTACCACTATCTTTAAAAAACAACTACTACTGCTGTTGGGTGACACTTTGTTTTGTTAAGGATGTGGAGGGGTGTTCATCAACAGCCTGCACCTTTATCTCCAGCGCAACATTAACCTTAGTCCATCTGATGTCCGTGCCGTAACAAAGGGGTGCCTGGTTTTATCGATTGGTTCCCAAACGGCTGCAGATGGATCAGAGTGGTGTTTCACTGCACGGCAGCTATCCGGGGTCACTGTCTTCAGGCAGAAGCGGAGGATGAGACCATACGCGTCGCTGCTGCTGAACAGAGCCCTCCTCCCGCTTCCCTCCCGTGCCCCCCTTCTGCTGCACCCTACCATCCCTCACCTCCCCCCCGAGCACCAACTAAAAAAGGGAAAGAATGAGAAAGTGAGTACTCTGTAGCTGGCACTGCAGACAATGTATGTCTTGTGTGAGTAATTTAGCACTATGGCCAGTCAATCTGGTTTCTGGGCCCAATGCCCTGACCCTCTTTAGAGCTGCTCTCTCTCTCCAGCACAGTGTGAAACATTTCCTTTCACAGCACTGACACTTTGCAGATTGAGACGTCAGGCCTGTCCAACTGCAGCAAATTAGCAATTTTTCTTTTACTAATTGGAAATAAAATGTTTGCTAAGGGAATAATTTGTAGGAATGCAGTGTTAGGTTTCCGGCTTTTATAAGGATGCTTTAAACTTTATACATGTGCACTTTTCTTCTGTTTTGATGCCTTGCACTGTAAATTTTAATAGGTTACTCGACTGTTAACTTTACAGTCTCACCCTTCCAAAGGATTAAATGAAGTTTTTAATTTATCTTTCTCTCCAAGTCAGCAGGGTCTTCTTAAAGTAGCACCTAGCACAGCTTGCCCACTTCTCAGTAAGCAAAGGCACACAACTTCAAAGGGTTAAAAACATACATGGCTACGTGGCATCTGGATGAACCTTGGGCAGGCGATTTGTTTGCAAAGCCTTCAGTTCACAGCTCTCCAAAGTTCCCTATGAGCATGGTGGAGAGAGATGGGGAGCAGATTCAGGAATGCTTTTCAGTGTTAACCTGCCACAAATGGGCAATTTCATCATTCCGAATCCGTGTATTAGCACAGCAGTTGCACTCTGAACAAACACCAAGTGTCACAACCGGCTACCCCCTCCCTGCTGGTAAGGAAGAGGGGCAAGGAGGCTCCTCTCTCCCGTTTTTTCAGCTCATTTGCACTAATGCAGCTTTGCCCATTCAGTGAGGAAATATTAATACTTTGGGTGGTGACAGTGTCTGGATTTTTAAACTCCTTTCACACGCAAAAGTAGACTGGGGACAGTTTGATCGATCCGATCCTAAAAATCACTCTGCAGTTAAGAAGCGGCATGCAAATGGCAGTCCATAAAGACTTCTTCAAATAGATAAAGTTCTTCAAGAAAGTGGGATCAAGAAAGAGTCACCTATAATCTAGAAAAACCTGCTATAAAACTAGAAATGGAAACAAAATGCCCTTTTGCTGCAATACAATATTTCAGTTTAACATGTCTCAGTAATTCTTAAGGCATGTAATGTCTTCCTGCAAACGGCACTCAAGCAGTAGTACATTAGCTCTTATAACAATGCCAGCACATAAAGAGTTACTGTTCTTTCCCCCTACACACACACCCCCCCCCCATAAAGCATTTGACAGCCATGCGTAATAATTCTTTCTGGTGTGGTTTTTCTTTTTCTTGATGTCTTTATGTGAATATGAAGCCAGAGTGAAAGGCTTTGGGTGACCCCCGTGAGAGAGAAAAAGTATGAACTACAGAGAAAAAGAGTGAGATATAGACTCCCCGCCGAGACATAGGCATCTTCTCTGGCAGCTCACAACTTGGCTTCAGAGGGCCTTTGTAAAGGAAAAAGGACTCTTCTTCACTCAGGCTGTGACAATAGGTGTTTTGTCAGAGAGGGACAGGATAAAAAGCAGGGGGTGGGAGGCGAGATCATCATCGGCAAGGGGCTAGCCTTTGGGGCCTGCAGATGTTGGAAGGAGGATGATTTATTGCTCCAGTGTCCTCAGTGGCATTTGGCTACCTTCCCAGACCCCAGTATTGGTGGCTGGTGGGAGGCGGGAGCGCTGCACAACAAGGCATCTCCGTACCTTCTATGGGCAAAGCGCGTGGGGGCTGCCGGGGGGAGCGGCCAGCCGCCCGCGCCTGCCCCAGCCAGGAGCCCAGCCTGCGCCTGGCCTGTACAGCCACGGAGGGATGGACTACGCAGGCATCCTTTCTAAACCGCGCTCATGCCAGCAATTAAAGAAAATATTTTTAATTCCTCAGCCTAGAGAGGCCTAGCAGAAAAAAGAGGTGTAATGGTTACCTATAGCTTACAGGCACCGGCAATCAAGTGATAGGACAACTTTGTGCTTAGAACAGCCAGACCCAATGAAGCCATCTCCATCCCAAACCTAAAACCGAGAAGCTTAGGGGTGTTTCGTGGGCGCGAAGGCAGAGGAGATTATCCTTCCCACAGCTCCTGCTACCAACTAGCATGCCCTAGGCTCTCTGCGCACGGCCGTATCTTTGCCCTTTCATTAACGAAGGAGCGAGGAGAGCTGAGGTGTGAAGCTTTCTGCTGCAGGACCGGCGGGCTCTGCATCTGGCTGGCTGATCCCAAGACAATTTGGGTTGGTGTGTGAATGGGAGGGAGGGATCTGATGCCTGTCTCTTGCTCAGGAACTACAGAACGGCTTGGAAGCAGTGAAGGAGGATTTATGCAAATCAGCTGAGAAAAGGAACCGATATTTTGGATGTCTCTCCATATCCCAAAAATCTCAGAACTGTTTGAAGTTTGCCCACTGCTCCATATATCCAGTATATTGAAAAGTATCCCAGATCGCTGAGCCAGGAAGTTCTGGACAATTCCAAGAAAAAGGAATCACAGCCTAGCAAGAAATACACACCAAGACAGTGTATTGCCAGGAGTTTGATTTAGGACTTTTTGCTCCAGCTCCTTTCCTCTTTTAATATACAGTTTTCCACCACACTTTCTATATAAATACGGTATCCTATGGCTGACAGCCTCTCTTAGTAGATTTATCCGTTAGTGGATTTACTAAAAATGTTTTCTGTTGAAACAAGGGCACATGCTTCACCTCAGCAAAAGATAAATCCAGAGACAGTATGAAAATACAAAACCAGTAAATCCCAGACAAGATAGGATTGCAAGAAAAACTTTTACAGTCATTTTGTACAGAAATTGCTAGGTAGGAAAAACTAAAAAACTAGAAGAAAAATGCAAAGTGGGAAAAGTGACTGAAAAAGGCACGAAAGAAAATCTACAAAATTCACGAGATGAGTGCCACAATAATAACGCTTAACAAAAACCCACTACTGAAGAGTGCTATTAGTTTCTGTTGCCAAGACCCAATAGCACCTATTATGAAGGAAATCTCAAAATGCTTTACTAAGTTCCAGACACACTTTTCTGCATGTACTCAAAACTGTTATATCCATTTGCAGAAGGAAGTGAAGCATTCAGAGTATAAGTGACATGTCCAAGGTCACACCAAGAGTCAACTGCAGAGTCAACAGAAGAGTAACTAGATCTTTGCTTAAAATCCCTTGGCTTTGACTGCTAGACAATGGCTCCCCCTCCCACATAATCAACCAGTTATGGAAAGGCATAAATGCATATTTGCAGGACTAAATAGTTCACTTGAGAATAAAAATCTTTGGATGATTATCTACAAATTATATGACATTATCCAGACCTCTCTGGTTTGGAAGTTGCCAGAGAAATTTGATGAATTACAAGCAAGACACAAATGTTATAAGAGAAGCTTTGCTTTGACTATTCTCTTGGTCTCTACAAAAAGTAGGAATTGCAGAGATACACCAAAAGCACACAATCCCCCTGCAGCTCTGAGTTTTCAAAACCTCCCAAGTTATTATTGTTATTCCTGATATGAGTTTGTTACCTCTATTGGCATTTACTATTCTACTACTCATCTTGCCACAACTAGGTTTTCTACAGTAAAGCGGTGACCACAAAGTCTGAGCAAAAAAGTCTACCTAAAAGGCAAAAGACACGTCGCCTGGACTTTCACAGACTGTCAGGTCTCAAACGTCTCACATTTTCTGATGAAATTATTAATGCTACTCTATGAATAAGTCTTACATAGTTCGCAACATCTTAGGAGCTGTAATTCCAATAACTGAGTGATCTTCATTTCCATCGTTTGTCTGTGTTCATATATATATAAGATTCTCCTTATTTGAGTGCAGCAAATCCTGCACACTGCGTGGTGTCAAGCGCTCTGGCTTCCTGAAGGACGTCATGGTACTGGAAGTAGAATATATGTCAAACTGCGCTGTAAGGGAACACGCTGCTAAAAGCTGGCTTTGTCTATTTTTTTTTTTTTTTAATAGGCCGTGTTTGCACTACAGACATGGATAATACTGCATCTTTAATGCTTTGCAACAAATTGCCACATCAGCACTAAATACCTCCACTTATTTTCATTTGGATACGATGAAACATTTTTTCCCATGGAAGGAAAAGTCTGGTCTTTGTGATCGTGGCACTGCCAGCCCAAGTTACAGTAAAGGTTAATCACAAACAAGAGACAAGTAAAGTAGACAAAGAGCATCATACACTTCACTTTTCAATGGATGTTTTCATAAATGTATGAATAATTTAAATTATCATTGCCGAGTATTTATTCGAGTGTTTCAGGGGAAAAAATGCCTCCTCTTTTTTTCCCTCCTTGATGTCTTTTCATTTCTGTCTCATCTCTTTTATGTGCGGCATCGGCTGTTTTCTTGCCATCTGAATCAGTTTTTTGGAACAATGGGATGTATGAGGGCTGAGGGGGGCAGTTGAAGAATACGCCTTGTTGTACACTCTGTGACTTGACATTGATTAATGAGGGTGCGGACATGGGCAGAATTTGATAGAGAAGAGAAGGGGAAATTGGAGGACCTGAAGGGCACCAGAAGGAGGAGGGCAAGGAGATGACAGAGAGAAGACCGAGCGATGCCAGTGCCCCGCGCAGTACGTTGGCAGCAGCGGGGCGGCGGAAGCCGCGCCAGGCGGGCCAACCTCCGAGAGCGCCGAGACGCCCGAGAGACGCCTTCTGCCGCGAGGGGAGAGCCAGCAGTGACGGGGGGGCACTTCAGGGAGCATCCCGCCTCGCCCCGGGTTCGTCCTGCACGTCAGGACTCGTCCTGTCAACACAACCCTTTCCTTCGCGCAAACATTTGCCCCAAAAATACAGGTAGAAAAAGCTTTGTTGCTTCCTCTGTTCTTTCACACATACCTCAGTCTCCACCCTGTCGGTTTACTTTCAAAACCTAAATACGCTGAGGTTTGTAACCTCTTCTGCAGGAGTCTAAAACACGTGCGACTCTCCTTGAAAAGAACATTCAGACCAAGGCTTTCTGGATGTTAGGGGAGTGTTGGTACCACTTCAGGAGAGAGAAGAGTTTTCCAAATCCTATTATTTCAGTAGGATGTCTTCTATTTCTCATGCGAATAAATCGGAAAGTACTGACGCTGGTCAGAAAAGAGTAACGTTCACACACCGAAAAGCAGAGGTGGTTTGGTATGCTGAATGTTTGGGGGATGTGGTGCGGCTTGGTTTTAATTTTGTTTTGTAAGAGACCCACCTTCCCCCTTCAGAAGTACAGGCCTACAATGTGCTTAATCGCTCAGTGAAGTTGTGGGAGAAGAACAACGTGTTTCTTGAGTCTTGCTGAGTGGTTCAGGTTTAATGAAGCCTGAAGCATACGGTCACCAGGCTTTCTTTAGTTGTATTAAATTGGAGAAAAATTAAGTGTATAATAGAAAAATTCAAAAAGCAGAACAAACAATGAAAAATGACTGCAATCCCTTAGATCCCATAAAATTTTTTTGCATACAGTAATCTTCAGATTTCTTTTGATAATGTAGCAGACAAAAGCACTTAAATATGATTAAACAGAATTTGAGATTTGTTGCTTCAAACTTGGTATCATTCTTATCTGTTTTTTCACTGAGGTGCCAGTATACTTGTTCTTGTATGTTCTACACTACTAAGAAAAAGCTTAAGTCTAAGTAACAAAAATCTTACATCTAAGATACATCAGATTTAATAGTTCTGTAAGTTATGCATAACATTTCCAGAAGAGGAAGATATGAAAAGACCGGTTTGATCACGTGGCAACATTCCCATTCGGTCTCAAAATATAAGAACGCAAAGTAACCATTTTCCTTAGGTATGACGAAGGAGCGTACTAGTTGGAGAACAATTTTACACCTCTGTCTAGCACTTCAGACTGGGGAGTGACTCCCCACACGAGGCACAGTATTGCCTAGAGGAATGGGCTGGGTCTCTATTTTGTGGGATTGCAATTGGAGATGAATTGAAAATAATATCCTAAGTAAAATCAAGGAATTCCTTACAGTGTTAAATAACCCGATACAAATTATAAGGCGGCAAGTAATAAACGTCGGGCATGCCACGTGGCCTAGGACTACAGATAGACGGCGAAGACACGTAAGCGCTGAGGTGGCATTCCAGTTGGCCCACAGTCGCTTCTCTGCAAAAGAACCTGCTGCTGCTCAGAATCAGCGTCCCCAGAGAGGCTGGTCAAGGAGCCTGAGGCAGGAGGACACACTTCCCCAGCCCGCTCCAGGCCTGCCTGCGGGTCGCTCCTGCTCCCAGGCTGCCAGAGGCTGAGCTGCGCGGCACTCCCTGGGACCTGCACCCGGACAGGCTTCGGACGGCTGGGGCAAACAAGATGAGCACGTCAACACGGCGCGAGGTACGAGCAGACAGCTGTCACACATCTCTTTCTAGTACGTGGAAGACAGATTAAGTCTTTGCTTATTCTGCTGTTTCAAGGTGTGACTGAATAGCATTCATTCAAACTAGCGACTCATGCCAGTCTTGTTGGATCCTGCCCTCTGCAAAGAAAGATGAAGCCTGCTGGCTCCGAACTGAAACGGCCACCAGCGCGCTCAAAAGCCATCTGACAGCTTTACACCGACCTGTGTGATGTTCAGTCGGCTTCCTCGAAAGGGCTTCATCAACAAGGTGACGTATCAAGAACACGGTGGCCACCGAGTGAAAACCTGCTGCTTTAGGAGTGAAATACAGCACGATTTGTGCAGCAGTAAAGACAGACAGGACCTACAGTATGTTTTGTAATTATTACTATTAAAAACATCCATAGCCATATCTTACTAGTCAGAAATCTTTACAGAAACCACTCCTGATGAAACCTGGAAACAAAGCTGCAGTTTCAGTAATTTCAGTCAGAGAAATTTCAGTCCACTCCAAAACAGCAACAGCCCAGTTCTCAGACTCACATTCAAACTGTTTTGCCTTTCTCCACCGCCCCAGATAAATTCGGTATCTGCCAGACTACTGACTGTTCATGTGCTAATCTGACTCAGACTCTCATTCATGGCTGTTCTCTTTTGCATAAAACATTAAATGTTCACTTAAGGGGACAGTTGTCCCTACACCCTACGCGAGAGCTCTCGCTACCAGCCTGCTGGCCACTCTAAGCGTGTCCCATTTTCCCTTCGCGTGGGGGAGAGCGAAAGATCCTGCGTCTGCTGACGTGTATCTAAAAGGAATGCAGAAAAGTTTCACAGATGGGTACAGAATTTCCCCCCTGCCTCTCATCCGCCGTGACCACCACCGGCCAGCCACCAGCTTTAATGCCTCACCCAAAGAGCAACGTGGAAATACTACATGTGGATACCATTTGCCTCCTGGCTGTTAGAGGCACGCAACCTGTTTGGGCACCAGCA
This sequence comes from Phoenicopterus ruber ruber, assembly GCA_009819775.1. Lineage (NCBI taxonomy): Eukaryota > Metazoa > Chordata > Aves > Phoenicopteriformes > Phoenicopteridae > Phoenicopterus > Phoenicopterus ruber. The sequence continues at coordinate 8,722,664 of CM020235.1, read as the reverse complement.
CTTCTGCGTGCAAAGACAAAAGCAGCCTCCTGTCCCTGAACATCTGGCTGAGCGCGATGTCTTAGACTTTTTCGCTGCGGCAGAGTCTTCCAGCGTTTCCCTTTCTCCCTCTCCGCTCTGCATCCAAGACAAGCAGTCCAGTGATCACCTGCAATGGCAGCCACAGAGGGTGACCTGAGCCCTAGAGCTACTGCTGGAACAAATGAGAGAGCTTAACTAGAGCAAGACTGGCATAAAAAGGAAAGAGAAAAAAAGAGAGGAACAAAGATTCCGTCCAATTTGCTCTTTTCGGCATTGTAAAAACTGGCCTGTTTCCCAGTATATCACTCTGCCATTGAATAAGGTCAATTGCAGAGCAGTTCTTCAGTCATCCTGATGGGTTTTCATGAGAAAGTGAATGGAGTGCAAATTAGCCAAAGTCGTCACAAGCTTTTTTACTGTCACTCTAAGCCTGACAGTCCAAAGGAAAATGAGGATTAATAAATCTAACGAACTTTCTCTATTATCCAAGCCAGGTTAGGAAAACTATTTATTGTCTCTCTTTTTCTATGTTTCATCCATTTTGCCTACTGTGGTGAAGCATTTCAAGAAGAAAGAAACAACAGACGCATGCACACACACGCTTGCACGCACACACAGAGCTTAACCTCTCCAAATCTGCTAGACAGAGCCATAGACATACCAGAAAATAAGGCGCTGGCATCATGCAAGCAAATCAAGATTTTAAAATAATTCTACCTTCTACATACCGTATAGTTTTATATGAATCCCTACAGTTGCTGATTTCCATTAACTAATATGTGTTCAATGTGCTAAACATACATATTTTATGGGAGAAAGAATGACGACTGCTAATAAGTCTTAAAAATTACCTTTTTCTTTAAGAGCAAACAATTGGTTTCAAGTTAAGGGGGAATTTTTTTTTTTAACAATTATAACCACATGTGTGAAGTAGTTTTTACTGTAGTTTCAAAATTATTTTTTTTTAATAGAATAAGCCATTTCAGTAGCTACTGGTCTAGAATGCAAATCTTTACTAATTTATTAAAATCATTTGTATTTGAGTAGCTTTTGGAAAACTAGCTTAACTAAGAGAGAATTGCCTGAACCATTCTCAGAGACCAGGAGGTCACGCCAAGCCTATCACAGAAGTGATGCAAAAGACCTCTAGGAACCATTAGCAGTTCTTGTTTGGGAGGTTTGAGTATGTGTGTATGTATATACATATATGTATGCATGTATGTATTTAAGTCCAGCATAACGCAAATCTGTCCAACTTCACAGTGGAACAAAATGTTATCCATGTAATTTGTAATACATTGTGATTAGTACAGTAGTTTTCATTCAAGGATTTCAAAGTCCTTAAAAACTTTCATGAATCAGGTCTCATGCTGTCTGAAAATACATGTATATGTTTTCAGAATGCACGTTTTAAGCACCAATTAAGACATTTCACATCTGCGGTAAACAGGTGGGGAAAAGGAGACAAAGAGATCAGTCACTTGCTAATGTCCCTGGAAATAAATGCCTGGAGAACAGCACAAATTTCAGGTCAACTGGGTCCTACTGTAATCTTAACAAAAAGTGATCGAACTCCTGATTTCTGAGGATTAGAAATACCTTAATGGTGGAAGCCGGCAAAATACACTGTAAACAAAAGTGGGGCACCAGGATCCTAATAAAAACACCCCAGTATTACGAATAAGGACAAAGATGATACGGGAACATTGAACTAGCCACACACAAGCCCAACAACTTTTTTTTTAGACTAAAATGCTGAACATCAACAGCTACAGTCTAAAATGATGCAATTTTTCATCTTCCTTCTGGTAACCATGAAAACTGTTATTTCAAATCTTGTTTCTTGGCTTTGTGTTGGTACTGACAATAAGCGTATTCCTCTCCCATCATAATTTGGTAAACTTCTTTCATTAGTAAGAAGGAAAAAGGTCAAAGGAGAAAACACAAGGTTTCATTCTGGAAGCTACTCAAAAAAAATTTGCTTTAATTTCTTCCATATTTATTTGAGATAATCAGAATTGTAGCCAAAAAAAATCATTACACGTTGTTGGACGTATTCATGGCTGCAGTGGGTAACAAACCAGTCTAAAGTCAAGTCAAAGAGTTTGTTTCAACACTTTGTTTTCACCTTTCATGTGGACACACTTATCAGAATAAATTCCCCCTGAGGAAGCTCACGCTACAATCTGACTAACCAAAGAAAAATTGTTTAGCATTCAAAGCAGTCTGGGGTTTGTTGAGATTTCCTTCTCCTACTTCCACAGTCACTTGTCATTCCATTTAATAAGAGAGGAAAACTTTCCTGACCATCTAAATTATGCCATTCAAGATATTAAGGAAAACACACATACCCCCAAGTAAAAGTTAAAATTATGCTGCAATCATCAAATCAGCCTTCTCTTCTTTATCCCATCTGTATATTCTCCTTGTAAACGCTCAAGTATTGGTTAGAAAGCTACATGAGCAGCATAGTCCTACCTGCTTGCCACTTAAATTGCTGGTATTTTAATCTCATCAAAGAACCTGAGTTTTTCTTCCTGCTGTTTTGACTTTGCTGTCTCTTAGTCCTGTCACATTCACTAGTTTTGAATAAGTGCAGAACTTGCATTTACAGAATTTGCAATCTGCAAGATTGTTTAAGTGATTTATCAAATACTTTGATTGAACACTTATTGCTGTTCCAGTTCTGAATCTCATTTAAATTGACTGGGCTTGACATAAGCCTTTAGAGTGAACACAGAAACGAGTCCGGGCTGTGTCAGGTACGGCATGAGGGGAAAAAAGTTCCACCGCCAGCCACAGCACTTCTGGAACTGCACACTGATAAAATCAGCCATGTAGTATATTCCTTATTAAGCATTTTATGTCTGCTAAAGCCAGAATACCAACAGTTGGATAGGCTTTATCTTATTAATGATCCAGCACGCCGTCTCTGCAGGTAGGTTCCTAACACACAGGGCATCTAGCATCACCCCGGTTGCTAGAACAGAAACTTAGTATTACCTGTCTGGGGAGCTAAAGGGTCCGTAACCCTGGTGTGCTCTGCACAGCCACAAAGACCACGTTACTTAAATAGACGTTACGATCACTTTGCACTCACAGATGAGAGTAACGCTGACCTCTAAGGAGTTCTGAAACATCTGCAACGTTGAAAAATGGTACATTTTTGTCATCAAATGGACGACGTACTTCTGGGGGATATTAAGCAAATTGAGGGCAAATGAGATTGAAGGTCTACATAGAAATCTCACGCCACACCACCAGAAGGGACGCAGCAAAACTCTTCCCATCGAATTAGAAAGCAATGCACCACAGACAAGTATCACCGGAAGATATCTTTTTTAACATGAAAAAGAAAAACATCTGTAACCACAAAGTTCCTTCGCATTTACCTCTATGATCCTGTACTAAGTGTGCACCCTGCGTAAACTTTTTAGCACGTTGTTTGTATTTACCCCTACTCCAACGATACTATTCAACAGATGAATTAACTGAAGCCATCAGAGGTGACCCAAGTGATTGTGTACCCGATGATTATACACTTTTGGTCCACAGAGGCATAGGTCAGCTCTGACAAAGAGAAGAAGGTTCTTCTAGCAGGCTGCTCTGAGAAACCCTCAGCTTTGAAATGGTTTTTATCCACTTTATATGAAATAGTCAACATTTCTTATCTCCAAGGATGCTGCAAATCCATTCCTTCCTTCAGGATTTCGGTGAAGAAAATGGATGCACAAAGGGGTACGTTGCTTGGGAGTGGCTGCGAATGCAGCAACGGGGCAGCCGCCAGCTGTTGGAGTCTGGCTGCTCCCATTCCCCACAGACCGCTCTGCTTGCGGCGAGGCCACGAGTCAGCCTCTACAGATTATACCAATAAATAGCACGGAGGCTTTTAGACCTGGCATTTCCTAATAACAAATAAATAAATGTGTATTGCCTTTGTTCCTAATTTTGCTTGAGTTCGTGAGATTTTGCAGAGCTTTACCAAATCACCTAACAGTTCCCCTTGGATGTCCAGTGCCTTATGCTTGATTGAGGTACCATTTGAAATTAACTTTCAGTGTATTAAATTCATGCAAGACAGGGGCTTCCCCATTGTTTCAGAATTTAAGGTAGGACAAATACACTCTCCAAGAACATTTGCTGTCTGCCACATCACTTTCAATGGTATAACCATTTAGAAACAAAACCTAGAAATTAACAAAAGTACACAGACGTTATAATAAATCTCTCCAAAAATAAGAAGAGATGGGCCAAAGCCAGAGTGGATTTCAAGCACCCAGGATTCAGAGGTGATCAGATACAGAGTTTTCATCAGTAATAACAAGCAAGCAAAGAAAGAATAAATGAAGAGAATTTGTTTCAGATCAAAAGAGATTAAAATACATGCTTTTGCAGCATAACGGTTGTGAGTCTTTCTTACTAAATCTGTTGTCTTTCAGGCTCATGGCATTTTCAATGCTTCCTCCAAACTCACGCGGGATAATGCACTTCCAAAAAGTAGGCTCTAGGTATGCACATTCTTAAAATCAACCACTCAACACGCATCCAAATAAAAGTGAGCTTTCCTACCCATTTTCCCCAAGAAAGGAAGCTCAGAGCCCTTTTATGCATTGTGAATGGCCCACCTAATTTAGACTGAATTATACCCTAACCTTCATTTCCCCTTTACTTCTTTGCTCCATTCAGCAGTTTCTGACTTCAGCTAATTCACTAACAATCCCAGCTGGTCCTTCCCAGCTCCCAGTTCTTTAGCACATTGTCCAAGGAAACTATGTGCTCCCATCTACACTGGTATTCCACTCTCCAATTAACCTACTGCTGAGAGGCTTTACCCCTTTCCACCATCCATTCCTCTGCACATACATTTTTTTAACCTTTTACTTCTTGAATTAAAGTTTATAAGATCTCTTCCAGGTGAGAAGGTGTTAAATTTATTTGTTAAATGCGGTGCTGGTTACACAGGAAGACATAACACAGGATCAGGCAATAGCTATGAAAAAATAATCTGGTTGATCTAGAATGCGTTTCAAAGCCAAGTATTAAGGCGCAGAAGTTTAAGATACAAGTAAACAAATAAGAAAAGAATTTCAACACTTGCTGTATGACAGGCATATGCTTGTTCTTATTACTGAAACCATGGAGAGTAACTAAGGTCAGCCAGAGGTATGGCTGGTATTTGATCTACACAGCACTGCAGTAGCACTACTTGAGACACGTAGAGGGGTTTTCTAGTCTCATTATTTAAAAACAATCAGTCATTTTTCTATCATACAATTATAACTTTGATGCCATTAAAATGAATGCCTGTACCCATGCAATCACGTCTTCTTTACTGTTAAAGTTCTACCACGTCTGCAAGAGATAACTCTTGAACATGTCCGTATTTCAGCTCTATTTTCCCCGTTACTTTAGTATTCTGTTTTGTCTAATCAGGGACACAGATGATCTACTTATTGGGTGCCTGATCATCACTCATCTGCTTGCACAAATAGAATAAACCAGGCTAGAAACAGTTCTGCTATCTTGGGCTAAAAGCCAAGACTTCCACATCTTGAAGTCCCGTATTGAACGAGTATGTAATTATATACAGAAAGTTCCCACAGCAAACGTTAATAAACCTCACTTGGTTCAGACTAGAGACTTGTCTCTATTATGGTGAGTGTCTGCACACAGCCCGTGCTGATAAAAAGTGTCCTCCTTTTTACTTAAACTGTTGCAGTTATTCCAAAAACTCTCTTCTAGTGTAGATTAAGACCACATTTTAAAAGACCTAAACTTCAACGTATGCTCCCTGAGAGCCATTTAACATTTCATTTTCTGACACAATGCCAAGTGTCTTCTTTCTAGGTAAATGGCACAGATCTCATTGTTGACAAGATCCTAGATAAAACAAAGATAGTGAAAATGTAATTGATGGCTATTAAACACCTACCTCCCCCAACTCCTTCTTTCTTGTACATTTGCTTAGAACCAAGTGAGCGTAATAGCAGCACGGCGCTCAGAAAGTGGTTTTCAGAATCAGGCAGTGAGAAAGTCAATATGGAGCAGCGTGTCCATTTGTTTTGATTTATCTCACTAACTTCAATTGACAGTTAATTCATCAGAGTAGGAAAATGCCAGTCTAGTGAAAACACAACTCATGAAGGAGAGAGAACAGAGTGCAAAACGTACGCTGCGGATAATACAGGTAATAAATTAAAGGATACAGTATCAGTATTTTATCATTCACATTCTGAATCTGCTATATTCCTACTCTTGCCAATTACAGTTTATAGTAAGCAGTAAATTTACACATGCATTTACTGACATATATCACACACACACAAGCCCTTTACAAAATGAAGCAACTTTGAAAAACAGGAAAAGACAGGAAAAAAAGTCACTTTGGCTCAAATTTCTAAATCGGAAACTTCCACCAAATTACTACAAAATCTTGTAATAAACTGCAGGCAAGATGAGAATTTACACTGTGAATGTTGGCTTGGATCTAAAATCCAGAAAAGTAAGAGTTGAAAATGACAGTTGCAATAGAAATACTGGTGCCCCACTAACACGGGCGCAGCGCTGCCAGGGAGCAGGGAACGCGATGGAAGACTTGCGTCGTTGTGCGGTCGTCAGAAATGTCCCGAGCACACCAGTGGCCTGCCCAGCCTCAGCGGAGCAGCACGTCCCCTCTCACCCGGGGACACTACTTGGTGTGTTCCCCGTTGTAGTCCCTTGACCCTACAGCTCCTCCCTTTATGTCATTTGTTATCACCCAGAAACATTTAATTTCTCCCCGGGGGTTTTTTTTTTTGCCCTTAATGCCCCTTCTCGCAAGGGACAGCTTCAAGGACGTTTTTAGGGTTGGTCTTTGCCTGACCTTACAACATCAGCGATGACAATGAAAGCTGGCGGCAGTGTCTAGGCAGCACACGTGAGCCTGGCCAACTTCCACTGCGTTGGCCTCGCAGCCCGCCAGAACCCCGAGCCGTTGTACGAGAGATCCTAGAGAGAACGCCCCTGCCTGCTCCTGCCAATACAGCCACGTATGGACTGGATTCACAGCATCCCAGTCCTCGCCGAACCTTCTGATCTACCTGTCTACGTGCGTAGCATGTTCTGGAATCCCCTTTTCACTACATAAAGTAGTACTCACTTGTATTTAATTTAAACGCTTTTTCTACTAGTTTCATCAAACGCTCCTACTACAAGTATTACTTTATTTCTTAGATAGCAATTCCAAATTCCCTTTATCCACTGCTTTCAGGATTTTGTAAACCTCAACAGTATCTACTCTATTCTACACCGTCTCCTCTCCAAACTCAGCAAATCCAGATTTTCTAGTTCTTCCTCCTAGAACAGTTGCTCAATCCTCTTGGAAATTTTAGCTGCCCTCCCCTATTCTTTCCCCAGCTCTGCTCTACCTCTCCTCCCACCAGCGCTGCACACCAAGGTCTATCCTATAGAGCAGCATAATGATGTCCTTGGTCGCCTTCTCAACGTCCTCCTGGCAAGCCCAGCGTACTGCCGACGTTTTTTGGCTGCTGCTGCACACTGAGCCAATGATTTCAGTGATCGGTCAGCAGAGACTGCAAGCTCCCTTCCCTGCGTTCTGTCTGCCAGCCTGAAGCTCAGCATTGCACAGGCACAGCCTAGGCTAATCTTCCCTGGATACACTAAATTACGTGATCTCACATTTATTCAAGTGGAAGTTAACTGCGATTGTTTTCGCCCATTCACCAAGTTTTGGAGGGTTATTGACATTTCGGTCAGCACCATCCTTGATGCTTAACTTGTGTCTGTAAAGCGCTGCTAGTCCACTTAGCAGTAAACCCCAATTTCTGCTCCAAAAAACATGGACAACTCGACAAGAATCTGAACTTCCTGGCTTTTTTTTTTTTTTTAATCAAGCTTGTGTGCTTATTAAAACGTAAGCACAGCTGCAGTGGACTATAAGAAATTAAGCTTCTTTCTGTCCATTTCCCAGGAAACTGGACAAGAGCCAAAAACAATCTGTCCTGTTTAAAGTAAGTATCTGCATTTTGCCTCAACAACTCTCCAGAAAGGCAGCCTTTTTATCTCCCCTCCACACGGCTGAAATTCATTTTGGAGATGATATAAGCACTTATGAATAGCAAAAGATACTTAGCTTCTGAGAGTGGAAGTGTCTGTAAATCAGTACTTAGAACAACAGTTTAGTTAGTATCTAAGAGATGAGACACATACACCTTTTGTCTGAATGCAAGTAAATACACAACAAGGGGGAAGCTTCATAACAGTGCGGTGCTTTTGCATTATTAAGCTCTCTCAATAAGAGATTAAACATAACCACTGCTGAGAGCGCAAAAGATTACATTAACTCTAAAAATCCTACAACTTCCACATTACTACCTACAAGACTGCAAAGGCACAAATATGGATTAGCAACGCAGAAGACACAAAGAAATCACAGCCTGAACTTTCACCCAAATATCTAAATTACATCAGGAGTCTTCCAAAGGTTTAGAAAAGTCTAGATGTTCCTGTTATAATCAGAAGCCACTGCACTTCGAGGGCTTTTATTGCTCAGAAAGGAAAATATCAATTATCGCAGTAGGGTTTATTGGTATGTACGGTCACAGGAAGATATGAAAGTCTCGTAGCCAAAATGCCAGGCTTGTCCAGCGAATAGGCTAAACGCCTCATAACCTTAAAATAATTTCAAAACATTGGTCTTTTATCTGTACCCAGTTTCTAAACATCTTGTGGTTGATGTTCGCCATTGCTGGCCACTGCCATACGAATGTCAAGCTGGTTCTGCAGTATGGTTTTGCCCTGCTCCTCACTTGGCTGCTGCGACACTCCCCCCACACCTGTGATTCCATCCTCGGCCTATTCCTTCTTTTTCACCAAAAGTTCCAATGTTCCAAAACGTTCAAATATCCCAAAAGTTCGAATGATCTACCAACGGTGTAAAACCTGCTCGCATTCAATTTTCCTACGTAGACATTTCTGCCGCTCGGCGTGACGCAGCAGCGCTGTTCCACAGGCCGTCAGCATCACGGCACGGCTGGGCGAGAAGGAAGCGCCGCCGGGCAGGTTCCCCGCCTGCCTTTGTGCTTCGTCCGTGTTTCTCGACTGACGGCAGAAGATACACACGCGATAATACAGCACTAGTAATAACCACCACTACTGATATCAAAGGCTAAGTCACTGGAGCTGTATTTAATTCTTCCCTTGCAAAAGCTTTCAAGTCAACTCAATTAAAGTAATCCACCACGATGATTCAAGTTTTAACAGACAAGGATTTCCCCCCCTCAACCGAGCAGCTTGTGATTTAACAGTAATATTTCAAAGTTTTTTAAACAACTCTTTCTTTCGTTACATAAAAGATGAAGAAAGCTAAAAGGTATAAGCACTCAAAAGATATCTGATGTCTTACGGTATTAGGGTTGGAATTATCCAATTCCACTAAAGCTAACAACAGCTGCCTATGTTGTGCAGACAGGATATTCACCCAAACTGTAGTTGACAACTCTCCCCTCCTTCAAGAGACAAATATTTATTCCCTTCCTCACGGCAAGTCCTTTTGGACTATGGCTGTTGTCAGCTCAAAGGGGATCTTTTATTTCATATTGGGCTCTTTGACACTTGTCAAGTTCACTTTAAAAAAGTTTCAGCTCTTGCAGCATTAAATCATGCTCCCAACAAAATTTTTGCTGGTCTGCTGCACAAAAATACTTTAGTACATACATATGTAATCCAGTTTTTAAAAATTGCTTTAAATCAATAAAATTGGATTTAAATTGGCAAGAACCTCTTATTAACAGTTCTGAAAAAGCTGGAGCCCATCTCGCGGCAAGGCAGTTTTCTGCACAGCCTGTACCCCCTCCCTGCACCTCTCGGGGACAGACTGGGCTACCAGTACAGAGCCCTCCATGCAACGGCCAGCAGAGCCAGGGGGAACTCTGCTACTGCTCAGACCTACCACTTTCTGACTTCAAGACAGGAGGTTTATCCAGTTCCCCACATCACTCTCCTTTTCCAAACATTTGGCTTTGGTGAGTTCCCCCCGCCCCTTCCCTTTCCCTTACTCCAAGTTTAAGGCAGTTCACCACTTACGGTCATTTACAGCTTACATCTCAGTAAATCCAGAAGGTGTCTGATGAAAAAGAGGGACTAGCCAAGCATCTTAATCCCCCTGTTCATTCATGCTCTCTGTAATGTTCTTTCAGGCCTCTGCTGAGAGACTAGGCTGAAATGAAGGCTGATAAATTAGTCTGGAGGGAAACAAGGCAGATTCTGCTTGTAAAAGGTCATTCCAACTTTGTTCTGGGTGAGGGTTTATCTTGACTGCAGCTGCGACAGACAATGGCCGGGGCCTAAACGGCAGAAATCCTAGCTCTGCTCATGAAATTACTGCGCTGATAAGGTGGAATGGACTTCAGTGAGATCTAAATGGGAAAAGGGAGGTGGGGGACAAGGGTGAAATGTAGGTATTTTTGAACATGATTGAACAGGGATGACACAATAAGATGTACAATTAAAGCAATGACTTGCCCAGGCATTATCTGAAAGTGAAGAAACATACTGCTCGCTAATCAGATCAAAAGGAAGGAAATACCCACTTCGGCGTGCTGAACAAACTGCCTCGGTACAAATGCAGGCGCGAGTGGGCTGAATGCTGCAGTTTCTGTACCAGAAAGGTTATGAAATACATTAAACACAAAGGTGATTCTTAAAGATCAGGGCTTCTGAACTACCGCATCATTTACTAGACATTACATCGCTTCCAGGACACACTGGAGATTTACTTCACGAGCAACACGTTGCCAAGAGCAGCCTAAATAAGCCCCACTAATAAGCGTGCACGAGCAGGACATCTGGGCGAGAACACTCTTCAGTGAAAAGCACTTTAACTTTTTTTAAGCACATTTTGTGCATTTCTGGGGCAAAGAGAGTAAGTGATGGCAAGTTCTGACGAACCGCTCTCTAGTCTGTGCTTCCTGATGTGTACACAGATTGACTTTCCTTGCGAGAGAGACGCCTCTCCTTTATTTACACATCCCACTTGAATGTGCATGTCTCTGATCAATGCAAACACATTAAATGGTCACAGCATACTGTTACCAGTCTGGAACCCGATTACGCTAACCAGCTTCCACTTAGGCCTCTGCCTCGGATGATCTTGTTATCTGTTTGCTTTCAGAGAGAACAGAGAGAACCAGGAAATGAAGAGAGATGCACAAATGAGTCAAGGTGGATATTTTATACAAGGACACTTTGCAAAGCAGCTGGCCTTAGTCACAACTCGAGAAACAAAGCACACGATTAGTAATAAAATTTCCACAGACACCCCTGTGCACGGAAATGCTCCTTCCACTCCAACCGGCCAATTCGCCACCTCGTCTGACCACGAGACCTCCTCCTGCAGACCTGCTTCTTCCATTAGTGTTTCTAAATGTGACTCAAACTCAGCTTCACACCTGCCTTGGACAAACAGCCCGTGTTTTTCAAAGTTGTAAACCTTCAGTGCAAGGACTGTCTCATTTTGTAGAGGCCCCAGCACTTTGATGTGATGAAATACACAAAAAGAGGAAAGGACGAATAACTAAATGATATGTTAACAAGTGAAGAACAAAGACCCACCTATGTCCCACTACTTCAGAAAGAGCAACAGACCCAACTTTTCATTTTCACCTCTGTAGACAACAACATAACTCCCTTGCATTTCCAGAGCCAAGTAAGAAGCAATCGAAGTGCCAAAATGTGTGAAGTGCTAAATCCCACAAAGTAAGAGTTGCTACATTTAGCAGTTCTCCAAATCCGCGGTGCTGCTCCATATTTGCTATGAGAAGAGGAGGATGGTGCCAAATTATGCAGAGAATGTGATTTCCCCTTTCTCTAAAACTAATTAACATAACATTTTACTCTGGAAAATTCACTGTTGTTACTTCTTGTATCGTACAGATTGAGGTAAAGAAATTTAATTTAAAATCTTCAGACTTCATGATTAACCAGGAACTCAAATGAGGTTCACTGAAAGGTTTGCTAATGTCACAAACCTTTGGAGTCTAAACACAGCTCGAAGTATTTAAGCCTTGACTCAAAGTTGAGTAATGACTTTCTCTAATGTCTCAGCACAAGGTTACTGGAACTCAGGGGCTAGGGATAAGCTACAGTAGGGGATACCTACAGACAAGGGACCCTGGAAGACATCGGGCGAACACCCAAAGCATCCGAGCGGCCAGGATCCCACACACAGCAAGGGGCAGTACAAGTGAGGCGTGGGTAGCCTACCTGTGAGTAGGAAAGGTGCAGCAGCTCAGACCTCAGCAGGCGGTTCCCACGTTCACTAGAGCACTCGGGTACGTTCCTGTATCGCTAGCTTGTGCTGGCGTCCCCGATGCCATACCCTCACGTGTACATCACCTACTAGTAAGCAGCACAAGGACTGTCTCCTCAAACAGCAAACATCCCTGATTACCATGTAGACGCAGCCCAAGAACTGCAAAGCAAGTCACTTTGCATTGCTTCCACCTTCTGAAACTGCAACTGAAAGAGTCCACAAAATGATTTTAAAGTCCCGTGTATATTTATGTTTAACTCTAACTTATTGATCGTTTCCTTTACAAAAGGCTACTGTGTTGCAGTGCTCCATCAGCCGGGCTTTTCTGGGAACGGACAAAATACAGGTTGGATTTCTATGAAGGTTAACATTCCAGAGGAAGAAGTAGTACCCTGTATTCCGCAAGGCTTTTGACAACGAAAAGAGCTATTTTTCAAACCTTGTGGTCACCACTGAGCTATTCGTGGGATTTTCTTTTCCTCCTTTTTTTCTTTTTCTTTTTTTTTTTTTAAGTGTGGATGATAAAATACTGTTTCAGAAGCTGGTATTCATGGATGTCTCTTGAAAACGAAAAGAAAATATTTATTTCCTTTTTCTGCTTGTGAATCAGAATGTTCTATTTAAAGAAAGTGCCCTCTGCCGGATTGCTCATGAGTTATTACCCCTTATGGAAATAAAGGAGAAATATCAGGAGGTATTCTTAGTCATTCCCTTCCCCTGTCTCTTCTTTTTTTTTTTCTTAATTCCTTATATACCCATGTTTTAGAGGAGTGCCTAAGATAGAGCAAGATATCTTGGCATTCTTGGGCCTAAAAAAGACTTACTCTTTTAACCCTGACATTGAAGCATTTGGTGGAACATCAAAAAATGGTACAAATTTCAGTCATTTCACTTGGATGTCATAAGGTGCATTTTTCATTTTTATCCAGTGTTGAAATTAATAAATTAACCCTCCCGACAGATTTAGGTGTAGAGAATGGGATTTTGCCCTTGATACAATAAGCAGTTCCCCCGCACCGCTCCCCACTTTTTTTTGTTGCTTCTCTTTCCTGAATCTAAAGCCAGCAGCATGTGCCTACTGGCATGTTTTTAATACCAGGCATAGGAAACAGTCTAACAATCGACGGGACCTGGAAGCTGACTCTTCCCCTTCCTCATGATGGTCTCCTAACACCAGAACAAAAGCCATACACTGTAGAGAAAATGAAAGCATTGATGTTCTCACCACGGCTGTTCTCTGGAAAGGGGACAGTATCTAGCACGAACAGAGTTGAGCAATTTTATTGGCCCAAAATCGCACAGTATTTAGAATATTTAGAGTTCAGTACGTTCTTTTTCCTCCTTGAGATTAATTTTTTTCACTTAAGTGCCAGGTTTCAGTCTAAAGCCAAAGTTTATCTGCAGTTTTATAACGCATGTATATACACATTCTAACTACAAAGGTAATAACGATGCCTGTTAGCAACTACCAGTGGCTAAGGGCAGATCTGGGCAGTCCCAGAGTGCTCTTACGTTCCATTTACCTTACGAACCCACAGATTCTTTCTTTTTCAGAATTATTCTAGTCAAGCAAAACTTTGAGAAACTGTGAAGCAACCTTGCATGGGAAACGTTCTCTGCGTAGGTAACACGGTCCATCTAGGGAATGGCCATGCACACCATCCTTCAGCAATTTCCAAGACTGCTCATTCCCTGCAAGAGCATTAGATGTGGTTTTGAAAACAGCAATTCATAAGCTCTTTTTCCCTGAGCGATAGAGGCTGTTATAGTAACATTATTCTCAAGCCAAAGGGAAAGGCAGAGGCCAGGGAAAATGAATGAATCAGAAGACACATGAAGAAAAACTACAAGGAAATGTCATCACATCCTTTCAGTCTAAAAGTTGAAAGAACATTAGCAAGAGATGAGTGCAAACAGGTTTGGGGATTTCTGTGCTCGTTTAAAGGACTCATACTTCTTTTAGCATCTTTTGTTAAGAAACAGGACAGACAAGAACATGCTTCTTTAACAAACTGTATCAGCTTTTGAAGTGAAACGAGGGAATTTGGGCTGTACGCTCTTTTAACTGGGAAGCATGACAAAAACATCACAGTTAAAAGAATGTTTAGAGACTCCTTCCTATTTTAATATTTTTAAGACTTGAGGAAATACAATATAATTCTCTTCTCAGCAGCCAAGACCAGTCCTGTGAAGTAAATTGTCTTTGGCACTTATGAATATTTCTAAAAAACAAACAAACAAAATAAACAAAACAGACCCCCACACCAAAATTTAAATATTCTATTTTGTGGGAACAGGGAGGTTGAACTGCTCTGAATCACTGACACTATAAAGCATGTTCAAAAACAGACGAGTTTTCCACTGGCACAGATGTGAAGCCAAGAATGCTTGCTGCATCCTTAGCTGCCAGCTCTTATTTTTTCCACAGTTATTTGTCTTTCATGGGACAGCTTCTATCTTCACCCTGAAGTATTAAATGAAAGCACTTATTTTTCATATGTAAAGAAGCAGCCTGGTTCTTCCACTCTAGTGTAAGAGAATTCTCTTGTGTTTCAGCAAATAATCTCTCTTAAAATATAAATTAAAACAAAGGAACTAATAACTATATTTTATTAATGGTATTTACCCTGTGAAGCAAACTGAGCTAAAAGCGTATCTGATTGCTTCCAAATTCCCTAGAATTCAGTTGCTAAATTTCTCTCTCCGGGATGTGATTCCCATTCTTCTCTCAATTAGCAAAATAAACAGTGCTATGATAAATATCATTATTTACTCAACAAAGTGATCAAAATCATTACGCGATTTTTTTTTTTTTTTTAGGTCCCAGAGGCAATAAAGTGAAAACACGCTGTGATTTATTTGGGGTACTCTGAATGGTATGTTCTGTGTCAGCAGGCAAGGAAGTAATAGGATCAGGAGAGCAGAGCAGAAATGCAATCACGTCACACTAAATAATCACAAGGCTTTTAGTTTGGGTGGTGTCTTTTAAGGAAAAAAGGTAGACAAACATGATCAGCACAGCAGTGTCAGGGAATGAGGCACAGAGGGAAAACACACGGCACACCGTCCTATACAAGCACTTACTGAATCATCTCTATGAGGGGGTGGGGGCCGGAAGACCGACACATCTCATTTATTTTTATGAAATGAGCATGAATCACTCACTGCCATCCCATGTTAAAAAACCCCTTGAATAATAGGTGTGGTTTAATTTAAAGAATATTCTTAAAAACATATTCCACAAAGCAAATGTTGGAGGAAAAACATGTAAAGAAACAAGACAGTAAAGACTTGCTGCAGATAAAGCAGGACACGTATTCACCCAGTCTTACCCTAGTCCCTCCCGTCTGGCTAAAAGGAAAAATATCTATAATAAAAAAATTACTTATCTTTTTTTCATTATATGGCAAGTAAGACATGGCATTCTGTATTCCCCATGATGTTTTAGGCTATTAGGGGAAATAATGAGCAAAGCTGAAAGTTTCAGCAAATAGCATTCTTCTTTACCTCCTGGAGCTAGATGTTTTACATCAGAGCCAGGGCTGGATCCAACAGTTTAGATGAAAAAAGAGCTGGCCCCTACCTCCAAACAGGAGCCCACATTTTGTGGGGACTTCGAAGAAATACTGTTAACTGCTTTGTTTCATTTTTTCAGAAATCTGGTCTTACTGAAGTTTGAAAAGAGAAAGCTATTTCTGCAGTGTTAATGCCTTGGATGGAAGAGAGAGATCCACTTTCAAATCAAAGCCCTTAATAGCACATTTTCCAGCCCCCCAAAAGGGATTTTTTTAATTACAGAAATCAGAAGAAACAGATCTTAATTGTGAAGTACAAACTGAAGCATTTTTAAATTTGTATTTTATTTTAATATGCTGAATTAGCATGCTTAAGCTTTAATCAAAAATTCCACAGAACAGCAACAAAACCATGCCTTCCTGCACATGAAGAGTCTGCTCCAACACCCGCCAGCACTGTTTCATCCTTTAGGCTACCTGCAGCGACTGGGGCCCACTACAGACGGGCCCAAGTCCAAAGACATTAAGAAACTTGCCTACAGACCACGTGCAGAAGCAGACGCGCATTTTTAAGCGCAAAGATGCGTCCTATACAACAACATGAACGACAGTTTCTAGCAGAACGGAGATGTTGCTAATGAATGCCCACTTCAAAATGTGGTGTGAAGCATTCTTAGACATTACCGCTTCTAGTGGCACTCTTAGTTTAGTCACAGTCCGACAACAAATTGCCTGTGATGAAGGGCAGG
Organism: Phoenicopterus ruber ruber; assembly: GCA_009819775.1. NCBI lineage: Eukaryota > Metazoa > Chordata > Aves > Phoenicopteriformes > Phoenicopteridae > Phoenicopterus > Phoenicopterus ruber. Next base: position 8,706,069 of record CM020235.1, on the reverse strand, counting down.
AGCTTTTTGTGCAAGAGGCAGAAACACTATTAAAATTAAGGAACTGATGACTATTAAAAACAAACAAAAAAAAGACCAGGTTTTCAGGATTTGGGGGGGTGAGGTATCCACAAAAGTGGCATTATCGAGAGTATAGACTATAAGAAATGAACCGAGAAATATGAATAGAGAAGGAGGTTGGGTGTGAAGAACAGATGTCTTTCCTGAAGTAAAAATACTAATGTAACTAATAGAATAGGCAATTCGAGTATAATAGTAACATCTCAATTAGCCAGCGATAAGGAGTTATGTGTAAGAAGGCTTACAACAGCATTCAACTTTCAAGTCACTGCAAGTCAAAACTACAAGTTACAGAGAAGTAGTGTCAAAAAATAATGTCAAGCTGCATAGGGAACACTTCTCATGGCACACAACACAAACCAGCTTGGTCAGATTCATCACTAGAGTAAGAAAAAACATTCAGAGGCAAAAGTCTAACCAACGAGCTAGTGACAAAAAACTCCTCCCCTTTTCTTTTTTTCACTGCTGCCAATTGCCTGCCTACTCAATTTTAGTAACAGAGGATGGAAACATATCCCAACTTACAACTTTCTACTACAACTGACATCATGTAAAGCTGCCTAGAACATCTCTTCAAGGCTTTTCCAACCTCACACTGAAAGGAAACGGCTCAGAACCCAACACACAGGCCGAGATAGTATTTGTTACATGAATTCCCATTCCCACATGAAGGTATTTGTGTCTGTTGTTCCCAAGTGAAATGATGAAGGTACTGAGTGGCTGAAAACGGGTTTCTTAACTGCCTTTAAACATCCTGGGAAGTGGAAAACTTCAAGAGGTATCTGCAAGTACAAGCAAGGTCAGAAGAGATAGTGTCAGGGTGGGTCTAAGACAGTGTTTGAGGACATCTGATGGAGGACAAACAGTCTTTCCTTTCAGGTATGAAACGTACCAACCAAATCAGAGAACAAAAGAATGCCGCTGAAATGTGAGAAGTACCACAGAGAAAGAAAGTTTGTTCAATTACGCTACAAAAATAAACAGTATCGCAAAGTCAACGTAGACTGAAATTAACAGATACGGCTTATATCAGGCCTGGCATTCAGCGCCGAATGGATACAGGGAACATTTCATAAAAATATGAATGTAAATACAAACTTTTATCAGAAATATAAAACACAAGGACAAAGTTTTGCCAAGGTCATAGAAAAAAAGATTTGCATTACTCAAATTTGGTCAGACTTCTAGCAGCCAAGAAGGGTAGCACTTTGTTCCAAAAAAATCATTGTCTTTAAAAAGAAATAAAACCAAATACCACCTAGAAATACCAAGTTCAGAAAAAGAGAATTCACCTTTCAGTAGGAGCCACTGCCACATTGCAGCCTACAAATAATCAATATTGCATATTGCTAGAGGAAAACTGTGCTTTGTTTCAGAGCCCTTAATGTGACCAGTACATTCAGAAACCTGAGCTGCCTCCTACCTACGGCCTCCCTGAAACACCCAAGTATTCCCACTATATTAACAGGGATTTTTTTTTTTTTTTCCCCCAGAAAAAAAAAGGTGTTTTGAAGCTAATACAGTAACACTAATCAAATATTCTGTAACGATATTCACAAGAAAAGCGACGATGAACTTCTGAGGAATGCCAGTGGCAGGGGGGAGAGGGAATCAAAACTCTCGGCTGAACTTCCCTTCTCCCTGCATTAGGAGAGAGAGAGGAAAGGCAACTCTCGACTCAGTCATTCAACCAAACTCTGATTTTAGCTCTTCAGACATTTCCTACTGCAGAATGACAAAACATGATTGAGTTTTGTTTTTATAGCAAGTGTTTTTTGCTTTTTCCTGCACTTTGGACACATTAAAAAAGTAAACAAAAACATCTGGACATACTTCTTTGGGCTTCACAGAATCTAACTGTGCACTGATTTTTCAGACTTCACAATCAAGAGTGTAAATATAATCAGACACAATTTAAAATGTTAATGCTTAAGTTTGGCCTTTTTGACCTCGTTTTCTAAGAAAATAAGGCTTCTGTGATTGCACTGTTGGCTTGCCCACTTGGGAAGTCTTACTGTTTTATCCCTTAGCTGCTTCCCACCTCTGTACTCCAGTAGCTTTTAAATGACGGCTTCACGTCACTCAGTGCCCGATGGGGAAAACAGGCCAAGTCCCTGCTTCTCCCAGGGGACAAGGGAGGTAACGCTCAGCTTCCACACACTTGGGGGGACCGGGCTAGCCTGCCAAACAGCATGCGAGTCGTAGCCAGCCAAACCTCTCTGCACCAGCTGCCCCAGACACCGCCTCTTCCTCGAGACGAGAGACGGCAGATCCGAGGCGGAGCAGGGGTATTGCAGCGTTGGGGTGGGCATTAGGGCTACAATAGAGAAGCAATTATATATTATATAATGGACACTGGGTGCACCAGAACAGGACTGTGGGCCCAGAGCATAAATCCTAGGCTCCATTTCACTGCTCACAGAACCTACTATAATTTATGATAATTCTTAGGGGTATGGACATTTTCAAATCAGTAATATAGGAGCAGAAGAGACTAAGATGATTTCTGGGACAATCCCAGAAAAGCAGGGAGAAAGACAGGAGTTCTGGGAGAGTGGTGGTTTTCCTATTGAAGATTGTTTTTTGTTTAGCTCTTAGGGGAAAATGACTTTCACATTTCTTTATCTTTGCTGCGGATCAAGAACTCAAGAACATCTAGGGTGTTAATGGGTACATGCTATTTTTCTATGACCAGTTAATAACGCCTGCACAGCTAACATGGACTGGAAGTCAAAGGTAACACACCCAACTACAAAACATGATGCGACTAATCATATTTCTTCCATTGTGACAAGTTCTGAACACAATTTGAAAATGACAAGCGCTTTAAGAAGTGACCCAACATCATTTAAAACCAACCTTCTCAAATGGTGCTAGAGCAGTAGCCCAAGAAGCTATCTTAAAAAGGATTTCTGTTGCTTTTTAAATACTGCATGTAATCAGGGATGCAAAACAACGCAGGGAAATACGGCATTAGCAAAGTCACTACTTCCGTCCCCAGGCCAGTCAGGACTCGATCTAGCTTTATGAACAGTTTGCACAGAAGACAAATGAATGTGATTATCACATTCAACACGCTTACCTCCCATCCAAAGTTTGTTTCCTTTAATGTGCTCCTCTGTACTGTCATATAGGGTCCAAATCTTTCCCCAACTTCAATCTTCTTTTTGGCCCAAATCCCTAGCCCTGCCCCTGGAATCGAAGATTCTCTGAGTTCAAAATCTGGTGGGATTGGAATGTCATCAGGAATGTAGACGGGAGCTTCATAAGGTGAGCCCTCCTTGGGAGTGAAGTCCTCACTGGTGGGAAAGGGTGATGGAGGTCCAACAGGAATGGGGGACATAATACTGTCCTCTGTTTCCTCCTCTGCACTTTCGCCAGCAAGGAGATCAGGGTCGGTCTCGTACATATTATTTACAATCTCGCTGTCACCTAAAAGGGGAAACAGCAGAACAAAACACACTGAAATACTCACGTGAACATTAGTTAATCTCTTCTTGGGACAAAGTTTCACAAAGCCTAGTTCGCATGCTTTAAGGATAGCAGTAGTGGCAGAAAAAAAGATAATCCTCACCTACAGAACTCAGGTAGAACTGAGGTAAGAATATTCATAGTGGTTGCACAATACTCAGTGCTGTTGAAGGATGAGATGGAAGCTACTGCAGGCCTGTCACGTTATACTGGCTCAGGGCTACTGTAGCGGCTGTCTTTCAGTAACGGAAAGAGGGAAGAAAACACAGAAGAGGTGTCCGAGGTTCCCTGTAACCATTTATCCATTTAACTAGTTCAGTATATTTTGTAGAGGAAATAAAAGAGAAATTAAGGTAAAATCTGACTTAAGTTTGACAAGAACTGTTTGCCTAGTTTTTGGGTTTCTTGGGTTCAATGCGTCACACAACAGAAGCCGTGGCTGACGTGTCCTTCCAGCTACATCTCAGCAATGCACCTTTTCAGGCGTAACAAAAGCATCGCTAGTTTGTAATACTACTTTAAGACTAATGTCTCCTACATGCTTAAACAGTTTTAAGCTACACTCTCAACCACAGTACGGATCTTGTTTCACTGAACTCCACAGGACAGGGATCTGGTTTGCAATAGTGCCACGATGGTCAAAGAGAAAGCACAGGAAAAGCTGTACACTTTCTTCTGTTCCACGTAACATCTCATAAACTAGACAGAAACCAATTAATGCAAGTAGTATTATAACATTATTCTTTCAAAAGAAACCCAAGCACTTAAAAACATGGGCCTAAAATGCTTACTTAATTTCATACTATTCAGGACGTAAGAATTTTGGAGGCGAGTCACTATTTCTTTTTTCCTTTTTTACAATAATGATTTGTGTGATCTTTCCACAAAAGCATCAGCAGAAAAAAACCCCACACATAAGAAGATTTGAATGGGATGTATATAGAATAAAGGCAAAATTTCAAGTAGGAGGAGTTAACATTACTAGCCAGAATTGATAATTGCATCCAATTAGAAATACCATGTCAAATCTTTCATGCTTAGCATCTTCAGTGTAATTACAGCACCGTTCAGCTCAGTGCCTACAAAAGACTGGGAATTAAATTAGTCCAGAGGACAGGAAGGGAGCGTGTGTGTGTGTGGTTGGGGAAAACAAACAACCCCCCCCAAAAGTAAATACCCTTAATCCTGCAAGGATTTTCAAGCTTCATTTTCCAGCAACAAATTATTACACTTCAGAGAATTACAAGTCAATCCTGTTATTAAACCTGTAACAACACGCATCCATTTTCTGGTTTGATATTGGCTTGTACAAGCTAAAAATATTCTTCAAACATCCCTTCCTCTTCCATCATTTGCCAAAAACAAATAATCTGGGACATGTTTACTGGAATGCACTGAAAGAAAACTAAATAAGAAAGAAGTCTGTGAGCACAGGAGTAGACTAAGAAGTTTTCAGAAAAATACTTTTAACCAGAAAATGACAGTCTGCTGAATCCAAAATGCTTCATTCAGACACGCATTTCAGTGATTTCACGGCAGAATTCTGCTTGCTGGGTGCAGCTCTGCTAAGAAACTGCCACATTTCCTCCAAATTCATTTACGGATCAAGCAGAGAGGCCAGTCTTCCAAGGGAGCCTCGCCGTAAGGACTCCAAGGGCTTCCTCCAGCCATTCCCTGCTGCACCGACGGGATTCTACCAGTCCCCCGGACCTGTAGTTCTAACAGAGACTCGCCACATTTCCACACCCGGAGCCTGGATGACACAGCTGGAGCTCCACTTGGACTCTTCCCTCTCTGTCACAGGGCCCGTAAACACAGGGAATCGTAGCTGAGCACGTCAGATCTCAGAACCCAAGGACACACTGCATTTTTCTATTTTCAGAACCAAACACTCTAACCATTTCAAAATTAATTGTCCCCTTTCCTCTTTCACTTTCCTGACCATACAAAATTTTGAAATTTAAGTCTTTTGATTACAAAATTAATGATTTTAAAAAATTTATTATTATTTTTTACAAAATTTCCCAAACACAGAGAACTGGTTTTTGACCAACTTCCCCTTGGACTTGTGCACAGTGAAATTCCCACAGTCAAACCACCTTCTGATGTACCTGTGTTTGGAATACGCTTATTCTTATGAAACGCAGCTATTATTGTGATACTAGTGCCGAAAGCTCCTGTCCAGTCTGATTAACCAGCCCTGCTTAGAAGAGAGCTCCTTCTTCAAAGAATTTACAGAGGTAGAGGGGGAAATGGTTTACAGAGTCTTACAGATGAGACACGTAGCCATAGAGAGAACAAACAGGTGGTAACAGAGCTGGAAAACAAACCCCAGGTCTCGGCCGATCACCTTCAGCAGGAAAGCATCCTCCTCCTCCTCACTCCAAAGGCCGAACAGAAAGGAAAGAGTTAAGTCTGCAAGATCGCCACTACGGTTCCTGCCTGAAGAAAGAGCCTTCACCAGAACTTCTAACCTCATGAACACCTCTAGTAACTATGAACAGAGGAGATCTTTTTTTTCAGTAAGGGGACAAACCCGGGGAGCAGGGTGATCTGTAGAAGCATCGCCATAGTTTGCGATGGCTAACCAGGCTTCAGTTCTGACAGAAGTGTTTCCAGGCAGGCTCTCCTAGCTTGCTGGAAGGTCTAGAACTTGAGTTCTTTTTAAGATTCCAAAAATATGCTACACAATAGTACATTATTTCCATTTATAAAATCTTGAAATTCTTTGGTTTTTTAAGGATTGATGTTATAGGTTTATAATTGTAGCGATAGTTCTGAAACATTCTTTGGGCAGCCAAAAGAAGCAATTTAGGGGTGAACAGAAAAAAATATGCAAGCTGCTGCCCTAAACAAAACCGAAACCCATGTCACTAGTTCCTCTTATCCACTGCAGCATCTGCATTCTGACTATAAAACCTCGACGACTGCTCTCCTGAGCCTGGCCTGCTGCACTAGAGAGCTCCTACAGAGGGATGCAGACATGTGCCCTAAACAAACCAACAGATTTGCAAACAGCTACGTCACTGATAGATTTTAAGGACAGAAAAGAGGATTTGGGCTAATTCCATATGACCTCCTGCATTACTTAGACCACAGGACTCCTCTGAATTATTTCCATCTTCAAGATCAAAAGGTGGTACATAGCTTAGCTTTTAGGCTGAAAAGCCCCTACTTTCAGGTTCGCCAGCAACGCCAACAAGCCTCGTCCGCCGCTCCACGTCTGCGCCGCACCGCCAGGCTCTCGCCCGGCAGCGACTACCATCAAGGGGAAAGGGCTTGTACAGCGGCCCCCCCGCACGCAGCTCCGCAGCCAGCGCTAATGGGGAAGTATAAGCCCCTTTGTCTCCTCTCCCCCCGGCAAGCCGACTGCCTCCTTTTTACCTTCGGCATTCAACATCACTCCCTTTTCAATTTTTGAGGATGTCACCTCTTAACCTCTTGAATGAGCTACATAGGATAGAATATCTTTCACTGAAATGTGTGTTTTCAACCCTTTAAAGACTCCTGACTGAACCATCTGTGGTTTTTCAACAACTTTTTTGAACTATCTATATTAGAACCGGCTAGAGGATTCCGGGATCATCCAAGTGAGTGCTAAATCCAGAGAGAAACTTTCCAAAGGAACTCCTCTGAAGACAACAGACTTAATCTTTGGGATGCATTTACCTATTCAGATTTTTACTGCTAAACAGAGCTTTTTACAGATTTTACGATCTTTATCACACAAAGTATAATACTTTAACATCATACACTGTACTTAAGTGAACAGTTATCCAGGCATCATAAACCATTTAAACACAGAGTTATCAGAACCGGGCTCTTATATCTCGTATTTCCTATATCTGAAAAATGATACACATACAATATTTCGTTCCAACTTCCCAGTGCACAAAGACCATTAATGGAATTTCTAACTAAAAAAGAGCATTTTCACTCTAATGGTTTGAGATTGAGAAGAAAGCAAGTTTCAGACACCTTCCCTGAAAGCTACTAGGAAACAAAAAAGTGATTACTGTGTATCTTCACAGGTTTTGCCACATTAGTTGGAGTGCTCGTTAGCATATGAGAATGCCCTATTTGAATTGAATGCGATGAACAGATATTCACATGCCTCATATCAAACTGAAGCAGAATTGATATTACTTCCAAATACAGGGGGTTTAGCTGGCAAGAAAACTGTAGTTGTAACAGAAAGTCAGGTAAAATGTTAAAGTAATATTCCAAAATACCAGTCAGTAAGAAAATTAAGATTCATTGTGTAAAGCAAAAATAGTTCGCATGAGATTGCATTTACTGAAAGTTAGTTGCAGCTACACCATAATAAACCCATTGTTATTAATCACAAATTAATGCTGAATTAAAAATGCAAGTATTCCCATTAGCTAGTGCATCAGCTTTGTAGCATATAGTTTCAGCCATTAATTGAAACTGAGCATGGATTATTATTTCCTTCCAATTCTGTAGTTCACAGAGCGAAAAGGGACATTTGTTACTAGCAACTTTTTCCACCCTAAACAAAAGATTTGGTATCTATTGAAGGGGGAAGCATCTCACAGAACTGCAAACAGTGCTCATTTACACACCAAAATACTTCCTAACAGGGAAGTCTCAGAGCAGAACCTCTAAAAGAGGTGCGCTGAAATGCAGAATCAGACTTAATAGAGGGAACGGTGCAAAAGAAGCGGCAAGCAGCTGAGATGGATGAATAAACTGACTTGGAAAAAGGCAAGCTTTGAGCAGGTGACCAGCACTGACCAGAAAACCCGCTGAGCTTGCCAGTTCTGATTCTGGAAATTCTACCTGATGGGAATAAAACTGGCGTAGAGATGGTCCGATTTATTAATTTAACGTTAAATAATTTCCACCAATCGTAAAATTATGCATAGACTGAATAACTGCTCCTGATCAAAAAAAGGAGCGATACCCAAGGAAATTCTCAAGCACTCCCACCAGGCAAGCGGTGACGATCTGGAAGCACCTTTCAGTAGGCCCCAGCATTTCATAACATCAACTCTTACTACGAAGAGCCAACAGAGCTATGGTAGGCAAAGAAAGATGCAGGGTAAATAAACTGAGAACCAGGCTTCAAATATGCAGAACAGAGTTATATACAGAAGTATATGGTATTCCAGGGCCGTGCTGGGATGCAGCCTGTCTCCCCCTCTAGAGGCGTAAAGGCATCCCTGCTGATCGGGTCCTGCAGGAACACACCTACGACGATGCCAAACATCAGTATGGGCATGAAATAAGCTTGAGAAGGAAGTTACACAAGCAGTTCTGACCATGCTAAAGGGGGAAAAAAAAAAAAAAAAAGGAGGAAAAAAGAAAGCAAGTCCTGGGGAGCCTGAAATACGTAAGAGGTAGGAAGGTTAAGAGTGAAAACCGTAGATTCAGAGGGTAATAATGTTTGGGGGTTTTTCCAAGAGGAGTCAATTGCTAAGCTACAACACTCATATGTAACGAAAACGGAGCTTTTTTTCATCCAGAAAGGAAAAAAGGGGGGGAGGGAAACAGATGAAGGGGAAAAGAAAAACACATTTGTCATACAATACAAGTAGTTGAAGTATTTTGGGAACAGATTTGCCATCTCTCAATTAAACATGAGGCAGCATGACTGTGCTTTCATTGCACAGTAGTTTCCACTATGATAACAAGTCCAACAACCACCTCATTGTGGACCACGCAGAAATGCGAGGGACTCCCACAGTGCATATTAATGACTGACCTCTGATGTAATCGGGGGGGAAGCAGCACCCAACAAAAATTACAGTTTTCACTGCAGCATGGAAGACAGTTCTTGCTGCCAAATAGAAACCATCAGGGAAGAATAGCTGAAAAAGCCAGGCTCGACTTAAGGTATACATACTACATCTCTTCTATATCCTCAGAATACACCTTCTGTGTGAAAGACACATCTCCTCCTCTATTTTTTTTTATGCCTAATAAAGATTTTCCTGAGTTCATGCCTAAGAAACCTGGTGGCAGACTTTAGCAAAGAAGAGGATTTTGATTCCTTTGCCAACATTTTTTTGCTCCAGCTTTTGAGAAATACAGAGAACTGCCTGCTACAGCTTACAAATGTTTCCTCTGCTAAAAAGTGCAACCCTCCTTACTCAAACATGTCGCCAGAAACAAGCTTTCATAAGTATGATATACTCCATAATCCTGAAAATACTTGTGGTTGCTGTAAATGTTTTCTCTCCTAGTATTAGCAAGTCAAATTATTTTCTACTCTATGATTAGCCTCTTTTGCACTTAAGAAACAGGAATTCCAACTGAGTTGAAAAGCAAAACTAGGTTTATTGGAGCACAACCTGTGAAAATTTTCAAATGATACAAGTAAAGTATAAAGACACCTCGTTACTGAACACTGTTAATTTAATTTCTTCTATGGGACAATCAGGCCAGTTCTGATTAAATTTTAATTTACTCTGCAGTTGAACCCACATCTGACTGACCTCATATTTCAAGAGAAATCATGAAACACAGGTAATCTTTTCCTTCTGCCTTTTCAGTTGCTAAAATCAGTGATCAGGGACTGGCAACAGGCATGAAATGACAATGAAGCAGAACATTCTCAGGTCACGATAGTTCCGATACAAGAGATACCATATGGCATCCACGTGAGCAGGATCACCAAATAGGTATATGTACGCGCGTTGCGTTTGTCACCGCAATCAAATATTTAGATTAACAGCTTTTATGTAGTATTTATGAACAGCCAGGGCTGTCAGAGAAAATCAGAGCCATGGCCGTAGCCGTCGCTCCTCCCGTGCATGGCCAAGCAGAGCCGTTTGGACAGAGCGGGCACCCGACCGGCATCAGCCCAGGACGCGCAGGAGGCAGCGGGCGCCGGGGCAGCACCGCCCCGTGTCCACCCTTCCTCGCAGCTGTGCCCGCCCGGGCAGAACTCCAGCAGCGTGCCTTCTGCGCCGAGCTCCGAAGTGGCGAGCTTCCAGGGACACTAGGTAGATGCCACTAAAACATGCAGAAGTGCTAGCAGATCTTCTCCGCAGGTCATGTTTATTCCAGGCATTTGGGGCAAATTCAGCAGCTGGGGTTTAGTTTTGGTTAGAGCTGAAGCATCTGCAACAAAGTCCATCTACTCACACTACTTCTTCAGTATTGATTAAGCCTCCTTAATTTCTGGTTATCGCATTGCCAACAGTCCTACAATCACTGCACTGCAGAATCTTCTAGATTGCCCTCAGTGCAGATCGTACTGTTTACCAACCTCAGCGCTCCTCTCAGCATTACTCCAGATGTAACACAACTGGTTAAAAATAAAAAAAGCAGAGAACATCTTGTTGTTTAGGAACAATCCTACGGAGTTTCATCGCAAACTAGCTGGCTGCTGCTCGAGAGCTGCGTGGGGGATGTGGCCATTCACTGATGACAGCCATGCTGTCCTACATCTGCCCCTCTTCTAATGGCAAGGATTTCAATGCTCTGGAATGTCTGGTTATGTGAAAAGCAGCACAGAAATACAACTTGACCTTATTGTTATTGTCATGAAACTAAAATTAGTCCTTCAAAGCTCACTAGCAAAATTACTCAATAAAAAGACCCATTGAAAGGTTGTTTCCACAGATAATCAGATATGGGCATAGGCTTAAAATCTGTGTGACACCAATGAGGTTCTGGCAACAATGAGAGTGATGCTTTAGTATTGGTAGAGATCTCATGAATAATCTATTCAGCAGCTGTAATGAAAGAAAAAGCAAGTCTGATGTTAAAGGAAATGGTGGCAAAAGAAACAATGCATTTAGATTTCAGGTGGGGTTTTTTGTAGGTTTTGGTTTGGGGTTTTTTTTAAATATGTTTATTATTATTATTATATAATATAAAATTCTGCTAAGGAAATATCTACTTATCTGAAATGACTAAGCATCTTCTACATCAGCAGACACTGCAAAGAACATCTCCGACTCCTTCGCTAGGGACACTTACAGAACACACCAAGAATGAACTGGTATGGGGCAACCCATGTCTGATCAGTAAGCACAATGTGCCTTGAGTTTCACTGACCTTGAAATAAATCTAAGCCTGGACCTGATCCTACACCCCTTCTGTCCTCAGAACTCCCATCGAGAGCAACGGGAATAACCAGAGCAAAGAGACCGCGGGACTGAGGCCGTCACACTTCTGTCACGCTCCCTGGCACCGTGCTGCTGGCTGACACGGGGCGACTTTCCAAGCCCAAATTCGGCAGGCAGCTCCCGAACGGGATGGCCACAGAAAACAGCTTGTTTTCACTTCCACATGAAATAACAACATGCTGAAGTCCACAATGCTGCCAGGTCAGAGGACTCTCTCGTCGAATTGCTCCGTATTAATACAATATGTGTGTAAAAAACAGGTATTTTTGGTTTCTGAACAACAAGGAGAGGAATTACAGGCACCCACTGAACGCAGACTTTGCCTCAGAAGCTAACCTGGAATCTCAGGCCCAAGAAAGGAATTTGAGCAAAAGAGTAGAAAATACAAATATGCATGCAGAATTGTGACTTCATACCTCAGACTGAAACAACACGGTGACAGACTGACAGACTCCTTTTCCTTAGGGATTACTTGGTTGTTGAAATGGGTTTTTTACTTAATTATTCAAACTTTGCAACTCATTCCTAGCTAGAAGTTTAGAAATGCAGACAGGTATTAAAACCACAGTCTTGTCTAGAACTGTTTATTGGGCCGTTACAATATAAAAGGTATCATCAGAAAAACACCCACTAGGCCAGGACTTCCCTGGGATTCATTTCCATTTTTCTGACTCTAGAGGAGAGCAGTGAGTGACCTCAAACATCTTTCCCAACCAAAGAGGGACGCTGCCTCTGCCTTTACAACTCCACGGAACATATCCAGGTTCCTGCACTGTATGGATTTTCCTTTAGAAACATTCCCCAGGGAAGAAAACAAAACAGTCAAACAAAAAAATTCCAGATACAGCGCTACGTTAGAAAGAAGGCACGGAATATTTCACACCTCCAGAAAACAAAGACCGCCTACATTTTTAACTCTGGGGTGACAGGATTCTGTCTGTATTTGCTGTACACTCAGTATGTTTCATCAGCAAAAATAGTCATTTTTATGACCGATTTGTAGACCAGCAGAGCTGGAACGAATCATCAACATTACAGCCTCAGTCAGCCAAGAGTGCAAATACTTACATTAAGCAAGTATGTGCTTAACTACTGCCAACAACTGACAGGGTTCATTACCTCTGAATATTGTGCTGCCCATCTATAATTTACTTCAGGTAAATTCTAACAAGTACTTATCCTGTAACCTGCCTTACTCCACTCGGAATGCTGCAGGAGCCTCGCTCCGCGCCCTCACTGCGCCCCGAGCAGGGCGGAAAGCTGACAGCCAGGCGCAACCCAAAACTTAGAAGACACATCTATAAATCACAAAGGACACTGGAAAGCACCAAACAGCACCCACCCAAACAGTGGCTTCGGAACAGCGAATGATCTCAGTGATCAGATTGCCACCTGATGGCCACAGCTGAAATACAATAGAAAATCAGAAACCTAGTCCCTACTTGGGCTGAATCCGCCTGGCCTTGGCTACAAAGCCTCATGTCCACACGTTTCAAGCACTTTGCAGCACCAGGAACTGGCATCCCACCTCGCACAGGCTCACGTTCTTAAGGACGCAGGTCCTCTGCAGCATGCCTTCCATGGCAGCATCAAAAAAGTCAAGGTGTCCAACGCAATCCTCTGTGAGACTCCATCATTCCGTTCACCTAGGAACGGTTTCCAGTCACCTTACTGGTGAAGGTAACCAACTCCCAATTGCTGGCAAGACAGTTCACCTACAAAGGCACATCTCCCTCAACACACAGGGAGACTTCAGACTAAAGAAAAGAACGGCTAGTATTAGTAACACTTCAAAGAGTTTGCATACGCAAGCCAAAGACCTAAAATTCAGTGCAAGACATCTCTGGAAGCTAGTCTAAAATATTTGCATTTCCTCCTGCCAGAAAAGATGCAAATTAGTACCAAAACTGTGATGACAAGAATTACTCCTCTTTCATTAAGGATGGGACTGAAGCATTAAATGCTTCACGGCCACACAAAAAATGGCTTTTACTCCATCCACAGACAATATTCATTTGATTTTAATGGCTGTAACGAAAGGACAATAAAGAATAAGTTACTCGAGATTCCTGAGCCTGTCACACAATTTCTTCCTCCCGTTCATTGCAAGAACCCTCCTCCTCCGCCTAAGCTGTCCTGGTAAGTGGCTACAGCCTTTGCTAGCGGACGCCGGTCAGAACACGCCACATTCAGCAACCAGAACAGAACCTGCCACAGGGCAACCTCCCGCCCGCGCGTGGGGAACTGTGGGCTGCACGGTTCCCAGACCACGGAGCAAGGCGCTGAAAGGTTTTCCACGCAACTCTAACTGCCGCAGGAGGAAAAGCAAATTCTGCTTTAAATGAACATTTAGAAATGTCTTTTTTCGCTTTCATTCATTCATGAAAACCCTTCATCTTCACAAGTTTTACAGTTGAAAAAAGACTTGGGCAGTAAATGCACAGGGAGGGAAGCGGTCACAGAAGGCAAGTGGTTTTGCCAACATGCCTGCGTGCCAAAGGAGTGCCACACGATCCGTTTCGACCTCTGAGAAATTATACTGCTAATACAATCCTCTATTTAATTTCTTAGTTTAATGGGCACTTCTGCTATAACTTGCTGTGATTTTGCCTGTTTTTTCCTCCATAGATGCTGGACATATCTAGAAATACCCAGCTTGAAATAGTATTTTTCTTCACTTCAGTTATCTCTGATTTTTTTCCCCGCCCCTAAATCCTGGGCCTTGAATAACAGGTGACACTAATATATAAAGCACATTAGGTATATTTCTCCGTGAAGTAAGCCTGTTTCTTCTTTAGAACATATCCACAGGTTTGCACAGGCTCCCTGACTTTGGTACCACCCAAACCGCTACAATTACAAGGAACGAGGGACAATCAGGATGGTTCCAGGTGAAGATCTAGTATTTCATATTCCCTGCTCAAGATGGAATGGCTGCACAGTTGCGACGGGCTAAGTCACAAGTTACTGGTTTTGTTCCAACCGACAAACCAACCAGCTAAATTCCACCGAACAGGTGTGCATATAGAAGTCAGATTCAGATTCTGCTAACCTCAAACCATTTCAATAGACGGTCAGATCTGAGCTGGTACCAACCCCTCCTACCCACCTCTAGCGACATCCAGACCCCAGCTCTCCCAGCTTGTTGGTCTGTATTTTCCCTTAAAACACTGTAATTATATTTTACTTACACGCTACAAAGCATAGTATTTCAGGAATGCTCAAGAAGGAGGAAGATACCGATTTCGCATAAGGGATCCCGGAAATCAGTGGTCAGGTAACACAGTCCTGGCAGATCCAGCTGTCGAAACATCGGATCGCCAAGCTCGCTGTAACTCAGGGACATCACTTGGTGGCAATTAACACCTGTTCTGACAAACCCACACAAATTATGGCCTCCCAAAACACTTGCATTTGCAGGACTACTCATGGAAATTTGTATTTACACATGTCACTGAAATTAAGGCCAAAGGAGACGCAAGTTTTAACATATCTCGTGTGTAAAATTTCAGAAAAGAGCAAGCTGCGTGCACTTCTCACAACACGAAACTTTCAGAGTTACTGCTGTATTTGAGCGTCCCAGCCTATCAGTCAAATTACTCCGTCTTTGCAATTGGTGTTTAAGGACATAATACATGAAACTTCCCTGAACCTCTGTCTAATGTAGAACTCCTGCAGAATACATTAAAAAACAATTTAGTCCTGGAGAATACTAAGAACTGCAGAGTTATTCAGAGACAGAGACAGTGAGGGATGAGGCAGGAGGAGGAAACGGGACGAATGGAAAGGAAAAGGACTATGATAAAAACTAAACATTTGCACACATAACACCTTTTCCAGGTTTAATTTGTATAGTCATTTTTCAAGTTTCATATTTATGGTCTGTTTTGTCTTGATTGTAATTATACCTCTCAAAGCAGATTCCAATCCTTTTATTAGAAAGGAACAGAAAACACATAAGCAGCGAGCTGTAAAAACAGACAGCGACCGAGTACAGAGCAGAAGAGTTAATGCGATATATTTTTTGATAAATGTTCTAAAAAAAAAATAGCTGCTTCAGAACTTGGCTGTAAGAAGAACAGGTACTAAGGATTTAAAGTGCCTTTGGTTTTAAGTAAAAAATTAAGTGTTTTCTTTTGTTAAGGGATTTCTGCTGCCAGAAATGAAGACTAAAGCTTGAAACAGTATTTCAATGTGTTCCTTAATACGCATTTTCCTCCAGTAAAACCAGCAGGGAAAGTGTCCAAATTACTCTCCACTAAATGCCAGTATTATATTTCCAGTAAAAGTCTAGTTCAACCAGGCATCAAAAATATTTCCACATAAGATCCTTTTAGAATCAAACTCTTAGGAGAATGTTGTTGTCCGTAACTACACTTCACCTGATCTCTGTGTTCAGTATTTTGTTTTGTGTTTGAATTCAAGATGACATTTCTACAAATTGTGCTATGTTAAAAAATTAATTCAATGCATATGTGGATGCAGCAGATAAAGTAGGTTCTTTTCAGCAAAAAAAGCTCTACTATCTTATTATTAAAGCCACCGGAAAAAAATATTAGCCTTTGGGATTTCTGTCTCTAAACTATTTACAACATAATAGCTCCAATGAAGCGTCGCAAGAAATGTACAGTGTATTACGCATACAGTCGTAGCGAACATTTGTGACGAATCTATAGAAATAATACAACAGAAAGAAAATCTGGAAAGGAAGAGATGAAAGCCTAAAGAAAATGCTCCACTTTGTAAAGAAAAATCATAATAGCTTTTCAGTGGTTTGCTTATTTTTGCTACAAAATACCTCCCCTTTAAAAATCTATAAAACTATAGAAATGCCTCAATTCTAAAGAAATTTCTTTGCTAGAAATGCAGTAAAGGGGAACTTTAAAAATGACTGCAAGATAAATTCTCCGCTAAGAGGAACGTTACCTATTTAGAATAAATAAATAAATGCAGTTAGGCTAGCTCTCCAAAAACTAACAAATGATGCTGGATATTTCTCTCAGTCCTGGATGTCAAACCACAGAACAAGAATAAAGCATTTGTAAGTCTCCAAAAGGAGACCTTGCAATTGGAATTCACATCTTTGCCAAGTGAAAGCTTTTCGGCTGTTGTCACCGTCTCATTGTCATTCTGCTCACTGTGGGTTCCCCAGGGTCCAGAACAGGAGTCCTGGCATTATTAACATAGCAGATTAATAGCAGTGGGAAAAGACATTTTCACAAACATGCTAAATATTAATATTAATCGATAACAATTTCTATTTCCTAACGTGAGCCAGACAAACATACCCCGGGCACGGAGGAGAGGAGGGAGGGCAGAGCAAGGAAAGGGACAGTGTCAACAGACTATACAGAATAAAAGGGAATCAGTGAATCAATGCAGGACAGAGGACTGAGCCGTGAGGTGGGTGTCAAAAGCAGAGCTCTATTTTCAGAGGCACAGAGGCACACATTTTAATGCCACAATATAAGTTGGATTTTCCATCCCTGGCCAAAAAAATTCCAGTGAAGCTCACCAATTTTCTATCGCATAATAAACAGCAGAGCTCTGCAAAAACAGTGAAAAATTGCTTCATACTATTTTTACCATCCTGAGTAACGCTGTACTCTGCAAACTGTATTTTCCTCAACACTCCTAACACTACATAGATATTTTTTAAATTCAAATATACACAAATTCACCAAATTTCTAGATTTGTATTTCAAGCCTGCCTTGTACTCAGGCTATTTTCTACCACCTACCCCTTCTATTCTAAAGCCAAAAAATCTGTAAAACTTGTTGCATTTTTTCTACTGAATTAGCCCAGTCAAGTTTTTAAAATTCAGCCTTTGAAAGTCTTTTATCATTATCTCACATACTTTTTAATTATGAGCAGCAGAAGTAGAATGCACAGTCCTATTGCTAAAGAGGTTCCCAAATCATCCACCACACAATGTCTGCAGTGGTTAAACCAAATCAAACCATTCCAGCTCCAGACCTCTGAGCAGAACAGAAACCCCACTCGGGCACTCATCCGAGTCCTCCTAGAACTGTGTATGAGTTTTTATTCAGAAAATTCAAGGACACGTTTTTGCAGCTGCCTCAAACTTCAGTTTGACCCAAGAATCATGTTTTTTCCAGACCTGAAAGTCAAGTGAAGATCTGTGCGAAAACTCCTCTCTGTACAGAAGAGGCTGCCCGAGTTCCTCCCCAAAGAGGATACACCAAAGGTTGTCAAACATTAAGCCGAAGCTTTTATCTCTGGGGATTTTATACAACCGCATTAACTGGCACGCTGCGAGAACACGCACCGTCCCTGTGCACAGACGATGGCAAACCTTATGATCACCAGAACGGGGACAGACGAGGACGCAGCGCTGCCCCACCGCTGGTGCCGAATTCCCCTTGGCTGGCTCTGTCCCGGCGCACGCCGAGGGCCTCGGGGCTGGGCTGCCCCACGGGGCGCGGGCAGGGCCCGAACCCGCAGGCAGGGCCCGAACCCGCAGGCAGGGCGCGGGGCTGGCGCGTCACTCCCCGACGTGCTGCCCGTGGGCAGCAGCGGGGCTGCTGCAGCTCCAGATGCACGCACTCCAACCAGCCCATTCCCGGGTCGGGGGCACAGGCTTGCGTTACCTGTTACTGGGAAGGACCCTGGCTTTGCCTGCTGCTCCCGAGTTTCTGCTCACAACCCTCGACTTTTCTTCACTAGAAAGCGTGGTTTGGCCACAACCCCGTGTCGCTGTCCCAAGCCTGCGATGAAGAACGGACAGGGCTCTGGAGAGGGACCTCTGGTTGGACCGTGAGGAGCTCCCTCCTGGAGAGGCGTTAACCACAGAGCCGAGTTCCTCAGATCAGACAGGGGCCGGGAGCAGAGGCTTCTGTTCAAAAATCAACTAGAAATGGCTTTCCCGCTTTCTACGGATACGCTTGCAAAGCACACGGAATGCCGTGGGGTTTCACAGCCAGCCCCTGACTGGCTCTGAGGTTTATTTCGGTGCTCCCACACATCCTCACCTTGCCTCTAGAGCCCGCCAAGCCTAACGGTGGCCTTGAAACCACAATGAGAGTCACAAGTAATTGTGTATTCTCTGTGTCCTGGGCATCTGGACATCTAGAGAGCCTTGTGATCATATCGTCAGTCCTTTTTCCATAACCATTAAAAGCAGGAATTACCAACTGATTTTTCTTAACAGTAATTGCCCATAAATTGGTGATGCAGCTTTATGGAGGGAAAAACATTGCAACAATCAAGCACTACGACGGCAACTGAACCTCAAATTTGCATCTGACCTTCGTGGCTGACGCACCTCTAACCAAATCCATTCAGCCAACTTCCAGCTCACGTTTAATCTGCCAGATTTCGAACATACAAATAAGGAAAATTCAGCAAAGACTGACTTAGAGGTCTACCAAATATTTCCCACCATTAGGCTGAGGAGTCAAGTTACCAATATTACGGGAACAAAACTGAACTCCTTTCCTGGGCCAAGCACCTTTCCTCCAGCTACCAGTGTTCTGATGGATTACAGAAATGTTTAACTACTATGAAAAAATGGAATTTTAATGGGGCAAGCGATGACAGTAAGAAACACAACTGTTTTTTTTAAATCCTGTTCTCTGCAGAGATCTCTCTCTATTTCTCCTCAAAACGTTTCATATCCCAGTTTCGATAAATGTTTGCATTGCGAGCACCTCTGCAGAGATTACTGTTTGGGGCATTTTTTTCCTGATCACTCAAGTGCTCTTTAAAGACAGGCTTTCCTCTCTGTAAGAAAAACAAAAGTACCTGACAAAGAACTAAGCGTATGTTTAATCCTAGTGCTTTTTTCCACTGAAGTCTATTTACAAGTCACTTCTGACTGAGAAAGTGCTCCTAGACTTTTTCTACAAAATGTAGGACAGGAATGACGGCAAGTTCAACAAATGATGGTGGGACATAACACTACATATAATCCTTCCCCAACACTTTCTGAACAAATACTGTTAAGCGGGTAGGTTTCCTGAGCATCTTGCAGATGGGTTACAGGACTTGCCCAAGGAGCCAGGAATAAACGTCAAGCAGCAGCAGATATGTTCGCAGGAACCTCCAATGGAATCTCCAATGGAAATTCACCCGATGCCAGGGAACTCTGCGGTGGTTTTAGACCCATTCAATTCACAAATGCACCACAGTATTCTTATGGCTTAGCTTGACAGATCCATTAACATTATTTTTAAGCTGATTTCATTAGATTCTGTTTTAAGTCAGAATATGGGAAGACGTGGAAGCACGAGGGAGATGGGTGTTTGCAGGGCACATGCCCACATACAGACAGAGGTACGCTATCCGACTTCCCTCTGCTCTTTTCCAAAGCAATCTTGGGTGTTGCACCCACCACCTGGCCCTATTTAAAGCCACTACATTATTCTAAAAAGGATTATTTATACTAAAAACGCTCCCGGGACTACTGTATTTGTATTTCAGGGCTGCTGCATCCCCTATTTCCTCACTGCTTTAATATAGCCTGAGGCAGAGCGGGTGAAATGACTTGCGATGCCACTGTAATTTTTATCAAGGCTTGTTCCTGGTAAAAAGCCTCTTTGTTTCAAAGAAATGTGATTTGGCCTTTTTCCTCCTCTGCTCTATTCCTTGGTTAATATACCACTTCCACTTGCCCTGGGGCTAAGAAAGGTATTCCATGGAATTGGTCAAATCTCACTGTTTTTCTTCTAAATCACAACTGGCTTTTTTTCCTCGACCCTTGCTAAGCACTATCTAAGCTGACAGTCTGAACTTGAGATTTTATTTGTGCCTTAACTCTTCAACTCCTGGATTTTAACAGTCACGTGCCCACGTTAAAGAGATGCATGTCAGGACTGGTCAAACTGCTACGGCAAAGGAGACTGCAGCGATTAAGAGCAAGAGAGGAAGGAAAAGCTCGGGCTAATGTTATTTACTATTTGAAGCAGTCAGCCATCTCTGAAAGAGGTACATTCAGCCATGTATTCATTTACTATAAATTTGAAAACTAATATCTTCTGCCCAGCTGACAACTCTCAATCTCATTCATGTAGTTTAAAAAACACTCTTCAAGGATAACTGCAGAAGAGTACATTAGAATATAATATAAATGGAAAAAAACACATAATGAAGCTTACAAGAATTTAGATGTGGCATTGTGGAAGCTCCAACTCCACACTGAAAACAGTTCTCCGAGATATGTATCGCAGCAGCTTGATGCAAGTTAAAAACAGCATGGATGCTTTGGAAAAAAAAAAATTATCATTGTTCTCTTCAAATAAAAAGTCCAGGCTAACAAAAATATACAGAAGAAAAACAAAAAAAGGGGAAAAAAAAAAAAAAAAAGAAAGGAAAGGAAAATAAAAGAGCAGTACAGATAGCTAATGGGCTCAAATACATTGGATAAGCAGACTTGGGCTGCCAGAGGCCCGTGATCCTAAGTAAAGAGAACAGGGCTCCCTCAAGTAAAAGGCATGATTAAAATTACAATTAAAACAAAAAGCCACAAGACAACAGAGAAAAGAAACCTGAGTCTTGACAGCTTCCCCCATTCTTTTGCCAGACTGGTTCTTTTAAGGAGATCCACCATAACGACATTTGCTTTAGGAAGGCTTAAACCCTTTCCCAAGTGACATTACGCTTCCAGCCTCCTCTCCTGGAAACAAGCCGTAACCCAAATCCTGCCACGAGCCCTGACCAGGGACCTTCCTGACCGCTAAGGAGCCCGAGAGAAGCCACAAGCGGCAGCAGTACGGAACGCCGAGCCACAGCAGTACAAGATAACCAGCGCCAGGAGCCTTCACACCAGGTGAGGCACCAACCGCTATGAAACAGAGCTTGGGAACGGGATCCAAGCTTAACTTATATGACTTAAATGTTCGTACGTAGATGAACCTGTGAAATTTTGCTGTGCAGCTTCTCCCTTCTGCATCAGCATCTACAGAACAAGGAACCGATACAGGAGTGCTTGGAGAAATATTATTCTTTCAAAACTCCTCACGGCAATCCCATAAAAAAATGACACAGCTTTGAAATTTTATTTCATTGGAAGAAAGGTATAAGTTCAGAATTTTTTTTTTTTTTTTTTAAGTAACATGCTCCAAAATATTTCAGTTCAACATTGCCAAATCACTTCAAGTTCAAGATATTTCAGTATAACTTTATGGAACAACCAACATTTTAGCCTTGTTAAAAAAAATCCCTTTCTTGTTGGAAGTTAAATAATACTGATAAACTCCCACACAGCAATTAAGATTTATTCAACAAATATTGTCCAGCCCCATCAGAAAACTTTTTACAACTGACTACACATGGTTCTTGGCCTAATCTCCTCGCACCAGATATCTGTGTGTAAGCTCACAGATATGTTATTAAAAATATGAATGGATCTACAGTGTCCTAGACAAGGCCAAAACAATGTGTATTTTAGTTAACACAGTATTGTTTTATGTAAGTAAGTACCAGTGGACTTTTACATAAGTTCCTAAATTCAAATTTATAGTTTTCAAAATCTTTTCAAAAGACAGGCTCTTTGTTTCTTATGTACCACAAAGAATTTGTTTTTAAACACAGTAACGCTTAACCCAGATTTGGGATTGCTTAATCAAGTTTCTAATTTATTCTGTCTCTCTCATTGACAAATAGGGCAGATTTTCCTATGAAACAGATGCCAAAGCCAGTGTTCAAGTACACCAATAAAACATACTTCGAAAGCAGAAGCTGCAGCAAGATGTTGGTTGCTGTTCTGCATTTATACAATCCCCACGGTCTCTAATACAATGTATAAATTATAAACCAGGTGTTCCAATATTTTTTTAGTCATCTCTAAATTGGTCGTGTTTGGAATTAAATTTCTCATTTCCAGCACTCGGAAGCACTGCACACAGTTGAAAGCATAAGGGAAGAACACTTCACCCCGAAGAAAAACATGAAACCTGGACAATACATCATTATCCAATATACCACTGCATTTTCGCATAGGAAACAGGAGTTGGGATCCTAATGGGATCTTTGACTGTCAAAACCAATCAAGACTTTGCTTAGTGTTTAGTCTGAAAGAGAGCATCTCCATCCTGAATTACATGACAGTTAATAATCCCTGGTGCAGGAAGTTTTCACTACTGTTCAGCGACTTAAACATTTCTAAACTTTGCTACCCATAAAATTGTATCCACATAAAGTGGATTAAAATCACAAAAATGGCATTCCGCTTTCTTGTGGTTCTTCTTTTGAGATCATTTTCCTAGATGCAGCAAACATGTTTACATTAAAATTAAATACAGACAGGAAAAAGTTCATTAAGGGAAACACAACCCAAAAGTGTTCAAAGCCTTTACTTCTCCCAAGGTAGTACCTACACCTTGTTGTGAAAAGCAATGCATTTTTAAGTAGTATAAATATTTCTCCTTGTGTTCACCAAGATAGTCTCTGTCAGAGCATCTTTGCAGAACACAGAAGAAATGTAGCATGCAAGATCGCCTTTCCTACGGCACACACACGCATAAAGCTGCAGGATTGCTGCTGTGCCCCGGTCTGCAAGGGGAACCTGGGCACTTAACAGTCATTCCAGCGTAACACCGAGGTCTTCTGTTTGCTTGTTTATTTTAAAGCTTCCCCGTGTTTTCCTTCTCTAATCCCTCTGTTTTTCTGCTCCCTAAATAGGCAAATATATGATAACTTGGAAAATGTTAAAGATCTCTGACAGGTCAAGTGGTATTTTTCTTCATATACGTGACTTTAGAATGGTGAAATTGCTTTAAGATTTCCCATACGTATTTGAGAAAACAAATAAGGCCTTATGGCAGGGTTATCTGACATTTGTTTTCTACTTAGTACTAGGATTTTCAAATGGTCCTTCACGGGTCAGCGTGGCAAGAGTATAAAAATTGCAGCTAATGCAAGCGAAAAGGAGTTGATCAAAGCTCCCTGATCATTTCTGTAAGAGTGTGTCTATCTACATCAGTTCTGAAAACCAACACCACAAGGACTCCAGCAGTGTTCCCACCAGTCTCGCTGGAATCTGAGGTACTGGGGGGCTGCACCTTGCATACTGAGAGTCATATGCTCCATAGATTGCATCTATAAGGCTATTACCTCACTAATAGGACCCAACATTTCTCATCAGCACAGACAGAATCAAAAGTCCTCATGAAACCAAGCCAAACTCTTTTCTAATTACCTACAAGACATAACTCACTAGTTAACAGGTAATCAAGTACCGGTTCGTGCTGCGGTGTCAAAAAATTCTGCTGACTTCCTCAAGGATGCTGTCTTTGCCATCTCATTTCTTGCTCCCTCACCCCATTCTCCAGCCTAGTCTCAAAAGCCACCAGGGACAAGAAGAGCCTCTCCCAGAGGATCGCTCCATGCCCAGGCTTGGGAGCAAGTGGCAAAGTGATTTGAATGCCAGTGTAACTGGGGGCTTGACTGGGCACGGAACGGGTAGGAAGGACGAAGCTAGCCAGCAGCGCTCGGCAAGCACGGGGAGGGGGCTTTGCCAAAGCTCTCGGCCCAAGAGCGGCCAGGGCACTCTGGCTACATCCTTGAAAGAACGAAGGGAGGGAGGGATCGACTGCTTACCAATATTCAACATTGATCCCCACTGTATCAGATCAAACCTCTTTTGTTTTCTCTCTCTTCTCCCTCCCAATGCAAACACAGACACAAACTTTCAAAAAGTCTCTGTGCATCTGAACAAACCTCTTTGGAACACAAACAAAATCCCCAACAACACTTGCCACATCCTATCACAACCGTAATAAAGATGTTTATAGTTTTAACCATCAAATAAAGTGCTTAATTCCACCGAGCTTGTCCCCTCCACTCAGTCACTCCACAGCTTCATTTAGCAGGCCAGTGGTAAAAAAAATTCATTAATTTTTATTAACAGGGAGAGCCATTTGTTCCCTGTGACAATATTTGACTTGTCGAAATGATTTTCACCTCTGCCATGAGGTGCGCGCTCCCCACATACATCACCCGATTACTCCAGGAGCGGCCAGAGTTGCAGTCATTAGCCAGTGAATTAACGACAATCCACAGCGCTATTAATCACGCTGACAAAAGCGTTAGCTTGCTGCTGACCCGAGCACGGCTCTGGGACACGAGCAGAGGAAAGGAGAGCACAGCCACAGGGCTAGGAAAGAAAGGAGATTTTTTTTTTTTTTTTTAGCTGCTGAGGCAGGGAAAAAAAGGGATAGAGAAAGAGAAATTGGATAGGAACAGAGGAGCAGAAGCAAGCTACACATGAAAACTGAGGAAGGCACAAAGGTGCTACAAGAAGGAGGAAAGAAGGAGAAACATCGAGTCACCTACTGTAACTCAAAAGTACTTCCATTAAGCACCACGTATTAATTTCTTTTTAACTGTTTCACGAGGGCACAGCAAGCCTCCGAACGGGCTGTGGTGACTTGTGGCAGTCTAATTCCAAGTCTGAAGCTGCCCTCCCCTCTCCACCTTCCACACCAAGTGCTACTTCTCAGGCAGCCTGCAGCTTTCTGTATTAAGAGAAACTAAAAGCAGTGGTGGCATATAAGGTGCTGCTTTGGATGAGAGGAATATCTATCACCGATTCTGCCATCCCTCCTGTAACTTCCGAGGGAGAGTGCAGGCAGGAATGGTAACCTTTTAAATCAGCAGCACTTCGCAGGGGCCAGTTTTGGAAATCCTTGGAAACACAGTTGGTTTGATCAAAGCTTATTCCCGAAGGCCTCTCCTCTCTCCCCCTGAAGATTTCAAGTAACCACATTTCACAGGGAACTGACCGAATCCTCCCATCCTACTTCCAAAATAAGGGTCTCTGCAAGCTGTTGGCTTCCAGATCATAGAGCACTAGCCACTTGTGCCTGGAAACGCTTTGAAAGGAACTGTCTGTAACACACGGCGCTCGCTGGCATATAGCCCCAGGTTTTTTGCTTTAACGTGGCTTCTAATTTCAAGTTTCTGAACGTTGTGCAAAATATTTAGAAAAGATACACACCAAACCCAACCACTACAATTCTCTGAAAATTTAATTTTTTCTAAATGGCACGGTCTTTGTGCTCTTTATGACAGTGCTGCAGTAATCAAAACCAATACATGTATTTGACTGCAATTTTTAAATTGAAAAACAGTGTCAGCAGAAACAGCCAAAAAGGGAAATCTGAAGAAAGGCAGTTCCCGTACGAATGCATGAGGAAGGAGACTTATACATGCTCTGCGGTAGTGGAAGAACAGGGAAAATAATGAATCTTTGCAATAGTTTCAAATGTTCCTGCTGTATTGTACAAGCAGTGGCAAAGAAACTGCATTCTTTCAGTCTTGCCCTGTACCATCAGTACGTAACTCCCACTACAGCAGTTTCAACAGTAAGACCATTGAAAGTTATGAAGATAATAAAACCATGGTGAGAATTCCAAAAATCTCTTTCGAAAGTTTTTACTGCTTTTTTTCCATTCATGACCTAATAAGGGATTTAACGGAGAATTTTCAGAAGTGCTCAGTGGATTCTTCCCCCCCAGTTCTGAAAGCACAGACAGCAGAACACTGTAACTGGGGCTGCCAAAACAGAGACTGCGAGGCCCGGTGCTGCAAAGCAGTTGTAGGGGTGTTTGCAGCATGTTACCACCTCTAATAGACATTATGCCTCCGCTGCAACCCACCATCTACTAATCAATTCTCTGCACTCTCAATTCCCTCAGTCGCAGTTTATCTTTCTCTAAAACCCTTTTTTAAAAGCAGTGGAACTGCTACTAAACAGGTTGATGACGTTTCACTTTTACCATATAGAATAATTTTAGAACCTGTTTCTTGTTACTCACTTTCACCGGCTTAATTCTCCTTTTTCAGCGAGGAATGTCATAAGGACAGCTGGGTTCGGAAATCCATGATTTCCTGTCAGTTAATTCATTTCAGCAAAACAGAAGGCAAGGTGATATTCCTGTTTAATGTTGCAACTCAGATACAGTAATAACCAGGGGCTATAAGGGATTCCATCTGCTGCCATTTTCTCTGCACTACTGACAGCACCAAGGACCCACCTTGTGCCAATTTATACTCCTCCACCCTGAAGCCATTTTGTCCCATTTACAACTTCTACGAATTTAAACATCAAAGCAGGAACAAGAACCAGTCTAGGTGCAAACCACTAACCCTGGTTCTACAGCAGACTGCTCACCCATTTGGCTTAGCAAAGGTTCCTGTGGCCTCATGCACAACACAATCAACTGCCTTTCATTTTTTAAGAACTCCATTTTGATGCAAAAAGAGCATTAACGCTAATAAGCAGCATTCTACTTAAAATTTGTGCTGCATGGAACACCTGTCTGGAGTCATCTGCTCCAGGACTAGCTCAGCAGTGTCATCCAACCCAGCCAGGTTTTAAAGATGACTGCGAAATCGTGGTGCTCTAGGGCAGCCTCCAGCATCCATCTCCTGCAGGAGCCTTCCTCCCTCCCTGTCCGATTCCTTGGCTCACGCAGAGAGCACAACTGCGAGAGGGCATGAAGGAAAGAGATGGGGAAAGAAACGCTCAGCCTTACTACACCCTCTCCTATGGATCTACCCCACGAGTCTCTCCAACTTCCTCGGTAATACTACACTCAGCATCTCTGTCTCCTCGCTCACAGACAGGAGACCACTGGTCTGAGTAACGAAACAAAGCTAATTGTCCCATTTAACAACTGGTGGTTGCCTCTGCGTTCCCACATTTTCAGCCCATCGGCACCCAGGCGAGTTGCACTTTCCACTACTGATTGTGAAGATTTTCACTGAGACTTGACAGCTAAATCTGGAAGGATTTACTGTAAAAGTTGATACAAGTCCTGGAGAGATCTCCATGCGACAAAACATTTCTTCCTCCTGTATTACTCCTGCTAGAAATACTTTTGTTCAGCCATATGCCATGGCAAAATGATTCACATTCCAGGCTCCCCCATAACACCACCAAAATGCAAGGTCTCCTCTTCCCTACAACTTGGACTTTGCCAGGCCACAGAATACAATAGTCAACTGCAGTTGAACAAGCAATTTTTCTGCCTTTGAAGCTATTATTAAGAAAAATATTTAAGATAAAAATATTTTTACATTTTGCTTCTGACTGGCCAGCAATAGTCCCACATTGTTTGAAATATTAACTGTTACTGAAGGGAACTTAAAGCTTTCTCTTTAAGAGGAAAAATTCTTATCCTCTCGATCAGGTGCCTAAATGACTGTTATTTTTCACTGTTTATTTTTCAGGAAAAAATGCAGATGCACTGAAAATACACCAATCAAAACTAGCATTTTATTTTTATTTAGAACTAAATACAGATACTGTCTTCTAATATTGCCTATTAATAACATCATGCCCCCAGAACAAAAAAACAAAAAAAACCTCTTCCCAGATTGTTGAGGTTTAACCCAGATGGCGACAAAACCAGCTCCGTCCCAGCCTAAACCAGGACACAGATGCTCAAGAAAGCTCTATACCCTGTAAAGAACACTTTTTAAAAATAAATAAATAAATAAAATTCAATTTTTGTATCTTCTGTGTGTATCCGGTGTTTCAACTTGGGTTGCGCAGCACCGAACTTCATCAAACCACCTCTGCACCGAGTTTGGTGCCAAGCCTTTCCTCTTACTTTCCTTTCATGGCCATTCCCATTCTATCCCCCTTTCAATAGGTCATTTTGTATCTCACCTGAAAATCTATTTTCTTACCCTGTCTTTGTGTTCAGTGCCTTTCTTCCTCGGTTACCTATTGTTTAATCCTGCAGTTGATTTAGAATACTATATGCATGGAAGTTTTTACAGTAAGTTCTCTTTTTGAAATAACATTTTTAAAACTTACTTCCTTAAATCAGTGATAGGTTCTTTATCTCTGTTTTGATTTTTAAGAGATTTTTCTTTGAGAAAACAGATGTCTAGCTTTGAAAGAGAGAAAGACCATCTTTTACTTGCCTGGGGCAAGGTGTAGATTCAGAATCCCTAGCTTTACTGCTCTTGTTATAGCCAGTAGGAAGACAGAAAGCAAAGTTACTTTAAAACAAACAAACAAACAAACCCCAAACAAATAAAAAACACACACACACAAACACCCCCCCCCACATTCCCCCCCCTCCCCCCCCCCAAAAAAAAACCCCACCGAACCCCCCAACCTCCTCGGCTGACCAAAGGCGAGGTACGATGCATGGCTAGCAGCCAGCACAGCTCTGAGACGGTGAACAATGAAATGAGCTTCCCCGTGTTTATTTTTGTCAGCTCTCAGCCATTCCTCAGAGCTCTTCCAACGGAACTCAGCTCACTGTTTTAATTGCAGCACCTCCATGTTTCTTAGACCTGGGCTCTGGACCCTATGATCTAAAAAAGCGAGGACTAAAATTACACTGTTCATGTACAGTAAATGATAAAAGCTGTGAAAGCATGCTGCTGCTGCCCCACCAGATAAGTTAGGAAATCTTTTCCAACCAATTCCTGGATATGATCCTTGCTATCCTGGATCATGATTTTTTTAGTTCGTTCTCAAAGCAAAAATTCATTTGAAGAGCTCAATGCACATTAAATGACAGCAGATTTTTTTCAAGGTTTTCAATTAACTTAAAAAAAAAAATTAGATCAACTCAATTGACAATGGAATCTGTTTTTCTCAATCTGGGACATCTTAGTCCTTTCATGCTTTCTCTTCTCCTTTTTTAAATCTAGGTCATTTCAGGTCAGAGCTAAATTTTTTAGCTTTTCTGAAATAAAAGACTATAAAAAAATATTCAAGCCTCTGTTTGGACATTTTCATGATTTTCCATTTCTCTGACCGAAGCTGCTTTCCAAATTCCACCTCCAATACTTTTTTCTTCTTTCATAAATCAATTACCTGTTTTAAAAAACCCAACATTATTTAAATCTGGACAGATACCCTACACAGAGATGGCAATTTATCACTCATGTCATCTTTTCTGGAATTCTAAGATTCATCAAGGCATTTACATAAATATGGGTAAACTGAGTAAATGAATCTGATCATCTCCACAGTTGTCCGCACTAGCATCCGTGTCAAGTCTGCCCTGCTTTTGTAAACAGATTCAGAGATCCAGAGATCACAAAAAGGAAAATCTGGCACTTAATGTTTTTTCCGTACCACTTTCTGGCTGCTTTATATCTTCTTCTGAAATGCATGGTGAATGAAAACATTAAATGTTTCACAGACTTTTTAACTTAGGGTCTTCATCCCCACATATTTTTCATATTACTCATATTCCCCTGCTTGAGTTAAACTCAAACAGGCCTGGAACAACTTCATTAACATAAAACCACATGATAATAGGAAACAGAGCCTTTTAATGGTTTATTTTCTTATTATCTTGTGATATATTTCATCTTCTCCCCCTTTTCAGAGTGCTACTACATTGTTTTCACTCTGCTCGCTGGTTCTAACTGAGCCCGGCTTGGCAGCAGGGAGCAATCCCACATAGAACAGCGGATTCCACTAAGCCCAGGCACTTTTAAGCTCACAGGCTACAAAACACAATGTCACTACCTTAGTATACATATTAGGCCCAAACTTTTCACGCCCCGCAACATCTTCCCCTGCTATTCACCAGCCGCCGTATAACCATCCGACAGAGTCAGTAAAAACACAGGCCGGTCCCTGCCGAGAGAGCAGAGGCAACGCTGCTCCTCGCTGCCTGCTGGCGAGGACACCCCCTCCTACAAACCCAGCCTGGCCCTTCAGCTCCTTGGCCTGCAGCCACGTCCTCTGCAGCTCGCTAGTTCGGATGCTAGGAACACCGCAGAGGCGATTTGGGCTCGATCAAACTCTCCAGTTTGGTACCAGGGCAACCATAAAGGCTCCAGTACAAGGTACGAAATGGCCCGTGTTTTAACTTACTGTATAAGCATACGATGCTGCATCCTGACGTTACCCAAACAACCCCCGTATAATGTCACACATCATCTGTGAAAGAAAGAGTCTTTACCCTCTAAATTTTGTAATAATTCATAGGCTTAGATGGTCAGGGAATATGACAAGGGAAACTTTTGCAATAATACATTTTCTTTTGTCCCAAGACCACAATTTCAAAATTCTGGAGTTGCAACATTTTTTATGAAGGTTAAAGGAATCTGAACTCCATGGGAAATTGCATCTGTTTCAGGACGGCTCTTCTAACTTATTTCAGTCATTCTTACTTTTAATAATGAAAAAAAAATCTTGACAGGATTTCTACTTTAAAATATTTGCTTCTATTTTCTTGCCTTCTTAAATATGTCTTAAAAAGCTTTCGCAACAGCTTAAATGCTAAAGAATTGCTACAACTTCCTTACTATTTTGTACACGATAATTTAAACCCTAATTAATCAAAAAACACAAGGTAAGTGTATTATGTCTGACTATAAAGTACATTAACTTTGTATTCATTGACTATATTTAATCTGTTGCCCGAGAGGCTCAGTAGCAGCCTTAGACTCATCTTTAAAAAGGAATGGCAATTTCTAGGATTCACATTCTATCATAGCTCAAAGTAGGTTCTCTGAATAAATGGGAGATGGAAATCAGTGAGATATATTAGCACCGGTATATATTTTTCATTTCCCTCTGTCTCTGCTTCCAAAAGAATATTGGTGATGAATTTGCAAATGGTTCTGGATTATGACAGAGTTTTTTACCCTTCATTATTTATCCCCCCACTGAACACCTCTATTAGAGATTACAGTGACAAATGCATGAATAAAAGGCAAAGACAATATTTTAGCACCGCGGTGTAAATCTCCTTTTACGCATTATTAATTTAAAGAAATCCATTATACCGTAGAGCTCTGAGGGGAAGACAAGGTTACGTAAGAACTGTCATAGGCAGCTGGGGGTCAGCCGAAGACAGAGCCCCACTGCCACCACCCTGGGATGCTCACTCTCCCAGGCGCCTTTCAGGGAAACCTGCTTTTCTTTCACTATCTTCTCCTCCTCCTTTCTCTCTTCGCTTTTATTTAACACAGGCAAGAGGTGGCTGACAGCCTGGACGATCTCTGCCTATCTCAGGCTGGACACAGCACGGGCAGGAGGACGACCGGTGTGCCTCAGACATGAGGTAGCAAAACTGGTGATCCTACTCTACCAAGGCTCCCTTTCTGTAAAGTCTTCCATACGTGCTTTCGCCACAAGCCTTTGAAACAAACGAACAAAAATTATTCCTTCTCCCCTCTTTCCCCTTTGCTTTTCCCAAAGACAGGGCTTAAACCTTGGGCAATATCCTATAACACAGAGCTAAGCAAGGCTCTGCGCAGAATCTCCCTCTCCACCCCTCCGACAGAGTAAGAAGGGGAGGAAATGCTGCTCCTATCAAGAGGAAGGAAATAGGAAAACAGATGGAAAGTACTCAGAATTGGAACAAGTGCGTTTTAAACAATACAACAGGTCCCTTTCACTCCAAAAGAACAGAACACTTCTGTGGAAATCTATATACAATCATGCCATCGACAACAAAGATAACAGGGATATAATTCTGTGAACCTGAGCGGAGAGTACTTTTTGTGAGAGATGCTAATCACCAGACACAATCTCCATATAGCTCCCATCGTGCAAACCCAAGCCTTTGATTTCACTTGATTTATTTTTTTTTAAATCTTGCAACAAAAGACTCGGGACTGAAATACCCATAGCTTACACCTACCAGTGGCTTAAAAAATACCCACCCATTTGCAAGAATTTATCACTGGTTTGTTTCTTATGCTGCAATTGAGTTATTATTTGCAGTCCATCTACACAACAAATCTAGTCTTGTTTTGTGCTTTTTCACTGACAGTCTTCTAGAGATTGTATGTCGCTCCGAGTAAGCTCAATCCTCCAAACACTGATGAAACACGGGATCACAAAGATTTCACTGGGATCCTCTCTCCATGGAAAGGAAAGCACGAGCCCTCAACAGGGACTAAGGATGAGCAGTACTGGAACGAACACACGACTGGAACGTCTGAAAAGGAGAGCTTTCTGTTCCGTTTTCTGCACCACTGTGGGTTTAGGCACTTGAGACTCTATTTGAAAATGCGGGGTTTAAACATACAGCCTTTTAAGCATTACAACAATATAGATTAAGCACCTACTCCTGCTCCCATTGACAAAAAAGTTAATCTCCCAATTTTAAAGGGATTAGCAACAAACTCATAAACTGAAAGGTTCTCGCACTTTAGGCCTTTGTCCATCGGAAGAGGAACACTTTCTCACACTATCTGTACTACATGTTGTCACCTGAGCCCCGTTTCTATTTCTCTACCTGGTGTTTCTTACAACGTGCCAGGGTGTTCCACCAAGGTTCCACATCATAAATTCAGGCTTTCCAAGGCCAATAATAAAAGGGACTAAAGAAGGACCAACACGGTGACCCCAGAATGGGGCATGTGGACCCCAGAACAGTGGAAATTTTGTTCTGAAAGGTCAGATAAGGTTTGCATGGTAATTTGTGCAATTCTTTGATTTTATGCACAGGACATACTGAATATACCCCATCTGAGTATACAATAGCTCTGCTTCTGCGCCTGATGACACCGCTCGGAGTCAAAAGAATCCAAATAAACACAAAGGAGGAGGAGGAAGATCAAATACTAAGCTTCTCAAAAGCCTGGTGAGGGCTAAATTCTGACTTGATCTACTTGTTCGCTCTGTGGTGTTGGTAACTTCTCCCCGTCATCAACTTTTAAAATAAATTTGGGGGAAATAGTTAATTGGGAATTTTTTTAGCTCATACATTATGAAGTACAACGAATTCCATCCCTTCATAGCTGAAAGGACATTGGGAAATAAATGCTTATCAAACATACTGTTTTAAGCTTTCAAGACTGATTTTAGATGTCCCAGCATTTTCTAACCCCACTGGAAGCATCAAAAAGGAAATATCTGTGTAGAACGCAGGTACGTACAGCTTTCTGAAAAATTGGGTTTCTTTAAGATGTTTAATATTGGAAACTTAAGCTCACTAGTTCTCTTTCAAAATGTAGACTATGGTTCATTGATTTCTTCCCTTCTGAACTGAGGATCTCAGTCAAGGGGGTTGAAAATAAGATACTTAATAGTAATTTTAAACCCCTAATTTGTTTGCCCTCACCCATGCTCCCTATACCTTCACAATAAATCCTTTGAAAAACTGGAAATGCTTTCATGAAAAGACTGATGGGAAACGTTAAAAAATATCATGCAAGCAACATCAAGTTATCTCTGTTATTTTAGGCAAAACATATTTCCTGCTTTTTTTCCCTTCAGACTTACTTCAAGTCTGCTGTAGAGCTCAGGCTTCAGACTATTCTGTCAATCAACGGTTAGAGAGGTCACTCACGTTGGGGTTTTACCAGCGCACAAACCTCCTTCTGTCGAAGTGCCTCCACCTGTACAAAGCCCTGGTGTCGGCACAGTAACCACAGCGAGCAGCTCTGGCGCAAGCTCCAGCTGACAGCGGTGCAGCAGGTCTCCGTGGGAAGAGTTTCACCCAGTTCAGCAACGCACACGCAAAACCGGCTGCAAATTCCGTCGCTGCTGACGAGGCCACAGCACTGAGAAGAGGGTCTGACCAGGTTTGCGGCTCCAGCATATGCCAAAGGAGGAAGGGCTGCGGAGCAACTTGCCTGATTTTCTTATTTCTGGGACAGGGGTTACCTTGTATGAAGACTTTTCCTCTATAGGGACTTCAGCTTTTAAAACATCAACGTTTCATAAAATACAACACCTGAAAGCCCACAGTGTCACTCTCCGCATCACAACCATCTGAAAAACTGCCATGGGAACTACCGCAATACACTAACATTTATGTAAAAATCACAGAAATACTTCCATAACCCCTCGCTGAAGTTGATGAAAAGGGTCATTATTGCACCTCAGTGATCCTGTCCTAATAAAAAAGAAATTAGTCTGTTTAATAACAGTGCATAATGAAGACTGCAGAATAAAGCAGTGGATAATTTGTCAGTGATTAGAAGGTCAACGGGTCAATTTAGGAACAACTGAGTCGCTTTACCTGAGGGTAGCCACATCTGTAACGTGAGAAAGCCCCTCCTTTGTCTCAGTTATCTCACCACTGGTGCATTATCAAAATAAAGCTGTAACTTATCAGTCACGAGGGAGACACAGCCAGGTAACTACAGTGTCTATCAACAGAACTTGGAATTCTCACGGTTTGTTTGAAATGCTTTTAAAAAACAAGACTTATTTTTCCAAATGCAAATACTTTCCCCCCTTTTTTTGAAAAGACAAATTGCACTTTCATCACAAACTTATTATGGGATTACATCACTTCTGCAGAAATATCTTTTATCGTAGTCATCTCAAATGGGAAAGTCTGCAGAAACAACAAACTTTTTGCTCGATTTGGTTTGTAATCCTTGCACCATCTACTTCTGATCCCATCCTGCATAATTCAAAATCTATTAAACACAATGCCATGCTGGTCTCATTGCTGAACGATCCACTGAAAAAAGTGCTTCTTGAGAAACCTATAAAGGTGAATTATTACTTGCCAACCCTCAAATTCTAAATTCTGTATTTTTCCGCCAACAGCTGCTGATGTCACTTGCAGCTAAAACAGAAGAGGAAGCCACGTTCCTCACACTGTTTTTGGGGACATTGTCAGCTGTAACTGGGGAGGAAAATTCACAGCCATGAACTGCAGGCTCACGAGATTTTCCAGGTATCCTGCACGTCTTTGCATATACATTTTAGGGGCCAGGTTTTGTCCTGAAATGCCTCCACCTAGCTCCAATTCAAACTAGACCTTATGCGTGTAGTAATGTCATTTATACAGGCTACAACTAAGATTAAGACCATCTTGTGCGAGATGCCATAGAAATAAAAACTACACAAGATCTGTGCCCAAAAAACTTTAGACCTGAACAAACAGAAAAACACAGAATTTTAATCCCAGTGGTGCAGATGAGAAACTAAACCCTAGAGGTAAGAAGTGATTTGGCCAAGGTGATAGAGCGAGGGGTAGGAAACTATCTTGGCTTTTACTAAATCCTATTTTAAAGCCTTTGCCATAAAACCATCTTTTCCTTTTCACTGCTGGGGCTCACACCAGGCTACAGAACGGGCTGAACCCAACTGCCGGGGTGTCTGTGCAGGCCCTCAGGTCACCTTCGCTACGAGCAGAAACCAGTCCCTGCCCGCGCTCTGCCACAGGACAGAACGATCCTGCAACGTGCTGAGCGCATCTCCTGGGCGCATCCCATCCAGTCGGTGAGTTCAGCTGAAGTTCCCCTTCTCTAAGCACCGAGCTTTAAAGTTCCTTAAAGATTACGGGTCTCATCCTGGCAGAGGTTTTCACTAACAATGTGTTTAAGTACGTGGCATAGTGTGACCTGATATCCCTGCGTTCCTTTTGAAAATTTAATTCACAAGTAGACAACAAAGAACATCCCTGATCTTTGACAAGGCTGAAGGTTCACTCCAAATCTATATAAATGCAAATAATTTATACTATTTTAATGTAAAATAATAATGTAAAATAATAATGTAAAATAATGTAGATTATTCATTTCTAACAAGATTAAAGAAGGCTAAAAATATTAGCAACAATTTTTAGTGCACATATATGCACACCCACACGGAATCAGGTAAAGCATCTCTGTTTCATAAGATCAGGTTCCATTCAGAGTCAAGGGACAGAAAAGCTCACTGAATTTGAATTGATAATAACACTGTGACTTGAGCTCCAAGGAATTCCCTCCCCCCTCGCAAGCACCTTTTTTTTTTCCTTAAAATAATTAAATTGGATGAGGCAAGATACCTGATCAGTTAACTTTTCCATTCCTCCATTTCCAATGAAATAAAATCTAGCAACAAGTTTTTGCAAAAGATTGAGTTCTATGCCAGTGGGTCAGTGGCCAATTTAACCATAACAAATAATAGTCTAGTCTTTCAAAGTTTCGACTATTTTTTTTTTTTTAGGAAAAAAAAGGAATCTGAGTGCTAGAAGACAGTTTGGATTTCCTCTGCATTTTTACACTGCCAAGTCCGTAGCACACTTTCCCTCTAGCTGGCTAACACATCTCCCTGGTGAATATGTGCAAATTGCAGCTTCAGACAATCCCACTGCAGCAAAGTCACTGACATGAACTACAGGCACATTTGCTCTGAAATTATGTAATTCCTTAACAGAACAAAATTCAGGTAACATCCAGACTCAGTGCAACTTTCTTGGCTTTACTGTTTGCGTTCTGCAACTGAAATGGCTCCGGTTGTGGAGGAGTTAAAATATTTCAGTTCTGAGTTAAGGAACAGTAAAAGTTCTAGTCCAGAGACACTTTTTTCCTCCTTTCTGATGGTGATTGGCTTTCCCTGCACCTCTTTTGTTTTGAGAATTTTGGAGTATGCAGACTTGTGTAATGCAGAGATTGCTTCCAATTTAATTTAGTTGTTTTGTCTTTTATCATAATGGAAACGAGCACAGGATCCTTCTCAGGCTTTTTGCCATATAAAAGGATGCAGACTGCTCTTGTGGTTCCTCAGAACAATGGGGGAGGGAGAGCAGGGGGAGAAGGATTAAATAAGATGCTAACGGAGGGTAATACAGCAATGCCTGCACGGCTAGCAAGACCCAAAAATCTGCTCTTGGAGTCTATGAATTAACATTTGCCTCAGTATTACATATAAGCTGCCAGATGTTGTCCCCCAGCAATCTAAAACAGCCCTCGCTACATTTCATGGAGAAGAGCGTGCCAACAAGTGACCCAATGAGTAGCCCCTCTGCTTTTGGATTGAAATCCACTGTGGAATCAAATGGGTAGAGATTATATTCATTATAAATTTAGCCCCTGACTATGCTAACAGATTGTGTTTTCTCTGAATGTGTTTGATTTTTTAAGTATCTGCTAAACAGTTGGAGTAATCACACTCAGTTCATTGGTTTCTCAAATAGTTCACTTTAGCTTTTTGCTGTCAAGGTTTCCTCCTGCAAGTCCACGGCAAAAGCGCCATCAAACACAACACTGTGGGAGCGGACCTTCGGAAACCACCGGCACGAGCTGGGGCTGGGCACTGCAGCCACTAGTGCAAAGCAGTGCCCAGCTGGACAGCCAGCCTTTTCAAACAAGAGAGTAACAAATAATGACTGTTGTCTTTTCACAGTATAAATATTTGCACTAATAATCATTCAGGAGAAATATGCGAAGCTTTCAGGATTTACAAACATTTTTCCAAATTCCTGGCATTCAGCCAAGCACTCAACAGAGTATTATGCTACGAAGTGCAAATCAAACTACAGGTGCAAGAAGGACAACCACTTCAGTTTTTCACTCCAGGTACACACTCCAATACTAACGCTCCTAACATTTTTTTCAAACAGCACAGCTTCCAGGGCAGATGGAGGTCACAGATCTATGTGAAATGGTACGTTAGACAGTAGGACACCTGATTTAGGTGGCAAAGGTACCTCTGCCTGTGAGAAGAGACTTGGACTTCATCAAATCCACAGAAGACAACTAGCCATCCTCCTGTTTAGCCAGATGAAAAGTTCCAAGACATATCACACTGCAGGGATGAAAGGAAGAAGCAAATACTGAGGAGCAGAAGATACATGACTACTTGTGACTAGTAAGCCTGCTTCTGCTCTTACACACACTAGCCAAATTCATGATTTCTGGCACCAACTGCAAGGGATTATGGACCCAACAAGAGGGTTTTATCCTGCTGGACAAAATGCGTGCCAGGACCAAATCACCTAACCCCATTCTTTATATGGGAATAAAAATCTCTTAGTCAGTATTACTGGAGCGATTTCCACTGTAGTGCTTTGTCTTGCCTTTAATTCTCTACATTTTACAGTAAACTAACTGATATTTCTCTTGGAAAAGGTGAATAGGTACAGGAACTTTAAGACACACAACATCCTTCCCAGCTCGTGGAAGGAATGCAACTGAACTGTTAATAGCACCCGTTAGCGGCAGCGATGTTCAGAGAAGACCAGGCACACGACCCATCGCTGGTGTTCTGGAGAGATCCCACAAGGACCACAGGATACTGGGGACCTTACATTCCACCTGCAATCACATTACCATTCACTCCTTCCCTGCGCGTATTGGGTGTAAGAGAAATTAGCATTCTCGGCACTAAAAAACCTTACAGATGGAAACCTGTTGCAGATACGAGGTCAGAAGCAGAAGAGGAAGCTCTGCCCTCTTGCTTGATCCTTGGAGACACATCCTAATCCGAAAAGTGCGCGCACCTCCCCCCCCCCAAGGTCTAAGAAACAGCCAAAGATGTTCTAAGTAAGAACTGAGATGTATTTGCAAAACTACAGACACACATGCCACTCCTTCCACTGAAAGCAATATCCTCGACTGGCATTTCGAAAAAGGCCATGTGTCAAGAGAGAATATGCACATTTTTTTAAGAGAATAACAAAGTAGATCTTAATTTTAAAACCACTTTACGTTGTCACAAAACCTTCATTCATTGACTAACCTGACAAGAGACTTTTGAGAGAAATATGAAGTAAACATGATGCAAATCTATTTTTAGCCATGAATGACTATTTAAAGAAAGCTCAAAATATTAATTCAAGATAAAATAGTACTTTCAACCTTATAACCCAGCATTTACACACAAGAATAAGAAAATAAAGCCACAGGCATATTGAGTGCAATAATTTTGCACACTTAGCAACTGGCTTTAAGCTTTACTAATAGCTTCCCAGAAACCTGAAGCATAGGCTTTGCTGAGCCCCGAACATTAGCGGCACACAGAAGCTGAAATTTGCCCGTCATCCTTTATGCAGAAGAATATGAAAGATGAACTATTACTATACAGCATATTTTGACAGGGCCAACAGATGGGATTGGGCTTTTTGGAGCTTGAAACTTCTGACTACACCTTCGAGAAGAACTGTTAGACATCACATCAGTATTGCCCCTGTGAAGGTGAAACAACGCAACATCTCCATTTTAATCAAGAAGTACAGGAATGAACCTTGAAAAGCAGCAAAGGAAATCGTATGGTGCATACACAGAGTTTCTGTTAACACTGGCAAGGGGACAATCGGCTATGGACCTACACTTCCGTCTCCAAGCTTCCACCTAGAAGCCTGGGAGACACAGAAATTGGAGGGGCAGATCTTGGTATGTATTTAGTAATGGAATCAGTTTCAGGAACCACACTTCTAAACAAACTACATTATTGTCATGCTGTCAGGCACCGGAGAGGCAACACATGATGAGATGGCAACGGTACAGGGCTTTAAATACAATCATCTTAATAAACCCAGGACAGACAGAGCTCTCCATGCATCAGTCTGCATGCCTGCGTAACGGAAGCACCTAGGTGATTCGCCCTTGGGAACGAAACAGGTTATCAGTGCATTATAATCACTATTTTAACAATATGCCGAATACCTAAGTATTTGAGAATATATAACACAGAATCAGCACATTCAGAAACTTTTCAAAAGCTATTTCCCAACACATTGTATAAGCCATGTGATCTGATAATCCCTGTTAAACAGAGAGAGCAGATTACACGAAATCATACCATACAATTATGTTGAATTATGACACGCTACAAACATGGCACGAGGTACTCATTTGTCGATGTATCAGATAAATTCAAACAGCTCCTCCTCGATGCTTTGGCTAAGTTGTTAGCCACAGTGTTCCGCGATTTTCTGGAAACACATGCAGAGTGCCAAGTTTCTGATTGCACTGTTCAACTCTTCTCTAAACATGATTCAGCAAGACAAAACATGCACACCTGGAAGTGCAAGAGTGCTTCTGCTGCAGGGCTACAGGGGTGGAGAGGCGAGAGGAAGAAACCTCCCCACAACACAACACAAACAAAGCCAAACCCTTCCTTGGTATTTGTCCACCTGCTTGGACTGCACAGGACTGTAGCAAAGCAAACAAAACCTCCATGCTATCAGCAGATAGCACAGTTCATGGTTAACTTCAAGTAGCACAGAACACACCTCTTCAGAAATAGCAGCAGCTCAAACAACTTCAGAAAAAAAGAAAACCCACACACCCACAACCTTCGGAAGGGTGGATGTCCCTGGCTTCCAAAAATCAAAAAACAATGTAAACGAGATCATTGCTGCTATACTTACAAGTCAACATGACAACAGGGACAACCTGAAATATTCTCTAATCCCCACAGAGCAGAATTTTTCAGGTGGCTCATTTTCATGACATTAAGCCCAGAAGCCTCAAAAGATTATCTTTCTGCTACAAATCTCTGAGGCAGTTATTATCTCTGATAAATGTTTGCAGCGTATCTAGCACAACATTTATGGGTGGGCCTTTCAAAGAGCACTGAGCCACAAATAACAGCAGGCACACAATAGCAACTGCACTGTATCAGAGAAGTGGCAGGGCACTGTGTTGTTACTCCTACTGTTACGTCTTTCACATGCGAAACGTGAATTAAGTCACGAAAATACTACCTGATTCAAGATGAAACTCCCATTTCGAAAGGTAACTTTCCGTCACAGGCTCTCTCCCTCTTCTCTGTCTCTAAAACACCTATTACCATGAGACAGAGGATACAGATTAGCTGAACCACGGGTCTGATCTGTAACGTCAATTCCCAAGCATCAACACCAGTCTGCCAGGTGGATAAACTGAGGACATCATTACCACTCTTACAGGGAGTCAGGATGCAAGCACCTCGAAAACATTATATCGCCTGAATAAGTGCCTAAACGTGGAACCCAGTGTCCAAAGCCAGACAATCACAACTCAGCAGAAACAAAAAAAAGAAAACAAAAACCATGAGCCCAGACCTCAGTGTCTTGCACCAACCACGTTAAGTTTACTAAACACGTTCCTGGGCACAAGATCCCTGAACCTGTGAATTGAACACTGCAAATGAGAAGGCCCTGGGTAAAATGACAGAGCAACAAGGAATCCAGAAGAACAAACCTTCAAGAAACAGTCTTCTGGCAGTTCAGCTGCAGATTTGTACAGCTTCGGAAGATGGGAGGCAATGGGCTGTTCATTTGAAATTATTCCTCTGCTTCAGCTAGGTATCTCCAGGAGCGCATCTGGCAGCAGTGATAACAGTACAGCCAGTATTTACAAACACCACATTCATTAGAGCATGTTAGTAACAGTGATAGGTATTAATAATTTCTCTGTTGGATATTAATATTGTGGGTTTGACCCTTTGCTGTGGAACATCCACACTGACAAATCTTTCTCTCCACACACAAACCTTTTTTTCAAGCCATCTTTAGTTCTAAATGGAAGACTATAAAATATCTTTATTAAAGTTTGGTCTTAGATTAGCAAGAGGGCAATAGCACTGTGACTCTCAATCTAGTGCACACATTTCCCCCCATGATAAAGTAAGGGAAAGCGATGTGATGGCTCTTTCTACCTTCCTGATTTATAACTGTCTATGACTATAGGTCAAATGAATGAAAAGCACCTGGGGAGCACACTGCAGGAACAAGTCCTTAGTGTGATAGCAACCCTGGAGTGCAGAGGAGATAGCTAGTCCGACTCGGTCAGACAAATTAGATAATTAAATGGAAACAGGCTAGATAAATTGCACTTTCTTAATTGGGTTATCAAGAAACAATAGTGACTATGAATGACCTCACTGTCTGTGTAGTCTAACACTTCTCTCCGTAGGAACTAGGAGGGAGTTATTCGTCTAGGCTAGGGTTATTGTTGGCCTAGAAAATGAATGCTTAAGAATAACTTTTTTTTTTTTTTTCTTCTTTCTCTCACCAGAAGCCATTACAGATAAAAATCTAGGTCTGCTGATTCAGAGGTGGGAGTGTGCATGGGATGCAAAGAAAAGGACTACACGAACCTTGCATTAAAAATGAACAGCGCTCTCACTAAAGTTAACTGCTGTGCAGCAGATCATGGTGCTAAAGTCTGGGCTTGCTCACACCCACAAGTTTGTCATCGCTTGAACCGTTCAAACAAAATGGTTGTGTGCTCTGTGCGTCTGTGCTAGAGAGAAACAAAACACTGCAAGTGCTTCTAAGAAGCTACAGAGAACACAGTGGTCAGAAGGCAAGAGACTGGGAATTAGTCACCCCCCAGTCAGGCCAAAGAACCCGTAATTGGGATTTTGTGGCTCAAATCTTCACTGCTCCACAAAGTCGTAAGCGTACATCTTCATGGAAGTCAGCACTGGGAGAAAGGAGGACAGGAGAGAGAGGAGGAAAAATTCTTAACTCCCCAATCCACAAAGCATTTGTACCCCTCTACCAAGAGTGGTGGATATGAAAGAAATGAACAGATTCAAGACCATGAGATCTAAAATGATCCGTGCTGAGCGCAGCTCATGTCTCTCCCGTTGGCAGATCAGTATACTCTGATACAGAGGATGTCTAAAGACTCCTGACGTATGGCCAGTATCAGTTTAACATGCTTGCCCTAGCCCTTCTCACTCACTGTTTGCCCTACACGTATGCATAACACCGTGGTTCCTGGTTGACCTGCACTGCTAAAAGACTATCAAAAGCCGTAATGTCAAATAAAAGCTCTTCTATTCCTTCCCTATAGGACCACGCACTACATTGGCTTGGTCCTTAGTAACTATTTCTTGTTCAGATTTCCATCACTAAGCGTAAGCGCCGTGCAGTTTGAGGATTCCTAAACTGTGCGTTCCCTGGTCCGCAGGCAGTCATCTGACGCAGGCACACACAGAGGCCTAGAAGCATTAACACTTTAAATCGCTGACGGACCCCTCTCAGACACCTCGCAGAGCGAGGAGCTCTCTTCTTGTCTGTGTCACTGCCTGTGGCTGGCCAGGGACTGCTATGAGCACCGCCCTCTCTTCCAAGACAGGCAGGCATGGTCTGCGCTGCAACCCCCACTGTCTCCCCAGCTCCCCAATAACACAGACTCTTCACTTTCACCAACTACGAAAACTTAACAGGAAAGAATTAACAAAAAACGCTTCACATTTGCCTGCTTTGCCAGGCAGGGCAGCCACTTATTTTTCTTCCACAGCGCTGGTCTGAAAACAGATCTCGGAAAACACTGCTCTAACAATGAGCGTATGTTGCAACTGAGTCAACCAAATATTTAGGTATGTCACCTCTTAAGCAAAAAGGGAATTACATCCACTTCTTGCTACATTGCTATGGAACAGAGTCTAAAGCTATCTGAATTCAGTATTTGAAAACATTTTTTAATAAAGCCAAGATCTTGATATTATCTATTGAGCTATCACTCCATCATGCTCAGATCCTGTTACAAAAAATTAAAAAAAAAAAAAAATCATATCCAGAACTCCTTTGGAGAAAGCCACACTAAACTACTCACATCCTCACTGTGCATAACACAGAATGAGCAAGTGCAGGGGTGGAAAACTGAATATATACTTTAAAAGAACATTTGAAAGAAAGACCAAGCATATGGCTTATGTTTAGAAACCTCTCTTGACTCAACAGCCCTGAGGCTACAAGCTGCATTGAAGCCCAAGCTTAACTTGGTCTTAAGTTGTCTGTCTGCTGTATTT
The DNA here is from genome assembly GCA_009819775.1 of Phoenicopterus ruber ruber. Taxonomy (NCBI): domain Eukaryota; kingdom Metazoa; phylum Chordata; class Aves; order Phoenicopteriformes; family Phoenicopteridae; genus Phoenicopterus; species Phoenicopterus ruber. The sequence goes on along the minus strand of CM020235.1, from coordinate 8,662,058 downwards.
TGTTAAAACAGCCCCTTTACCCTTCATTGAGTTAATGAATATTATGATCTTACTTGTGCTCAGTTATTAACATTCCGAAATTGATTCTAATTCCACACACACTTCCATTTACTTCTGTTCCCTGTTTACAAGGCAGAAAGTAGCTGTACGTGACAAACTAACAGTAAAAATGCATTATAGAATGTTTGCAGCTTGTTAGCTTAAATTTTAAGCACCTCCTCAAAGACAGTGCTACCTAAAGCTACTTCTACTCAAGGTTCCTATTAAGATACCACACTCTCGATCCTTATTTTTATTCAAAATGACAGGAAACCAAAAACATCAAGTGTAGACCTTCTATTTAAGCCTCCAAGAGATCTAATGAAAAACATAACTAGAGCTGCATCCAAGAACACGTTTAAGCTTCTCTAACTATGAAAAGGCTACTGACATTCTTCAGCCAGCTACCCAGCATGAGACACTGGCGAGTTTGCATATTTTGAGACCCAAACAATAATTTCAAGAAAAAGAAAGGAAGACTCTTCCATTTCTTCTGCACCTTTTGTTCAAAGATCTCAAGCACATGGGCAACGTCTACAACCGCAGTGAAGCAGTGAAGTGCTGACATTCTCATTTTCAGCAATAAGCAACCTGAGGCACAGAGAAAACAGATCCAAGACAGCATCCTGTCGCTCCTAGACAACGGGTACAGGGGGAAAAAATGACCACCAACAAAAAAGTTGTACGCTGGTTGACCAGTTTAAGGCAGTCACGTGCTCTTCGGGGAGCGGTTCTGTGCACAGCCCTGGGATCTGCCTCTGTCCCCACCCATTAAATATTAATGGGCTGGCTAAAAACCGAACGCTTTCAGAAAGAAAAGATGGCAAGACTTTCCACCTTGAGAACTACCAGAAGTTTACTTCACCAGATACAAGTTTCCTCAAAGCCCTTCAGGATACTGGCTGCCTCGTTAGGTCTACTGCAACGAACCGGCAACTGGAGAGCATCCCGATACCGTTTCTCGTGCTCCCACAGGCAGAGTAATCCCCCCTCGCCCCCTTTTTACTTTTCAGGAAATTCTTAAATGAGAAATTGTTCTCATCATTTTTTTGTAAAAGGATTTTCTCTATCAGTGGATGGGATTCCCTCACACACACACACACACAAAAAGATCTGAAAAGAGCTATATTAAACAGCTCTATAGGATGAAGTTTAACAAGGCAACTCTACAAGCATGAATTTTAGCATGGGCAAAGTCTTCTAATTTTACCTTGTTAAAATCAGGCATTCAGATAAATCTTTAATTATTTACAAATTTGGATTTCCTGTGACTGACCACTTGCATTGAATTCAAGCAGAGTAATAATGACATTCAATTTTAGCTAAAGTTAGGTCATTTTTCTCCTGAACTTTTTTTAATAAATTAATTAACTAGCCCCACAGCTGCTGCCAGAGAACTAAAATTTGCTTTTGCATTCACTCACTCAGCCCCTTCTAAAAGGAACGAAGCCATGAACGTTACCTCAGAAGCAATATCCGTGATAGATAATTTGCCTTTCTGTATTAGCCCAACGTGTATAGGTCTAACATAAAAATATCAGTTACCATTTCAGAAATTTACATGAACCTTCTGCAGTCCTGCTTTACAGTCAAGCAGGGGAGAGTTAATTGTTTCTCCAGAATTTATCTTCTGAATGGATAGTCCCTCGCTATGTTATTCACGCTACTTTGCAATGAACTCTGAACTTTCCTACTTTTCTCCCAGAAGTGGCAATCGAAGACAAAAGCCTGCAAATGATAGACAAGGGCAGAGGCCACGTCCAACTTTGATATCTTGTTGATAACGTATTGTACAATTAGATCAATTTGACAATTTCCATTATGGCTGATAAAATATTTATTGAGCCTTGGAGATGATGTCTGATCCCTGTGCCATTTGTTTTACTAATGGGGGAGATATTTACCAAATCAGTAAAAAGCATTCAAATTTCAGATCCTCATAGCCTCCCCAACATTAGATTTGCAAATTACTGGCTGAAGCCATAAATTACAGCACAGCACAGCCAGACTGATGCCAAGCTGACAAGGTAGGTAGATGGCTTGCGATGACATTGTTTCATAGAAGCATTAATCATGGCAGGAAAGAAAATACTCTCAAATTGGTCCATAAGTCTAAATATTAAGGAATGAGAAGCAGGTTGCCGGGAGATAGCTTTAGCTGCAGCTGGAAAATTAAGAAATGAAAAACCCTTTCTATTATTTAACAAATCATCTTAATAATGTTTTACGCTGTAGTGCCAGCAAGCAAACGAAATTCCTATTCTCTCCCATTTGCTCTTTATCCTCATTGCTCTTTAATAGGAATATTAATAATCTGAGGATTGGTGCAGATGCAGCCCAAGCCGTATTTTTCTTCTGCCATAGGTTAACTAAAAAAGGATAAATACTGAAAGAAAATGAAATTTTAATGTCCATGTTTAAACTGTTTGCTTTGTCAGCAACACCAATGAGGGCTATAGCTCCTCTTCTACTATTATGTTCAAGGTCAAGCGTACATTTACTTATGTGCAGGCCAAACTTATTAAAATCCCACAGATCAGATAAACTGCAGAATCCAGCTTACCATGAAACAGACACAGAGGTCTGTAATCTTAGGAAAAAATATACATGTATCATTGTTGATTAAATACAAGCCCCGCTGATTAATTTAGAGAAAAACACCACCTTACAGGGATGATTATACAATGAACAGCTTAAAATGCTTCCCTGCTAATAGCATTGTCAAAACCCAGAACCTTACAGTACGTTGGCCGAGGGAGATTCATAGCACGCCATGACTAAAGTAAGTTGAAGGTGACATATTTGTCTAGCAGACATAATTAAAGGTATAATATTGGTGCTAGAGGTCAGAGTTGTAGAGTCCTAAGGCAAAAGCACTTTGAAAGAAAAAGCTCTGAAACAAGGGAATGAAGAATGATGTTGGTCAAGAGTCTGACACCTCTCTAACTAAAATTGCAAAGGTTTGTCTCAGCAGGCCTGATGCTCACATTTTCCTACCTTTCACCAGCAAAAAAGCAGGTCACCCAGGGTTCAGAAGTCCCAACAGGAGCCCAACCACTAAAGCGCTGTGCCTCGGTAGTTCCCATTGTAACACACCGACGGCGAGATTGCCAACAGAATTTAACACCCACATCTTCAGAAAACTTAAGCTGTTACTCAGTGCCTATACGGAATTTTGGCATCACAACACCCAGCTTTTAGACACGCTACTGGTATTAGGTATCTACTCTCCCTTTAGAAACCGATGGGAAAGCTAGATGAGGATTCATAAAGAACCATGATACTGAGAAGGGAAGCACTTGTATAGATAGTACAGTTTGTCACAATAAAATGCTAAAGAACGGGTTTGCCTTAAGGTTTGTCTCTGTTGAAAGCTTAAGCACAATCTCTGTCAGCTGGATTTGTGGGTTCCATCAAAATGAGCGGCAGAAGATGACCATAATGGTCTTCTGTTGCATAACTCCTCCCATTCCCAAGGGAAGATGTAATTTCCTTTTTTCACTGGGGAAACATGTCTTAATCACTAGGGTCTGCATACTGTCAATCTTTCCTGCTGAAGCAGTTCCTCCTGCTGAAAGCAAGACAAGAAGAAAATGTCCCAATCAGCTAAACTATTGCTTAAGGGTGTAAAGATGCTCTTCCCATTAACAGGCTTGCTGCAACTAAAATAGTAACTGCATCTTCTAAAAAAAATTTCTCAAATCCGAAGAACCTTTATTTAGTATCATCAAAACAAACGAGGAAAGTGAGATGCCCCATGTCTCGGGTTAGTACCTAACAGGGTTATTGTGTAGAAGAGTTACGCAAGGAGAACACCTCAAAACAGAGTAACTTCTATTACGATGGACACTGAGGATCCACATCACGAGCTGCACACCTGGAACACTGAGCTAGATGACACTTCTTAACTTCCGTAGCTCCCACTTTGCTTGGTTCCTCTACTCCACATACTTCACACCTGAGTTTTCTTTGTTTTATACTTCACTTAGGCTTGTAAGCTGTATTTCTCAGCACAGTACACACTTCACGTAACCTCTCCTATATGAGTATCCAGACAGCACGCATTTTGGCATTTTGACAAGTGATGACTTGGGGGGGGGGGGGGGGGGGGGGAGGAATTCACCTCCAAGCTCTCAGGAAAGCCCTTGTTACCCTTGTAGATTTGTTGCAGGACGAAACGATTTGGTGTGTGTAAAACAAGAACTGATGGAACCTTCTCTTGGGATGCTCTGGGGTTCAGAAAAAAGTTGAACTCTTTATTGCTTCCAACTTCTTAAAATCTTATGCAGCTTTCCAAACGCACCTTCGTGCTCTTCCAGTCCCTTATACATTTTGCCAGACCACCACAGATTCGAAACAGCTATAAATCCCTCTTCACTGCACTCCCTGACACCCTCACTTAGTAAGCACAATGGTCAAGGGAGAAGGTTACTACACCTTTAAGAGTGAAATCTCAAAGCAGCGCTGTCTGTTTTGTTTGAGATAGCAAAGCTATTGTCCATTGCACTGTCTGGCAACCCCTTATGTCCCTTGGATTTATCTCACACACATGATGCAGCTTTGTGGAAGGGATCGGGAGAGACTTTGCATTCCTCTGGTAGGATGATATGAGTTTGTATCTAAATCTGTTCCATATGACCCACCTCACATGGTTAGTGTCTCGCCGATTCACTTGTAAAGGTCAAGAAGTATTTCAGCTGAGGCTTCAAAGTCAAAGGGTTTGTAATAAAAAAAAATCCTACTGATAGAATCAGGACTTCATAAAGACACTGCGAACGTTCCTTATTCTTTTGTATAGACATATTTAAGGACCACAAGAGGCACAGGTGCAAGGGTGAGGCTTTATTTGTGGGAGTGCGGGTGCAGTGTTAAGGGTCTCACAGACTTTCCACCTTAGATGACTGAGCCTTAAAACAATCTGGGATAACTTAAATCCTTCCAAGTCCAGGAAAATTTGCTAAGTCAAGAGAAGAGGGTTTCTCAACAGATTTTTACCAAACAACAATACTTTTTGAACTAACTGAGACACTTTCGTTTTGCTTCTGGCTCATCAGAACCTGGAAGTGCAAAGCTGTGCAGAAAAGCTATTCAAACTTCTCCAAAACCCATGAAATGTAAAGATTAAACAAGTTCAAAACCATATCCAAAAGCCTCCCAGATCATGGCTCAATAATGAGCTATTGGAAACCAGTGGAAGTGAACGGGGCCGATAGTGATCCCAATTTTGTTAACCAGATGGCTCTCACCGTGTCATAACCTTGACGGAGGTACTCTGTTCAAATCAACACTTCAAAACAAGCAAAAATTCGCAGTGAGTTTATCTCAGGCAAACCCATTCTTCTTTGTCTAGACAGCACAGCCTCACAGCACACCGAGTGTCTCGACTCTGCTCCCGTAGATATTTTTGGGAGACGGTGACAGACGTCATATCCCAGACTATCAGAATCAGTATAGCAGAAAGCAGTCGCCTTTTTTATAAGCAGAGAAATCGAGGGGCGGGTATAAAGTACACCTGACATTTTCTATTGTGTGCAGTGATTTTTAGAATTTTAATCTCTCTAAATATTTGAAGTTTCAAATCATGAAAGTCAAAGCAGAGATGTGAAAGGAAGGGACAGAGAGAACTAAGTTTGTAGCCAGACCTGCTGCACTTTCCGGTTCCTGAGAGGCTGGATTTATGCGCAGGGTATGGCTATGTGAGTAAGGCTCTCCCAGGCCATCAACTTGGTATAAAAATTTACAGTGCATCAATAACTCCATGGAGGCTGCCAGTGTCCACAGTTACTCTGAAATACACGCCACGTAACGTGACCCTCTCTCATTAACTACCCAACGCAGCCTGTCACAAGATCTTACTCACGTAGTCATCCAGCTTGCAAGTATCGGCATTCTCCTGGGAAAGCTGAAGTACAAGTCAGTTTGAAAAACTGTATCGAAGTTTCATTTAGTTTCTTTAAGAAAAGCCTCACAGAACTCCATAGCAACTCCCAAGCACTATACAAATTCTCATTACGTACCAAGCTCAACCAGACCACAGCCAGCCACATCTGGAATAGGTTGGAGGTAGATAATCTGATCACTAATGAACTACCAAAACGGCAGATAAAACCATTCCCTTTTGCTGTATTCTTCCACGTGCTTTAGAAAAATTGAGACTAAAATATCTACACACAACTAACACCAACTGCTTTGTCTGAAAGCGGCACTCCCAGCATCTTACTATTTTACCTGTCTCCCAAGGAAAGCAGAGTTGGTCCCTCTGCGTTTGCATCTACAGTTCTGAGGCTTACAGCTGCCTGGAAACCCGATGTTTTGACTTACACCATTTTACAGAAAAAAATTTCCATAGCATTTACAGCTTGAGCACATCTTTACTGCTAATGCTACTCCATGTAGAATTGTCTGGGACAATTCTGCTCCAGAGTTATACACAACTCCCACCAGCAATCTGTCCATTTAAAATTACAAAAAAGTCAGGGAGAGACAAGTGCAAATTGAGACTAGAACGACATGTAGCTAAGCCAAGAAACAGGAGTCTGCACTGCAGTACAGGGCCCCTAGGACTAGCAGAGACACAACAGAGTGCCTGGCTAGGAGACCGTGGAGCTGCACGCTACAATGCCAGGTTTCTGCACGTCGAGAGCTCTTTGCAATACTCGTCAGGAACTGAAGAAAAGCACTATACTTCCCTAGAGCGTGTTACAGAGCTGGTTGAGAAATAATCCCATCCATATTTCCATTATCTGTTTGCTCCAGAGATTTTTTTTCTAGATTCAAGATGTAGCACATTTGGGTGCCTGGAATGATCTATTATCCAGAAAGTAAGTACCCTTCAAACAAATAAGCAAGCTCATGAGAAAATACAACAGCCTTTAGACACCCCTCACACATCCCAAAATCTTATGTTACAATACAGCTAGGCATGAAATCAATGGAAATCTGACTATTGTTAGATAGGGCTGAAGAGAATCAACAGAGAGAACAGTGAATGGCACCACATAAAGGTAAGATGCTTATAAATATTTCTCTAAGGTTCTGATCTTGGGGGAAAGAAAATAAAGCTTATTTTTAACCAGCAGGTAAAAGGAAGATTTAGGTAGCTGTTTTCCATCTTAATATTTCTGCTGAAGTTTGACAGCAAAATAGCTGTGCTGCAGTTGTGTGCTTCACCTCTGCGAGGGATTTGTAGGTAGTATGGAAATACCTGTTTCTCATCAGGCGATATTACCCCTATAATTACCAGTGATTCTCAGACACTGATGCTGTTTAATGCCAACCATTAAAAACAAAAAAACAAAAAAACAAACACCAAACAAACAAAAAAACCCCCAACAAAAAACACACACCCTAGATAAAGCTATGAAAAATGCCATACTCAAAAAAAAAAAATCTATATTGGCATTGGCTGAGACGATTAGGGGCTCTAATGTCTTAACACAGGCACGCAATACAAGAGTTTGTTCAGGAACAGTATTAGAAAGTCTGATTGTTGCTACCAGTTTAAACGGTAAAATCCATCCAACTGCTTTACATCAGGTTTGACTACATCCTGCTTCATCCTTGGTCCCCGGGACTCAGCTTGCCCTTGGTCAACTTACAGCCAAAATACCTCCATGCTCAATCTTACACCATAATTTTGAAGAAGCCCTTTTTAACTATAGGCATTTGTAGTTTCTCAGAAATCGGGTTTACCACTAGACATATGATGTACATGTGCATATATACACACACAACAGGCTAGACTGACCCTGATTAAGTACTGCACTTATCTGAAAGTCCATTAGACTACAAACACAAGGTCTTGCAATATCCTTACCAAAGGAAAGGCAGAAAATGAAAGGCAAGATAAAATGACAATACAATTTATCCTTCATGGCCAGTCCAATCACTGAAATACGGAAGCCGATTACTGCACATCAAGTTGATGGGTCTGTAATATACAGTTATGTTTATCAAGAACTAGTTTAAAGTCACAAAGTCATTTCACATAGACCACCAGCCAAGGACAGGAGGAAAAGTTTTTGGACAATGCCCTGTATATGACCTACACAGACTGAAGAACTATGATCATCCTCTGAAATCCCCACAGTACTGCATACTCACGAGTAGCTTTTGTCCCCTGAAACGAAACATTAAACAATTAACAACTGACCATCTGAGTAAGACCTGATTACATACAAGGCAGCAGACAGCTAGTACCTCGTGCAAAATCAGTACCTTAACGTCCTCCCTGATGCAGCTGCTTAGAACATTTACATCTGTATGTGCATATCATGAAGGTCTCAAAACTACCTGAGGGTAAGATTTAGGAACCTGTATTCGTTTTCAGAGGTCATGTGAACATGCAGAAGCCTAAGTGCGATTTAAAGTCAGTGGCATCTGTTACCCATACCTTACCACCAGGCCAGTATTAATACAGTGAATGCAAGGCTCATTTACATTAGCACTGGGGGGATCATTGCCCCAATTTTTCCTCTCACTTAGAGAAAGCTTTTACAAGCTTGTCTCTCCAACAGACCTTGTGGGTGGTCAGTGTTTTCACTGCTGCACTAGCAACTTCGACTTTTAATCCCCCTGCTAATAACCCAGCCTGATTCGCTTTACTGGCGATAGATAAGTCATGTTTCTGGGTCCCGCACACAGTGACCGGACACCACCTCTCAGTGGCTTGCGAGCAAGCTCCATCGCTAAACAAAAGGCACTCTGTTTGGTCACCCTTCCTTCAGAGAGGCTTAAGAACATTTTTGTCATTTTTGAACAGCTAATATCTTGCAGAGGGAAAAAAAAAGTTGTCTAATCTCTTTAAATTTAATCTTTACTTTTTGAAAAATCTGAGCACAGATGCTTAGTGCTGGACTATGTTCCATTAGACTAATTAGGTCAAGATTACCTAAAACGGTATGACTCCACCAACTCAATTTAAATTCCCTCCCTCCTGTCCCTAAAGTTGCACTGTTTGGAATTTTATTCCCTTTTTCTCTCTACTCCCCCAGAGAGCACAAAGTGTGTGGGCAACTATTATTAAAAAAACAACAAACAAACCAGCCAAAACAAAACCTGAATGAATACTGCAGTAAAATCTGAGGGATTCTTCTCTTGGTCTTCAGTATCAGTCCAAACCTGACAAAACTTTACTAACATTTCCTGACTTCAGGACAACCGTGCTCAGAGGCACTGGTAAAAAAAGTCCGCTTATATTCTTATATTTTGCTTCGTTTACAACATGGATCCAACTTAGTACTTTTATTAGTCAACAGTTTCCTGTTAATGAAAAAAGATAGATGGTGTTTTTATTTCTTTCCTCAGTTTTTGAGGCTTTCACAAAGTTTTAAATATTTTATACCCATTAAAGCAAATAATAATGAATTAAAAGCATTGCAAAATGTAAAATAGTTTGTGGATTTAAAAAAAAAAACAAACTACTTTTAAGAGATTTGCTTGCACTGCTTATCTATCAGAATGGCCACCGCTATCTGGCGCATCAGTTCATCCACCTGCCCCTCAGACCAACCTGTGTGGGTGGGTTTCAGCTTCTGTATTTTTCCAATAAAGATTTCTCACATTCTTCACAGCCCGGACAACAGTGGGCTGTTTGCTTCACTGGTTCAAGATTAACACAAATACCTAAGAAAACAAAGGATACATTACCTGTGCCTCTGCCTCCCCCTTCCCCCCCAAAAAAGGGGTTCCCAACTCACCTCAGAATTTGAATCTCACTGAAAGCAAGCACCTTCTGAAAGGTACCTTTAGACAACTACGGAAATAATCCCTCAAATTTCATGTCACCCAAGCCTTGTAACTAATTACTCAAAGTGATCAAACAAAACGAAGATATTTATTTTTATTTGGAATCTTTCAGAACATGAATGAACAACCTTCATTATTTTTTTTTCCATGTGCTTATATAATTCTTCACAGACTGACACGATTTTGCTTTGAATTCCTTCTACACTTGCTTTACTATTAAAGTCTTAAAGGAAAATGAGAAGAATCCTGACCAAGGCTGCAAATCTCCTACGCAGCAGCAGCAGACGTACAAGTAGAAACCTGGCTCCTAAACTTCACTTGAGCTGACCTACCGAAGCCAGAGCAAAATTTTAAAATTAGTGGGATGTACAACTGGCAAGCTTTTACAACGCATACAGTTCCTGGGAGAGGGCAGGCAATTTGCTTAGCACATATAACCTCACGAGAGAGCAGAACAAGCCAGCGCTTTAGCTGCAGGAAGAGTTGTGTGAAAAGAAAGTCCGCTAAGCAAAAATACACTGAGAGCTCTTGCCTAAGCTGTAGAACTTTCCAGTGAGTGTTAACGAGCGCTACTTGAACCTCGAGGTGTTTGAATTGGTTTGCACTTCATGAAAGCATCAGGCCAGTCTAGCGCTCGTCTCTAGCGATCCCAGCATCGCAAAGTTGCGTAAAGCAGGCTGGAAATCTCAGGACAACGCACTCCTGTGATATTGCTTGCGCATTGGAAGTTTAGGTCCAGGCAAAAAATCAATACTGCTGGTATGCAAGAACAAGAAAATGAAAAGGAAAGCAATGACCCACCTTTAATCTTTACACAACCAGTTCAAATCTTGTCCATCTCCCATTAGTCCACCCTCCAATAAAGCATGTGGAGTTTTTAAATTTTAGATCAGGCAGAAAGCGGTGTGGGTGAAGTACAAGTCTTGAGGGTCCCTTCTTCCAAAGGACTTACAGTTTTCCTCCCTGTTCTTTATGGCAGCTTTCCATTCCTTCCACTGTCATCCAAAGAGGTCATTCTTCAGAGGACCTTCTTCTCCCCTTCCATTTCTAAGCTTACTCATTTTTCAGCTAAATAGTTCACCTGAATTAGGTTCTAGGAGTTTGGAAACGAGATTGGCTTACTATAGTATGTTAAAAGCTTCATACAGTCATAATTTTCAAAGTACCTAAATACACTTTGTCTTCCACCTCTACCCTCAAACACCACTGAGATAACTCTAAACTGTTAAGTTACAGTATTATCTAGGGAGCTCAGGTATTAGAACATCTCAATCTCATTTCATCCTTACAATACATATATATTTTCTCACTTTCGTCAGTTTTCTTGTGATCAAGCAGGTTTTAGTCAGGTACTACCTTCCTGTCTTCACCATACAGCATCATTTATGTCCTCAAAATGAGGATGCGCACAGGTTCATCACCGAGCTAGATTGTATCAGAGTAATCTGGGCACAATAAGCAGTACAACCAACGTGCACTGATTCACTGTTTCTTCTCATTCCGTCCCTTCCTCCAGGCAAGCAAACAGCTGTCATTTAGGTAGGGAAAGCGTTAGGGAAAAGGGGGTACAGACTCACACAGCAAACTCTCAGCAAGTTTATGTTACCTCAGTTTACCTGATGCTCTTAACACTTCACATTAGCTTCAAAATCAATTCAATTCAGAGCAGTTAAGAAACATTACTTTAGCACTCGGCTATTTTAAGACTGTCTAAACAGTTTGCAAAGTGCTGCTGAGCCACATGACATTAAGAGCCCCAAACCCATCCTTAGTGCTGCTTGTCACGACTTCACCTGAGAGCTAACTATCTGAGCTGAAATGGGGCGGGCTTCTCTAAGTCGCCAAAGAAATACACAGTGAACAGAGAAGTTGTGCTGGTCTGGGACGGCCTATCTGCGTGCCTCCAAAACACCCATGTCTCGGATTCTGTAGGTTCTAGATATATCAGCCGTAGATATCTTGACAAGTCCTGTTTTTTGACTCAAATTAAGGACGTTTCTCCTGTATGCTCATACTTCTTGGGTGTGGGCTTTCATATTTACCAACAGTCAAAACTCCACAGACAGGTCAGGAAAGAGAGAAATGACTAGCTAAATTACACCAGAATGTTTTCCAACGCAAATGATTCAAAACACAATACTGTTGTTGTTATTACTACGTCTAAAACAGACAAGGCTCTAGGAACAATACTGCAAGTGACCATCCTGCACTGTCGTAACTGAACTATACAAATCTTTTCCACAATGCTAGTGAAATTAAAAAGCTCTGCAGATAGGGCACGCTTTCAGAGAAGCCTGTCTTTTAGCCACACCTTTTGTTATCAAATCATCCTTCAATGAGGAGTTGAAATTTCAGTGAATCATATCTATCAAAACAAAGGATCAGAAACACAGCAGATAATTCTAGCTTCAGTCATATCTCAGCTTCTGAAATTCTCCATACAGTAGTTTCAGTCTCTGAAATGGAGTCAAACTACAAACATAATCATACTCACTAAATTCTACTGTTTTGGAAAGAAGTGGCATAACATTATAGTACTAAAACTGGAATTAGGAAGTGGTATAAGAAACTAAACAGAATGAAAATGGCATTTGCTGTTGCATGGAGTAAGCAAAATGTCACTGACATTACTTGCTAAGCTTAAATCAATGAACTCGTATTACTTAAAAACATGGTAAAATTTATTCACATGACCAATTCCATCACCATCACTAACCACAGAACGAACTGTGAGAAAAACCGTGCTTATGCACACAACTGCCTGAAAGACTTAGTTGCAAATTAAATTGTTTACAAAGACATGCCATTATCATCCAGATGCAACAGGCAGTTCTCAACAGAATACACTAAAATCAGGTCCTATAAAACAATCCTTTCCTACTGTTTTAAGCACCTCGAACTACAAAATATAAATGAATGTTAAGAACAGAGAGATTTCATGCACATGCATATTCTTATTTTCATTATTTGGCTAGTTTTGCCCACTTACATTTTGCCTGGCTTGGATAAAGAACAAATCTGGTGAGCTTCACATACAGCTTACAGTCAGCAGACCTTCTGGTTTCCTATAAATTAAGTGCTATCATGTTTTTGTTTCCATCTCTGAAGAAGCGTGGCTATATTTTTTAAAGTATTTATTTTACCCATTTTTCATGGTAACAGTTTAATCCACATTTGATTTTCCTAAAAGTTACATCTATTTTTACTGATTCGGGGTTCAAATAGTTGAAAAACTGTCCCATTTTCAAACTGCTGGTTTGGGGATTATTTTGGCTTGGTTTTTTTAAAATGTACTATAATACAAATCAATTTTAAACACATGTTACAATATGAGGAAGGAACAGTTCAAGACTATAAGAATGGGGACATAGTGACAGATCATGAAAGAGTTAAGATGCTACCTTAGTACACATGAGTTCCCAGCTCTGCCACAGACTCCTCCTGTGACCTTGGTTAATTCACCAGTAAGATCAACTGACCCAAGTGCCGCGGAACCCGATCAAGTGTTAACACCAACTGCTCTCCGTTACCTCTCCATCTAGCGTACTGCCCCATTAGCTGTTGCTTTTACTGGTTCTAGCGAATTATCTGCATAAAAATAACCGATTAAGTTAAAAGGACTAGCTTTCCCGCATTGTTACAGACTCTGATGGCAAAGAGAGAAGATGAACAGTTAATTGTCCAGTTCAAAGGGTCGGCCACATCTGGCAGGGAGCGAGGCCAGCAGGTGAGGACAGGCTGGGAGCCGCAGCCGGCCCAGCAGCAGCTGGGATAGTTCTGCTGACCGGCTGCCCTTACAGTTTTGACGGATGAGCACGGAGGGCTGACAAGGTTACTGCCCCACAACCATCAGCCCTGCCCCTGCGGCACAGATGTCTAAGATGCTGTGCGTCAGCTCCTGCACCGCTGCCGTTCACAGCGTAACGTTTTAAAGACAATTAGAAGCTGCAACAGCTTACTTTAAAAGTTTCAGAACGGAATTCTGCTTGCCCTCTGTGAAAGGGGGACGGTAGCACAGTGCTACCTCAGAGAGGCAATCCAACACCAATTAAATTACATATGTTGACATTTATACTAAGCTCAAAAGCATCCGCTCACTAAATAAGCAGTGCAAAATGAAGTAGAATCAGGACAAAGGTGATTTACCCAACCTGCCGATATTTTCAGTTTTCTTTTCTCCAGATACAAACTTTAATATTTTGCACCTTTTTATATTCTATTAAAATGGTTGAGAAAACCCAGAATAACTCTATAACCAGTCATGGGAGAAAAAGGTGCGAGTCTCTGGTTTGAGTCAGACATCATGGGCTGGGTGTTTGCTTCTTCCTCTCACAATCAATTCGATCCTGGTGACTAGAAACATCCTTTAGGAAAGGCTTTATCAAAATTTCTAGTTAGCTTCAGGGGAAGGGCTTTGAGAAAGTCAAACGTTCCACAGAATTTTAGCAGAGTAGGCCTAAAGCAATTCATTTTTCATCCTACAAACATTTAAACACAAGCATAACTTTACACACTTATTTACCCAGTGATGCGTATCAAATGTGGGCTTGTTGTCATTTCCTTTTCTTAAAAATATGTTTTATCCAACTTAATGTGGAATTTATTTAAGACACAGAATCAGTTATTAATATGTTCTTTCAATTTTTGGAAGATATGAATATCTTCTTTGGCTGAACAGCATAATAGTCCATTTATCAGTGAGGAAAGTCTCCAGAGGAATGAGATTTTTATTTCAAATACACTTTCGCAGTTATTGGAAAAGATTCAGCATTTTTCTTGGGGAAATATGTCATTAAAGCAGAAAGATGAGGGAAATGCTTGTATGCAACATAGGCTTTTCTCCGATAGCAGACTGGTGCCCGTCTGGACAGATCCCTGAAGACATAAGCAATCCCAATTAAATCACGAGCACAGAGCTCTGCCTCCACAGAGCTGATGTCTAGATCAAGACCTTGGAATGTCAGCTTCGAAATTTCCCTGGCAATTGCATCCCACAGCCCACTGATACGAAAAAGCTATAGCACAGGCAGGCATTTCCCTCCTCTTTCTATTTTAGCGACTTGTACTTCCAAGGAGAAAAAAACCCAAACCAAAACAACTTTAAAAAACCCTAACTGCTGCATTCAGTATAGGAAAGTGTGAAAGGAGCGAATGCGAGATGTACTGTCAATGAGCTAAGGGTTAGCTGATTAAGTTCAGTCTGATAATATTCTATAATATTTCAGTGAATTCTATGGCATGAAATATAATACATATTTGATCTCTCTCACACGGACTCATAGTGAAGTAATAAATATTTCCCTACAGAATAATTTTCCTGTAAGCAGAGATTTACTGTAACCCAAATCACAATTCACTCATTTCAGAGCACTAAAAACTAATCGGACTCTCACTAGATCTTAGAGGACTGGAAGAGGTTTCCACAGTACAATTACACTCCCAAACAGCATCCACAGTAAGAAAGTTTTTATAGATGTTTTTCATTCACTAAGTTGGGGGGGGGTGGGGGGTGGGGGGTGATTTTTGTTCTCTTTTAAGCCATCTAGAAGACAGGAAAAAATAAGATTATTAAAAGGAAAACAATAAACAATGGTGGCCTTTTAGAGACTGGGTGGTTATGTTTAGAACTAACATTTCCAAAATAAAATTGTCAGGAACTAAACACAATTATGCTTGGGTGAAACAAAACTTTTGCAAGTAAAACAATGAAAACTATACCGGGTACAGCAGAATTCCCCTGCCTTGTAAAGGTTAATTCTCTTTCTTCACTCTCACAAATCCAGAAAAAAATTATGTATTCGCTGCACCAAGAAGCATTAAATAATATCTTCCCAATAAGCCAAAATTATGTGTAGCAAAGAGAAGAACAATACTCAAGAAAAACAGAGTAAAAAAATTTGGGGAAGGTGGGCTTCTGGCAAGTACAAACACAGCCGTTAATGGATTTTTTAATAACTCCGTGCCACACAGTAATAGGGAACCACCTGCCAAAAGCACAGCAAGGTCAAGCAAGTGTCACATACGTGTTACAGCCAAAGAAATTCTGTGATCGCCTACTCTGACCTTCCACAGCAACCACCACTGAAATAGCCTCATATAGCAGCACGGTAGGCTTCTAGCTGGCTTTTTTGTCTGGTCTGTTTTCTTTTTCTTTACTTCAACACATTTATTTTGTTGCACATATCACCTAAAATAAACACAAGCATTTTATGATGCCCTCACTTCTCCCCTTCCCCAACAGCACTCTCTGCTCCCGCCCCAACTGCGATTCCACAATTATTTGATGAGGGAGAGTGTCATAACACACTTGGAGTGAATCAAACCCAAAGGCAGGCAGAACAAACAATACAGTGTGTGTGCGCGTGTTTGTGTAAAAATCAATCACTCCGGGTTTCTCTGGCTTTCGGCTGCCAACAGCTGAGCAGAGACGCTGAGAGCGTGCATGCGTCTGCACAGGGGGGTCACCCAGCAGCGTTTGGGCCTGCCATCCGCACCCGTGGCTTCTCCCTGCACAGCCCTGCCCAGGCTACGGCAAAGAAACTCGCTTTCGCCAAGCCGCTCCCCATGCAGCCTGCACGCCTCCGCCGGCCGCGGCCAGAGAGCGGGCAGGGCTTCCCCTCTCAGCCTTGCCCCGCAACAGCCCCCTTTCCCTGCCAAAGGGGCCTTGCGCGCCCCCGAGCAGCTGGCCTGGCCCGATGGCAGCGCGGGTGGCCAGACGCCTGGGCAAAGGTAGGCCCTGGACCCCAAAGCCAGCGTAAGCACCCAGCAGGCGCCGCCCAGCCAGACACGCACGTGGCCCAGCTACTGCCCGGGCACACAGCCCAAGCTAGGCCTCGGCCCCACAGTGCCCAGGCCTCAGCCCCAGGCTGGGCCATGGCCCCAAGGCCAGGCCTCGGCCCCACAGCACCCGGCCCTCACCAGGCCTCGGCCCTGGGCTGGGCCATGGCCCTCAGGCCAGCCCTCGGCCCCACAGCACCCAGGCCTTGGACCGTGGTGCCCATCCCTCACCAGGCCTCGGCCCCCAGCTAGGCCATGGCCCCAAAGGCCAGGCCTCAGCCCTGCAGTGCCCAGTCCTCACCAGGCCTCGGCCCCGGGCTGGGCCATGGCCCTCAGGCCAGCCCTCAGCCCCACAGCACCCAGGCCTCAGCCCTGCAGCGCCCATCCCTCACCAGGCCTTGGCCCTGTGGCACCCAGCCCCCAGGCCAGGCCAGGCCTCAGCCCTGCAGCGCCCAGCCCCCACCAGGCCTCGGCCCCAGGCTGGGCCACAGCCCTCAGGCCAGGCCTCAGCCCCACCACACCCGGCCCGCACCAGGCCTCGGCCCCGCGACGCCCGGCCCACGGCTGAGGCGAGGGGCCTGCTGCCGCCCAGCCCCGCGGGCGCAGCTCCCCTCTGGTTTCTTGGGGCAGGTCAGAATATTTAAACAGTTGTATATTCAAAGACCACAATGGAGGGAAGAGAATTACCTAAGGACAGGGTTAGCCTGTTTGATCAATGCATAATCAGATAACTGCTCCAGCTTTTTTACAAGTCTTTAAGCAAAGATCAGCCACTCAAATTCTAATTCCTTTTGCTAATTAAGCAGCCTGTTAATTGCTCTCGGGGTCTCTAATGCCATGTCATTATGCTTTTTAACAGCCTGCTTGACATCAATAGGGCTGCAAGCTCCACACAAACAAAGCGGGCATCTAGCACTTACTGAATTAGGCTAATGCCGGCATTGGAGCCGGGCACTGGCACGTCGCCTCCAGCGGGCAGCATTTCATTATCATTTCATCATCCCTCACGGAAAAAAAAAAAAAAAGGCAAGTTACAAATGTTCAACACTTACCAGAGCGGGCGGCAAAAAGTGCTGAACCTGAGGGGAGAGGCGCGCAGCCCTCCCCGGTCCCCCGCCCGCGCTGGCGGCCGCCTCACGCCCTCGCCTCGCCGCTCACCTGCGCGGCCCGCCTGGGGCGGCCCCGGCCCGCCGGCCCGGCCCGCTTCCCCCCGCCGCTGCGGCGGGCGGCCCGCGGGGCCGCGGCGCGGGGTCAGCAGGGCCGGCCCCCGGGGGGGGGGCCAGCCCGGGCTCGGCTCCGGCTCCAGCGCCGGGCAGGGCCCCATCCCCCGGCCGGGGGCTAAGCATAACATGTGGCTCCAGCTGAGGGACTCCGGTTTCCGCACTCCATTAGTCCGGGAGAAATTCCACCGGTGAACCGCTGAGTGAGGGGCCTTGTCTGCCTGTCACAGATTAGTCTCCAGGAGGGTAGTGGCAGGGAGCGAGTGCTGCTTGCACCCCAGAGGGGTTTAACCATGACTTTTATTTCAACAGGCGTGCACGCACGCAAAGATACGAAGCCGCATGATTTTTCAAGGCTCCCGGGGAGGAAAAGCTGCATCGAGCAACGCAAAACGCACAGGGCCCCTTCCTAGCAGAGGCCGGGGGAGGAAACGGTGTGTGAGGAATTGTTCCTGGGGTGCCATGGGTGACCGCGGGCCCCGCCGAGGCTGGGGGGCCGCAGAGCCCGGGGGTCCCAGGTCCCCAGCACGTGCTGCCGGCGGCTGCCCAGGCCACTGGCTTGGGCGCCGGGCACGCTGCCACGGGTGGCTGCTGCCCACTCGGGCTGAAGGGCTAACGGCAGAGGGAGGCTGGCCCACGGCAGAGGAGCATTCATGGCAGTAGATCCAGCAGCCGTTTGCAGCGCCCTACGTGTTGTACACACGAGGGCTCTGAGGTGCGCCGAGCCTTACACCGCTGAGAGACACCGCTGCAAAAAACCTGAAGCGTTACCTTACTCCCAGCCTCAGCCATCAGGCACTGCAACCCCTGGCCATAGGGGACTTCAACTATACACCTCTACCTCAGCTTGTCTTCTCATGAGCTGCTTTTATCATTATTTTCGAAGTAAACAGACTACTCCAACTACTCCTTCTTAATGTTACCACCATATCCTTGCAACAACAGGACAGAGCTGCACAGCTCTAGGTGCAGGTACCAGCTAGGGGGATCACTCTGCAAAGCCGCTGCTCTGCTTAGCCCTGAGAGCAAAGCACAATCCTTAGTTCTGACAGGTCAAGTTAAAACTGCTTTACAAGAACTTCCAGACCCTGAGAACTACAGTCAGGAATCTCACCCTTAATGAGAGATCACCTAAAAATGCACTGATCTTCCCTGTTACCGAACAGCCATCATTCACGTCAACAAATGAGAAAGGAGGTAAAGCTAGAAAATAGCCTTGATTTCCCTGCCTCTCAGGAATAATGTTTACAGACAGCACAGCAATCTTGGCATCCTTAACATGTAAGTATCTGAATGACCTATAGTGTAGTTGAAGAGTCACTGTTATAATGCGTGGAAAATATTTTCAGTTATGCTAAGAATACATAAATTGTATTATGTTGCTGGACGGGAGAAGTTTGGATAAAGTAAAAAGCCATGAACGAGTTGCGAGACCAGACTGAGATCTCCACCGAAGCAGAGTCAAAACAAAGTAATTAAACGAAAGTGCGAGTTGTACTGGATACACCCAAACTCAACTGTTCTTATATGAAAAAATCCAGTAGCACAATAAAAATAACTCATATCCTAAAAAGAATGGGCATAGGTACAAACTACCCCTTACCAGCATTTCTTTCTTAAGAAAACTGAGGTCCCAATCTTGAAAATGCTTATGCACATTCCTAATTTTTCACCAGTTTGTAGCCCCATACATATGATTTAAGGGGAGCGCCTCATATGGACAAAGCTAAGCACATTCTTAAACCACAGGTACGGCAACTCCTTCTTAAAGTGCAGAGAATAGAGAGTACAATCTAAGAAATAAAAGCTCTTTTAAGCAAATTATTAAGGCATATTTTCATATTTTGCAGCAGAAATAAAAAATGCCAAGGTGCTTTAGCAGTTTGCAAAATATTCGTCAGGCATCTTAAATCATAAGATGGAATAGGTAGCAGATTTTACAAAATGCTGAGCATCAATTAATAGAACTAGAAATAATTATTATTAAAAGCTAAATTAGGGATGACTCCTCCATTCTCTTGAGAACCAGATGTTTGTTGTCCGCTATCAGGTTGTTTACTGGCTTTTGATGCAGAAATTTGGTGTTTGGACAAAACCAATTTGAGGTCTGGGCTGATAACGAAGTCCCAGTGCTTCAGTTCCCATCAAAAAGCATCAGAAGCCCTACTTCTCCCTTAGCGCTTTTACCACAGATTCACACTCGTTTGAGTTGCATTTTAAAGCAATTGGTCTCCCAAGCGTTCTTATATCTTAGACAATGCTCGATAGCATCCAAGAGATGCAGCTTTGGCAGAAACATTGAGCTTCATCCCCGACTGCAAAGTCCAGCAGTTAGGAAGACGCACGCGGGGAACTCTCACAGGTAATGAGCGGGCAAGTGAATTGGACTTTGAGATCTGAATTCCATGTTGACTAGGATGTGACCCGACTGCCCTCAGGTGCTGTCCTCCTCCTCCCTGAGTGAGGATCACTTCAGAGTGGTGAGACAAGCATTGCTGGTCTTGACAAACTGACCTGACTTAGTAGGTGCCTGCTTGGGGCCACTCTTCATTTCTGAGCTCCAAGAACAAAGAGAAAGTCTTGGGTACACCTGGCAGGAACTTCTGTCTAAGTTTTCTCAGTTTCGCATCCAAACCACAGCTGCGCCTCAAAATAGCTACACATGTGATGGTTAGGGAACCTTGCCTGGTAGAGAGTGGGAATTTTAACCCACGTCCCTCTCATTGCAGGTAAACGCTGTACTGCCAGGCTGGAGAATAAGTTGCTCTCCCCAGTGCCCTCCCTCCGCCGGGGAACTGGTGCTTATTGCACCAGAGTCATTGTATCTGCCTACGTGGAGATGTTTTCGGGCAGGTGACAGCCTGGGGGAGACCCACGTTTAAATTCCAGTGCTCCAGATTAAGCAGACAGAAATCTGAACCTGCACCTTCATCCCAAGCAATTGCACTAAGTATTTTGGAGACCAAATCTGTCTGGATTTTAATGCAAATGCTGAAAGATCTCCATTTTGTCCCTGGGTAAATCTAAAACAAATTTTGTAAATTCCGTTATTTTTTCAGTAACAAAGTTCTTGTTTGTTAGCACACTGTGGAGCCAGGCTTCTCCAACCCAGATCTACTCACGCACCCCTTCCCCAGTTCTTTTTCATTATCTCCTCTTCTGCTCTTCAGTATAATCCATCTTTCACTCAGCCTCTTCCCCCTCTCTTTTCCTCCAGCCCTTACTCTGTCCATTTTCAAACAGCAGTAGCAATATCCTCGCTATTACTGACAGTTTCCATCTGGTTGCTATCTCCCTATGCTAGCTGTAGTCTGGGAAACTCTCCATGTTGTCCTCTTCCCCTCACCATTTCCTTTGCGGCTCTGGCAGGAATGGCTAGTGCTCTTCAAACAACTGGCGAAATAATGAGACAGGACGAGCATGGTCTGCCCAGATATCTACACTCATCTGTACCCACAGACTGAAATATTTCTGTTCCAATGTCACCAGCAGAACTCATTTCAGACTGCTTCACTTTAAACTGTGCCTTGTTTTATTTGCTCAAATGAATCTCTGCAGTTCAGACTGTAGCTCGTATCAAATGTGCCTAGTTATTAGCCAAGTTAAAAGACCCATTTCAGCTTCATTTCGATTTGTTTTTCAAGTAAATTTTGGCACATCAGAATGCGACACAGAAATATTTAGTATGTGACCTTCTGCATTGTGGGGGTGTCTAAGGAACGGCTATTGGTGATATACAGAATTAACCCTTTGGCTGCCGACTTCGTATTTAATTTATAAACGAGAAAAGCAATCAAAACACATGCATCTGTGATCTCCCAAGTATGCTGTTGTCCTTAAGTGGAATTAATCTGAGGTCCCTATGTATGCCCATTTAGGTACAGATATTTACGTGCATGCATGTGACAGGTAAAAATGCATGCACACACAGAGAATAATGTTATGCATCTCCTGTGCCTGCTGCCGGATAGCAACACAATTAAGTCACCGTGACTGAGACAATTATCCATACAGTAAGTAAAATGAGATGTCCACAGTATGCTGCGGAGTTTTTAAACATGTGGGAATAGAGTACAGAAACTCTGTAGAGTCATGCAGCTAATGAGCAATAAATACACACTGGCACACCCTCATCAATTTTAAAGTCTTGGTATGAAAAGAATGTAATTAATTAAGATATGTTGATTTATAAGAGGTGACATAACAAGATGGATAGGGAAATCTTTTCCCTCCAATCTGTCATGGTTTCTTTCTAGAAGACGGCCCAACACGTGACGATGCCCTCCTTGGACAGTCATAAAGAAATCGGTTTGAGTTTTGTTTTGGTTTTCCCCACTATCGTAAGGAATATAAACTTCCTTTTCAACCCTTATTTGCATTTGGCACAACTATATTTAAAGTGAAACAGTTCTAAAGACATAAAAGGAAAAAAAAAGAGCCGAAAAGAATTATATTTAGAAAAATCCTTTCCACGTTTTTACTGTATTACATTTCTGCACATCGAAACATAAACCCTGTTTCCCTTTCTCCCCCCCGAAGTCAGATGAGTTTTTTGTAACTTGGCATACAGACAGTCTGGTATAAGACAGAACTGTAGCATTTGTTGAGTCAAGATGTTTAATTTTTTTCACTCACATAATGATCCTTTTTTCCCTCCAGCCACTTGAGTTTTGTTTATGTTGCTTGAGCCCTAAACTAATACATGAATTCTCTTCACTGCCAAGATGACGACTTCAGCACCAGGCTAGATGAGTCAAAGAGCACTACATTCACTTTTAAGGACAGAGGTATTTTAAAAGACTTTTTTCCAGTTGTGACAAATTAAATGCATTAAAGGAAGCAACTGCTGTTGCGAGAGCTACTGGACTTCGAGGAGGAACTGGGAGAGTTTTATTTTCTTTGCAAGCACTTGACTTTTGCTAGGGGGCACTTTGCTCCTGTGCCAACTCTGGCGTATATTTTATTATTCTTAGAACAAAAGGCTGCAGTAATTAGAATTGGGGAAGTTGCGCTCAAAGAAACTGAATCATCAGATAAATTTGATACCATTAAGTAGTTATAAAAGGTGGGATTTTTAAAAAGAAGAATAACTGCTTCAATATATTGGTTTTATCCTGTCAAGAAAAGATGAATGAGAAGTACAGCTACTTTCACTCAGGCTAGACATGTAAACCTTGTACTTAATGACTGATGAGCAAAATTTTTTCTCTTCCAAGTGCAGATGGGCAAATCCCTCGTAATTACAAAACACAAGAAAATCTAATTTTACCAACAGAAAGCAGCGCACTGTCCAAATGTTTCCCAAGCAAGAGTTTTAGGTGCTTGTTGAGGAAAAAAAAGCCAAACAACATTTCTTATAATGTGATCCATATTCTACCACATGCACATTTAATATAAAAGTTATGTTTGATATATACCGCCTTAGCATTTTTCTATTTTAACTGAAAGCCTTTTGTTCTGTCAAGATTATAGTAGGATTTGCTTTCATTTTTCATGATGTTTCACTCAATACATCACTAACATTAGCAGGACTTAATAAGCGCCCACCTTCTCCTTCCCCCCGCCCTGCCTGAGGTCTTTTGATGCATATTCCTCAAGAATCTTCAGATGTTCGATGTTGTTTGAAAAGTGGCCTCTCTATACCCTAGTATCAGAGATAATGAAGAGGACGAGTCTGTAAAATACTGTGTGGTGCTAGCAACACAGTAAGCAAAATGTTTTGCAGCTTTAAATTCTGCCCTTGGTATGGTCTCTGTAATGGGCTTCCCTTCCTCCTTTTCTCCGTTGCAGATTCACATCTGTTTCTCTGCATTTTGAAACTGTGTTCATTTTTCACTGCTGCCCTTTGTCCCACACTTACTAGCTCTCGCCAAGGGCTTCATTTCACTTATTCAATAAGCGAGAGGCACTGCAGACTAGAGAGAGCTTTAGGACAAAGCTCAAACTTCTATTAGGCCTCAACAAAAATGTTTTTGTTCCCTATCAAGGAACTTTTTCCTATTGCTTCTTGTTGGTTTGTTTTGTTTTTAATTAACATTTGTAGTTTGTAATTGCCCAAACAGCTTGCAATTTCAAACCTTTAAAACATATAAAAAAAATAGATGCAACAAAAATCTATATTATCTGTTACCCAAAAAACTTTGTGCTAGAAAATCCCATTTGTCCTTCATCCTTTCACACCCGCAGGACTTGGTTGTGTCTGTACATACAGTGCATTTGTACTGCTGAGACCCCGGGTTCGTTATACGTCCACACGTGGGTAAGCACACTGTTAACATACATTTTCATGTCTCCCTGGCTTAATACACATTATGCTGGAGACCAGGCGGGAGTTCCTGGTAATGCCGTGCCAAGGCATCCCTGGCTGCTCGCTCCCTCCAGCCTGTCCTCCAGTCACAGCACTAATTGCTGCCGTTTGCTGCACAACAAAACTAAAGAGAGGAGACCAGCCACGTAGGTTTTCCCAACACAAGATTTTTGACATGTTAACGAGTTTATTATATCCTGTTGCTGATCTAAATACCAAAGAGCTCTTCGGAGAAGAAATAGCAAGGATGAAACTTCTAACACTTAACCATTGTACTAACAGCTTCATGTCTGCATGTGAAATTATTTAACTCTTGTGGCTGTGTTCATTATGCCACAGGCGTGTGAGTCAAACACAGGTTTCTTCTTACTAAATCATCATCCCACTATGGTGCCAGTATTATAAACCCTCTTGTAAAACTGTGAGGTTCAGGAAATATTTCTGTGTGTGTTGCTCAGCCTAAGATTAGTGACGATCTATGCGCAACCTTGCTGTATTTCTTTAAAAGCACTCAGCCTCCTCCTAGTTGTAGCTTATCTGATGCTGCAGTCTGGAGTACCCCTGTTACTCGCATGTGTTTCATTAGTAATTACATTCTGGTTTACAGCTTGAAGCTTTAAAAGGCATAGAACATAAAAGTCAACAACACACGTACTTTTATAACTACTACATCTAAGGGGAAAATAAGGAATGACAGCAAGTTGTATGTGTTTGTTGGTTTAGTGCCTCTCCTCAGCTCTCAAGTAAATATTTTTGGGGCCAATAGAAAAAACCCTGTGAGAAACCAGCGGTGCTGCACTCTCAGCCTTGGGTGGGCTCTGACCGTGCTTTTCTGCTAGGGGAAACAACTTCAGAAATGTGGGACAAGGGGTGTCTCACATCCCTCACCATTCCCATTTAAGCCTTAAGTTTTTCTGTCACTAAAAGGAACCTTACAGCCTGGCTACCCTGCTAACTTTTGCCACAAACGCTCTGTGTAATTAAGAGCAGACACCTGCGTTCCTTGTCAGCAGCAGCCGCCCTGTGCTGCAAACACAAGCGAGGAATGAACAGTCATCCGTTACCCATCACCTTGCTTGTGCTTCGGTGTTCAGCATTGTATTTCTTCTGTGTCCTGTGCATCCCCTGGTCTTACTGTATTATTGCAACTGGTATCGTTGCACTGTTTGGTTTAAGTTCTGTCTACCGTCAAGGAGTTTTTGAGGGAGTTATCTTAACACCCCAACCACATTTGTAGCCTCCTGACTTTCTCAGCTCTCATTTACTGCAGAAGTTTTAAGTGCGGATGGGCTTTTCAAGGGCCGTCCAACTATATTTACACTTGTTCCAGTCTCTGGTAATTTAAGCCCATAAGTCAAAGTGAACAACTGGTGACATTAATGAGGCTTCAGAAGAATGAAATTGGTGGTAACTTGCATCCCATGGGAGGGGTGTTGATGATGGAAAAGAGAAACTTAATATTTGAGAAATTAAATAATACTGAATAAACAAGAGGTCTAAACCAGACTGTATCCATCTTTTTAATTATTTAGGGTTTGGTGGGGTTTTTTTTTAAACTAGAACCTGACTGTTAAAAGTATTTCTATTTTCCCCAGCCTCCTATGGGACCCAGAAAGCATGATATTAAAAGCCTTAACATTGCTCTTAGAGGGTTGGGAGGGGTTTGATTGCACAAAGCATCTTTCTCTAGAGAGCTGAATTAATGCCTTGGTCTTCAGATACCACCTAGCACAAATCTGCCAAGATACCGTCACGAGGGAATTTGGGATGTAGTCAGCAGCATCTGCTGGAGGGAAGCCCCCAGCTCAGCGTGCCCACGGGGCTGCCATACGTCTGTACTTGAAAAGGACCACCCGGTTTCATGCGGAGACGGGTAAACTGGGAGAGAGAAGGAAAAGGGTGAAGCAGAATTTGAGAGGCAAAACCTGCAGCCTTGTTCAGGTATCTCCATTCGGTCACCAAAAATAGAAGAATTCCCAAACCGATTTCAAAGACCTTAAGGAGTCGTGTATCAGGTTCTTCAATACAGTGCAAAATATTAGGATCTGTATTGGAAGATAGGAAGAAAAGGGGGGGGTGGGGGGGGTGTAAAAAAGGGGGAAATGGAGCAGCTAATTTTTGTTCACAAGAAAGTGTTTGTCATTTGGCTGCCTTCCCCAACAGCGCGACAGATCTTTACAGCCCTTGCACTTGTTGAATTTGGTCAAAGAATAGTTGCACTTCACTTTATGTTGCATTAAAAATAGTTAAAAGGAAGGAAAAAAAACCAACCCTAAAACACGTCTTTGAAAGTAGGTGGCTTTCAGTTCTAGTTCTACTCCAAGGTCTTAATATTTACACTTAAAATTGTCAGATTCTTCCCACTTCTTCCTGTCCCCGCTTCCTACCCCCACTCCCCATCTGAACAAATCAGCACATGAATATTTACAAAGACGTGGAAGAAGGTAATTGTCCCCCGAGTTCTTTTCAATTGAAATATCATTTCAAGCTGGAATCATGTTAAAGATAATTAAAAAGGATTCCAAAGGGACAAACCCATCCCCAGCTCGCCCGTATGGCAGCACAATGGGCTACCACTGTGCGAGCGAGCAGGCCTGATGGCACTTTATTTAACACGTCTGTCTTGCCTTGATGAGCAGCTCGTATTGTGAATCGCAAGGAAGACGTACTCCAGGACAAGCAATGCTGACAGACACAGTCTGTGACTGTTCATAAAAGGGAAACAGCGAGAGCTCTCTGCAGAGCAGGGCACTGTCCCACTCTGTCGCAGCATGGAATCGATATGTTTCTAGATGAATTCACCGGGGAAGTTTGGAGGGGGCAGGGGAGTAGGAAGCATTATGCGCTGATAAAAACTGCAGCAGGAACCAGCATCACCATGCTAGCAAACTTTGCCAGGAGCAAAGATAACCCAGGCTATTAAATCATACTACCAGTTTCTCCCTCTGCAAGATATTTATGCCAATGCGCAGAGTTTTTTTAAACCGTGTCCTCTATTAGCACTTGCTTTCATTCAAATTAGGGCTACAATAAAGACAAATGACTGTGGCAGATTCAATGCATTTTTACTTGTCAAATACAACGCACATACTTTCCTTCATGTGCAGCTGGCTGTTAAGGTAACTAGCTGCAGTAGCCCGATCCGCCACAGATACCTCCTAACGTGCATCTCGGCTCTTTCCAGAGTTCCTGTTTTAGACAAAACACTTCTGAAAAGGCAAAGTGTCTTTATTTCATGCAATACACATACGGGCATGCAAATCCCGTGTGCTGCACAGGTGAGGGAGCCTTTGGCCACTAGCGTTGGTCACAGACACAGCCAAGCTTTCCGGTTTTCTTAAAGAAAACAAAATTAGTGGATTCCTTTGAGATACTTGAGTGGGGAATTAGCTTTAATTTATTATATACATCAACTGATTCCAATTAATGCCTCAGTGAAGCGATGCATTTATTATTAAAGCTAAGCAGAAAAGAGAGGTAAGCATTTCTCGGGATTCTCAAAGCTTGCCCCCACCCCACCACCCCCATGACGTGCAATTTCTCTGGCCCAAGCAACCGTGTTACAAGGGAAGACAAGCCAAAATAAATGCAGAACACTCCTTTTTCCTCTGGCTTCTTTGAGCACACGTTATGCATAAATTACAGAAAAAAGAGAAAAGATAATGAGAGGGGTTTTCTGCTTGTTTGTTGGTTTAAATTGCTGGTGTTCAAGAAAATTCAGAAAAACAGAGGCAACATATGAAATATATGCAAAATGGCTTCACTTTCTCATTCTCAGCATATCATTTCTATTATTTTAGTGCCGTCTGACAACCAGAAGCAGTGAGATCATGTCAGTAACCAAGCCAGCCAGACAATACTGAGACTAAACTTCTCTCTGCCTGCCCCCCGCCCCCAGTACACACCCCCAAATCGGATTTTAAGCCAGGTCAGCTCCCACAGAGCAGAGATCCTTAACTGGCAACTCTCTCTTCTCTAACCTCCTCGTCTCCAGCAATAAAAGCAAGGTATGCGCACGTCCCCTCTTCTCCAGTAGTCTTGGAAAGAGGGGAGAGGGTGTCAGTCAAAAAAGTATTTAAGCAGCAAATTCCAGCTTCATAATGGCCCTTATGCCTTAGCAATTCCCTTTCAGCTTCTTCCTTGCCCTCGGAACGCGTTACTGGCATGACAGCGGCCCCCCCGGCAAGGTGAGCAGGCAGGGTCAGGCAGCGCGGCTGCCGCTGGGGCGCAGAGGCTGGCTTGCGGCAGGCTCTTCGGCACGGAACGGTACGGGCAGGAATAAAAGCTGGGCCCTCCCGATTCCCCCGTGTGCCCTCGGACGTTGCACAAGGTGCGACTCGGGAATCACTCGCCCTGTGAGAGCTCCCGTGGGCTGCCACTGGATGGCTTGGAGGTGCCGGAATCGCAGCGAGTGGAAGTGAAAGTTGGTATTTAGCCCATCCTGAAGAATTTAATCCAATCTTTCACGTTTATGAAGGATGCATGTGCACGGCACATACCTGCGCAGCTTTTTTTCCTGCCCAAGTCCGGTAGTACCATGTTTCCAATTAAGCTTCATCAGTTTCATCAACTCTTAATTTGCATTGCATCAGTGTTTACGAGACAAGGAAAGTAGGGGGAATATGCACAGCCTTCCAGAGGCCAAAATGCATTTCTTTTTGATTTTGTTTTTATTTTACAAAGCGTCCATATAGGTTATTGCAACTCATCTGCATTCCAGTACCTCCACGCAAACTGAGAATACTTGATTTTCATTAAATACTACACCATTAAAAGTATTTACGTTGTTCATAGCTAAATTTCTCCATGATTTATTTCTATATATTTTGCTTGGAATTTAATTTGCTTTTTTTATTAAATAGCCTTCATATAAACCCCACCTTTCCATAGCATAGTTATATATATATAATTTCTAAAATAGCAGCTTGTTAGACTCTAATAAAAAATACTTGCTGCCTTCCAAAGACTTCCTTCAGATGAGATAATGCCTATTTATCTAAAATATCAAATGAGTAGAGAGAAATATCAACAGAGAAACTGATAGGCACACAAGAGGCTTTCTTTCCTTCTCTTTCTGAAGAGACTTTAAAGCTGAATAAACACCTTGGAAAAGCACAAGCAATATACGGATCTCCTGGGTTCTGAACCTGACCTCTCCAAGTTAAAAATACACATTTTCAAGGCTGATCCTACCAACCCTTGCTCACACGAGCAGCCCTACCGATTTCATTCCTGTGAGCCCTCCGACGTGGTCTGTAGGACGGGATATATAAGGTCATACTGAAGTTTGTTAATTCTTTCTGTTTTCTTGATCAAGCAAAAGCATTCCTGCAATGTCTCCTTAGCATTAATATCATGCTCGTGATGATTAGCATATAAATCTAAAAGCATGTGTTGGTCTGTCCAAGGGATTTTTTTTTTTTTCCATATTCAATACGACATTAATCTTATTAGCTCAGGTAAACAACTAATAGCTATTAAAGAGAGTGCAATTTATCAGGGAACAGTTAACCCTTTGGAGCGTGCCAGATGAAAGGGGAAAACTCTCAGAACGACAGGAATGCACGTTTTTAATAAAACATACCCGAACATAGCGCATTAGGTGCGTTTTACAGGAAGGTGCCCGGGGCCTCATTCCGGGCTGGTGTCAGCACTCGCCCCCAGGGAGGGAACAGCTCAGGTCCCGGGGGACTCCCGGGGCCACCCGACCCAGCCCGGGGGTCCCCCCGGCCCGGAGCCCCGGGCTGTCGCCTCCATCGCTCTTCCCAAAGCCGCCGGGGTCTTTTGAGACGTGACAAGAGGAGGGACGCGGCTGAGCCTGAACGCTCAAACGCAGAAGAGGCCCATCAGGAAACTTCCAGCCTCGCAAAGCTTCGGATTAAACCTCCTCGCTGCTGGCGTAACACGTGAAATCGCCGCGGCAAGGCTTCAGCGTGGCCCTGGCTCGCAGCCGAAAGCCCCCCCGCGCCGGGGTCTGGCTGCACGCTCGTTATCGGGCGCAGGGGAAGGGGCTGTCTCGCAGTCCCTGGAAAAGGAAGGAAAGGAAGGGTGCAGCCTGGGGTGGCAATCGCGGCAGGACTCTGGACTTGCTAATCGGCGGGGAGGAGTCTCCAGAGCCTTACTTAAGAACAAAACGAAAAAAACAAACTGGCCCCTAAAAACCGTGTGTCAGCTGGCGGGGGCGGTGGGCAGGAAACTTGAAAGCTCACCAGAGTTACGCCAAAGACTTTTGAGCGCCGGCAACTGCCGTATCCAGGTGCAGCCCGCTCCTCGGCGAGGGAGCCTGAGCTTTCCCGCCTGCTCCGGGAAGAGCCGTGGAAGCGCCCGCCCTGCTCGGAGGCACCGGTGGCTGCCGCCTTCCTCACCTCGAGGCGTTTTTCAGACTCTTCCCTTCCTTTTATTACAGCGACATTTCAGTGTTGCACATAAACGCGCACACATTCTTACTTCTCTTCCTCCACTCCCAAAAAAGAAAGCCCTAAACTGCTTTTCACCTCATCCCCTGGGAACTCCCTTCTTCATTTGTGAGGGTCCTTCCCTTTCAGACAGCCCGTAGACCACGTCCCCTCCTTCGTCCCTCATGGGAGATGAAGAGAAAGTCAACACAAGGCTTAACACGAATTTTAAGTCCTCAGTGCAACCAGCAGCTGAAAAGAACATGGCTACTGAAAACAAATCTTTAGCCTTACACCTCTGGTGGCCCCTGCTAGTGGAAATGGCCCCTGCTAGTGGAAATGGCTTTTTAGGTGAAAATTAGAGCAGGTCCAGGTAACAGAGAAATCCTGCCGGACGAGGAGATGGTGCTTGGGGAGCAGCAGGAGGGCTCCTGACCGCCGGCCCAGGGACACGCCGCTTGCCTCCAGCTTGGCATTACACCCACGGTCTGGGGAGCCAGCACACAGGCAGGAGCTGCCTGTCCGAAACGGCTGCCAGCTTTTTTTCTTCCCATATATATGTAAATGCATATTTGTATCGAAGAAGGGGCGTATTTCTGCATCACACAGCTAAATAGCGTAGAAAAATCACATCCCATCAGTTTTTCTGAGTTCCACATAAAGTGAACCCAATTTATACCAACTGGAGGTTCTGGGAACAGAAGTGGACAAAGGCAGGGAAAAAAAGTATTCTTTTTATGTGCACAGCCTCCCTTAAAGTCCAAGAAATAAACCTTTTTTTTTTTTTTTCCCTCTCATCATAACTACTCAATTCCACATCCCTGCCCCCAAGGAAAAAAACAAAACAAAACCAACCAAACAAAACCGAACCAAGCCCAAAAAAGAGAAGGCTCGAAAGAAAGCAGCGTGGTGAGGCCAAAGCCTGGCAGCCCCCAGCACGGTGCAGGACTGCGCGAGACGCAGGCTTTGCCACGTCCCCCTTTCCAGCCCCGCAGGACGGACGCCCAGACGGACAGGTCCCCGCCGCCCGTGGAGATCGCGCTGCCCACAACTCCCCTTTCCGGCTCTCGGCCGGGTTTTGCCGAGCGCTGGAGACGGTGCTGCGCGAGCGGCCGCCGCGCGCTACCAGCGAGTGTCTTCCCTCCGTCCGCACAGACGCTGTTCACAAGGTCTCGAGCTCTCTGGCCTGACAGAGTATTGATCCCCCGGGGTGCAAAGTCCAGCATGCCATTAGTCCAATCTGTTTTCAAGCTGACACAGTCCCATCATTTGTCATCTTCTCCCGTCCTGCTGTGTTTGTTTAGGAGCAGGATATTTGCTTTATCTGTCACTTTCCAATCCTCGCTGTATTCTTTACCTGACACGGAGTTTACCGGGTCCAGGGTTTTCTCAGAGCCATTAACAAGGGAGATTTTGACATGCTGATGAGATCACTGGAAAACAATGATGGCGATAGCTTGGAAAGCGTTCATGAATTAGACTCAAAATATGTTTTGAACGAGGATGGGTTTTGTATTTGAAACTGGATTTCAGTGGAGAAATTTCTAAAGAACACTTAATTTTCGACGGCAAACATGAAAAAGACAGGCCAGCAGAAGGCTGGCGGGTGATTGAATCAATGAGAATATTGGAGAAAAAGTCAGCTCAGTAACTACCTTCAAAATTTCTTTAAAGGAAGAATGAAAATACCTGCGCTATCGTCAGGTATGAGAAGCAGAGCAGACGGCTGGCAGAAAATGTTCAGAGACATAAAACACAGAAGCACGTTGCGTGCTTGTTACATTGCAAACTTGCGGTTTTCTTTTATAAGTTTCATATTTAAGAGATGTTTGCGTCTCGTAACACGGTTCACAAACACCTCTCCAAAATCTGATGAAAGTTCCCTCTAACCATTTTCATCTACCTTATCAGTCACTACTCGCTGTGTAAATGGTAGGCAGCTTGCACAGAAATTTTTGTTACCCTATCCATTGGTATTTCTACACTTACGGGCATGAAAAGCACCTCGAGAACAGCATCTGTTTATCATCTGATAGCCAACATCTATAGCCATTTTGTGATTTTTATTTTTTTTAATGCAGATAACCCATATTGGAGCAGCAAAGTCTCTTGTGGCTCAGGTGCCCAAGGACACGCCGATGGCAAGCAGTGCCTAACCAATTCCCTGAGGCAGACCTTTCTTTTAATAAAACACTAAACTCTCAACTTTGGCTCAGGCTCGTAAATAGTGAATACACGTATAGAAATCTGCATCAGCGCACAGGGAATTTACAAACAGAAAGAAAAGACTGAATTTTTCAGCTCTTACTCCTACAAAATGGATGTTTTTGTTGAGTGGAATATACACTTTTTAAATTTACTGTTTCCATTGGAACTTCACAAGTTTTGTTATTGCAGGATCTTAAAATAACTACGAGCAAGACAACTCTCCCCAGGCTAAGAAAGCAGCAACGCAGTCACACACTTAAGTAAGTGTTTAATTACAAAGCGAGCCGCGGGCGTCTAGGAGTTGGAACCGCAGTTAACGCGCCTTCTAGCCAGCATACCTAGTAAAGCCGGTACGCTCCCATAAAAGCCTTGCCGTATCGGTTATCCTCTTCCCTTCCCAAGGGTCAGCAGAGAGCTTCCCGCTGCCTTTGGTGGAGCAGGATCGCGCCCTCCCCGTCCCACACCTGCAGTCGCGTAGGTTTAACGTTATATTTAGGCAACTGAAGCCCCGTGTGTCTCACACCGACCCCTGCACACGCAGGAAAATTTATCTGCCTTGAAGACCAGCTTCAGCCCAGCTCTGGAAACGTCTTATTTGCTGTCGAAATGTCCCCATCACACCAAAGCTTCCTGCACGATGCAGCTGCTGGTCCGAGAGCACAACCGCAGGTCCTGCTGTTGCCCTTCACTACTGTATAATAATTTACTCAACATCCGAGTCTCTCTGAAAGACGTACCGCCTGTTCCTACTCGCTCTTCTCACCTTTTCCCATTTGTTTTTGGAACGGCAGGAAGAGCACTTCGAGATACAAAGGCATTAGAGACACACCAATATCTTTTTCTGTCTCCCAAATTCTCCAAACTTGATTTGCTCAAGTCTAGGCAATAATACGGTGCCCGGCTCTTCACGTCTCCTGTGTGCCCTTGTCCGCTCTTTTTCACAGTTTGTTTGGGGTTTTTTGAAGTCCATTACTCAGTTTTCGTATCGAAATATGTTCTATATGTTGGGGAAAGCAGTAAGGAGATACGGAGGAAGTAAATAAGAAGCCTGGGTAATTTAGGAGGTGGCATTTCAAGGGTTCTGGAAACCTCTAGCAGCTCGGTATCCCTTAGAGATTTGGATTAGGTAGGTTATAGATCACAGGATACACTCTTCAATAAAATTTTAAACATTCTCATTAGCTAACAGAAGTCTATACACAGAAAACAGCTGTACAGCTGTTGCGGCTCGCCTGCGCTCCCGCCGCCTCGGAAGGCAGTGCGTGCGGCACCAGCAGCCAAGTGCCGGGCGGGGAGGAGGGGAGGGCTCCCGCCTCTCCAGCGGCAGGGAATTCGCACCGGGCTCCCGATCCCCGTCACTGCGTCTCACAGATGTTAACCGAGTTTACTGCCGCGCTCTGCTCATTGCTCGCAGGTTGCTGGAGTAATTGGTTGAACCAAAAAAAAAAAAAAAAAAAGGCAAACTACTGCTAATAATATAATAAAAGCAAATTCTAGCCAGTACAATAAAAATAGGAGGCAGTTTATGCTTTCTGAGCGAACAGTATGTGAATTTATGGACAAACAGGCCTCTGCGTTCTCTCCCTTGCACATATTGGGGATAAGGTTACATTTTATTTGTAGGGAATTTTATGGCAGTAAAGCCCATTCATTAAAGAAAGAAAAAGAGAAGAGAAAAAACAGATGATTGTTACCCAGAAATCCTCATCAGTTCTCCCCCAGTTGTTTATCCTTTAACTTTTTAAAGGAATTTTTAGACAAAGATGCTTTCTTTTCTCCTCTGGAAAAGAGAGAGTGGGGGGAAGACGTACAGTTTCACCCAGGCGCTTTTCAAATCTCTTTAGGCAGCACCCTGAAAACAACTTTCCCTTTAATGAAGACCTTTCTGGTGCTCTCTTCAATATTCACTTAAAAAAAATTAAAACTTCACAAGTTCATAAGGACGGATCCCTGGGTAGGACTTTTATTAAGTCTTTTCTATTTACTTCCTACCTAGATAAGATCTTAATCACAGCCCCCAAATTATCCGCAATGACATTTATCAACTCTAGTCATCTTTTCTTTAGCATGCTCCGCCTGACCAGTCGGCTTTTCTTCCACCCCTTCCTTTCAATGGAAGTTAATTTCGAGTACATGATTTATCTTGCTGGGCTAACAGCACTGAGGCAGCCCACCTTTTCAAAGGGCTGGCCAGGGAGTGAATTATAGCAGAGTTGTCCAGTGATTGCGTTCCATAGGGAAGGAGAATAGGCAGCCAGTATGTTGCCCCGATGTGGCGCTGGGACCTTTTCAGCAACTGAAGAAAAAAAGATTGGGCCTCTGACCGTGGGGCTGACAGGCAAGCGTTATATCAGCAGACAAAGGCTCGAATACCTGAAAGGATCAGAACTCCATGTACTCCGAGATGTGATGTTGTTTACAACACCATACGCTGACCCTATCCTGAATTTACATGATATCAGTGCAGTGGTCTTTTAACCTTTCCTCATTCTTCTTCCTGCATCTTCACACAGCTATTAGCATACAGAGAATTAGCAGCGACCACATTAAATCCACCAACACTTTGAAATCCTTTGCACGCATTCTGCAGCAAGCGTCGCTGAAATGTATAATTTCCCTGCATGCCCTGTATATATCCAGGGGCTCTGTTTGGTTTGGCAATGGGTTTCATTCAGTATCTATTAACATTCAACTTCTATTTGTAAAGGGCATGTACAACCCACTCAAGTACATATTTGGCACAAGCCACAGTCATTTAGTATTGGTCCAGGAGTACAGCTGGTGCCATCTGGGGCAGGATAATAAGAATCTTTCACAGAGACCTCAGAAGCTGTGTTTTCATATTCCTTGTTCCTTCACTGCGTTATACAGATGGGGGTGGTGATGAATACGCTCCAGTTTAGAGTTAGCGGCTTGTCCGGAGCCGCAAGCTCCGACTGTATTAGGAGGGGAGAGCTCCGGTAGCTTTGGAGGTGCCCTTCAAACAAGCACCCCAAATCTGCAGAGTCCTGGCTACCGACAGCTAAACAACCCGAAACCCCACCAATTTTCGAGCAGCAAGGAATATTTCCGGCACTTTCTGGCTTACTTCTAGAAAACTCACTATCTCCTTGCTAATAATCCCATGTTCCCTACCAATAGGGCTGGGAAATTCAGAAGTTATGGCTTGTCTGGGGGAAAGGGAGAGAATTTCTCCAACATAATAGGAGATTCTGCAGGGTTTAGTGCGAAAGTTTCAGCTGGTTCTTAACACACATCACTGCTTGAGTCAGCAGTGAAAGGAAATTTCTTAGACACAAGAATCACTTGACACTGTTGAAAAACCTGGGGCCAGATGAATTGAAGCCTTCTGCATCCACTTAGCTGTTTATTTTCCTGCTCACCGAGTTACTCGAGATGGTACGCTACACAGTTCTAACACTTCGCATTGACTTGGAAGAAATAAAAGCCCTTCGCGTTCCAGTCGCTACCTCCGCTCCGACCCTCCCCGTCGCAAGGAGCCTGCAGGGCGAAGGGCAGCCCCTACCAGGGACCACCAGCTCGGGACGCCAGCCCGGCGCCGCGCAGGCAACGGTTCTGTTGGCACGACCCGGACCAGCCCGCGTGCGACGTGTGTGAACATCAGCGTCAAGTCTAAGGGTCGGAGGAGCAGCTATGGCCTCAAGA
This sequence comes from Phoenicopterus ruber ruber, assembly GCA_009819775.1. Lineage (NCBI taxonomy): Eukaryota > Metazoa > Chordata > Aves > Phoenicopteriformes > Phoenicopteridae > Phoenicopterus > Phoenicopterus ruber. The sequence goes on along the minus strand of CM020235.1, from coordinate 8,625,699 downwards.
AAGCCACTCAGCAACTAAGGAAACAGTCCTCAGCGTCAAATGATGTGCCTCCGGGGGGTGGGAAACTGAGAAATAATTATGTTTCTGGTCGCTGCCAGAACACGGATCCTTTCTCAGAAGAGATTCCCATGGCGTGTCACTGTACCACACAAGATTAAGATGAGAACAGATGTAATCTTCCTCTGATAGGAGCGCACTCCGATTATCTGGTCAAGCCAGGCGCTTTGTTTGCTCCTCTCTTTTAACCAGGTAGACTTTGTTTTCTCGATACGTGCTACCTTTTGCTGCTTCCATGGCTCTCTGGAAAGATGCACATACCTTTAGTTAGGTTTTTTGGGTTGCAAGGGAGGGTGATGCTGCTTTGAAGAGACCAATGACATTTTGGAAGGTGCATTGCAAATTTAACATGAATGCAATACCCAGAATTACTCCATACAAACCTGCTCAGCCTTCCAAAAAGCAAACACTGTCATCTGCCCTCCTTGTTACCAATGCAAAATACAAGCAGCCCGCTCCCGAACATTTAAGAAAGCTTATATTTCCCTGCACGACTTTTAAAATACTTTTCCTCCGCTGACCACGTTACTTGAGCTTTTGTTACGTTCCAGTGGAAAGAAGGGAATTCAGCAAGCTGCATTCCTCTGACAAGCCACCGCAACTGTCAAACTTGTGACTGACCGATAGGGATCCTTTACAGAGTGGAAACCTTTGGCTGTTTCTCATTCCGTTCGCAATGGTTAAAATCATATTCACTGTCCAACGCAGAACTTGGGTGAAAATATTGTGCTTTGTATAAAGAAAAAGAAATCCGGCTTTTCTCCCCCCGTACCCCGGTGCGGAGCTGCAGCTGCTAAAGCTGACCCCGCCACGCATAGCAGGGTCACATGCAATAATAATTCTACATGTGAGTTGGCCTGGAAGCGACGTATGATTTTCTTGAATTGTTTTACTAGCCCAGCTCTCGACTTGCAGCAATAAGCAGCTTCCGAACAAGAGCTGAAATAGGAGCTCTGTTATTCTCTTTTGGTTGGATGCATCATTCACATGGTAGCGTTTCTATTCTGCAATTGGTGAATATACAGGAACTCAGACGCAAATTCTTGGGGACCTTTTTTATGCTCAAATAGAAATTTCAGTTCTGTTGCCACAGCCACACGCTGTTCCCAAACACTGCTCCACCTGCAGGGAAGACCGGCTAGGAGGAGAGTCCTTAACAATGAAAACCAAAGGGCTAAACGCAGTCAGTATCCAAGTAAATATTTGTGAAAATTATCGCTAGCGTATATTTCTCATCCAGCCAAGACAAAGATAATGTAGCGTGATGCATAGAATGAAGTACTACAACACTGGAGAAGAACAAGTTGATAACCAAATAGGTTTCATCCCTCAATTATTCTTTGTCTGACTCCGGCACCACCCTGGTACTGATGTTTTCTGGTTCGTGAGTAGCCATTGCTCATGGGAACAGCAAAACCACTGAGCACCGACAGGGTTAGTCCCAGATGTCCGAGTTCTTGAAACTTTGCAAATCCTAATCCTTCCAACATCTGCCTACAGAGCTGTACACACCTCTTCCAACCTCATCTTTACAAAGACGGGCATGAATTAGCAACTGAAAAAAATCAACACATGTACATACGGGGACAAAAACCATTTCCAGGTTTTACTGACATAACATTTGCCAACATTTTATGAAGAGGAAGAGAGAGAACAATATATTTTGCTCTAAGACGTGCATTTCTATTCCACTGATAAACACGATTAGATAAAGGTGAAGAAAGTCACTGTTGTTAAGAAGAGAAATACGTATTTTTAAAAGTTAAAACTGTATGTACCCATACTTGAGTATAAAATTGCCTCTCATTCCGCTGGAGAACATCTTGTGACAGTCAAATGCATTACACAAATTGTAAACACAGCTACTTTTTTAACTGGAATTTTGTACGCTGTGGCCTGTGGTTCTCTGCAAGCCTATACAAGGAGGAAATGGTTCTGTTGGAGACAGCGGGCTTAGCTTTGTTTCATTATTCATACGGTTAGATTTCTACAATGTAAGAATAAACTGCAGAGGTGAAGAGGGGAAAAAATAATTAGGAGTGCAACAAAACGCAAGAGCACATTAAGGTGCTAAAAGGGTTGGAAGTGTGAAACCCAAAAATAAACATTCTGCTTAATATTTAAGGTAATGTTTTGATGTATGCTAACCAAATCAATATTTGAAATGATGGTAAGAGAGCGTGCATTTCCAGCTGGTGTAGGGACATAAAAACTGAACAGATTGTATTTAGAGCGAACCTTACCATTGCAGTGTTCTGCGATATCACAAGTTTGCATTTAGTGGCATATAAATCCTGTTATTCGTTGTTTACATTAGGATTAACTTTGTGGATTGACACTGAAGAACTGTAAAAAGGGGTTTAAGACCCCTCACTTTTGTGATCCTTTCTTAACCACATTAGGCGCTGTAAGCCAACCTGACTAGCAACGAAGACAGCTGGATCTGGAGTGCTTTCGTAAGCAGGAGCCTCCCAGATGCACTCCTGTTTGGAAACTGCCCTTGCCAGGGCTCTTGAAATGGAACCAGTTGGGGCTTTCCCCCATCTCAGGTGTTAACATTAAAAAACAAAACCAAACCAAACCAACCAACCAAAAAAACCCCACCAACCCCCCCCCCCCCACACACCTTTCCCAAAGCAGCGATGAAAGTACTATTCTCCTTATTCCCCATATGTTGGAAGTATGTCACCGCCGTGGACCAGCAGGAAATTAAACGTTTTGTGAGAAAACAATGAAAGCAAACAAAGCAAACACAGCTGATGAAACACAAGGTGAGGTTCGGATTAGCTTCTTTCTGACTGGAGAGGCTATCCGAACGCCGACGGGAAAGCAGCACGATGGCGCGCGTATTTCAGTAGCTGGTGAGCCCATCCCACTTAAATCTGGAGGCAGTGGACGACATCCCAAACCACAGGAAATTCCTTCATCCTCAAAGATGGACCACAACAGATGGGAGACTACAGAATGGAGGAGCCGGATGGAGCATGGCTGTCAGGGGCAGAAGATGGCATCCAGGGAAAGACCCTGAACAGATTATCCCAGGAACAAAACCCAAACCACAACAGGCTCTCGCAAACCACAGGACAGGCAGAGCACAGCGCCCAGCGGGACGAGCGTCCTCGTGCTGGTGCTGTGTTTCACGAGCGTAGGAAGCTCGGTTTCCTTCAGTACATGCCCTTTGTGCTAAGGCATGATTTATTCCCTAGTCCAACGTCGATTTAGCTAACCCATGCTGAACTGAACTAAATCAAGCCAGGCCTGGATTAATCTGAACTAGCAATGTCCATGAAATATTTAGCTCAGTTTAAACAGATCCTCAGAAAAACCCGCTTTGATTAGACCACTCAGATTAGCGCAAATCCCAGTATGAAACAAACCCTGAGAAAACGGTTTCTCTGCATGTCAGTGTTACAAACGTGCTCAGTCAGATCACACCACCAGCGAGATGACCTCCCGAGGTCCCTTCCAACCAACGCTTCTAAGATCCAGCCAGTACAGCCTTAGTCCGCACTACGGGTCTGGGTGAAGTTTGCCTCAGTCCTGTTCGAGATATCTGTGCTTTGTTGAACCATGCAGGGTGCTGGGTCCAAGCCTCAGAGAAATCTAGGTGCTTTGCAGGGGTAAATGTTAAGGAACCGGCAAGCGCAAACACCTGCGTCCAACAGTTACCGCACGACTCGCCTGGATTTCCTAGGCGCGGAGGTGAGAGCGCTCAGCTAAGGCAGCAAGGGCCAGCGTTTGGGGAGCATCACCCCTGTTCTGGAGCGAGGTAACCGCTCATTCACCAGCGTGTCTGGCAAACCTGGGACAACCCCCGGAGACGCTCTCATCGCTAACTGCTAAGACCCGCCGCCGCCGCCCTAAAGCCCCCGCAGCCCGGGAAGCGGCTCGGAGGAAGTTGGAACACGCTGCTGAGGGTACGCCGGTTTGCCAAAAGGCCAATCCACACACAAAGAGAGTCCTGTCATTGCGGAGGAGGTCCATCTTCATGGCAAATCTGACAAATGTCTTATTATTACTATTATTTTTTTTAAGTGGGCTTGTTCTCTCTGGGTCACTTTACTCAAGCCTGCCCAACCTTGGTAATAATGAGCTGAGGCTGGTTAAGCAGCTAATTAGCATGCCGTTTGTTAGACGAGTTAAGAATGTAATTATTGTGAGTAGGCAGAGCCTGCCGATGGAATGCATTTTGAAGGTTACCATAGGAATCTTTCCTTGGTCTATTCATTCTGAGTGTAATACTAATCACTATCATAAGGAAAGGATTGCTTGGATATAGACTGTAGGTTAACATCTGATTAGATTTCCAGTGAACAAAGCAACTCAGGCAGTTTGTTTGTTAACCCTTTTGGGTCCTGCCAAAGTGTCCTGACCTGCGCGAAGAACTCCACGCTCCGGGGTCCCCCTCCCCTGCCCGGGGTTCGAAGTCACAGCATCCTGCTGCCGCGCTCGGGGCTCTAATTGCCGAGGGCAGGCTGAATGCTGTCCTCCAAACGTGCTGAAATCAGTGAGGTATTCACCAAAACTGGCATGGCAAGCCATCTATTACTGCTTTTTTCACTTGCAGATCGGTCGGGTTCAAATTGTGCTGGATAATTCAAAGATCTGATTAAAACGGTAACTGGGGAAAAACTGAAGAGCGGAACTGCAGCATTATTCTTTCATTTATTTAAAATACATGGTTCCCCAATGGAATCCTGCAAACAACCAACCGGGACGGACACGAGTCCGCTCTAGCGTTGTGACAACCCCACCCTGTAGCACTTACACGGAAGGTCCGTTTGCTCTTCAGGTGAGAAGGTAACCACCGGCCTTCGTTACACCGCCTGGGAGGACACGGGGCTGCCGTGCCACGCCGCGGGGAGGACACGGGGGCATCCCCCAGCGAGCCCGTGCGGGTACAAAGGCCACCAAAGGAGGCTCTCGTTTGCTAACGCTCCGACGCCTGGGGATAGGAACTGGGAGCTCTGCAGCCCAGGTCCCGGGCACCGCCGCGGCCCTTTAACCACATCAGCAGAAGAGTCCCGAGATGCCCCAAACCCCAACTCAGGTCCCACCTTCAGAAGAGCTCCTCCCAGGGCAGATGCTTCGGTGGAGCTTTGGGGCGCGAAGCGTCCATAAGCAGTACCTGCTGAATAGAGTTTTCGGGGGATGAGGAGCAGCTCTCTGCCTAAAGGGTGCAAATGTGCTACCTTTTGTCAGAAGGGAAATTCGTGTGAATTTCTCCTTTGTTCCCCTGCCCCAAAAGTCACAGTCGGCAGAGCTCGCGTTTACACCAGTGCAGCTTTACGGAGCCGTGGATGCTCATTAAATCGCCTCTGCATGTTTTGCTCTTTTTTTCCCCTCGAGGCTGCCTACCAAAATCCCCCGGTGGTGTTCCTTAGCTCTTATCCTAGAAATATTATAAAAAATGGAGCCGTGAATACCACAATCTGAATGCATTCTGTGTCCAGCATCACGCTGTTAGCAGCTCACTTGCGAGGCCCAAGTCTCGGTGGGAATTTACAATTCATTGGCGACCAAACTATTTTAATGTTATCAACACATCTTTACCCTGGCATACGAGTGTGTGACTTATGAAGAGAGAAGCAATTTGTTTCATGAATTTCATCCTTTGTTATTGAAAGCTGCTGGATTTGGATGTATAAAGACCTGTGCCATTAAGCCACAGGGCAGAAGCATCCTATGGGCTAACAAGTTTGTTTGCTTGTTATTATTATTTTTTAAATACAAATTACTTTAAAAGTAGCATTATGTAGGACTCTGAAGGTGCTTTACTTAAATCTTGTGCCTCTTCCAAAAGATTGTAGAATATGAAGAAAAATGAATGGAACAGTCCGTGATCTCAATTCAATAGGAAAATACCAGCTGATTTCTAACCAAATTAATGTATGTAATTCAGTGGTTTTACAATTGTCCAATCCAGCGTACCTCTAAATAACTGTATTTATTAGAAAATGTAGATTTATTAAAACAGGAATTTGTCTGGTGTCTTTTTAAGAAAATTTAAAAAGATAAAGGAGGATCAGTGTGAAAAGACAATTTGACATTTACTATACAGCTCCTTTTTTGCTGCAAAATGCTGTCTGCTTAAAATGAGAGGTCTGTTTTGTGAAGAAGAGTGTCTTAAAAGTAAGGGCGAAATTGAAATAAATATTTAAGGTTACTGAACTAAAATGTTTCTATTGACAAAATCCATTTTTTCTAATAATTAACAATTTTCAGTGTTAAAAAAACCGCTCAAACCCACTTCAGCCTGCTCGCAACAGTGGCAGTTCTGGCAGAGCAAATGCTCCCTTGCCATGGCAAGGCACAGCGCTGCCCGAGAGCCACGGCCCGAGTGCCATGGCACGGCATGGCCCGAGAGCCACCGCACGGCACGGCCCGGGTGCCACCGCACAGCACAGCTCGAGTGCCACCACACAGCACGGCCCAAGTGCCACCGCACGGCACGGCCCGAGTGCCACCACACGGCATGGCCCGAGTGCCACCACACGGCTCGAGGGCCACGGCACAGCACAGCTCGAGTGCCACCACACGGCACGGCCCGAGTGCCACCGCATGGCACAGCCCGAGTGCCACAGCACGGCACGGCTCGAGGGCCACTGCACAGCACAGCCTGAGTGCCACCGCACAGCATGGCCCGAGTGCCACCGCACGGCACTTCCCGAGTGCCGCTGCGCGGCACGGCCCGAGTGCCACCGCACAGCATGGCCCGAGTGCCACCGCACAGCACCGCCCAACTGTCACGGCATGGCACTGCCCAAGTGCCACAGCACGGCCCAAGTGTCACGGCACAGCACCGCCCGAGTGTCATGGCATGGCACAGCCTGAGTGCCACCGCACAGCCCAAGAGCCACCGCACAGCACAGCCTGAGTGCCACGGCACAGCTTGAGGGCCACCGCATGGCACGGCCCGAGAGCCACCGCACGGCGCTGGGCTGTAGGATGGATGCGGCAGGTTTGCCCCAGCACCCCACTTCCCTCAGTCAACGTTGCACGAGCGTGCAGTGGGGACACGGCTCTGGCAGCCGAATCCCAAACCTCTGTGCGTTCGTGCAGGCTTCTTGGAATAACGGCAGTTCTGGGAGACATCAGCTCTAGGTTTTCCTCGAGCAAAACCTGAGAACTGAGACGATTTTAGACAGCAAATAAATGGGATGTCCTGACATAGCAAAGGGCTAGATCAGCTCTTGCATATGA